>OY997266.1:325279278-326525528 GCA_963921465.1 Triticum timopheevii
TGTTACCTTTGGAGCGTCGCTCATGTGTTGTAGGTGAGGTGTTGAAGATCGTCTCGTTGTCATCTTCATCTTGATGGAACCATGTGTGGGTGCATCATCGTCCACCATGGCCATCGGTTTTTCCATTGGATGGATGGACTCGTCGAGGATAGGCGTGTCGTCATGTAGGAGACCTAGCACCAAAGAAGAAAACACACTAGGAGTAGAGGTTAAGTCGTTAGAAATCATAGTGGCCTCACATGCCATGTCAACTACCTCACTCTCTAAGTGTTGTGGCTCACTCACTTCCTCAAGGATGCTTTCACTCATATGGTTGATGGAGTCACTCAAATGGCACTCAACCTCACATAGGATGTGTGGCATGCTCTCATGTGTGGGGCTAGTGGTGGTCACACTCATCCTCTCATAGGAAATGCTCTCAATGTCACATATGGTGGAGTCTCTCATGTCACACATGTGGTGGTGGCTCTCCTCACATGACAAATGGGTATCTCGACATATGTGGGTGTCGGAGAGATGTAGGTGCAAATGTCCCCATGCTCAACTCCTATCGCCGTGGTCGAAGGGGATGGCCCTTGCTCATCCTTCTTGTCGCCGTCTTGTTGTTGGAGGCCCATATGATGTGGCACCTCGTAGCTCGTCTCCATGACCGAAGGGAGTTTCCCATGCTCGGCCATCTTCCTTGAGGGGCTTCCGAAGATGGAAGTGTCGCCCTTGCTCATAGGTAGTCGCCTTGGATTTGATGAAGTCGTTGTAGGCGTACTCGTGGGAAGTAGGCGAAGATGCCGTACGTCCAAAGGCAAAGATGCCTTGAGAACACTTGGCGAAGATGCCGAAGTGGTTGATGTAGCTGTAGCGCCATCTTGGTGCTGGTCGTCTCGCGGTCTTCTTTTGTGCTCTTGAAGCTTGGACTTGGCATGAAGTAGCGCTTGTTGGGACTTGTGCATTTGCGCTTGTGGAGCATCTTCATGATGATGATGTCGTTGTCGTGCTTGAGCTCGTAGTAGATGTCGTTCGTCGTCGTTGTGCACATGATGCTTGGAGGTGACTTGCCCTTCATGGCGATGTTGATCACGAACGTGATGGTGATCACCATGTAGACGTGGACGAGGACGATTTGCACTTGCATCGTTTCCGCACTCCGAAGACTTGTGGCTTGAATGTCGCCGCCTTGAGGATGACGAGGGGGAAGAAGACTTGATCAAGGCTCTAATCTCCTCCATCCTTGCATCTTGCTCCTCTTTATGTGCGGAAAGCTTCTTGTCGATGTAGTCCCTTTTCCTTGCTTCAGAGTGACGAATGTCGATGGAGATGTTCTCAATGCGCTCTCGCAATCTTGATTGTGCGCTTTGCATTTGTCGTTGTAGATCGAAGATTGACGCTTTGGAGATGTAGTTGTTCACGCCGTCATTGTTGTCGTAGACCGGAGAGAGAATGCCTTGCCTATCCATCACAAGACTCGAGCAAATATGAGTGGGAGAAAGAGAAGAACTTATACCAATGTACCTTGACTGATGTTGGCTTTGGGTGGAGCTTGGTGAGGATAGTGGCACAAAAATTTGATGCAAAATGTTAGCAAGAGTCAATAATGTTGAAAGATATTCACGAATTCGCAAGAGAAACAAGTAGACCAATAGCAATGAATGGCACATGGAAACATACACACGGATAGATAAATGGGGTCGTGTAACCAAGGAATGAGCACAACATGTGGAATCCACGGAACACGCTCGTGTTGCACAACTCAAGAGAGACGTTAGCACGATTGCTCAATAGGCGGATACGACACTTGTGCACAACCTATAAGATGCAAAATGTAGCAACTACTATCCCAAGTATGCTATTATGTATGGTTCCCGGTGTTTCTCTCAAGATGATCCAAGATGATCGGATATGACAATCTTATATGCAATGTGGTATGATGCTATGGCACTTGCTTACAAGCTTCTTTGCTCTCTTTCTTTTGCTTAAAGCTTTATTCTCTCTTCTTTTTTTTGTATGGCCACTTTTGCACAATGCACAAACCAAGATAGCAATTGTGTATATGCGGGAACAAACTTGTGACACAAGATATGATAGCAATATATGCACCACGATGATATGGTATATATGCTATGGGAAGTATGATCACTAATGTGCACAAGTAATGTTGCCGGCAATACTCAAATGGCTAGTCTCGATAGGCATGTAACGCAAAATGGGCTAGTGGTTAACAATGCAATGGCAAGGGGAATATACAATGGTGTCGTCGAGGTTACCGTCCTTTGCAATGATGAGTGGCGGTGTTCTTGATGTAGATACCAAGAAGATGGAGACTCGTCCCTAAGTAGCCGAAACACCTTAGGAAACGGAAAAACCGCAAACTTAAAATCTCAAATGACAAATGTCAAATGGTGGTAGCGGAAATCGGTGGTGGTTTGCACTTGGCAATGCGGAAGTGGGAAGATGGGCTATACACGTGTCGAAGTTGAAGTTGCCGTCCCTAAGTAGCCGAAACACCTTAGGAGACACAAGCCACAACCTAAACAAGCTCAAACAACTATTGGGTTAAGTTGGGGGTGGAAATGTATGGTGGGCACGTCTATGCGGAAGTGGTGGTGGTGGTTGATGAAGAAGCAATTGTCTCTAAGTAGCCGAAACACCTTAGGAGACGCGAATCACTACTCAAGCAACCACTAATGCTATGGGGAACAAAATGGGTTAGGTTGCGGAAGTCGGTGGTGGCTATCCGGATGATATGGTGGAGGGCCTAGGCAAAGATGCCAAAATTCACAAAATTTGATGGAGCCAAATGATGTTGGTGGTATTTTTTTGGGATAGGGGTTGTCAATAGCTTCAAAACGAGCTAAAGAACGTCGAAATCGGAGTTTGGATGAATTAGTTATGACCGAAACAAGAATCAGCCGAAGTCAAAACCTACAGGTTACGGACGGCCGGGAAGGTCGTATGTCCGGGGCATCGGACGTCCGGGAAAGTCGGAAATCCGTAAATTTGGCTCGGGTTATGTGTTCCGGTCGTTCGGAAAGGTCGGACCTCCGGTCGTTCCTGGGGCTCCGGACGTCCGTAAGACGCCGGTCGTCCGGTGGGTCGGGGTCAACGCGAAATCTGAGATCCGGGACGCGATTTTGAGCGGAAAATGGAGATTTCGGGGTCAAAATTGACGAGATTTTGTGGAGGAAAGATGGGGAAACTTGGGGAGATGCTAGATCCACTTGAAACCAAGAAAATCCATGGATGAAAATTAACAAAACATCATCAAACCAACAAATCACAAAAAAAAAATTGGGGGCTATTTTTTGGTGGGGATTCTCGGATTTAGGACGAAATCAACAAAATCAAGCTAGAAAAAGAGGGGTAGGGGCTCTAAAAACGTGATCAACGTGGCTCATGATACCAAGATGATGTAGGGAAAACCCTATGGTGACGATCTTTCACGTTTGGAGTGGATCCTACGGGGAATCACGAAGAACACGCGGAAGCACATAGGGAGAAACACGGGGAAAATGAGAGAGAATCACTAAGCTGACAAGGAATCAATCACACAAGTGCTAGATCACCGAACACATAAGGTAGCACAAGATTCAAAATCAATAAAGGAAGGATACAAGGGTAGCCGTTCTTCTCCGAGAGGAGGTCTTGAATCCACGAGGGGATCTTCCCGTAAAGGGGCCTTGAATCCAAGTGGATCTTCTCCGAAGAGGCCGCGGTCTCTCACGAGGAGGAGATCCGATGGATGAGCGAAGCTCTATCTCCCAAATGAGCTAAATCAATGCTACCCTAACTAGGAGGAGGTGGAGGAGTATATATCTTCATGGGCCACGAAGGGGTAAGTGGGGGATACATGGACTCGGTCCAATACACTGTGCGCAGACAGGCGTCGGACGTTCGGTGGGTTCAGGTCATCCGAGGCCTGGGAGTCGTCGGACGTCCGGCCGCTGTAGCGTGTGTTGTTCTGGTTTCCTTGGGCTGGCGTGACCTTCAGGGGCCGGACGTCCGGGCTGGACCGGTTGTCCGGTGGCTGTAGCTTCGGGCAGCTTCGTCTCTTGGTCCTTTTACTTGGCTTCCTCGCTAGCTCTTCCATTGGATGTGGTGGCTTCGTGGCTTTCCTCCAAGTACCTGATCATGCATAGAACACACGTTGGAGGTAGTGGCCATGTCGCACATGTTGAAAGTGAAGGTTCGGAAAGGAGCGAGTTCACCTTGTGTCCAATGGCGTATAGTTGAGGTCTCGTCATATGTCCTCTTGGGGCTTGGAGAGTAGTCGGAGTGTACATGGGGATGAACGTGGGATGATCCGCATCAATAATCCTCTTGAGAAGCAACCAAAGATCCGACGTCAGCGGTGCCGCTCTAAACCCCGCCATAGCAAAAATAGCAATATCGGCACCAGAGACAATAGCACTCCGGACGATGCCGAAGACGAAAACAATCCCACCCAGCCAAGTTTTGAATAGGCAGGACGGGAGGACGGGCAAGCTAGCCTTGATGAACAGGCAATGGATGAAGACTCGGAGGATGACAATTACATGCCCCTCTCCGAAGACGAGGTGAGCCTCGGCGATGGAGAATTTATCGTGTCTGAGGGTCCCGTCGAGCAGGAGCGCTTCAAGCACCGGCTTATAGCCACTACAAAGAGCCTAAAGAAAAAATAGCAGCAGCTTCAAGCTGATCAAGATCTGCTCACTGACAGATGGACTGAGGTCCTGGCGTTCGAGGAATACAGACTCGAGCACCCAACCAAATGATACCCGAGGCGTAGGTTGTTACCTCAATTTGAGGACGAGGCACTAGAGCCTACACTACTAGCGCAGGATGCGGCAGACCGACCACCTCGTGGTCGAGACAAAGCGGCATATCAGCCCGTACACCAGCCCGCACCCCGTAGCCAAACAAATAAAAACACGAAGGCCCGGGGCCACACGCATGACCTGCGAGACGCATTGGAAAACAAAGCAGGACAGTCAAGATCGATCTACGGATTGCAGGGGCGTGCCCCAACGTGTGACGACGACCGCGATACCGGATATACTAAATACAAATCCGTCCGGGCCGAATACAGCAGACCAGACTCATCCGAACTACATCGCGATGTAGCCCGGCATAGAGGCGCCGCGCACCCCCTATGCTTCACTGATGAAGTAATGGAGCATGAATTCCCAGAAGGGTTTAAGCCCGTGAACATCGAACCATATGATGGGACAATAGACCCCGCGGTATGGATCGAAGATTTCCTTCTCCACATTCACATGGCCTACGGCGATGATCTAGATGCCATCAAGTACCTCCCACTAAAACTCAAGGGACCAGCTCGGCATTAGCTGAATAGTCTGCCGGCAAACTCCATTGGCAGTTGGGAGAACCTGGAAGACACATTCCTTGACAACTTCCAGGGCACTTATGTGCGACCACCGGACGCTAATGACTTAAGTCACATAACCCAACAGCCCGGAGAGTCAGCCAGGAAATTCTGGACTCTGTTCTTAACTAAAAAGAACCAAATTGTCGACTGTCCGGATGCCGAAGCCCTAGCGGCCTTTAAGCATAACATCCGTGACGAGTGGCTTGCCCGGCACCTTGTACAAGAGAAGCCGAAATCCATGGCAGCCCTTACGACACGCATGACCGCTTTTGTGCGGGCGAGGACAGCTAGTTGGCTCGTAGCAACAGCACATCAAGAAATCCTGGCACTTCAGATGCCAGAGATAGCAACGGCAAGCCCCAGCACAACAAACACAAGCGTCACAATAATGGCGACAACACCGAAGACACGGTCGTCAATGCTGGATTCAGTGGCTCTAAGTCCGGTCAACGGAAGAAGCCATTTAAAAGAAACAATCCGGGCCCGTCCAGTCTGGACCACATACTCAATCGCTCATGTCAAATCCACGACACCCCCGATAAACCAGCCAACCACACCAACAGAGAATGTTGGGTATTTAAACAGGCCAGAAAGCTAAATGCCGAAAACAAGGAAAAGGGGTTGCATAGTGATGACAACGAGGAACCCCGGCTACCAAACACAGGAGGACAGAAGAAATTTTCTCCCCAAGTAAAAAGGGTAAATATGATATATGCCACCCATATTCCCAAGCGGGAGCAGAAACGCGCACTAAGGGACGTCTACGCGATGGAGCCAGTCGCCCCAAAGTTCAACCCATGGTTTTCCTGTCCGATCACCTTTGATCGCAGGGACCATCCGACCAGTATCCTTCATGATGGCTCAGCCGCATAGGTCCTTGACCCTATCATTGACGGATTCCACCTCACACGAGTCCTCATGGACGGGGGCAGTAGCCTGAACCTGCTCTATCAGGATATAGTGCACAAAATGGGTATCGATCCCTCAAGGATCAAACCCACCAAAACCACCTTCAAAGGTGTCATACCAGGTGTAGAGGCCTGTTGTACAGGCTCAATCACACTGGAAGTGGTCTTCAGATCCCCGGACAACTTCCGAAGCAAGGAATTAATCTTCGATATCGTCCCCTTCCGCTGTGGTAATCATGCACTACTAGGACGAACCGCATTCGCTCGATTCAATGCGGTGCCACACTATGCCTACCTCAAGCTCAAGATGACCGGACCCCGCGGTGTTATAACAGTCAATGGAAATACAGAGCGCTCCCTCCGTACGGAGGAGCACACTGCGGCCCTTGCAGTAGAAGTATAGAGCAGCCTCCTTAGGTAGACCTTCAATTCGGCAATAAAGCCCCTGGACATCGTCAAGCGAGTCTGAAGTACTCTGCAACAGGATCATCCAGCCCGTCTAGAGCTCGCCTAGAAATTCGGCCTCCGTCCTAGTCCCAGTCAAGCGGTGAAATTTGTGCCACGCGTACATAATTATGCACTTAAAATACCATGGGCATAGATGGAGGCATAGCTAGACTGCGGTCCATGATGCGGCTCAACCGCCCCAGGATCCGCATACCTTCACCTTTTTATTTCTTTCAGGTCCCTCTCTTCTTAAGGCTCTTAAGATAACCTGATTATCGGACCCATCACGGGACGGAAACACCAAGGAGGCAAGGAGCTTTGACGTACAAGGGAATCCCCAGGTGGTCTCTGATAACGATCGCTATACCTGTTTTGCATACCCACACGTAGCTCGCTCTTGGTTAGGGCATGTCAAATAGTCCTATTTGCTTACCACACTACTTGTATACATACGCCTTGATGTATCACTCAAATAACAATGGAAAATAATTTACAGCGTCAGCCAATTACTTCATTTCTTTTTTCCTTGATTGTTTATTTATTACAAATTGCACCCGTACATTCTGGTACGTTTAGTTCGCCAGGGACTTCAGTGTACCCCATAACACGGCAAGAAAGTCTGAACACTTTCGACAGTGCGGCACCCCGAACTTATAGCATTATATGCATCAGCTCCGAATCATGTCTTGGGTCAATACTTGGGTTGCCCGGCTCCTGTGCTTGCTACCCTACATTCCGCTATATCGGCTAGGGTAGTAAAGGGAGAACTACTGTGATTGTGTCCTGGTACTTTCGGACGAGCACCTCAGTAGAGAAAGCTGAAAACTGACTGTCATGATGCGGCGAGAGCTGGTCGCTGTTCGAGAGGTTTCAAATCCTTAAAGATTTTTTTCTGTTTCATGCGAGGAATCGGTATTTGTCCGATTTAGGCGTGTATAGCGCTCCAAGTTCGGCCTTCCAAGTACCAGGGGCTATCCAAAAATTTAAAATTATAGAACTTCTATGGCTAAGTGAGGGTGATAAAGCTGTATAGTTTGATTGGCTTGTTCATTGCGCTAAACACCTCCTTAAAGGACCAGAAATTTGGATAAAGAGTGTTTAGATTTATTCTGAACACCCCTGTACTAGTTACATGGGGGCAGAAGCTAACGACTGGCCAACTCTCAGATTTTGTAAACGGCCGCATAGGAGGTAAAATTTTAAATCAACAAGCATTATATTGCGCAAATGAACTTGTTTCATATTACAGGATAAAATGAGTGCATTCATTCAAAGATTACATCCTTACTTCATTGCTCCGCCACAAGGCGGGAGCCCTTCAGGACACTGTCATAATAATTTTCGGGCCGGTGGTGCTCCTTGCCCTTCGGTGGACCCTCGGTAATCAGCTTTTCGGCATCCATCTTCGCCTAGTGCAGTTTTGCGTGGGTGAAGGCCATTCGTGCACGTTCAATGCAAACCGACCGCTTTATGACCTCAAGACGTGGGCAGGCACTCACAAGCCGCTTCACAAGACCGAAGTAGCTGCTGGGCATAGGCTCGGCAGGCCAAAGCTGGACTATGAGGTCCATCATGGCCAGTTCGGCTGCCTTGTGCAGCTCGACCAGTTGCTTCAGCTGGTCGCTTAAGGGCATCGGATGTTCTGTCCCAAGATATTGAGACCAGAACAACTTCTCCATTGAGCTCCCTTCTTCGGCTCGATAGAACTCTGTGGCATCAGATATGCTGCACGGCAGATCTGCGAACGCTCCTGGAGAACTCCAAATTCGGGTAAGTAAAAAGTAGGTCTCCTTCACATGCTTGCTTTGCATAACGAATGCCTTACCCGCCGCAATCTTCTTGGCCGCCTGGATCTCCTGGAGGGCTGATGACCTGCAAGTATACGGGATAGTTGTAGCCTCTTTCGATAAGTAAGAGTGTCGAACCCAATGAGGAGCTAAAGGTAGAACAAATACTCTCTCAAGTCCTATCTGCCACTGATACGACTCTACGCACGCTTGATGTTCGCTTTACCTAGAACAAGTATGAAACTAGAAGTACTTTGTAGGTGTTGTTGGATAGGTTTGCAAGAAAGTAAAGAACACGTGAATAAAAAGTAGGGGCTGTTCAGATAAAGATGCAATAAAGTAAATATAGCGAGTGTGGAAAAGTGGTGGTAGGAGTTGCGGAATTGTCCCTAAGCAATTGACTACTTTACTAGACCGATAGCAAGTTTTATGTGGGAGAGGCCATTGCTAGCATGTCATCCCTGACTTGGAATTCTATGCACTTATGATTGGAGCTATTAGCAAGAATCCGCAACTACTAACGTTCATTAAGGTAAAACCCAACCATACATTAAGATATATTGGTCCCCCTTCAATCCCGTATGCATCAATTTCTATGCTAGGTTGAAGCTTCTGTCACTCTTGCCCTCCAATACATAGTCCTATCAACATACAACTAACCCTAGGGTGTGATCCACGTGCGCGCTCATATGAATGGGCACCAAAGGACAGCAACATAACCACAAGCAAATTAAATCAATCATAGCAATTCATCAACCACCAATAGGACAACGAAAATCTACTCAGACATCATAGGATGGAAACACATCATTGGATAATAATATGAAGCATAAAGCACCATGTTCAAGTAGAGGGTACAGCAGGTTGCGGGAGAGTGGACCGCTATATATAGATGGGGGAAGGTGATGGAGATGTTGGTGAAGATGGCGGAGGTGTTGGTGAAGATCGCGGTGATGATGATGGCCCCCGGCAGCGCTCCAGCGCCACCGGAAGCAAGGGGGAGAGAGCCCCCCTTCTTATTCTTCCTTGAACTCCTCCCTAGATGGGAGAAGGGTTTCCCCTCTGGTACTTGGCTCCCATGGCGTGGGAGGGGCGAGAGCCCCTCCGAGATTGGATCTATCTCTCTGTCTCTCCCGGTTTCTGCGCTCCCTGATTCTGCCCCTTCACCGTTTCTTTTATATCCGGAGTTCCGTAACTCCGATTGGGGTAAATATTTCGCCCAGATCTTTCTCATAAAATTAGCTTTCTTGTGGCAAAAGTAGAGTGTAAGCCGCCTTACGGGGGCCCCAGGAGAGTCCAGGGCGCGCCTGCCTCCCTGGGGCGCGCCCCCCTATCTCCTGGCCCCTCGGGCACCGTCTCACGTTGATTTTACTTCCCAAAAATCATAAATATTCCAAAAATAATTCTCCGTCTGTTTTATCCCGTTCGGACTCCGTTTGATATGGGTTTTCTGCAAAACATAAAACATGCAACAGACAAGAACTGGCACTGGGCACTGGATCAATATGTTAGTCCCAAGAAATAGTATAAAAAGTTGCCAAAAGTATATTAAAGTTGAAGAATATTGGCATGGAACAATCAAAAATTATAGATACGATGGGGACGTATCAAGGGCCTTCTGGGCTTTGGCTTGGCGTCTTGCGTGCCCTGTAGGGCCTTAGCAAGCTCGAACTCTTGAGTCTTAGAGTCACGCTCCAAGGACTCGTATTTCTGGACGAAATCCTGGAGCTCTTGCTGGACCTCGTTGACCCGGGCGTCTTGCTTCTCGCGCTCGACGTGTTCCTTGGCTGCTTTTTCTTCGGCCTCGGCCAGCAGCTTCTTAAGGGCCACCACTTCGGTCGTGGCCCCTATCAAAGTTCATGACGCTTCTATCAGCAGAAACCATTTTTCCTCTATAAATATACAGATGGGGTATTGCATACCTTGACTTTCCTCGAGCTGCCTCTTCACGAGGCCGAGCTCTCCCTCGGCCCACTCCAGGTCTCACTTTAGTCTAGAGACCTCTGCAATACGAGCGGCAGCGGCCAGCAGCGACGCCTGCTTATTCACATATACATCTTCTGTTAGACTCCTGCGAACATTATTCGATCCTCTATTCGGCTTTTCTTTCCGAACACCAAAGAGAGCATCAGGGGCTACTGTTTATACAGTGATATTCTCTTACAATTTTATTACTTACCTCAAAGCCTGTTAGGAGGCTAGCGCAGGCTTCGGTCAATCCGCATTTGGCGGACCGGACCTTCTCACTCACCATACTCATAATAGTACGGTGTTCTTCATCAATGGAAGCGCTGCGAAGCGCTTCCAGCAAGTTGCCCGGTGCCTCTGGATGGACAGAGGTCATCGGTACAGGCGGCTCGCCCTCCTTAGAGAGAGGTTGCATGCCTGAATTCGGAACCACTTGGGTTTCCGAAGCCGTATTCGGCTGGGGGCCAAACTGGCTGTGGCCCCCCATTATCAGAGTCCATGGGGGTCTTCCCCCCCTCCGTCATGTGCCCGGCGACTGGGATTTCGCCTGGGGGCGTCTCCGGAACTATCTCCCCTTGGCCCGGTATCCTTTGAGACAACACCTCGGTGTCGTCCGCAGGCCTGGGGGAGGAGGCTGTCAGAAGCGAATCGTTGTTCATCGCCGACGGGTCCAGAGACCCCTCCGAAGAGGAGGATATCTCGATGTTGGATTTGGTCAGACTGCAGGTGCACATTTGGCATGATAAGAAGCGATAAAGCAAACATACCGTAAATACTATTGTGTCCGGATACTTACGACTTAGCCAGGGGCTTATCCCTGGGCTCCCACTCCTTGGCGTTGTTGGTGGCTGTGGTGGAGTGGTCCGGAAGGAAGGTTTTTCCCTTCTTGGACACCTCGGCCTCCCCGTGTGTGGCGGCCTTCCTCTTCTTTCTCCCCCCGGTGGGGAGGGATGAATTTCCTCCTCCTCCTCCTCCTTGTCTTCGGTGGAGGAGTGCGTCTCGGTGTCTTCAGACGTCCTGTCCGATGCAACCTTGCGCCAGAGAACTTCTCTGGTTCCTGGGGCCGCCTTCTTGGACTTCTTCTCTGGCACCTCGTAAGGCGCCGGAAACAGCATCTTCGTTAGAAGAGGTGATTTTGGATCTTCAGGTAGCAGAGCCGGACAGTCAATATGCTCCGCTATCGCTACCCAGGCCTGTAAAATCGGCATGGAGGCTTAGAGTCCTCCCGCGGATGTGCTGGTAAAAGGCATATCTTACAAAATACGAAAATTTACCGAATTGGCTCGGCGTTTTGCGCTGAGGCCGCGATCTTCGGTTATGGGTGGTGGTACCTCGGTGGCCTTGAAAAGCACCTTCCAGACGTCTTCGTGCGTTGTGCCGAAGAGCTCTCGCAGTGTCTAGTGTTCGGCCGGGTCGAACTCCCACAGATTGCAAGCCTGTCTCTAACACGGAAGGATCCGGCGGAGGAGCATAACCAGGACCACGTTGACGAGCTTGATTTTCTAGCTTATCATATTTTGGACACAGGTCTGAAGTCCGGTCAGTTCTTCCGCTAAGCCCCAGGCTAAGCCCTTCTCTTTCCAGGAGGTGAGCCGCATAGGGACGCCAGATCGAAATTCGGGGGTCGCCGCCCAGTTAGCGTCACACGACTCGGTGATGTAAAACCACCCCGATTGCCACCCCTTCACAGTCGCCACAAAGGAGCCCTCGGGCAGGTGGCATTGGGCATCTTGCCCACCATGGCGCCCCCGCACTCCGCTTGTTGGCCGCCCACCACCTTTGGCTTCATGTTGAAGGTCTTCAGCCATAGGCCAAAGTGGAGCGTGATGCAGAGGAAGGCCTCGCACACGACGCTAAACGCCGAGATGTTGAGGATGAAGTTGGGGGCCAGATCATGGAAGTCCAGCCCGTAGTAGAACATTAGTCCGCAGACGAACGGGTGGAGGGGGGATCCCAGCCTGCGGACAAAGTGAGAGAGGAATACTACCCTTTCCTGGGGTTTCAGAGTAGGGATGATCTGCCCTTCGGCCCGAAGCCGATGCGCGATGTTTGCGGACAGGTATCCGGCCTCCCAAAGCTTCTTGGTGTCCTCCTTCGCGACGGAGGAGGCCATCCATTTGCCTCCCGCTCCGGACATGCTTGGAATGATTGTGCGGAGAAGGTGAAAGCTTGGGCGTCAGAGCTTGAGAATGGAGGAGCAGAGGAAGAAGAAGGCGTGGGTGAAAAAGGGGAATCCTTATCTCCTTATAAAGGCAGCAGGGGTCATGCGCCTCCCCGCTTGCCCTGGAAACTCGCTTATTCCCCAAGCGCCGTGTTAATGGCGCGGTTGGGTTACCCACACCCGTATTGATGCGAATCCCGTAATAAGGGGACACGATCTCTGCTTTGACAAGACATGCCAATAAAACCGCCTCGCAAGATGTGCAGTAGCAGGTTGAGAAAAACAGTTCATATAATGACCGGGCCACAACGTGATGTCAAGCTATGGGAAAGTTGTCAGCAGATTAGACTTGTGGAATATTGTGCTCTCTATGGTGGTATGTGGAATTTGTTTTGCAGAGCCGGACACGATTCTTGTGTTCAAGATCTTCTTTGGAGTATTCGGAGAAGGAATCCGCCTTGCAATGCTGAAGACAAACTGCGTGCTGAACTCATCGTCATTGAAGCCTGGTTCAGGGGCTACTGAGGGAGTCCTGGATTAGGGGGTCCTCGGACAGCCGGACTATTGGACTATGAAGATACATGATTGAAAACTTCATCCCATGTCCGGGTGGGACTCTCTTTTGCATGGATGGCAAGCTTGGCGATTCGTATATGTAGATTCCCTTCTCTGTAACCGACTCTGTGTAACCCTAGCCCCCTCCGGTGTTTATATAAATCAGAGGGTTTAGTCCGTAGGACAACAACCATCAGAATCATAGACTAGCTTCTAGGGTTTAGCCTCTACATCTTGTGGTAGATCAACTCTTGTAATACTCATATCATCAAGATCAATCAAGCAGGAAATAGGGTTATACCTCCATAGAGAGGGCCCGAACCTGGGTAAACATCGTGTCCCCCGCCTCCTGTTACCATTAGCCTTAGACGCACAGTTCGGGACCCCCTACCTGAGATCCACCAGTTTTGACACCGACAGTCAGCCCGGCGTGTCGGTTTGTCACTGGTATCGGATTGGTTGCTGCTATTGATCGCTTCTGGATGCATGCGGTGCTTGGCTACGACTTGATAACATCCGTGCATGAGAATAGGAAAGGTGATGTGACTATGTGGTTGAGAATTTGTTTAAGAAAAATGATGATTGGTAGAGGATATTTATAGCCCCTGATTACGTAGAAAATCCCAGTCTCTCTCGGTACTGCCTGATGTAGAAGCCGAATGGAGGAAGAGACGCATCACGCATAGACACGGGAAAAGGAGATAACATGCATCGGCTATATATGACTGTATTGTGCCGCTGCCGAGCACATCACGAACATGGAATACATCCACCCACCCAGCGCACGCACATCTAGCCCAGGTACCACACACAACGCAACCGAAGAACGCAAACGGCGCATGCGAGTTAGCGCGAGGGGCGCGACCAAAAGTGAGCTAGAGGTAGTTAGTGTGGGCTTACCTTCCTGCATCTGATGCGGAGGCGCACAGACAGAAGCTGGGGGTGCCTTCTCGCGTCCGCTTCGACGGTAACCTAACTGAGGCCGCATCTCTTGACCATGACGACGCTCGCTGGACGGCTCCGGTAGCATACGTCGGTGGTCTAGGTGGGCATTGGGTCGAGGCACCGGCGACGTGGGAAACTCGCATGTCAAGCGCGAGGTACACCTGGGCAGCATAGGAGTGCGGCCGTGCTGCTGGGCCGGCCCACTAGCTATCTCTCGTCCAGTGCGTGTTTTAGGTATAAACCTAAACCTTTCCTTTTTCTTTTCCAGTAAGCTTAAAAAATCCATAAACAATTCAAATGGACTCCAAATTTGATGATTCAAACTTCTAGTAGTTCATAAAATCATGATCTATCTCATGGTGCAATTTGCACATTTTTCCAGAATCATTTTCTTCACAAATGTTTATCAAAATCCTATTTTTCCATTTCCATGATAAACTTTAGAAACCATAGAGAGCCCATAATTTATCCAAATCCATTGATTCAAATTCCTAGATGCTTATATGTTCATAGCTTAGTTTTTGAACATTTTTGACAAAACTTCCTTTTCAACATCAAATATTGGTCCATTTCTCCATGTATAACCAACTTTGCAAATTCATAGAAAAATCATTTGAACTCCAAATCCAGTGAAACCAACTCCTAGGTGCTTCTAAAATCATTCCTTGTTAAATGGGTGTCTTTGATCATTGTTTCAAAATAATATTTCTGTACACTTGTTGCAAATCCAAAAATCCCTTAATTCCATCATATTGAAATGTTCAGAGATATCCATATATCAAATCCCAATGAAACCACTTTGGTCATTCCTCATATGACCAAAGGTATCCTAGAAAAGTACAACTTGCATTTTTAGAGAACTTTTATTTTTGCCTTGTTGTGTTGCTTATTGTGATTGTTTTTGGCATTAGTTGATGAAGTAGACGGAGTACTTGGAGAAGGACCGGAAGATTTTAAGACTCTGATGAACCAGGCAAGCAGCCCTTTGACCATGATGAACCCTTTTTAATCATAATAGCATTTCTTTCCGTTATTGTTGAATGCATGGCAACTTTGCTAGGCTGCCTTTGTTGCATACCCCGTTGACACTTGCATTATTCATGACTCTATCCTTGTTCAGGGTTGTGTTGGTGGGTTGTGGAAACATGCTATAGTAGTTGGCTATGCAAAATGGGTCAGGGTTATGCATGAATAGAAACAAGTGTGGTTTGACATACTTGCAAATAGCCCCAGTCGGTGCCACTAATGCCCCTGGGAAATGATGATGAACTAGGCCACTACTTGGTGGAGAAGTGGTGTACCGAAGCAAGTGAGTAAGTGTTCTTTACAGAGATGGATTAGATTTAAGATTTGTAGTCCGTCCCAACCAAACATGCGCAACCACTCTACCCCTTATGGGACGAGGCATTATTGATTACCTAGTACGATACTAGCATGGTGCCTACATTACTAGTGACGGGGGTGACATGAGGTCACTCTCGGGACGGGGTCGTTCTTGGATAGGCGGCCATGACTATTTTCACAGGGCACCGGACACACCGTTGGTCCATGCGTGCATTTGTGATAATGAAAAGGGCATAGTCCCAAGATCCTGATGCTTATACACAAAGGCCGTGTACCAACGAGTGGACCCTATGTTAGTGTTGCCTAGGGAAAGATAGTGATCGGGTGCTTACCCCGGGTACTTGAGGTACCGTGGGTCGTGGATGACACGGAAGTTCCCTGGATCTTGTGGGTAAATTGTGCAACCTCTGCAGAGTGTAAAACTATTCGAATAGCCGTGTCCACGGTCAAGGACAGTTGGGTGGTACTGCTTAGACTATCTCCATATGTTTCTGACAAACAACACGGTTTGGTAATATTGTTGATATGATTCGTGAGGAAGTCGCGATGAGTTGAGCATGAGTTTTTCATAACTCTTTCTCGATGTTGATGTCTGTAACCTCCTGATACTTGTTGCAGACGCATTCATGTCCTTGATAAATGTTGATCATACTTGCATGAGAAAAACTAGCTTTCCGCAAAAATGCCAATTTAGCGGTAGAACCTTGAAAAATTATTCTGTTATCACTCTCGGGTTGCTTGCGAGTACATTCAAAGTACTCATTGGCTTGCCACTTGTTATTTAATTCGCCAGGCATGGAGGAATAGGAGTTCGAGGAAGAGTTCTTTGGTGACGAACATGCGAACTAGGATGCTTCCCAGTCAGAATGCCTATAGGGTTAAGGCAGATGGGATGGGTTCTACTTATCGACGAAGATTTCCTATGCTTATGTTTCATTTGATGTTCAACCCTTAAGTCTTTATCAATGTAAGACTTGACCATAATGGTCATAATTTGTGTAAAATGGTATGTATGGATGTAAGACTCCTATTATTCAGCTTCTGTGTGTTCAGTGAGTTCTCTGGGATCACTGTACACGTGTGATAACCCACAAGTATAGGGGATCGCAACAGTTTTCGAGGGTAGAGTATTCAACCCAAATTTATTGATTCGACACAAGGGGAGCCAAAGAATATTCTCAAGTATTAGCAGCCGAGTTGTCAATTCAACCACACCTGGAAACTTAGTATCTGCAACAAAGTGTTTAGTAGCAAAGTAATATGATAGTGGTGGTAACGGTAACAAAAGTAAAGACAGCAAAAGTAATGTTTTTGGTCTTTTGTACTGATTGTAACAGTATCAATGGAAAAGTAAATAAGCGAGAACCAGTATATGGAAAACTCGTAGGCACCGGATTAGCGATGGATAATTATGCCAGATGTGGTTCGTCATGTAACAGTCATAACATAGGGTGACACAGAACTAGCTCCAGTTCATCAATATAATGTAGGCATGTATTCCGTATATAGTCATACGTGCTTATGGAAAAAAACTTGCATGACATCTTTTGTCCTACCCTCCTGTGGCAGTGGGGTCCTATTGGAAACTAAGGGATATTAAGGCCTCCTTTTAATAGAGAACCGGCACAAAGCATTAGCACATAGTGAATACATGAACTCCTCAAACTATGGTCATCACCGGGAGTGGTCCCGATTATTGTCACTTCGGGGTTGCCGGATCATAACACATAGTAGGTGACTATAGACTTGCAAGATAGGATGAAGAACACACATATATTCATGAAAACATAATAGGTTCAGATCTGAAATCATGGCACTCGGGCCCTAGTGACAAGCATTAAGCATAGCAAAGTCATACCAACATCAATCTCAGAACACAATGGATACTAGGGATCAAACCCTAACAAAACTAACTCGATTACATGATAAATCTCATCCAACCCATCACCGTCCAGCAAGCCTATGATGTAATTACTCACGCACGGTGGTGAGCATCATGAAATTGGTGATGGAGGATGGTTGATGATGACGAGGCGATGAATCCCCCTCTTCGGAGCCCAGAACAGACTCTAGATCAGCCCTCCCGAGAGATATTAGAGCATGGCGGCGGCTCCGTATCTTAAAACGCGATGATTTTTTCTCTCTGATTTTTTTTTCTCCCCGAAAGCCAATATATGGAGTTGGAGTTGGCGTCGAAGGGCCATCAGGGGGCCCCCGAGGTAGGGGGGCATGCCCCCCACCCTCGTGAGCCCCCACCCTCGTGAGCAGGGTGTGGGCCCCCTGGTCTTCATCTTTTGCGAGGATTTTTTATTGTTTTTTCTAAGGTGTTTCGTGGAGTTTCAGGACATTCCGAGAACTTTTATTTTCTGCACAAAAAACAACACCATGGCAGTTCTGCTGAAAACAGCATCAGTCCGGGTTAGTTCCATTCAAATCATACAAGTTAGATTCCAAAACAAGGGCAAACGTGTTTGGAAAAGTAGATACGACGGAGACGTATCAACTCCCCCAAGCTTAAACCCTTGCTTGCCCTCAAGCAATTCAATTGACAAACTGAAAGAGAAAAACAAAAACTTTTACAAACTCTGTTTGCTCTTGTTGTTGTAAACATGAAAAGCCAACATTAAAGTTTCAACAATTATTATGAACTAACCATACTCACAATAACACATAGGTCTCATAATCACTCATATCAATAGCATAATCAGCTAGCGAGCCATAATAATAAAACTCGGATGACAACACTTTCTCAAAATAATCATAACATGATATAACAAAATGGTATCTCGCTAGCCCTTTCTGAGACCGCAAAACATAAATGCAGAGCACCTTTAAAGATCAAGGACTGACTAAACATTGTAATTCATGGTAAAAGAGATCCAGTCAAGTCATACCCAATATAAACCAATATCAATGAATGCAAACGACAGTGTGCTCTCCAGTGGGTGCTTTTAACAAGAAGGATGATGACTCAACATAAAAGTAAATAGATAGGCCCTTCGCAGAGGGAAGCAGGGATTTGTAGAGGTGCGAGAGCTCGGTTTTGAAATAGAGATAAATTATATTTTGAGCGGCATACTTTCATTGTCAACATAACAACTAAAAGACGAAGATATCTTCCATGCTAAACAGATTATAGGCGGTTCCCAAACAGAATGGTAACGTTTATACTCCCCTTCCTCCACAAGCATCAATCCATGGCTTGCTCGAAACAATGAGTGCCTCCAACATTCAACGGGTCCCAAGGGGAGTTCTGTTTGCAGTTATTTTGATTTAGTTTGCATAGAGCATGGGACTGGGCATCCCGGATACCAGCCATTTTCTCGTGAATGAGGAGCGGAGTCCACTCCTCTTGACAATAACCCGCCTAACACGGAAGATAAGGGCAGCTCTAGTTGACATATGAGCTATTCGAGCATGCAAAACAGAATGTTTATTTGAAGGTTTAGAGTTTGGCACATACAAATTTACTTGGAACGGCAGGTAAATACCGCATATAGGTAGGTATAGTGGACTCATATGGAATAACTTTGGGGTTTAAGGAGTTTGGATGCACAAGCGGTATTCCCGCTTAGTACAAGTGAAGGCTAGCAAAAGACTGGGAAGTGACCAACTGAGAGAGCGACAACAGTCGTAAACATGCATTAAAATTAATTTACACCGAATACAAGCATGAGTAGGATATAATCCACCATGAACATAAATATCATGAAGGCTATGTTGATTTGATTCAACTACATGCGTGAACATGTGCCAAGTCAAGTCACTCAATACATTTAAAGGAGGATACCATCCCATCATACCATATCATAATCATTCTAATAGCATGTTGGCACGCAAGGTAAACCATTATAACTCATAGCTAATCAAGCATGGCAGAAGCAACTATAATCTCTAAATGTCATTGCAAATATGTTATTTCACAATAGCTGAATCAAGAACGATGAATCATCATATTTACAAAAACAAGAGAGGTCGAGTTCATACCAGCTTTTCTCATCCCAATAAGTCCATCATATATCATCATTATTGCCTTTCACTTGCACGACCGAACGGTGTGTATAATAATAAGAGTGCACGTGCATTGGACTAAGCTGGAATTTGCAAGCATTCAACTCAAGAGAAAAGACAAGTAATATGGGCTCTAAGTTAAATAAACAATCATGCATATAAGAGCCACTAAACATTTTCAATATGGTCTTCTTGACCCCCAAAGAAAGGAAAAGAAATAAAAACTATTTACACGGGAAAGCTCCCAACAAGCAAAAGAAGAACGGGAAATATTTTTGGGTTTTCTTTTTAATTCTACTACAAGCATGGAAAGTAAACTAACTAATTTTTTTTGGTTTTTCTTAGAGTTTATCAATCACACAAGAAGAAGGCAGGAAAAAGAAAATAAACTAGCATGGATATTACAGTGAAAAAGTATGAGCACCGACATCTAGCATTGAGTGTGTGTGAACATGAATGTAATGTCGGTGGGAAATACGTACTCCCCCAAGCTTAGGCTTTTGGCCTAAGTTGGTCTATTGCCAGGGACAGCCTGGCGGATATCCATAGGTGAAGCTGGGGTCATACTGTGACGCAGCGGCTATTGCCGCCTGAGCTGTAGCGCGGAGTCGAGCAGCCTCGGCTCTCCTTTCGTACTCATCTGCCTCCTCTCTGGTAATAATATATCTTCTTTTTGCCTATGAATCAAAGAAAGCAGGGGCTGGAAGAGCGATATGGACTACATGACGTCTGTTAAAAATTAGTCGATACTGGAGAGGTGGTTCAGTCCTCTCAACAAACTGGTGGGAAACCATAGAATCAAAATCTAAATAAGAGGGAGGTAACTCCATATCACCCTCACGAATGTCTATCTCAATAAAATTAGCTAAGCGGGTTGCATAAATTCCTCCAAAGAAATCTCCGCTATGTCTATTCTGATGCAACCTGCGGGCTACAATGGCTCCCATATGATAAGATTGGTCTCCTAACACAGCACTCTAGAGAATGCTGAGATTAGGGACACACATGTGCATTGCTTCATCCTTAGCATTAATACATCTACCTATGAAGAGAGCAAAATAATATATAGCAGGAAAGTGAACGCTCCCTATGGTGGCTTGTGTTATATCTCTAGATTCCCCCACAGTTATTCTAGCAAGAAAGTCTCTATATTCAGATTTAGGGGGATCCCTGATATTACCCCAAGATGGAAGTTTGCAAGCAGAAGTGAAATCCTCTAAGTCCATGGTATAAGATTTGTCATAAAGGTCAAACATGACTGAAGGAGAATTACGCAAAGATGAAAACTCAAACCTCCTCACAAATGAACTTGTGAGATCATGATACTGGGGGCATTTGTCAGCTTCAAAGTCCTCAAGACCGGCATTACTCAAATATGTGGTAAATTCTTCTTTGATTCCCACTTGATTCATAAAATTTTCCAATGGCCATTCACAAGGCCTCACAGGAGCGTCTCTTGGTGGTTCCTCGTCAGCATCACGTATTGCAAGCCTGGGACCTTGCTTCCTTGAAGGGCCACCTTGGAACATCCTCCTAAGCATATTGTTTCCTCTGAAAGATTTCTGAAATTTTTAGTAACTTCAAATAAAAGTGAATCAACTTCAATAAAATTGATAGCAACAACTCCCATAAGTGCCTAGAGCCTATATAAAGCATTGGAACTACTTGGAACCATATAAATTTGACATGCAAGCTCAAAAACATGGTCACCTATGCAGCAAAAATTTGCAATGAATAAAGCACTAGAACAAAAACTAATTGGACCAATGGAGGAGTCACATATCAAGGAACAATCTCCCCAAGCAGTTTTGCGAGAGGTGCTTTGAGCAAGGAGATCGAAAATCACAGCAACGAGGGCTGGAACTCGTGCTTGAGTTGGTTTTTCGTGTTTGTGTGAGGCAGAGGAAGAAGATGGGTGCAGGAATAAGTGGAGGAGGGCCACCATGGGCCCACGAGGCAGGGGGCGCGCCCGGGGGGTAGGGCGCGCCCTCCACCCTCGTGGCCAGGTGGCAGCTCCCCTCGCGGTAATTTTTGCACAATAAATCCTCAAATATTCCCGAAAAATCATATTAAATTGGCATGGCATTCTGAGGATTTTTATTTTCGGGATATTTTTATATTGCACGGATAAGTCAGGAAACGAACAAAAAAATACTATTTTACTTTATTTCAACTAAATAACAGAAAATATAAAGAGGGTACAGAAGGTTGTGCTTCTAGTTTCATCCATCTCATGATCGTCAAAATGAACCCACTAACAAGGTTGATCAAGTCTTGTTAACGAACTCATTCCGAATAATCATGGAACCGGAGAAATTTCGAATAACACTAAGTTACCTCAACGGGGATATGAAAATCCCCAACAATAAGAATATCATACTTTTTCTTGATAGTAGGGAGAGGAAATTCAAAACCTCCAAATATAATCGATGGGATTTTTCCAATAGAGTTGATACTATAAACTTGAGGTTGTTTTCGCGGAAAGTGTACCGTGTGCTCATCGCCACTAACATGAAAAGTGACATTGCCTTTGGTGCAATCAACAACAGCCCCTGCAGTATTAAGGAAAGGTCTTCCAAGAATAATAGACATACTATCATCCTCGGGAATATCAAGAATAACAAAGTCTGTTAAAATAGTAACGTTTGCAACTACATCAGGCACATCCTCACAAATACTGATAGGTATAGCAGTTGGTTTATCAGCCATTTGCAAAGATATTTCAGTAGGTGTCAACTTATTCAAGTCAAGTCTACGATATAAAGAGAGAGGCATAACACTGACACCGGCTCCAAGATCACATAAAGCAGTTTTAACATAATTTCTCTTAATGGAGCATGGTATAGTAGGTACTGTGGGATCTCCTAGTTTCTTTGGTATTCCACCCTTAAAAGTATAATTAGCAAGCATGGTGGAAATTTCAGCTTCAGGTATTTTTCTTTTATTAGTAATGATATCCTTCATATACTTAGCATAAGGGTTTGTTTTGAGCACATCAGTTAATCGCATACGCAAAAAGATGGGTCTAATCATTTCAGCAAAGCGCTCAAAATCCTCATCATCCTTCTTCTTGGATGGTTTCAAAGGAAAAGGCATGGGTTTCTGAACCTATGGTTCCCTTTCTTTACCATGTTTCCTAGCAACCAAGTCTCTTTTATCATAATGTTGATTCCTTGATTGTGGGTTATCAAGATCAACAGCAGGTTCAACTTCTACATCATTATCATTACTAGGTTGAGCATCAACATGAACATTATCATTAACATTATCACTAGGTTCATGTTCATCACCTGATTGTGTTTCAGCATCAGAAATAGAGATATCATTCGGATTCTCAGGTGGTTCAGCAATAGGTTCACTAGAAGTTTGCAAAGTCCTATCATTTTTCTTTTTCTTCCTCTTAGAAGAACTAGGTACATCAATATTGTTTCTCTGAGAATCTTGCTCGATTCTCTTAGGGTGGCCTTCAGGATACAAAGGTTCCCGAGTCATTCTACCAGTTCTAGTAGCCACTCTAACAGCATAATCAATTTTCTTACTATTCATTTCATCAAGCACTTCTTTCCGAGCTTTAAGTACTTGTTCTACTTGAGTGGTAACCATAGAAGCATGTTTGCTAACAAGTTTAAGTTCACCTCTAATATCAGCCATATAATCACCCAAGCGTTCAATCATAAAGGTATTCTGTGTTAATTGTCTACCAAAATAAGCATTAAAGTCATCTTGCTTAAACATAAAGTCATCAAACTCATCCAAGCACTGACTAGCAATTTTACTAGGAGGGACTTCAGCATTATCATATCTATAGAGAGAATTTACCTTTACTACCTATGTCGGGATATCGGGAGGTTCTTCAGTAAATAAGTAATTGAGACCATATACTTCTTCAATAGGCGGTAAATTAAGACCATGTATTTCTTCAATAGGAGGTAAATTCTTAACATCTTCAGCTTTAATACCTTTTTCTTTCATAGATTTCTTTGCCTCTTGCATATCTTCGGGACTGAGAAATAGAACACCTCTCTTCTTCGGAGTTGGTTTAGGAATAGGCTCAGTAATTGGCTCTGGAACTGGCTCAGGAGGTGGCTCAGGAGGTGCCCAATTATTTTCATTTGCCAACATATTATTCAATAGAATTTCAGCGTCATCCGGTGTTCTTTCCCTGAAAAGAGAACCAGCACAACTATCCAGGAAATCTCTGGAAGCATCAGTTAGTCCATTATAAAAGATATCAAATATTTCAGGTTTCTTAAGAGGATGATCAAGCAAAGCATTAAGTAACTTGAGAAGCCTCCCCCAAGCTTGTGGGAGACTCTCTTCTTCAATTTGCACAAAATTGTATATTTCCCTCAAGGCAGCTTGTTTCTTATGAGCAGGGAAATATTTAACAGAGAAGTAATAAATCATATCCTAGGGACTTTGCACACAACCAGGATCAAGAGAATTAAACCATATCTTAGCATCACCCTTTAATGAGAACGGAAATATTTTGAGTAAATAAAGGTAGCGCGATCTCTCATTATTAGTAAACAGGGCAGCTATATCATTTAACTTAGTAAGTTGTGCCACAACAGTTTCGGATTCATAGCCATAAAAAGGATCAGATTCAACCAAGGTAATTATATCTGGATCAACAGAAAAATCATAATAATCCTGATCAAGAACATAGATAGGTGAAGTAGCAAAAGCAGGGTCGGGTTTCATTCTATCTCTAAAAGATTCTTTACTCCATTTAACTGGCAACCTCTTAAGTTCAGGTTTATCCTGGCAAGCAAGAATAGCTGCAGAAGATTCAACATCAAAAAGATAACCCTCAGGAATAGTAGGCATAGGTTCATCATCACTCACATCATCGTGTTCAGGTTCAATAATTTCTCTTTCTCTAGACCTAGCAATTTGCTCATCAAGAAATTCACCAAGGGGCACAGTAGTATCAAGCATAGAAGTAGTTTCATCATAAGTATCATGCATAGCAGAAGTGGCATCATCAATAACATGTGACATATTAGAATTCATAGCAGTAGTAGGTTTAGGTGTCGCAAACTTACTCATAACAGAAGGAGAATCTAGTGCAAGGCTAGATGGCAGTCCCTTACCTCCCCTCGTAGTTAAGGGCAAAATAGTAGTTCGATCATCTTTCAAGTTCTTCATAGTGTCCAGCAGATATAAATCCCAAGTGACTCAAAGAATAGAGCTATGCACCCCGGCAACGGCGCCAGAAAACAGTCTTGATAACCCACAAGTATAGGGGATTGCAACAGTTTTTGAGGGTAGAGTATTCAATCCAAATTTATTGATTTGACACAAGGGGAGCCAAAGAATATTCTCAAGTATTAGCAGCTGAGTTGTCAATTCAACCACACCTGGAAACTTAGTATCTGCAGCAAAGTGTTTAGTAGCAAAGTAATATGATAGTGGTGGTAACGGTAACAAAAGTAAAGACAACAAAAGTAATGTTTTTGGTATTTTGTAGTGATTGTAACAGTAGAAATGGAAAAGTAAATAAGCGAGAACCAGTATATGGAAAACTCGTAGGCACCGGATTAGCGATGGATAATTATGCCGGATGCGGTTCGTCATGTAACAGTCGTAACATAGAGTGACACAGAACTAGCTCCAGTTCATCAATATAATGTAGGCATGTATTCCGTATATAGTCATACGTGCTTATGGAGAAGAACTTGCATGACATCATTTGTCCTATCCTCCCGTGGCAGCGGGGTCCTATTGGAAACTAAGGGATATTAAGGCCTCCTTTTAATAGAGAACCGGAACAAAGCATTAGCACATAGTGAATACATGAACTCCTCAAACTATGGTCATCACCGGGAGTGGTCCCGATTATTGTCACTTCGGGGTTGCCGGATCATAACACATAGTAGGTGACTATAGACTTGCAAGATAGGATTAAGAACACACATATATTCATGAAAACATAATAGGTTCAGATCTGAAATCATGGCACTTGGGCCCTAGTGACAAGCATTAAGCATAGCAAAGTCATAGCAACATCAATCTCAGAACATAATGGATACTAGGGATCAAACCCTAACAAAACTAACTCGATTACATGATAAATCTCATCCAACCCATCACCGTCCAACAAGCCTACGATGCAATTACTCACGCATGGCGGTGAGCATCATGAAATTGGTGATGGAGGATGGTTGATGATGACGACGGCGATGAATCCCCCTCTCCGGAGCCCCGAACGGACTCCAGATCAGCCCTCCCGAGAGAGATTAGGGCTTGGCGGCGGCTCTGTATCGTAAAACGCGATGATTTCTTCTCTCTGATTTTTTCTCCCCGAAAGCCAATATATGGAGTTGGAGCTGGCGTCGGAGGGCCACCAGGGGGCCCACGAGGTAGGGGGCGCGCCCAGGGGGGCGCCCCCACCCTCGTGAGTAGGGTGTGCCCCCCTGGTCTTCATCTTTTGCGAGGATTTTTTATTGTTTTTTCTAAGGAGTTCCGTGGAGTTTTAGGACATTCCGAGAACTTTTATTTTCTGCACAAAAAACAACACCATGGCAGTTCTGCTGAAAACAGCGTCAATCCGGGTTAGTTCCATTCAAATCATACAAGTTAGAGTCCAAAACAAGGTCAAAAGTGTTTGGAAAAGTAGATACGACGGAGACGTATCAACGTGCATTCGGTGATCTCGACTTATGAGTCGGGGTCCCCACATTCTGATCATAATTTTCGGTTGTGAAGCAACTATATTTTATATTGCTCCATAAATTCTGAAATTTAGCCAGGCCATTCTCCTACCCATATAATCTACCTCCTCCAAATTTGAGCTCGTTTCATTGAGCCAATATTTCTCAAGAATTCTCCTAAGTTTCTGCCCGGCAATAACCACCATGGAGGAAGTACCATTTTGGTGTGTCCAATTGGTATGAAATTTTTACAGTGTCTTCATATGTCCATATAACCCATCTCCTCAAAATTTAAGCTCAATCCATTCATCGATTTGAGCACAGCTTCAACTTCTGTATTTCTGTCTAGTGGGGTACATTGTGAAGAAAGTGTTGTCTAAACTCCTCCATTTGAGCTGAAACCTGGCCATAGTGATCATCTTAGTAAGTAATCAACCCCGGACAAATCTCAGCATCTTTCACTAGGCCAATCTCCCCCACCCCAGTACAAACACCTTGTTGTTTAGTTGTCCTCGAGCAAGTTGTGGTCTATTCTTGGGATCCTGTTCTTGTTCCTTTGCTCATTGGCACCCTCTGGTTAATGACCTTTCGAGTAGACATGGTAGGGCCGACCAGAGTATGTTCCCTCGCCGCATTCACGCAGTGACAATGCAGCTAACATGCCCGTCCACGTGCTCTGGTGAATGGGCCCCTCGAATTCGTCTGGTCACTCGAGTTCTCGTCACCTAGCTATGTCCAGGAGCTTCGCCGTGTCATCTCCCTTGCCCTGGACACCTCTCCCCCTCTTTGGTCATATCCTACGTAGTGCTCTGGCCATGTCGTGATCTGACCACCGCCCCCACCACCATGTCCGGTCACCCGCGTGCTCTCGTGCTTTCCAGAGCCATCCCCGTGGCAATAAGTAGCTCCCTCGTGCTCTTTCGCGGCCCATCAACCTCTCCACCCACTCCTGAAGCACCGGAGCTCTCTGCCCCCATCCTCTGTCTGCCATTGCCGCTATCGGCCTTGCTTGAATACGAGCTAGCCCAAGCCCCTCCCCTCCTCCTTTCTCCCCAGAAAACCACCTGGATTCTGGTGCCTCACTCCCTCCTCTCCGTTCGTCATCGGAGTGCCTGTGGCCGTAGCTCCCTAGTTAGGCCGCCACCTCTGCTCGCGGAAACAGTGAGGCATTGTCATTTGATACATCTCCATCGTATCTATAATTTTTGATTGTTCCATGCCAATATTCTACAACTTTCATATACTTTTGGCAACTTTTTATACTATTTTTGGGACTAACATATTGATCCAGTACCCACTGCTAGTTCCTGTTTGTTGCATGTTTTATGTTTCGCAGAAACCAAATATCAAACGGAGTCCAAACGGGATAAAAACGAACGGAGAATATTTTTGGAATATTTATGATTTTTGGGAAGAAAAACCAACGCGAGACGGTGCCCGAGGGGGCCACGAGGCAGGGGGCGCGCCCCAGGGGGCAGGCGCACCCTGGACCCTCATGGGCACCCTGTAAGGCGATTGACGCTCTTATTTTGCCGCAATAAAGCTAATTTTATGAGAAAAATCTGGGTGAAAGATTCAACGCAATCGGAGTTATGGATCTCCGGATATAAAAGAAACGGTGGAAGGGTAGAATCTGAGAGCGCAGAAACAGAGAGAGACAGAGAGATAGATCCAATCTCGGAGGGGCTTTCACCCCTCCCACGCCATGGGAGCCAAGGACCAGAGGGGAAACCCTTCTCCCACCTACGGATAAGTTCAAGGAAGAAGAAGAAGAAGAAGAAGAAGCGGGCTCTCTCTCCCCCTTGCTTCGCCGGAACGCTGCCGGGCGCCATCATTATCACCAACACCTCCGCCATCTTCACCAACATCTCCATCACCTTCCCCCATCTATATTCAGCGGTCCACTCTCCCGCAACCTGCTGTACCTCTACTTGAACATGGTGCTTTATGCTTCATATTATTATCCAATGATGTGTTGCCATCCTATGATGTCTGAGTAGATTTTCGTTGTCCTATCAGTGATTGATGAAATGCTATGATTGGTTTGAGTTCCATGTTTTATTATTGGTGCTGTCCTACGGTGCTCTCCGTGTCACGCAAGCGTGAGGGATTCCCGCTGTAGGGTTTGCAATATGTTCATGATTTGCTTATGGTGGGTGGCGTGAGTGACAGAAGCACAAACCCAAGTAAGTAGGTTGTTTGCGTATGGGATAAAGGGGACTTGATACTTTAATGCTATGGTTGGGTTTTACCTTAATGATCTTTAGTAGTTGCGGATTCTTGCTAGAGTTCCAATCATAAGTGCATATGATCCAAGAAGAGAAAGTATGTTAGCTTATGCCTCTCCCTCAAATAAAATTGCAATAGTGCTTATCGGTCTAGTAACGTGGTCAATTGCTTAGGCACAATTTCACAACTCCTACCACCACTTTTCCACACTCGCTATATTTAATTTATTGCTTCTTTATCTAAACAGCCCCTAGTTTATATTTACGTGCTCTTTATTATCTTGCAAACCTATCCAACAACACCTACAAAGTACTTCTAGTTTCATACTTGTACTAAGTAAAGCAAACACTAAGCGTGTGTAGAGTCGTATCAGTGGCAGATAGGACTTGAGAGAATATTTGTTCTACCTTTAGCTCCTCGTTGGGTTCGACACTCTTACTTATCGAAAGAGGCTACAATTATCCCCTACACTTGTGGGTTATAAAAACCTTTTTCTGGTGCCGTTGCCGGGGAGTCATAGCGTGGGGTGAATATTCTCGTGTGTGTTTGTTTTCTTTACCACTAAGTAATTTTTATTTGCTGTTCTTAGTTGTTTTCTATCTTTAGTTATGGGTAGGAAAGGCAAAATACCCAAAAAATTAGTTGTACCTACTGAACCAATGGTTGAAGAACCACTCAAAATCTATCACACTCCTGAAGCTTTTTACTTGGATCATCCTCGATCCCTTTGTGCTCGTGCTGAAACCCCCACTAGCTTAGTTGAGGGCAAATCTTTATATGAGCATGCTTGTTATGTGTGACACCGTATATCTGAAAAGGGGAAACTTTTACTGGATCAAATTCATCGTTTGCAATGTTATGCTTGGAATTTATGAGAAATATATGATGTTCCTTGTTGTTCTGAAAACCCTAAGAAACACCTTCCCTACCAATGTGAGTTTTTTGATAATGGAATCGTATCTTCGTATGCTAAGGGTGTTTATAATTACTATGATGTTCAACAAATTGAAGAATTTGTTGCTTTTAAGGGTGCTTATGAAATTGCTTCTTTGATTGAAAAGTATGATGCTACTCTTTACAAATCTGAAAATTGTGCCATACTTGAATATTGTTATGATAATTATGCTTCTAATGCCTATGTTAAACCATATATTGAGTAATTCTCCGCTATCCAAGAAGAGACTAATATTTTGCAGGAAGCTATGGAAGAATAAATTGATGAAACTATGAGCTCATTGGATGAAAAAGATGACGAGGAGAGCGAAGAACAAAAGGAGGAAGAGAGGATTAGCTACCCATGCCCACCTTCTAATGAGAGTAACTCTTCAACTCATACATTGTTTAATTCTCCTTCATGCTTACCGTAGGATGATTGCTATGATGATTGTTATGATCCCGTTGATTCTCTTGAATATCCCTTTTTGATGATGTTTGATATGCTTGTGGCCAAGATGCCAATATGAATGATGCTTATGGGGACGAACTTGCTATAGATGATTTTGATAGATGTAATATGTATGTGCTTGCTGCTCCTACCTGCAATTATTATGAGAGAGGAACTACATCTCCGCCCCTTTATGTTTCCAACATGATAGAATTGCAAGAAACTGCTTATACTATGCATTGGCCTTTACTATGTGTGCATGAATTGTTCTTTTATGACATGCTGATGCATAGGAAGAGAGTTACACTTCATTGGTGCATGATATATGTTACTTTGTGCTCACTACTAAATTACAAATCATTGTTAATTAAAATTGGCTTTGATATACCTTGGGATTCGGGTGGATCCATTACTTGAGCACTATATGCCTAGCTTAATGGCTTTAAAAAAAGCGCTGCCAGGGAGACAACTCGGAAGTTTTAGGGAGTCATTTATTTCAGTTGAGTGCTTTTATATAGTTTAAAAACACAAAAATAAAGAGGGGAACCTAAAACTTTTCAAAAAGGAAAGTGAAAGTGAGAAAGACAAGCATTGTTGAAGTGGGAGAGCTCCTTGAACTTTGTTCATGCTCACGGAAACTTTGTGAATCTTAATTACAGAAACTTTTCATCAAATATATTTATCCCCTTGTACAATTCCATTGTATTATAAAAATAATGTGCCAGGGTTTGCCTTTAGGATGTTTACAATGCTTGTTGGTTTGTACGGTGCAGGACAGAAACTTTGGCTGTAGTGCGTGATTTTACATTTTACTGGAACGCCAAATGGTTCTGATTCTTTTTGCACTGTCTTTCCGCACAAATTGTTTATTTTTCCTAATTTTGGTAGAATTTGTGGGGTACCAGAAGTATGGTGAATGTTCAGATTGCTACAGACTGTTCTGTCTTTGACAGATTCTGTTTTTGATGCATAGTTTGCTTGTTTTGATGAATCTATCAATTTATATTAGTGGATTAAGCCATGGAAAAGCTATATTACAGTAGACACAATGCAAAAAACAAAATATGAATTTATTTGCTACAGTACTTAGAGTAGTGATTTGCTTTATTATACTAACGGATCTTACCGAGTTTTCTGTTGAAGTTTTGTGTGGATGAAGTGTTTGATCGAGGAGGTCTTGATATGAGGAAAACAAAGAGAGGCAAGAGCTCAAGATTGGGGATGCCCAAGGCACCCCAAATAAATATTCAAGGAGACTCAAGCGTCTAACCTTGGGGATGCCCTGAAAGGCATCCCCTCTTTCTTTAACAAGTATCGGTATGTTTTCGTATTCATTTCGTTCATGTGATATGTGCAAGTCTTGGAGCGTCTTTTGCATTTAGTTTTCACTTTTCTTTTATGCACCATGCTGGTATGAGATAGTCCTTGGTTGATTTATAGAATGCTCATTGCACTTCACTTAAATCTTTTGAGTATGGCTTATTAGAATGCTTCACGTGCTTCACTTATATCATTTGAAGTTTGGATTGCCTGTTTCTCTTCACATAGAAAACCGCCATTTGTAGAATGCTATTTTGCTTCACTTATATTTGTTAGAGCGTGGGCATATCTTTTGTAGAAAGAATTAAACTCTCTTGCTTCACCTATATCTATTTAGAGAGATGACAAGAATTGGTCATTCATATGGTTAGTCATAAAATCCTACATAAACTTGTAGATCGCTGAATATGATATGTTTGATTCCTTGCAATAGTTTTGTGATATAAAGATGGTGATATTAGACTCATGCTAGTGGGAGACTGTGTATTAGTAGAAATACTTGTGTTGAGGTTTGTGATTCCCGTAGCATGCATGTATGGTGAACCGCTTTGTGATGAAGTTGGAGCACAATTTTATTTATTGGTTGTCTTCCTTATGAGTGGCGGTCGGGGGCGAGCGATGGTCTTATCCTACCAATCTATCCCCCTAGGAGCATGTGCATAGTACTTTGTTTTGATGACTAATAGATTTTTGCAATAAGTATGTGAGTTCTTTATGACTAATGTTGAGTCCATGGATTATACGCACTCTCACCCTTCCATCATTGCTAGCCTCTTCGGTACCGTGCATTGCCCTTTCTCACCTCGAGAGTTGGCGCAAACTTCGCCAGTGCATCCTAACCCCATGATACGATACGCTCTATCACACATAAGCCTCCTTATATCTTCCTCAAAACAGCCACCATACCTGCCTATCATGGCATTTCCATAGCCATTCCAAGATATATTGCCATGCAACTTCCATCATCATCATATACATGACTTGAGCATTCATTGTCATATTGCTTTGCATGATCGTAAGATAGCTAGCATGATGTTTTCATGGCTTGTCCATTTTTTGATATCATTGCTACGCTAGATCATTGCACATCCCGGTATACCGCCGGAGGCATTCATATAGAGTCATATCTTGTTCCAAGTATAGAGTTGTAATATTGACTTGTGAGTAAATAAAAGTGTGATGATCATCATTATTAGAGCATTGCCCCACTGAGGAAAGGATGATGGAGACTATGATTCCCCCATAAGCCGGGATGAGACTCCGGACTTTATGAAAAATAAAAGAGGCCAAAGAAGCCCAAATAAAAAAAAGAGGCCAAAGAAGCCCACCAAAAAAATAAAAAAATAAAAAAATAAGAAAATGAGAGAAAAAGAGAGAAGGGGCAATGTTACTATCCTTTTACCACACTTGTGCTTCATAATAGCACCATGTTCTTCATAGAGAGAGTCACTATGCTTTCACTTTCATATATTAGTGGGAATTTTCATTATAGAACTTGGCTTGTATATTCCGATGATGGGCTTCCTCAAATGCCCGAGGTCTTCATGAGCAAGCCAGTTGGATGCACACCCACTTAGTTTTCAGTTTGAGCTTTCATACACTTATAGCTCCAGTGCATCCGTTGCATGGCAATCCCTCACTCACATTGATATCTATTGATGGGCATCTCCATAGCCCGTTGATACGCCTAGTTGATGTGAGATTTTCTTCTCCCTTTTTGTCTTCTCCACAACCACCATTCTATTCCACATATAGTGCTATGTCCATGGCTCACGCTCATGTATTGCATGAAAGTTGAAGAAGTTTGAGATTAGTAAAGTATGAAACAATTGCTTGGCTTGTCATCGGGGTTGTGCATGATTAAATACTTTGTGTGATGAAGATAGAGCAACAGCCAGACTATATGATTTTGTAGGGATAACTATCTTTGGCCATGTTGTTTTGAAAAGACATGATTTCTTTATTTGTACACTCGAAGTATTATCATTTTTATGTCAAATGATAGACTATTGCTTTGAATCACTCGTGTCTTAATATTCATGCCATGATTAGACATATGATCAAGATTATGCTTGGTAGTATTCTACATCAAAAATTATCTTTTTTTTATCATTTACCTACTCGAGGACGAGCATGAATTAAGCTTGAGGATGCTGATATGTCTCCGTCGTATCTATAATTTTTGATTTTTCCATACCAATATTCTACAACTTTCATATACTTTTGGCAACTTTTTATACTATTTTTGGGACTAACATATTGATCCAGTGCTAGAGCCAGTTCCTGTTTGTTGCATGTTTTATGTTTCACAGAAACCCAATATCAAACAGAGTCCAAACAGGATAAAAATGGGTGGAGAATATTTTTGGGAAGAAAAACCAACGCGAGACGGTGCCCGAGGGGGCCACGAGGCAGGGGCACGCGCCCCAGGGAGGCAGGCGCGCCCTGGACCCTCGTGGGTACCCCGTAAGGCGGTTGACGCTCTTCTTTTGCCGCAAGAAAGCTAATTTTATGAAAAAAATATGGGCGAAAGATTCAACGCAATCGGAGTTACGGATCTCCGGATATAAAAGAAACGGTGGAAGGTCAGAATCTGAGAGCGCAGAAATAGGGAGAGACAAAGAGATAGATCCAACCTCGGAGGGGCTCTCGCCCCTCCCATGCCATGGGAGCCAAGGACCAGAGGGGAAACCCTTCTCCCATCTAGGTAGAAGATCAAGGAAGAAGAAGAAGAATAAGGAGGGCTCTCTCCCCCTTGCTTCCGGTGGCGCTGGAACACTGTCGGGGGCCATCATCATCTCCGCCATCTTCACCAACACCTCCGCCATCTTCACAAACATCTCCATCACCTTCCCCCATCCATATTCAGCGGTCCACTCTCCCACAACCTGCTGTACCCTCTACTTGAACATGGTGCTTTATGCTTCATATTATTATCCAATGATGTGTTGCCATCCTATGATGTCTGAGTAGATTTTTGTTGTCCTATCGGTGATTGATGAATTGTTATGATTGGTTTGAATTGCATGTTTTATTATTGGTGCTGTCCTATGGTGCTCTCCGTGTCGTGCAAGCGTGAGGGATTCCCGCTGTAGGGTTTGCAATATGTTCATGATTTTCTTATACTGGGTGGCGTGAGTGATAGAAGCACAGGCCCGAGTAAGTAGGTTGTTTGCGTATGGGATAAAGGGGACTTGATACTTTAACGCTATGGTTGGGTTTTACCTTAATAATCTTTAGTAGTTGCGGATGCTTGCTAGAGTTCTAGTCATAAATGCATATGATCCAAGAAGAGAAAGTATGTTAGCTTATGCCTCTCCCTCAAATAAAATTGCAATAGTGATTATCGGTCTAGTAACGTAGTCAATTGCTTAGGGACAATTTCACAACTCCTACCACCACTTTTCCACACTCGCTATATTTACTTTATTGCTTCTTTATCTAAACAGCCCCTAGTTTATATTTACGTGCTCTTTATTATCTTGCAAACCTATCCAACAACACCTACAAAGTACTTCTAGTTTCATACTTGTACTAAGTAAAGCAAACACTAAGCGTGCGTAGAGTCGTATCAGTGGCAGATAGGACTTGAGAGAATATTTGTTCTACCTTTAGCTCCTTGTTGGGTTCGACACTCTTACTTATCAAAGAGGCTACACTTATCCCCTACACTTGTGGGTTATCATCGTTCTGCTCCTCCTCAGCGCCAGGGACTGGGCCAGGTGGACGTCGTGCTCCGTCCCGAGCCCATCGGTGCCTCCCTCTCGGCCAGAGGTGGCTGGAGTGTAAGTGCATCTAGTGCCCCTTAGTGATTGTGGCGTATTGAAGACTTATAGTTAAAGGGACTAATATGTTTGTGAGAGTGCACAGGCTCTATAAGTCGATGAGGAGTTTGATATTTACGATTAAAGTCGACCCCTAAAAATGTATGTCTTCAGCTAAAGACTTTGGTTCTCCTGAAGGTTTTGAAAGTGAAGAAATTGGTGTGACCTTGAAGACGTGGGTATTCATGCGAGGATTATGAAGCGTGAAGACTTTTGTTTTCGAAGATTCATTTTATCTTTCTTGAGTCATAGGAAACACCATATTGTTAAAAGGGGTCGAGGTAATACTAAGGAAACTGATTTCCAAGTGATGCTCATCTGAAAATCCTACACCTACCCAATCGTTTCGAGTGAAGGCATTGGAAATCTCATATCAGCTCAGTCAATTTCTTCAGTGATAGAGACGAAGATCTTCTAGTCTCTGAGGAATTTGTTCTAACTAAGGAGTTAGGAATTCACGAGTGCGAATTGCCTACAAGTGAGGAACATGATAGCCATGAGGATTTGAACCTCATATTTTCGACCGTTGCTGTGCTATGCGCCAACTGTCCAAAATATCTACCCACCTAACAGTCATATCATTGAAGGGCATTATGTCTTATCATGTCACGCTGCTCCCTAGGCTATAAATAGCCGCCCCCTACAACCACTAGCTGGTTGGCTGCTCCGAGAGAAACTGACACTTTTCATTGAGAGCATCCCATCCTCCGAGGACTTTGAGCGAAAATCATCAAGTGAGGAAAACCCAAAACCCAAACCCAAACACCTACAAACCCAAAGTGATCGAGCATGACTGAAGAGATTGTAGCTGTGTGCAACTGATGCTTGTTACCTTTGAGGACTGTGTATCCTCCAGACGGTTAGGTGTCATGGTCTGAGCATCCAACATGAATTGTGGATCGCCGAGTGACCAAGTCTGTGAAGGTTTGGAAGTCACCTGAAGACTTACCACGAGTGATTCGGCGAGGTCTATGTGACTTTATCTCAAGGTGAATACGGTGAGGACTGTGTGTTAGGGACTGTGTGTCCTCGAGTTTAAACACTTAGCCGCTCCAACCAGACGTACAAGTGTCACATCAGTTGGAACTGGTCTACCAAATCTTTGTCCTCACCAAGCCAACTAGTTCTATTTCCTCAACCCTTCCATTTCCTCATTCATGTGTTGATGAACCTGATCGTTACTGTTTGAAGACTTTGACTGAAGACTTTCTCTAATTCCTCAATCCTAATTCTTTAGTCACATAGTCTTCAGCCTGCTTATCCTGTTTTCATGTTATTTGTACTCTGTGCTTGTTTTCACTTCATCATGATGACTATTTGTTGCTTTATTATGCTTATACATGAGTACTTATTCCGCTGCTAGTGTGTTGTTACTTAGGAATTTATTCACCTAGAAATTCCTCAGTGACGAATTTGTAAAAATCACCTATTCACCCCCCTCTAGTCGATATAACGCAGTTTCAATTAGTATCAGAGCAAGGTACTCCCTTGTTTTGTGTGATTTTGGTTTAACCACCTGGAGGTTTAGTTATGTCGACTGCAGGAATGATCAAGGTCTTGGCTGGGTGTCCTACCTTCGATGGGACGGACTACCCCTACTGAAAGAACAAGATGTGCATGCATCTTGAGGCAACTGATAATGATCTCTGGTATGTTGTGGAAAATGGCGTTCCCTCAGTCACTCCTCTGTGAATGCTGTTGATGTGAAGAGATTCAAGCAACTCAACTCTCAAGCGAAGAATATCATATGTGGCCATCTGAGCAAAGGACAGTATGGTAGAGTGAGTGCTTTGGAAACAACAAAGCTGATTTGGGACAGGCTGTCCAAGGTCAACGAAGGAGTCTCCACCCAATGTGACTCCCGAGTTGATGTTCTTCACAATAGATTCAACCGGTTCAAAAGACTCAACAATGAAAATGTTCAGCAAACCTTCGATCGCCTCACTGACATCTCAAATGAGCTTCAAGCACTTGGTGCCATTGACATCACCGACCATGAGGTGGTGAAGAAATTGCTGTGATCACTTGATTCCTCATTCGATACACTTGCACTGATGATTCAAGAACGAGTAGATTACAAGTCATTAGATCCTACTGATATCCTCGAGAGGCTAAATACTCATGAGTTCCAGCTTGCTGAGAAGAGAGACCTCTATGGACTGAGCTTTGGAAGATCACGCGCACTGAAGGCCAAGGCAGTCTCTGAATCTGAAGGTGAAGATTTTGGTAGCAACCTTGGTGATTTTGAAGAACTGAGCCAGGAGCTAGCAATGCTCGTGAAGAAACTCTAGAAGTTCTCTCGCTGTGGTCGCTTTGGAAAGTCTTCAAGAAGTTATGATTCCTCATCTCGTGACTACAAAAAGAGGACTTGCCACAAATGCAAGAAACCTGGTCACTACATGTCTGATTATCCTCAGTGGGAAAAGGAATAAAAGAAGAATAAGTACAAAGATAACGATTCTGATGACTCAAAGAAGAAGAAGAAATCTTCAAAGTCTCCATCATCAAAATCTTCAAAGTCTTCATCTCACAAGAAGAGAAGTTCCAAGAAGGCACGGGCATTTATTGGCAAGGAAATGGACTCTGAAGCTGAATCTAAGGAAAATGTGGAAGGGGAGAAATATGAGGAGTCAGACTCTGGTGTGGCGAGCCTAGCCCTCGCTACTACTTATGTCAGCAAGTCCATCTTCAACACTGAAGAAAATGACCTCCCCAACTCTGCTGACAAGAGCGTCGATGACTATGCTGCCACCTATTGCTTCATGGCAAAAGGTGCCAAGGTACTCAAACATTCCCCCTATGAATCTAGTGAGGACGAATCTGATGATAATCTCAAACCTAGCTATTCCAAAATCGCTAAAATTATTGTTAAACAACAAAGGCTTTGGAAAAGATTCAAAATCTGCTAGACAAAAGCGATGACCTGTTGGGTGAGGAATTGCATCGAACTAAGACTTTGACTGATAATCTTCAGAGACTTCAGTCTAAGTTTGACAATCTTCAAAGTCATCATAACACTCTCTTATCTGATCATGAGAAGCTTTCTTATGAATTTCTTCAATGAAAGCAAGATCTTGAGAAGTTAAAAGTGAGTTATGATGATCTTTAGAAGGAAAACGATTCATTGCTTGCTCAATAGATCAGTTCTGCTCAGGAAGAATTTATTCCACCATGTCTGAAATGCATTGAGCATGAATCTGCTAATTCTTCAACTAAATGTTCAAATGCTTCTATTGCTGCAAATTCTTAAACTGTCTCTATGGTCACAAATTCCTCATCTGAGGATACCACAAGTATCACTAACGATAATGCAGGGTTGAAGGAATTGTATGTGACAGGCATATACAAAAGCATCAAAGGACATCAAACTCTTTGTGATGTGCTCAAAAAGCAGATCTTGAACAGGAACCCTAGGAAAGAAGGTATTTCCTTTGAGAGGAAACTCAATGCTGATGGGACCTACTGGAAATCTGAGCAGTACCCCAAAACCTCATGAGTTGCTGCGAAAGGACCTCCTATAGATCCATGCACTTTATTTGGCTTTACTTGTGAATCTTCATATTCCTCTGATGAGTCATTTGACTCCAACTATAAACTGTTCAAGAATTAAAATGGTGAAGTATTTGCTCGATATGTTGGAACTAACTGCAGGAATGGCCCCCCTATGAAGAAAATCTAGGTTCCCAAAAGGTGCCTTGAAAATCTTCAGGTGAATGCCATCATGACGCCACCTATGAAGAATAGGAACCCCAGATCAAATTCTTCATATGGATCAAAATCTTCATATGGATCCAAGTCCTCATATGGACCAAATTCTTCATCTGGATCAAATTCCTCACGTGGATCTAAATCCTCATATGAACATCATCGTGCTAACACTTCTGTTTCGCAAGGAAAGTCCAAAGTCTATGAATATTTGCATTATTCTTCAAACCATTATGTTCATAAGTCCTCGAAGAATTTCTCTGCTTATTCATATGCTTATCCTAACCCCTCTTCTGTGAAACAAAGTACACTGGCTTCTATGCCATCTTTTTTCTTATGGAGCACAATGATGAACTCTTTCCCACCCCTCCAGATGTGGGTGGTGAAGAAAAAGAACTAATCTCTTATGCAGGGTCAGGTCTCTAGACGAACTTAATTGTCTAAAGAATTTGCTGGAGACCTGAATATGCTTGAATGGACGCAAGCTAATCATAAAGAAATTAATTACTCATTTCTCACATCCTCATATTGCTATATCTATTACTGTTGATGAAATTGATATCATATTCTCTGCTGATGAAGAATATGGTTTCATAAGTTGCACTAATTCATCTGCAGGATGAACAACCCAAAGCTACTGAGTGTGTCCTCGATAGTGGAGGTACAAATCACATGGCCGAAGACAAGAACTTATTAATGGACACTTTTTTATCTCCATCTCATTTGAAGCATATCACCTATGCTGACAAAGGAAAAAAATCAAGGTATTGGGTCTAGGTAGGGTTGCAATCTCAAAGGATAGACACATGGAGAAAGTCATGCTTGTCGAGTCCTTAGGATTCAACCTCATGTCTGTCTCAATGCTTTGTGATCTTGATATGGTTGTCGTCTTTGGCAAATATCATTGCATTGTGCTAATGGAATCTGATAATTCCAAAGTCTTCGAAGGCTTTAGGAGAGGAGACTTGTATATTGTTGATTTCTCTAAAAGACCACAGCCTACCACGTGTCTACTTGCAAAAGCTTCAGAAGGCTGGTTATGGCATCGATGACTTGGTCATGCTGGGATGAGGAACTTGCATACACTCACGAAGAAGAAGCATGTCATTGACATCGAGGGTGTCAAATTCCTCAAAGATCATCTTTATGGGGCTTGTGAGGCTGGAAAGATCACCAGAGCCAAGCATCCCTCGAAGACTATCATGACCACTTCTCGTCCCTTTGAATTACTTCACATGGATCTCTTTGGCCCTACTCATTATGCCACGTTCACTAATTCTGCATCATTATATGGCTTTGTCATTGTTGATGATTGTTCTCGCTACACTTGGGTGCATATCATCACTTACAAAAATGAAGTGCAGGAAGTCTTCAAACGATTTTCCTCAAGAGCATCTACGAACTTCTGTGTGAAGATCAAGCATATCAGGAGTGATAATGGAACTGAGTTCAAGAATACTGGTCTCAATGAATATCTTGATATACCTGGTATTACTCACAAGTTATCTCCTCCCTATACTTCTCAGCAAAACGGCGTCGTGGAGCACAAGAACATGACACTTATTGAGATGGCTCGCACTATGCTTGATGAATACAAGACTCCATAGCGTTTCTGGCTAGATGCTATTGATACTTCATGCCACATCATCAATAGGATGAAATGTCAACTGAGGAATCCATCAAGTTCAAGGCTACCGAGGATGTCATCCCTACCGAAGAATCTGCTGAAGAAGTCATTCCGGATCGTGAAGAAAATCACGCTGGTGCCATTGAAGAAAATGGCCTCAAAGAAATTGCTGGGCCAAATCAAAGTCGTCAACCTGCTCATCCTTGCGTTGCAAATGAAGTGCAGATTGAAAGAATCATCAACGACATCAATGCACCAGGTCCTCTCACACTCTCAAAAGCTTCACATTTGTCTAACTTTTGTGGGCATTTTGCGTTTGTCTCTATCATAGAGCCCACCAAAGTTGATGAAGCATTCATGGAGCCTGAGTGGATTCAAGCTATGCAAGATGAATTGCATTAATTCGAGCTCAACAATGTGTGGGAGCTTGTCAAGCGACCAAACCCACGCAAGCACAATATCATCGGCACCAAATGGATCTACCGCAACAAGCAAGATGAAAATGGCCTTATGGTGAGGAATAAGGCTCGTCTTGTATCTCAACGCTACACACAAGTTGAAGGAATTGATTTCGATGAAACTTTTACACCTGTTGCTAGACTTGAGGCTATTCGCATATTGCTTGCTTATGCTAACCATCATAATACCATCTTACATCAAATGGATGTGAAAAGTGCATTCCTTAATGGTAAGCTTGAGGAAGAAGTGTATGTTGCTCAACCACCAGGTTTTGAGGATCCAAAACTTCCAGATCACGTCTACATACTCAATAAGGCCCTCTATGGCCTCAAGCAAGCACCTCGGGCGTGGTATGATACATTGAAGGAATTCCTCATGAAGAAAGGCTTCAAACCCGGTTCACTTGACCCAACTCTTTTCACCAAAGCATATGATGATGAATTATTCATGTGCCAAATATATGTTGATGACATTATCTTTGGCTGTACTAACCAACGTTACAGTGATGAATTTGCCTATATGATGAGTGAGGAATATCAAATATCTATGATGGGAGAGTTGACATTCTTCTTAGGCCTTCAAATTCATCAACAACACAATGGCATATTCATATCCCAGGAGAAATACCTCAAGGATGTGTTGAGGAAATTTGGCATGCAAGATTGCAAAGGCGTCAAAATCCCTATGCCCGCAAATGGCCATCTATGCACCGTTGAAAATGGTAAAGACTTCGATCAAAAGGTATACTGCTCCATGACTGGCTCTTTATTGTATGTATGTGCATCTAGGCCAGATATTATGCTTAGTGTTTGCATGTGTGATCGATTTCAAGCTACTCCGAAGGAATCACACCATAAGGTTGTGAAGCATATCCTTCAATATCTAGCTCACACTCCAACACTTGGATTATGGTATCCCAAGGGCTCGCCTTTTGATCTCATTGGATATTCTGACTCTGACTATGCTGGTGATCGAGTGGACCACAAATCAACATCAGGCACATGTCATTTCCTCGGATGATCCTTGGTATGTTGGTCCTCGAAGAAGCAGAACTATGTATCACTCTCTACTGCTAAAGCTGAGTACATTGCTGCTGGATCTTGCTGTGCTCAATTGCTACGGATGAAGCAAACCTTCAAGGACTATGGGATCAATGTGAAGAATGTGCCACTCTACTGCGACAATGAGAGTGCTATCAAGATTGCTCACAATCCAGTTCAACACTCGAAGACAAAGCACATCCAGATTCGTCATCATTTTATTCATGACCATGTGTTGAAGGGCGACATCTCCATCGACCACGCGAATACTGAAGATCAGCTGGCAGATATCTTCACAAAGACCTTGTATGAGAAGAGATTAGCAAGTTGCGGTGTGAGCTAAATATCTTAGAATCTTTGAATGTTCTTTGAAAAGGACACACATCCTAACACTTATGCAAAATTGATGACTTAGATGTGCAACACATGAAGTAACGTTTTTTTTCAATCAATGAAGACTAACCCTCTAAGTGTGAAGAAATTAATGAAGAATTTGATTCTCAGAACCCTACGACAATTGTACGCGGTGTCTGAAATCATCATTCTTATACGGTGGGTTACGCCACCAACTAAAGTTGAAATTCTTAAATTTGAGTTTTTGCAATTTCTTCAATTTTCAAATTCTTCAACTTTGCAATTTACGCGGTCCTTCCAACTATGTTCTTCATTTCTATATATAATTGAGTTTTTCATGTCCTCTACAACATTCACTTATAGCTAATTATTCAGGTTGCTCTTTCATCTAAGTGAATGTGAACGGACCCGTTCACCCTCTATGCCAAACTCAACCCAGGCTGTTCACAAATTCTTCATGTGCATTCTATTTGAAACCCGTTCAAAATCTTCACTGTGTCCTTGACAGCCGAAGAATTTGCGAAGGAAACTTTAAAAACATTCATATCTAATTTTTCGGCTTTTGCGGCTCAAATCCTTCCGCATCCCATGACAGGATTAAATAACTCACCCATGATCTGACATGATCTCCACCTCTCAGTACGTGGGTGACACATGTCGCTAGAATAGCAAGGGTTAGGGGCACGTTCGTCCAATTTCCCCGGATGAACGGTTTTTCACCTCGGTTATAAATACCCCTCCCCTTTCACCTTAGCTCATTTACTCCGCTCGACCTCTCTCCTCCACTCGAGCGCTCTGACCTAGCCGCCGCTAATCTCCATCATTGCCGGTGAGGAACAGCTTAGCTTCCTTGACCTCATCGCCGTCGTACTCGTGTCGGCTGTGGAAATCTTCACCTCCGCCGCCGCCATAGCTTTCTTCCTCCACCAACTTAGGGTGTGGAAGATCTAAATGAACGAACTTCAACAGTTCATCTCATAGTTCGTCGTGTTCTTTGTCAAGGGTAAATAAAACTCGCTTTTACTGCCCTTGTTGATTCTGATGATTTACACAAAATCTTCAAAAGGTGTTTATTCTTCAACTTCCATATTCTTAAACATCAATGTGCTTCTGTTCTTGATCTATTTCTCTAAGATGTATTTTTCTTCAAGATTCCTCAATTTGGTGGATTTCGAATCTATACAACTCTAGAACCTAAGACAAGAACTCTGATGTAGGGTGGAACCCTAATTCGTCGATCTTTCACGTTTGGAGGGGATCCTACGGAGGGGACATGAAGAACGCGCGGAAGAACACGAGGAAATCACGGGGAAGAACGAGAGAGACACTCAACCGACAAGAGATCAATCACACAAGGTCTAGATCATCGAAGCACGAGTAATACATGGTCCAAAATCAACAAAGGAAAGATACAAACGTAACCGTTCTTCTCCGAGAGGAGTTCTTGAATCCACGAGGGGATCTTCCCGTAAAGGGGTCTTGTATCCAAGAGGATCTTCTCCGAAGAGGCCGCAGTCTCTCACGAGGAGGAGATCCGATAGATGAGCGAGGCTCTATCTCAAAAACGAGCTAAATCAACGCTAAGTCTCAAAGTGAGGAGATGGGGTCCTATATATAGAGTTGGGGGGGCGAACGGGTACATGGGCTCAGCCCAACACGCACGCGGAGGCGCTGGCCGGATGATCCGGACGAGGGTCCGGATGATCCGGGCGGGTCCGGATGATCCGGGTGGAGGCCCGGATGAGCCGGAGGGTCGGCTGGTGGTCGCGCAGGGCCGGATGTCCGGCGGGAGGTCCGGACGTCCGGGCGGGGTCCGGATGATCCGGGACGGGGTCCGGATGATCCGGCTTCAGGGTGGAGCTTCTGTTGTCTTCGGTCGATTTAGCCGGATCGTCCGGACTGCGGTCCGGATCGTCCGGGCTCTGTCCGGATCGTCCGGGCCGCCGTCCGGATCGTCCGGCCACCCTGGTCCTTGGTGCTTTTTCCTCTCCGTCTTCTCGCATGTCTTCCGCTTTTGGTTCTCCTCGCTTCCTAGCCTCTTCATGGTTGACTCCTTGGTACCTGAGTATGCATAGCATTTCCGTTTGAGGTAGTAACCACGTCTCATGTGAATCGAAAGGGAATTGTGAGAGGAGTGATGTCACCTCGGTTTCAAGAGCTCTTGCACGTGCTCGAGTCATGGGTCCTTGTGGGGTTGGATGTGTTGATGTAGAGTCCATGGGGATGATGGAAGGATGCTCCGCATCATATCCCCTCCCTTCGAAAGGATCCGACCTCAGATCTAGATCTTCATCACCATGGAAAGGCGAGAGGTCTTTGACGTTGAAGGTGTCGCTCACGTTGTACTTGTCGCTTGGTAGGTCGAGCTTGTAGGCGTTGTTGTTGTAGCGTGCTAACACCTTGAAGGGTCCATCGGCTCGAGGTAGAAGTTTGGACTTGCGTTCGTTGGGGAAGCGTTCCTTGCGAAGGTGTAGCCACACGAGATCGCCTATGTTGAAGATCATGGGTTGCTTGTTGATGTTGAGCTTGGTCGCGAGTCGTTGTACTTGGCGCTCGATGGTGTGTCTTGTATCTTCATGCATCTTCTTGATGTAGCTTGCACGGGCACTTGCGTCGAGGTTGGTGCACTCTTGTAGAGGTAGAGGTAGAATGTTCAATGGGGACAATGGGTTGAAGCCGTAGACGACCTCGAAGGGGGACTTGCCGGTCGTCCAATGTCTTGCACGGTTGTAGGCGTACTCGGCGATAGGTAGACACGCCTCCCACTCCTTGATGTTCTTCTTGATCAACACGCGAAGTAGAGTGGAGAGCGTCCGGTTCGTCACCTCCGTTTGGCCGTCGGTTTGAGGATGGTACGCCGATGAGAATAGGAGCTTGATGCCGAGCTTGGCGCAAAGAGTCTTCCAAAAGTAACTTAAGAACTTGACGTCGCGGTCGGAGATGATTGTCTTAGGTACTCCATGAAGGCGCAAGATTTCCCTACAAAAGAGATTTGCAATATGTGAAGCATCGTCTACCTTGTTGCAAGGAGTAAAATGTGCCATCTTAGAAACTCTATCCACAACAACAAACACGGAATCCTTTCCATTTTGAGTTCTAGGCGAACGAAGTACAAAGTCCATGCTAATGTCTTCCCAAGGTTGATATGGAATTGGAAGAGGCATGTAAAGACCATGAGATTGGGCTTTTGACTTAGCTTTGCGGCATGTAGAGCATCGGGTGGTGAAGCGTGAGACGTCTCGAAACATCTTGGGCCAAAAGTAGTTCTTGGAGAGCGTGGCGAAGGTCTTGTTGCGTCCAAAATGTCCCATGAGTCCACCTCCATGAGCCTCTTGCAAAAGGAGCAAACGAAGAGAAGACTCGGGTATGCATAGTTTGTTAGCTCTCATAAGATAACCATCCTTGAGGTAATATTGTTCCCAAGATGTATGTGTCAAACATTTAGCATAATGAGGTGCAAAAGATGGGTCACTAGCATACAAATCTTTGATGTGCTCAAAGCCAATAACATTCAACTCAAGTTGGGTGACAAGCGTACATATGCGTGAAAGTGCATCGGCAACTACATTTTCCTTGCCCTTAATGTACTTGATCACATATGGGAAAGATTCAATAAATTCACTCCATTTGGCATGACGCTTGTTCAATTTAGTTTGACCTTTTAAGTACTTAAGCGTTTCATGATCGGTATGGATGACAAACTCATGAGGTCTAAGATAATGTTCCCAAACATGTAGGACACGCACTAAAGCATACAATTCCTTGTCATATACGGGATAGTTAAGTTGAGCACCGGAGAGTTTTTCACTAAAATAAGCAATGACTCGTTTTTCTTGCATTAAAACTCCGCCAATTCCGGTACCACTTGCATCACAATGAACCTCAAAAGTTTTGTCAAAATTGGGCAAAGCAAGAATCGGAGCATGAGTAAGCAAAGTCTTGAGCTCATCGAAAGCGTTGGATTGCAAATGGCCCCAAACAAAAGTAGTATTCTTCTTACTCAAAGCATGTAAAGGAGCTGCAATAGTGCTAAAGTTTTTCACAAAGCGACGATAAAAACCCGCAAGACCAAGGAAACTTCGCACTTGTTGCAAATTGGTTGGTTGTGGCCAAGTTTTAATTGCTTTGATCTTAGTTTCATCAACATGGACACCATTGGAAGAGACAACGAAACCCAAGAAAACCACTTTGTCAATGCCAAAAGTGCATTTTTTTAAGTTGGCATAAAGACTTTCCTTTCGAAGTGTTTGCAAAACAAGCTTAACATGATCAAGATGTTCTTTCATGGTTTTGCTAAACACAAGAATATCATCGAAGTAAACCACAACAAAGATTGCAATGTATGGTCGAAGTACATGATGCATGAGACGCACAAAAGTTCCGGGTGCTTCTGACAAACCCATAGGCATGACCAACCATTCATATAAGCCAAATTTTGTTTTGAAAGCAGTTTTCCATTCATCACCCTCATGAATGCGGATTTGATAATAGCCACTTTTAAGATCAACTTTGGAGAAAAAGTTGGCTCCACTAAGTTCATCAAGCATATCATCTAAGCGAGGAATGGGATGCCTATAGCGCACGGTGATAGCATTTATAGGTCTACAATCGGAGCACAAGCGGAAACTTCCATCGGGCTTAGGTACAAGTATAACGGGTACGACACAAGGGCTTAAGCTTTCACATACATGACCGTTGTCGATTAGTTGTTGTACTTGCCATTGAATCTCCTTGGTTTCTTCGGGATTGACACGGTAGGGAGCTTTGTTTGGAAGTGGCGCTCCGGGGATGAGGTCGATTCGATGCTCAATGCCTCCAAGAGGAGGTAGGCACGGAGGTAGCTCATCGGGGAAAACATCTTGAAATTCCTGCAAAAGAGATTGAAACACCAAAGGTAGCTCATGAGTGGTGTTAGTTTTTGGTTCTCCATCCTTGCACACAAGGACAAAGTGTATCACACTCGATGTGTTCTCACACACTTCTCTCATCTCATGTTTGGTGGCGAATAGTATGAGGTTTTTCTCTCTAGGCGAAGAGGCGCTCAAGTTTGGCTTGTGGCTCTCACTCACTTTTTGGTGGCTCACTTTCTCACTCTTCTCTCTTCGGTTGGTGGCTTGTTTGTCGGCTATCACTTGACTAGGAGACATGGGTCGTAGGACATATTCTTTGCCTTTCATCTTGAAGCTATAGTGGTTTGTACGCCCATTGTGGTAGACACCACGGTCGAATTGCCATGACCGACCAAGGAGGAGGTGGCAAACGGTCATTGGGACCACATCGCACTCCAAAGTGTCCTCATATGCACCGATTTTGAAGGATACTTGGACCGTATGCTCAACTCGTATAGTGCCGGAGTCACTTAGCCATTGAACCTTGTAGGGTTGCGAATGCTTCTTCTTGACCAATTGGATCTTGGAGCATAGTTTTTCGCTTGCCAAGTTGTGGCAACTACCTCCATCGATGATCACCTTGACGGAGCGTCCATTGATGCCGGCCTTTGTGTGGAAGATGTGGCATCTTTGATCTTCTTCTTGTTGATGTTGAAGTGTCAAGACCTTGGAAACAACAAGAGCGGGACTCGTATCTTCTTCACAAAAGACTTGATCATCTTCATCCTCGTTGATGCGCCGGTGCATGGCCACTTGCTCAATAGCTTCCATTTCATCTTCACTCATTGAGTCGTATGTGCCATCATCGTTGAGTATCATGGTGCGCTTGTTGGTGCATTCATAGGACTTGTGGCCTCGGCCGCCGCAAGTGAAACACTTGAAGGAGCTTGTCTTGACGGTCTCATCGGTTGGGGTAGATGAAGAAGCACGCGGCTTGAGATTGCTTGTAGTAGGAGGAAGACGACTTGAACTTGTGGAGGTTTTCTTGTAACTTGACTTGTCGTCGTTGCTTGGAGAAGGCTTGGTTGATGTCGAAGTTGGGGTAGTTGTTGAAGCTTGGTTGTTGGAGAAGCCGTATGTCTTGGATGAGTACTTGGCGTACTTGAAGTCATCTTGCACTTGTCGTTCCGCCTTTGTTGCTTGATGCACGAGCTCAATGAGGTTGGAGTAGGGTTGGAATTCGGCGATCTTCTTGATGGGATGGTTGAGTCCATTCAAGAATCGTGCCATTGTTTGCTCATCATCCTCCGTGACATTGGCTTGAATCATGGCAATCTCCAATCCTTTGTAGTATTCTTCAACACTCTTTGTTCCTTGCTTGAGGAGTTGTAGCTTCTTGAAGAGATCACGGTTGTAGTAGGTGGGCACAAAGCGTGCTCGCATGACATCCTTCATTTGAGCCCAAGTGGTGATTGGAGGTTCACCTCTTTCTTGTCGGCGCTCAAGTACTTGTTCCCACCATATGAGCACATAGTCTTGGAACTCAAGTGATGCCATAGCGATCTTCTTCTCTTCCTCATAGTTGTGCAAACGAAAGATTTTGTCGACCTTCAATGCCCATGAGAGGTACTCTTTGGGATCATTGGTTCCATTGAACTTGGGCATTGTGAACTTGAGCTTGCCATAGCGTTGTTCTTCATTGTGTTGAGGTCGATGTTGATGATGACGTTCTTGACGTGGAGGGTAATCATCCTCATGTTGTTCTTGGCGAGGAGGAAGTCCATGATCAACTTGCTCTTGTTGACCTTGAGGTTGAGGTTGAGCTGGAGGAGCTTGTGGAGGAGCTAGTTGGGCTTGACGTTGCGCACGCGGATGGTAGTTCCTCTCTTGTATTTCTTCTTGAAGGGCTTCCTCTTGATTGTGCCTTTCGCGATTGCGGTTGGCAATAGCTCGACTTGATGCTTGAAGGGCTTGTTCCGCCTCAATAGCTTGTGCTTCTCGTTGTTGTTGTTGAAGACGTTGAGCCTCGGCGTCTTGTTGCTCTTGATGTAGGCGCGCTCGTTCTTGTTCTTGTTGGCGACGAAGACGTTGTCGTTCTTGTGCTTGAGCAAACGCCACTTGGTTCGATTGAGGACGAGGAACTTGTTCGTCAACTTGCTCTTGGGGATGCTTGTCGTGTAGCGGGTTGCGAGATGCATGACGGTCTTGACGCGCGGCTCATCAAAGAGTGTTCGATGACGGTGTACTTGTGTCGGAGAAGGAGTCGTCGGAATGGCGACTTGAGTGGCTCCGTCTTGAGTGTGAGGAAGTAGAAGGATGCCGGTTCACCAACAAGGCGCGGATCTCGTCCATTCTTGCATCTTTCTCTTTCTTGTGCGCGTCGAGTTTGTTGTCGAAGTAGTCTCTTGTACGTTGCTCGGAGAGTCGCAAGTCGGTGGCGAGGTTGTCGATGCATTCGCTCATTGCTTGTTGCTCTTGATGTAGAGCTCGTTGTGCGCCAAAGAGGTGGCTCTTGGTGACGTATGATGACATGTCGTTGTCTTGCTCGATGGAGAGAGGATTTGTAGAAGAACTTGGCCTATTCATCATTGGAAGCAAATTGTGAGTGGTAGAAGGAGAAGAACTAATACCAATGTACCTTTGACTGAAGTTGAAGATGAATCAAGTTCACTCAAATGCGGACAATGAAATAGCACTATTGGTACCGATCCTTGTCGATTCTCACACCTACACAAGTAAAAGCTTTTGGTGGAGCTTGGTTAGGATGGTGGCACAAAATTGATTGCAATCGTTAGCTTGACTCAAAATTGTTGAAGAAGATTCGCAAATTCGCATATGCAACAAGTAGACCAAGCAAGTAGTGGTACACGGAAACACACACGCAAATAGATAAATGGGATTGGCAAACCAAAAGTGAGCCAAAATGTGGAATCCACGAAAATGCTCTTGTTGCACAATACTAGAGAGACGCTAGCACGATTGCACAATAGGCGGATACGGAGCTTGTGCACAACCTACTAGGCAAAAATGCAACGATCTCTATCCCAAGTATGCTATATGTATGGTATTTCGGTGCAATGATCCAAGATGATCTTATATGACAATCTTAATGTTGTATGATGTTATGCTTGTTGCTTATAAGCTCTTTGCTTATCTTTCCTCTTTGCTTAAAAGCTTGAGTGGCTCTTTCTCTTTTGAGCTCTTTTGTTATGCAAACTTGACTAACCAAGATAGCAATTGTGTATGCGATGACAACTTTGTGACACACAAGTTGATTCCGAGATATGCAACACGATGGTATGTCTGATATAGTGTATGCAACTAATGTGCACAAGTCACGTTGCCGGCAATACTCAATGGCTAGTCCCGATGGGTAAGCAACGCAAAAGATGGTCTATGATGGTTATCAATGCAATTGGAAGGTATGACAAAGATGTCGTCGATGTTACCGTCCGTAGCGAAGATGAGTAGTCGACCAAAATGAGTGTTTGTTGTTGATGTCGCACCGCGCCTAAATAGCCGAAACACAAAAGGACACGGAAATCTCACTCAAATTGTCGAACCCAAATTCGAATGGTGGTACGGAGGTTGTGTTGCTGGGGTTTGGCAAGTGGAAGTGGTGGTGGTTGGGGTGGGAATGTGGTATGTAAGTGTAGGTGGTGGTCGTGGTGGAGGGGGACTGCACAAGTGCAGTTTCGGCAGAGGAAGCCGGATGATCCGGGCCAGGAGCCGGATGATCCGGGCACGTCCGGATGATCCGGGTCGGAGTCCGGATGATCTGGGCAGGTCAACCACGCACAGGAACTGCTCGGGAAGAACACGAAAACGGGGAGAAATTTGACAATTTTGGGGATTTTGGATGGATTTCGAGGGGGAGAAGGTGGGGAAACACAAGATCCACGAGTTACACACCGAATCCACGGATCAAAAACAACAAAACATCATCAAAACTAACAAATCACAAAAAAAATTGGGGGTTATTTTTGGTGGGGATTTTCGGATTTAGGACGAAAACAACAAAATCAAGCTAGAAAAAGAGGGGTAGGGGCCCCAAAAACGTGATCAACGTGGCTCATGATACCATATGATGTAGGGTGGAACCCTAATTCGTCGATCTTTCACGTTTGGAGGGGATCCTACGGAGGGGACACGAAGAACGCACGGAAGAACACGAGGAAATCACGGGGAAGAACGAGAGAGACACTCAACCGACAAGAGATCAATCACACAAGGTCTAGATCATCGAAGCACGAGTAATACATGGTCCAAAATCAACAAAGGAAAGATACAAAGGTAACCGTTCTTCTCCGAGAGGAGGTCTTGAATCCACGAGGGGATCTTCCCGTAAAGGGGTCTTGTATCCAAGAGGATCTTCTCCGAAGAGGCCGCGGTCTCTCACGAGGAGGAGATCCGATAGATGAGCGAGGCTCTATCTCAAAAACGAGCTAAATCAACGCTAAGTCTCAAAGTGAGGAGATGGGGTCCTATATATAGAGTTGGGGGGGGGGGGGGCGAAGGGGTACATGGGCTCAGCCCAACACGCGCGCGCAGGCGCTGGTCGGATGATCCGGACGAGGGTCCGGATGATCCGGGCGGGTCCGGATGATCCGGGTGGAGGCCCGGATGAGCCAGAGGGTCGGCTGGTGGTCGCGCAGGGCCGGATGTCCGGAGGGAGGTCCGGACGTTCGGGCGGGGTCCGGATGATCCGGGACGGGGTCCGGATGATCCGGCTTCAGGGTGGAGCTTCTGTTGTCTTCGGTCGATTTAGCCGGATCGTCTGGGCTCTGTCCGGATCGTCCGGGCCACCGTCCGGATCGTCCGGCTACCCTGGTCCTTGGTGCTTTTTCCTCTCCGTCTTCTCGCATGTCTTCTGCTTCCTGTTCTCCTCGCTTCCTAGCCTCTTCATGGTTGACTCCTTGGTACCTGAGTATGCATAGCATTTCCGTTTGAGGTAGTAACCACGTCTCATGTGAATCGAAAGGGAATTGTGAGAGGAGTGATGTCACCTCGGTTTCAAGAGCTCTTGCACGTGCTCGAGTCATGGGTCCTTGTGGGGTTGGATGTGTTGATGTAGAGTCCATGGGGATGATGGAAGGATGCTCCGCATCAAACTCTTAGTGAAATTCCTCAAGACACCCCTGGTCAAATTCCTCAAAGTTGATTCCTTTTAAAAACAAATTCTGAGAATGCATATGACCTCTTCAAATTCTCCACACCTATACTCTGTTCACAGGTACACATGTCTACTGCTGAATCACTAGGTTCTCATCAACTTAACTCATTTGCAGCGTTCCTCGAAGAAAAACTGCATACTTCTTCAGAGATATTCATTGTTCAGAATCCTCAGTTTAAGAATATGCCTGAACAAAAGTGTCCTCGGAAGGGAGGGAAAAGGCCTAAAACTAATACTACTTTTGAGATCCCTGAAGAAATCTATGAAGAATATTGTACTCCTAATGAGGCCACTCATGGCAAGGAGAACAAAAATTAGCGCAAGGTGCGCATTCAGCGGATTGAACATAGATGGGAACGGGAATGGAGGGAATACCGCTATGTGACTCCTAATTACATGTAGAAATTTGTTGTAAATCCTCCATGCCCAAGGCCTCCATTGTCTCCAGGCCAAGAAGTTGATCCCTCTAGCATCAGAAGAGGTGAGGAATTTCCCAAGAAATGGCCATGCGCCAAAGGAAATTGGCTAAGGTAGCAAAAGAACCAGTGAAGAAATTCAATGAAGATTCTGCTGCTGCTGCTGAAGCCTCTGCTAGTCAACCCAAGAAGGCCATTAAGAAAAAATCTACTATGAAGCCATCTTCTTATGCAATGCCCTCTCGACCCAGCTCCTCAAAGCCCTCAGGGCCACCTGCTCAAGCAAAGCCCTCAGCTACATCTGCAAAGTTCTCAACACCTGTGCACCTTGCCACGTGCCAAAGCACTACATGCTTCTCAATTGCTTTAGGAGCTTCAGCAAGTTCCTCAGCTCAGCCTCAGCTGCTGAAGAAAAAGTCCACTGCTAGACGCGGCACAAGGCCAGGTCCTCACAGGAAGCATGTCGCCTTTGAAGTTCCATACTCTGAAGATGAAGCTGATGATGAAGAACTTGCAGAAATCATCAGAGACCGGCAACATCGGGCCGCTAGTGCCAAAGGAAGTGCAGTGCCACTTTTGCTGGATCCGAAGAAGATTCTTGATTTCATCGATCTTTGGCATAAAGATCCCAACAAACCTCTTCCTGATCTGAACCTCACACCTGGACAAAGTCACATGTTGACTACCTTCTTCGCTGAAGAAAAATGGAAGTTCGATAAGGCAAGATCAGTGAAGAAAGCTCAGTACAAGAAGGAGCATATTCTGAAGAAAAGTATCTTGAAAATGACCACGGAAGAACTTGTGACTATTCAGTCTGAAATCAAAGCTCTCAGTGATGAATTTGACGCATATCGTGGTGATTGGCTAGGTGCCAAAGTCAGATTCATCAAGCTGGCAAAAGGCATCAAGCCCAACATTGCTGCTGAAGAGCAACAAGAAATTACTCAGGGTGAAGAATCTGCTCAGCCCTTTGAAGAACATGCCAGCACAGCTGATAATAATCAGGCTGCTGATGACACTAAGAGTGCCAGGGCTGATGATGCCATTCCAGCTCCTGATGAAATTGCCAGGGCAACCGCCAATATTGCGCCTGAAGATCAACCCAGGCCAGCTGAAGAATCTGCTACTGCGCCTGAAGAATCTAAGCCTGCCAGGGCAACTGCAATAGTTGTGCCTGAAGAAATTGTGCCTCTTTCATCTGCTCCCCCTGCAAAGTCTTCATAGATGAAAAGCACTCATCTTCCTTCTGCATCAGAGGCGAAGAAAACAAAGGCTACCGAAAGGGAAGCTGTGAAAAAGAGGAAAGCATCAGATGCCTTAGAGTCTTCAGCTCTGAAGAAAGTAAAGACTTTGACGAGCTCATACAAGAATACAATTGACGTTGTTCCCCTGAATGTCATGTCATCAAAGGGGATTGTTCCTTTTAGTGAAGAATATGTCATTGCTGATGACATTGATGAAGAAAATCCATCTGCTGCTACGTCAGAGCAGTTGGATGATGAGATTGAAGTGGATGCTATCCGTTCACCACTATATGTATCATCGCCCCTGCTTCAGTTCACTGCTGAAGAGGCAGGTGTTGAAGAAATTGACGTTGAAGAAGAGGATGTGGACATCGGGTCTACGACTGCAGTGATGAATGATGATTATTGGGAAAGTCATCATCCCAATTCTCCTCTGACCACTCCTCTTCAAAAAATTCCTCAGCCCCCCATGCAAACTGAAGAAATTCATATGGGTTCTGATCAAGTTCAAGCTTCACTTCATTCAATCCCTGAAGAAATTCAAGCCACTAGTGCTGATGAAATGGAGAAGAAAACAGTAGAAGAAACTGCTCCTGAGATTCCTCAGCCCGAGGCTCCAGAGGTTATGCTTCAAGCGGCTGTGAAGACTTCCACTACAAATCTTCAGCCCAAGCCACAGAATCCTCACTCCAAGAAGCAAAAGTTCAAGGCTAATGACTTCTTTTCTGAGCGTCATTTCTTCTCTCATTTCAATCCTTGTGACTCTACTTACCTTCGCTGCAAGCATTTCTGGATTGCTTCTCAGATGAACTTTTATTCAACACTGATGTTTGAAAAGGATAAAGTGTTTGACCATATGCAAATTCCTCATGTGGATATGGAGTCTCTTCCATGTTTCACTCCAGTCCTCAGTGTTCTTCACGACGCTGGGCTACTCAACTTCTGCACCGACATCTGCGACTGAAATGAAGAGCTTATTCTTCAGTTCTATGCCACTTTGCTTCTGACAGGAAATGTTGATGATGTGAATTCATGGGTTCTAGACTGGATGACTGAAAATACTCATCACAAAGCTCCGGCCTCTGAATTGCTTCATGCCGTCCTAGTCAATCCATCCATTGAAGGTGCTCTGAAACTATATGAAGAACCTGAATTGCAAAATCATTTGATACAAGTGTTGATGAAGCCTTTGAAGGCTGGCCAAGCTCCAAGGACAAATTTCCTCGTCAAGGAATTGTTGTATGTACCAAGGACTATCTATCGCATTCTAGCCAAAACCCTCAGTCCTATTATGGTCCATAACTCTAAAGAAGAAGAAGATGTTGGCATCATGAAGAACTTGCTTTTTAATATCATACATGGTATTCCAATTAACTATCATGGTTTCTTCATGAGGACTTTGGCCAATGCTGCTTTGTCACCTTTTGAGTTGAAGCCTTATGCTCCCTGGATCATGAAATTCATCAAATCAAGGACTTCAATTCATTACAAGGCTTACTTTCAGAATCATCTCAGCTATTTGCCACCAATTGAAGTCCTCAAACGTACTATTTCCTCAGCTGATGAGAAGGGCAAGGTTGCAATTATTGATGAAGCACTACAAAAAAAAACACTTCCGTGATGATACGTGTTTGTCACAGTAGGTCGTGTTTTTTTCATGCATGTACATCCATGACGATTTTATGACAGAATTAAGATAGTCATACCTGTGCTGTCATAGAAGTGTTCCATGACATTACCAAAATTATCATCACGGAAGTGTCCACTTCCATGACGATAAATCACGCGTCACAGAAGTTCTTTCGTCAAGGGTGACCGACACGTGGCATCCACCATAACGGAACGTTGTTAAGCTATCGGTCGGGTTTTGGATCCGATAACCCATTAACAGCCTCGACCAACGGGGATTTTCCACGTGTAAAATCATCATTGGCTGGAGGAAACACGTGTCGACTCATTGTTGGGACAGATGTCATCCACTCATTGGACAGAAGGCGCCTATGATACGTCAACATGTGGCAAGGCCCAACAGAGGTCCATTCTTGTGAAAAGGCTGGCCCGTTTGACTTGGTCAAAAGGTGGCGACCCGGCCCATGGAAAGCCTGTTAACGACCTGTTCGCATATAGCCCATTTACAGCCCGCTAACCCAAGGCCCGTTTTGCCCTATCCGAATTAGGCCCAATAGCGTCATCCGGGCCATCCAATATGATTCCAGTCCGTTTTCACTTCTGGCCCATGTATGGCCCATGACGTCTTTTGGCCCATATGAGGCCCTTTGAAACTCTTGGCCCATTAACGACCCGTTGTGAAACTGGCCCGTAATGAACAGTGTATCACTTTACACCCATTACGGCCCGTGCTGAAACTAGCCCGTAATGAACAGTGTATCACTTTATACCCATTAATGGCCCATTATTCCGTTGGGCCATTTCCAGCCCATGTTATCTTTTAGCCTTCTCAGAGCCCATTTATTCTTGGGCTCATTTCCAGCACTCGTTTACTTACGGCCCGTTACTGCCATTTTCTGCTTGTGGGCCAAATTCAGCTCCTGGTTACAGTCGGCCCGTTTGTGGTCCATTAATATGTTGGGCCATTTTCATAGCATCATCAAATACGGCCTATTAACGATGGCCCGTTATGGTCGGCCCATGAACGAACGATTCCAACTCTAGCCCATTTACGACCATAATGCAGTCTGTTTGGCCCATGTTTGGCCAATCGATCATACGGCCCGTATAAGGCCCATTATTGATATGGCTCGTAGAAGGCCCATTGTTTCTACAGCCCGTGGAAGGCCCATTGTTTCTATGGCCCGTAGAAGGCCCACTGTTTCTACGGCTCGTAGGAGGCCCAGTGTCACTACATTAAATATTAGCCATGGTTATTGTGGCCTAGTTTTAAAAAATAGGTTATTGTAGCCACTAGCAAACCGCGGAAAAAGAACTGTAATGACTACAAGCAAACAAATAAACAAGACAACAAGGAAATAAATAAGCAAGCAACTAATGCTAGGCTATCACGGCTATTACACATATTACATCCATTGGGCATCAAAGTTCGCCACCAGTGCAAATATAAGGAACAAAGCATCATATCATATACACTGGTTGTCAAAGTTGGCGACCAGCGCAAATAAATGCCATAGCAAAACAAATCCAGAACTGAAACCACTTCAAAAGATCTCAAGAAACAATATCCTGGGTACCCATAATGCTGGCAAGATGCTTAGCAAGCTTATTAACTTTCTCTTGTTTGGCGCTTAAATCCTCCAGCGCTTGCTTTTGCACCAGGAAATATGCATCTGAATTCTGCAGGGACTTCCTTAGTCCTTCAGCTTCCTGTCGTAGCACATCTGATCGATGTCTTTCAACTTGAAGTTGAGACTCAAGAAGACGAACTGATTCAGGCAGCGAGTTCGGCCAGCAGTAGTGGCCAGTAACTCGAACACTACATCAAGACAAGACTTTTGGGTTCTCTCACTCTCGTCAAGATAGTTTTTATCAGCTTTCTTGGAGACCAACAGGGATGTCTCACTATCTTGAACCTTATTTGCATTACTTCCTTTACCATTGCATAACGCGGTACTGTTGTCCCATATTTTGTCAGCATTCTAAAAGAGAAACAAGCAGACACATCACAGGATTACCATGTTGTATATGAAACTCATTTATGTAAATGAGTTCAGTAGTAAAGTGGACAGGATAACAATATGAAACAAACATATATCTATGTACCATGGTCACTTTATGGTCTATATCATTCTAGTTTTTGTTTCCAAATCAAGATAGAGACACGGTTCAAATAATATTTGTTCAAGACAAAGAAGAATAGACTGAATATAAGTGTGGGAAACTATAGAGCAATAACAACACTTTTAATGTGCATGACATGAGAACATAACTGTTTATTCAATTGAAACTAAAATCAACATAGAGCAGGTTACAACAGCAAACCGGTGAAAGAAACAGGTTTGAAACATACCTGTTGCACCATTGGAGTTTCAATTCCATCCTTCAAATTTGAAAATAGTTGGTATGAGTAAATACAGTAATGCAAGAGCAAAAGAGTATGAACCATAGCTACAGAACCTGACCTGAGAACAAATCTTCTTCTCCTTTAAGCGTTGAGTTGGTATTCAGAGTGGTGGTCCTCATGCTTTGGGCACTGCAGTTCCCATACTAACTACTCGTGTTTGGGTGCTCTGTGGTGGAGACGGTGCTGTGTCAACTGGAACTGGGTTACTATCTGCCGGGGTTGGGGTTAGAAGGTGTGTAGCTGGTTCTCTGTCCAACTGGGTAGGGGTACAATCTGCGAGAGTCTGGGTTATGTATGGTGGATCTGATCCTTGGGCAAGTACAACCGTGGTTCTATTTGCATCAACTAGTAGCACTATCTTTTCTGAAGACCGTGTTGTTACTCCCTTAGATACTGCCATCACCCTCTCCAATTCAAATGGCCGATAAACAAGAAAAGTAATTGAAAGTATAGACATTGTATTATAGACAGGTGCAATGGATAGTGGGGAATAAAAGAGGGCATGAAATAATTCATATTTATGTTGTCTAACCAAACAGCATAGCATGACACAATTTCACATATATGATGGCTAACTAACCATGATAGCATGACACAATTTCACATTATGATGGCTAACTAAAAAAGATGGAAAGACATAGTTCAAAATATGATGACTATGTAAACAAGATGACATGATATAACTATATAATGTGTTTATTAAATAGGTTGGCATGCCATAATTCGCATGCATTCACGGATAGAATTCCATAATTCAAAATATGATGACCGTAAACACTAAACAGGATGAGATGACATAACTATATGATGTCTTTATTAAATGGGTTGCCATGCCATAATTCAGATAGATGATGTGTATGTACTATGTAAACATGATGGCATGATATAATTCAAATATATGATTTATATAGCAAGCAAGTAAGCAGATGGCAATCCATATGTGATGTAAAAACTAAGCAATGCAAGACAACATGCATGACATGGGTAATATAACCCTACCAAGTTTGAGCATAGACCTCAGGGGGGAAATAGGACTGGTCATCAGTCTCTGAATCCTCCTCTGAGGAGCTTTCTGTAACCAGCAAGATGTCTGCTTCAGCAGGTAGCATTGTCTGCTCTGAATACCTTGTTTTCACTCCAGATACTTCCATCACCTCTTCAAATGGCTGATGCACATGAAGAGTAGTTGAATATACAAACGTTGTCGACAAATGGAACACGTAATACAAAAAAATGATAGCATGATATAATTCACATACATGATGATTGGCTAAACAGCATGGCATTGCATAATTCACATATATAATGCCTTTGCAACAAGATAGCATTGTATAATTCACATATATAATGTCTTGCAACAAGATGGCAATGCATAATTCACATATATGGTAATTAGACACTGAACAGGTGGCATTCACACAAAGCATGTCTAAATTAATCAAATGACATAGCAATGCGAGACACCATACACACGATATGAGCAACATAACCTTGCCAAGCTAGAGCATACACCTTGGGGGGAATAGGACTGGTCATCTGTCTCTGAATCCTCCTCTGGGGAGCTATCCGTAATCAGCGAGATATGCGCTTCGTCAGATAGCATAGTCTACTCTGAAGACCTTGTTTTCACTCCAGAATTTGCCATCACCGTGTCAAATGGCCGATGCACACGAAGAGCAGTTGAACATACTAACATTGTTGACAAATGTAATATGTAACGGAAAAAAGGATGGCCTGATATAATTTACATATAAGATGACTGGCTAAGCAGGATGGCATTGCAAAATTCACATATATGATGCCTGGCTAAACAAGATGGCGTTGCATAATTCACATAAACGATGAATAAACTAAACAGATGGCATTCGCACAAAGGATGTCTAAACTAAGCAGATGACATATTTGATGTATAAAGTAAGCAATGCAAGGCAGCATATGCATGATTTAACCAACATCAGCATGCCAAGTTAGAGCGAAGACCTCAGGGGGTAAATAGGAGTTGTCTTCTCCTTCTGAATCCCCCTCAGAACAAATATCTTCCTCTCGATTACAATCCAAAATGTGTGGAGGGGGGCTGCCTTTGCGCCTACCATGGAGCGATGTCTGCATGAAATTTTATTGCCACGCAAGGCTTGTCTCTTTTGCTCTACATGTTCAGTTCCATTGTTTACAATAACTGTCATGCATAGGAATAAAACATAGTGAGATTATGTAAGGAGTGCATGCAGAAATCCAGAGTGATGGTAGCAACCTGTGGATAAACCCAAAACCAATAATAGCGGGCAGATAATGGCTTCAGTTAAAAAATACAGATAATGGCTTCTTTACTGTTTGTTTCCCACCCAACATGAAACTCATAGTAGACACCGGAGATTAACCAGATAGTAGATAGATACTATTGATTGCGGCCCCGATATGTAGCCCACAACCATTTAAAAACTCAAGTTTGACCATTAGTTTAGAACTAACTCGGAGTCTAATCGGTGAACATGACGATAAAGTAGCATGTAATATTAAGTTATGCATAACGTAAGCAGACACGAAAGAGTGCGACCTGTCTTGCGGACCCGTGTAGTCCTTGAGGTCATCTGCTCGGTTGATGATGGTAATGCAGTTTTCATGGCTTCCGGCGGCGGGGAAGAAGATCTAAGGCGGCGATAGACAGTTTGGAGGCCGGATCCCTGCTGTGCTGGACCCTTCTGTCTTTGGAGCAGGTGAGCCGGGGTGGACGACGGCGCAGCAGGAGCGGGACAAACCACGCAAGGTTTTCTTTGACAATAATCTGTAAGAGAAGTAATTCTGTAAGGGCTCGTTTGAATTGGAGGATTCCAACAATGCAGGGATAGGACATAGACAGGAATAGGATAGGAATGCACGTGCAAAACAGAGAATTTAAAACCACATGATTTCTGCCAATCTGGGTGTTTGATTCACAACAATTGGAAGATCACAGGATGCAAAGAAGCATGGTGAGATTAAGTCAAACCACTAGAAAATGTATGATTATAATGCTATTATGCTACTATATCTTAGTCTTGTGCTTCATGAATAGGAATTTGAAAAGGAGGACAAGTGAAAATTAAAATTCCTACATTTTTTCTTTCAAGGAGACACTGAAGGAACAAATCCTATAGTTTTCCTTTGCTCCATTCTTTTGAAACAAATTCATGATTAGTAGTACCATAGGAAACTTCCCAATTCCTATGTTTTTCATTCACTTTTCCAAGCACTGGCGATTCTAGTAGGCAGGCTTGAGCAAGGAAAAGCCTACACTAAAAAAATGTTTTTGTGCTACCTCTTTTACTTTGGGCCCAAGCCACTGCCCTACTAGCTCAACTCCCAGGGCCATCGACAAATGCACAGCTCAAACACGCAAAGATAAATAATGATGGCGTTCAAGAGAGTCCATCACGGAAAGCTAAGTTGCCTGGTACCTCACTGCTTGTCATATAGTAGGATAAAATAATCGTATTTCCCGTTACTACGTGTGCTCAGTGGACAATATATATAACATGTAGAGTAAAAAAGAGATGCAACAAGTGTACAACCTCTTTGGCGAAGCCATGTTGATCTCAGCATGATTGGGTTGGCTGGTGAGGATGCTCCGGCTGACTTGGCTATCGAAGGAGGGGAAGAAGATCTTAGGAGTCTGGAGATGGAGCCCGAGGTACTGCTCCGCTGTGCTGGAGGGTTTCATCATTGGAGCAGCTCCGGTGAGTTGGACGACGCCGAGGCTGAAGCAGGACAAAAGAGACAACGAACAACGTTAACCTGAGTGGAATTCTAATAGCATCTCCAATACATGACGTAAAATACATAACCACAAAGTGCTAGATATAAAATACATCAGCCGCTCATCTCCGAACTTAACTGTCGAAACTGAATTTAACTGTCCAAACTGAACTTAACTATCGAAACTGAACTTAACTGTCGAAACTGAATTTTGTTGTTGAAACTGAATTTTGCTGTCGAAATTGAATTCACTAGCAAGGTGACGGTACACCTTGGTTGACTGAATTTTTCATCTCTGGTCAGTTGATTTTGCAGCCATTGGATAAGAAATCAAGGGCCTGTGGTTCATCTTCAACCTCCACCCCCCTGAGCCGCCAGCCACCACCGGCCAAACAGCAGCCCCCCGCCGCCCACGGCTGGCGGTGCGCCGCCCCGCCCACCCTGAAAACACTCCCCATCGCCGGTCCGCCGCCGCCCCGGCCATCCCTCTAGCCCCCCCCCCCCTATGCCGAGCTTTTTCTCCGGCGATCCCCACACCACCGCCGGCGACCACCGCCCCTACCCTGAACCCTAAGATAGATAGTGGGGTACCTCTTAGGTGAGCCCCCTCCCCGCTGCGGCTGGTTCTTCCTTCACCCCTGCGAGCTCCCCCCCCCCACCCCCTGAAAATTGACTAACCCAAAAGTCGATTCAGTCGACTGAAGTGTAGCTAAATGGGAGCAGCATCACAAGCAACAACAAGAGCGAGAGCAGAAGCGCGAGAAAGAGCAATAGCAAGACCAGACCAGGCAGGGGACCGAGAGTAAGAGTAGAGCAGCAGCGCGAGCGAGAGCTAAAGCAGCAATAGCTCCTACTGATGTGGACGTCGCCGCCGAGGGAGCGACGCCGTGGATGGAGCCGCGCCGTGTCGGCTCGGGACCGAGCGCCGGCAGCACCGTGAGATCGAATCAAGGAGAAAATGCGGCGATTAGTGTACAACCTCTTTGGCGGCGCTGATTAGGCTGTAGCTTCATCCAAGGAAACGGTGATGATGATGCTCTTCTGGTGGTGCAGGTGAAGACGGCGGTGTGGGAATGGAGGTGGCGCGAAAGACGAGGGGAACATCGGGGCAGCTCCTTGGAGGTGGAGGACAGGGTGGCTGAACCGGCGGGACGACGAGATCGACGACGGATCCTCATGTGGTACGGTGGATGAGCGACGTCGAGGTGTTGATGTGGATGACGTCATCGGGGAAGAGGCTCCGGCTGGGTGGCGGACGGAGCAGGGTGTGGGGCTTCGTCGCGAGTTTTCGCGGCCTCGGTGTACGAATGGGTGGGCGGATGGGATGGCAGTGGGGAACCATGGCTTAGGGACGCGCTTGTCCAAAATGTGGGGTAAGTTACGAAAGTACCCCCACCGATTTGAGGCGGTTCTTTCGGTTCAGGGCTACCACGGGCATTTCACGTGTCGGGATTTCACAGGAGGTGGGAGTTTTCGCGCGCATTGTAATTTCGGAATAGCAAGGCGCGGGTTGATATGGAGGGAGTTGTCGGAGCACGACGAGATAAAGATATATCTTAAATATTTCGGGCTAACAAGGCGCGGGTTGAAATTTCCGGACAAGCCTAACGTGTACTGTACCAAATCAATGCCCACTACAAATGTCATTCAAAACTTTGAATTCATGTTATGTTCGATTAAAATATTTTGCTACGTGTGTAATGCATGCAACCTACTACTCAAATGAACGTTTTAGTGCATTCCAAACGTATATACTACCGCTTTAATATGAACTAAATTTGAATTCGTTTATCTATTTGAATAAGATCTACAGTAACGATTGTTGTGAAGTCAAAGCATTTGAATTTGTTTCTCTGTTTTAATAAGATCTACAATCATCATTATTGTCAAGTTAAACCATCATCTGTGTGTTACCTTCACAACACACCACATGATTAGTCTCGAGTTACATATGAACTATGTGTACTATATGAACTCGAACTCGATTTTTTGAATCCACTTTATGTTGATTTCAAATCACATTACATTTCTAGCTCTAGCTAGATCTTCATAATCTAAACCATGTCTCGGATGTATAATGTGTTTATCACATTATGTATGGTGCCCCGCCCCCTATGCCTACAAGTATTTAGATGTGAGTTGCAAACACCACACATTACCACAAATTCAAATAAAATGTGAGAATGTTCGATATATAGTATTGTTTAGATTGTTCGATATTTAGTTGTAAGCTGCAAACGCCACACATTATCACAAATTCAAATAAAATGTGAGATTGTTTGATGTATAGTATGGTTTAGATTGTTTAACATTTAGCTGTGAGTTGCAAATGCCATGCATTAATACATTATGGTATAACATGTGCACAGCACGTGTATCACCGCTATATTCATGCATGCATATGTTTAAAACACTATGATCTCCTATTCAAATATATGAATCCGCTTTCATACCAAATTATGATATTTGTTAGTCTCTTACACCCACACAATCCTCTAACCTTTTTAGCTACCACTAACTTTCTCTCGTGCATGCACACGCCCTCCTCGCCCTCCCCCTCCCTCGGCATTCTATCCATCGGGCACATTCATTTTTTTATTTAGGTCGTTCTCCCAGAGTCTCCACAACTCCTTTCCGACACACTGTCACATCCCTAGTTCTGGTATGCTCGAGGCTAGCTAGTCATGTGTGCATCATGTTTAAATTCCATTTAAATTTGAAATGGGGATTTGTGAAACCCTCAGAAATCATTTTTGGAAATGGCCCAAATAAAAAGTGCTCCAAAAAGGTCCAAGAAAATGTTCATGTTGCTCTCTGAAAATATTGGACAGAGATAAAAATCAAACCAATATTTTCAGGAGCTCATGGCTATTTATTTTGGGCATTTGGATTAATCCAGTAATTATTTTGCCTTGGATATATATATGTTATATATATAATATATGTCCAAAAATTATGCTAGTTGTTGAGGAGCTCTGGAATAATATAACTAGCTCCTACAAAAATTGGCATAAGAAAATAAATTGGTTTAGTATTATTATTAAATCAAAACAAATATCAGAAAATAGAAATGAAAAAAAAAACTACCTGGACCAACTTACCTGTGCAGCCCAGCGGCCAACAGGCAGGCCCAGCCCACCACCGCCATCGTCCTCCTGGCGCCAGTCGGCCAGGCGTGTGGCCGACGCGCGCTCACGGGCAGAGCGCCACGCCACCAGCTCGCCTACCTGCCTGCCCTGCCAGCGCGACGCCACGATTACTCTCCTCGACACCGTCCCGATCCGCCCGACCTCTCTCAGTCTTCCCCTGCTCTCTCCCTCGCTGTTCCCCACTTCATCGAACGCGCCCGCCGCCCCCGACGAGCATCACCGCGGCCATCGCCGTCCCCTCACCCCTCTGTCGTGCCCAGAAGCTCCGCTACGCCTCCCTCGTCCTCTCCGTCGAGTCACGCACCTCCGAACGGCCTCCATCATCGCCACCGTCGTTTTCTTCACCGTCATCCGCCTTGGAACTCCACCGCCTGCACGTCACCGTCCGGCCGTCCCCGAGCCCGCTTCGGCGGCCAATGCAACCGTTGTGAGCTACTGCTCCTCCTCCCCCTCTCCGTTCTCGCCCTCGCACACCGCAGCCGCATCCCCTCTCGCGCCTGAACACCAACCACGGCCGCGAGCTCCGCTCCAGCGAGCTCCGGCCACCCTGCGTCCTCCCGTCACCTCCTCCGGATGTGCATGAGCGCCAGGAACCCACAGAGCCCCTCCGCACGGCGTTTGGTCGCCGGATGGCGAAACCTGAGCCTTTCCATCGTCGTTGACCTTGCCGCCGGCCGAACTCTGGTGACAACCAACATGGCGGGGTGATTAGCGCTAATCCCGCCAGCTGGACCCCACCTAGTCACTGACAGTGGGCCCCGCAGCGGGTCAAAGCGCAAGTCAACACGGGGTTAACCCCTGTCTCGCTGACCAGTGGGCCCCGCTTGTAAGGGTTGACCTGGCTGGCCGTTGACTTGCTGACGTCAGGCTGACGCAGTTATTCTTTTCTGGATTTAAAATAATCAGGAAAATCCAGAAACTGATTCAAACTTCAAAAAAAAATCATAGAAATTCAATCGTAGCTCAGATTGAAATAATTTATATATGAAAAATTATCGAAAAAATGCAATCTATCCATTTGTACTAGTTTCATGCATGAAAAACCAACTTATACCTACTGTATAAGTGAAACACTAAAATGGCTTATATAAAGAGCTTATTTCGGAGATGCATTTGAATCTTTGGTTCAAATGGATTTCATCCAAGTAAAAGCTAGTTGCATTAGCTCAATCAGCATCACATATTCATGCCATGATCATGCATCATGTTGTTGCATATGCTTGTGTATTGATTGTCGACACCGTTCCTTCTCGATAGGTCCTGCTCCGAAGACCGCTCTAGAGTACCTGTCTGAGGAGCAGTGCCACCTTGTTGATCTACCAGGCAAGCAAACCCCCTTGTTCATTTCGATACAATCCTACTCTCTTGCTCCTACTCTCAGTTATTGCATTAGGACAACAACGATTCAATTGCTACTTTGTGTTGCGGTAGTTAAACCCATTCCTCTGCATGACCTGTCATTGCCACAGTAAATAGTTGAAACCCACTAGCATGTGTAGGAGTTGATTGAAGCCATTGTTGTGTTCCTACCATGCCATGCCTGCTATTGCTTAGAGTGTGTCAGGTCTGATTCATTGGGAATGAATTGGAGTACAGTGCTCTATGTTCTGATGCTGAGAGTGAACATGTGAACACGATTTGGTAAAGGTAGCGGTGAGAGGCCATGTAGGAGTACATGGTGGGTTGTCTCACTGGAACTATCCTTAAGCACTGAGTTCTATGTATGTTGTCCAATGACTCGATACTACCACACATTGGGTTCTGGTAACTCGGCCCCACTCGACTTGTTAACCAACTTGGTCTCTGTCCAGGAGTTGCAACTAGTTTCTGGTGTTTGTAGGTAGTGTTAGTAGTCTACCAAGTGGCACCGGCCAGGTGGGCTTGGGACAAACTAGGAACAGTGGCACGGTGTACCAAGTGGCACCCGAATGGTGGGCTTGGGAACCCTGCTCACATCGTTTGGGACCGTGAGCGACACCCCGGCCGGATCTCCTTGCGGATGGAACCCGAATAGGCGATGAACCTAGACTAGAGTCTTGTGTGGTAAGTCAGGCCGTGGCCGACACCCTCGCCAGGCTTCCGCTTGAAGGTTGCCGAGATACATGACGTGTACATGGCGGTAAGTGGCGAGAGCGTGTGTGAAGAAGTACACCCCTGCAGGGTTAACATGATCTATTCGAATAGCTGGGTCCGCGGTTATGGACTTCTTGGACGCTTACGTGGTACATAGACAACTTGAAATGGATACTCTAAAATGCTCAATACAAGTGTGAGTGCTATGGATGGCCTTCTCGTAGGGAGATGGGGATGAATCCATAGTAGTGTATTGTGTGGTGATTAGTGGACTCGTGTCCGCCATCTCACCTCAAAGAAGTTTCTCGTAGTCGTAGAAAAGGATAGCCACAGAGTCAAAGTTGGCTTGCTGCAACTAAACCCCACATTACCCTCTTGATACAAATGCATGTATGATAGTATCTGATGTAAGTCTTGCTGAGTACCTTTGTACTCATGTTGCTTTATTTATGTTTTTGCAGCGGAGACTTCGGTCTTACTAGTGTTCTCGTGGGCTTTGGCAAGTAGCTTGTACCTCAGCTACGATCTTCATCGGATGTTGTAGATAGTCAGGCTCTTCAGCCTTTTTCATTTGTAGATGTTTGTACTCACACATGTAATGCGTCCGCTTGTTGCTTGTTTCCTCTGAATGTTGGGTCATGTGACCACTGTTTGTAATAATGCTATGATGGCTCTTTGAGCCTTATATATATGAGTTGTTGAGTTATGTTGTGATGCCATGTTGTACAACACATACTTGCATGTTATGCGTACATATAATGTGTATTGCTATGTGTGGGATCTGACTATCTAGTTGTTTATCCTTAGTAGCCTCTCTTACCGGGAAATGTTTCCTAGTACTTCCACTGAGCCCTGGTAGCTTGCTACTGCTCCGGAACACTTAGGCTAGCCGGCATGTGTCCTTCTTCATTCCTGTGTCTGTCCCTTCGGGGAAATGTCACGCGGTGTCTACCGGAGTCATGTTAGCCTGCTACAGCCCGGTTTACCGGAGTCCTGCTAGCCCAGTTGCTACAGCCCGGATTCACTCGCTGATGACCGACACGTTCGTTGTTGGGTCATGTATGCCTGTCCCTGTAAGTTAGTGCCCCTTTGGGTTCACGACTAACCATGTCAGCCCGGGTTCTCTGTCATATGGATGTTAGCGACACTGTCATATACGTGTGCCAAAAGGCGCAAACGGTCCCGGGCATGGTAAGGCGACACCCGTGGGAATACCGTGCGTGAGGCCGCAAAGTGATATGAGGTGTTACATGCTAGATCGGTGTAACTTAGAATCGGGGTCCTGACAGCTTTGGTATCAGAGCCTGACTGCCTATAGGATTACCAAGCCAAACTGGTCGAAGTTGAGTCTAGAATTTTTTTAGTTATGTAAGGGAATTGATTGTGGGAAGGAACGTAAGGCTCTTTTTACTCCTTATACCTCATGGCCTTCTGATCTGAGTCATCCTATCTTTCCTACGGGGTTAAGGAACTTGGCTTTCTCTTTCGTCTATCAGGATCACATGTTATTACTCCGTAGTCCCATAGGATTGGTTGATCAGAGTCATACCCCAGTTTCGAGTACTTTTGGTATAGCCTGTTTAGTATGATCTCAGAACCTTGAGTGATGATGTTGAGTATGTTACTACCCCATTTTAGCAGGATGTCTCAGTCTGAGCATTTTACTGTCGTTATGCTGCCGGAATTACCCTAGGAGTTCAAGAGATACTAATTTCTTTGTACTACATTCTACAGTCTATAGTTGATGTTGATCCGTCCTTGGTTTCGTTTGTCAGGATGTCATCAGTTAAGCGATGTTCTGTTGCTCGTAGCCAGAACCACGGAGATGGTAGGGATGAGGATCCTCCCGACCAGCCTTCATTGACAGAGTTCATGTTAGAGATGGAGAGGAACAAGCCTGAGTCTAACCGCTTGTTGGCATGTATCGAGGAGAACACCACACATCAGTTCAAAGGGTCTGCAACCATTCATGACTTCATTCGCTTGCACCCACCTACCTTTCATCATTCCATCGAGCCACTCGATGCAGATGACTGGCTCCGTAGCATCACTCATAAGCTGCGTTCCGCGAACGTAGCTGAAGATGACAAGGTCACTTATGCCACATACCATCTGGAAGGTCCTGCTAGTATTTGGTGGAAGAACTATGAGGCTATGCTTCCAGCTGGTCAGATTCCTACATGGGGAGATTTCACTGAGGTTTTTCGTGAGCACCACATTCCCCAGGCCCTCATTGATCGCAAGAGAGAAGAGTTCTGTAGTTTCGCCCAGAGTAAGATGGCTGTTGATGCTTACAGTAGAGAGTTTGAGAACCTTGCTCGCTATGCTTCAGAAGAGGTGTCCACGGACGCCAAGAAGCAGGCTAGGTTCCGGAAGGGTCTCAACCCCAAGTTGCATCGTGATCTCCACTTGCACCATTGCAATACATTCCAGGCTCTTGTGAACAAGGCTATTAATGCAGAGACAACTCAGCTCACTTACGAGGAGTCTCGTAAGCACAACCGTGATTTGGGTTCTTCCTCCGGTTCCAGTTCTCAGAAGCGCCGGATTTGGGTTCCGAACTCTGCTCTTCCTTCTGGATATACACCGAGGCCATCCTATGCGGTGCCTCACCTAGCTCAGTCGTATGTTCCACCCAGGCCTACTGGTAGACTGCTTGTCAGTGCGGGTCCATGTCCAACCTCAGGGACTTGCTTCACATGCGGCAAGCCAGGACACTATGCACGTGACTGCTCTCAGACTAGTTATGCTCCACCCCAGCTCGAGAAGTCTGTTGGCTGTGTCAAGCCATTAAGCAAGACGATTGGTGCCAAGCCAGCTTGCACTAAACGTTGACGTGTGCATCACGTCTCAGCTAGAAACGCTCATGATGATCTAGATGTCATTCTTGGTACACTCCTTGTCAACTGTCATCCAGCATCGGTTCTGTTCCATACTGGAGCGTCTCACTCCTTCCTTTCTGGAAGCTATGCTAGCTTGCACAACATGTCATTTTGTGATATGCCCTCTCCGCTGGTCATTCAAACTGCTGGATCAAAATGGCAAACTTCTAGTGTAAGCCATGGTAACGAAATCCTTGTTGACAGACTCGTATTCCTTGCATCACTTATAGCCATCAAGTCTACAGATATTAACATCATCTTGGGTATGGACTGGATGAAAGCTCGTTATGCCAAGTTCGATTGTTACACCAGGTCCGTTCAGCTTACACACCCATCTGGCAAGATAGTCACTGTCTCCACTAGAGCTGCAAGGCGTCAACTCTATTCTCTTAATGCCAGCCCTCTTCCAGACCTTGAAGATATCCCGGTAGTCCGTGACTTTCCGGATGTCTTTCCGGAGGAACTGCCAGGTGTTCCACCCGACAGAGATGTAGAGTTTGTCATAGATCTTATACCAGGAACCGCCCCAATTTCTAGGAGACCTTACAAGATGGCAGCCTTAGAGCTAGCTGAGCTTAAGAAACAACTTAATGAGTCCTTGCAAAAAGGTTTCATCCGTCCCAGCTCTTCTCCCTAGGCTTGCCCCGTCCTCTTCGTCAACAAGAAGGATGGTACGGACCGGATGGTTGTAGATTATCGTCTCATTAATTTTGTCACGATAAAGAACAAATATCCGCTTCCCAGGATCAATGACCTGTATGATCAGCTCGCTGGATCCTCAATCTTTTCCAAGATGGATTTGAGGTTAGGTTACCACCAAATCAAGATCAGAAACCGGGACATTCCTAAAACTGCTTTTGTCACTCGTTACGGCTAGTATGAGTACACCGTCATGTCCTTTGGCCTAACAAACGCTCCAGCTACTTTCTCCCGCTTGATGAACTCGATCTTCATGGAGTACTTAGATAAGTTCGTCGTGGTTTACCTCGATGATATTCTTATTTACTCGAAGAACGAGGAAGAGCATGCCGAACGTCTTAGACTTGTGCTAGAAAAACTCAGATAGCACCGCCTTTATGCCAAGTTCTCCAAGTGCGAATTTTGGTTGCCAGAAGTGACCTATCTAGGCCACATGATATCTGGTAAGGGCATTGCTGTCAATCCCGAGAGATTTAAGGCCGTTCTTGATTGGACTCCACCTGAAACCGTTAAACAAGTTAGGAGTTTCCTTGGTCTAGCCAGCTATTTTTGCCGCTTTGTTGAAAACTTCTCCAAAGTAGCCAAACCTCTCACGGAACTTCTCAAGAAAGATAAAAGTTTGAGTGGTCCCCACAGTGTGAGTACAGTTTTCAGGAACTAAAAAGACGCCTGACTTCTGCTCCCATACTTGTGCCACCGGATTTCACTAAGGACTTTGTTATCTACTGCGACGCCTCATGACAGGGACTAGGTTGCATTCTTATGCATGATCGTCATGTGATTGCCTATGCATCTCGACAGTTGCATCCACATGAGGAGAATTATCCTACACATGATCTAGAGCTTGCAGCCGTAGTCTTTGCACTCAAGACCTGGTAACATTACCTTCTTGGTAAATGTTGCGAGATCTACACCGATCACGAGAGTCTCAAGTATATCTTCACCCAACCAGATTTGAACCTTAGGCAAAGACGTTGGTTGGAGTTGATCTCAGATTATGATCTAGGGATTACCTACACCCCAGGCAAAGCTAATGTCATGGCTGATGCGCTAAGCCGTAAATCCTATTGCAACAACCTCATGTTGCAGCAGGGCCAACCACTTCTCCATGAGGAATTCTGTAAGCTTAACCTTCACATTGCTCCTCACGGATTCCTTTCTACCTTGGTGGCGAAACCTACCCTCGAGGATCAGATCATTACTGACCAGAAGTTTGATAGGGGTGTTATCCGCATCAAGAGAAACATTAAGAAGGGAGTTAGTGGATGTTTCTCTATGGATGATCGTGGTGTTGTTTTCTTTGAGAATCGCTTGGTGGTTCCCAAGAATCAACATCTGCGGCAATTGATTCTTAAGGAGGCGCATGAATCTCCTCTCACGATTCATCCCGGTAGTACTAAGATGTATCAGGACCTACGCCAGAGGTTCTTGTGGACTAGGATGAAGAGAGAAATTGCTAAGTTCATTGCTAACTGTGATGTTTGTCGTCGCGTTAAAGCAGAGCATCAGAGACCTGCTGGCACCCTTCAGCCTTTAGCTATTCCTGAGTGGAAATGGGATAAAGTTGGTATGGACTTCATCACTGGCTTTCCCAGGACCAAGAGAGGGAATAATGCTATCTTCGTAGTCATTGATCGTCTTTCCAAAATGGTGCACTTCCTACCTGTTCGAGAGAGTATCACTGCTAGTTAGCTCGCTGACTTATACATTTCTCGAATAGTGTCACTTCATGGTGTTCCACTAGAGATCAATTCAGACCGTGGTAGTCTTTTCACCTCTCATTTCTGGGAGAGTTTCCAAACTGCCATGGGAACCCATCTTTCCTTCAGTACCGCTTTCCACCCTCAATCGAGTGGTCAGGTGGAAAGGGTCAACCGAATTCTCAAAGACATGCTTAGTTTGCCGAGTTTTCTTATAACAATAGCTATCAATCCAGTCTCAAGAAAGATCCTTTTGAGATTCTCTATGGACGAAGATGTCGAGCACCTTTGAACTGGTCAGAAACCGGTGAAAGACAATTCTTTGGACCGGACATGATCCAGGAGGCAGAATAGCAAGTTCGCATCATTCGTGAGAATTTTAAAACAGCCCAGTCTCGTCAAAAGAGCCAGTATGATCGTCGTCATAAGGATATGACTTATGAAGTTGGCGACAAAGCTTACCTTCGGGTTACTCCTTTGAAGGGTACCCATCGCTACGGTATCAAGGGCAAGTTGGCTCCTCGTTACATTGGTCCTTTTCGCATTCTCGCTAAACGAGGAGAGGTTGCCTACCAGTTGGAACTACCCCCACATCTTTCCCCAGTGCACATCTCTCAACTCAAGTGTTGCTTCCCGGATCCTATCCGCGGAGTGGACCACGAAACGCTTGATCTCCAAGATAACCTCACATATCGAGAGTACCCGATTCACATTCTTGATTAAGCAGAGCGTGTTACCCGACGTCATAACATCAAGTTTCTCAAGGTTCAGTGGTCTCATCATTCCAAGAGAGAAGCTACTTGGGAGCGAGAAGATCGTCTTCGACTGGAGTATCCCACTTTCTTTCCGTCGACCCCTGGATCTCGGGACGAGATGCTTTCAAGTGGGGGCGAGTTGTCACATCCCTAGTTCTGATATGCTCGAGGCTAGCTAGTCATGTGTGCATCATGTTTAAATTCCATTTAAATTTGAAATGGGGATTTGTGAAACCCACAGAAATCATTTTTGGAAATGGCACAAATAAAAAGTGCTCCAAAAAGGTCCAAGAAAATGTTCATGTTGCTCTCTGAAAATATTGGACAGAGATAAAAATCAAACCAATATTTTCAGGAGCTCATAGCTATTTATTTTGGGCATTTGGATTAATCCAGTAATTATTTTGCCTTGGATATATATATGTTATATATATAATATATGTCCAAAAATTATGCTAGTTGTTGAGGAGCTCTGGAATAATATAACTAGCTCCTACAAAAATTGGCATAAGAAAATAAATTGGTGTAGTATTATTATTAAATCAAAACAAATGTCAGAAAATAGAAAAAGAAAACAAAAAAAACTACATGGGCCAACTTACCTGTGCAGCCCAGCGGCCAACAGGCCGGCCCAGCCCACCACCGTTGTCGTCCTCCTGGCGCCAGTCGGCCAGGCGTGTGGCCGACGCGCGCGCACGGGTAGAGCGCCACGCCACCAGCTCGCCTTCCTGCCTCCCCTACCAGCGCGACGCCGCAATGACTCTCCTCGACACCGTCCCGATCCGCCCGACCTCTCTCACTCTTCCCCTGCTCTCTCCCTCGCCGTTCCCCACTTCACCGAACGCGCCCGCCGCCGCCGACGAGCACCACCGCGGCCATCGCCGTCCCCTCGCCCCTCTGTCGTGCCCAGAAGCTCCGCTACGCCTCCCTCGTCCTCTCCGTCAAGTCACGCACCTCCGGACGGCCTCCATCGTCGCCACCGTCGTCTTCTTCACCGCCGGCCACCGTGGATCTCCACCGCACGCACATCGCCGTCTGTCCGTCCCCGAGCCCGCTTAGACGGCCGCTGCAACCGCTGTGAGCTGCTCCTCCTCCACCCCTCTCTGTTCTCGCCTTCGCACACCGCAGCCGCATCCCCGCTCGAACACCGGCCACCGCCGCGAGCTCCGCTCCGGCAAGCTCCGGCCACCCTGCGTCCTCCCGTCGCCTCCTCCGGATGCGCATGAGCGCCAGGAACCCACAGAGCCCCTCCGCGCGGCGTTTGGTCGTCGGAGGGCGAAACCCGAGCCTTTCCGCCGTCGTTGACCTCGCCGCCTGCCGAACTCCGGCGACAGCCGATGTGGCGGGGTGATTAGCGCTAATCCCCGCCAGTTGTACCCCACCTAGTCACTGACAACGGGCCCCACGGCGGGTCAAAGCGCAAGTCAACACAGGGTTAACCCTTGTCTTGCTAACCAGTGGGCCCCGCTTGTAAGGGTTGACCTGGCTGGACATTGACTCGCTGACGTCACGCTTACGTCAGGCTGACGCGGTTATTCTTTTCTGGATTTAAAATAATCAGGAAAATCCAGAAACTGATTCAAACTTCAAAAAAAATCATAGAAATTCAACCGTAGCTCAGATTGAAATAATTTATATATGAAAATTATCAGAAAAATGCAATCTATCCATTTGTACTAGTTTCATGCATGACAAACCAACTTATACCTACTGTATAAGTGAAACACTAAAATGGCTTATATAAAGAGCTTATTTCGGAGATGCATTTGAATCTTTGGTTCAAATGGATTTCATCCAAATAAAAGCTAGTTGCATTAGCTCAATCAGCATCACATATTCATGCCATGATCATGCATCATGTTGTTGCATATGCTTGTGTATTGATTGTCGACACCGTTCCTTCTCGATAGGTCCTGCTCCGGAGACCGTTCCAGAGTACCTGTCTGAGGAGCAGTGCCACCTTGTTGATCTACCAGGCAAGCAAACCCCCTTGTTCATTCCTATACAATCCTACTCTCTCGCTCCTGCTCTCAGTTATTGCATTAGGACAACAACGATTCAACTGCTACTTTGTGCTGCGGTAGTTGTACCCATTCCTCTGCATGATCTGTTCCTGTAAGTTAGTGCCCCTTTGGGTTCACGACTAGCCATGTCAGCCCGGGTTCTCTGTCATATGGATGTTAGCGACACTGTCATATACGTGTGCCAAAAGGCGCAAACGGTCCCGGGAATGGTAAGGCGACACCCGTGGGAATACCGTGCGTGAGGCCGCAAAGTGATATGAGGTGTTACATGCTAGATCGGTGTAACTTAGAATCGGGGTCCTGACACACAGGCCGATCGATAAACCTCTCCAGCGATGCCTGCCTACAACATACACACGCACCTTCAGTCTCCTCCTTTATGTGTCCTTGCCTCGTGTCTCTCATACGGTCACACACACGTGTAAACTCTCGCCTCTCTTTTCATCGATCTCACAACCGCACACTCCTCCCCCTATCTAGCTAGTAGCTGGGCCTCTCACACCACCTCCTAGCTCCATTCTCTCTGTCTATCCGTCTCGCTGGGCCTTATTTGCCTCTAACAAAAAGGGCGTACACCGACCGATCTCTCGCTATACATATAGCTAGCTAGGTCCTTATAACTCGTTTTTACCCATGCGTCGATCGATCTACCTCATTAGTTATGTCTCTCCCTTCCTCCGACAAACAACAATTGATCTACCGATCTAGTTAGGTTTGCTTACCAAACACATGGTTCCCCTTCATCATCCATGGATGCGTCCCGATAGATCTATCACACACAGGCTCACACAGAAACACATCCCTACTCTTATTGATAACATTGCAGTTCCACCCTCAGGTTGTCTAGTAGGCCTCTCCCACCATCTTCGAGAAGCAACTCCATCACCCATCCAGCACTCTACCCCTCTCCCTCCCTCTCCCTCCCTCTCTCTCTCCTCTCTCTCTCCTCTCTCTCTCTCTCTCTCTGTCCCATCATATTTCCCGTCCTTTAGTTATTTATGGATGTCGACCGATCTCCCTCAGGACATAGCTGGGTCTCTCCTTCTCAACACATGTACGAGTCGTTCTACCACTATAGTTAGGCCTCTGCCTACCCCTCCCCCCACCCCCCCCCACACACACACCGATACATCGAGCGCTCTAGTCATGTTTCCCTGCCACAGACAAACTTGACATGTGGCCTCTGACGTTCTAGTAGGTTAGTCGCCCTATATCTTTGACTTGCACACACACACATTTTTGATGGTTCTCTTCATCGATCTCGCACCCACCCACTTGATCCTCTCTTCGACTCTATCGATATCTATGACCCCTCCCTCTCTTCTCGTGGATTACCTGACCATCTATATATGATATGGATAGGCCTCCATTTCACACACATTGCATGCAAAATTTTGTTTGAGATGTCATCGACACATATTCCCACAAATACATTCACGAAATCAACCCCCCACCCCCACCCCAAAACAAAAAACACTCACGAAAGCGGTTTGTATCTCTCACACACATCCACGTAGGTGGGGGACGTGCACGAAGAGAAGAGGTGCATGCACGGCGCATGTACTCCCATCTCTTTCCCAACCACACCCACGCGGGTACACGGTGGAGCTCATTTCTGTACGAAAAAGGCAGCCCACGTGGTAATTTGGCACGTGTACTGGTTGTCCACTTGGTGGAGGGAGGATCATCTACCACGGGTGAACAAACAAATTGCGACTTGACGCGTTATGTTAAAAAAAGAGGCAAACCATGTGGGGCCTACCTTAGAGGCAAGGCTCTATGCACTGGAGTACTTTTGATGTGTCCCGTCAACTCGCGGAACAAGGAGAAGCTTGCTTAGTACGCCGTATCCCCCGCCCATGGGCGCGGTGGCTCGCAGGATGAGATGAAGCTTGCTTAGTATTGTCCGCCTTACGCCCGCTCCCTCGCCCATGGGCGCAGTGCCTCGCAGGACGAGGAGAAAAAATTACTACTCCCTCCGTTTACTCCTCGTCCCTACTACCTTCGTTATAGAGATTATATCATATTGTTTGGAATATATATGTCCTTTAGTAGACTTCAATATGAACTACTAGTACATACTCCAAACACTAATGTATACAAACGTATTTTAGAGTGTAGATTCACTCATTTTGCTCCGTATGTAACACTCTCCCTCGCCCCTCGACCCTCGCCCACGTGGTGGACATGCAGCAATTCATTCGGTCTCATATAGCCAGAACGATATATAATGCACTACCATTATTGCTCGACTTCCCGAAGAGGCGAACAACCAATCGCTAGGTTAATATTTTGGAGATGGCAAGCACAAGGTTATAGGAGAACGAGTAGTAGGTGCCGCGTCATTTATAAATAAAGTTTTTTTTCTTCAGTGGCACGTACACAATATGATAGGTTCATATGGAGAGAAAAGGAAACCGCTCCACTATATACATAGTTAGGACGGGCCAGCCTACACGGTTGCTAGCTGGGGTTGCTCTCTTCACACTCTCTCGAACAAAATGATTGTGGACACATCTCTAACATCCCGGCGGATCACGTCCACCGGGGGAAGGGGTGGATGCTTACTGTAGATGCGGTCGCCGTCGCCGACGGCGAAAACCAACTGTCGGCACGTCCAAATCAGGGGTCCCCGCCGTTCTCTCTCACAAAGCCGGTGAGGTTCCATTCATCCTTTGCTCACTGCCACGACATGGGCAGTTGCTGCCTCCCGCCGCCCTCCTCAAGGTTGAGCTACGTCCCTCAGGTACAACTCCTTTTACAGCCAGCTTGCACCACTGCTCCAGCTGCCCACATCACTCCATGTGGATATTTCTCTACTTCTTTGCCCCGCACATACCTCTACTGGCTTCTACGTACTGTATTTGTGATGAGTTTATGTCTCATCAACTAGTCCCAGTAATCTTATTCTAATCATGCTTCTTCAATTTCTTTGCCACAGGGATGATCATCTCGATTTTGGTGAAACTGCACAAAATGATCTGATGGTCAATAGGTTGCAAACTTCATTTCTTAGGAAGCTCGAACGTTGCTAGCAAATTGAAGCCTGGTTAGGGTTCACGGTTCAAGGGCTAGGGACTGCATGGATCGTTTTTTTCTTTAGCTGCCTCTGTTCCAAAATAAGTGTCAACTTTAGTAGTAGTACAACTTTGTACTAATGTTTGCATAAATTTGAGACACTTATTTTGGAACGGAGGGAGTACATATTTTCTATGATCTGTCAATCATTGAGATGCAATAGCATGCATGCTAGTCTCCTTTGTATTTGATGAAATGTTACAACGGGCAACCTTGGACGCAAGATACATGTAACAGAAGCTGGAAGCTTCATAACATTGTACAAATTTATCTCGCTGACAAATTACTGTACGTATTATACTACTACTTCCTCCGTTCCTAAATATAAGTCTTTGCAGAGATTTCACCATGAACCACATGCGGATGTATATAGATGCATTTTAAGTGTAGATTCATTCATTTTGTTCCGTATGTAGTTCACCTACTGGAATCTCTACAAAGACTTATCTACTAGGAATAGCTAGCCCCCACTACTAGGAATTCACTATCCTCTCCTTGAGCCACATCATCAAAATTAATGTAGCTGTTAGATGAACTAAATCAGTCCATAATAGCCGTCTAATCTAGACGTTGAGAGGCTCCGCACTAAGCCACATGCAAGCATGCAGAAATACCGTGGCATGCATGTGAGTGTGTATTAAATCACTCTTTACATGTCTGCACGCAAGCATGCACCTGTAGCATGCATGTAAGTAAGCTTTTAAGTCCCATTAACATGTCAAAAAGAAAAATATAATCCCATTATGCAGTAGGAGTTGGCTGATCTTTTTTCCTTACATGGGATGACCTACATGATGATGGGAGTTTTTTTAGTTTGGCTACCACATTTGTCATGCAGTTATAGAGTTTTTTTTAGTTCTATGAAATCGATAATTTTACGCAGAGAGATATACGGCTGTTCCGCGGCAATGCACGGGGACTCATCTAGTAGTATTTAGGAACAGAGGGAGTACTATGTAAAGAGTTAGGTGTCGCACGGTGTCCAGAAAATATGATGATAGTGTGAGGTGGGCCATGTAATCACTGAGCCTGCATGTTTTCACTGCTCTTGCACTCCTCGGCTGTAAGAATGGAGAAAATTGTAATCTAGTAGTACCTCCTTTCGCCGAAAGCGTGGGACATCCAGTAGTCCTACCACCTCGGTAATAAAGACCAATGAGCCGTCAAATCATATAGACCCAGCATTAAGTTGGACGGACGAAGCAACCATCACTCTTGCGCCAGTGAGAGGTCGCGCCCGCTCTGCCTGGGCATGAATGCGGCACTGATTCTTTGGAGCGGCACTGACCGTTTCAGGCGGGAAGTGCATGCGGGCGATGGAGGGGCTTTGGGTGGGCCAGGCTGGTCAGGAGCAGGCGTGGCAGCTGTCCGCCTGTCCCTACCAGACACTCCCGGAAACGAGAGGATGCATCGACTCTCGTGGCTAAAATCGTACACTACACACCATCTCTCTATAGGTGTAGGTCCATCTATCGCTCTCTCTAACACACACATGTTGTTAAACACACACACACACGCACACGCACGCACCTTGGTCCCGCTGCACCTTCTAACATGACCTATTACACCTAGATGGAGGGAGTAGTAAGTACGAGATACGGTGGCACACTGACTTAGGTCGAATACAAGTGCCCAAAATTGTGTGCGTGTTATAATAAGGATTCACTTAAAATAGTACGTGAGCGAACAGAGGGATCAATTGGACAGTGTTCCCGAGCAGTAGCGAGATGTGTGAGGCAAGATACACCGCTGGCACTTCTATTTTTTCTTATTAATTTGTTTGTTTCACCCTCTGACTGGTGGGACCCAACGTACTACGTGGAGAGAGGTGAGGTGACTAAGGCTGCATTATTTTTGCACCACTGTGGATAGTCTTACCACCAAAGCCACATGACACGATTATGATTTAAATCCCAATGACTCCCACACACAAAAAAACATGGCATGCTTGTCACACGAATGCAAGAATGTATAAAAGGTTATTTTCCTCTTGTTGAACATAACGGGAGGGTTGTGTAGCTGGTTAGCATGTTCGCTCATCAAACTTGAGGTCTCAGGTTCCACTCAAAAAAACTTGAGGTCTCGGGTTCGATAACTACACTTGAGCATAATTTGTGCCATGAGGATTCTTTGACTGGTCAAAATGGATGGATACGGAGCTATACGATCTCGTAGTGACTGTATAAGCACCTCATCACGTACTCTATAAGCTGCAGCCTCGGCGCTTGTTTTCTAGGGTTTGCACGCTTCACACTCTCTCTCTAGTATATATATACACGCTGGAGCCTCAGCGCTCGTAGTTGCTCTCTTCACACTCTCTCACCCTCTCCAGATCTAAACAAGACTTCGTTGGCCTCTCTCTCCCCTCACTGCTGCTCAAAGAGCCGGCAGGATCCATCCACCGGGAAGGGAAGGGGGCTTAACGATGTCGCTGTCGGCGAGGGAGGGAATCCACTACCGGCGCAGCTGTTCACTTTCACCCAGCAGCAGTGCGGGAGGGCCTCTGACCCCTTCTTCTTTTCCGCCGTCCTATCGCCCACCGAACCACGCCCCAAGAACCTTAAGGTATAATTTACTTATTCCACATGCATTGCTCTAGCTGCATGTATACCATGAATCTAGGATGTGGTTCAAAGAGGAAAGGAGTGGGGGAAAGTAGTGGGGAAAGTTGTATCACATAAATCTAGGACGTGGTTCAAAGAGGAAAGGAAGGGGCGAAAGTATTAGTACAGATTGGCTATCCAGCACCTACGTTGGTCGAAAAGGGAAAACAATGACAAACGCAGTATGCACATCTGTAACAAACTGATCTTTTGTTTTGGGGTACAAGGCTGTAGAGTTTGAGCAGGACTAGATTTGCTGTGCTCACATAGGGAAAGGTGTCTAAAGATAACAAAACTGGGACCAACACAAATATGCTCCTTGGTTGTTTGTTCTTTGTTGCAACAGACTGTGCATGACCACAGTACAACGGTAGATGCACATGGTGCTGGTGCAGCCACTGTCCCGTGTAACTCTTTAGCTTTTGTTAATCTAAGCCCTTGTTTGGTTAAAAACTCCCTAGCCCATACCTGCTTGGTTCCAGGGACTAAACATGGACTAGAGGTTATTAAATGACATGCTAAAAGACCATGTTACCCCTAGTAATGAACTAATAGAGACAAGGTGCAATGCATGGCAGGGGCAACTGTTGGAAAAAGTCCCAAAAAGACTCCCTCGGGGTCTTCTTTCTTTAGTCCCAAAAATGCCCACTTTTAGTCCCTAAAAGTCCCTCCTGTTTGGTTTAGATGGGACTGACACGGAGTTTTTTCAGTCCCTACACCAAAATGTACCTGTAAACAAACACCCTCTAATAGTGGCGCTGGAAAATTGATGCAATGCCATAGTTAAAAGCAAATTACATGTTTAACGAATTTTATTGTTAATATAATCTCTATGTTAATATTAATCAATGCCACCGTTTGAGAAACGCTACTGTCTTGCTTTCTTTTCCATCTAGACAAGGTAGATGCTTCTTTTTGTTGGCTTTTGTGTCATCCACCATTATTGACCACTAGTTGTTTCCTTTGCACCTCTGTGTAAACAGGGTTATCTACTTGACCTCGTTGCCATTGTGACCTTTTGTTGCACTACACAAAACACTTTTGTTTTAAGAGTGTTTTGTGCAGTTCAACCAAAATGTCACACCGACAATGTTGCTTGATTGCTTCATCTTAGTGGAACTGCACAAGAGGAGATCTTACTTCCTATCCGTGTTGGCAAATTTGGTTCAGATCTTCTTCTTATGAGTTGTTTGAATTCCGCATCATGAGAGGTCAGTACTAGCCTTCTTTCACATGATTCTGCAGTGTGCTTTCATATGTTGTGCTACTTGTATGGTAATGTTGCTTGATTTTAGTGAACTGCACAAATGGAGACAAGACTTCCAATCTGTATGTGCACCATAATATCCCATAGAGGTAAGATAAGGATATTTCACAACTGTTGGCCTGTATTTTGCCACTTTCATCAGAAAATTAATGTCATTGTTTAGTGCTATACTTGTGCTCCCTAATTGACATGCCAAATCTTACATTGAAGGAGAAGCTTGTCTGTTATTGAACCAAGTGATGAAGGGGAAGAACAAGTGGAAAAACAAAAATCAACTCCCGGTGCTGTAATGAAGCACTGGAACTGTGATGACACAAGTAATGATATAGTTTTGCATCTTAATTTATTGCTATGGCTGGAACGAGCAATTGTTTTGCCACAGATTTGATGACACCCTTAATGTAATACGTAAACAGGGATCTTCTTTGAAGATACCATATATTTTAGTGGAACTGCACAAGAAGATGTTGGAAACATTAAACTAATTGAGGAGTATATAGTAAGCATGGCCACCACAGTAGATAGCAATAGATGGTTCCGGAGAAGTGCTTCATCTGTATGCTCTACACAATAAGCCTCCTGACAAAGGTTGGTACTCGCCCACTGATTTCATCCATATGATTGAGCTTTGTCATCTCTATTGGTGTTGTGCTACTGTTTAGATACTGTCATGAAAAAGTGGTATTGTCCTTGAGAAGTGCTTCATCTGTGTTGTTTTAAATATTTCCTTTCCCTTTTTTCAAGGAAATAGGGATGCTAGCATTTAGTAGTCCTCTTGTCTTTGCACAACAGAATCATCTTCCTCTGAAGAAGAATATGGAGTACGTGAAGTGACTAGTTCCAATTATGCCAGGATGAAGAAGCCCTGTCTATCTTCTCATCAGAAGGAGCAGTTGAAGGATGGTTACATTACTCCCCACAAGACCAAACTAACTTCAGCTCAGAAGGACTGACAAATCTCCATTTTTTTGCTGTGATGCGCGGGTACAATGTTGTTCTAGGATTCTTTCTGGTGAGTTCCATTTTTCTAAAAGTGTGCTCTACATGGATCATGTAGGTGCCTGTTTAAATTGACTATTCATAGTACATTTTGCTTTATACTAATCACTTTTTTTGTATTTGTGGAAACAGGTGTGCTCAGCTTGATTTCAATGGGAACTGCACAAAATGTTCATGAATACATCGAATCATTCATTTCCACCACAAGAAAGGAGGTGCCGATAAGTTCAAGGCATTGCAACATATAAGGGCGAAATCATACAAGCTACGCGTGAATTTGGTTGATTTTGGTGGAACTGCACAAAAAGAACAGCTGGTTTATTTAGCACGAGGTGCCATGTCAATGTTCGAACTGGTGGCAAACCCTGCCCATTCCACAATCGTAGGCATTTGATATTTTTGAATGGGACAACCTTGTCAAATTTTGCTCACTGATTTTAGCAAGACATGTATTTGATATTTTCGAATGGGACGCCCTTTGCTGTCAGCAGCGTTGATCAAATTTTCTTTATTCTTTAGTTGTGAAGTAAATATTGCCTCTGACATGTGAGTTGGTAAGATGCATAATCATCGATTGCTTTGAATGTTCTCTATGAATTGCTAGCCATGTGTGTTTGATTGCAATGTACAGAAACGCTAAAAAGCTGCTCAAACTCTTCGTACTCCTTCCGTTCCTTTTTACTTCGCACATTGTGAAAGTGCATACTTTCTTGTATAAGATTGGTCAAAGTAGAGATACTTTGACTGCAGACAAAACTTGTATGCAGACTAGAAAAGACCGGAGGGAGTACATGTGAAACTACTGCAAACAAGGTGATCACCCTGGGAATAATGCTAGCACGTATTGTTTTGCATGTTCATCCAATGCCAGTGATATTGGGATTCAAACTAATCGAAATAAATTCATTCATACACGGTCGGATTTCATATAAACATGCCGGATTTCATTACATTTCATACATTCTTCAACTGCATGTGTAGTGGCGTAATTGACATGTGGCCTGTTGGGCCCACGTGTCAGTCAGCCAACTGCACCAGCAGTTAAGTAGAAGCGGCATTCTTCTCCAGCACAGCTCTCCGACTCCACGTCACCGCCAAGAAGCTAATCGGCCATCAATGGTCAACCCGCCTAGCTTGGCTTCAACCGGAGGGTAGCAGCGGTGGCCTTACTTGGACTCGAGCGGCGGCGACCTGCCGTGTTCTACTCTTCCTCGTTTTCTGTGTGGCACGGCCTCGTTGGCAGTGGGGCGGGGCCTCGGCGGAGCTGGCGAAGTCCTCTGTCTCATTGCCGGCAGGCGGAGCCTCGGCGGAGCGGTGGATATCATCCCCCTCGTTGCCGGCAGGTTGGGGCCTCAGCTGAGCCGGCGATGTCCTCTGCCTTGTTGTTGGCGGGGCGGGGCCTCAGCGGAGCTGGCGGTGTCCTCTGCCTCATTGTTGGCACCGTGGGGCCTCGGCAGAGCAGGGCCTCGTCGACACCAGCGGAGCGGGCACTCATCGGAGCTGGCATTGTCCTCTGCCTTGTCATTGGTCTCGCCAAACAACGCCTCGCCCGCTTCATTGCCATCTTTGTAGGCAGCCGCAGCCTCCGCCACCCGCATGCGGTACAGCCAATGCTCGAGGCGGCCCTCGCGGGTGGAGCGGTACGAGTCGAGCAGTGCCTCCTGCTCCGACCGCTCCGCGGTGATCTGCTCCTCCGCATGCAGGTGCTCCTGGAGGAGATGGTGGTTGTAGGCGGTGTCGGCCTGCGCCTCCCGGAACTGCTCTTCACGCATCTGCCTCACCGTGTCCATATATGGGGCACGGGCCTCGCCAATGGTCATGGTGCAATGCACTAGCGAGGATGCGCGGAGGAGGGGGTTGGAGCCGGATCGTCGACTACCATGTTCTCCATTGGGACGTCGTCGTCCTCCGGCTGCCTGCCGGCCAGCCGGTCGACAGCAATGGCTGACATCTCCATCGTTCGCCCATCCCGAAGAGCGCTGGAGCACCAGGAAGCCATGGTGGGCAGTAGTGGTGTGGACAGGAGAAAGGGAACGGATGCGGATGACTGCGGCTATGGCCGGCGCAACAGTTTATATAGCAATGGTAGGTGGCGAAGGGATAGACGTGTGGCGCCGGAGTAGCTGCCTCGGTAACCATGTATCATTAATGTGGGTGGCAGATGGACGGACGGACGACACTTGTGTCGTTTGAAGGCGGAGTGTCGTCCGTACGTCCATCTGCCGCCCATAGGAGATGGCAGCCATTGTATCATTATAGTGCCTCCTTATTATAGTCCCTCCTAATTATGTGCCGCCTAGTTTGTATAGCCGGAAAGGAGGGAGTACATAGGTTGACAATGGTGTGGGACCATGTATCATTATAGTGCTTATTATATATAACTATAATTTATTTTGCTTCCTCTTGGTTTCCAGACATCACGGTCCCACACCATTGTCAACCTATGTACTCCCTCCTTTCCGGTTTATAGGGCTTATCTCAAAATTTTTGTTTTTCCATTTTGCAAGGCTCAATTTGGTTGTTTTCCATCACATGTTCAGATTCCAAGGTGCATTAAATCATTGCATGCAAGTATTAAGAGGAAATTGAACAATGCATATACTTTATGAATGCATGCATTGCAACTAATGCATTGATAAACATAATTTTTTGAGGATAACAAGAGCATTAATTAGGTGCTTTTGCAAAACTACAAAAAGTATTCCACCACTCGCCATCTACGTTGATTGGTGAGATTTTTGAATTGAGCACTATAAACCGGAAAGGAGGGAGTAGTCAATAAACGAGAGAATTGCACAAGAAGCGGGCGATAGATGGGACCAAGCAGCTCGAGCAGTATTTGTGTTTTTGAGGTGTGAGCACTGCAGAGTTTTTCGATGTTTAGCCCAGATATTAATTTTTCTCCTCTGAACAACAACGAAAACAACGCTGCAGGTATTAACTGGGCGGGCTGTGGCCCGTCTAGCCCAGGCCAGATATCCAGCCCAGATATTATGGATTTTCAAGCTGAAAATGGCTAGCCCAGCTATACTTTTTTTAGGAATACCCAGGCAAGCTCAAGTTGTTATTCTCCGCCCCGTTGGGCTGCAAATATTTCCTAGGAGGAATGCATTAGGCTTAACAATAAAATATGCATTAAGAAATAATAAATGGGATGTAATTATAAAAACTGGGCAGTAACTATAAAAAATGCACCAAACACGTAATTACTTTATAAAATGTTATTTTGTGGATATTGAAAATTTTATTTTCATTAATTCTTGCGAGCGCAATGTTTCGTTGGATTTTTATCTAATATAAATTTATATTGAAATTGTATTTAATCTGACTAGAAATTTCGAGATAAAAATATTTCGGATCCCATCAAAATGTGGGAAATTTTTATTGAATTCTGTTTTGAACGATTGGTTGAAATGGGCTATACTTTTAACAAATTGTAAATGGGTTGTAGTAAATTCCATTAGAATTCGAAAATGGGCTGCACATTCTTACAAATCTCAAATGGGCTATAAGTTCTCTGCCACACACTTTTGTCCTTACTAAGTTGACGCGTCCCCTAAAAAAAGAGAGTTGACGCGTATGCAAGAATTTGTCAACTTATAGTCAACATACGGTTCTAGCAGCAGTGGCCGTTGGATGTCCATCCAATGGATGTCATGCTTCTTCTTCAATATCGGATATTCTAGCTTCACCCGCCCAAAAAATGATTCCTTCCCCTGACATCTGGGGCGCACCATTTCGGAAGCTGACCTGTGGGCCTACTAAACTGACGTACCAAGTGCTTTGTGAACTTAGTCAATATAAACGATTCTAGCTGCAGTGACCGTACGATGTCCATCCAACGGCCGTCGTGCTTCTTCAACCTCTGGTCTTCTTTCTCCAGCCGCCCAAAGCAGCGCCGGTCGTGCCGCCTGCTCCTGCCTCCCGTGGCCGGCTGTGCTTCCGCGGAGGTCTCACCGCCCCATACTACTCCCACCGCTGGCCAGGCCATCCCTCCACTGACCCACACCCCCTGTTATTCTGCGGCGACGGCAGCCTCACACCGCAGCCAAACCAGTGAACCCTCGTACTCCTCTCCGCATGTGCATCCACTTTCGCGTCTTCCCCGGCTCCACGTCATCCCCTTCCTAGGCCTCGCCGTCGTCCACCGCCGTGGTGCTCTCGGCGCGGCGTGGTCAACGTGGTCAAGGAACGACTTCCATCGGACATGGACTGTACGTGCAGAGGCTGACAACTGGGTCCACGGTAGCCGCAAGGAAGTGCCTCCTTATTACGCACAAAATAATTATTCCTCCACCTGATGGCGGGGACCCACCGGACGGGCCACCATATTTCACGAAAGAAATGATTCGCCCCCTGACTGCTGGGACCCACCAGCTACATCTTCGCACACCAGGAAGTGCGTCCGGGAAAAAAAGATTCGCCCCCTAACTGCTGGGACCCACCATCTACATCTTTGCACACAAGGAAGTGCATCCGAGAAAAAAATGATTCGGCCCACTGATTACTGGGACCCACCAGCTACACCTTCGCATGCAAGGAAGTGCGTTCGGGCAAACAAACAATTCGCCCCGCTGACTGTTGGGACCCACCAGCTACATCTCCGCACGCAAGTAAGTGCCTGACAGTCAGGACCCACCTGGTCGAAGCGTACGTAGCGTTGTCATTCTGGTCGCGAACGTGTACGTACATACTGGTGGATGTAGAGGCGCGTACGTGTCATAGTAGAGGCGCGCACGTAGCATGTACACGTACGTACAGCGGCCAGTGTGCAAGAAACAAAATACGACCACGTATGTGTATATACGGGCGGGGTCTTGAACGCCTACTCGCGCATACGTACGGCCAGGGCTTGTGTACATGGCTGTGTCGGAACGGAGAAACAACGTCATCCTCGTGTTCATAGGGAGCCAACTGGCTGGGTCGGAACGGAATGCGACGTCGTGTTCATCGGGAGGGCTTGGATGGAACAGGCGATGGAAATGAGGCCTGGCATACCGCAGAACGGAGGAAACGGCCTTGTGTTCGATCGGTCACGTTCGAAATGGGATCCTGTTCATCGGGAGGGGCCTGGCGTACCGCAAAACGGAGGAAACGGACCTCCGATGGTCGAAACGGGGGTCCTGTTGATCGGGAGGGGTGTGGCGTACCGCAAAACAGATGAAACGGACTTGTGTTGGAGCACTACGGTCGAAACGGGGGTCCTGTTGATCGGGAGGGGTGTGGCGTACCGCAAAACGGACGAAACAGACTTGTGTTGGAGCGCTATGGTCGAAACTGGGGTCCTGTTCATTGGGAGGGGTGTGGCATACCGCAAAATGGGACTCCATGGGATACTGTTCATCTCCACCGTCGACCTCCTCCAGCCTCCACGGGCTACCGTCGACCTCCTCCAGCCTCCATGGGCTCCTGTTCGTCCAGCCTCCACTGCGCGCTACTCCACCGGCTACTGTTCAACCACCCCTCCACGGGCACCCCTCCACCGTCTACTGTTCATCCAGCCCTCCACGGGGTCATCCTATTCATCCAGCCCTCCACTCCATGGGGTCCTGTTCATCCACCCGCACCGCTCACTATTCATCCAACTCCCCCCCCCCCGGCAATGCTAATTGTTCATCCAATCGATCGGCTTCAGTTAGCAGCAGTAGCGAAGGAATCGCTCGATCGGTTCAGTTAACAGCCATCGATCGATCGCTCGGGTTCAGTAACGCGTAGCCTGTAGTGCAATCGCTCAGGTTCAGTTAGAGCCCAACGCCTCGCTCGGGTTTAGTTAGAGCCAACGCCTCGCACACACGCGCGTACGTGTACGAGAGAAACACGCATCGCTCGGCTCCCGACCACCCACTGTAACCGGGAACTCCCCGAAATTTTCCTCGCCCTCTCTTCTACCATGGTTTTTTCCGTCATGGACGGCCCAAAGAATTTCATGCAGCTGCGTCTCCGGCCCGCCCAGGACGAAAAGCCCATTTTTTGTCATGATTTTTTGTCATAGAAGTAGGAGCCCACCACATCTATGATGATACCGGGTTTTGTCACAATTATCGTCATAGAAGTGTCATAAGTATGACAGAATTTTTTTTCGTTCAGCCCAAAATGTCGCGGATGTGTCCCTTTTTGGAGTGAAGGCACTCGTCCTTTGGATGGTCAATTTCGAAAGGCAGCATCCTACTCAACAAATGATGACTCTGCCACTCATGACACTGCTGCAAATGCTTCAAAGCAATATCCTCAGGCAATTGCTCCGCGTGTGATGACTGATCGTGAGCTGCTCCTAAGTATTCATCAGAAGGTGGATAGAAATCGCAAGTGGGTCAAGCGCCAGTTTGGTGCAATTCTTCAGAACATGACTATCACTCAAAACACTTTGAAGAAGAATCACCATTATCTGCATCAAGTCTTCGACCGCACCTGGGCTATTCTTTCGCATATCTTCACTGATGATGACACTACTAGGGAAAACGCTATACACAGAGGTATAGCAGTAGCGTTGGTTAAAACTCGGCGCTAGCGCTACTTAGTAGTAGCGCTTGTTGCAAAACCACGCTACAACCATTGTTTTAGCAGTAGCGCGTCTTCACGGAAAAGCACTACTACTAAAATTCCCTCACTAGTGCCGGTAGGCGAGGAATAGTAGTAGCGGTTCTCCCAGAAGCACACTACTGCTAAAAACATTGTAGCAGCGCATTTTTGCTGTAGAGCGCTATTGCTATGTAAAAGAAAATAAATAGAAAAATAAGTAGAAAAGTAAATGAAAATGAAAGAAATAGAAAAAGGAGAAATGAAAAAAGAAAATGTAAAGAAAACAAAAGAAAAAGAAAAAGAAAACAGAAAGGGATAGTTGTAGCGCGTTTCTCTGGAACACGCTATAGCTATCTTAGCTATATCCCGTTTCAGCAAAACGCGCTACTGCTAGTTTGACTCAAATCCCGGCAGCCCGGGCTCAAAATTTCGCTAAGTCCTTCCCCCCCCTCTCTACTCCCACCCTGTCCCCCAACTACTCCATCGCCGCCATTGCCCTGCCGCCTTCGACCACACCGCCGCCGCCCACCGCCTTCGACCACACCCCGCCGTCCGAGGCCGCCCCTCGACCTCACAGCCGCCGCTCGAGGCCGTCGTCGACCTCACTGTCGCCTCCCTCGAGCTCACCGCCGCCACCCTCGACCTCACCACCGCTGCCCGAGCCAGAGCCTGCCCTCGCCGCCGATCGTAAGGCTCTGCCTCTCCTGTCCCCTACCCTCCTCTCTCTCTCTGCTAGGGCAATTATATATATGTTGATACTGTGTTGATGTTCATATGAACCCTATGTGTTCATATGAACCCTAGATTTTTTAGGGCAGTAGGCATTTTATAGCATTTAGGAAAAATGATTAGCAATTTTTTTAGGAAATTAGCTAGGGCAATTTTTATGAAAATTCCTAAACAGTAATTCCATTTAGCTTTAAACTAATAGAGGGTATATAAATAATAGTAGCATTTAGATTTAAATTAACAGAGGGTATAAACAAAAAACACTTAGCTATAAAAATTTTTTTTGACTACGGACCTGAATTTGTTCCAAATTTCATTCAAATGAAATTTGAATTATTTGGACTATGGACCTGAATATTTTTTAAGAAATTGGGTGTAGGTACTAAGGTCTTGCTATGGAAATTTTGGTGAGGTCAAAAGGGTTAGAGAAAATGTAGTTCCTAGACTTTTTGCTTTAGACAAAAAACAAAAGTATTTAGCTATAAAAAAATTGTAGCTATGACATTTAGCTATAAACAAAAAACAGAATTGTTTTTCTTTTCAAAAACTTGGTCAAACTAATTGTTGCTATGTAAACAAAAAACAAGATTGTTTTTATATGATATATGTAATTGATGTTCATTTGCATATTCCATTATTGTTGATTATATCTTTTCATTGAAGTGGCCATGTTATATGCAAATTCCTCAATAGTGTTTGCTCATGTTATATCTTTTCATTGAAGTTGTTCAATTGTGCCCAAGTGGCTTTGTTGTTTCCAGGGAATGATGTTGAGTGGCCTATGTTTTGCCGGAATGTTGATTCATTTCTGTTCAGGCAAATTTCAGGTTCTCGATTTGTCCACTTTTTAGCAAAGGTCATGCCAAAATTTTCCGTGAATTTCGGCATGACTTGTGCTACAAACTAGGACATATCAAGTGCCCGGGATTTGCCCCACCAGGAAGGAGTCAACATTCCTGCAAAACAATAGGCCTTTTTATGTCATTATTCATTTTATTAGGTCTAGAATTAATTGACTAGGTTTAATCATAGGAAACATGGCTAGCAACGATGAAGGACAGGGTTCTGGTGATTGCGACGACGTCTACCGGGCGGCAGACGAATTTTTTAGCCTTACCGATGATCAACCAATGTTGTTGCTGGGCCCACCGGTGGCATCGGGGACTGAGACCAACACGCAGACCGGTGCTGAGACTGAGACCGGCACTGAGATTCAGACTGGCATCGAGACCGGCGCTGAGACCGGTGCTGCCTCGGGGAGCGGAGCCGGTGTAGAACCAAAAGCAAAGAGGCAACGGGTTCCTAACAAACTCAGGACTACTAGACTGGTGGTCACGGAGGTGGATGATGGCAATTTTTAGCCAAAGGCGCCCGAGGAAGCACGCGCGTGCTACAGCAATCAAATAGGCTGCATCGTACGGACAACCGCCACCATCAACGATGAGAAACTACATAAGATAGAAAATATGAGGAGCTCCCTCCTAAAGAAGTTTCACCAGATATTCTTGTTCTCGAGCCGGAATGAGAAGGATTATGAAGATCCAGACGAGGACCCGGCAATGAAGAAGATAAACAAACACGCCATGACCAAGTTTAGCGACGCGTTGGCCGCCTGGAAAAATCGAGTGAAAGCAAAGATCAACGATAAGGAACCCTACTCCGAGATTGTAAAGGATAATCCGACAATCACGGAAGAGCAGTTTCAAATATTCAAGGAGGCTTGCGAGGCCGAAGCTGCCAAAAAAAGTCTAAGTACATGAAGGGGCTTCAAAAGAGGAACATTGGGAGCCACCACATCGGAAGTCGTGGTTACGGCGGAAGGAGGTCCAAATGGGCCAAGGAGGACGCGGAAGCCGCGAGTCTGGGCATCCCAGACCCCTTGGCGGATTTCACCGTCCCGCAGGGAGCGTGACGTCCTGAGGGCCTGGCACCATTGGGACCTAGTGAAGAAGGTTTACGAGACAACACCGGTCATTACAGAGTTCATGAGACTGCAGGTAATTTTAGTTTCTAATCAATTTGACTGCACACGTTAGTCATATTTGTAAATGATCCTTGTGCCTTTTGCAGAGAGAGTAGCATCAGATTGCGGCCGAAAGCGACTCACCGTCTGAGGCATTGGCGAGGCCCAAGTGGGACACTCCATTCAACCGGGCATTGAACATATTGAAACGACAACCGGTGGATACTCGACCATCATATGGACGTGTGCACGGTGTCGGAGACGGCGCCACGTGGAAGAAGTACTACCGTGAGACCACGGAGGAGAGAAAGGAATGTCACGCCCAATAGGCGACCCTATCCAAAAGGAACTCGAAGGTCTCACCAAGGATAGACCCGCATATTGGAACGCTTTTGCAAGGTGGATATCATTACATCAACATTACATAAAAGATGGGGATACATAAAAGAGGCATACAATGCCACACGAATACAACGATACATCATACAAGAGATCAACATCCGACTACGGATGAAACACAAACAGAAGCTCAAACGACATCCACCCTGCTAGCCCAGGCTGCCGACCTGGAACCTATCCCCTGATCGAAGAAGAAGCAGAAGAATAACTCCAAAACAAGCAAACATCGCTCTCGCGTCATGATCATCGCATAACCTATACCTGCAACTGTTGTTGTAGTAATCTGTGAGCCATGAGGACTCAACAATCCCATTACCATGGGTATCAAGACTAGTAAAGCTTAAAGGGAAAGGAAGGGGTAAAGTGGTGAGGTTGCAGCAGCGACTAAGCATATATGGTGGCTAACATACGCAAATGAGAGCGAGAAGAGAAGCAAAGGAACGGTCGTGAGGCTAGCAATGATCAAGAGATGATCCTGAACACCTACTTACGTCAAACATAACACAGAAACCGTGTTCACTTCCCGGACTCCGCCGAGAAGAGACCATCACGGCTACACACGCGGTTGATGCGTTTTAATTCGGATCTGGTGTCAAGTTATCTACAACCGGACATTAACAAATTCCCATCTGCCACATAACCGTGGGCACGGCTCTCGAAAGTTTATACCCTGCAGGGGTGTCCCAACTTAGCCCATGATAAGCTCTCGCGATCAACGAAGGATATTCCTTCTCCCAGGAAGACCCGATCAGTCTCGGAATCCCGGTTTACAAGACATTTTGACAATGGTAAAACAAGACCAGCAAAGCCGACCGATGCGCCGACAATCCCGATAGGAGCTGCACATATCTCGTTCTCAGGGCAACACCGGATGAGACTAGCTACGAGTAAAACCAGACTTCGAGTTTCCCCGAGGTGTCCCCGCAGGCAGCTCAGTTCGGACCAACACTTAGACAAGCACTGGCCCCGGGGGGCTAAAATAAAGATGACCCTCGGGTTGGCCGACCCAAGGGAAAGGTATAGGTGGTGGTGAGGCAAATGGTAAAACCAAGGTTGGGCCTTGCTGGACAAGTTTTATTCAAAGCGAACTGTCAGGGGGGTCCCATAAATCACCCGACCGCGTAGGGAACACAAAATCCAGGAACATAACACCGGTATGACGGAAACTAGGGCGGCAAGAGTGGAACAAAACACCAGGCATAAGGCCGAGCCTTGCACCCTTTACCAAATATATAGATGCATTAATAATATAAGAGATATTGTGATATCCCAACATAACCCTGTCCACCATGGAGAAATCTTCAACTTCACCTGCAGCTAGCAACGCTATAAGAGGGGCTGAGCAAAGCGTTAACATAGCCAATCAATGGTTTGCTAGGAATGGTGTCAAAGGTTAGAGGTTCATGGCAATTTGGGAGGCTTGATGAGCAAAAGATAGGTAACGCAGCATAGCGATAGAACGAAGCAACTAGCATAGCAATGATAGTAGTGAGATCCAGGGTAGCGGTCATCTTGCCTGAGATCCCGCAAGGAAGAAGAACGAGTCCATGAAGAAGATGAAGCCACGAAGACGAACCACACATAGACGAACGCATCCTCACGATCGCAGCGAAACGTGAACTATCGAGAAGAAGCACACAACATGGTAAACACACCACACATGAACAAGACATGATGCACAACAAGCATGATGTATGAGCAAGCTACATGAAGCTACTCATGGCAAGAGATGATGCAAACAAGAACAACACATCAAGGCAAGTTTAAATGAGGCCGGAAACAACATATAACAAATCCGGTAAGTCCTCATATGCAAATTTCGAAATTGGTCCAGATCTGAATAAACCTTATGTTCAAGTTGTTAAACAGCAAGTTAAAGAGCACCAAGAGGATCTACACGAAATTCTAGTCAAGTTACATATAAAGTTCATTAGATTCGGAGCTACGACCTACAAGATATGAGCAAAACAAGTTAAACATGGCATTGATGCTAAATGCATCCAAACATCAAGCAAACACACCAAAACAAGGATGCAACATGATAATATGAAGCTACATGCAAAATGAAGCAAGTTTCATATAGAGCACACTCAAAACGGAGCAACGGTTCAACACATGCACACTATACAAGTCATAACAACAATCTGTCCATAACAGCAACTAGGCATATTGCAAGCATCAGAACAACATGTTACAGCACCCCAACATATTAACAAAAGGCATGGGCATGAAGTACTGGTAAAGCATAACAAAACATGAACACTGAGTTATCTCCAGAAATCACTAGAACATGCTCAAAATGACATGGAAAGATTGCAAATAATAACAGTTTCAGACTTTTGCAGAAATAACATCAGGTTGCAATGTTCAGAGCTATCAAACAACATGTTACAGAAACATATCATGGCAAACAAAGGCATGGCATGATACTACTAAATGCATAGATCAAAAGACCCTTACTGACTATGAGCCAAAATGGCACAGAAGATATGATGGCACCCATGTAAACATGGCAAGTTATATTACAGATTTAAACATGGCAGGAACAACAATAAGTAGGCATGTTTGTGAGCTTGAACCACTCACCACAGAGCAATACATGGCATGGCAAGGCAACCAACAGTAATAAGACATGTTTATGAAGCTAAACATGGCAAGAACAAGTTCATAGGGTGCATGGATCACTAGAAAAGCATATGGGAACTAGTGAACTTAATGTTAACAGGCTGATAGCAATATTATCAAGCAACTTTGGAGCAAGATATGAGCAATCTACAGCAAGCTATAAATGTAACCAGGGGCATGGATGGATAGGGCATAACATTTATATCAAAACATGTTTATAGAACATCTCCAGATAATGCACGAAATGACTTGTAGCGGCAGGTTTACATAGCAACAAAATATAACAGAATCTGTCAGGAAAACAGCAACAGCAAGTACCCTACTTAACAAGCTCGATGCACTCAGCACACAACTCACAAAAATACATGGATGGCACCCCTGGAAAGATGGCATGGCATAGATCAAAACACATGTATACATCAACCTCATAGGATGCACACATCAATCATGGCAAAAATGACAAATGAGCAACTTATAACAGTTTCAGCAGATTAACATCAACATGCACCCTTCCATCAGCATTTAGGGCATCACGATGAGCTCAAATGAAAATGATGCAATGGAATGAAATGAAGTACACGTCGAGGCGAACAATTTTACATATTATACGTACGAAATGGAGCTACAGATGCAGAGATATAGCATGACAAACATGGCATGAAAATGTGAAAAATCTGGGACTTAGCAGTTTTTTACCACTTCGTGGGGAAAAGTCAACGCGGCGAGGTGGCGGCGGATCTCGCTGGAGACGAGCAGCGCGGCAGCCGGAGGAGCACCGGCGAGGGGCTCCGGCGACGGGGCGACGGGGAGGCTGCCGGAGGAGGTCGGATCCGGCGGCGGCGATGAGGAGACGGCGCGGGGCGCGGAGGAGGGCGCTGAGGCGGCGCTCGGGCGGCGCGGTCGGAGGGCGGGGGCGGCCGGCCGGCTCGGGAGCGGGCCGGGGCGGCGCGGGGCATCATGGTGGCGGGCGCCGGCGGCCGCGGAGCGGACCGGCGGCGGCGCGCGGGGCACGGGGGGCGCGGAGGGGCGCGGGGAGGCTCGGGCGGTCGCGCGGGCCTGGGCGGGACGCGCCTGGGCCCGGCGGGCCGCGGCGGCGATGGGCGGCGGAGGGACACGTGGCATCGCGCGGTTGGTCGGGGACGGCAGAGCGGACATGTCCGGCAGCGGGCGGACGTGTCCGGCGGCGCGGGAGGAGCGGGGCTAGGGTTTCATCTGCGAAAATGGAAGGGGAGGGCCTATTTATAGGTAGAGGGAGCTAGGAGAGTCCAAATGAGGAGCGGTTTTCGGCCACGCGATCGTGATCGAATGACCGAGAGCATGGAGGGGAGTTTGCTGGGTTTTGGGGCACTTTGGAAGGGGTGTTGGGCAGCAAACAAAAGAGGCTTTTATGGTTACCCGGTTAACCGTTGGAGTATCAAACGGACTCCCAATGGCACGAAACTTGACAGGCGGTCTACCGGTGTTATACCAAGGCTGCTTGGCAAGACTCGGGCCATTCCGAGAAAGTTTAACACCCACACATGAAAAGTGGAAAAAGGGGGACACCGGAGGACATAGGGGTGTCGGATTGCAAAACGGACAACGGGTAAAATGCTTGGATGCATGAGACGAACACGTATGCAACATGAGATGCACATGATGACATGATAAAATGCAACATGCAAGCAAATGACATGGCAACGACGGCGAATAACTGGCGGAAACCTGGCGCATCGAACCCGGGGCGTTACAAGGAAAGACGGAGGTTAACTGAAGAAAACATCGACAAGAAGGTTGAGATTGCGGTTGAGAAGAAATCATCTCAGACAGCCGCAACAGCGGTAGCTGCCGCAAAACAGGTGGTTGCAGATTTGTCTACTTCCTTGGTGATGGGCGTTTTCACTTGGACAAGGCAAAATCCAGAAAAAAAATGTAGAGGACTTTCCCCTTGCTGACTTCTTGGGAGCACCTGCTCTCGCACCAACTCCCGCACCGGACGTGCTCGGTGGTGCCTCGTCTTTGGCTGAGCTCGACACCCTCATGGTATCTATCACACCGGCCCCCTTCAATATAAATGTATAATCTCCCGTTTTCGTTGCCTTTCGGATGTCTCACGTCGCAGACTTTTCTTTGCAGGCCGACGAAACCCCGTGCACCATATTGTACAACATCAGTGAACAGAAGGTGGACGTGGGGAAGGCAACGATAATGGAGCCGAAGGAACCATTGTTCCACAGCTGGCCGATCCCCCCGAACGTCTTCAAGGTTTCCGTGGCCAGTGTCAAACTGGGCCACGAGAATTTGCCTCCTCTGATACTAGTGGGGGATGACGACGAGACCCCGCGTCGGCTTGGTGATTGTTGCAATGGGTGGGTCCTGTTGTGGCCAAAGAGTCTGCTTCGTCTGGAGGCGGCCAGGAGCACACCCATGAGCACGCAGCCTCAGCAATGTATGAACATCAACACCCCACCTACCCAATTAGCGTCGGGTGTCAGGTTGGGTGATAGCGGACGGGGTAAGGAGGAGGCTCCATTAGTCGCTGATGACGTCGCCATGGATGACGATGAGGATGACGATGGCGCTGAACAGTATGTCTATACTGGCGCCTCCTCAGGGTTTGAGCGTCATGAGTCGGTGCCTGAATTACCGTCTCAACGTATTATGGATGACCTTCCGGTAGTAAAGAAGTCTAGGAAGAGAGCGAAGAAAGGCAAAAAAGCTGATTCTATGATCCAGCCGCCTCAGCAGCCTCGGCTTCAGGACCGTATAGATATCCCCGATGCGGATAAATGGCATATCCCCGGTCAACCAATCCTACCTGCAACAGCGCTACGTGCTAGATTCGGCGATCTAAGGAGACTTCATGACGATGTGCTGCGGGTAGAGAAAGGCCTCATCACCTCGAAAGATCAAGGATACCCACTCTACGTGGTTAACGTTCCGTGGCAAATGTCGTACGTCGACAGCTTCCCCACGGATAAGTTCTTCCTCCGATTCGATTACATATTCGACATGTTTCACGTGAAGAAGCTTGATTTTACGTTTGTCCGCCTTTATGCCTTGCACATGAACTACATCATTGGGCTTGAGCAGATACGTCATATCTGTGTTGCTGACCTGTACTACATGCACGAGGGCTTCTTGGGAGTCTGCGCAGAGCAGCGTGAATACGCGAGGGATTACATCGTCAGTTTCATGCTCGCCAATAAGGACAAGGAGGCGATTCTCGTGCCTTATCATCCCGTGTAAGTCATCCGCGCTGCTATCCTTCCTTCGATTTCAATAATTCATTTGCACGGTGGAGGCTAATTAATTTCAGGTGCACTTATTTTGTGCAGCGGCGGGTGCGCCGTCCTCATCATCCTCTACCCCCGATTCTCCCACGCTCTTTACTTCGACTCGTCGAAGAACATTCACAAAAGGGATTACATCCACATCAAAGATGTTCTCAATAGTGCTATGTTTTACTACCAAGCAAGGGGTGGAGAGGTTAGGGACAAGAAAAGAAGGGGCGGCAGGGTCGCCTTCAGCCATAAGACCGACTTCTGCTGCATCCAGCAACCAAACGATTCTCTTAATGATGGATTCTATGTCCTACACCACATGCTGGAGTACAGACGGGATCACCAGAACCTTCACATGTCACCCAGATCTGGCGATGCCCATATTCTGCAATGGGAAAAGGACATAGGAGATATCGAGGATCATCGACTTCGAGCTGAGTTCTATAAAATCCAGCGCGAACTTGCCCAAATCATCATGAAGGAGGTCGTTGGAAAAACAGGGTTCTACAGAGAAGGACAAATGTCGCAGGAAGACGTCCGAACATGGATAGCCTCTCAGCGTCTCGACATGAAGCCTTTCACTAAGCTCGAGGACTATCTCCCTGACATGGATGGATGGCACGACATGGTGGAGTGATTGTCGATATATGACAATGTGTCCGTTTAGTCCATACTTTCTGTATGACAAAACTTTGAGTTATGCACGGTGAAACTTTATTTGTGATGTAATTAAACCGTCCTCCTCCTCGACTAGCGAAAATCACTCTAGTTAGGGCATTTTGGGTACGATGAACTTTGTTATTTATGCTTATGATATGTTGTTTCTATTTGTGCCAAGTCTGTCTCTTTCTGTTGCTCAACTATATATGTTGCATATCATCGACTCATGTGATGATGCAGGTGCATAGATCATAGATGGCGAAGAAGTGCTACGCCAGGAGTATATATACGACAAGTGGCCAGAGTGTCAGGCCCCGGTGTACCGGTTTCCAGTTTCCGAGCGACAGGCAGTAGTTAGTTTAGGTTCACGCTAATGCGAGAGAGGGATACGAACTCATGTACTCAAAGTGATAGCTCTTCTCGTGTATATCATTGTTTAGATGGATGACGATGTATTTGCAAGTAATCGAGACTTGTATCGCTATTTTCGAGATTGATGACGAGAGACCACTTTGTGTTGGATGATGATTATGATGATGACATGATTTGATGAGACTAATTGTATGTGTATGATATGATTACATTTGTATGTGTATAATATGCTAAAGATTATTGTATAAAGCCTATTTAAATACAAAACAAATACAAAACAAATATGCAGGAAAAAACTAATAAAACTAGTAGTAGCGAGGGGGGAAATTTAGCAGTAGCGCCGCCTTACCAGTAGCGCTTCCCTATAAACAGCACTGCAGATAATATCAGTAGCGCCCTTTTCTAAAGAGCGCTACAGCTATTCATGTATAGAAGTAGGGTGGGACAACAGGCGCTACTGCTATACGTTAGCTGTAGCGCCGGTCCCCACGCTACTGAGAGGCCCAAAACCCGTGCTGCTGCTAGGCTTTTCCCTAGTAGTGTGAACTCAAGAAGATGGACTTCCAACAGGACTTTGGCTGGTCTCAGCCACCTTCGAAGAAACTCAAGAAGGTCAAAGTTCCTCAACTGGTCATCAGTTCCTATTCTTCATCACGCGAGACAGACGAAGCTGAAGATTTAGACGACGCTGCGGCATGCCCTACTACAATGGACGACCCCAACAACGCTGGTGCTCCTCCATCGACATCACGATGATATTGTTTAGGGGCATTAGTTCTCATTTTTCATCCCTTTTGGTCATTTGATGACAAAGGGGGAGAAATTTGAGTTTATCTTCAAGCGGGTCTATTGTATGGGCATTTTTTTTGTTCAGTTACAACTCTCATTCTTCTGATGTGTTTGATTCGCCGAGTTGTAAACTTAAGTCCTATGGTTGTATGATACTTTTGACTACTTTGTGCATGCTTAATTCCTCGAGTACTTAATGCATGCATGCTGAATTTCGTCAGACACCACATTTCATCATGCATTTCAAATTCTTCATTCGATATGATAAATGTGTGTATGAATTATAAGATATAGGGGGTGATCTCCATGATATTACTCTATAATGTGCATCTGTTATCTAAGGAAAATTCCTCAAATATGCTCATCTTCAGGGGGAGTTCTTCTATATATTGCAATCAAAATCCTCATTACTTAGCACTTTCAATTGATATGTTTATCCGCGTTGAAAACTTAACCCATTTTGTCATCAATAACCAAAAAGGGGGAGATTGTAAGTGCATCTAGTGCCCCTTAGTGATTTTGGTGTATTGAAGACTTATAGGTTAAGGGACTAATATGTTTGTGAGTGTACACAGGCTCTATAAGTTGATCAGGAGTTTGATATTTACGATGAAAGTCGACCCCTAAAAATGTATGTCTTCAGCTGAAGACTTTGGCTCTCTTGAAGATTTTGAAAGTGCAGAAATTGGTCTGACCTTGAAGACGTGGATATTCATCCGAGGATTATGAAGCGTGAAGATTTATGTTTTCGTAGTTCCATTTTCTATTTCTTGAGTCATAGGAAACACCGTACTGTTAAAGGGGGTCGAGGTAATACCAAGGAAACTGATATCTAAGTGATGCTCATCTCAAAATCCTACACTTACCCAAGCCTTTCGAGTGAAGTCATTGGAAATCTCATATCAGTTCAGTCAATTTATTTAGTGACAGAGACAATGATCTTCTGGTGTCTAAGGAATTTGTTCTGACTGGGGGGTTAGGAATTCGCCATTGCGAATTACCTACAAAGTGAGGAACATGATAGCCCTGAGGAATTTGAACGTCATATTTCCGATCGTTGTTGTGCTATGCACCAACTGTCCAAAATATCTACCCACCTAACGGTCATATCATTGAAGGGCATTTATGTCTTATCATGTCGCGCTGCTCCCTAGGCTATAAATAGCCGCCCCCTATAACCACTAGCTGGTTGGCTGCTCCGAGAGAAACTGACACTTGTCATTGAGAGCATCCCATCCTCCGAGGACTTTGAGCGAAAATCATCAAGTGAGGAAAACCCAAAACCCAAACCCAAACACCTACAAACCCAAACTGATTGAGCATCACTGAAGAAACTATTCCTATGTGGAACTGACACTTGTTACCTTTGAGGACTGTGTATCCTCCAGACGGTTAGGCATCATGGTCTGAGCATCCAAGAGGAATTGTGGATCGCCGAGTGACCAAGTTTGTGAAGGTTTGGAAGTCACCAGAAGACTTACCACGAATGATTGGGCGAGGTCCGTGTGACTTTAGCTCCAGGAGAATACGGTGAGGACTATGTGTCCTCGAGTTTAAATACTCAGCCGCTCCAACTAGACATACAACTGTCACAGCAGTTGGAACTGGTCTGCCAAATCATTTTCTTCACCAAGCCAACTGGTTCTATTTCCTCAACCCTTCCATTTCCTCATTCATGTGTTGATGAACCTGATCGTTACTGTTTGAAGACTTTGACTGAAGACTTTCTCTAATTCCTCAATCCTAATTCTTCAGTCACATAGTCTTCAGCCCGCTTATCCTGTTTTCATGCTATCTGTACTCTGTGATTGTTTTTGTTTCATCATGATGACTATGATGTTGCTCTGTTATGCTTATACCTGAGTACTTATTCCGCTGCTAGTGTGTTGTTACTTAGGAATTTCTTCACCTAGAAATTCCTCAGTGACGAATTTGTAAAAATAGCCTATTTACCCCCCCCCCCCTCTAGTTGACATAACACACTTTCACGGAGTCGCCTGGGCCGTCGCTGGCCCCACCCCTGCCCTGCCCCTCCTCTGTTTTCTATCGGGGGGAAGAAGACGACTAGGGGCGGAGGAGAGAGAGGTGAGTGGGGCCCGCCCGTCGGCCTCTCGCCGTTGACCCGGCCCCGGGCCCGCGCCAGTAAGTGGAGGCGTATTCGCTAGAATATGGTTTCCTCTCTGGAAAGCGCACTTCGGTTTACTTTGGCTGAGAATACGTTTTATTTTGCAGAAGGCATATTTCAGTGAAAGGCGCTTTCTGTTTAACCAGTCAGGGACTTGTTTGTGAATATTTCTTTTATAGACCGGTCCCTAGCATTCAACTGACTATATCTCCGCACCCGTAACTGTGATTCAGGTGATTCAAAAGCCCATGTTCTCAATTTATCGATCCCGTTCCGCTAGTACCATTTTCGCTATGTTGTCACAATTTGAAAATGACCATTTTGGCCTTGCCCTTATTCAGCTCCGTCCGAAAGAGAAACTTTTCCGACAAATCTTTCCACGAATTCATCACACTTCTTCCCGGAGAATCCTTCATCCCCAGGCAAGCCACGACAGCCACTTGCATGATTGTCTTGCAATATCCATGGTTTTCCACTTGAATATTTAGATAATGTGTGCATGTTAATATTTTGTGAATACTTTATATGCTTGTGACTTCATGCTTATTTCTTATGCTATGTTCATGTACATCTTGTTAGTTAAATGATTATTGGTAGTATTATTATAATATGCTCATATGCATTATTATGGTCTGTTATGAAAGTACTTATATTCTTCATATTCCATGCTCATTTGCATCTAGTACATTAAATGGTTTATTATTGTTGATGCTATGATCCATATGTTAAGTGGTTATGCTTTCCATCCATGCTCATACCATGCTCATATGAATTGTTATTTCATCATGTTATTATGACTCAGCTCATTACATTCAAGTTAAACCGGACCTTAATACAACTTGTACATCTGTTGGCTGAGTCATAGTGCCATCGAATCGAGCTGACCAGTGCAGCCACACTTGCCTTATGGGGGCCCTGACTTGGTCTATTGTCATGCCTCTCGCCGGTGCCTCCAACTAGGGAAGGTTATGCGTGCGTGCTGCACTTGCCTAGTAGGCGGCAATAACCTTGTGAGCCCAAGTTGTATTGTACTTGGGTTGTCCCCGTTTGGGACCGTTTTTGTTTTGCCACGACGGTGGTCGGCCACAAAGGTGGCAGATGTCCAGAGTGGCATCCGGGGCCACCCATGACTTAGCCCAAAGGGGAGTTTGTCGGAGTAGCCGGGAGAGTGTCATGTAATAGATCGGTTTTGTTGGAACGCCGTTGGTCCAACCAAATGGGAGCACGAAGCCTTGGGTTCCGTACTGTGGGTATAGTGTACTAACCTCTGCGGAGTATATAATCTATCGATTGCCGCACCCGTGGATATGGGCCTAGTTCATAGTAGGTCACACTATGGCTCAATAGTAATAACAACCTGAGTAATAAATAACCCTAGTCTGATGAGGATAGAAGTTGGTTGATCTTTATGTGGACATGAGAAGATCACGATGGTATTCTTGATAATGATAATGTGATTTTGTGATGATCATGATGGTACTCTTGATATGAAGAGGTGATCTTGTGATGATCATGGTCGTAAGTGTAGGATCAAAAGTATGTCTAGAGGGCGTGATTAGACTACTTGACCAAATAAAAACTTAACCTTTTCCCAATTTTAGTTCTTGGCCGATTTTAGCAACTTAACACAAGTCAAGCAATCTCAACATAGTTCAAGCAAGCATGCAAAGAGTATATGAGCAACGGAAAGTAAAGCATGCAACTTGCAAGAAAGTAAATGGGAGGAGTTTGGAGGGAGCAAACGTAATGTTGACACGAAGATTTTTGGCGTGGTTCTGATAGATGGTGCTATCGTACATCCACGTTGATGGAGACTTCAACCCACGAAGGGTAATGGTTGCACGAGTCCACGGAGGGCTCCACCCATGAAGGGTCCATGAAGAAGCAACCTTGTCTATCCCACCATGGCCATCGCCCATGAAGGACTTGCCTCACTCGGGTAGATCTTCATGAAGTAGGCAATCTCCTTGCCATTACAAACTCCTTGGTTCAACTCCACAATCTTGACGGAGGCTCCCAAGTGACACCTAACCAATCTAGGAGACACCACTCTCCAAAAGGTAATAGATGGTGTGTTGATGACGAACTCCTTGCTCTTGTGCTTCAAATGATAGTCTCCCTGTCAGTGTCAAAACCGGCGAATCTCGGGTAGGGGGTCCCGATCTGTGCGTCAAGGCTGATGGTAACAGGAAGCAAGGGACACAGATGTTTACCCAGGTTCGGGCCCTCTCGATGGAGGTAAAACCCTACTTCCTGCTTGATTAATATTGATGATATGGGTAGTACAAGAGTAGATCTACCACGAGATCATAGAGGATAAACCCTAAGAGCTAGCCTACGATGGTATGATTGTAATTGTGATCGGCCTTCTAAGGACCAACCTCTCCGGTTTATATAGACACCGGAGAGGACTAGGGTTTACATGGAGTCGGTTACAAGGAAGGAAACATAATATCTGGATCGCCAAGCTTGCCTTCCACGCCAAGGAAAGTCCCATCCGGACGCGGGCCGAAGTCTTGAGTCTTGTATCTTCACGCTTCAATAGTCCGGACGTTGTACACAGTCCGGCTGTCCGGATACCCCCTAATCCAGGACTCCCTCAGTAGCCCCTGAACCAGGCTTCAATGACGATGAGTTCGGCGCGCAGTATTGTCTTCGGCATTGCAAGGCGGGTTCCTTCTCCGAATACTCCAAAGTACCTGTTACGATGAATAGTGTCCGGCCTCCAATCAATGTTGTGCTCCTCAGCTTCAGCGCCTCAGTAATGACCATCTCCACGTGTCGAGCGAATGCAAGGAGTCGAGGCACTTTTGCATTTGCCACCCTCGATCCTCCGGGCCAACCGTCTATTTGAAGGGACAGGGATTCTCAGATCCAAACCTCACTCTCCTCCCTTGAGCTAGCATCCTAGGGCGCTCCGTGAAAAACCATTCCAACATGGCCGGCCGTCGCACCTCTCCTGCTTGCCCTCCTTGCTCTAAGTCGGGGGATTGGGGAGAGTGCTCAGTTCCTCACAGCCGTTTGGTAAAGTTACAAACCCAAGGGTTTCTCCCATCGGCGTTCATGGTCCACGTCCGAGCTGGAATAGCCACTTATGACGGAGGGGAACAAGCCGAGGGATCTCCTAACCCATCTCCAGAGGAGCGGATATGCCTCATCCCGCATCTACTAAGGGGCGTCGGGTTTCCTATCAACCCGTTTCTTCGCGGGCTCCTGGAGTTCTACGGCCTCCAGTTACACAATCTTACCCCAGCTTCTATTCTGCACATAGCGGGGTATGTCACCCTTTGCGAGCTGTTTTTAGGCTGCGAACCACACTTCGGATTATGGAGGAAGTTGTTCTGCCTTGTCCCCCGCACCCAGGGTGTCGTGGAATAGTCACGTCAGATGTCCTCATGAAAGGACTTAGTTGTGGAGCCATCGCAAATAGGAAGCTTGAAGGGGTTAAATTGGGACAAGGGACACGAAAAGGTCTATACTAGTTCGACCCCTTATGGTGAAGGTAAGGCCTACGTCTAGTTGGGTTGGTATTGATGTTTCGATAACCAGGGAGCGAGATACGCTATGCCCGGCTCTCGATGAGTTGTTTCTTGCCCTAAGCCGCTAGCAGGTCGTCCCCTTATATACACGGGTTGACGCCCTGTGGCTTACAGTGTCCCGGCCGGCTTATAAAAAGAGTCCGGCTCGGTGACCAGCTAAATCTACCTTACGTTACAAGTCATGCCATCATGGCGGTTTACTACAGTGGGCTTAAGCCGCCCGTGGGCCTTAAGCTCTTTATTGAACCGCCATCTTCATGCTAGGCCTTGGGCTTCCTCTGATGAGTACTATTTACGTAACCCGGCCCCTCCTGGCCGGCTTACACAAATAGTCATATCCCCAACATTAGGCCCCAGACTGATTTGAACCTGTTCATGTCAGTCTAAAAAATATTTTTAAAGAATTAAATCTTCAGTCTTCTGACTATACAAAGGGTTTTTGTTAACCCGCCATGACGTCATCTTCTGGTTCCGTCTTAACTCGGCGTGACGTCATCCTTCCTTCAACTCATTTTTTATTCCACCGAGATCCTTCAATGGATCTTTTCTTTACTGACTGTTCCGTAAATCGAGGCGTCAGGGCCGCTGGATAGTAATTGTTATCTCCTCATTTCCCGCGCCGTCTTAGTCATCTCCTTCCTATAAATAGCCACGACCTGGGTCTTCTCCTTTTTACCTTTCCAGTCGTCTTCTTCCTCTCCTCTCTGCCTCTCCAGCTCCGACGCCATTACCATCGACTCCCTTCGTCTTCATCGACTCAGGCCGCTGCATTGACCTGACTGTGACCAGAGATCGACGGCGAGCTTCCGCAGTTCATCCTCATCCGTGAGTCCCCTTTTATCTCTTCCTTAGATCTATCTTGAAGCTCCGTGGAGTTCATCGAGTTCATCACCGCCCGATGCGGATCCTTGCTAGTTTGCACTTCCAGAGCCTGTTTAGATTGTAAAAAACCGCGCAGAAACACTGCGGTAGTTGTTTGTGTTGATCTTGTATAGAAATAGATCTCCTTCCCCTTGTTTGGAAACCTCCTTTGAATGCATGAACTTCTCTGCCCCGTTTTTAGGTCTAGAAATTTTTCTCCTTTAGAACAATAGTTTGATCCATAGTAAAGGCTATTGTCCGCGAAACTTGTTTCTATCACCCGGAAAGCTTCTTATGGAAAACTTACTTTATCACCACTGTCTAGGTGTCCAGTTTAAAAAATCCTTGAATGACTGTTGATCCTGATAGCGGTTTAAACTTTACTGCACAATTACCCTTATATCATTAGGCCCCTTGCTTAAACCGCTATTTTAAATAAATTTGAGTATTTCTCCCGGGTTAAATTTGAACCGGAACTTTTTACTTTGTCGTAGGCCACTATCGTTATGGCTCCTAAGGCGGCCAAGCCCCCTGTGACTTGCAATTGGGTTCCATCCACAGTAACCAGAAGCAAACTTGCTGAGCTTGTAACGTCTGGCCATCTGCCAAAAAAGGAGGTCATGTCCTATCGTGCCCCTCACCCGTCGGAGGAGATACCTCAACCCAAAGACGGGGAGGTAGTAGTTTTCACAGACCATATGACCTGGGGATTTGCCCCTCCCGGCTCAAAATTCTTCGGGGAAGTTCTGAATTTCTTTGACCTGAGGCCTCAAGACATTGGACCCAATTCCGTGTCCAATCTGTGCAATTTCCAAGTCTTCTGCGAGGTTTACTTAGGAGAGGAACCAAGCCTACTGCTGTTCAGAGAGCTTTTTTACTTGAACCGGCAGAATGAACGCGCCAACGGGCCTAGTCTTGATCTTGGCGGCATCTCAATCCAGCGGCGGAGAGACTGCCTTTTCCTTACGCTGAGCTGCCGAGTCACCCCAAAGAATGGAACCAGACATGGTTCTACTGCCAAGATACCTCTCCGGCTAACGAGAAGCCTCTGCCCGGCTTTCGCGCCCTGCGTCTTGAGTCCAATCATCCTCTGCTGGACAAGTTAACTGCTGTTGAGCGCCTGCCTCTTAACCCCACCATCAGAAAGATCAAGGCCCTCTTGGTTAACTGGCATTGACTTGGTCCGGGTCTGGGTCACCTGGTGGATACTACCATTAAGCCGCCGCTCCGGCTTAATGTGTACTTACACAGGCGAAAAGGACGACTCAATGCGTCATAATCCCGAGGACTTACCAGACGATGTGGTAGATGCTACAGTCCAATCACTATTAAAGGAGGGCACTGTAACCAGTAATACTTTCAGTTTGCTTCCCTTTTGCAAGAAGAATCCGGCTCCTGCAGTAAGTTACTAGTCTTCACAAATACTCTTTAATATGTTACCTTCTGGTACTTCTAATTCTTTGTCTGTTTTCGTAGGCCGATGATAATTTCTGGAAGGTCAAGTATGACCATGAGGCTGCAAAACTGGCCCGGGCGGCCAAGAAGACCGAAAGGAAAGCCGCCAGGATGGGTACCTCTAAAAAGAAGAAACCCAGCTGGTAATCTTTTTTTATTTTCTTTAACTCCTTTGCTGTTATCTTACTGACATTTGACCCTTTCAGGAGGATATTGGGAACAGTCAAGCAGCTGGCGAAGAGGTAACTATAATTTCCTCCAACTTAGAGCCTTTGCCAACACAAAGAATCCGAAGGGTGACCCGGAAAGTAAGGTTTTCACACCCTCTCGCTTACCAAGATCCTCAATTTCTTTTGAAGCAACAGCAGCTTGAGAACCGGCGACAGACTCGGGCCAACCAGGACGCAGAGCTTTCCTCCGGCTTACCCGATTTAACCAGGAAGCATCGGACTGAGGTTATCTCCGACTTACGTTTTGTTTTACCCTTGATGGGTTTGATTCGCCAACCTCTCAATTCATCTGACTCCAACTATCAGGATACCTCCCCTTCTTCTGATGAGTCGATGCAATCGAACATGCCGGCTTTCAAAACGGCTCCCGGGTAATATAACCTTTCCTAATTTGAATTTATCCATACTTATGCTTTGACACTTATCCTTCCACTTTGATTGACAGTGGGCAAGTAAAGCCAAGCAAGAGGGCAAAGAAGAATAAGCCGTCCCAAGACCCGGTGGTTACTGAACCAGTGCTTGACTCATCCGTTCCAGCAAGAGGGCAAAGAAGAATAAGCCGTCCCAAGACCAGCAAGAGGGCAAAGAAGAATAAGCCGTCCCAAGACCCGGTGGTTACTGAACCGGTGCTTGACTCATCCGTTCCAGACAGCTCCGCTCCTCAGCCACTGCCTGAACCGGCCTCTGACATTCCGGAGCCAACTTCTGACCCGCCTGCAGAAGACGTGATTCACAACTCGGATGACCCGGAAACTCCTAGCCTAGCCAAGACGGCTGACCCGGAGGTTGAAATTGTGAAGAGCCAGTATGTTGAACCGGGCCGGCCTACTGCCCTTGCCCAATGCACCGCCAAGGAAGAATTTACTTAGAGCCGGAGGTCCAAACAAGACATCACTGATTACTCTCATCTAAGTATTGGTGATATAGTCTCGGGCTATCTGAACCAAGTACACAGTAGTCGTGACCTGGAAATTGACATGGTGAAGCAAATACAGCATAAATTTGAGGTAAAATTTAAGCTTTCACTCTGAATCTTACTTACTGTACCAGCCCCCAAGTCTATTGCTTATAAATGAATATGCTGTAGACTTGATAATCTGCTAGCTATTAGTTTTGTCCGGTTTAAATTGAATATGTTTAACCCGGAGACAACATAAAACTTTAAATTTGGGTTACATTAGCCCCCAAGGGTCAAGTATCTTTACTTGTAAAGTGCTTGAGACTTAACATGTGTGACTTGGTAAAATAGACTAAAAATTCTTTAAACATACATTAGCCCCCAAGTGCCAAGTATCTTTACTTGTAAAGTACTTGGGACTTAAATGTTGTCTTACCAAGCTGCTTACCATAACCTGATGTCAATGCAGGCCGCCGTAAGTCAATTTGAGGCGGAGATTGCTGACTTGAAGAGCCAGTTGAAACCCCAAGAGATCGAAGCTCAGAAAGCCAATTCCAAGTTTGAATTCACTATCTCTGAACAAGAGAAGCTGAAGAAGAATTTTGAATCGGAAAAGAAGGCTTGGGTTGATGAGAGGGCTTCACTGGTGACCCGGGCTGAAACAGCGGAGCCATCTCTTGCCGATGCAACAAATGAGCTATCCGACTTAAAGCGGCACATATCCCAAATGGTCTCAGCTATCTTTGGTAAGCCGCCTGAAAATATTGTAATCTTTCAAGAGTTATCATAATAATTGCATCCGGCTTACTTGTTATACCTGTGAATACGCATGCCCCAGGAGTACCAACCTTAAAGAAAATATGCTGGTCAAAATTAAGGCGGTGTATACCTTGGTAGAGCAGCTGTACTCCGGGTCACAGCGTGCATTGACCACTATGGCTTTATCAAATACCTCTCCCCGGCTTCTGCAAGACGTGTTGAGACATCTGTCGGTGCTACCTCAACGCATTCAAGAATTAAGGCGGGCATCTGCAAGAGCTGGAGCCGTGGCTGCATTGAGTCGAGCAAAAGCATGGGTGCCAGAGCTTGACCTTGCTGACCTCTCTCTTGGATATCCAAGTCTTAAGGAAGACGGCACTGCTTTTGGCGAATAGGACTTCACTGCCTGTGTCAAAGTCGTATGCTCTCTGGCGACTCTCATTGGGGAGGATACTGACCTCACCAAGTATTCGCCGGGTTATGATAGCGAGAACCGGAGAATCCCAAATGTCCCATATGACCAAGTCAACCTGCTCCCTCCAATGCGTAAGCATACCTTTGCCCCTGAAGTGGACCCGGCCAGTTTAATAGATGATGAAGCTGAATTTGAAGCTTTGAGCGGCATTGACTGGGCCTCATCCACCTTCCAGGACACAACAACCAAAGGAGAGGCGGGGAAGGATAACCCGGAGTCATCAAGCCACCGGAGGAATGAGCCGCCAGCCGGGTTATAACTTGGCAAAGAACAATGCTTTACTTATTCAGACTCGGGGAGTCTTGTAATAGGATAGAAAAACTCCTTAATGCCTGTCATGCTTTATGGTACTTATTGCTTTTGTTAAGCCGCCAGTACTATTTCTGTCTTGCTTATGTTAATCAAGTGGTTCCTTGCTACTTCTCCTTGCTCCATTTTAATCTTCATGTAAAACAGGCAAGGCTTCCTGGACAGTTTTACTGCACCAGCGGGTTATAGAATATTGATAACCCGGACATGATCAAAAAATCATGTGTATAAGCCGGTTCGTGATTAGTTAAAACATAATCATAGCAGCATACCTGCGACTCTTGTTGATAACTTCTCCGGCTCATATAAATTTTTACCTGGCACTTGATAGAACCTGAAGTAACAAATATAAAACCGGAAAGCTCAAGACCCATCTCCTCAAGAAGGTTTCAATGATAGTGAAAATAATCATACTTGCAAATGTTCACAGGCTCCTGATTCGAATACGATCAGAAAACCGTTCCAAAGGGGTTAAGCTAAGATTCGGATACGATCATATAGCCCCGAGTGGCTTTGGCGATGCCGATCAAGTGGGTATCGACAGCTATGTTCTCTTTGGTTAGAATACGACCTATGTTTGAACAGGAAGCCCCCAAGTGAACATTAGAATTGTTTAGTGACGCTGATTCAAATACGATCCACGTCAGACCCAAAGAGGTTAAGCTATGATTCAAATTTGATCAGGAAGCCCGCAAGTGGGTTTGGCAATATGCCCATCAAGTGGGTATCGACAGCTATGTTCTCTTTGGTTCGAATATGACCTATTTTTGAACAGGAAGCCCCCAAGTGACCAAGGCTAGATTCAGATATGATCATAAGCCGGACCAAAGGGAAAGCCAGATTCATATATGATCCATCCCCTGTTGGCATTGTCCATCACCTGATAAAGAAAACATGAAACATTCTTTATGGGAAAAAAGGACAAAGGTCCTGCTTTATTGCTTTATATAATATGTACATTATAGAAAGTATCTTAAGAAGTAACTTAAGTATAGTAAGGCTGGAGATGAGCTATATTCCACGGCCGGCGGGTCTCCTCCTCCGATTTAAACGAGTCCTTGCGCTCTCGAATATCGATGAGATAATATGACCCGTTGTGCAGATTCTTGCTGACCACAAAGGGTCCTTCCCAAGGCGGGGATAGCTTGTGCATATCAGACTGATCCTGGATGAGTCGGAGCACCAAGTCACCTTCCTGAAAGGCTCTGCTTCTAACCCGGCGGCTGTGATAGCGGCGCGGGTCTTGTTGGTAAATCGCCGAACGGGCTATTGCCAAGTCTCGCTCTTTGTCCAACAAGTCAAGTGCATCCTGACGAGCCTTTTCGTTATCCGCCTCAACGTAAGCCGCCACACGGGGTGAGTCATGCCGGATGTCACTTGGGAGGACCGCCTCTGCTCCATAAACCATGAAGAAAGGTGTATATCCCGTAGATCTATTAGGCGTAGTGTTGATGCTCCATAACATGGAGGGTAACTCCTCCACCCAACAACCCGGAGTTCGTTGTAAAGGGACCAAGAGCCGTCGCTTGATACCTTTTAGGATCTCTTGATTAGCTCTCTCGGCTTGACCATTGGATTGAGGATGAGCAACAGCTGAAACATCAAGACGGATATGTTCTCTTTGACAGAACTCTTCCATGGCACCCTTGGAGATATTAGTGCCATTATCAATTATGATGCTATGTGGAAAACCAAAACGAAAGATCCCCTTTTTAATGAACTGAACCGCCATGGCTGCATCACATTAACTGACCGGCTCTGCCTCAACCCACTTGGTAAACTTATCCACTGCCACTAGCAGATGTGTCTTTTTGTCCTTGGACCTTTTGAAAGGTCCAACCATGTCAAGTCCCCAGACTGCAAACGGCCAAGTAATTGGGATCATCCTCAACTCTTGAGCCGACACATGAGCTCGTTGTGAGAACTTTTGACACCCATCACATTTACTGACCAGATCTTCTGCATCAGCGTGAGCCGCCAACCAATAGAAACCATGACGAAAAGCTTGGCCACTAGGGATTTCGACCCGGCATGATGGCCACAATCTCATTCATGGATCTCACAGAGTATTTCTTGGCCTTCTGCAGGTGACACACAGCGTTTAAACGCCCCCGTGATGCTGAGGTGATGTAGCTCGCCATTAACAATTGTCATGGATTTGGAATGCCTGACGATTTGTCTCGCCAACGTCTCATCCTCCGGCAACTCACCCTGGGTCATATAAGCCAAGTAAGGCACCGTCCAGTCCGGGATAACATGAAGAGCCGCCACCAGCTGTGCCTCTGGGTCTGGCACTGCTAAGTCTTCCTCGGTAGGTACCTTGATAGAAGGGTTATGTAACACATCAAGAAAGCTGTTGGGCGGCACCGGCTTACGTTGGGATCCCAACCGGCTTAACGCATCAGCCACCTTGTTCTTCCTTCGATCAATGTGTTCCACTTGATAACCCGTGAAGTGACTAGCCACAGCATCTACTTCACGACGATAAGCCACCATGAGGGGGTCTTTGGAATCCCACTTGCCTGACACTTGTTGAGCCACCAAATCCGAGTCGCCCAAGCATCGCACCCGGCTTAAGTTCATCTCCTTAGCTATTCGGAGACCATGAAGTAATTCCTCATATTCAGCTGCATTGTTAGTACATGGAAACATAAGCCGGAGTAGATAACGAAATTTGTCACCTCGAGGGGAAGTTAACACCACTCCAGCCCCCGAGCCTTCTAGCTGCCTGGACCCGTCAAAATGAATAGTCCAATATGTGTTATCCGGCTTCTCCTCAGGTGCCTGTAGCTCTATCCAATCATTGATGAAGTCCACCAAGGCCTGAGACTTAATAGCCGTCCGAGGCATGTATTTCAAGCCATGAGGCCCAAGCTTGATAGCCCAATTGGCGACTCGTCCTGTGGCCTCTCTGTTCTGAATGATGTCTCCCAAAGGGGCAGAACTTACCACAGTTATAGGATGGCTTTGAAAATACTGCTTCAACTTCCGGTTTGCCATGAACACCCCATAGACAAGCTTTTGCCAATGCGGGTACCTTTGCTTGGATTCAATGAGCACCTCACTGATGTAGTAAACCGGTCGTTGAACCGGATGCTCCTTACCGGCTTCCTTACGCTCCACCACGATGGCAACGCTGACGGCTCGTGAATTGGCAGCCACATATAACAACAAAGGCTCTTTGTCAATTGGAGCCGCAAGAACCGGCGGCTCAGACAATTGTCTCTTTAAGTCTTCAAAAGCAGCATCAGCGGCCTCACTCCAGACAAAAGTGTCAGTTTTCTTCATCATCTGATACAATGGGAGGGCTTTCTCACCGAGCCGACTTATGAACCGACTTAAGGCGGCGACGCGACCCGCCAGTCGCTGAACATCATTGATGCACGCCGGTTTAGCCAGAGAGGTAATCGTCTCAATCTTCTCCGGGTTAGCTTCGATGCCTCTGTTGGACACCAGAAAGCCCAAAAGCTTGCCTGCAGGAACACCAAACACACATTTGGCTGGGTTAAACATCATCTTGTATACCCGGAGATTATCAAAGGTCTCCTTTAAGTCAGATATCAAAGTTTCCTTTTCTCTGGACTTCACCACAATGTCATCCACATAAGCATGGACATTACGCCCAATTTTGTCGTGCAAATAGTTTTGCACACACCGCTGATAAGTCGCCTGGGCACTCTTGAGCCCAAATGGCATGGATACATAGCAGAAGGCTCCAAACAGAGTGATGAAAGCCATCTTCTCCTGGTCCTTAACTGCCATCTTAATCTGATGATAACCGGAGTAAGCATCCAAAAAACTCAAATGCTCACAACCCGCCGTAGCATCAATGATTTGATCAATACGGGGAAAAGCAAAGGGGTCAGCTGGACAAGCCTTGTTTAAGTCTGTGTAGTCCACACACATCCACCAGGTGCCATTCTTCTTGAGGACGAGCACCGGGTTAGCCAACCACTCCGGGTGAAAAACTTCAATGATAAACATGGCTGCTAAGAGCCGGGCGACTTCTTCCCCAATAGCTTTCCGTCGTTCTTCATTAAAATGGCGGAGAAACTGCCTGACCGGCTTATACTTTGGATCAATATTGAGAGTGTGCTCAGCGAGTTCCCTCGGTACACCCGGCATGTTAGAAGGTTTCCATGCAAAGATGTCCCGGTTCTCACGGATGAACTCGATGAGCGCGCTTTCCTATTTGGGATCCAAGTTGCTGTTGATGCTGAACTGTTTAGAAGTATCACCCGGGGTGAAGTCAACAAGCTTCGTCTCGGCCGCCGACTTAAACTTCAGCGCCGGGTCATGCTCTATAGTTGGCTTCTTCAGGGATGTCATATCCGTCGGGTCAACATTATCTTGATAAAATTTGAGCTCCTCTGCTGCGCAGGCCGACTCAGCATAAGCTGCATCACCTTCTTCACACTCCAATGCCACCTTATGACTTCCATGTACAGTGATGGTGCCCTTGTAACCCGGCATCTTGAGCTATAAATAAACGTAACACGGCCGGGCCATAAACTTAGCATAAGCCGGCCGTCCAAACAGAGCGTCGTATGGGCTCCTGATCTTGACCACTTCAAACATCAACTTCTCAGCTCGGGAGTCATGCTCGTCTCCAAAAGCCACCTCCAGCTCAATCCTGCCAACTGGGTAAGCCGACTTACCAAGGACAACTCCATGGAAAACAGTGTTGGATGTTCTCAGATGTTTATCAGTCAACCCCATGCGCTAAAAGGTCTCGTAGTAAAGGATGTTGATGCTACTACCCCCATCCATGAGCACCTTGGTGAATTTATACCCACCAACCTGAGGCACCACTACCAAAGCCAACTGACCCGGGTTATCGACCCGCGGAGGATGATCCTCCCTGCTCCATATGATGGGCTGCTCTGACCACCTTAAATAACGAGGAACTGCCGGCTCAACGGAATTCACAGCCCTGTTATGAACCTTCTGGTCACGTTTGCACAAGCTAGTGGTAAACACGTGATACTGTCTGCCACTCAACTGCTTCGGATGGCTTTGATAACCCGACTGTTGCTGCTGCTATCCACTTTGACCAGACTGCTGCTCACTGTTACCACCTGGATGCCCCTGAAAGCCGGAATTTGAACCGTCGATCGAGCCATGAAAACCGCCGGCCCCTGAGCCGCCACCAGACCCTTGACCACCGTCGAAGGTGTTGGAATTTTTAAACGCCTTCATGATCGCACAATCTTTCCATAGATGTGTGGCCGGCTGCTCCCGGGTGCCGTGTCTCGGGCAGGGCTCATTGAGTAATTGCTCCAGCGACGGGCCTGACCAGCCAGATCGCGGCGGCTTACCTTTACGTCTCGGATTGTTACCTCGTACGTTGGCATTGGCCACAAACTCCGGGTTACCATCCGCCTTAAGCTTATTGCCGCCTTGATTCCCCGGGTTATGCTGCTGAACCTTTCCATTGCCGTTCCATTTTCCCTTCCCTGTCTTCTCATCGTCAGACGCGGGATCCTTGGTACTATCAGAATCGGCGTATTTGACTAAAGCCGCCATCAGCGTACCCATATCTGTGAGGTCACGCTTAAGGCGCCCCAGTTTCATCCTTAGCGGCTCAAAACGGCAATTTTTCTCCTGCATAAGAACTGTAGAGCCGGCATCCATCTTATCAGAGGAATGAATTATCTCTTTGACCCGGCGTACCCAATGGGTGGTGGATTCTCCTTCCTCCTGCTTGCAACCCGTCAAGTCCACAATCGGCATAGATTGTTTACATGTGTCCTTGAAATTCTGGATGAACCTGGCCTTTAACTCGCCCCATGAACCAATGGAATTGGGTGGCAAGCCCTTTAGCCAAGACCGGGCCGTTCCATCCAACATCATGGTGAAATACTTAGCCATTGCCGCGTCATTGACTTCCAGCAACTCCATGGCCATCTCATAACTCTCGATCCACGCCGCGGGCTGTAAATCGGCCGTGTAATTTGGTACCTTTCGAGGTCCCTTGAAGCCTTGGGCAGACGTACGTCACGCAGAGCCAGCACGAGGCACGAGACACCGCCGGTTCTAGTGGCTACTCCCGCCTCAACCGATGTCATTGGGTACTCCAGGTGATCATTCCCCTGACGTACTTGGTCCTGCGCCGGGTTATAGCCCCCGGGCTGGTTACGTCGTTGGGCATTGCTTGACAAAGCTTCTGACTCCATGCGTCTGCTGTAACTCGGGCTCCGGTTCTGGCGAGGTGGTGCTACCCAGGGCGGGGGAGTTGAGTGAATCCTGTCTCGGCTGTAAGAATAGGTCTCCTGCTGAGCCAGGGCTGTTTGGAGGAGCTCTCTGACCCTCCGGGTTTCCACCGCCGTCGGGTCATCACCTTCCATAGGAAGAGCCGCTAAGCGTGCTGAGGCTGCAATTAAATTCTCCATGGGGTTGGAAAAGTGACCCGGTGGAATCGGCACATGACGCGGCGGTGGCATGCTCACGTGAGGCAGCACCATATCCCGAGGCTGAGCTGGTCCTCCTGTTCCGGCTGTCATAAGCCGATCAGCCTCTGGCGGGTTACTAGAGCCAGCTCCGGGTGTAGCAAAGAGAACCCGGGGGTCGTAAGGTAAACAGGACTGCGTTTTCTGATGTCTCCTCCTCATCACCTCATGGGATGCGTTTAAGCTCATCGTGAGCTGGTAAGCTTCTGACTGCAAGCGCTGTGCCCGGGCGTCGAGAGCCGCCCGCTCTGCAGCTAGTCTGGTATCCTCAGCTACCAAGGCCTCCTTGTCCTGACCTATCTCCTCACGGACTTGAGCTATCGCTGCGTCATGCTCATCCTTATCCGCAGGAATAACCATGGCGGTTAACAGGGCCGTAAGCTTGTCCCGGCTGCCCCAGACGTGATCGCTGCCCCGGCTGCTCTGACCCGGACGTGATCGCTACTGCCGCTGTAGAATTTGAACCGGGCTGAGTTCCAGCCATGAAGATTCCGGCCCATCTTGGCGGCTCATCGAGGTATGGAATACTGATGCCATCGGAACAGCCCCTGAGCGCGCCGTCTTGTATCTGGTACAATGAATCTGTTGAGCCGGCGGACGAGTCACCGTCTGAGGGGACGGCCGTCTCACCCCCATCTTCAGATCCAAAAAGTTCTTCTCCGTGGACACAGCCCACGAAGGCACGCCTCATGATCGGCTGAGTCCAGGTCTTCCTCGCACGCTGAGCCTTCTCGACGAGGTCGATGCAGTTGTCCGGCTCAGGGCCCGGCTCTCCGATCCGGCCGATGAAGACGTGGATTCCGCCAAAGGGGACCCGGTATCCGTACTCAATTGAGCCGGCATTGGGACCCCAGCCTTCGTCGTCGATGTAGATCTTGCCGCGATGACTCTTGGTCATCCGGCCCACTACGTACCCCTTGAGCCTTTCGAAGTTGCCCTTGAAGAACTCAAATCCACCGTGCATGGCCCCACGGTGGGCGCCAACTGTCTTGGAATAGTCACGTCAGATGTCCTCGTGAAAGGACTTAGTTGTGGAGCCATGCAACTAGGAAGCTTGAAGGGGTTAAATTGGGACAAGGGACACGAGAGGGTTTATACTAGTTCGGCCCCTTACGGTGAAGGTAAGGCCTACTTCTAGTTGGGTTGGTATTGATGTTTCGATAACCAGGGAGCGAGATACGCTATGCCCGGCTCTCGATGAGTTGTTTCTTGCCCAAAGCCGCCAGCAGGTCGTCCCCTTTTATACACGGGTTGACGCCCTGTGGCTTACAGAGTCCCGGCCGGCTTATAACCAGAGTCCGGCTCGGTGACCAGTTAAATCTACCTTACGTTACAAGTCATGCCATCATGGCGGTTTACTACAATGGGCTTAAGCCGCCCATGGGCCTTAAGCTCTTTATTGAACCGCCATCTTCATGCTTGGCCTTGGGCTTCCTCTGATGAGTACTATTTGCGTAACCCGGACCCTCTTGGGCGGCTTACACAAATAGCCATATCCCCAACACAGGGAGAGTCCCTATGTCAAGTGGGCGGGGCCGAAGTATGGCGCATTGCCGAGACCGGATACCTGTCCGACACTCCTGAGAAGGCACCAGAAAACTGGCCTTCAGAGTGGTTCTATATAAATGACGTTCCCCTTCTGGATCCAGTCCGGATAGGTCTCCCCAAGTTCAGCAATGCCCCGCCGAGGGCACGCTTAAGCTGGCGCCCCCGGGGCCCAAAAGAAGAGGACACAAGGGGAATATACCTCCTGATGAACAGGATAAAATTGCTGGCCAAATCCGGACTGATGATAGTTGAGTTCATGGCGATATTCATAAGGCGGGGAGTGCAACCGCTCCAATATCGGGGGAAGCCCATGTGGCATTTCAACGGGGTAGACGACGCCACCCGATGCCGCCGTAAGGGTCCGGACTCCGCTGCCGCTTTGGCAAGGATATTATCCGATTTGTACAAAGGGGAAGAGGAGGAATTCCTCCGCATAAAAATGCGGGACGGATTCTCCATGTACAACCCCCCAGAGTGGGTAAGTTGCCATTCTTTTTCCAGCTTCACTAACTCTAGCGTTCTTCTGCTAAGATTACTTGGAACAATGCTTCTGAGCAGGAACAGAGGAGGGTCGTAGAAGGAATCTACAGCCCCTCCCCGCAACCAGAGGACCCTGGAAGGGCCGTAGATCCGGGACTCAAAGTAGATCCGGATATTACTGTGGAGCTTGTCAACGGGGTATTTTATCAGGCGAGCTGGAATGGCGCCCTAGTGGCCATTACGACCGACTACCCTGGACTGCTCCCCGCATCGCGTGTAAGCCAAGCTAAAAAACCCTATCCTCCGAAGAGGACCCCCTCCCCAGGTATTATAATTTACCCTTGAGGCATCGTTCTATTTGCAGAAAGATGGCCGGAGCGAGGGGCCGAGCCCCTAGGGACTCGTCAACCACGGGCGTTCGGATCGGGCAGGCTCAAGAGGAAGGCAGTGAGGGTTGACACACCGCTATAGAGGTAAAGTAATGACCTGTCCTGTAATTATAGAATTTGAAATATGACAGCGCCCTTTGTGTCTGGCAGGAAGAGGAATAATCGGACTATGTCCGGAGACCCCACCAATCACGCCTCCACCAGCCGGGTTCCAGAACCGGCTTCGGGGGCGGAGGCGGACACGGGGCCAGCACCGCATAGCCCCCCAATGGAGGATGCGGATATGTGTTCGGCCACGAACTCTGAAGTGGAGAGCACCATGAACCACCGGCGCCGGAGGGCCGTGCTTCAGAATAACATCTTTTCCGAAGAGGCTTTTAATGCCTTCAATTCGGCGGACGCATATGTCCAAGCTGCTCGAGGCGGGCTTGCCCAAGCGACAAACCAGTATACCAAAGACATACGGATAAGAAATTTTGATAAGTATGTATAGCAGTAGCCCCTGAGACTTGGAATAGTTGGGACAACTGTTTGAAGGATCAATATATGCATAGGTCCTTGTGGACAAGAATGAACAATTGGCGCGGGAGCGGGAGGCATGCAAGGCCCAGCTGACTGATGCGGTAGCCAAGTTACAGGGATCCCGAAAGGCCCCCTCTGGTAATATTTGTCTCCATTATATGCAGATGTACTAGTTAGTAAATGGCTGGTGCGGTTAGTCTAACAGAAAATTCGGCAGACAATCCCGGGGTGAATCCGGAGGGCGTAATGGGTGACGACTCGCATCTCCAATGGCAGCTAAAGGCTGGCGAGCGCATCCTTACGCAGGTGAGCAAGAGAAGAACAAGCTACAAGATGCCAATATTCGTCTGGACGTGGAATTAAAGGACGTCCGTGCTCAACTGGCGGACTCTGTGAAGGAGAAAAAAAGCTTCGACGTGGCATTTATGGTAAGAGCTCAAGCGAACTATGTGATAGTTCGGCGAGGAAGTTTTTTGAAAAAAATTTTGCCTGCAGGAATGTTAATGGGTCGCCCTGAAGAGGAGATGCCCTCATCTGCAGGTGATTTGCTGCAAGAACTTTCGCAGTTGCACAAGCGTGCTCGGCAGGTGATGCACGGCGTTGCTCAGGCCTTGTGGCCATCAAGCCTCCTGCCGAATGGCATGGGGGAGCTTGCGGACCTGCTTCAAGGAGCCCGGCGGCGCTTCCGTCTGTGGAAGATATCAGCATGCCGGCAAGGAGCAAGAGAAGCCTGGGCAATGGTGAAGATGCGCTACACCAAGATGGACCCAAACCATATGGCCGAAGTAGGACCGGCGGGGCTGAATGGGCAAGAAATTCTCGTGAGTCTGGTATATGACCAGGTAGCGTTAGCCGCTAAGTATTCTCAACAAGATTGTAGGCTAGATAGCCTGTTAGATGGTATAGAGGAGGATATAGTCAGTCTCAGTGACTTTGTAATTTAATTGACATAAATAGCCCCTAGCCGGATTGAAATCATTTATCATGGCGGACCTTTTCGCTTCAGCCCCCGGATCCTATAGTACGGGGTGTGTCCAAATACCCGCTCGGTTATACAAGAACCGGGGTATGCGTGGAGACCAGGCGTAGGGGTCATAAGTGCTTGAACAGACAAGTACCCAACTAGTTATGTTATATTGCATGGATAGCAAGAAACATCTTCCAGGGAGAATAGTTCCGTTAGGGGTTCCTTTCCCTGGGAATGCATGTGTCGATGCACATGTCCGGACTGCTAACAACGACGCAGGATACAAAGCTTTTGGGGTTTTTTGTTGTAACCAACGGATACATCCTTTGTTCACCGATCGAATATTCTCTTAAGGAAACTTGCTTTTGGCTTCACCCATTCTGAGGTACACATCCGGCTTAACCAGCAGTAACAATCACAGAGGTGCTCCCCTTATGCCCTAGCCGAATTAACGGGAACGTAGGGCATAAACACAAGAGCCAGGCAACCCAGCTTGGCCACATCTTAAGTCATATCGATGCATATAATGGTGAAGAAAAGGCACATATGGAAAAAGAACACATATGCGATGGGCAAAAAGCCATTTAAAGTAATTATGTCTAGCTTCCAAATAGGAAGCCCCCAGGTATAGCTTACACACATAGTACAGCCGGAATGATCCGGGAGGCCGCACTGTATTAAATACTTTGTGTGAAGAGAAAAAGGGTCGATAAAGGAGATAAAAAGAGGTGGAGCATAATTAAAAAGGAGGGGTAAGGAGACAAACACTGAGTTCGGCGTTAGGCGTAGAATCTCCGGAGTCTGGCCGCGTTCCATGGGTACGGCTCGAGTCTGTTATCAGATGCATTACGTAGACGATATGCTCCTCCGGTGAGGACTTTGTCAATGACGAAGGGACCTTCCCACTTGGGTTTGAGTTTGTCCTTCTTTTTCTCCGGTAGGCGCAGAACGAGCTCGCCAATATTGTAAGTTTTGGCCCGCACTTCTCTACTTTGATATCGTCGAGCCTGCTGCTGATAGAATGCGGAACGGGCTTTTGCGACATCGTGCTCCTCCTCCAGGGCATGCAAGTTATCCTGCCAATCTAACTCGGCTTCCTTCTCTTCGTACATGCGTATGCGTGGCGAATCATGTATTATGTCGCAGCCACGCAGGGTAGTACTGCTTCCGCACCGTACACCATAAGAAATGGTGTATATCCGGTGGTTCGATTCGGTGTGGTCCGCAGCCCCCAGAGTACGGAGTCGAGCTCCTCTACCCAGTGCATATCCGATTCTGTTAAGATCGCACTAGTCTAGGTTCGATGCCACTCGTGATGAGACCGTTTGCCTATTCGACCTGTCCGTTTGTTTGAGGGTGGTAGACGGAATCGTAGTCGAGCTTAATGCCCATTTTGCCGCACCAAGTTTTCACTTCATCGGCTGTGAAATTTGAGCCATTATCAGTGATGATGCTGTGGGGGACACCATACCGGTGTACGACCCCGGATATGAAGTCTATTACTGGTCCGGATTCGACCGTTTTAACTGGTTTGGCTTCTATCCATTTGGTGAATTTGTCCACCATGACCAATAAGTATTTTTTTCTTATGGCTTCCCCCTTTAGGAGGTCCAACCATATTCAGCCCCCAGACCGCGAAGGGCCAAGTTATGGGGATTGTTTGGAGAGCGGTAGGGGGCATATGACTCTGATTGGCGAAGAGCTGGCAGCCGACACAATGTTGGACAAGGTCATGTGCGTCTGCTCAGGCCGTCGGCCAATAGAAGCCCGTACAGAAGGCTTTGCTGACTAGCACTCGAGCTGCGGCATGGTGTCCGCCCAGTCTAGCATGGATTTCAGCCAGGAGTTGCCGCCCTTCCTCTTCAGAGATGCACCTTTGGAGCACTCTGGTCGCGCTTTTCTTGTAGAGTTCCCCTTCGTGGACTTTGTAAGCTTTAGAACGCCGGACTATGCAGCGTGCTACATTTTGGTCTTCGGGGAGCTCCTGCCTATTTAGGTAGGCCAAGAAAGGCTTGGTCCACGGGGCGATTACGGCCACGATTTCGTGGGCCGAAGATGTTATTTCGGTGGCAGAGCCTCCGATTGTGTCTGATGGTTCGGAGTCTGGGGGTGTGTTCGAATCCGTGCTGGTGTTGCCGGACTCCCCTTCCCATACTACGGATGGCTTGAACAGCCTTTCTAGGAATATATTAGGTGGGACAGGGTCGCGCTTGGCACCGAGCGGGCGAGGACGTCCGCCGCTTGATTGTTTTCTCGAGCCACATGGTGGAATTCGAGCCCCTCGAACCGAGCTGACATTTTGAGGACGGCATTACGATAGGCCACCATTTTCGGATCCTTGGCATCAAAGTCTCCATTTATTTGTGATATTGCGAGGTTCGAATCCCCGCGCACCTCCAGGCGTTGGATGCCCATAGAGACTACCATCCGAAGAGCATGCAACAGAGCCTCATATTCGGCTGCATTGTTGGAGTCTGTGTATAATATTTGCAGGACGTACTGGACCGTGTCCCCGGTGGGAGACGTCAGGACTACCCCTGCTCCCAGTCCGGCCAGCATTTTGGAGCCGTCAAAGTGCATGATCCAGTTGGAGTACGCGCCGTACTCTTTAGGGAGTTCGGCTTCTGTCCATTCGGAGACAAAGTCAGCCAGTACTTGCGACTTAATGGCTCGCCGTGGTTTGTATATTATGTCGAACGGGAGGAGCTCGATAGCCCATTTAGTGATCCGGCCCGTAGCGTCGCGGTTATTAATTATGTCATTGAGTGGTACTTCGGAGGCGACGGTAATCGAACACTCTTGAAAGTAGTGTCTTAGCTTCCGGGATGCCATGAAGACCGCGTATGCTATTTTTTGATAGTGTGGGTATCGGGATTTCCATGGGGTGAGGACCGTGGATACGTAATAAACCGGCTTTTGAAGCGGGAATTTGTATCCGTCCACCTCTCGTTCAACGACCAGCACTGCGCTTACCACTTGATGTGTTGCAGCTATGTATAGTTGCATAGGTTCACCGATGTTTGGCGCTGTTAGGACTGGATTACTGGCCAGTAAGGTTTTTATCTCATCGAGTGCGGCCGTGGCTGCATCCGTCCATACAAAGTGTTTGGTGCGCCGAAGGAGGCGGTAAAGAGGCAATGCCTTTTCTCCTAGCCTGGATATAAAGCGGCTCAAAGCGGCCACGCAACTAGCTAGCTTCTGGATGTGCTTGAGGTCTGTTGGTATAGCCAACTGCAACAAAGCTCGGATTTTTGCTGGATACGCTTCGATTCCTCTATTGGAAACAATGAAGCCCAGCAGCTTTCCCGAGGGGACACTGAAAACGCATTTTTCCGGATTCATCTTGATGTCATATGTCCGGAGATTATCGAATGTAAGCCTCAAGTCATCTATTAGGGTTTCGACATGTCTAGTTTTTATGACCACGTCGTCCACATATGCTTCCACTGTTTTGACGATTTGTTTTTCCAGGCATGTTGGAATCATGCGTTGATAGGTTACGCCGGCATTCTTGAGCTCGAAGGGCATAGTGTTGAAGCAAAAAGGGCCATATGGCGTTATAAAAGTTGTTGTAGCTTGGTCAGACTCTATCATCTTGATTTGATGGTATCTGGAGTATGCGTCGAGAAAACACAGCGAGTCGTGTCCAGCTGTGGCATCGATGATTTGATCGATGCGAGGGAGGGGAAAGGGATCCTTGGGACAAGCCTTGTTGAGGTCTTTGAAGTCGACGCATAAGCGCCAGGATTTGTCCTTTTTTGGTACCATTACCAAATTTGCCAGCCAATCCGGATGTTTAATATCTATGATGAATCCGGCCTCAAACAGTTTGGCTAGCTCTTCCCCCATGGCCTGCCGTTTGGGTTCTAAAAACCGCCTTAGGGTCTGTTTGACCGGTTTGTATCCCTTTAGTATATTGAGGCTGTGTTCGGCCAGCCGGCGTGGGATGCCTGGCATGTCTGAAGGGTGCCAGGCAAAAATGTCCAAATTCTCGCGTAAGAAATCTCACAGTGTGGCGTCCATCACGGGGCTCAACTGTGTCCCGATGGATGTTGTCTTCGTGGGGTCCGTTGAGTGGACTTGGAATTTGACTATCTCGTCCACAGGTTTAAATGAGGTGGACTTGGGTTGCTTGTCGAGTATCACGTTGTCCCTGTCCACGGTGGCCCGCAGCGTTGTTAACTCTTCGGCTGCTAGGGCTTCAGATAATGCTTCCAAGGCTAGTGTTGCAGTTTTGTTTTCGGCGTGAAGTGCGACATCCGGATCACTGGCTTGAGTGATGATTCCATTGGGTCCGGGCATCTTAAGCTTCATGTACCCATAATGGGGTACAGCTTGAAAGCTTGTAAACGCGTCCCGCCCTAGAAGGGCGTGGTATCCGCTGCTAAAGGGAGCCACTTGGAATGTGATTTCTTTGGACCTATAATTCTCTGGGGTGCCGAATACCACATCGAGTGTGATTTTTTCCGCGCACCAAGCTTCCCGAGTAGGGATGATTCCCCTGAAGGTGGTGTCGCTTTGCTCAATGCAGCCTTTATAAATTTCCATTTTGTTGAGCGTTTCTTCATAGATCAAGTTTAATCCGCTTCCACCGTCCATGAGTAGTTTGGTGAGCCGAAAGCCATCCACGATTGGGCTAAGGACCAGAGCGGCCGGTGCCAGGACAGTCTGGAATCGAGGTTCATCACTGGCGTTGAAAGTTATAGCAGTGTCATTCCAGGGGTTTATCTTTGCCACATTGCAAATTTTCGCAGAGCTTCGATGAGCTCGCTTGTGCCTATTGTTCGAGGCAAAAGTCTCAAAGACTGTTAGTACCGTATTGTGTCCGCTGGCAGGATGTTGTTCCGCTTTATGTCTTACAAGAAGATTCTCGCCACTTTTTGCCACCTGCCGGAGTATCCAACATGCCCTAAGGCTATGAGTTGGTATTGTATCCGGAGTACTGTGGAGCTTACATGGCCCATCGAGCCATTCTTCCAATACGGATCCCCGCCCTGGGGTGGGCTTTGGTTTCTTGGAGATTGGATCAGACGACTTACGAGAGTTCGTCCATTTAGTTTGGACAAAGGTCCTTGTGAGAGCAGTACTATCCCAAAATTTTGTTTGGGTTTTCCACGCGCTCTCCATCGCACAGTACTTCCGTACTATGATTGCCAAGTCCGTGAAGCATGCTATCTCGCGGCGGTTTATAACATTGAGGAGTCCTTCATCCGTGCAGTTTTTGAAGAAGAGTGAGACCATGTTCTCCTCGCGGCAGCCCTTGACCTTGTTAAGCGCAAGGAGGAATCTGGCCCAGTAGTGATGTACGGTTTCCTGGGGCTCTTGCCTGATGCGGGATAGACAATTTAAGTCTAGGTAGGTGTTGCTAGCAGAATACGGATTTTGATCCGATCTAACGCCCAAGGGCGCGGACGGTTCCGAGCTTAACAGCTCCGAATCCGGAGTGTTGCCCAATTTCTTTGGCCCAATGCCCTATTCTAAGTCCGGGACCTGGGTCATGTTTTCCTTTGAGTAGGTTTTCGGCTCAAGGAGTTTGGTGATCCGAACATAATTCGTCCTCAAAGTTGAGGGACAATCCGCGTGTGGTTCCTCCACTATCGCTATCTCATGGGTGACCGGCAGGGACCTGATGTCCCTTCGGTCGGGTTTAAGCCCAATCTGGTCATGGTTCGTAGTGACTCCCAGAGCGGCGATGCGATCTAGGAGTTCATTAAGGGAGGAGAGCTCCATCGGATCCATCTATTCGGAAAGGTCTGAACTGACGCGAAGGTTATGATTGATGACCCGAGAGGCCATCGTCGGCGCTACCGCCGATGGGGCGGCCATGATAAAGCCGCCGAGTCGGAGCGTCTGGCCTACAGTCAGAGCTCCCTCTGAAGTAATGTCGTCCTTGATGACAAGACGAGCCATCGAGCCTTGCCGCGACGACACAGAGGAACTCTCAATGAAAGCACCAATGTCGGTGTCAAAACCTGTGGATCTCGGGTAGGGGGTCCCGATCTGCGCGTCAAGGCTGATGGTAACAGGAAGCAAGGGACACAGATGTTTACCCAGGTTCGGGCCCTCTCGATGGAGGTAAAACCCTACTTCCTGCTTGATTAATATTGATGATATGGGTAGTACAAGAGTAGATCTACCACGAGATCGTAGAGGCTAAACCCTAAGAGCTAGCCTATGATGGTATGATTGTAATTATGATCGGCCTTCTAAGGACCAACCTCTCCGGTTTATATAGACACCCGAGAGGACTAGGGTTTACATGGAGTCAGTTACAAGGAAGGAAACATAATATCCAGATCGCCAAACTTTCCTTCCACGCAAAGGAAATTCCCATCCGGACACGGGCCGAAGTCTTGAGTCTTGTATCTTCACGCTTCAATAATCCGGACGTTGTACACAGTCTGGTTGTCCGGATACCCCCTAATCCAGGACTCCCTCACTCCCAACCACTCAACTCTCTCACACAGATTTGGCTATGGTGGAAAGATGATTTGAGTGGAAAGCAACTTGGGGAAGGCTAGAGATCAAGATTCTTGTGGTTGGATTGGAATATCTTGGTCTCAACACATGAGTAAGTGGTTCTCTCTCAGAAAATGAATGCTAGAATTGTAGGCTTGTTCTGATGGCTCTCTCCACGAAAGAAGAGTGGGTGGAGGGGTATATATAGCCTCCACAAAAAATCTAACCATTACACACATATTCCCAAACTCGGTGAGACTGAATGGTGAAACTCGGTCAAACTGATTCAGGTCAAAATATGAACGTTAGGCTTTTCGGTGGGACCGACACAGTCATCTCGGTGGGATTGATATGCTAGAGTTAGGGCATAACGTAATCTCGGTGTGACCGATGGCATAAACTCGGTGGGACCAATTTCAGCAAAAGTCACATAGAGAGTTGGTCAGGCAAACTCGGTGAGACCAATTCGCTCACTTTGATGGGACCGAAGTGTTATGAAGAGGAAACAGTGAATTTGCATTGCAGACTCGGTGGGACCGATTCACTCATTTCGGTGGGACTGAAATGTTACAAAAAGGTAACAGTGAGTTTGCAATCACATCTTGGTGAGACCGAGATCCCTATCGGTGAGACCGAAGTGACTATGGTTTGTGGCAGTGGCTATGTCAAATGGAACTCGGTGGCGCCTGGTAGATCAAATCGGTGGGGCCGAAATTGACTTTTAGGTTTAGGACATATGTGTAAATGAGAAAGTGGTTGAGGGTTTTTGGAGCATATCACTAAGCATTTTGTGCAAGTAAGCCATTAAGCAACACCTCATCCCCTTTTAATAGTATTGGCTTTCCTAATGACTCAATGTGATCTTGGATCACTTAAATGAAAAAGGTAGAGTCTTGAGCTTGTTGCCAATAAGTGTCCTTAGCATTTTGAGGGGTCCACATCTCTAGTCCATGCCATGGCAATCATTGAACTTTCTGAAATGATCATCTTGAAAGAGCATTAGTTCAATGAACTATATGTTGTTAAGCATTACCAAAACCACCCAGGGATTAGTTGCACTTTCAATCTCCCCCTTTTTGGTAATTGATGACAACATATAGATCAAAGCTTCGACAAGTGATAATAAGAATAAAATACATCGTCGCTTTGAGAAGTATGTGATAAGCAAGAGCTCCCCCTAAATTTGTGCATTATTTAAAATTTCTTTTGAATGCAAATGCACAAATAAATAGGATCATGGGTTACTCTTCCATGTCACATACATCTTGGTGGAGTGCTCAAAATGATAAAAAGTAGAAAGAAGCACTCATTACCAAGGCAAAGTGAATGATCATATAAAGTATCTCAGACACAAAGACATAAAGTATCTCACACAAGCAAACAAAGCAAATGAGTAGCAAAAGAAGCAAAGCTCTCTCTTTCCTAAGCCTATGATCTATACACTTTCTCCCCCTTTGGCAACAAGTTAGCAAAAAGCTTGAAAATGCATAGTGCTATGCGTCTCTCTAGGCTTGATCTTCAGGAGGAGGTGTTGAGATGACTCCATGGACAAAAGCATCAGTGGAAGATGTTGGAGCTGGTAGAATTGCCACTGGAGGGGCAACTGGAGCTGTGGCAGCAGGTGCTAAAGTTGTTGCTCTTGTATCTAGCACTAGCACTGCTGCAGACCTCTGCCCTCTAGGCACTCTGTGAAACACCTGTGCAGTTGCTTTTCCCTTCCTCTCCTTTGCTTCTTCCTGGAGCTCTTCAACTACTGCTGTCTGAATTTCAGTCACCTTCAAGTCAAGATCATAGAATTTGGTTTCAATGATCCTCTCTAAGCTCTCCTGGTTCTGAGTCAGGGTGGCCAGTCCTTTCTCAGTTCTTAAGGTTGCTTGAATCAGATATCTAAGCTGGTCTTGCTTTGACTTGAGGAATACTTCTGAAGCTTCTTCAGCACTAGGCATCTTTGCCACCTTCTGTGCTTTGGCTTTCTGTCTCTTTTCTTGAGCCTCTAGGGATGTTGGACCCTCAGATGTCATGACAATAGTGTTGTCCTTAATGTCAGGCTTCAAAGGAAAATGCTCTTTGTCCAACAAGTACACTCCCTTGGGCATCTTGGAGTTGATCAGCATTTGTACGTGTGGAGCATACCCACATGACCTTTTCTGGTCAGCAGCTGTCCTCTTGATTGTCTCAACAATCAAACTCATGACTTTGAACTTCTGTGGAAAATCAAACATCTGAAGCAGATTGATGGATTGGCCTTTGATCATCCTGTGATCTCCTGATTTGGGCAAGAAGGTGTGCCTCAATATTGTGTTCATAGTGGCTAGACCAGACATCAAGTAGTACACTGACCCTAGCTTGTGAGTCTCCAAAGCTTTGTCAGGTATTTCTTTGTACATGTTTTCCATGGAGTTGTGGTCTTTCTTTTTCTCAGCATAGACATCAATGTCTTTTCATGCTCCTTGGGTGCTTTGATGAGCTTTGCCCACTCATCCACAGTAGACCGGTATCTTGTTCCTTCAGTCATCCACACTATCTTTCCATCCGGATAATGAGCTACAGAGTAAAACTGCATTATGAGCTCATCATTCCATTTGGTCAACTTTTGACACACAAATTTGCCAACACCATTGAGCTTGAAGCTCTCATGGACTCTTGGGAAATGGTCTTCATTCTCATTAATGTACTTCCAATCAACCCACTTCATGTCATAGACTATGGGCTTCTTGTCAAGTAGCACTGTCTCATAGAAATCTTGTTGTTCTTTGGTGTGCAATCTATAGTCCATAGCTGTCCCTCTCCTCACTGCATACGGATCAGCTTGTCTCCACAATCTGAGACCTGCATCTTTCCTTTCCTTCATATTCTCAGCCACTAGATGATTGTCATCATGGTGTGGAATTTTTGGTTTGAGCTTCCTAAGCACTTGGGCTTCAGCATCTTCTTCCTCAACTTCAGGCACTGGGGCCTTGTTCTTTTCTGCAGCAGAGATGCTCCTGGTGCTTCTCTTAGGAGCTGTCTTGGAGGCTTGAGCTGGAGGTTTGGGGGTTGTCTTGGGCTTTGAAGGAGCAGCCCCAGACTTTATGGCATCCCCCATCAGCCTCTGTGACTTAGCAGGAGGTGCTTGTACAGCAACCTCTTCTTCCTCTTCCTCCTCACTAGCAGAGTCTCTCCTCATAGATGGATTTCCAAGCACTCTAGCAGTGGTTTTCCTGACCCTCTTCTTGCCCTCTTCTCTTGTTCTTTGCTCAAGTGTGAATACCATAGTCTCTTGAGTTGATCCCCTGGCCTTGGACATAGGCACTCTCCTGGTAGGTGATTTCTTGTGCTGTCCTGGCTTGGTAGAAGCAATATCAGCATATTCCTTCTTTAGCACCTTTTTCTTTGAGCTGACCTCTTCAATCTCAAAGTCCTCATCCTCAGAGTCCATTGTTTTCTTCTTCCTCTGCCTAGTCTGAGCCTTAGGCAGATTGCTTGGTGTGCTCCTGCTGTTGGGGAACGTAGCAATAATTCAAAATTTTCGTATGTGTCACCAAGATCAATCTAGGAGATGCTAGCAACAAGAGAGAGGGCGTGCATCATCATCCCTCTTGAAGATCGCGAAAACGGAAGCATTACAAGAACGCGGATGATGGAGTCATACTCACGGCGATTCAAATCACGGAAGATCCGATCTAGCACGGAACGGACGATGCCTCCGTGTTCAACACACGTACAGCCCGGGACGTCTCCTCCTTCTTGATCCAGCAAGGGGAGAGGAGAAGTTGAGGGAGAGCTCCGGAAGCACGACGGCATGGTGGTGGAGCTTGTGGATTTTCTGCAGGGCTTCGCCAAGCACTATGAAGGAGGAGGAGGTGTTGGAGGAGGGAGGGGCTGCGCCAAGGGAAGGGGTGCTACAGCACTCCCACCCTCCCTTTATTTATAGGGTCAAGGGGAGAGGGGGTCGTCCCCTCTTGATCCCATCTAGAGGGGGGGCGGCGGCCAGGAGGGGGAGACTTGCCCCCCAAGCAAGGTGGAGGCGCCCCCTCCCCTAGGGTTTCCAAATCCTAGGTGCCTTGGGCCCTTGGGGGGCGCACAAGCCCACTAGGGGGTTGGTTCCCTCCCATATTCAGCCCATTCAGTCCCCCGGGGCAGGTGGCCCCACCCGGTGGACCTTTGGACACCTTTCGGTGGTCCCAGTACAATATTGATAACCCCCGGAACCATTCCGGTGACTAAAACCGGACTTCCCATATATAAGTCTTCACCTCCGGACCATTCCAGAACTCCTCATGATGTCCGGGATCTCATCCGGGACTCCGAATAACCTTCGGTAACCACATACAATTTCCCATAACAACTCTAGTGTCACCGAACCTTAAGTGTGTAGACCCTACGGGTTCGGAAACCATGCAGACATGACCGATACGTTCTCCAGCCAATAACCAACAGCGGGATCTGGATACTCATGTTGGCTCCCACATGTTCCACGATGATCTCATCAGATGAACCACTATGTCGGGGATTCAATCAATCCCGTATACAATTCCCTTTGTCCATCGCTATGTTACTTGCCCGACATTCGATCGTCGGTATCCCAATACCTCGTTCAATCTCGTTACCAGCAAGTCTCTTTACTCGTTCCATAACGCATGATCCCGTGACTAACTCATTAGTCACATTGAGCTCATTATGATGATGCATTACCAAGTGGGCCCAGAGATACCTCTCCATCATGCGGAGTGAAAAATCCAGTCTTGATTCGTGCCAACCCAACAGACACTTTTGGAGATACCTGTAGTGCACCTTTATAGCCACCCAGTTACGTTGTGACATTTGGTACACCCAAAGCATTCCTACGGTATCCAGGAGTTGCACAATCTCATGGTCTAAGGAAATGATACTTGACATTAGAAAAGCTCTTAGCAAACGAACTACACGATCTTGTGCTATGCTTAGGATTGGGTCTTGTCCATCACATCATTCTCCTAATGATGTGATCCCGTTATCAGTGACATCCAATGTCCATGGTTAGCAAACCATAACCATCTATTGATCAACGAGCTAGTCAACTAGAGGCTCACTAGGGACATGTTGTGGTCTATGTATTCACACATGTATTACGGTTTCTAGTTAATACAATTATAGCATGAACAATAGACAATTATCATGAACAAGGAAATATAATAATAACCATTTTATTATTGCCTCTAGGGCATATTTCCAACAGTCTCCCACTTGCACTCGAGTCAATAATCTAGTTCACATCACTATGTGATTGTAATGAATCCAACATGCATGGTGTTTGTTGGATTTTCGGTTCCGGCAGACCCTTGAGGTTCGAACACTGGGGTGCACACGGAGATCACACCTCCAGCCTACCCATGTCTCTCCGCCTCATCAGGATCTAGAACTACACAAAGAACAACACAAGGGACACGAGATTTATACTGGTTCAGGCCACCATTGTGGTGTAATATCCTACTCCAGTTTGTGGTGTGGTGGATTGCCTCTGGGGCTGATGAGGAACAGTACAAGGGGAGAACAGCCTCGCGAGGGTCTATTCTTGGCTGGTGCGATGAACTGCTAGGAAGTTCAGTTGCCCCTCTCTCTGTGTCCCGGATGTGGACTCCCCCCCTACCCTGTGGGTGGCTAGTACTATTTATATGCGAAGGCCCTGGGCCTCTTCCCAAATATTGAGTGGGAAGGGCGCCAACAATTGGCCATTTTGAAGGGGAACATCTAGTACACTTATCCTGACTAAAGTTGGTCCTCGCCTGCCAAAGACCCTAACGATGATGCTGGCTTGGGCTCCACGATCACCTCTGCTCTGCCGTCCTGCTGGTCTTGGTCTTGTTGTACCAAAATGGTTGCCTTTGCTTCATACCCTTGCCTGCGCTTGCCCCCTTTGCACCAAAGGGGAAACAAGGACTCTGCATAGGCCGGCGCCCGCCTGGCACCCGCCTGGCCTTGGTCGTCATGGCTTGCGTCACAGGCACCTCGTGAGGCACCCCGCCTTGATATCTCCGCCTCCTCACGAGCCAGCCTGACGAGGCCATGCCTGAGGAAGCTTCCTATCGTTCGCCCTGCAAGGCTTGGCCCCTTGCGAGGGTCTTGAGCATGTGTTGATAAAGATGGGCCGTACTGGGCCACTCCTTGAGCCACGCCACAGGCCGCAAGCAGGCAAGTCTGGATACCCCTGTTCCCAGAACGCTGACAGTAGCCCCCGGGCCCAAGGCACGCTTGGACTTGGCTTAGTAGAGAAGCGAAGAGGCAAGTGCGAAGCGCCGCGGACCCCAATAGCCTGCGGCCTTGGGTGCCGCGTGGCGGTTGATTGGACGTGGGCGTCCTGGCTCCCCCACGACGCCTCGGTAACTGCACGAATTGACAAGTCCCAGCATGCAAAACGGGTCATGATTACCTATGATTGTGGAGGCCGCCGGTTGGCCTCCCTTGGCTATATGTACGGAACGGCGCGAGCCCTTCCAATCCATCTCTTCCTGATACTCTTCGTCTTCCTCTTCGTCCTTGCTCCTCCCTTCGCCAATGGCACTGATCCATTGGTTTTCTGCCAAAGAGAAGGGGAAGGCCCCACGAGAGAGTCATGTCCCGCTTCCTCCGAAGAAATGGTTCGTATCTTTCCACGGGGAAGGAGGTGCTCAGCAGGAGGTGTCGAGGCCATGGTTCGAGCGGCCGCCGCTGGGATTCCCACTGCCCTTCTATGCCCGGATCGAGGGCCCTGAAGGTGCTGGCACCGAGCGGCATCACCAGAGGCGCCGTCGCCGCCGGCGGGTCATGGCGGTGCGCGTCGCTCCTCCAGGAGTTCATGCCGAAGGCTCTTCCCGCGAGCTCGTGCTTCACGCCGCCATGCCTCCTCGGTCCTGGATTCGCCTCCCTCCTTCCTTCGCCTTCGAGATTCCGCCGAGGGGGCCTATCGAGTTTTGGCTGCAGCATGCTGACTGCAGTACCCCTGCGACCGAAGCGGAGGTCGAGGTCGTCGCTCCAGGCAGGGTCTGCCTGACCCGTGGCTAGGGCGAGATCGCCCGGGTCGGCAGGATGCGTGGCACCCTCGCAATCCACCTCGAGTACGATGGCGCCTCCCTGATGTTCTTAAAGGTCTTCGACGCGGTGGGACGCCGACTGGAGTGCTGCCCTGAGAAAGGCGGCCGAGGCCCTACTGCGGCAAGGACTAGGCACGTCTACCGCTTCCCCAGCAGCTCCTCAGGTAGCGGAGGTGTCGGAGGATCCAGGGACTCCGCCGAGATCCTCGCGACCCTAGAGACGAGCGACGACAGCTATGAGCCCCCGAGCTTGCATCGCTCCCGAAGCAGATCGGGCTCGTCGGGCCGCCGTCGCCACTGATCTACATGGGGTTGGCGCCGGTGGCTGACGGCCCACTGTTGATGATGGCGTCTCTTGCGGAGGCGCGCGTAGTCAGCACTCTTTAGGATCTGCTCCTTTTTGTTCCCTGCGAGGAATCGAAGAACACACCCCGCGGGGGTTTGTAAGGTGCTTGTAGTTCCATTTGTTAATATGATCCTTATTATGAAGTGGTGAGGGATGCTCGTCCCGTCTTAGCTTAGTTCCTCCTTTCGAACCTCGCGAGGACTTGACGCTCTGCGCTGACAGGTTCCGGTCCCAAGGCAGGCTTCAGCCGTCGTTGGTATGCCAGGTCGCTATGCCGTGGTCAAGGCCAGGAGGTGAGCGGCCCGGGGTCCAGTAAGAGCCCCTGAGTCGCGATGCTCAGCAGGTCCACTTTAGCGCTCAAGCAGCCATCGTTCGATGAGAAAGGAGCGCAACGTCGCCAAAGCGGGACTGCATTAGGTGCGAGGTTGCTGCTGTGACAGCTAGTGTTTCCGGAGGATGACTTATCTCGGGGGTCAGAAACCATTCCATGGCGCGGCGCCGGGCCCGCGCGTTGGCGGCCGAGGAGTTGCCTGGCGAGGTCCCCACGTGCCTCTTCCCTCTCGCCTTTGCTCTCCTTCGTGCTCTATGTCCTCAGGTCCCGGCCCTCAAGCGGGCTCAGCCATCGCTGGTATGCCAGGTCGCGATGTCGTGGACAAGGCCAGAGGGTGAGGGCTGGAGAGCCAGTAAGAGCCCATGAGTCATGATGCTCAGGTACCCTCCCCCCTTTAACGTGCAAGCGGTTCGCATGGACGAGAGCGAAGAAGATACCGCGGAGGCCTCGCCGGACGTTTCTCCTTAAAACGATCCTGTGAGTTTATCATGAGAAAAGCGAGGGTTTGCCGTTACAATTGCCGGCCAGCTGCTGGTTGCTCTAGGAAGGTGACGAGGCACTGAAGGCTTGGTGAGGTGGCGCCCTGCGGGGTTGCCGCGGCCAGAGCTCAGCCGTCCAGGATTGTCGACATTGCAGAGATGGACCCATGCGCAGGCATCGTGCCGTGAGGGAGCAGCTCCATCAGTTGGTGTCAATCGAGCGGGCGATTAGGTCAAGCACGCTAGCCATGAAGGAGCAAATCCATTTAGATAGACGCAGAAAGAGACGATCACCGCTGGGTCGGGCCCGAGCGACTATGGGGATGATGCAGCCCGAGGGGCGCCCCCGATAAAGTAAGTTGAAATCATGAACTAAAGGGATACATGCCGCAGGGACGGACCCAGGCGGCCTCGGAATGATGCAGCCCTGGGGGGCGCTCCCAGCTAAAAATGAAACTCGAAGGATGTCACCTGATGATGCTGAAGATGGAGGGATGCTGAAGTAGCGGACGGCGTGCGCTGCGGGAGACGATCTTCACGAGCCCCCAGGCCCAGGGGCCTCGGGAGGCTCTGGAGGCACTGGCGGATCCTCACAGACCATCTCCATCTCCGCTAGGACTGCGGAATGACTGACCGCCTGAGCCTCCAAGATGCCCCTCATGAGGTGCTAACACACAGCAACCGCGTTCGGCAGGCCGTAAGGCATGCGAACATAGCTGTGGGCTGGGCCTTCACAACGCCCCACGCGTGAGGGCCAGAGGTGCTCCTGAGAGGCGGCTCGGTTGAGTCCTGGTATGCAGATGCAGATGCGCAGCTCACCATCCTCGCCTGGATGGGGAGCTACAGCGGGCAAGCGGCGGCTGCCACTCATGACTCTTGACTCCTACAGCTCCTGAATGATCTCGCTGACAAATTCCTGAGGGTTTTTCCCTCCTTGCTTTGCTCCTTCCTGAGGGAAACGTGTGTTGAAGCACACCTCCAAGTGGTGCCCGAGCGTCTCCCTCATGATATTAGCAAAGTCGATGGCCCTCCAGAAAAGAGCCCCCGAGCCCTGCTCGAGGAGGGCGCCGGGCGCAACTTCCTATGCGATAGAAGGAGGTGCCCCTTGAATAGACGCAGACCCTGAGGGGCCTGCCTCCCGAGGGGTCGGGCCAGGTGATGTCTTCTTCTTCTTAGGAGCAACCTTAGGAGCACTACAGGAATCCAGTACTTTGCCATCTGCCATGGCGGACGGCAAAGGCAGGGACGGCTGACGGCAAAGCACTTTGCCGTCCGCCGCGGACGGCAAACACCGACGGAAAAGATAGGGTCGGCAAACAGGTCCTTTGCCGTCTGCTTTCCATGGCGGACGACAAAGAGCCCTTTGCCTACAGCGGCGGACGGCAAAGAGGGGGGACGGCAAAATGTGGCACGTCCGCCATTGTCACTCCGTTAGGCGGCTAATGGCGGCCCTTGCCGTCCACCAGCGGACGGCAAATTAGTGCGCCTCTTTGCCGTCCGCCAGGTGACATCAGCAATACCTCAGCGCCCGTTCTTTTTTGCCGTCCGCCCGGCGGACGGCAAAGGCGAAGTCTTTGCCGTCTGCCACTGTCGGCAAATTGGCCAAATGGTCCACCCCAGGAAGCACAGGTGGGCGCCACGTGCCCCTCTTTGTCGTCTGCCATCGACGGCAAAGGGGTCTTTACCGTCTGCCGCGGACGGCAAAGAGCCTGCACTGCCTCTTTTTTTTTCTGTTTTTCTTGTATCCAACAATTATCACAACAAAAATTTCACATCACATATATATCCATCACATAAATATCCATCACATAGTTCCATCACATCACATATATATCCATCACATATATATCCATCAAAAATTTCACATCACATATATATCCATCACATAGTTCCATCGATCCATACATATTACAATATGCAAAGTTTCTTCATAGCAAGCCAGCAGAATACAAGTGCATCAAAGGAAAAAACAGGAAAAAGCAAGCAATCCATCATGAAGCTGGCTTCCGTGAAGTGAATGAAACCTGCAAAATGACAAATAAGAAAGTTAGAAAAAGAAGACTAGAAGAAGAATTAGACTAGAAGAAAAAGAATAGAAGAAGAAGACTAGAAGAAGAAGTATATGCCATATATTAGCTAACTTCGGTGAAATGTATCGTATATGAGCTAACCTAGGTGAAATGGGTAGTTTATGAGCTATCCTAGGTGAAATGGATCATTTTGGAGCTAAGTTAGGTGAAATGGGTCGTTTATGAGCAAACCTAGGTGAAATGGGTTGTTTATGAGCAAACCTAGCTGAAATGGGTCGTTTATGAGCAAACCTAGGTGAAATGAGTCGTTTATGAGCAAACCTAGGTGAAATGGGTCATTTATGAGCTAAGTTAGGTGAAATGAGTCGTTTATGAGCAAACCTAGGTGAAATGGGTCGTTTATGAGCTAACCTAGGTGAAATAGGTTGTTTATGAGCTAACCTAGGTGAAATGGGTCATTTATGAGCTAACCTAGGTCAAATGGGTCGTTTATGAGCTAACCTAGGTGAAATGCCACGTTTTTGAGCTAACTAAGGTAAAATGGATCGTTTTTTAGCTAGCTTAGGTGAAATGGGTCATTTTGGAGCTAACCTAGGTGAAATGGGTCATTTTGGAGCTAACCTAGGTGGAATGGGTCATTTTAAAGCTAATGTAGGTTAAATGGATCATTTAGGAGCTAATCTATGTAAAATGGGTCATTTTCGAGCTAACTTGGATAAATTGGATCACTTGTAAGCTAACTAAGGTAAAATGAGTCATTTTAGAGCTAACTTAGGTAGAATGGATGGTTTATTAGGTCAGTAAGCTTATTAAGTCATTTTGGAGGAAAAGAAGCTAACTCTAGGTCATTATGGTAAGCATATTGGAGGAAATAAAGCTAAGTCTAGGTCTTTATGCATTTGTTAAGCAAAACACTAGAGAAACTTACCATGATCACGGAGGTGTAGGAGCGGGCTGGCTCGCACCGGTAGCTGGAGAAGGAGCGGGCTGGCTCGCGCCGGTAGCTGGAGAAGGATCGTGCGATGCGTTTCTGGAGTTAAGCTGCACCAAAGATCATTTCCAATGTCTCGTTAGCATTATGACACTCAAATGTTAAGACAAGCAAGTAATGTCCATTCAAATTAAACTCACCGTGCTCCCAGGAGCAATCACTGGCATCGGCGGAGCGGTCTGATCGGACTTGTCGCACACAGACTGCACATTTGGTTTTCACAACAGAGTCATACTAGTTAGTAATGAGACTCAAATATTAAGACTAGCAAGTAATCTGCAGAAGAAACTTACCACAAGGAGCTCGTACATGGCCCATGCCTGCATGTCATTCCATGCCCTCTCCTCCTCCAACATCTTTGTCGTCTTCTCCTCCAACTCCCGCTGCCTCTCCGCCGCCTCCACCAAAAGTTTCTCCGTTCTATCTCTCTCACTCTGTATAGCAGCCTGCAACACCACTCACATGACCATTTGTAATCATTGATGGAAGCGCACACAATGTAATGGAGAAAGATAGCTGAGTACGTATAACTAACCTTGATGGTGAGTTGGACTGGCCGTTCACGAGGCCTTATCTCAGGAGCGGAGCTCGACTGGCGTGCCTTGATCTCCGGGAGAGTGCTAGGACAATGGATAAGTCCATCTCCCATGGCTATGGAGCCATGGGACCTCCCGCCACCAGATATCATCAGCAGCTCTGTATCAATGGGACCCTGGCTCGGGTTAAAGTCCTCCCCTTTCCTCGCCTTCCCCTGATCTCTATATTGCACGAGCTTCTCGTGGGCGGAGATGTTGGTGAAGTTCTTTGGATCATCGAGGTCAGACGCAGAGAATGCATTGACTTTCTTGTAAGGGCCAGTGTGGGCCATGGCATACAAGTCGTACACCTCTGGCACCTTATCCGCGTTATTGTAGCGTGCCTGAAAGAGAGAAACAAAGTAAATTAGTAATTAAAGGGCTAAATCTAGCATGATGAATGAATTGCATGAATCATGAAGCAAACCACATACCCAGTTCCGCCCGTACTGAAATAAGTTGGAGCTGCCTTGGTGGTGTGGCACACCTTCCATTTGGGCACGTTTGTCCTTGGCCTCTTTGTGGGTGGCCAGCCATTCTTCTGAGCACCACGCATTGACCAACACCTCCCAACAATCCATCCGATCCGCACACCATCTCGGAGGGGCCTAAGTTAGCAAATAGAAACTTGAGCGCTAAGGCTATGAATTACTAAATGAAGGAAATAAGTACAAGGCCTTAAGAATTACCTTCATGTACTTCTCCTTACTCAAGAACTTATCGCGACACTCCTACTTGGGCTTCTTGATACCACGCCCGGCGTAGTAGTCTCGAACAGCATGCACCCGAACCTCATGCCGTAAGTTCTGAAGTAGGCGCTTGCACTCCTTGTGGATAACATGATACGCCTCCTCCTCGTATCCCTCCTCACACCTATAGAATGTCTGCAATCAAATGAGACAATATTGATTAGTACAATTAATAACTAGCTAGTTAAAGATTTTAAATTGCGTAAAGGAGCAATTACCCAGAACTTTCTGATCACGACGTCTGCCCTCGTCTTGCACAAGACACCGTCGATAATCTCACCCGGCGGGACCGGGGCAGCCAAGTAGTGCTCCCAAGTCAATCCAACCTTTGGAAGCCGACCCTCACCAGGCAACGTGACAAACCCCGGGAAGTTTTGCCGAATCAGAACTCCAAGGACGGAGTTGGGCCGGCGGACACTTTGATGGTGGTCCCAACCCCTGCAGCATGACAAGGCCAACACATCAGTTATTTGAAGAAACGTGAATGCAGAAGGTACAAAAAGATTAAATGCACTTACCTCTCCCCATCAGGGAAAATCAACCACCTCTGCTCGCGGGTCGCCGGCACGGACAGGAGCTGTGTAGCACCACGCTGGTAGACGTTGCCCCCCTCCAACCCCTCCTCATCAGTCCGCTCCCCACCATCATCAGCATGGCCACTCGGCTCCCCGCCATCCTCAGGCTGACCTGACTAGGTACCCCATCCAGACGTGTGCTCCTCCAGGGTCTCGTGGGCCCAAGTCTCGTTGGCCGAAGGCCCGTCGACCCGAGGCTCGTGGGCCAAAGACCCGTGGACCGGAGGCTCGTGGACCGGAGTCCGTGCAGCCTCCTCCTCAGACAAGTCCACCCTAGCAGTCACGTGCTCGGGTGAAACAGCTGGGGGCGGTGGCGAGGAAGGCGCCGTAAGAGTCACCCTACCTCCTCTCCCGCGACCACGTGCTCCACCTCCTCTCTTCTTCTTACCTCGTCCCCTGCTGGGCACCGCGGTCGACGAAGAAGGGCCCGGCGGTGTCGCCATACTGTCCAGCAATGCTCTGCGGCGCGCTCCCGACCAGCGCCCACCATCTTTCAACACCTGCCATGACAAAGAATAAACGAAATTAGTACAACATAAAAAAAGGTACCGACATGAATAATAATATGTATATCACTTAAGTGTATCATCATCAAGTACAACATAAAAAAATTGAATACCTGACACTACTAATAATCTCGATCAGTATCATCAATAAATGCATAATCATCATCATCACTATAATCAATGATGGGCTCATAGGGTTCATTGGCATCAACATGTGCAAGGCCACCTTGACGTAATCGGTCAAGCATTGACAGGTCATCCGTAGCAGTAACCTCTTCTTGTTCCGGCTCTTCTTGTTCCTCCTCTGGGGTGATGTCGGATTCATTGTCGTTGTCTACTTCAATGTTTTGGGGTGAAGTATAGCGGTTCTTGAAACGCTTTTTGGAAAGACATGTCTTTTGGAAGAATTCTCCTTCATATGTGTCTGGGTTAATGTGACGTTCATAATCCTCTTCCTTTGGGGGCGAAAGTCTAGCACGTGGCGGCACTTCATAAACGACATCCCAACCTTTCAGATTTGGATTAGTTTCGCAGGCCCACGGTAGATAGAATACTTGGGTCGCCTGTTGAGCCAAAATATAGACATCAGGAACATCTAAATGAGTGCTTTGGTTGATTTCAACTAGCCCTATATGTTCATGAGTCCTTCTAGTCTCCTTCGGCTGAAACCAATAACATTTGAAGACTACGACATTCGGTGGGTTTTCACCATAGAACAGAAGTTCATAAATTGCTTCAACTCTCCCATAATACTCGGTACCTCCTTCGCCGATAGCAGATACACAACAATTTGTAGACTTTCGATCGGCCATAGATAGCTCTTTGCCATAGGCACGGGAACCTTCAATGCACACACCAGCCAACGAATAGCGCATACGCCGGCAAGTCATGCATCGAGTACATGTACCAGACACGCATTATGAAGTTCCGTTTGCTAAAGGCGTCGTATGTCTTGAACCCATTATCCCAGGCTTCTTGCAATTCGTCCTTAAGCGTCTGCATGTACACATTCATATTTTTGCCCGGATAGTTGTGTCCTAGAATTATCAACGTCAGGAAAATGTTCTTTCTTTGCATAATCTGTCCGGGGGCGAGATTGAGTGGAATGACAAATACGGGCCAACAACTGTATTGGGCTGCCGTCATACCAAACACACTGAACCCATCTGTGCTGATGCCGACTCGAGGATGCCTCAGATCTACCGCTTTGTCAGCATGTAACTCATCAAACTTTTTCCACGCAACACCATCCGATGTGTGTACTGAAAGTGCGTTATATCGACTAGAGGGGGGGTGAATAGGCGATTTTTATGAATTCTTCACTGAGGAATTTGCTGGTGAGGAAATTCCTTAGCGAAGAACTACTTGCAGTGGAATAAGTACTCAGAAGTAAGCATAACAGAATACAAGCATGGTCATCATGATGAAATGAAGACTAGCACAGAGTACAGAAAGCGTAATCACATGATAACACAAGACGAAGACAAACAGACTGAAGAAATTGAACTGAGGAAATTGAGAAAGTCTTCAGTCAATGTCTTCAAGCACAGATATGAACAAACACTCAACACAGTAATGAGGAAATGAAAGGGTTGAGGAAATAGAACCAGTTAGTTGGTGAAGACAATGATTTGGTAAACCAGTTCCAACTGCTGTCTCAGTTGTACGTCTGGTTGGAGCGGCTGAGTATTTAAACTCGAGGACACGCAGTCCCAGACACCCAGTCGCTGAGCCACAGCTCAGGACACCCAGTCCTCACCGTATTCTCCTTGAACTAAGACCACGCAGGCCTCATCCAATCACTTGTGCTAAGTCTTCAGGTGACTTCCAAACCTTCACAGACTTGGTCACTCGGCGATCCACAATTCCTCTTGGATGCTCTAGATCTTGACGCCTAACCGTCTGGACGAAGCACAGTCTTCAAAGGTAACAAGCGTCAGATCCACGCAGGATCAATTTCTTCAGTGATGCTCAATCACTTTGGGTTTGTGGGGGTTTGGTTTTGGGATTTTCCTCACTTGATGATTTTCTCTCAAAGTCCTCGGAGGATGGGTTGCTCTCAAATGACAAGTTTCAAGTTCTCTCGGAGCAGCCAACCAACTAGTGGTTGTAGGGGGCAGCTATTTATAGCCTAGGGAGCAGCCCGACATGATAAGACATAAATACCCTTCAATGATATGACCGTTAGGTGGATAGGATATTTTGGGACAGCCGGCGTGCAGCACAGCAACGGTCGGAAATTTGACTCTCAAATTCTTCAGGGCAATCATGTTCCTCACTGTGTAGGCAATTCGCACTGGCGAATTCCTAACTCCTCAGTCAGAGCAAAGTCCTCAGTGAACAGAAGAACTGCATCTCTGTCACTGAAGAAATTGACTGAACTGTATGAGACTTCCAATGGCTTCACTCGAAGGGATTGGTAGGTGTAGGATTTTGAGTTGAGCATCACATGGAAATTTTTCCTTAGTATTTCCTCGACCCCCTTTAACACACGGTGTTTCCTATGACTCAAGAAAGAGAAAATGAAACTATGAAAACAAAAGCCTTCACGCTTCATGTTCCTCAAATGAATATCAAGTCTTCAAGGTCACACCAATTTCTTTGCTTTCAAAGTCTTCAGTCGAAGAAGTTCATTTTTCGGGGTCGAATTTCTCTGTAAATACCAAACTCCTCATAGACTTATAGACCTGTGTACACTCACAAATGCATCAGTCCCTTAACCTATAAGTCTTCAATACACCAAAATCACTAAGGGGCACTAGATGCACTTACAGTCTCCCCTTTTTTGGTGATTGATGACAACATAGGTTAAGTTTTCAACGGGGATAAATATATGAAGTGTAAATACTGATATTGAGGAATTTGATTGCAAGATATAGACGAACTCCCCCTGAAGATGTGCATAGTGAGGAATTTGCTTTTGAGGCAATGCACATTTGAAGAGTTGAATCATGGAGAACTCCCCCTATATCTTGTAATTCATACACGCATTTGATATGTATAATATGAAGAATTTGAAATGCATGATGAAATATGGTGCCTGATGAAATTCAGCATGCGTGCAATAATATTAACGAGGAATAAGCATGTCGAAAGCATCAAAAGTATCGGAGCATAGTGCAACAAAAGCACCATCCAAAAGTATCAGAGCACCATCGGGTTTAAGATTACAACTCGATCCAATAAAAGTTTCGGAAGAACGAGAGTTGCAACTTAAAAAAATGCACATAATATAGACCCGCTTGAAGACTAACTCAGATTTCTCCCCCTTTGTCATCAAATGACCAAAAGGATTGAAACTGAGGACTAACGCCCCTGAAGAATTTCAAGTCGATGGAGGAGCGCCAGCGTTATCGGGGTTGTTTGTTGTAGCAGGGCTTGCCACAGTGTCGTCCAAATCTTCATACTCATCAGTGTCACGCGATGAAGAATAAGAGCTGGCCACCAGATCAGGAACTTTGACCCTCTTGAATTTCTTCGAAGGAGGTGCAGACCAGTCAAATTCTTCCTTGAGACCCATAGTCTTCAGTTCTTCAGCGCTATAGACATGAGTGAGGACAGCCTAGGTGCGGTTGAGGGTTTCATGAAGGTAGTAGTGGTTTTTCTTCACTGCATTATGTGTTGAGGTCATGTTGTGAAGAATTGCACCAAACTGACGCTTTACCATTTGTGATTGCGATCAACCTTCTGATGAAGATCGAGGAGTAACTCACGGTCAGTCATCACCTTGGGTGCTGTGGCTTGAGGATTTTGCTTGGCTGAGGTATTTGCGGCAGTGTCATGTGTAGCAGAATCGTCATTGGTAGAGTAAGATGTAGCCAGGCGAAATTGACCATCCAATGGACGAATGCCTTCATCGATCACAGCAGCTGCCTTGCCTTTGTCATCAGATGATGAAACTGGCCGTTTGAGGACTTCAATGGGAAGCAAGTAGCTACCGTGGTTCAAAGTGTCAGCTTTGTAATTCAGTGAAGATCTTGCCCTTATGAATCTCATAATCCAAGGCGCATAGGGCTTCAGCTCGAATGGTGACATAGCAACATTTGCCAGAGTCCTCATGAAGAAATCATGGAAGTTGATGGGAACGCCATGAATGATGTTGAAAAGCATATTCTTCATGATGCCAACGACATCTTCATCATTTGAGTTGTGGCCTTTGATAGGACTCATTGTCTTCGTCAGAATGCGATAGACAATCCGAGGCACATAGAGCAATTCCTTGACGAGGAATTTGGTTCGTGGGGCCTGCCCAGGCTTCAAAGGCTTCATGAGCACTTGCATATAGTGATTTGTCAGTTCAGGGTCATTATAGATGCAACGTGCACTATCATGGGGAGGATCAAGAGGAAGGACACGAAGCAATTCAGTTGCCAGTGCCTTGTAGTTAGTGTTTTCAGTCATCCAATCCAACACCCATGAATTGACATCTTCAGCGTCTCCAATGATATGCAGTGTGGCGTAGAACTGAAGAATGAGTTCTTCATTCCAATCACAGATGTCACTGCAGAAATTGAGTAATCCTGCATCGTGAAGAACACTGAGGACTGGCTCGAAGATTTTGTCCACGTGAGGAATATGTTCATGATCGAAGATTTTGTCCTTGTCAAATAGCACTGAGGAATAGAAGTTGGCTTGACTAGCAGTCCAGAAACGCCTCTTCCTTATGCGAGCAGAGTCATATGGGTTGTAGTCAGTGAAGAACACATGCTCAGAAAAGAAGTCTTCAGCCTTGAACTTCTGTTTGCTTGAGAACGGATTCTTCGGCTTTGGCAGAGGGGTGTCAGTGATTTGTAGTACCACCTCAGGAATCGTGAGCTCAGGTGCTTCAGGCTGAGGAATTTCTGGTTCCTCTTCTTGTGCAATCTGTGGATCAGCAGCAGCAGGTTCTTCAGCACTAGCGGCTGGAATATCTTCATGAACAGAGGAAGTGGGATGAGTTTCTTCAGAGCCCATTTGAATAGTGTTTGCTGGGGACTGAGGAATCTGTAGAATAGGAGTGAAGAGAGGAGTATTGGGATGCTGACTTTCCCAGAAGTCATCGGTCATCACAGGTGTGGTGGATCCAATATCCACATGTTCATCTTCAATTTCCTCAACACCTGCCTCTTCAGCTGTGAACTGAGGCATAGGTGAGGAAATGACTAGCGGTGAGGGGATTGTGTCCACTTCAATTTCTTCATCAAACTGCTCTGACGAAGCAGCAGAATGATGTTCTTCATCAGATCCGCTTGGGATCTTGTAGTCTTCTCCAAAAGGAACAATTTCCTTTGATGACATGGAGGAAATTGGAATAGCATCAATAGGATGTTCAAGTGAGCTGGTCATTGGCTTCATTTTCTTCGTAGCCGAAGAATTTGACGCAGCTGATGCCTTCCTTTTCTTCACTGCAGCTCGCTCTGTAGCCTTGGTCTTCTTCACTTAATAGGCAGAAGGAAGAATTGGAGTTGGTGTAGGCGCGAGAGGAGCTGAGGACTTTGGTTGATTTTCTTCAGGCGCAACTGATGCAGTTGCCCTGATCTCTTTAGTTTCTTCAGGCGCACCACTAGTGGATGCCCTGGCAATTTCTTCAGCGGCTGGGATGGAGTCATCATCCCTGGAACTTACATTTTCATCAGCAGGCTGAAAGTCATCAGCGGTGCTGTCATGTTCTTCAGCAGGCTGAGCAGAGTCTGCAGCCTGAAGATTTTCTTGCTGCGATGGGGCAGCATCATTTGTCATTTTCTTCGTCAGGTTGACGAATCTCACTTTGGCTCCTTGCTAATCAGCATAGTATGCATCGAAGTTTTTGCTGAGGGCTTGGATTTCAGACTGAGCCTGGAGAAGTTCCTCGGGTGTCATTCTGACAACGTTTTTCTTCAGGAGCTTCTCCTTCCTGTATTGCGCTTTCTTGATCTCTCTTGCCTTCTCAAATTTCCATTTCTCTTGAGTGACGAAATGGGTCAGCATGTGACTTTGACCGGGTGTTAGAGGCAGATCAGGCATTGGAGTGTTTGGATCCTTGTGCCAGAGGTCAATATAGTCGAGGATTTTCTTCGGATCCAAAAGCAGTGGCACATATGTGCCTTTGGCTCTAGCGGCCTTCACTTGCCTGTCTCTGATGATTTCTGCAAGTTCATCATCAGAAGCTTCATCATTAGAGGGCACTTGGAATGCAACCTGTTTCTTCCTTGGACTTGGCCGAGGACCGCGTCCAGCTATTGCTTTAGTCTTCAACAGAGTGGGGCCTGATGAGGACATTGGTGCAGCTGAGGAACTTGCTGAGACACCAGAAGCAATTGAGAAACCCGTAGTCCTTTGACATGTAGCCAGATGCACAGGAGTTGAGGACTTTGAGGGAGCAGTAGTGGTCTGAGAATTTGCCGTGAGGGCACTGTTGGTGAAGCACTTGGCTTGCGAGCAGGCTTCTTTGGCATTGATTTCCTCGGTTTGACCGAGGCCTCAGTAGCAGCAGCAGCAGCAGAATCCTCATTGAATTTTCTCACTGCCTCCTTAGCTTGTCGTGCCAATTTTGCTTGGCGCCTAGCCCATTCTTCAGGAAAGTCCTCACCACGCTTGATGCTGGTGGGATCAGCTACTTGGCCAGGTGCCAATGGAGCTCTTGGGCATGGAGGATTTAAAGCGAATTTCTTCATGTACTTTGGAGTTACATATATGTACTCCCTCCATTCTCTTCCCCATCTCCGTTCAATCCTCTGAATGTGCACCTTGCGCTGATTTTTGTTCTCTTTGCCAAATTTGGCTTCATCAGATGTGCAATAATCCTTATATATGTCATCAGGGATTTCGAAAGCAGTCATGACCTCAGGCTTCTTTCCTCCTTTCTGCGGTCTCTTTCCTTCAGCCATATTCTTCAGATGAGGAATTTGAACAATTGAACACTCTGAAGAAGTATGCAGTTTTTCTTCGAGGAACGTTGCAAATGAGTTAAGTTGATGAGAACCTAGTGATTCAGCAGCGGACATGAGTACCTGTGAACAGAGTGTAGGTGCGAGGAATTTGGAGAGGTCATATGCGTTCTCAAAAGATTTTTGAAAAGACAAGTTTTGAGGAATTTGACCAGTTGTGCCTTGAGGAATTTCACTAAGCGTTCTTGTCTTAGGTTCCAGAGTTGTACAGATCGAAGATCCACACAATTGAGGAATCTTGAAGAAAATGAGTGCTTAGAGAAACGGATCAATAGCATACAGTGTGTGAGGTGTTCATATATGTGAAGATTTGAAGAATAAACACCTTTGAAGATTTTCAGGAAAGCTTGAGAATGAAAGTGAGTAATAAAAGTAACTTTAATTACCCGAACTGAAGAACACGACGAACTGAGATGAACAGAGGTGAAGTTCGTCAAGTTAGATCTCCCACGCCCTAACTTGACAGAGGGAGACAGCTACGGCGGCGGCGGAGTGAAGATTTCTGCAACCGGCGCGAGTACGATGGCGACGAGGTCGAGGCAGCGAAGCTCTTCCTCACCGCCGACGATGGAGTAGCAGCGGTGCTAGGGTTTGAGGAGCTCGAGCGAGAGACAGCTACCGAGCGGAGTAAATGAAGTGAGGAAGGGGAGAGGGGTATTTATAGCCACGGTAAAAACTGTTCGCCCAAAGATTTTGGGACGAACATGCCCCTGCCCTTTCTCCCTCACGCGACATGTGTCACCCACGTACTGTGCAGATGAGATCGTGTAAGATCGTGGGTGAATATAATAATGCATCATGGGATGAGGAACGGTTTGAGCGGCAAAACCGAAAATCTGGATAAGATTTGTTTTAAAGTTTCATTCGCAATTTCTTCAGCTGACAAGGACACAGTGAAGATTTTGAACGAGTTTCAAATAGAATGCACATGAAGAATTTGTGAATGGATTGGGTTGAGTATAGCATAGAGGGGGAAGGGTCCGATCACATTCACTTAGTTGAAAACGCAACTTGAAGAAATAGCCATAAGTGAATGCTGTAGAGGACATAAACTCATATATATGTATAGCCAATGAAGAAAAACGACGGAAACCGTGAAGATTTTGCAGAGTTGAAGAATTTGAAAAACTGAAGAATTTCAAAAATTGAGGAAAAACTCAAATTGAAGATTTTCAACTTTTTGTGGTGGCGTGACCCACCGTATAAGAATGATGATTTCAGACACCGCGTACAATTGTCGTAGGATTCTGAGAATCAAATTCTTCATTAATTTCTTCACACTTAGAGTGTCATTCTTCATTGATTGAAGAAAAACGTTTCTTGATGTGTTGCACATCTAAGTCATCAATTTTGCATAAGTGTTAGGATGTGTGTCCTTTTCAAAGAACATTCGAAGATTCTAAGATATTTAGCTCACACCGCAACTTGCTAAATCTCTTCACATCCAAGGGCTTAGTGAAGATATCAGCTAGCTATTCTTCAGTCTTCACGTGCTCGATGGAGATGTCGCCCTTCAACACATGACCACGAAGAAAATGATGACGAATCTGTATGTGCTTTGTCTTCGAGTGCTTAACTGGGTTGTGAGCAATCTTGATGGCACTCTCATTGTCGCAGAGGAGAGGCACATTCTTCATGTTGAAGCCATAGTCCTTGAGGGTTTGCTTCATCCAAAGCAGTTGAGCACAGCAAGAGCCAGCAGCAATGTATTCAGCTTCAGCAGTAGATAGTGATACGCAGTTCTGTTTCTTTGAGGACCAACAGACCAAAGATCGTCCGAGGAAATGACAAGTACCAGATGTTGACTTGCGGTCCACACGATCACCAGCATAGTCAGAGTCAGAATATCCAATGAGATCAAAAGCAGAGCCCTTGGGGTACCATAATCCTAGTGTTGGTGTGTGAGCTAGATATCGAAGAATATGCTTCACAGCCTTATGGTGTGATTCCTTTGGTGCAGCTTGAAATTGGGCACACATGCAAACACTAAGCATTATATCTGGCCTAGATGCACATAAGTACAGTAAAGAACCAATCATGGAGCGGTATACCTTGTGATCGAATTCAATACCATTTTCATCAGTGCATAGATGGCCATTTGTGGGCATAGGAATTTTGACGCCTTTGCAATCTTGCATGCCGAATTTCCTCAGTACATCTTTCAGGTATTTCTCCTGAGATATGAATATGCCATTGTGCTGCTGACGAATTTGAAGACCTAAGAAGAATTTCAACTCTCCCATCATAGACATTTGATATTCTTCACTCATCATATAGGCAAATTCATCACTATAACGTTGGTCAGTACAGCCAAAGATAATATCATCAACATATATTTGGCACACAAACAGTTCACCATCATAAGATTTAGTAAAGAGAGTAGGGTCGAGTGAACCGGGTGTGAAGCCATTCTTCACGAAGAATTCCTTCAATGTATCATACCATGCCCGAGGGGCTTGCTTGAGGCCATAGAGGGCCTTATTAAGTCTGAAGACTTTGTCAGGATTCTTTGGATCTTCAAAACCTGGGGGTTGAGCAACATATACTTCTTCCTCAAGCTTACCATTGAGGAATGCACTTTTCACATCCATTTGATATAAGATGATATCATGATGGTTAGCATAAGCAAGTAATATGCGAATAGCCTCAAGTCTAGCAACAGGTGCAAAAGTTTCATCGAAATCAATTCCTTCAACCTGTGTGTAGCCTTGAGCTACAAGTCGTGCCTTATTCCTCACCACAAGGCCATTTTCATCTTGCTTGTTGCGGTAGATCCATTTTGTGCCAATGATATTATGCTTGCGAGGATCTAGGCGATTGACCAGTTCCCAAACATTGTTAAGCTCGAACTGATGTAATTCTTCTTGCATAGCCTGAATCCACTCCGGCTCCAGAAATGCTTCATCTACCTTAGTGGGCTCTGTGATAGAGACAAAAGCATAGTGCCCACAAAAGTTAGATAAATGTGAAGCTTTTGAGCGTGTGAGAGGACCTGGTGCGCTAATGTCATCGATGATCTTCTCCACTTGCACTTATTTTGCAACGCGAGGATGAGCTGGTTGCCGCTGAGGATTTTGATCAGCATTTTCTTCAGGTGCATTTTCTTCAGCGTTTTCTTCAGGTGCATCAGCTCGACGTTCTTCATGAACAGGAATGAATTCTTCAGTAGATTCTTCAGTAGGAATGACATCCTCAGTTGCCTTGAACTTGATAGAATCCTCAGGTGCTGGTTCATCTAACACAGAAGGTAGGTGCTCTCTTTGCGAGCCATTAGTTTCATCGAACCGCACATCTACAGTGTCAACAATCTTGTGAAGAACAATGTTGAAGACTCTGTAGGTGTGCGAGTCCTTTCCGTAACCAAGCATGAAACCTTCATGTGCTTTCGGTGCAAATTTAGAGTTGTGGTGAGGATCTCTAATCCAACATTTAGCACCGAAGACTTTGAAATAACTCACATTGGGTTTCTTGTCAGTGAGGAGTTCATAGGCCGTCTTCTTGAAGAATTTGTGAAGATATACTCTGTTGATGATGTGGCACGCGGTATCAATTGCATCAATCCAGAAACGCTGAGGTATTTTGTATTCATCAAGCATAGTGCGAGCCATCTCAACAAGAGTTCTGTTCTTGCACTCCACAACGCCATTTTCCTGAGGAGTATAGGGAGCAGATAACTCATGAGTAATACCAAGTTCATCAAGATAGGCATCAAGACCAGAATTCTTGAACTCAGTTCCATTGTCACTTCTGATGTGCTTGATCTTCACACCAAAGTTGGTTGAAGCCCTCGAGGAAAATCGTTTGAAGACTTCCTGCACTTCATGTTTGTAAGTAACAATGTGTACCCATGTATATCGAGAATAATCATCAACAATGACAAAACCATATAGAGATGCATCATTAGTGACTGCTGAGTAATGATTAGGTCCGAAGAGGTCCATGTGAAGCAATTCGAATGGACGGGTAGTGGTCATGATAGTCTTCGCTGGATGCTTGGCCTTGGTCATTTTTCCAGCTTCACAGGCTCCGCATAAGTGATCCTTGAGGAATTTGCCATTCTCAATGCCAATGACATGCTTCTTCTTTGCAAGCGTGTGCAAATTCCTCATGCCTGCGTGACCAAGTCGTCGATGCCATAGCCAGCCTTCTGAAGCTTTTGCAAGTAGGCACACGGCTGGTTGCGGACCTGTAGAGAAATCAACAATATACAAATCTCCTGTCCTAAAGCCTTCGAAGACTTTGGAATTGTCAGCTTCCATAATCACAACACAACGATACTTGCCAAATACAACAACCATATCAAGATCACAAAGCATTGAGACTGACATGAGATTGTATCCTAAGGACTCAAAAAGCATGACTTTGTCCATGTGTTTATCCTTAGAGATTGCAACCTTACCAAGACCCAATACCTGACTTTTGCCTTTGTCAGCAAAGATGATATGCTTCAGAGGTGATGGTGATAAGGGAGCATCCATCAATAGATTCTTGTCACCAGTCATGTGATTCGTACATCCACTATCGAGGACCCATTCAGTAGTTTTGGGTTGATCATCCTGCAGATGGATTAGTGTAGCTTACAATCTCATATGCTTCATTAGTGAAGAATATGATATCAATTTCATCAGATGAATTTCATCAAGCAGTAAACAGATATAGCAGTGTGAGGACGTGTGAAATGAAAGTTCATTTCATCATGATTCGCCTACGTCCTTTCAGGCATTTTCGTCAGGTCCCCAGCAAATTCTTCAGACATTAAAGCACGTCTGGAGACCTGACCCTGCAGAAGAGATTAGTTCTTTTTCTTCACAACCCACATCTGAAGGGGTGGCAAAGAGTTCATCACTCTGCGAGCACCATATGAGAATGGTGGCAAAGATGCCAAACCATTTCGTTTCACATAAGAGGGGTTAGGGTAAGCATATGAATAAGCAGAGAAATTCTTCGATTACTTATGAACATAATGGTTTGAAGAATAATGCACATATTCATAGCCCTTAGCTCTACCCTGCGAGATAGAGTTGTTAGCATGATGATAATCATATGAGGACTTTGATCCTTTTGAAGAGTTTGGTCCATATGAAGAATAGTTCTGGGGTTCCTGTTCTTCACAGGTGGTGTCGTGAGGACATTCACCTGAAGACTTTCAACATAACTTTTGGGAACCCAGATTTTCTTCATCGGGGAACCGTTCCTGCAGTTAGTGCCAACATATCTAGCAAATACTTCACCATTCTGATTTTTGAACAGTTTATAGTTGGAGTCAAATGACTCATCAGAAGAATGAGGAGATTCACATGTAAACCCAGATAAGTTAGATGGATCAACTGGAGGTCCCTTTGTAGCAACCCATGAGGTTTTGGGGTACTGCTCAGGCTTCCAATATGTTCCATCAGCATTGAGTTTCCTCTCAAAGGCAATACCCTCTTTCCTAGGGTTTCTGTTGAAGATCTGCTTTTTGAGCACATCACAAAGTGTATGATGCCCTTTGAGGCTTTTGTACATGCCTGTCATGTACAACTCCTTCAGCCCTGCATTGTCAGTGATACTAGCAATGTCCTCAGATGAGGAATTAGTGATAGCAGAGGCAGATGAAGAATTTGTAATAGTTGAAGCATTTGAACATTCAGGCGAAGAATTATCACATTCATGTTCAATGCACTTTAAGCATGGAGGAACAAATTCTTCCTGAGAAGCGCTGATTTGTTGAGCTAGTAATGAATCGCGCTCCTTCTGAAGATCTTCATAACACACTTTTAGCTTTTCAAGATCTTCCTTTCTTTGAAGAGATTCAAAAGAAAGTTTCTCGTGATCAGTCAAGAGGGTATTATGTTGATCTTGAAGGACGTCAAACCTTGAGTGAATTCTCTGAAGACATTCACCAATGCTTTTGACTGATCCATTTCTTTACGCAACATATCATCACTTTTGTCTAGCATATCTTGAACTTGTTCTAAAGCTGTTTGTTGTTTAGTGGCAATGCAAACAAGTTTGGTATAACAAGATTCAATATCATCATCAGATTCATCATTATCAGATTCATCATCACAAGACTCGGATGAGGAGCATTCGGTTACCTCAGCACCGTTTGCCATGAGACATGATGCAGAAGATGATGATTCTGGCTCGAAAGTCATCGTTTTGAGAGATTCCTTCAAGTCCTCAAACCAGGGATCATGACGAGTTCGATGACCTTCATAGACATCAGAGATTTGGTCCCAGATAAGCTTCGAATTGCCAAGATGCATAATGCGCCCGAATTGATCTCTGGATAGGCAGGAGCAGATGATATCCTTCGCTATGATGTCAAGTCGAGTGTACTTGCGAATATCATCAGCATCCGCCATCTTGCATAGATCAGTAAGACCAATCTCCGTGATGGTCCATAGCTCGCTGTTCATAGCCATGAGGCGCTTCCTCATCATGGCTTTCCACTTGGGATAATCATGACCGTCAAAGATAGGGCATGTCACTTTCTTCATACCTGCGGTCGACATAACTAAAACTCCAGGCGGTTAAACCAAAATCACACAGAACAAGGGAGTACCTTGCTCTGATACCAATTGAAAGTGCGTTATATCGACTAGAGGGGGGGTGAATAGGCGATTTTTATGAATTCTTCACTGAGGAATTTGCTGGTGAGGAAATTCCTTAGCGAAGAACTACTTGCAGCGGAATAAGTACTCAGAAGTAAGCATAACGGAATACAAGCATGGTCATCATGATGAAATGAAGACTAGCACAGAGTACAGAAAGCGTAATCACAGGATAACACAAGACGAAGACAAACAGACTGAAGAAATTGAAATGAGGAAATTGAGAAAGTCTTCAGTCAATGTCTTCAAGCATAGATATGAACAAACACTCAACAAAGTAATGAGGAAATGAAAGGGTTGAGGAAATAGAACCAGTTAGTTGGTGAAGACAATGATTTGGTAAACCAGTTCCAACTGCTGTCTCAGTTGTACGTCTGGTTGGAGCGGCTAAGTATTTAAACTCGAGGACACGCAGTCCCAGACACCCAGTCGCTGAGCCGCAGCTCAGGACACCTAGTCCTCACCGTATTCTCCTTGAACTAAGACCACGCAGGCCTCGTCCAATCACTCATGGTAAGTCTTCAGGTGACTTCCAAACCTTCACAGACTTGGTCATTCGGCGATCCACAATTCCTCTTGGATGCTCTAGACCTTGACGCCTAACCGTCTGGAAGAAGCACAGTCTTCAAAGGTAACAAGCGTCGGATCCACGCAGGATCAATTTCTTCAGTGATGCTCAATCACTTTGGGGTTGTGGGGGTTTGGTTTTGGGATTTTCCTCACTTGATGATTTTCGCTCAAAGTCCTCGGAGGATGGGTTGCTCTCAAATGACAAGTGTCAAGTTCTCTCGGAGCAGCCAACCAACTAGTGGTTGTAGGGGGCGGCTATTTATAGCCTAGGGAGCAGCCTGACATGATAAGACATAAATGCCCTTCAATGATATGACCGTTAGGTGGATAGGATATTTTGGGACAGCCGGCGTGCAACACAGCAACGGTCGGAAATTTGACTCTCAAATTCTTCAGGGCTATCATGTTCCTCACTGTGTAGGCAATTCGCACTGGCGAATTCCTAACTCCTCAGTCAGAGCAAAGTCCTCAGTGAACAGAAGAACTGCGTCTTTGTCACTGAAGAAATTGACTGAACTGTATGAGATTTCCAATGGCTTCACTCGAAGGGATTGGTAGGTGTAGGATTTTGAGTTGAGCATCACATGGAAATTTTTCCTTAGTATTTCTTCGACCCCCTTTAACAGTACGGTGTTTCCTATGACTCAAGAAAGAGAAAATGAAACTACGAAAACAAAAGCCTTCACGCTTCATCTTCCTCAAATGAATATCAAGTCTTCAAGGTCACACCAATTTCTTCACTTTCAAAGTCTTCACTCGAAGAACTTCATTTTTAGGGGTCGACTTTCTCTGTAAATATCAAACTCCTCATAGACTTATAGACCTGTGTACACTCACAAACGCATCAGTCCCTTAACCTATAATTCTTCTTCCTTTTTTTTCCTTTTTCCTCTTCTTCTACTTCTTCTTTTTTTCAACTTTCTTCTTCTTCTAATAATCTAAACCTATATCTAGCACTAACCTAAACCAACCACTAACCTAAACCTATCAATAACCTAATTATACCTAAACAGCAAAGAAAAACAGTAGAAAAAACAAAAAAATGCTCACCTAGGCTCCTCTCGATGGAGGATGGAGGGGGCGGCGTGGGCGCAGGGGCGGCGGCGAGCCTGGCTCCGGGGCGGGGGGCGCGAGGCGGACGCACTAGCGGGGGGGGGGGGGGGGGGGCGAGGCAGACGCAGGCCTAGGGGCGAGCCTGCCTCAGGGGGCGGCGCGGGCGCAGGGGCGGAGGCGAGCCTAGCTCCGGGACAGGGGGGCGAGGCAGACGCAGGGGGCCCGCGGCGAACCTGGCTCCAGCGCAGGCGACGGGACGCCGGGGCGGTGGCGGGTGGTGGGGGCGATGGGGCGAGGGGCGGTGGGGCCAGGGGGCGGTGGCGGGTGGCGGCGGCGGCGGAGAGAGCTTGGGACGGTGGGGCGATGGGGTGAGGGGAGGTGGGGCAAGGGGGCGGCGGTGGGTGACGGGGGCGGCGGCGGGTGGCGGTGGTCGTCGGGGAGGAGAGGGGGACAGATCGAACAGAGAGAGATGGGCGGGGTGGGGCGCCGTTAGTAACCTAAATATTTACCGTCCGCCCCACTTTGCCGTCCGCCCCACTTGCTCTTTGTCGTCCGCTAGCGGACGGCAAATAGGGGGGGCCGTTAAGTTTTTTTAAACCAGCTCGTCAGTGGGTCCCCCTCCCTCTTTGCCGTCCGCTAGCCGACGGCAAAGCTTCTTTGTCGTTTGCTAGCGGATTTAAAGAACTGGCTGATGGCAAAGAAGTACTTCGCCATCAGCCAGTTCTTTGCCATCCGCTTTTGGGTAGCTGATGGCAAAGAGCTTCGTTGCCGTCCTCTATCAGACAACAAAGAGCCAGTAGATGGCAAAGTAGCTGTTTCCAGTAGTGGAGGCCTCCCGTTCCTGTGATCTGGGTCTTCAATCGATGCGGCTTGGAAAGCACGTTCCAGAGAACACACAACGTCTCTCTCTTCACAAGGCACAGAGATGACTCCACCGCTTCCTAGCATCTTGAGGACATTGTAGCCGTGATGGGTCACGGCCATGAACTTGGCCAGGGCTGGGTACCGGAGGATGGCATTGTACGGCAGGCAGATGTGAGCGACGTCGAAGTCAATGAGCTCGGTGCGGTAGTTGTCGTGCTTCCCAAAGGTAACAGGAAGGCGGACCTGCCCTTTCGGAACTGTGGAACCATCAGTGACTCTTGAGAAAGGCTTGGTTGGATGCAGCTGATGTTTGGCACTTGGAGATTGTTGAACGTCTCGACGGATAGAACATTGAGCCCTGCTCCGCCATCGATGAGGGTCCTGGTGACTTGCACATTACTGATGATTGGGGAACAAAGCATTGGGAGGACTCCTGCTGTGGCCGCGCACTTTAGCTGATCCACTGAACTAAACATGATAGCGCACGCTGACCACCTGAGAGGGCGTGTGGCTTCAATCTTGGGGAGGACTGCATTCACTTCGCGAGTAAACTGCTTGAACATGCGCTGAGAGGCCGGGGCTTGTGCGCCGCCCAAGATGCAAGCGATTGCGCGCGGCTCCTGGAAGCCTCCAGCCCCCTCATCCTGGTGATGGTCTTCATTCCTCCTTGGCTGTGGTGGTAGAGGAGGGAGGCCCGCATTGCCTTGTGGGTGATCCTCGCGAGGCTGATCCCTCCAACCCCCCTCGCGAGGTGGGTCCTTCAAGCCTCCCTCATGAGGCTGGTCCTGCCAGCGGTCCTCGCGAGGTCGGTCAGGCCACCCTTGGCGAGGGCCATGGTCTTCCCATCGTCCTCCACCTCTTCCTCCTCCTCGGCCATAGCCCCTATCGCTGCGCTCGGGGCGTTAGCCGACACGCACGTCTCGTACGGCCCTGAGATCTTGGCATTCGTTGGTGTTGTGGGTGTGGAGGTCGTGGTACACGCAGTACCGGCTGCCCTTGGATGACTCAGGCTGATCCCTGCCTCGCTTGGTGTCTGGCTCTGCTGCAAGCACAACAGCCCCCTTGCGCTTCACGTCCTTGGCCTTGGGCTTCTTGTCTTTTGGGTCAGCAGCTGGCAGCTCGAGGAGGGAAAGGCGCCCTTCCTTAGCCCTAGCGCACTTGGTCGCCAGATTGAACAGCTCCAGAGAGGTGCACAGGTCTTCATGGATCGCGAGCTCCTCCTTCATCTTGATGTCACGCACGCCGTCAGAGAAGGCTGAGATGATGGCCTCCTCAGACACCTTGGGGATCTTAAGGCGAGCGCTGTTGAAGCGCTGGATGAACTTCTGCAGGGTCTCTCCCGGCTGCTGCTTGATGCGGCGCAAGTCGCTCATGGCCGGGGGCAGGTCGCGGGTGCCATGGAAGTTGGCGATGAATCGGGTGCACATCTCGTCCCAGGAGGATATCATGCCAGGAGCCAGGTTCAGGAGCCAGGTGCGGGCGCCGTCCTTGAGCGCCATGGGGAACCAGTTAGCCATGACCTTCTTGTCCCCGTTGGCGGCTTCGATGCCCAGCTCGTAGAGCTGGAGGAACTCAGCAGGGTCAGCCGTGCCATCGTAGCGCGGGGGCAGCTCTGGGTTGAACTTGCCAGCCAAGCCACGCTGCGCAGCTCGGCGGAGAAGGCACGGCAGCTTGCGGTGGCCGCGGGTGCCCTTTGGTGACGGGGAGCTTGATCTTGTGGGTCTCTGTGCGCTGCAACCAGGTGCAGTGCGGGGTCTTGATGCTCTGGAGCAGGTGCGCATTCGTGCCGGGCTGGTGCGGGGAGCACACGGGCGGCTTCTTGGGGACGAGTGATCTCTTGGCAGCTCTTCTCTTGCTGCGCTGGTGCCGGACGGAGTGGGTTCCGCCCAGGGGCCACGCGCCTTGGGGCCAAGGTGCCTTCTTGAGGGGGAGGCGGCTGAGGTGACCCCGGAGCTTCGTCGCCCGTGCAAGGCGGGCTGCGGTGCAATGAGAGGGATGGTGCAGGGCAGCCCCCAGCGGCGCTGACGATCTCGGTGATGCGGGCGAGCCACTCGTCATAGAGGTCGTCGACGGGACGGTAGTGCAGGAGGTCTCGCGCCAGGAGCAGCGCGGCATGCGCATCCGCAGGAGCGCGACGGGCGTGGGACAAGGAGCCGCCGGAGTCAGCACGGGGTGGCGGTGCGGCCTTCTCGCCGCACTGAAGAATGCAGGGATGACACCTGCTGCTCGTTCCCCGCCGGGTCGGGGGCCGTCTGGGCGACGCGAGTGGCGAGAGCGGCCCGGCGCTCGGCGCGGGCGCGACGTGCGTCTGACATGGATGGGACGAGCGGTCAAACATGAGGCAACGGAAGGCAGATTTCGGCACACCCCTACCTGGCATGCCAAATGTCGGATTTCGGGTTCCGGCAGACCCTTGAGGTTCGAACACTGGGGTGCACGTGGAAATTACACCTCCAGCCTACCCATGTCTCTCTACCTCGTCAGGATCTAGAACTACACGAAGAACATCACAAGGGACATGAGATTTATACTGGTTCAGGCCACCATTGTGGTGTAATACCCTACTCCAGTTTGTGGTGTGGTGGATTGCCTCTGGGGCTGATGAGGAACAGTACAAGGGGAGAACAGCCTCGCGAGGGTCTATTCTTGGCTGGTGCGATGAACTGCTAGGGAGTTCAGTCGCCTCTCTCTCTGTGTCCCGGATGTGGATTCTCCCCCCTACCCTATGGGTGGCTAGTCCTATTTATAGGCGAAGGCCCCGGGCCTCTTCCCAAATATTGAGCGGGAAGGGCGCCAACAATTGGCCATTTTGAAGGGGAACATCTAGTAAACTTATCCTAACTAAAGTTGGTCCTCGCCTGCCAAAGACCCTGACGATGACACTGGCTTGGGCTCCACGATGACCTCCGCTCTGCCGTCCTGCTGGTCTTGGTCTTGTTGCACCGAAATGGTTGCCCGCCTGCGCTTGCCCCCTTTGAACCAAAGGGGAAAAAAGGACTCTGCGCAGGCCGGCGCCTGCCTGGCACCCGCCTGGCCTTGGTCATCATGGCTTGCGTCACGGGCACCTCGTGAGGCACCCCGCCTTGATCTCTCTGCCTCCTCGTGAGCCAGCCTGATGAGGCCGTGCCTGGGGAAGCTTCCTGTCGTCCGCCCCGCGAGGCTTGGCCCCTCGTGAGGGTCTTGAGCATGTGTTGATGAAGATGGGCCATACTGGGCCACTCCTTGAGCCACGCCGCAGGCTGCAGGCAGGCAAGTCTGGGCACCCCCGTTCCCAGAACGCCGACGGTTTTTGATCATATCTCGCTTGTGAGAGAGGTTATTAGTCAACTAGTCTGAACCTTTTAGATCCGTGTGTGCTTTACAAATCTCTATGTTATCTTGTATATGCAGCTACCACACACTATTTGGAACTATTCCAAATAACTGCTCTACTATACAAATCCGGTTTACTACTCAGAATCATATGGATTAGTGTCAAAGTTTGCATCGACGTAACCCTTTACAACGAACTCTTTTACCACCTCCATAGTCGAGAAAATTCCTTAGTCCACTAGTTACTAAGGATAACTTTGACCGTTGTCTTGTGATCCACTCCTGGATCACTCTTGTACCCCTTGACTGACTCACGGCAAGGCACACTTCTGGTGCGGTACACAGCATAGCATACTATAGAGCCTACATCTAAAGCATAGGGGACGGCCTTCGCCTTTTCTCTCTCTTATGCCATGGTCAGGTCTTGAGTCTTACTCAATACTCACACCTTATAACACAGCCAAGAACTCCTTCTTTGCGGATCTATTTTGAACTCCTTCAAAATCTTGTCACGGTATGTATTCATTTGAAAGTACTATCAAGCGATTTTGATCTATCCTCGTAGATCTTGATGATCAATGTTCAAGTAGCTTAATCCAGATTTTCCATGGAAAAATACTTTTCAAACAACCCTATATAATTTCCAGAAATTCTACATCTTCTCTAATCAACAACACATACTCATCAAAAATTCTGTAGTGCTCCCACTCACTTCTTTGGATATACCAGCTTCTCATAAAATTTGTATAAACCCAAAATCTTTGATCATCTCATCAAAGCGTATATTCCAACTCTAAGATGCTTACTCCAGTCCTTAGAAGGATCGCTGGAGCTTTGCATACTTGTTAGCATCTTTTAGGATTGACAAAACCTTCTGGTTGTATCACATACAACCTTTCCTCAAGAAAATCGTCGAGGAGACAATGTTTTGACATCCTATCTGCAAGACTTCATAAATAATGCAGCAACTGCTATTATAATTCCAATAGACTCTTAGCATCGCTACGAGTGAGAAAGTCTCATCGTAGTCAACTCCTTGAACTTGTCAGATAACGTCTTAGCGACAAGTCGAGCTTCCTTAATGGTGATACATACCATCATTGTTTGTCTTCCCTTTTAAAATCCATCTGTACCCAACAGCCTTACGATTATCAAGTAGTTCTTCCAAAGTCTACACTTTGTTTTCATACATGGATCCTCTCTCGGATTTTATGGCCTCGAGCCATTCGTCGGAATCCGGGCCCACCATCGGTTCTCCATAGCTCGTAGGTTCATTGTTGTCTAGCAACATGACCTCCAAGACAGGATTACGTACCACTCTGAAGTACTACGCATCCTTGTCGACCTACTAGGTTTGGTAGTGACTTGATCCGAAGTTTCATGATCACTATCATCAGCTTCCACTTCAATTGGTGTAGGCTCCACAGGAACAACTTCCTGTGGCCTGCTACACACTAGTTAAAGTGACGGTTCGATAACCTCATCAAGTCTCCACCATCCTCCCACTCAATTCTTTCGAGAGAAACTTTTCCTCTAGAAAGGACCTATTTCAAGAAACAATCACTTTTGCTTCCGGATCTAAAATAGGAGGTATACCCAACTATTTTCGGTGTCTTACGAAGATGCATTTATCCGCTTTGGGTTCAAGCTTATCAGGCTAAAACTTTTTCGCATAAGCGTCGCAGCCACAAACCTTTTAAGAAACGACAGCTTAGGTTTCCCTAAACTATATTTCATACGCTGTCATCTCAACGGAATTACGTGGTGCCCTATTTAAAGTGAACGCGGTTGTCTCTAATGCCTAACCCATAAATGATAGTGGTAATTTGATAAGAGACATCATGGTATGCACCACATCCAATAGGGTGCAGCTATGATGTTCGAACACACCATCACACCATGGTGTTCCAGGCGGTATTAGTTGTGAAAAGATTTCCACAATGTCTTAATTGACCAAACACGTAACTCAGATATTCATCTCTATGATCATATCATAGACATGTTATCCTCTTGCCATGACGATCTTCAACTTCACTCTGAAATTACTTGAACCTTTCAATAATTCAGACTTGTGTTTCATCAAGTAAATATACTTAGAATCTACTCAAATCATCTGTGTCGGGGGTTGGGTGCGACATATGCCAAAGGATGGCTTATCATGGTGGGGGCGAGTAGAACGTCGCCGGTGCCTGGAAACGGGATAAGGCGTCGACATGCACGCCAGCGAATCTTACCCAGCTTCGGGGCTCTCCGGGGAGATAGCACCCCTACTGCTGCTCTGCAGGGTCTCCGCATGATCACTCAAGCAAAGTGGTTACAATGGTGCTCCTAGAGCTGTATCAAGAGGCAGGAGAGAGCAAGGCTAGTTCTCTCCTTCCTGTGTTGTGTGGTCTATCTCTATCAAGGTCCGAACCCTTTGCATGGGTGCCCCGAGGGGTTTATATAGGCCTACCCCTCGGGGATACAATGGTAATCCGGCTGGGTGCGCGCCCCAGCCGTTTGTCTCTCACACCGCCATTCTTCCCACCGGCTTCTGGGGCCCGCCGACTGGTGGGTCCCGCGAACAGGCCCGACACTGTGCAACACTCCTGGTGATGCAGGCTTGGTCATCGGGTCATGGCAACAGTGCCGCCATCTATCGGGCGGTCACTGTCGCCATTCCCCATCCAATCTGATCAATGGCTTGTGGGGCCCTGGAGGGGAGACGGCCGACTCCGGGGAGGCCGATTCCCGTAGGGCCATCTTCGGGCGCTCTGGCCGCCTTCGGTCCACCCACTGACAGGCGGCCCCGCGGTCTTCGGGCCGTACAGGCCAGCGTCATGGGCACAGTGCGTCGCGCACTGTGGCTGAGGTCAGGGCAGGCATGGCAACAGTATCGCGCCTCGCCGGAGATCTTCCGGCGATACGGCTCACTGTAGCCATGCCAGTCCCTCGTAGGAAGGAAGGGACGGCCACGTCGTGACCGTACTCCGCATCGGGCTTCGTGAAGTGTCATGGGCCGACTCCCATAGTCGGCCTCTTTGGAGGTCGCCAGCTTGGAGTCGGCTTGCCTTGGAGTCGGCTTGCCTCGGAGTCGGCTTGCCTTGGAGTCGTCATCGGGGACTCGACTTCTCTGGAGATCACCAGCTGGGGCTCGGCCTCTCTGGAGGTCGCCAGCTGGGACTCGGCTGAAGGAGCGTGGCCTGCCCTGATGTCTTGAAAGATCTAGGGTCCCGGGTCAGCCTACCCGTGGCCCATTACTCCGACAATCTGTGAAGTAAGAGCATAACGATATTCACTGCATGCCTCGGCACTCATTGGATTGCACACATCAAATGTATTACTTCCAACAAGTTGCTCTCTTGTTCCATCTCACTGAAAACGAGGCCTTTCAGTCATTTTGCCCATGTGGTATGGTTTGCATGTCTCAAGTGATTCAAAATCAAGTGAGTCCAAATGTTCCATCTGCATGGAGTTTCTTCATGCGTATATACCAATAGACATGGTTCGCATGTCTCAATCTTTTCAAAAATGAGTGAGTCCAAAGATCCATCAACATGGAGCTTCTTCATGTGTTTTATACCAATATGACTCAAATGGCAGTGCCACAAGTATGTGGTACTATCATTACTATCTTATATCTTTTGGCATGAACATGTGTATCACTCGGATCGAGATTCAATAAACCATTCATTTTAGGTGCAAGACCATTGAAGGTATTATTCAAATAAACAGAGTAACCATTATTCTCCTTAAATGAATAACTATATTGCGATAAACATAATCCAATCATGTCTATGCTCAACGCAAACACCAAATAACAATTATATAGGTTTAACACCAATCTTGATGGTAGAGGGAGCATGTGATGCTTGATCACATCAACCTTGGAAACACTTCCAACACATATCGTCATCTCACCTTTAGCTAGTCTCCGTTTATTCCGTAGCTTTTTATTTCGAGTTACTAACACTTAGCAACCGAACCGGTATCTAATACCCTGGTGCTACTAGGAGTACTAGTAAAGTACACATTAATATAATGTATATCCAATATACTTCTGTTGACCTTGCCAGCCTTCTCATCTACCAAGTATCTAGGGTAGTTCTACTTCAGTGACCGTTCCCCTCATTACAGAAGCACTTGGTCTCGGGTTTGGGTTTAACTTTGGGTTTCTTCACTAGAGCAGCAACTAATTTGCCGTTTCATGAAGTATACCTTCTTGCCCTTTCCCTTATTGAAACTAGTGGTTTTACTAACCATCAACAATTGATGCTCCTACTTGATTTCTACTGTCGGTGTCCTGGACTTGGGGGTATCTAGTCCTGACTGCCTGCGGCCCACCACGTGGCTTCATCGACGGCCTGGTACGGCCCAGCTTCAACACTAACACAGCAAGACCCTCGCGAGGGGCCAAGCCTCGTGAGGCGAACGACGCCAAGACTCCTGAAGGAGTGGCCTCCTCACGAAGGCTCCTGAGGGGCGGATAGTTCTATGCAGCTACCTCATGAGGCTCAACTGACGTGAGCCATGACGACCAAGGCCAAGCGGGCGCCAGGCGGGTGTGGAGCACAGGTTTCCTCTTCGGCGCAAGGGTGGCAAGCCATAGGCGCAGAGTCTCGAGGAATCAGCCAAAGGTTTCCATTCTGGTGCAACAAGACCAACACCGCCAGGACGGTAGGACGGAGGTCATCAATGTGCCCATCGCAGCATCACGACCAGAGGCTTTTCGCAGGTGAAAACTACTTTTGTCAGGATAGACTGTACTACTTGTCCCCTTTCAAATCCCGGCGTTGTGGAATCCCTTCCCGCTCATAATTGGGAAGAGAACCAAGGCCACTATATATAGGAATTAGCCACCACCATAGTGGAGGGAGATCCATTCCGACCCAAGCACCATACCAGCTCAAGAACACGTCACCTCCTGAGGCTTGTTCATCCTTTGTACTAGTTCATCCATAACCCCTCAAGGCAATCCACCACACCAAACTGGATTATGGTATTACACCTGAACGGTGGCCCGAACCAGTATAAATCTCTATGTCTCTATGAGCTCGACGCACTAGGCTAGGGAGGATCACGAGTAGGCAGGCTGGGCAGGTTGAGATCTCTGCATGCACCCCAGAATTCGAACCTCTCAAGGGTTGTCGGATCCCGAAAATCTGACATTTGGGGCGCCAGGTAGGGGTGCTGTCGGATATGGGGTTCCGGCAAAACCCTTAAGGTTCGAACTCTGGGGTGCGTGCGAAGATCTTTCCCCTACCGATCCATGTCCCAATGCCTCGCCGCGAATCTAGCTACACGATGAACAACACAAGGGACATGGGATTTATACCAGTTCGGGTCACCGTTTTGGTGTAATACCCTACTCTAGTTTGTGGTGTGGTGGATTGCCTCAGGGGCTAATGATGAACAGTACAGAGGAAGAACCGCCTCGCGAGAGGTGTTCTTGAGTTGGTGTGGTGTTCTACTTAGGTGGGTTCGATCGCCTCTGGATCAGATGAGAACTCGATGCCCTCTACTGTGGTGGCTATCTCTATATATAGAGGCCCTGGTCCTCTCCCCAAATATTGAGCGGGAAGGGAGCCAACAACGGCCATTTTGAAGGGGAACATCTAGTACAAGTTACCCTGACTAAAGATGGTCTTCGGTTGCCAAAGGCACTGGCGATCACACCGTCTTGGGCTCCACGATGACCTTCGTCCTGCCGCTCTGCTGGTATTGGTCTTGTTGCACTGAAATGGTAACCTTTGCTTGACGCCTCGGTACTCCACGCATGCGCTTGCGCCCTTTGCGCCAAATAGGAAACAAGGACACTGCGCAAGCCGGCGCCCGCCTGGCGCCCGCCTGGTCTCGATCGTCATGGCTTGTGTCACAAGCACCTCGTGAGGTACCCCTCCCTTGATCTCTCCGCCTCCTCGCGAGCCAGCCCGTGAGGCCGCCCCTGAGGAAGCCTTGCATCGTCCGCCCCGCGAGGCTTGGCCCCTCGCGAGGGTCTTGAGTTTGGGTTGATGAAGATGGGCCGTATTGGGCCACTACTTGAGCCATGCTGCAGGCCGCAGGCAAGCAAGTCTGGGGACCCCCGTTCCCAGAACGCCGACAGTAGCCCCTGGGCCCAAGGCACGCTCGGACTTGGCTTAGCAGCGAAGCGAAAGGTCAAGTGCGGAGCGCCGCGGGCCCCAACAGCCTACGGCCTTGGTTGCCGCATGGCGGTTGATTGGACGTGGGCGTCTGCGCTTCCCCACGCTTCCCCAATATGCGCCTGGCTAGGCGGCCACGAGACCTCTGCTTCCACCTCCAATCTGACTTGAGCTCTGCCTCTTTCTGTTGCCATGGCGCCAACAAAAAGGGAAAAAGGGAAGAAGCCTGCACCTTCTGCCAGCTCGCCTCCGGCAATCGCGCCCACCGTCGGCCGGTCGCTGATACTTAATCCGGAGGCCTTGGACAAGGTCCGCTCCGCCCTTGCCTCCAGCTTCAATGAGTGCGGAAGGACGATGACTTGGCCTGCATCCCATGCCTCCTTCGACAGGATCGTCACGGAGGTTTGATTCTTTGTCGACGCCCTGTGGGCTGGCCTAATTCCCCCCTTCTCTGCCTTCTTCAACACGGTACTTTCCAACTACCAGATCCATATGATGCATCTTGACCCCCAATCCATTACTCTTCTTGCTGTATTCGCCTTCGTCTGTGAAGCCATGGTGGGCATTTCCCCTTCCGTTGCCTTCCTGCACCACTTCTTCTCTCTGCGCCTGACCGACCCTTCGCAGTGCTCGGTGTGCGTGAGCTTCCAGGCCGTACCAGAGACAGACACCTCGGGGATTGATTTTGGTCTTCCACCTTCCATGAGCGGGTTCTGGGAGCGGTGGCTGTACGTGGATGTCAGGGTGCCCAGCCCCCTTCTCGCGCATCCGACATTTCCTGCTATCCCCAATCTAGGCTGGGGTCACAAGAGGCTCATGAGCCCCCAGCTTGCCTTTATCTAGCATCGATTCAAGAGGTTGAGGAAGCTTGGCGTGACTGCGCTCAAGGTGGTGAAGGAGTTCCTCCAGTGTCGCATCGTCCCTCTTCAGCGCCACTCTCGACCGATGTGGACCCTGACTGGGCATCAAGACCGCATGAGGCTTCAGGAGGGGGATCTTGCGCCTGAAACACTGAGGAAGGTGCCGAAGGTCCTGACTGGCGACCCCTCTCCGGGGGACATCCGGCACGGGGGAGGCCTCCTGTATCTTTGCTCGGGCAGGGCTGAGTTCGCAAGGCAGATGCCCCGCTTCGACGAATGGGGGTTGCGCCCAACTGACCTCATGGGGCCCCGCGAAAATCCAGCTGCCGTGGCTCCTCCCCCCGTCGCCCACGTCGATCTTGCCTCGGGAGGTGGTGCAGGGAGGCAAGCATCGCCGGAAGCTGGGGGATCTAGTGTCGAGACACCGATGTTACGCGGGGCTCCCGAGGTGTCATCCTCCAGAGCTCACGGAACCCGTTCCGAGGTGGTGGTTGATGAGGGGACACAACATGCGGCTCCCGAGGCCAAAACACCCGAGGCCTCGGCAGGCCACCAAGAGGTGGTACCTGATTTCTCCTCCTAGCCTAGCGCCCCTGATGCAAGTCGCCTTGGTGCTTCTTCGTCCATGCCATGCGGCAGCCCTCATGTCAAGAGCTTGGGCTGGTTCCACATAGACTTCGACGCCCTCCGCAAGAGAAAGGAGGCTTCGAGTGGTAGTGATTGCCCCTATGCCCGTTGAAGCAAAGGAAGTACTTCGCCATGGACGAGTAAGTTCCTCCTTCTTGTAACTCCTTATTCGTTGTTCCCTTTGCTGACTGCGGTCTTTCAGGATCCCTCCTGCCGAGCCTGCGGGGCCGGCCAAGAAGCCACATCCTCAGGCTTCATCTTCATCGCCGACCTTGAGTGTCTCGAGCCTGCGCGCCGCCCCCGACGTGAGTTCGGCTGGAGAGGTGAGCCGACCCATGGTGTGCCTTGAGCCTATGCGCTCGCTGTTCTTCCTTTGTGAGCTTTCCCGGAGCACAACCAGCTTGCCCCAGGCTCCTCCCCCAATCATGGACGGCGAGTGGTTGAAGTTGATCTTTGGCTCCTCCTCTGAGGATGGATCAGCGCCGGGCTGGGTCCCTCGCGGGGCCCGTCCGGTGATTGTGGGGGCGCCAGCCACCAACCCCCTGTCGAGAGGGGGCGAACCACTTCAGGGCCCTCCGCTGACGCCGTTGGCGGAGGACAACATTGACGACGTGCTCAGGCGTGCGCGGGAGAGCAGCGCCATCCGCCGAGATTTTCTTCAGAAGGCGACGGACGCGATGAGTCTCGATGGTGAGCTCGCAGATGCAGACGCATGTCTTGAAGCTGAAGGTCTGCGGCTGGTCGAGGAGCAGCGCAAGCTGAAGGTGGCCGTTAGTCTTGCGCGTCACCAGCGCGATCTTGACAACGCAAAGGCCGAAGCATCTCTTAGGGCCTCGTGAATGGCATGCTCCCGAGCCATTGAGGAGGCTCAAGAGGCAGACCGACGATGCGACATCATGGAGGAGCGAGCATGGGAGCTCCAAGCCTGGTGCAATTCCCTGGAGTAGCAAGTGGAGCTGCCCCAAGCTGCCCTTGCATCGCTGAAGGGGACGCCCATCGAAGAGGAGGAGCTTCGAAAGTGTGAGGAAGCGCTGACGCTGGAGGCTGCCGAGCGCAACCTTGATCTTGAACGGTTGGAGACGAGGGAGCGCCTGGTTACCCAGGTGGAGGACGATGTTGGCGCGCAGGAGGTCAGAATCCAAGAAGAGATCGACCGCCTCATGGAGGAAGCTCGCGCGGGTCTTGAGAGCGAGTATGAAGAGAGGTTGGAGTTGATCAAGGCCGAGGCTGCGGGCAGGACTGCCACTCTTAGGACCAAGCTGACTGAAGCGACACAGCGTGCTGAGGCCACCGCAGCCGCCTTAGTCGCGGCGCAGGCTAAGTTGGCCTCCTCCCGCACCGAACTGCTTCTCCTCCAATGGAGGGTCGATGGCGCCAAGTTCGTTGCGCGGCAGAACAAAGATGAGATTCGGCAGCGGCAGACGCTGGAGCACATGCATGGCCCCATGCTCCGAACGCTCAAGGAAAGGGCCAACGCGGCCTTGGGCAATATCTGTGATGCGGCCGCTGAGCAACCTCACATGACCAACTACGCCGGTATTCTCTAGTTCTTCACTGACGTGGTGACACATCTGGAGAATCGCTCTGAGAGGGTTCGTCAGCTTGTTGAGGAGAGGAGCCACGGCCTGCTCGCACGTGCATTCTCCCGTGTCTTCAGCCATCTTCAGAACACCGACCCCCACTTTGACTTCGATGCCGCCATCGCCCCGGTGCCCGAGGCTATCCGAGGCGACCTGGCGCTGTGGGTCGAGGACAATGTGGATGCGCTTGTCCGGGCCTTCACCTCTGATGATGACGGGGTGGTAGTTGCTGCGGACGAAGGTGACGTGGTGAACGGCGGCAAAGATGGTGCCAAGGACGGTGATGGTGAAGCCAGTGACAGCGGCAGTGGCGCCAGCGACGCTTCCGGAAACGACCAAGAGGATGCGGTGAGCGACATGTCCGTTTGATCATGCGCCCCCCTGTTGTTTATCCTACGCGGGAAAAGCTCGGGCGTGGCCCTGAAGGTTGTAAGAGCATTTTGGGGAGGGGGATCCCCTCATGTAAAAAGGACCGTTGTCCATGCGTTGTTAACGACGGCGCTGGATGGGCGCCCGCACGATGTTACGGGCCCTGCGATCAGTGGGTTGTTGTGATTTTACCTTTATCCTGGGTGAGCCTCGAGTAGGCTTGTGGTGACTCGCCGCGGGTCCCTTGGGAGACCTGTTAACCTTGCGGCGAGAGCCTGGCAAGAGCGAGTGCCGGCCGCGGGACGGCATGCGCGCGTGCTAAGCCCAGCCCCGCCCGCGAGAGGCCCGCGAGGGGGAGGCAGCTAGTGCAAATTCCAACTTGAGCAGAAACCGGAACACGAGAAAGCACGCGAATAAGACGAGTCACCCCCTCCCCGCATACGCAAACACAAATTCAACTTCAACTTAAATCTGAGGCGAGAAAGTCCGACCACACAAAAAGAAGCAAAAACAAAAGGCCGCGTCTGACACCTAGTCTAGTCTTGACGTATTCTCATCAGCTCGGCGCTAAGTGCTGCCACTGGGCGTGGGAGGGAGCCCCCGAGGCCCGAGGGCGGCTCTCCGGAGACTCTGGGGCGTGTACAACCCCAACTCATTAGTACGTGAGAGTGTCACGGGCGGCGAGCTTCACAGGCACTGACCTTCTTCATAGGTACCGGCTGAGGGAGTCCTGGACTAGGGGGTTTCCGGACAGCCGGAGTATCATCGTCCGCCGGACTCCGAGATTACGAAGATACAAGATTGAAGACTCCGTCCCGTGTCCGGATGGGACTTTCCTTGGCGTGGAAGGCAAGCTTGGCAATACGGATATGTAGATCTCCTACCATTGTAACCGACTCTGTGTAACCCTAGCCCTCTCCGGTGTCTATATAAACCGGAGGGCTTTAGTCCGTAGGACATAACCTCCATTACAACTTTCATATCATAGGCTAGCTTTTAGGGTTTAGCCTCCTTGATCTCGTGGTAGATCTACTCTTGTACTACCCATATCATCAATATTAATCAAGCAGGACGTAGGGTTTTACCTCCATCAAGAGGGCCCGAACCTGGGTAAAACATCGTGTCCCTTGTCTCCTGTTACCATCCGCCTAGATGCACAGTTCGGGACCCCCTACCCAAGATCCACCGGTTTTGACACCGACATTGGTGCTTTCATTGAGAGTTCCTCTGTGTCGTCGCCGATAGAAAGCATGCCTCCACCCGTCTTCAAGGACGGTATTCTCGCCAAAGGGGCCTTGACCTCCGGCCAAACTATCCGGCTAGGTGGTTTTCTTATGACCGCCTGTCCAGCCACTGCTTCGACAATGACTTCTCAAGTCGTCAAAAGCAATCTTCGCGTTAGCTCGGAATCCGCTGAGCAGCTGGATCCAATAGAGCTCTCGTCTGTCAACGAGCTCTTGGATCGCATCGCCGCCCTGGGAGTCGCTACAGACTACAATCAGATCGGGCTTAAAACCGATCTGAGAGGGATTAACTCTCCCTAGGTCACCCACCACGTCGCAGTGGTAGATGAACAATGCGGCGACTCTTTTCCTATATTGAAAACTAGTCACGTCCGGGTTCCCGAACCCTCCATGCCGGATTTCCGCGGAGGGACGGACTACGATCGAGCACTGAACTTAAAATCATGCATCATTCCAGACTTGCTGGTCTACGTCCAGCAATCCAAATTTCCGAATTCGGAAACTTCCCGGCCTTTAAGCCTTGAGATGGGTAGGGTTCCGGACTTAATTCCACCCACCCGCCCAGACATATGCGATCTATCTCTAATTCGGCAAGAGCCCGCTGAAAGAGTACATCACTACTGGGCCAGATTCCTCCTGGTCAGGGACAGGATAAAGGACTGCCGAGAGGATAACGCAATCTCAATTTTTTGCAATAATTGCGCGGATCAGGGAATCTTGAACGCCGTCAGCCACCGCAAAATTACACGCTTTGCCGACCTGGTGTCCATAGTACGAAAGTACTATGCGATGGAGAGTTTCCGGAAAACCGAAAATAATTTTTGGGACAATCCGGCCCCAACCCCAGTCCGCAACAAAAGGGTGCATTACACTCAGGCACCAGATACAAAAACCAAAAAGCAAAAACCCCATAGAGGGCACGGAACCGTACTGGAGGGATGGCTCAGTGGACCCTGTAAAATTCACAGTATAGAGGGCGTTGTCCCAACACATAGCCTCCGAGCATGTTGGATATTGCGGCAGGTGGCCAAAAGTGGCGAGGAGCTTCTAGCCCCGGAAAACCACTCCAACAATACTGGTACGATATCAACAGTCTTCGAGACCTTCGCATCAAATAATATGCGGAAACGAACAATCCGCGACCTCGCCGAAGTCTACCAAGTAGCAACAACAAATCCATGGAGCGACACAGCCATCACCTTCAATGCCAGCGACGAACCTAAATTCCAAACAGCCCAAGCACCAGCCGCACTGGTGCTTAGTCCTATAGTGGACGGCTTTCGACTTACAAAGGTCCTCATGGATGGCGGCAGCGGATTAAACCTCATCTACGAGGAAACTCTTCAAAAAATGGAAATAGACTGGAGCCGTATTGAGCGAAGCAGCACAACCTTCAGAGGAATAATACCTAGCCGGGAAGCACGCTGCACCGGAAAAATCACACTTGATGTGTTGTTCGGCTCACCGGACAATTACAGATCCGAAGAAGTCACGTTCCAAGTGGCCCCGTTCAACAGCGGATATCACGCTATACTAGGACGGGAGGCATTCACAATTTTTCAAGCCGTACCCCATTACGGGTACATGAAGCTCAAAATGCCTGGGCCCGGTGGAATAACCACTCTCGTTAATGATCCAGACATAGCATTACGCGCCGAGAACAAGACAGCCGCATTAGCCCTGGAGGCGCTATCCGAAGCCCTAGCGGCAGAAGAACTCACCGCGCTGCGCTCTACGGTGAATAGGGACGATGTGATACTCGATAAGAGATCCAAGTCCACCTCCTTTAAACCAGCAGATGAAATAGTAAAATTCCAGGTCCATCCAACGGACCCAACGAAGACGGCCTCCATCGGGACACAATTGAACCCTGATGTAGACGCCACACTGCGAGAATTCCTTCGGGAAAATTGGGACATTTTTGCCTGGCACCCCTCGGATATGCCCGGAATTGCATGCAGATTAGCAGAACACAGCCTAAACATCCTAAAAGGATTCAAGCCAATCAAATAGTCTCTTCGACGATTTTCTGAACCCAAAAGACAGGCAATGGGAGAAGAGCTAGCCAAACTATTGGAGGCCGGATTCATCAGAGATATCAAACATCCGGACTGGCTAGCAAACCTGGTAATGGTACCAAAGAAGGATAAATCCTGGCGCCTATGCGTCGATTTTAAAGACCTCAATAAGGCTTGCCCAAAGGATCCCTTCCCCCTCCCCCTCATCGACCAGATAATCGATGCTACTGGATGACACGATTCATTGTGTTTCCTTGACGCATACTCCGGATACCATCAAATTAAGATGGCGGAAGCAGACCAAGCTGCAACGGCATTCATCACTCCATATGGACCATTCTGCTTCAACACGATGCCCTTCGGACTTAAAAACGCCGGCGAAACATATCAGCGCATGATTCAAACATGTCTGGCCACCCAGATCGGCAAAACAGTAGAGGCATACGTAGACGACGTAGTCGTCAAAACTAAACATGTCGAAACTCTAGTAAACGACTTGAGGCTCACATTTGACAACCTCAGAGCATATGACATCAAGCTGAATCCAGAAAAATGCGTTTTCGGCATACCAGCCGGAAAGCTACTGGGCTTTATTATATCCGGTAGAGGAATTGAAGCAAACCTAGCCAAAATCTGAGCTCTCTAGCAGCTAGATATCCCAAAAGACCTCAAGCAAATACAAAAATTGACTGGATGCGTGGCGGCTCTAAGCCGCTTTATCTCCCGTCTAGGAGAAAAGGCATTGCCCCTCTATCGCCTCCTTAGGCGCACCGAACACTTCGAGTGGACGGATGCTGCCACCGCCGGACTCGAAGAAATAAAAGCCATATTGGCAACAAATCCGGTCCTGGCAGCGCCCAACCTGGGCGAACCAATGTTGTTATACATCGCAGCAACACATCAAGTTGTAAGCGCGGTACTCGTCATCGAACGAGAAACTGAAGGGCATAAATCCCATCTTCAAAAACCAGTGTATTACGTATCCACTATGTTAACCCCCTGCAAGTCCCGTTACCCGCACTATCAGAAGATAGCATATGCGGTGTTCATGGCATCCCGGAAGCTTCGACACTACTTTCAAGAGTGTTTGATAACAGTGGCCTCCGAAGTACCACTCAACGACATTATAAATAACCGCGACGCAACGGGCAGGATTGCATAATGGGCCATTGAGCTCTTACCATTCGATATAACTTACAAACCTCGGCGAGCTATAAAGTCACAAGTTTTGGCTGACTTTGTCACTGAATGGACCGAAGCCGAACTCCCTAAAGAGTACGGCGCATACTCCAATTGGATTATGCACTTCGACGGCTCTAAAATGTTGGCCGGACTGGGGGCTGGCGTCGTATTGACGTCCCCGACCGGGGACACAGTCCAGTATGTACTTCAAATAATGTACACAGACTCCAACAACGCAGCCGAATACGAGGCCCTGTTACACGGTCTCCGGATGGCAATCTCCATGGGCATTCAATGCCTAGAGGTGCGCGGGGATTCAAACCTTGCAATATCCCAAATAAATGGAGACTTTGACGCCAAGGATCCGAAAATGGCAGCATATCGCAACGTTGTCCTAAAAATGTCAGCTCGGTTTGAAGGACTCGAATTCCATCACGTAGCCCGAGATAATAACCAAGCAGCCGACGTACTAGCACGCATCGGTGTGAAACGTGACGCTGTTCCTCCAAATATCTTCCTGGAACGACTCTTCAAGCCATCCGTACTATGGGAAGAGGAGTCCGGAAATGACAAACCGGAAAAAACCGCGCCAACCGGCGATTCAGCCGATGACATAACACCTTCAGCCCACAACATAATGGCATAATCGCCCCGTGGCAGAACCATTCCTAGCCTACTTGCTGAGGCAGGAACTTCCCGAAAACCAAAATGAGGCCCGCTGCATAATCTGGCGATCTAAAGCCTACAAGGTCCATGAGGGAGAACTTTATAAGAAAAGCGCAACCGGAGTCCTTCAAAGGTGTATCTCCGAAGAAGAAGGGCGAAATGTCCTGGCTGAAATTCACGCCGGACTAGGCGGACACCACGCAGCAGCTCGGGCTCTTGTAGGAAAGGCATTCCATACAGGGTTTTATTGGCCGACGGCCCGGGCAGATGCTCAGGACTTAGTCCAAAGATGCGTCAGTTGTCAGCTCTTTGCTAATCAGAGCCATATGCCACCCACCGCCCTCAAAACCATACCCATTACCTGGCCGTTCGCGGTCTGCGGGCTTGACATGGTTGGACCCCTCAAAGGGGGAACCCACAAGCAAAGGTACCTATTGGTCATGGTGGACAAATTCACCAAATGGATAGAGGCCAAACCAGTCAAAACGGCAGAGTCTGGACCAGTGATAGACTTTATCTCTGGGGTAGTACACCGTTTTGGTGTCCACCACAGCATCATCGCCGATAACGGCACGAATTTTATGGCCGACGAGGTTAAATCATGGTGCAAAAACATGGGCATTAAGCTCGACTACGCTTCAGTCTATCGTCCTCAAACCAACGGTCAAGTGGAACGAGCAAACGGTCTAATAATGAGCGGCATTAAACCCAGACTAGTGCGGTCACTTACCAAATCTGACACGCACTGGGTAGAGGAGCTCGACTCCATGCTCTGGGGGCTGAGGACAACGCCCAACCGTACTACCGGATTCACACCATCTTTTATGGTATACGGCGCAGAGGCAGTTCTGCCCTGCGACATTATTCATGACTCACCTCGAGTGCGCATGTACGAAGAAAGAGAGGCCGAGCTGGATCGGCAGGACAGCTTGGACGCATTGGAGGAAGAACGCGACGCCTCCAAGGCTCGTTCCGCATTCTATCAGTAGCAGGCTCGAAGATATCAAAGCAGAGAAGTACGGGCCAAGACTTATAACATTGGCGAACTAGTTTTACGCCAGCCGGACAAGAAAAAGGACAAGCTCAAGCCCAAATGGGAGGGCCCCTTCATTATCGATCAAGTCCTGACCGGCGGAGCGTACCGTCTATGAAATGCGTCGGACAACCGACTCGAGCCGAACCCATGGAACGCAGCCCGCCTCCGAAGATTCTATGCCTAGCGCCGGACTAAGAGTTCGTCCCCTTCCCCCGTTCAAATTTTTACACTTCTGCTGTCTTTTGTTTCTCTTTCTTCTCTTAACCCTTTTACTAAAAAGCCCTTAAGGGCCTACTTGCGCATTGTTCGCATACACTTGATGTGCCATTTGCACTCATTATACCTGGGGGCTTCTTTTCCAGAAGCTCAATTATAAGGGATACATTCCCAACACATGTGTCAAGCTTCCACATGTACCTTTTACTCACCATTATATGCATCGATATGACTTAAGTTTTGGCCAAGCTGGGTTGCCTGGCTCCTGTGCTTACCCCTACGTTCCCGATTGTTCGGCTAGGAGGTCAAGGGAGCACCTCTGTGATTGTTACTGCCGGGTCAGCCAGATGTGTACCTCAGACTGGGTGAAGCCGAAAGCTAGCGTTCTTAATGGAATATTCAGTCGGTGATGTGAAAGATGATTTTTTTTCCCTATCTATTTATCTGCCCCCAGATGTTTTTCTGCTTTTTTTTCGTAGTCCGGACATGCACCTTAGGGCATGACTCCCAGGGAAAGGAACCCTTAACGGAACTATTCTCCCTGGAAGATGTTTCTTACTAACCATGTAATATAACATAACTAGTTGGGCACTTGTCTGATAAAGCACTAATGACCCCTACGCCTGGTCTCCATGCGTACCACGGTTATTTTTTAACCAAAAAGGTATTCGGACACACTCCGGACTCTAGGGTCCCGAGGTTGAAGCGAAAAGGTCGGCAAAGACAAACGATCTACAATCCGGCTAGAAGGCATTTCACATGTCATTTTAAAAATACATTGTCAAATCTACTGACTGTATTCCTCCTCAATCCCGTCTAACAGGCTGTCTAATTTACAGTCCCGTTGGGAAAATTTAGCGGCCAGCTCTACTTGGCCGTATACTAAACTCACAGGGATCTCCTTCACATCAGGCCCCACAGGTCCGACCTCGGCCATATGGTTGGGATCCGCCTTCTTGTACCGCGTCTTCACCATGGCCCAAGCCTCCCTGGCACCTTGGCGGCAGGCCGAAATCTTCCACAAACGGAAGCGCTGCCGCATTCCCTGAAGCTTCTCCGTAAGCTCCCCAAGGCCTTCGGGCAGGGAAAGGGCCGGCCATAAAGCCTGAACGGCGCCGCTCATAGCCTGCCGAACTCGTTCGAGCAGCTGCAACGGCTTGTGAAGTTGATCGCCCGTCCATACGGGCATCTCCTCTGCAGGGCGACCTGTGAGAATACCTACAGACACATTTTGTCAATTGACTTCCTCGCCGAACTCTTCTTTTCAAAGGAGTTCGCTCAAGCACTTACTATAGATGCCGCGACGAAGCCGCTGAGTCTCCTTAACGGAGCCAGATAGCTCGGCCTGAACACCTTTCAGCTCTTCCCCGAGCTTGGCGTGGGCATCCTGGAGCTTGTTCCTCTCTTGCTGCACCCTATTCAGCACCCTCTCGCCGGCCTTCAGCTGGCGCAGTAATTCTTGCCTGTCCGGATCTTGTCCGGCGGCACCTGCAATGTCATTGTTAGATTTGCGCGCATGCCGCACAACGCTTATATTTATGAATAAAAATGTGTTACCAGGAGGGGTCTCTGTGTTTCCTCCTGCGGCAGCAAGTGCGGCCTCAAGTTGGGTCTTGCATTCTTGCAGCTCCTGAGACAATTGGGTATTCTTCTTAGTAAGACCATGTGTTTCAAATGATCCTTAAATCTGTTAACATAACTACTTTAAGTCTCGGGGGCTACTGGCATATATAACTATTAAATTCTCTTACCCGTATGTCTTTTACATATTGCTCCGTGGCTCTGGTAAAACCATCTTGAGCAGCACGGAGGTGCGCGTCCCCCGCGTTAAAGGCATTCAACGCCTCAGGGGAGAAGCACGCGTCACGAAACACTGTCCGGCGGCGCCTGTGATTCATGGCGCTCTCCACCTCAGACTTGGTGGCGGACAGTCTGTCGGCATCCTCCGTTGGAGGAGTATCCGGCCCGCGCCTTGTGCTCGCCTCCCCCTCCAAACCGGGCGCTGAAGCCTGGCTGGTAGAGGTTGGATTGGCAACCTCCACGCCCGCAGTTCGGCGGGCGCTTTTTCTCCTACAAAGATCATGAGCACTTAAACGCTTCCTAGGAACGTTGCTCCAAATAATTAAATGCGAGCTATACCTCAGCGGCGACGTTTCAGTCTGCGTCGCGCTCCTCTTCCGCCTACTGGTCCGGACTGGCCTTTGTTGGTCAGCCGCCGCGGGCTCGGCTTCCCGCCTTGAAGGCACTTCCTGCAAAACACCATCGTATGCGAAGGTCAGAAATGGGCAAGGAAGAAACAATGGTGTCGGGACTTCGGTCACAGTCACCTGGGGAGCCGGACGCAATCCGGGGTAGTCAGCCGTAATGGCGACTAAAGCATTGTCCATGCTGAGCTAGTGGAACACCCCGTCGATTAGCTCCACCTTTATGTCCGGATCCTCTTCGGAGGCCGGATCCCGGGACCTCTCCGGATCCTCGGGTTGCGGGGCTGGACTTATCATGTCCTCCACAGTCCGGCGTAGTTCCTGTGCCGAAGACACAATATGAGAAGCTTAAACTTCGAAAGCACGGGTCGGACCCTTAAAGTGTTCGCTTACCCAGCGCCGGGGGTTATTCATGGAGAACCCATTCAAAGGGTTCGTCTGGAGAAAGTCCTCCTTCTCCCCCTTGTATAGGCCAGACAGGATCGTCACCAGATCCTCGGCCGAATCCGGTCCTTTGCGACCATGGCGGGTGGCGTCGTCTTCCCCATTGAAATCCCACATGGGGTGGCCCCTGTATTGCAGTGGCTGCACCCCCCGCGTAATACATGTTGCCATGACTCCAATCATGGTCAACCCGGAGTGGGCCAATAACCTTATTCGGCCCATCAGATAATGGACGCTCTTGTCTTCCTCCAGTTGGGGGCTCCGCGGGCGCCAGCTAAGGCGTTTCTTCACGGGAGTAGTACTGAACTCCGGGAGGCCGATCCGAACAGGGTCCAGCAGCGGAGCGTCTTCTATGTAAAACCATTCCGAAGGCCAGTCTTCGGACGCCTTCTTGGGGGTTCCCGATAGATATCCGGTCCCGACGATGCGCCATACTTCGGCGCCGCCCACTTGGTATATGGACCCCTCGTGAGAATGGGGTACGAGGCAGAATAGCCTCTTCCACAGTGCAAAATGGGGCTCGATGCCCAGAAATAGCTCACAAAGAGCTACGTAACCCGCAATATGCAGGATAGAGGCGGGCGTAAGGTGATGGAGCTGGAGTCCGTAGAACTCCAGGAGCCCGCGGAGGAATGAATGTATTGGAAATCCGAGTCCCCTTATCAGATAGGGGACGAAGCATACCCGCTCCCCTTTGTTGGGACTTGGGGTAGCCTCCGCTTGTTTCCCACCTTGGTAGGTGGCCAACCCGGCTCTAACCGGGACCATGAAGGCCGGAGGGAGATATCCCTTTGCTTGAAGCGCCACCAGCTCGTTGTGCGGAACGGAACATCTCCTCCAATCTCCTGGCAGAGGGCTGGGAGCGCGAGAAGAGGAGCCGCGTCGACGGTCCATGGTAGAATGGATTTTTGGTCAGAGACGCTCCGATGAGGACTCGTGGAAGGAAGGTGGTGTGATTTGGATCTGGATTCTTGCCTCTCTTATAGGCGGATTATTTGTGCAGCTAGGGGGTAAAACGTTAAAGATACCCTGGCTTTTCGCATTCGTGCGAGGTGTGGAAGAAGGTCATTATTGGGTGTAGAAGCCAAGAAGCGCAACATTAATGAGGAAGCCGGACACTGTTCGGCAGGTACATGGAATTTGAAGGAGAACCCGCCTTGCAACGCCGAAGAGTACATACGCGCCGTACCTATCGTCATTGAAGCCTGGTTCGGGGGCTACTGAGGGAGTCCTGGACTAGGGGGTGTTCGGACAGCCGGACTATCATCGTCCGCCGGACTCCGAGACTACGAAGATACAAGATTGAAGACTCCGTCGCGTGTCCGGATGGGACTTTCCTTGGCGTGGAAGGAAAGCTTGGCAATACGGATATGTAGATATCCTACCATTGTAACCGACTCTGTGTAACCCTAGCCCTCTCCAGTGTCTATATAAACCGGAGGGCTTTAGTCCGTAGGACATAACCTCCATTACAACATTCATACCATAGGCTAGCTTTTAGGGTTTAGCCTCCTTGATCTCGTGGTAGATCTACTCTTGTACTACCCATATCATCAATATTAATCAAGAAGGACGTAGGGTTTTACCTCCATCAAGAGGGCCCGAACTGGGGTAAAACATCGTGTCGCTTGTCTCCTGTTACCATCTGCCTAGACGCACAGTTCGGGACCCCCTACCCGAGATCCGCCGGTTTTGACACCGACACCGGCCTTGCTTCATATCGCCAGATGAGGGGCCCGCCTTGCGCCACCCTCGACCACCATTGACGGTGACCAAAAACTAAGGACGACACCAATGGGGTAAAGAGGACGCCAGCGGTTCCCCCGACGACCACAGGTCCTCTGCCGGGGGCAGGCCTTGCGGTACCTCCCCAGCCGAGGGCATACCTGTAACGCCCACGATGCGGCTATATCTCCCACGTGTCGAAGCATGACTTAGAGGCATAACCGCATGGTGGTTTTGTCGCAAGAAGGGTCAGCTTCACACAGTCCCATGTAATGAACAAGAATGGGATAAAGAGAGTTGGCTTACAATCGCCACTTCACACAACACATAATTTAATCCATACATCATTCAAAATACACTCATAGACCGACTACGGTCAAATCCAAATGAAAAATAAGACAACCCCAAATGCTAGATCCCCGATCGACCCGACTGGGCTCCGCTACTGATCATCTGGAAACGAAACATAGTAACGACCAAGGTCCTCATCAAACTCCCACTTGAGCTCGGTTGCGCCACTTGCGCTAGTATCCTCGGCACCTGCATCTGTTTTGGTAGAATCTGTGAGCCATGGGGACTCAGCAATCTCACACCCGCGAGATCAAGACTATTTAAGCTTGTAGGTAGGAAAGGGGGTAATATGGTGGAGCTGCAGCAAGCACTAAGGATATATGGAGGCTAACATACGCAAGTAAGAGCGAGAAGAGAAGCAACGCCTCTGTCGAGAAGCTATAAGTGATCAAGAAGTGATCCTGAAACTACTTACGTACATACATAACCCAAACCGCGTTCACTTCCCGGGCTCCGCCAAGAAGAGACCATCACGGCTACACACGCGGTTGATGCATTTTAATTAAGTCAAGTGTCAAGTTCTCTACAACCGGACATTAACAAATTCCCATCTGCCTCATAACCGTGGGCACGGCTTTTGAAAGATAATATACCCTGCAGGGGTGTCCCAACTTGGCCCATCATAAGCTCTCACGGTCAACGAAGGATATACCTTCTCCCGGGAAGACCCGATCAGTCTTGGAATCCCGGTTCGCAAGACATTTCGACAATGGTAAAACAAGACCAGCAAAACCGCTCGATGTGCTGACAAATCCCGATAGGAGTCGCACGTATCTCGTTCTTAGGGCACACCGGATAAGTCAAGCTATGAGTAAAACCAGACCTCGAGTTTCCCCTTGTTGGCCCCGCAGGCTGCTCGGTTCGGACCAACACTCGGAGGAGCACTGGCCCGGGGGCTAAAATAAAGATGACCCTCGGGCTCCTGAAAACCCAAGGAAAAAAAGGTATAGGTGGAAAATGGTAAAACCAAGGTTGGGCCTTGCTGGAGGAGTTTTATTCAAAGCAAATTGTCAAGGGGGTCCCATAAATCACCCAACCACGTAAGGAACGCAAAATCAAGGAACATAACACCGGTATGACGGAAACTAGGGCGGCAAGAGTGGAACAAGACACCAGGCATAAGGCCGAGCCTTCCACCCTTTACCAAGTATATATATGCATTAATTAAATAAGAGATATTGTGATATCCCAAAATATCCATGTCCCAACAAGGAACAAACTTCATCTTCACCTGCAACTAGCAACGCTATAAGAGGAGCTGAGCAAAATCGGTGACATAGCCAAACAACGGTTTGCTAGGAAAGGATGGTTAGAGGCTTGACATGTGAATATGGGAGTCATGATAAACAAGTGGTAGGTAGAGCTAACATAGCGATAAAGCAAGCAACTAGCAAAGCAAAGATAGAAGTGATATCGAGGGTATGGTCATCTTGCCTGCAAGGTTCTCAGAGTTGTCGAAAGCTTGATCCTCGTTAGCGTACTCAATAGGTTCCTCGTTCATGTACTCGTCTCCCGGCTCTACCCAAAGCAAACACACAATCAATGGAACCACAGTAAATCACGGTGCAATGCACAAGCAACATGATGCAATACATGGCATGATATGCGAGATGTGATATGCAATGCTTATGCGTGCTCTGGAAGGAAAATGATGAACAAGGCATCAACTTGGCAAACCAAGTATGCCACTATAAAGATGAGATGATTTCGGTTGAAATCGATATAAAGATCACTGGAATCGGATGCACGGTTTGCAAATGGCAAGCAAAACAAGAATGACGCAATTCTGCGATTAACAGCATTATAGCACTTAGAATACATCAAGAAACTATGCTACATCACCCCAACATAACAACAAAGCATATGACAGTGATCTACAAGAGATGCTTGACAAAAGAGGAAGACTGAGCTATGGCTAAATCACACAATAACAGGTTCAAACAACCATGGCAAAAGTACAAAAGATATCAGCTTGAACATGGCATAAATAGCATCAGGTAGCAATGTTCAGAGCAAGAAATCAACATGCTACAGAAACTTATAATAGCAAAACAAGGCATGACATGATTCTACTCAAAGCATAGAACAAACGTCCCTTACTGACCATGAGCCAAAAAGGATCAGAGAATAAGATGTCATGCATGTATACATAGCAAGTTCCGTTAACAGATTCAGCAAACTGAGCATGGCATTGACAGCATTATGAAGGCATCTTTGCGAGCTCGATTCACTCACCACAGGTCATTGCATGAAAATATAAGCATAGCACCAGCAAGAATACATGTTTATGAAACTAAACATGGCAAGAACAAGTTCATATCATGGAAGGATCAATTACAACAACCTTGGCAAAATTGAATATCATGTAAACAATCTGCCAGGAACATTTTATAGCAAAATTAGAGCAAGCAAACGACATGCTAGACTAATCCATAATTGCAAACAGGGGCATGAATGCATAGAGCATAACCATATGTTCAAAACATCCTTACTGAAGTATCTCAAAATATGCATGGATCTCTCTGTACCAACAAGTTTACATGGCATAAAAATATCAGCAGAACAGGGACTGAAATCAGCAACATAACGAAGCCTAGTTTGCATGCTTGTTCTAGTCACCACATTTATCACAAAAATACATGGCATACACCTCTGTAAAGATGGCATGGCATAGTACAAAACACATGTAGATCTTATACCCATAAGATGCACACAATAAATGTAGCAAAAATGACAAATGCACACATTCTGTTAAGAATCAGAAACTAACATCATATAGCACTCTTGCATCAGAGATTTGGGCATCGAGATGACCTCAAATGAACATGGCCCAATGGAACAAAATGAAGAGCACATCGTAATGAACATTTTGATATATTATTCGCATGAAACGGATCTACGATGACAGAGTTATAATGCGATGAACAGAGCTAAATTATGTGACAGAAAAATGACAGGAAAAATCCGGTCAACCTCGTCCAGATCTGGATCAGGCACGGGCGCGCGGATCGAGGCGGGCCGGATCGAGCTCGCCGGAGTTGGGTCGGAGAGGAGAGGGGCCGGCTGGATCTGGCCGGATCCGACGCTCCTGGCGGCGGAGAGGAGGCGACGGGGCGCGGCGGCGACGTCCGACAGCTAGGGAGCGCGGCGGCCAGGGCGGCGCGGCCGGGGCACGCGTCGGCGGCGGAGAGCGGGGCGGCGGCCGGCGGCGGTGCGCGGGGTGGTGGGGGCGATGGCGGCCGGGGCAGCGCGGACGGGCTTCGTGGTCCGACCCGGGCTCGGGCGGGCCGGCGGCGGTGGGCGGCGGCGGCGGCACGTGGCGCGCCCTGAGTGGCTGGGGCGCGGCGGCGGACGCGTCCGGCTCCTCCCGGACGTATCCGGTGGCGGAGAGGGAGCGGGCTAGGGTTTGGGGATCCGGAATTTTCGGAGGGGTGCACCTATTTATAGGTGAGGGAGCTAGGAGACTCCAAATGGGGTGTAGTTTTCGCCCACACGATCGTGATCCAATGACGGAGAGCATGGAAGTGACTTAGATGGGTTATTGGGCTGTTTTGGAGGGGTATTGGGCTGCAACCCAAAAGAGGTCTTCGCGGTTACCTGGTTAACCGTTGGAGTATCAAACGAACTCCAAATGACACGAAACTTGACAGGCGGTCTACCGGTGGTGTACCAAGGCCACTTGGCAAGCCTCGATCCATTCCGAGAACGTTTAACACCCGCTCACGAAAAGAGACAAGAGGGGTGCGTCGGTGCATGTGGGAGTGTCGGATTGCAAAACGGACAATGGGGAAAATGCTCGGATGCGTGAGACGAACACGTATGCGAATGATATGCACATGATGACATGATATGAGATGCATGACATGAACAAAATGCAAAACGAGAAACAAAACCTAACCACAGAGGGAATACCATAGCACATAGCCGAAAATGGCAAGAGTTGGAGTTACAAATATGGAAAGTTACATCCGGGGTGTTACAACACTCCACCACTACAAGAGGATCTCGTCCCGAGATCTAGGACTGAAAGAACTCCGGATATTCGGAACGGAGGTGATCCTCGCGCTCCCAGGTGGCTTCCCAGTCGGAATGGTGTGACCACTTCACTTTCAGGAATTTGATTGACTTGTTGCGAGTCTTGCGCTTGGTTTCTTCAAGAATAGCAACAGGGTGCTCATGATAAGAGAGATCTTCTTGGAGGTCAATTTGTTCAAAGTTGATAGTGCGCTCAGGAGTCTTGAAGCACTTGCGAAGTTGTGACACGTGAAACAAATCATGCACATTTGCAAAGTTGGACGAAAGCTCAAGTTGATAGGCGAGGTCGCCTCTTTTGCCAATGATCTTGAAAGGACCAACGTATCTAGGGGCAAGCTTCCCTTTGATACTGAAGTGATGAGTGCCTTTCATTGGAGAGACGCGGAGGTAGACATGGTCTCCGATTTCAAAAGCCACATCACGGTGCTTGTCATCATAATAGCTCTTCTGGCGCGATTGCGCGGCTTTGAGATTCTCACGAATGACTTTGCACATTTCTTTGGCTTCTGTGATCAAGTCGTTGCCAAGAAGTTGGCGTTCACCTGTCTCGGACCAATTGAGAGGAGTACGGCACTTTCTGCCATACAGAATTTCGAATGGGGCCTTGCCCGAACTCGCTTGGAAGCTGTTGTTGTAGGAGAACTCAGCATATGGAAGACAATCTTCCCACTTCATGCCAAAGGAGATGACACAAGCCCTGAGCATATCTTCAAGGATTTGATTGACTCGCTCTACTTGGCCACTAGTTTGAGGATGGAAAGTTGTGCAGAAACGAATGTTGGTGCCCATGGCCTTCTGGAAGGAATCCCAGAACTTAGAAGTGAAGATGCTTCCGCAGTCTGAAGAGATCAATTGTGGAATACCATGCAAGGAGACAATTCTGGAGGTGTATAGCTCTGCCAGCTGAGCTGCTGTGATAGATTCTTTGATAGGAAGGAAATGAGCCACTTTAGTAAGCTTGTCAATGACAACGAAGATAGCATCATTTCCACGCTTGGACTTAGGAAATCCAGTCACGAAATCCATCTCGATATAATCAAACTTCCATTCTGGAATAGCACGAGGTTGGAGGAGACCAGCTGGTCGTTGGTGTTCTGCTTTCACCCTTCTGCAGACATCACATTCGTTCACGAATTGAGCAATTTCTCGCTTCATTCGAGTCCACCAATATGACTTCTTGAGGTCATGGTACATCTTCGTACTTCCAGGATGAATGGATAGAAGGGAATTGTGTGCCTCGTTCGTAATGACTTTTCTCAGCTCACCTTTAGGAACCACAATTCGATCCTCGAAGAAAAGAGTATCTTTGTCATCAAAGTGGAAGCACTTGTATTTGGAAATGCCCTTGTCGATACCACGTTTCACCTTCTTCACCATGGTATCCAGGAGTTGTGCCTCACGAATTTGATCTTACAAAGTAGGAGAGACTATGAGGTTGGCAAGAAAGCCTTGAGGAACAAATTAAAGATTCAGTTTGCGGAAAGCTTCACAAAGATCCGGTTGGAAGGGCTTGAGAATTAAATTGTTGCAATAAGCCTTTCTGCTCAGAGCATCCGCAATCACATTCGCCTTGCCAAGAGTATATTCAATACTTGGATTGTACTCTTGAATCATTTTGACCCATCGAGTTTGTCTGAGGTTGAGGTTGGGTTGAGTCAAGATATACTTGAGACTCTTGTGATCGGTGAATATGTCCACTTCCCTTCCCAACAAGAGATGTCTCCATGTTATCAATGCATGGACAACTGCCGCCAACTCAAGATCGTGAGTGGGGTAGTTCTTTTCATTGGGCTTCAACTGACGAGAGGTATAGGCCACAACTTTCTTCTCTTGCACTAGCACGGCACCGAGACCTTGAAGATAAGCATCACAGAAAACTTCGAATGGCTTGGATTCATCAGGAGGAGTCAAGACAGGAGCTGTGACTAGCTTCTCTTTGAGGGTGTTGAAAGCAACGTCACACTCAGGCGTCCAGACATACTTGACATGCTTCTGGAGGAGGTTGGAAAGAGGCTTTGCAATCTTAGAGAAGTTCTCAACGAATCTTCGGCAATAGCTTGCAAGACCAAGAAAACTGCGGAGCTGCTTGACATTCTGAGGAGGTTCCCAATTCACAACTGCAGACACCTTCTCGGGATTAACAGCGATGCCCTTGGTGGAGATGATGTGACCAATTCATCAAGCCAGAACTCACATTTGGAAAACTTCGCATAGAATTGATGCTCTCTGAGCTTGTCGAGCACCAATCGCAAATGTTTGGCATGATCTGACTTATTCTTAGAGAAGACCAAAATATTATCGAGATACACCAAGACGAATTCATTGGTGTAGGGGTTGAAGATAAAGTTCATCATTCGAGAGAAAGTTGGAGGAGCATTGACAAGGCCGAAAGACATGACAATATATTCATAAGAACCATAGCTTGTTCTGAATGCTATCTTGGGAATATCTTGTTCACGAATGCGAATTTGATGATAACCCATCTGAAGGTCAAGCTTGGAGAATACTTTAGCACCTTTGAGTTGCTCGAAAAGCTCATTGATGTTGGGAAGTGGATACTTGTTCTTGATTGTCTTCTTGTTCAATGGACGGTAATCGACGCACAGTCGGTCCGTGCCATCCTTCTTCTGGACAAAAAGAACTCCACAACCCCATGGAGATGAACTCGGTCTGGTCAAACCCAGACGCTCTTGTTCATCGAGTTGTTTCTTCAATTCCTTCAGTTCTTCAGGACCAAGCTTGTATGGACGCTTGCAAACGGGTTCAATGTCGGGCTCAAGATCGATAACGAATTCGACTGGCCGATGCGGAGGCATACCGGGAAGCTCTTCTGGAAAGACATCTTGGTACTCGCAAACGACTGGAATCTGAGAGATAGCATCCAACTCGCCCTTCTCATTGAGAGAAAACAACCGAATGGTTTCATCATGAGCGGCATAGATGATAACATCCTCAGAAGAGTGTGTCAATTGAATTTCCCTGGCAGCACAATCAAGTTGAGCTTTGTGCTGAGAAAGCCAGTCCATCTCGAGAGTAAGATCGATATCAGAGTCACCAAGAACAATTGGTTTAGCCAGAAATCTATAGTCGCCCATCTTGATTGTGGTATCCGGAACCACCAAACTGGAGCTCAACCGTTTACCCAGAGAAATGACATCCATGGGTTTACCCAAATGTGAAGAAGTGAATTCATGCTTGGCAAAAAAGGTCTTGACATGAAACAATGCGATGCACCAGTATCAAATAAGACTTTTGCAGGAATAGAGTTAACTGGAAGGTTACCCATGATCACATCTGAAGAATCCTCTGCCTGAGCTGCATTCATCATGTTCACCTTTGCATGCTTTGGATTATGCTTGACCACTGCATTGCTTGAAGACCTCACAGGAGGAGGAGGAGGAAGGCGCCTTTGGTTGAAGCACTTGTTCGCGTAGTGACCTTTCTGCTGGCACTTGTTGCAAGTCACCTCTGAGAGCGGACGATGGTAAGGAGCATTTGACCTTGGAGCTTGAGAATTTGACTTGTTCTGATGGCCTGGGTTGGGTGGGTGGGAAGATCCACGACCACCTGAGTTCTTCTGCTGGTAAGGCTGACGAAACGGAGGAGGAGGAAGGTTGAACTTCTGCTGCTTAGCTGCCACTTGAGAGGAAGAAGAAGACTGAACTGCATCCCCGATTCTCTTCTTTGAAGCCTCACACTTGAGCTGAGCACCTTCTTGCTTGAGGGCCATATTGTAGAATTGATCAAACTGAGTAGGCTCAACAAGAACGAGAGCTAACTGCAGATCCTCTCTAAGGCCACCTCTGAATTGATAGATCATACTCTTTTCATCAGGAACGTCTTGTTTAGCAAAGCGAGCAAGTTTCTGAAACTGCTTGTTGTATTCGTACACTGACATGTTGCCTTGCTTGAGATTGCGGAACTCCTCGCGCTTGCTCTCAACAACACTGGTAGGAATGTGGTGAGCTTTAAAGTCCCGACAGAAGTCAGTCCAAGTAATCACTCGACCTCCTCTGGAATCTTTGTATTGCTGTTACCAATCAGCTGCTTGGTCCTTAAGCTGAAAAGAAGCGAACTTGACATAGTTCTCAGGCCTGACATTGCTGCATTCAAAATGATTGTTGATAGCCACGAGCCAATCGTCGGCGTCTATGGCCTCGGCACAGTAGCTGAAAGACTTCGCTGATTTGCAAGGAACTGGTTGAGGGTTGGAAACTGAGGCTGATGATTGAACTGCCCTTGACCTTGATTCCCTTGGTTGCCTTGGCCTTGGTTGCGCTCTTGCATCAGCTGAATCAACAACTGAGCGTTGGCGTTTGTGGTTGCCATCAAAGTTTGCCATGCCTCCAGAGGCGGAGGTGGAGGTGGAGGGTTCGTCTGACTCCCATCATTGCGTTCCCGATTCTTACGCGTTGGCGGAGCCATCCTGAAGAGGGTGACATCCGTTAGCATCTTGATAGACAGATAGACAAGTTGAATCAACGGATAGAAATTGCAACATATAGTCTTCACAATAAACATTCGAACAAGGATGAACGTATGAATTCCAAAGTAAACATCGCGTCCATTAAGGTGAGAAGCCACTTGATAAGATATTGATGAAAGAAAATAAAAAGCAAGGTACGAATGGAACAAATAAGTGGTAAGGATTACCCAATCACAAACCAAATATCTGCGGGAAGAAATGCTAGAGCTACTTGAATCCCACCTATAAACTCCCGAAACTTTCTGGTTATGCAATCAGGTGTTGGGGATACAAGGGAAGCAATATATCTCACCCAAACTAACAATCCCTACATCCAGCCGTATCCATCTGTCAACACATAACCAAGAAACCTTCGGAAATCGTGTACCTCAACCTTCGAAAAGCATCCGTTATACGAGTTATGGCAATACTCCCGAACTCCCCAGTACTGGATGACGTCGAGGTTATCTCACCAACAACTGCATAAAAGAGATTTTTGATGTCGGCAAAACTCAGGTATTCCAGAACTGCAATGATAAAATTGTGACAACAACACCTCGGAGCTCAACTCCCCGGGACACTGCCACAACCCCTAAATGTCAGGAGGCACCAAGAACAATGTTCTCGTCACAAAACCATCGGAACGATTCCAAGATACCCGCGTGATCCTAAAAAAAATTTAGTGAAATTTGAGGAGCGAAGAGTCAAAACTTCTACGTCAGGAGACCTCACCAGAGCGACGAAGGGACTGAGGAGTAAAAAGAATCCTACTCTCCGATATATATAATCCTAAGACTCAAAACATTTTTGTTCTAGACTCAACAACGCCAGCAGTCAATCAAGCAGGGGGCTCCTAAGTCGGGGCTGGCTCTGATTACCAACTTGTAACACCCACGATGCGGCTATATCTCCCACGTGTCGAAGCACGACTTAGAGGCATAACCGCATGGTGGTTTTGTCGCAAGAAGGGTCATCTTCACACAATCCCATGTAATGAACAAGAATGGGATAAAGAGAGTTAGCTTACAATCGCCACTTCACACAACACATAATATAATCCATACATCATTCAAAATACACTCATAGACCGACTACGGTCAAATCCAAATGAAAAAGAAGACAACCCCAAATGTTAGATCCCTGATCGACCCGACTGGGCTCCGCTACTGATCATCTAGAAACGAAACATAGTAACGACCAAGGTCCTCATCAAACTCCCACTTGAGCTCGGTTGCACCACTTGCGCTGGTATCCTCGGCACCTGCATCTGTTTTGGTAGAATCTTGAGCCACGGGGACTCAGCAATCTCACACCCGCGAGATCAAGACTATTTAAGCTTGTAGGTGGGAAAGGGGTAATATGGTGGAGCTGCAGCAAGCACTAAGCATATATGGAGGCTAACATACGCAAGTAAGAGCAAGAAGAGAAGCAACGCCTCGGTCGAGAAGCTAGAAGTGATCAAGAAGTGATCCTGAAACTACTTACGTACATACATAACCCAAATCGTGTTCACTTCCCGGGCTCCGCCGAGAAGAGACCATCACGGCTACACACGCGGTTGATGCATTTTAATTAAGTCAAGTGTCAAGTTCTCTACAACCGGACATTAACAAATTCCCATCTGCCTCATAACCACGGGCATGGCTTTCGAAAGATAATATACCCTGCAGGAGTGTCCCAACTTGGCCCATCATAAGCTCTCGTGGTCAACGAAGGATATACCTTCTCCCGGGAAGACCCGATCAGTCTCGGAATCCCGGTTCGCAAGAACAAGACCAGCAAAGCCGCCCGATGTGCCGACAAATCCCGATAGGAGTCGCACGTATCTCGTTCTCAGGGCACACCGGATAAGTCAAGCTACGAGTAAAACCAGGCCTCGAGTTTCCCCGTGGTGGCCCCGCAGGCACCTCGGTTCGGACCAACACTCGGAGGAGCACTCGCCCGGGGGGCTAAAATAAAGATGACCCTTGGGCTCGTGAAAACCCAAGGGAAAAAAGGTATAGGTGGCAAATGGTAAAACCAAGGTTGGGCCTTGCTGGAGGAGTTTTATTCAAAGCGAACTATCAAGGGGGTCCCATAAATCACCCAACCGCGTAAGGAACGCAAAATCAAGGAACATAACACCGGTATGACGGAAACTAGGGCGGCAAGAGTGGAACAAGACACCAGGCATAAGGCCGAGCCTTCCACCCTTTACCAAGTATATAGATGCATTAATTAAATAAGAGATATTGTGATATCCCAAAATATCCATGTCCCAACAACGAACAAACTTCATCTTCACCTGCAACTAGCAACGCTATAAGATGGGCTGAGCAAAAGCGGTGATATAGCCAAACAACGGTTTGCTAGGAAAGGATGGTTGGAGGCTTGACATGTGAATATGGGAGGCATGATAAACAAGTGGTAGGTAGAGCTAACATAGCGATAGAGCGAGCAACTAGCAAAGCAAAGATAGAAGTGATATCGAGGGTATGGTCATCTTGCCTGCAAGGTTCTCAGAGTTACCGAAAGCTTGATCCTCGTTAGCGTACTCAACAGGTTCCTTGTTCACGTACTTGTCTCCCAGCTCTACCCAAAGCAAGAACACAAGCAATGGAACCACAATAAATCACGGTGCAATGCACAAGCAACATGATGCAATACATGGCATGATATGCGGGATGTGATATGCAATGCTTATGCGTGCTCTGGAAGGAAAATGGTGAACAAGGCATCAACTTGGCAAACCAAGTATGCCTCTGGAAAGATGAGATGATTTTGGTTGAAATCGATATAAAGATCACTGGAATCGGATGCACGGTTTGCAAATGGCAAGCAAAACAAGAATGACGCAATTCTGCGATTGACAGCATTATAGCACTTAGAATACATCAAGAAACTATGCTACAGCACCCCAACATAACAACAAAGCATATGACAGTGATCTACAGGAGATGCTTGACAAAAGAGGAACACTGAGCTACGGCTAAATCACACAATAACAGGTTCAAACAACCATGGCAAAAGTACAAAAGATATCAGCTTGAACATGGCATAAATAGCATCAGGTAGCAATGTTCAGAGCAAGAAATCAACATGCTACAGGAACTTATAATAGCAAAACAAGGCATGACATGATTCTACTCAAAGCATAGAACAAACGTCCCTTACTGACCATGAGCCAAAAAGGATCAGAGAATAAGATGTCACGCATGTATACATAGCAAGTTCCGTTAACAGATTCAGCAAACTGAGCATGGCATTGACAGCATTATGAAGGCATCTTTGCGAGCTCGATTCACTCACCACAGGTCATTGCATGAAAAGATAAGCATAGCACCAGCAAGAATACATGTTTATGAAACTAAACATGGCAAGAACAAGTTCATATCATGGAAGGATCAACTACAACAACCTTGGCAAAATTGAATATCATGTAAATAATCTGCCAGGAACATTTTATAGCAAAAGTAGAGCAAGAAAATGACATACTAGACTACTCCATAATTGCAAACAGGGGCATGAATGGATAGAGCATAACCATATGTTCAGAACATCCTTACTGAAGTATCTGAAAATATGCATGGATCTCCCCGTAGCAACAAGTTTACATGGCATAAAAATATCAGCAGAACAGGGACTGAAATCAGCAACATCACGAAGCCTAGTTTGCATTCTTGTTCTAGTCACCACATTGATCACAAAAATACATGGCATACACCCCTGTAAAGATGGCATGGCATAGTACAAAACACATGTAGATCTTATGCCCATAAGATGCACACAATAAATGTAGCAAAAATGACAAATGCACACATTCTGTTAAGAATCAGAAACTAACATCATATAGCACTCTTGCATCAGAGATTTGGGCATCGAGATGACCTCAAATGAACAGGGCCAAATGGAACAAAATGAAGAGCACATCGCAATGAACATTTTGATATATTATGCGCATGAAACGGAGCTATGATGACGGAGTTATGATGCGATGAATAGAGCTAAATTATGTGACAAAAAATGACTTGGAGGAAAAATCGGGTCAACCTCGTCCAGATCTGGATCGGGCACGGGCGCGCGGATCGAGGCAGGCCGAATCGACCTCGTCGGAGTTGGGTCGGAGAGGAGAGGGGCCGGCCGGATCTGGCTGGATCCGGCGCTCCTGGCGGCGGAGAGGAGGCGACGGGGTGCGGCGGCGACGTCCGGCGGCCGGGGCGCGGTGGCCGGGGCGGCACGGCCCAGGCAAACGTCGGTGGTGGAGAGCGGGGCGGCGGCCGGGGGCGGTGCGCGGGGCGGCGGGGGCGACGGCGGCCGGGGCGCGCGGCGGCCGGGGCGGCACGGACGGGCTTCGGGGGCCCGACCCGGGCTCAGGCGGGCCGGCGGCGGTGGGCGGCTGCAGCGGCACGTGGCGCGCCCTGAGTGGCTGGGGCGCGGCGGCGGACGCGTCCGGCTCCGCCCGGACGTGTCCGGCGGCGGAGAGGGAGCGGGCTAGTGTTTGGGGATCCGGAATTTTCGGAGGGGTGCACCTATTTATAGGTAGAGGGAGCTAGTAGACTCCAAATGGGGTGTAGTTTTCGCCCACACAATCGTGATCCGACGACGGAGAGCATCGAAGTGACTTAGATGGGTTATTGAGCTGTTTTGGAGGGGTGTTGGGCTGCAACCCAAAAGAGGCCTTCGCGGTTACCCGGTTAACCGTTGGAGCATCAAACGAACTCCAAATGACACGAAACTTGAGAGGTGGTCTACCGGTGGTGTACCAAGGCCACTTGGCAAGCCTCGGTCCATTCCGAGAACGTTTAACACCCGCTCACGAAAAGAGACAAGAGGGGTGCGCCGGTGCATGTGGGAGTGTCGGATTGCAAAACGGACAACGGGGAAAATGCTCGGATGCATGAGACGAACACTTATGCGAATGATGTGCACATGATGACATGATATGACATGCATGACATGAACAAAATGCAAAACAAAAAACAAAACCTAACCACGGAGGGAATACCATAGCACATAGCCGAAAATGGCAAGAGTTGGAGTTACAAATATGGAAAGTTACATCCGGGGTGTTACACTACCTCCGAGAAACACCTTGCTCCACGCGCCGTGGGGAGGGGCCTGGCTCTCGACCCCTCTCCTGCAGCCCCCAATGCCCTCCTCCTGAGGGGAGGGAGGCTGCTGCATTGGGGCAGCCTTCTGCTGCGGTGACCTGGACTTCCTGCGACCCATGGTTAGCATAAGCTTGCTCCTGAGGAATTAGCGGTACCCGATAGCTGCTGCCGCCGGCGCGGTTGGTGAGGCTTCCTTGAGGCTCCTGAAAGGGCTCGGCTTCTAGCATCCCTTCCTCCCAGCCTGGCTCGAGGAACGAGCCGTGGTCTTCTTCCAGTGCGTATTCCCGGTCAACCATGTGGGGCACATAAGCCTCCGGGGTCGCCGCCCCAAAGGCTTCGCTGTAGTGCCCCACGCTCCACGCGGTTAGACTTCAAGCACCATCTTGGGTGTGGTAGGGCGGCGGCCCGCCCGGGCCGTAGGCAGCGACGCGCATGCCCTCGCTTACCAGGGGCGGTGCTGGTACAGCTTGTCGCCTTGCGCTGATGGCCAAGATGGTGTTGATGAAGCCTTGAGGTACGCCTGAGGGCGCACGGGCGCGGATGGGCCCGCCGTGTGATCCGCCCGAGGCCTGGGGTGGAAGCTGGACGCAGAAAGTGGGCGCCCCTGAAGCAGCGGCATCCAGGAGCTCGGCGACGCGCTCCAGCAGCACGTCATGGCCGCTTTCTTGTAGCCTGCACCGTAGCAGTTCTCGAGCACCCCTGAGCGCGGCCTTCATGTTCGCCTACTCCCGTCGGGTGTGTGGTGCTGTGGCCACGGCGTGGTTTGAGGACCTTGCTGCTGATCGTACGTGCCATGGGGTGAGGGTAGGCTGCGCTTGACCGCGTCGCCAGCGCCCCTGCAGCGTTCTGCGGAGCGCGGGCTGCCTGAGGCGCTGGGTTGAGGTCACCTTGGGCAGGCGGTGCGGCGTGGGTAGGCCATGTCGCCCAGCGGTCGGCATTGGCTGTCGGGTCGCCGGGCATGCAGGCGACGAAGCGGTGGAACGCATGATGGCAGAAGAAAGATTCCAGCACACCCCTACCTGGCGCTCCAAATGTCGGATATGGGGTTCCGGCAAAACCCTTAAGGTTCAAACTCAGGGGTGCGCGCGAAGATCTTTCCCCTACCGATCCACGTCCCAACGCCTCGCCGTGAATCTAGCTACACGATGAACAACACAAGGGACACATGATTTGTACTAGTTCGGGCCACCGTTGTGGTGTAATACCCTACTCTAGTTTGTGGTGTGGTGGATTGCCTCAGGGGCTAATGATGAACAGTATAGAGGAAGAACCGCCGCGCGAGAGGTGTTCTTGAGTTGGTGTGGTGTTCTACTTAGGTGGGTTCGATCGCCTCTGGATCAGATGAGAACTTGATGCCCTCTACTGTGGTGGCTATCTCTATATATAGAGGCCTTGGTCCTCTCCCCAAATATTGAGCGGGAAGGGAGCCAACAACGACCATTTTGAAGGGGAACATCTAGTACAAGTTATCCTGACTAAAGTTGGTCTTCGGCTGCCAATGGCACTGGCGATGACGCCGTCTTGGGCTCCACGGTGACCTTCGTCCTGCCGCTCTGCTGGTCTTGGTCTTGTTGCACTGAAATGGCAACCTTTGCTTGACGCCTCGGTACTCTGCGCCTGCGCTTGCCCCCTTTGCACAAAAGAGGAAACGAGGACAGTGCGCAGGCCGGCGCCCGCCTAGCGCCCGCGTGGTCTCGATCGTCATGGCTTGCGTCACGAGTACCTTGCGAGGTACCCGTGCCTTGATATCTCCGCCTCCTCGCGAGCCATCCTAGTGAGGTCGCCCCTGAGGAAGCCTTGCGTCATCCGCCCTGCAAGGCATGGCCCCTCGCGAGGGTCTTGAGTTTGGGTTGATGAAGATGGGTCGTACTAGGCCACTACTTGAGCCACGCCGTAGGCCACAGGCAGGCAAGTCTAGGGACCCCCGTTCCCAGAATGCCGATAGGTGTGTCGGATCCTCTCTTCTGTCGTTCTATCCGTCTCCGCTCCGACATCTCCATGGCCGACGCGGGCAGGTGTCGGTGTCAAAACTGGCGGATCTCGGGTAGGGGGTCCCGAACTGTGCGTCTAGGCGGATGGTAACAGGAGACAAGGGACATGATGTTTTTACCCAGGTTCAGGCCCTCTCGATGGAGGTAAAACCCTAATCCTGCTTGATTGATATTGATGATATGGGTAGTACAAGAGTAGAACTACCACGAGATCAAGGAGGCTAAACCCTAGAATCTAGCCTATGGTATGATTGTTATGTGTCCTATGGACTAAAACCCTCCGGTTTATATAGACACCGGAGAGGGCTAGGGTTACACAGAGTCGGTTACAATGGTAGGAGATCTACATATCTGTATCGCCAAGCTTGCCTTCCACGCCAAGGAAAGTCCCATCCGAACACGGGACGAAGTCTTCAATCTTGTATATTCATAGTCTTGGAGTCCGGCCGACGGTGATAGTTCGGCTATCCGGACACCCCCTAGTCCAGGACTCCCTCAGTAGCCCCTGAACCAGGCTTCAATTACAACGAGTCCGGCGCGCATATTGTCTTCGGCATTGCAAGGCGGGTTCCTCCTCCGAATAATTCATAGAAGATTTGTGAACACCAGGATAGTGTCCGGCTCTGCAAAATAAATTCCACGTGCCACCGTAGAGAGAATAATATACACACAAGTTCAATCTGCCGACGTATTTCATGGCATGACGTCACACCACGGCCAAGCCTTTACTCGAATCGTTTTTATTATTCCCACCTTAGCACGTTTAACGAAGCGGTTTCCTTGGCACGTCTTGTCGAAGCAGAGATCGTGTCCCCTTATTCCGGGATTCTCATCAATACGGATGTGGGTAACCCAACCGCACCATTGATTGCGGCGCTTGGGAGATAAGCGAGTTTTACCGGGATGGTGGGGGCGCGCAGTTCGTCCGCCCATATATAAAGGGATAAGGATCCACCTTTTTCACCTATGCCTTCTTCCTCCTTAGCTTATCCATCTCCGCGCACTCGAGCTCCAGCGCCCAAGTCCGCACATCTCACCTCAACCTTCTCCAACCATGTACGGAGCGGGAGGCAAGTGGATGGCCTCCTCCGTCACGGAGGGGCACATCAAGAAGCTGCGCAAGGCCGGATACTTGTCCAGCAATATCGCGCACCAACTCCCCGACGAGGGGCAGCTCATCCCCACCCCTGGGCCCAATGAGAGGGTGGTATTCCTTCCCCATTTCCTCCACGGACCGGGCTTCCCACTTCACCCCTTTGTCCAGGGGCTCATGTTCTACTACGGCATGGATTTCCATGATCTGGCCCCGAATTTTATCCTCAACATCTCGGCGTTCATCGTCGTGTGCGAGGCCTTCCTCTGCATCCAGCCCCACTTCAACTTATGGCTAAAGACCTTCAATGTCAAGCCGAAGGTTGTGAAGGGCAGCCAAGCGGAGTGCGGAGGCGCCATGGTGGGCAAGATGCCCAACGTCACCTGGTCGAGGGCGCCTTCGTGGAAACCATCAAAGGGTGGCAATCAGGGTGGTTCTACATCACCGAGCCGCGTGACCCTGAATGGGCAGCGGCCCCCGAATTCAGATCTGGCATCCCCACGCGGCTCACCTCCTGGAAAGAGAAGGGCCTGCCGTGGGGCGATTCGGAAGAGCTGACCGGACTCCAATCCTGTCTCCAAACCATGGTGAACAAGAAGCTCAAGCTTGTCAACGTAATCCAGGTCATGCTCATCCGCCGGATTCTCCCCTGCCAACAGCGGGACTTCAACTTGTGGGAGTTCGATCCAGCACAGCACCAGACTTTGGGCGGGCTCTTCGACACTACGTACGAAGAGGCCTGGAGGGTGCTGCTCAAGGGTTTCGAGGCTCCCGCATCCGCTACCGAAGATCGCGGATTCAGCTCGCAGCGTCCGGCTGGCGAGGTAAGCTATGTTATCCTTTATGGGACACTTGCTTTTCATAGTTTGACTCTATGCGGGATCTAAACTCCCAATACCTTTAACAGGCCTGGCAGAAGACGTCCGGACAGGTTAACTGTCTGGCTCCCCTTCCAGAAGACCCAGCAGATGCCCGTTTGACAGGGCTGCTGGTCCCGGCGCCATATGTGGTGCCGGAGAAGAAGGCCAAGAAGAAGGCCACGGGAACCCAGAGGAGTTCCTGGCGTCAGGTGTTATCGGATTCATCGTCCGATGACTCCGAGGCGGACTCCTCCCACAAGGACGAGGAGGAGAAGAAAGAGGCCTCTCCCCCAGCGGGGGGAGAGAAGAAAAGGAAGGCCTCCCCAACGGGGGAGGCCGAAGGGTCCAAGAAGGGAAGGACCATTCCCCCGGACTGTTCCACCAACGCCGACGACGGCGACGAGGAGTGGCCCTCAAGGGCCAAGCCCCTGGCGAGATCGTAAGTGTCCGGACCCCTGAATAACTCGTAATTTTTCTTTTTGTCGCATTGCGTCTTCTAACGCCGTATACAACCATGTAGTCCGCCCGAGGATGATCTCCCCGCTTCGTCGAGCGGGTACTTGGGTTCGTCGGATGTGAATAGCGCTTCACTTCTGACTGCCTCCTCCCCTCGTGACGCTGACGATGCCGAGGTGGGTCCCAGAAGGGGACCGCCCAGGAGGAGGAGACACTGGAGGTGCCGCAGGGCAACCTCCCAGACCTTGGGCTGGACTCCGTGCCGGAACCTTTGGTGGTTCCGGAGTCCGGCGGACGGCCCCTTCGTAAGAAGGGCAAGACGGAGACGCCGGTGACCTCCGTCCAACCGGAGGCGCCGGATAACTTGCTGGAAGCGCTCAACGGCGCTTCCATCGACGAGGAACACCGCACCGTCATGAGTGGGGTGATTCAGAAAGTTCAGTCCGCCAAGAGCGGGCTGACCGAAGCCTGCAGCAGCCTTCTAACAGGCTTTGAGGTAAGGATTTTTGTTTAAGATATGTAAAGTAGTACCGCATAGACAGTAGCCCCTGATGCTTAGTTCGGTGTTCGGAAAGAAAAGCCGAGCTGAGGATCTAAAAAGATATACGCAGGAGTCTAACACAAATATGTCAATATGGGAATGCAGGTTGCGCTGCTGACCTCTGCCGCACTTACTGTGGAAGTTAATGCCTTAAAGAAGAGCCTCGAGCGGTCCGAGAGCGAGCTCGGCCGTGCCAAGATGCAGTTCGAGGACAAGGAAGGTAAGTAACACCTTATTAAAGTTGTACCTTATAAAAAAGGATTTGGTTGCAAAAAATGAGAGGAATAATGTGGGTATTGCAGGGGCCACAAACGAGGTGGCAACCCTGAAGGAGGCGGTGTCCGCGGCCGAGCGCAATCAGCCGCGGAACACACAGAGCGAGAGAAGCAGGAGGCGTGGGTGGCGGAGGTTCTGCAAGAGCTCCAGGCTCTCGTAGAAAAACACGAGGATTTGGAGCGTGACACGAAGACTCGAGAGTCCGAGCTTGCGTCCGCTCTTGAGAGTGCCAAAGCCGCTAAGGCCGAAGCCCAAAAGGCCCTCCAGGAAATAGAGGCGGTGAATAATATAGCGGCGGGTAAGGCATTCTTCATGCCAAGCAAGCATGTAAAAGTGAATTACCTGTTGCTTACCCGAATTTGAAGCTCTCCAGGAGCGTTCGCAGATCTGCCCCGCAGCGTGTCCGATGCTGCCGCATTCTACAGAGCCGAGGAGGGGAGCTCGACGGAGAAGGTGTTCTGGTCTCAGTATGCTGAGGCCGGACATCTGGTGCCCCTGAGCGACCAGCTGAAGCAGCTGGTCGAGCTCCACAAGGCGGCCGAACAGGCCATGGAGGGCCTTATAGTTCGGCTATGGCCCAAGGAAGCCATGCCTGGGAGCTACTTCGGTTCCTGTGCGGCGGCTGGTGGACGCCTATCCATGGGTTGACGTCATCAAGAATTCTGCCTGCATTGAAGGTGCCCGTCGGGCCCTCGCCCGCGCTAAGGTGCACTGGGGCAGGATGGATGCCGAGAAGCTTGTGACGGACGCGCCGCCGCCGGGCAAGGAGTATCGCACGCCCGAGATGTATTATAAGGGTGTCCTGAAGGGTGCCCGCATTATTGCGGGTGAGTGCTCCAAAGATGTAATCTTTGATTAGACTCGCATTTTGTTATCCTGTGCGCTGAAAACTTTGTTCATATGCGCTAAGCAACTTTTGTTAATTTAAAATATTACCTTCTGTGCGGCCGTTTATCAAATCTGAGAGATGGCAAGTCGTTGGCTTCAGCCCCCATGCCACTAGTGCTGGGGTGTTCATGATAAACTTGAGCACTCTTGTTCACATTTTTGGGTCCTTCTAGGGAGGCGCTCAACACAGCGAACGAGGCAACCAGACTTATAATGCTTGAACACTCTCACTTAGCCATAGAATTCTATAATTTTAAATATCGGCGAAGCCCCTAGTGTTCGGAAGGACGATTTCGGGGCGCTATCCACGCCTGGGCCAGACAAAGCCGGTTCTTCGCTCTAAGCGGCATAAGTCTTTAGGGACTCGAAAAAACCTCTCGAACAGCGACTGGCTCTCGCCTTATCATGACGGTCAGTTTTAGCTTTCTCCACTGAGGTGCTCACCCAGCTCAACTGGGGCACAATCGCAGTGGTTCTCCCAGCGCTACCTTAGCCGATATAACAGAACGTAAGGTACCAAAACATGGGAGCCGGGCAAACCCATCTATTGACCCAAGACATGATTCGGAGCTGATGCATATACTGCTATAAGTTCGGGGTGCCGCACTTGTGAAAGTGTTCGGACTTATCACACCATAATATGGGGAACTTAAGCCCCTGGTGTATTTAGCCGTATCAAAAGTGTACGGATGCAACATGTCATAAGTGAACATATGTATAAAAAGGGAATGCCATGATAAAAAGATGCATTGTTTATTCAAAAATACTGCAATGAGTGCAGGACGATACAAATAGTGCAATAAGCAAGGGGTGGGACTGTTTAACATGTCCCCCTCCAGGGGTAGGCTGCGGAATGGTATGTAAAACAGGCATAATGCTCATAATGGAGACCACCTGGATACTCGTCGTAGCTTTTCTGCTTCCCTGGCTGTTGCATCGTTAGTTCGGCAGATCCATTGCCGGACAGGGCTTCTAAAAACGGAGTCCTGAGAATAAGAGAGGAAAGAAAGAAAAAAAGAATAACCAATTCGGGAGCCCCTGGTGTGGTTGATCCGTACTCTGGGCCTGCCGTGGTCGTGCCCCTCCCCCTATGCCATGGTATCTCCAGGGCGTAATGATGTACGCGTGGCACTGATCTTGCGATGTCGTGAGGGCTGGGGTTGGGGCCGCATCGCTACGCGTGCTCAGAACGTGCCAGGTGGTCTTGTTGTAGGTTACTCCGGGCACGCATGACGGTGTCCAGTTGCTTAACGGCCGGACTCGAGAATTGCCTTAAGAGGCTGCTCTGTACTTCCGCCGCGAGAGCCGCTGTATGCTCCTCCGTACAGAGAGATTGTTCAGTGTTTCCGTTAACCGTAATAACTCCTCGAGGGCCTGGCATCTTGAGCTTGAGGTATGCATAGTGCGGCACCGCATTGAACTTTGCAAATGTGGTTTGTCCGAGCAGAGCATGATAGCCGCTGTGGAACGGGACTATGTCGAAGATTAACTCCTCGCTTCAGAAGTTATCCGGGGATCCGAAGACCACTTCAAGTGTGACTGAGCCGGTACAATTGGCCTCTACACCTGGTATGACGCCTTTGAAGGTCGTTTTTGTGGGTTTAATCCTTGAGGGGTCTATGCCCATCTTGCGCACTGTATCCTGAGAAAGCAGGTTCAGGATGTTGCCACCGTCCATCAGGACTCTAGTGAGGTGAAATCCGTCAACGATTGGGTCTAAAACCAATGCGGCGAATCCGCCGTGGCGGATACTGGTCGGGTGGTCCCTTCGATCAAAAGTGATTGGGCAAGAGGACCACGGGTTGAACTTTGGGGCGACTGGCTCCATCGCGTATACGTCCCTGAGCGCACGCTTCCGCTCCCTTTTGGGTATGTGGGTTGCGTATATCATGTTCACCGTCCGCACCTGTGGGGGGAATCCCTTCTGTCCTCTACTGTTCAGCGGCCGTGTCTCCTCCTCATCATCGCTATGTAGCCCCTTGTCATTGCCTTCGTCGATTAACTTGCCTTCCTGTTTGAACACCCAACAATCTCTGTTGGTGTGATTAGCTGGCTTTTTGGGGGTGCCGTGTATCTGGCACGAGCGATCGAGTATCCGGTCCAAATTGGACGGGCCTGGAGTAGTTCTTTTGAATGGCTTTTTCCGCTGACCGGGTTTGGAGCCTCTGAATCCGGCGTTGACTGTCGTATCTTCAGTATTATCGTCGTTAATGCAGCGTTTGTGCTTATTGCGGCGCGACCTGCCACTGCTGTCTTTGGTATCCGAATTACGAGAGTTTTTGGTTAGGTTGTTACTGCGGGCTAGCCAGCTATCTTCTCCCGCACAGAAGCGGGTCATGAGTGATGTGAGGGCTTCCATTGATTTCGGCTTTTCCTGTCCTAGGTGTCGGGCAAGCCATTCATCGCGGATATTATGTTTGAAGGCTGCAAGGGCCTCTGCATCCGGACAGTCGACAATTTGATTTTTGCTTAAGAACTGAGTCCAGAATTGTCTAGCTGATTCGTCTGGCTGCTGAATTATGTGGCTTAGGTCATCGGCGTCTGGTGGTCGCACATATGTGCCCTGGAAGTTATCAAGGAATGCGGCTTCCAGGTCCTCCGAACACCCAATTGATTCTGCTGGCAAGCTATTGAGCCAATGCCGAGCTGGTCCTTTAAGATTGAGTGGGAGGTATTTGATGGCGTGAAGATCATCACCGCGGGCCATGTGGATATGAAGGAGATAGTCTTTGATCCAGACCGCAGGGTCTGTTGTGCCATCGTAGGATTCAATGTTCACGGGTTTGAACCCTTCACGGATTTGATGATCCATTACTTCATCTGTGAAGCATAGTGGGTGTGCGGCGCCTCTGTATTGGGCTATATCACGACGTAGCTCAAGCGAGCTTTGTCTACTGTGTGCGGCCCGGCCGGAATTGATGTATCCAGCGCGACGGTTTTCGTCGCGTATTGTGGGGCGTGCACGCGATCCGTAGATCGATCTTGATTGTCTTGCCTTATCCTCCAATATTTCTTGCAAGTCCGGCGCATTCTCCCGTGGCTTTGTACTTTTTGAGCGATGCCGGGGTGCGGCTTTAGTGGAGGGCCTAGAGGCCTCTCTGTTGCGGCCACGAGGTGGCCGGTCGGCCGTATTGTGCCCTGGTGATGTAGGTTTATATGCTTCCTCCTCTAATTGGGGCAGCAGCTTGCGTTTGGGGTAGCTTTTGGAGGGGCGTTCGAGTTCGTACTCTTCGGCTGCGAGGACTTCAGTCCATCTATCGGCTAGCAAATCTTGATCAGCTCTAAGCTGTTGTTGCTTTTTCTTGAGGCTGCTTGCTATGGCCATAATCCTGTGTTTGAAACGCTCTTTCTCGACGGGATCTTCAGGCACGACAAATTCATCGTCGTCGAGGCTTGCCTCGTCTCCGGAGGGAGGCATGTAATTATCGTCCTCTACCTCTTCGTCTGCCGCTCTCTCGTGAGGGCTGGCCTCTCCGTCCTCCTGTGCTGAATCTTGCTGGAGGGGGTTGTCTTCGGCACTATCCGGGGTGTTATTATCTCCGGTGCCGGAATCTCCATTCTTGTTGTGGCGGGATTTGGAGCGGCGCCGCTGACGCCGGCGCTTAGTCTGCTTTTTGGAAGGGTCGTCCTCCGTTGTTCCATCGCCATTCCCATCCTTTGGGATGTCCACCTGTATATGTCGTATGACAAGGTGGCTTTCCAGTGCCCAGTAGGCGCTGGTTCTTGGTCGTCTCCGGCATCGTCGTCCATACCGTCGATGTCTTCGGAGTCGAAGTCTAGCATGTCGGTTAAGTCATTGACAGTGGCTACGAAGTGGGTGGTGGGTGGGTTTTGAATTTCTTCGTCGTCCGCATCCCAACCGTCCTAGCCATAATCCGGCCAAGGCTCTCCTGTCAAAGAGAGACACTTTAGCGAATTCAGGATGTCGCCAAAAGGCGAGTGCTGAAAGATGTCCGTAGCGGTGAACTCCATGATCGGCGCCCAATCGGATTCGATTGGCAGGGGCGCGGAAGGTTCAGAGTCCGGATAGGAGTCCGGCACCTTGGAGTCACGAGCTTCATGAGGGACAGGGTCGGTATTTGGCTCCATCGCCTTAGAGGTAGCAGCCCCCGAGGTGGTGTCCAACCACCCGTCCTCGATTAGCGCCGTCTGCTCCGAACCAAGGGTCGGAGCGGACTCTTGTGCCGCCTCCAGGGCACTGTACGGCAGCAGAGCTAAATCGTGCCCATCGAGACAGTGCGGCACGCCTGGCTATGGCTCAAATCCGTCGAAGATAAAGTCTCCGTCGGTCGTATAGTTCAAACTTCCAAATCTGACCTGATGGCCAGGGGCATAGCTTTCGATCTGCTCCAGATGGCCAAGTGAATTGGCCCGCAGTGCGAAGCCGCCGAATATGAAGATCTGTCCAGGGAGAAAAATCTCACCCTGGACCGCGTTGTTGTTTATGATCGAAGGAGCCATCGGGCCTATAGGTGACGACACAGAGGAACTCTCAGTGAAAGCACCAATGTCGGTGTCAAAACCAGCGGATCTCGGGTAGGGGGTCCCGAACTGTGCGTCTAGGCGGATGGTAACAGGAGACAAGGGACACGATGTTTTTACCTAGGTCCGGGCCCTCTCGATGGAGGTAAAATCCTACTCCTGCTTGATTGATAGTGACGATATGGGTAGTACAAGAGTAGATCTACCACGAGATCAAGGAGGCTAAACCCTAGAAGCTAGCCTATGGTATGATTGTTATGTGTCCTATGGACTAAAACCCTCCGGTTTATATAGACACCGGAGAGGGCTAGGGTTACACAGAGTCAGTTACAATGGTAGGAGATCTACATATCCGTATCGCCAAGCTTGCCTTCCACGCCAAGGAAAGTCCCATCCAGACACGGGACGAAGTCTTCAATCTTGTATCTTCATAGTCTTGGAGTCCGGCCGACGGTGATAGTTCGGCTATCCGGACACCCCCTAGTCCAGGACTCCCTCAGCAGGGCTCGCACCGAGCGTCGGGCTGTGGTCGCCGCCCGTGTCACTTAGACGGCTCCGGCGGGCGGCGACTGCGCCCGTCGCGCTCCTTCTCCTGTGGCCAACGCCACCATGGGCCCTGCCGGCCACGAGCAGCAAGCTTCATTGTTGCACCGTTGGTGTGCCACGATGGCCGCACTGCTACTCCGTCACTGACTCCAGTAGCTTTGTCATCCCACGCGCACTGCGGCCAGGTGGACGTGCAGGCCACTTTGCTCACGGCGTGGGAGCTCCTTCGCGACTGTCCCGTGGGTGATCTCTACGAGATGTGGCTCGAGCGGATCGCCGAGCTCATCAGCATCGTGCACGGGGGCTCCGACGGGCCGGCTCGCTCGCTGCCTCAGCAACCACCTACACTGGCCGACGTCGCACACGGGGCTCCCCCTCCACCTCCGGCTCGCGGCACTATCATCGAGCCAAGGCGTATGGCTCCATGGTGCGACCCGTAGCGCCTGGTGCCAGCTCGAGATGACGTGAGCTGCCAGGTGGTGCAACGTCCCCAGGGAGAAGTGCACGTGCTTCCAACACCCCAGCACCAGGCTCGCGAGCTGCCACAGGAGGTGGGGGTGCGTGCACACCAGGACTACGTTCCTCCCCCCTCAACGACCTCCGATGGCCATGGCAGGATGCCGTGCGTTCACTGCAGAGCTCCGAAACGTCGCCTGGCCGAGCAAGTTCAAGCCTGACCTGCCTCCACGCTACGACGGCACCACAGACCCCGCCGATTTCCTGCAGCTCTACGAGCTGAGCATCGAGGCGGCTAACGGTGATGAGAAGATCATGGCAAACTAGTTCCCGATGGCCCTCAAGGATGGCGCACGTTCTTGGTTCCTGAACCTGACCGAGGGGTCGGTTTCTTCCTGGGAGGAGATGCGCAGCCGCTTCATCCCCAACTTCCAGGGCACTCGCGACCGTCCGCTGGCCGCTGGCGACCTGCACCGCGTCAAGCAGCAACCTGGAGAGACCCTGCATAAGTATATCCAGCGCTTCAACAACGTCCGCCTCAAGATTCCCAAGGTGTCTAAAGAGGCCATCATCTCCGTGTTCACCGATGGCATCCGTGATGTCAAGATGAAGGAGGAGCTAGCCATCCACGAGGACCTCTGCACCGCTCTGGAGATGGTCAACATGGCGAACAAGTGTGCGAGGGCTGAGGAGGGACGCCTCTCCCTCCTCGAGCTCCCTGATGCTGATCCATAAGACAAGAAGACCAAGGCCAAGGACACGAAGCGCAAGGGGCCGGCCGTGCTTGCGGGAGAGCCAGAGACCAAGCGCGGCTGCGACCGCCCCGAGTCATCCAAGGGCAAGTGGTCATTATGCGCCTTCCACAACATCTACAGCCACAACACCAGCGACTGCCAGGAGCTCAGGGCGCTCCGTGATGGGCGCCTCGGTCGACGCCCCGAGCGTAACGATCGGGGCTACGGTCGTGGAGGTGGCCGAGGCGGAGGTCGCTGGGACGGACACGACCGCCATCAGGAGTGGTGCAACCAGCCTCGTGAGGATCGCTAGTAGGACCAGCCTCGCGAGGGCAACTAGAGGGAGCAACCTTGTGAGGACTGCCCTCAGGGCAACGCAGCCTTGCCTCCTCTGCCTCCACCGCCAAGAAGGAACGAGGATCACCACCAGGACTAGGGGGTTGGGGGCTTCCAGGAGCCTCGGGCCATTGCCTGTATCTTAGGCGGCTCGCAGTCCCCAGCTTCCCACCGTGTTCTCAAGCAGTTCACGCGCGAGGTGAATGCAGCGCTCCCTAAGCTTGAAGCAACTCTCCCTCTCAAATGGTGCAAGTGCGCCATCACCTTCGACTCCACAGACCCGCTCAAGTGTGCGGCCTCCGCTGGTGCGCTCCCCATGCTCTGCTCCCCCGTCATCAGCAACGTGACAGTCACCAAGACTCTCATTGATGGCGGAGCAGGGCTCAATGTTCTCTCCATTCAGACGTTCGACAGACTCCAGGTGCCATACTACCAGCTGCACCCCACCAAGCCATTCTCTGGAGTAACCGACGGATCAACACACCCGATCGGGCAAGTTCGCCTCCGTGTCACCTTCGGCGAGCGCAACAACTACCGCACCGAGCTCATTGACTTCGACGTCACTGACATTCGTCTTCCCTACAATGCCGTGCTAGGGTACCCAGCACTAGCCAAGTTCATGGCGGCCACGCACCACGGCTACAATGTCCTCAAGATGCCGGGAAGCAGCGGCATCATCACGGTCGCCTGTCAGGAGAAGGATGCAGTGTGCTCCCTCGAGCGCGCCTTCTAGGCTGCAGCAGTTGAGAACCCAGAAGACGAAGACGGCGCCCTCCCTCCTAAGGTCGCCCCCAAGATGAAGAAGTTGCAGTTGGGCCAGGGGTCTCGTAAGGGAGCATCACTCGAGGATGCAGCGTTGAGTCTCGCGTCTCCGAACGCGGCGCCTTCACCCATCGCATAGGAAGGCGTGCCCGGTGCCCCTCTTAGGCTGGGCTCGGGGGCTTTCCTTTGAAGGGCCTCAGATCTAGCCAATGTTGCGAGAGTGGCGCTCGGGAACCATGTGGAGGCGCTCTTCAGAGCACGCTTCCCAGGAGAAGGCAGCAGGCATGAGGCAGCAGGCGTTCAAGAGTTCATCAGCAAGGCAATCGAGGAGATTCAGGAAGGAAGAGTTCTGCAAGGCAATCATCGCCTGCCGCGTGGCGCAGCTCACTTCCCTGGTGAGGGTAAGGAGTTCCGCGTCTGCATCGACATTCCCGGGCCCAACAGGGCCGCGTCTCGGCAGCTCATGTGGCCGTCTCGTGTTGGCTGATGCGAGGGTCCGCGTCACATCTATGTCTGCATGCCTTTCGGCCTGGCGGGCGCGGCTGAGGCGCTCCAGCGCCGCGTGAGGGACGCTCAGGCAGCCTGCGAAGCCAAGCACCAGGCGCTCCTGGTGGAGACGGAGGAGCACCTTCAGGAACCTTCCGGTCCCTCCGAGCCTCCCGAGTCTCGGCACCGAAGCGGCTCGTGAGGAACGGCTTCTGCAACGCGCGTTTTTTGGCTACTTCAACAACTCTTAAGCAACGGTACTAGGTGACATCTCCCTAGTTTGTTCAGTTTGGGGGCGCCCCTCGGGCTGCACTATCCCCAGGTCGTCTAGGTCCGTCCCTACGGCATGTATCGTTTTGCATTCACCAGGACTATCTAATCATTTCTGTGAATTTATCTATGATCGCCACCTCATGACCACCGCCTCACACCCTTCATGCGTTCTGACTAATGCCATCCCCGCATCGCTGCACGACATACACATCGGCACGGCGCTTGTGCTCGGGTCCATCCCTGCAAAGCTGATAAACCCGGGGATCGAGCTCTGGTTCGCGGCCTGCCTCGCGTACACCACCTCGCAGGGTCCCCGGTGCCTCCATCTCATGCCTTGGTGTTCTCGGTCTCCCTTGTCATCTAACCTGTAGGTTCACCCCGCAATGAGCCAAAGGTCGGCCCAGACAACCACCGTCTAGTCTCACGAGTCGCTTGCACGTTAAAGGGGAGCCTCCCGAGCATCGCGTCTTGGGAGCTCCTACGGGCTCTCCAGCCTGTTGGATTTCGGGTTCCGGCAGACCCTCAAGGTTCGAACTCTGGGGTGCACGCGGAGATCACACCTCCTGCCTACCCACGTCTCGTCGCCTCGCAAGGATCTAAACTACACAAAGAACAACACAAGGGACATGAGGTTTATACTAGTTCGGGCCACCATTGTGGTGTAATACCTTACGTCTACTTTGTGGTGTGGTGGATTGCCTCAAGGGCTGATGATGAACAATACAAGGGAAGAATAGCTTCGCGAGGGGCTGTTCTTGGGCTTGTGTGATGAACTGCTTGGGTGAGTTCAGTCGCCTCTCTCTCTCTAGCCTGCCCAAAATCTCGATCCGATCTCTAGATGCCTCTACCATGGGGGTGGCTTGTCCTATTTATAGAGCAAGGCCCTGGTCCTCTTCCCAAATATTGAGCGGGAAGGGCACCAACAATTGGCCATTTTGAAGGGGAACATGTAGTACACTTATCCTGACTAAAGTCAGTCCTCTCCTGCCAAAGACTCTGACGATGACGCCGGCTTGGGCTCCACGATGACCTCCATCCTGCCGTCCTGCTGGTCTTGGTCTTGTTGCACCGAAATGGTTGCCTTTGCTTGATACTCTTGCCTTTGCTTGCTCCCTTTGCACCAAAGAGGAAACAAGGACTCTGCGCAGGCCGCGCCCGCCTGGCGCCGGCCTGGCCTCGGTCGCCATGGCTTGCGTCATGGGCACCTCATGAGGTACCCTGCCTTGATCTCTCCGCCTCCTCGTGAGCCAGCCTGACGAGGCTGCGCCCGTGGAAGCTTCCTATCATCCGCCCCGCGAGACTTGGCCCCTCGCGAGGGTCTTGAGCATGTGTTGATGAAGATGGGCCGTACTGGGCCAATCCTTGAGCCACACCGCAGGCCGCGGGTTGGCAAGTCTGGGTACCCCCGTTCCCAGAACGCCGACAGTAGCCCTCGGGCCCAAGTCGCGCCTGGACTTGGCTTAGCAAAGAAGCGAAGGGGCAAGTGCGAAGCGCCGCGGGCCCTATCAGCCTGCAGCCTTGGGCGCCGCGTGGCGGTTGATTGGACGTGGGCGTCCTTGCTTCCCCATGATGCCTCGGCAACTGTACAAATTGACAAGAGAGCGGTACCCGTCTAGGCTTACCTTCTTTGCCTTTTCCAGTCATTGCCCAGATCCCCTTTATTGCTCCTATCCTTCTTGCCTCCGAAATCCCCAGATCTACTCCAACCCTGCAGCTTAGCAAGGCATGGCGCCTCGCCAGACCCCGGCTGGAGCTTGGTTCTCGCCCGCTCTGGATCCTCCGAATGTGTCGGAGAAGAATCTTGCCCGGACGCGCCAGATGATGGCGGCGCAAGGCAACGACGGGGCGGCCGTGCTCAAGGTTGGTTCCGCCCTTCCCGAGGACAAAGGAAGCACCTTCTACCCGCTCTTCGTGAGCGCCATCGCCGCCGGTCTGGTGCCCCCCTTCTCCGAGTTCTTCCTTTCTGTTCTCCACCATTACAACCTGCAAGCTCTGCACCTCCATCCCAACTCTGTTCTTCTCCTGGTGATCTTTGCCTACTACTGTGAGGCTCATATTGGGGTAAGGCCCTCGGTGGCCTTGCTGCGCCATTACTTTTACCTCCGGGTTTCTCGCAGCCCCATCACCTCGTGCGCGAGCTTTGTTGCGTATGCCAGTTCCAATGCTATCTCGAAGCCTGGGAAGAGGATTGAAGGCTTCATGAGCAAGTGGGTCATGGTGGATGCAGGGCGCGTCCATCCCCGGCTGATCCTGCCCACGAGGCAGCCCGAGGTCGCGATGCTTGGTCCCGCATAGAGCTCGTCGGTCCCCGCGCGAAGCCGGTGCTGGAGAAGATGGACGCGGACCTATGGTCAGGAAACATGGCGACGACGAAACTGACCAGCGCGTCGCTCCTAAGGGAGTTCCTGGAGCACCGGGTGGCTCCGCTCCAGGAACACTCGCTCCCGCTGTGGAGGCTCGTGGGGGCCGATGCCGCCCTTCGCCCGAGCTCCGCGGTCCTGGCCGACGAAGATCTGGCCGCGGTCCTCCAATCCTTGGTTGCGGGAGACGTGGCGAGACTGGAGGGTGCTCCTGTACCCCTATTCCTTCGGGATGATTGGGAGCAGGTGGTGAACTCCATGCCCGCTTTCGACAGGGACGGGCCTGTGCCCGCGGAGGTTCCTGAGGACCTGGCGGCCCTGGCAACGGTGAACGTATCCTCTGGCGACTCCAGCATAGAGGAGGAAGAAGAGGAGCGGGAAGAGGAGCCCGATTCCGAGGCGACCGACGGGGAATCGAGAGCGCCCCTCCCTCGGCGCAGGTCCCGCGCCCTTCGCCTCATGCCGGACGACGACAAGGATGGCGATGAGCGAGGCGGCGAGAGCTCGCCCCTGATCCCAAAGAAGGACAGGACGGGGTTGGTTCCCCGCGGGCCTGCTCCGGCTCCGAGGCGGTCTGCAAACGCGCCTCCTGCTCCTGAGTCTCCTGAGGCTGATCCCAGCAGCCGGCTCTCGGGCTTCAAGTTCGGCCGGAGGTTGCTTGAGCCCGCGGGCGATGACCAATAAGTGCTTGATTATCGCTTTGCTTCTTGTTTTGTTGCTGAGGCTTGACGTCCATATTCCTTGGCTAGTCCGGTGCCTGCGGCGAAAAAGCTGAAGGGGGCCGTTGAGGCTTCGTCTGGGGCCGCACTTCCATCCGTGGGAGAAGGGGGCGGCAAGGCCCGGGCCTCCCCTGCTCGGCCATCCTCACGATGCTAGGCAGGGCGTGCCGGGGCGAGCTCAGCCCCTGTGGCCCAAGCGACTCCCGAGGCATCCTCGCCTGACCCCACTGCCACAGTCATCGGGGCGCAGAACGTCCCAACTCACGGCGCTGTGATCACGTTGCCGTATTCTCCTCCTACTCCGCCAACTGCCATTTCTCCGACTCCTTCTACTATCCTGGATCGTGTTGCTGTTAAGCTGGACCGTCTGCGAGAAGATCTTCGGGGCGCTGACCCTCGCTTGGTGGCCAGGCACCTGGAGCTGGCCTCCGGCTGGGTTCGCTTTGATGCTTCAGTTCGAGCAGCGCTGGTTCAGGCTGCGATGGCTTGCGACGAGGAGAAGCAGGCCACCCTTCAGGCCAAGGCCGCTCGCAACACTACCTTGGGTGAGGTTGCGGATGTCCGAGGTCGCTGCAAGGCGCTAGAGAGCAAGCTGCAAGGCCTGCGCGACCAGCTCGCCAAGGAGGTCCGTGACCGCCAGGAGAGGGAGGGGGAGATGAGGGCTCGCGAGACTGCCGCCAAGGACCGGGATGCCAAGCTTGATGAACGCCATGGATGCTTAGACACGCTTGAGCAGGCGTTGGAGGCGAAGAAGGTCGAGCTAGACGGCAAGGCGCGGGTCCTGGCCGAGGACCGCGTGGCCTTCGTGAAGCTGGAGGAGAAGGCTCGCACCTTGTTGAAGACGCTTTATGATAGCGGCCTGGAGAGCCCACTGGCCGGCGCCAAGGACGGACCCGCCAAGTTGCTTCCCTTCCTTGTCTGCGCCCTTGAAGATGTCGCACTCGGCCTTGGCCCCACGGCTGAGGCTGAGGCGCGTGTCCTTTCCTCTACAGCGCTGACGCGCGTCTTCACCCACGTCTACATTCGCGACCCCGACGTCGACCTTGACAGCCTGCTGGAGCCTGTGAGCGACGAGCTTGCCGCTGTCGCTGCTGAGGTCGTGAAGGGTCGAGCAGAGGCTCTGTTGGCGAAGTTCCGTGCTTTCCGCACCAAGCCAAGGTGAGGTGCTACCGATCCTGAGGCTCCACAAGGCGAAGTCGCCCAGCGCAGCTCCATCACTAGCGATGGTACTGCCAGAAAGTGACCCCTTCGCGGCTCCTGTCCTGTTTTTAGCTCCTGCAACATGCATCATGCCTCGTGGAGGCGTTTAAACTTGTGTTTGGTGTTGTGAAAGCACTCTATGGACTGTAATATTTGTTTTTGAATTCCTTGAGATTTGCGCTTTTCCTTCCTACTTGCTTGTGTTCTACGTCGGCAGAGCTCGGCCCCGCGCATACCTCAGGCGCCGTTAGCATGGGACCAAGGAGTGAGGGGCTACGTGACCAGTTAGGCTCCTGAGTCGCGAGGCTCAGGAGTCCCCCTTGACGCGCGAATAGCAAGTAGGGAGGGAGATGTATGAGTGAATCCACCGTTCTACGTCGGCAGAGCCCGGCCCCGCGCATACCTCAACCGTCGTTAGCCTTTCGGAACTAAGGGGTGAGGGGCTATGTGACCAGTTAGGCTCCTAGTCGTGATGCTCAGGAGTCCCCCTTGACGTTCAAACGGCCTTCGTACCTTGGCTCCACTCGGGGAGAGACGCGCGACGAACCAGGCCCGAGGGGCCTGGCTGGGTGGCGTGTGCCTGGGCGTGACCCAGGCGTAGCCCCCGTGCCCAGCCCCCACACGCGGCACTCCCGAGGGGAGGCGTTACAATGGGGCCGGACACTGAGCTCTGGGCTCCCTGAGGTTGATGCGGTCGGGGCCACCCTCAGTTGTTTATCACCAGCACGGAGCATAGTGCTTTTGTATATGTACGGGCATAGCCGCTCCTCGGCAGTGTCATCAGCCAGCGCGGAGCATGGTGCTTCCACTGGTGCGTGGGAGGGGGCTCCCCTCCGGGAGGAGCCCCCGGGGCGTATACAACCCCGCCCTGACACGTGGCTGGCACGGTAGGGCCTGACGAGGTGTATCTTGGCACCCATGAGCCAGCGCGGGACTCATGGGGCCCTACCTCAAGGCGGGTTGCGCCTGGCTCTGGGCCTTTACTTGTAATGTGTTCCTGCAAATTTGGTTAGATGCCGACGCTCTACGTCCTCAGGTCTTGGCCCTCAAGCGAGCTCAGCCGTCGCTAGTATGCCAGGTCGCGATGCCGTGGACAAGGCCAGGAGGTGAGGGCTGGAGAGCCAGTAAGAGCCCATGAGTCGTGATGCTCAGGTAACCCCCCCCCCCCTTTAATGTGCAAGCGGCCGACATGAAGGAAGAAGGGTGCCGTGGACAGGCATCAAGTAATGATGGGTCAAACGCATGACCCGAATAAACGCGAGAGGGATACATGCCACTGGGTCTGGCCCGAGTGGCTTGGGAATAATGCAGCCCGAGGGGCGCCCCCAATAAAGTAAGCTACAAACATGAACCAAAGGGATACATGCCGCAGGGACGAACCCACGCGGCCTGGGAATGATGCAGCCCTGGGGGACGCTCCCAGCTGAAAATGAAACTCGAAGGATGTCACCTGATGATGTTGAAGATGAAGGGATGCTGAAGTAGCAGACGACGTGCGCTGCGGAAGCTGATCTTCATGAGCCCCCAGGCCCAGGAGCCTCGGGAGGCCCCGGAGGTGCTGGCGGCTCCTCGCGGACCATCTCCATCTCCGCCAGTACTTTGGAATGCCTGGCCGCTTGAGCCTCCAGGATGCTCCTCATGAGGCGGTGACGCATAGTAGCCGCATTCAGCAAGCCGTAAGGCATGCGAACATAGTTGTGGGGTGGACCTTCGCGGTGTCCCACGCATGAGGGCCAGAGGTGCTCCTGAGAGGCGGCTCGGTTGAGTCCTGGTATGTCGATGCAGACACGCAGCCCACCATCCTCGCCTGGATGGGGAGCTACGGCGGGTAAGCGGCGGCTGCCACTCATGACTCTTGACTCCTGCAGCTCCTGAATGATCTCGCTGACGAACTCTTGAGGGTTTGGCCCTCCTTGCCTTGCTCCTTCTTGAGGGAAATGTTCTTTGAAGCACGCCTCCAAGTGGTGCCCGAGCGCCTCCCTCGTGATCTTAGCAAAGTCGATGTCCCTCCAGGAGAGAGCCCCCGAGCCTTGCTCGAGGAGGGCGCTGGGCGCGCCTTCCTATGCGACAGAAGGAGGCACCCCCTAAACAGGCGCGGACCCTGAGGGGTCGAACCAGGCGATGTCTTCTTCTTCTTAGGGGCAGCCTCGGGAAGCCTTCCGCTCCTGTGATCTGGTTCTTCAATTGACGCGGCTCGAAAGGCACGCTCCAGAGAACACACAGTGTCTCTCTCTTCACAAGGCACCGTGATGACTCCACTGCTTCCCGGCATCTTGAGGACATTGTAGCCGTGATGAGTCACGGCCATGAACTTGGCCAGGGCTGGGTACCCGAGGGTGACATTGTACGGCAGGCGAATGTTCACGATGTCGAAGTCAATGAGCTCAGTGTGGTAGTTGTCGCGCTTCCCGAAGGTAACAGGAAGGCGGACCTACCCTAGCGGAACCGTGGAGCCATTAGTGACTCTTGAGAAAGGCTTGGTTGGTTGAAGCTGATTGTATGGCACTTGGAGATTGTTGAATGTCTCGATGGATAGGACGTTGAGCCCTACTCCGCCATCAATGAGGGTCCTGGTGACTTGCACATTGCTGATGATTGGGGAACAAAGCATCGGGAGGACTCCGGCCATTGCCGCGCACTTGAGCTTCCGCTGAGCTGAACGTGATGGCGCACGCTGACCACCTGAGAGGGCGTGTGGCCTCGAGCTAGGGGAGGATTGCATTCACTTCGCGAGCAAACTGCTTGAAGATGCGCTGAGAGGCCGAGGCCTGAGCGCCGCCCAAGATGCAAGCAGTTGCGCGCAGCTCCTGGAATCCTCCAGCCGCCTCATCCTGATGATGGTCTTCATTCCTCCTCGGCTGTGGTGGCAGAGGAGGGAGGCCCGCGTTGCCTTGTGGGCGATCCTCGCGAGGCTGATCCCTCCATGCTCCCTCGTGAGGCTGGTCCCTCCAACCTCCCTCGCGAGGCTGGTCCTGCCAGCGGTCCTCGCGAGGTCGGTCACGCCACCCTTGGCAAGGGCCACGGTCTTCCCATCGTTCTCCAGCTCTTCCTCCTCCTCGGCCATAGCCCCGGTAGCTGCGCTCGAGGCGTCGGCCGGCACGAACGTCCCGCACGGCCCTGACCTCTTTGCATTCATTGGTGTTGTGGGTGTGTAGGTCGTGGTACACGCAGTACCGGCTGCCCTTGGATGACTCAGGCTGATCCCCGCCTCGCTTGGTGTTCGGCTCTGCTGCAAGCACGGCAGTCCCCTTGCGCTGCACGTCCTTGACCTTGGGCTTCTTCTATTCTGGGTCGGCAGTCGGCAGCTCCAGGAGGGAAAGGTGTCCTTCCTCAGCCCTGGCACACTTGGTCGCCAAATTGAACAGCTCTAGGGAGGTGCACAAGTCTTCATGGATCGCAACCTCCTCCTTCATCTTGACGTCACGCACGCCGTCGGAGAAGGCTGAGATGATGGCCTCCTCGGACACGCTGGGGATCTTAAGGCGAGCGTTGTTGAAACGCTGGATGAACTTCTGCACGGTCTCTCCCGGCTGCTGCTTGATGCGGCGCAAGTCACTAATGGCCGGGGGCTGGTCGCGGGTGCCTTGGAAGGTGGCGATGAATCGGGTGCGCATCTAGTCCCAGGAGGAGATCGTGCCTGGAGCCAGGTTCAGGAGCCAGGTGCGGGCACCGTCCTTGAGCGCCATGGGGAACCAGTTCGCCATGACCTTCTCGTCCCCGTTGGCGGCTTCAATGCCCAGCTCATAGAGCTGGAGGAACTCCGCGGGGTCAGCCGTGCCATTGTAGCGCGGGGGCAGATCTGGCTTAAACTTGCCCGGCCAGGCCACGCTGTACAGCTCGGCGGTGAAGGCACGGCAGCCTACAGTGGCCGCGGGAGGCCTTTGGTGATGGAGAGCTTGATCTTGGAAGTCTCTATGCGCTGCCGCCAGGAGCAGCGTGGGGTCTTGGCACGTCGGAGCAGGAGAGCGTTCGTGCCGGGCCGGTGTGGGGAGCACACCGGCAGCTTCTTGGGGACGAGGGACCTCTTGGCAGCTCTTCTCTTGCTGTGTTGGCGCCGAACGGAGTGGGTTCCGTCCAGGGGCCACGCGCCTTGGGGCCAAGGCGCCTTCTTGAGGGGTAGGTGGTTGAGGCGCCCCGGAGCTTCATCGCCCAAGCAGGGAGGGGCGTGGTGCAGCGAGAGGGATGGCGCAGGGGAGCCCCCAGCGGCGCTGACGAGCTCAGTGATGCGGGTGAGCCACTCGTCGTAGAGGTCGTCGATGGGACGGTAGTGCAGGAGCTCCCACGCCAGGAGCAGCACGGCATGCGCGTCCGCAGGAGCGCGACAGGCGTGGGACGAGGAACTGGCTGGAGTCAGCGACGGGGTGGTGGTGCGGCCTTCTCGCCGCACGGAAGGATGTAGGGACGACGCCTGCTACTCGTTCCCCGCCGGGCCGGTGGTGGTGTTGATGGAAGGCGACGGGGAATGGCGGGGGCGTCCGCCAACGGGGGCTGTCTGGGCGACACGAGTGGCGAGAGTGGCCCGGCGCTCGGCGCGGGCTCGGCGAGCATCTGACATGGACGCGACGGGCGGCGAAACACGGGGTGACGGAAGGCGGATTCCGGTGCACCCCTACCTGGCGCGCCAAATGTTGGATTTCGGGTTCCGGCAGACCCTCAAGGTTCGAACTCTGGGGTGCATGTGGAGATCACACCTCCTGCCTACCCACGTCTCGTCGCCTCGCAAGGATCTAAACTACACGAAGAACAACACAAGGGACACGAGGTTTATACTAGTTCGGGCCACCATTGTGGTGTAATACCCTACGTCTAGTTTGTGGTGTGGTGGATTGCCTCAGGGGCAGATGATGAACAATACAAGGGAAGAACAGCCTTGGGAGGGGCTGTTCTTGGGCTGGTGCAATGAACTGCTTGGGTGAGTTCAGTCGCCTCTCTCTCTCTCTAGCCTGCCCAAAATCTCGATCCGATCTCTAGATGCCTCTACCATGGGGGTGGCTAGTCCTATTTATAGAGCAAGGCCCTAGTCCTCTTCCCAAATATTGAGTGGGAAGGGCGCCAACAATTGGCCATTTTGATGGGGAACATGTAGTACACTTATCCTGATTAAAGTCGGCCCTCTCCTGCCAAAGACTCTGACGATGACGCCGGCTTGGGCTCCACGATGACCTCCATCCTGCCGTCCTACTGGTCTTGGTCTTGTTGCACCGAAATGGTTGCCTTTGCTTGATACTCTTGCCTGTGCTTGCTCCCTTTGCACCAAAGAGGAAACAAGGACTCTGCGCAGGCCGGCGCCCGCCTGGCTTCGGTCGCCATGGCTTGCGTCATGGGCACCTCATGAGGTACCCTGCCTTGATCTCTCCACCTCCTCGCGAGCCAGCCTGATGAGGCTGCACCTGAGGAAGCTTCCTGTCGTCCGCCCCACGAGACTTGGCCCATTGCGAGGGTCTTGAGCATGTGATGATGAAGATGGGTCATACTGGGCCACTCCCTGAGCCACGCTGCAGGCCGCAGGCAGGCAAGTCTGGGTACCCCCGTTCCCAGAACGCCAACACAGCCCTCACCCCCTGGACTTAACCATGGCATCGCGACCTCGCATACCAGTGGTAGCTGAGCTCGCTCGAGGGCCGAGTCCTGAGGCCATAGAGTACCTTGGCAAACGAGGCAGGAGGGTGGCCAAGACGGGCTGCGCCTGATGGCACCACAGGCGCCACAGCAAGCATTGCCTCTCCGATGGACTTAGACCGCAAAAGATAAGTCTCAGCTTGCTATGGCACCAGTTTCGCTCTACACGCCTCGCCCCGCAGTTCCACTTGGGTGGTTCAACTCCCCTCTTCAATTTTCTATATAGCTGCTTACACGCCAAGGGGGACCTCGTGAGCATCGCGTCTCATGAGCTCTTACTGGACCTTGGGCCGCTCACCTCATAGCCTTGACCACAGCATCGCGACCTGGCATACTAGCGACAGATGAAGCCTGCCTGGGAACTAGGTCCTGCAGGCGTAGAGCGCCACGCTATCTAGGAAAGAGAAAAGGGAGGGACTCAGCCGAACTGGAATACGTACATCCATTACAAATTCGAAAGAAATAGCAATACTATTAAACACATTCCAATCCTTACAAGCCCCACGGGGGTTGATCTTCATCTCGCGCAGGAGAAACAACTACAGGGCCCTACGGTGTCGCTGATGACGCTGGGCGGCAGCCACAGCAGCACTCCTGCCTCGGCGAGAGCTCGGCGGCAGGTAGCTATCGTCGCTCGACTCCGGAGAATAACTGGGCTCAGGAGAGTCGCTGGATTCCCAGGAGTCATCACTGCTGCTGGACGAAGCACTGAAGGGGTTAGCGGTATATCCAGCACCCATCACAGCGTCCCTCGAGCTGTCTCCTCTAGGGTAGCACTCCAGCCGCTCGCCCTGCTCGTTGAAGACCTTGAAGAACAAGGTGGTCGCACTGTCGTACTTGAAGTGGATCGCCAGGGCTCCCTCCACTCGACAAGCCCGGGCGACCTCACCCCATCCTCGCGTCATGAAGACGTCTCCAGACGGCACCACCTCGACCTCAGCTCCGGTGGCTAGGCTACTGCACCCTGCGTGTTGCAGCCATAGCTCCACCGGTCCCCTCGGAGATAGCTCGCTGGCGAAGAACTGCGGGAGCTGGATCCAGGTATCGGGAGGCATCGCTGCCCACACCACGAACTCGCGCGAGCTATCCTCAGTGTGGGTCCGCAGTGCAGCTGGCAGGGCAATGGCGGCCCTGCCATCTTCACGAGGCGCCACTCGACGGTGCACTCCTTCACCCAGCGCCCGGGCGTATAGGAGGGGGGGAAGCCAGGCGGAGGCCTCGATTGCCAAGGCCTGACCACCTCTCGCCTCGCGCCGGCGTTGTCAGGGAGATGAAGCCGCTTCCTCGGTGGGAGAGGGTCCGGCTCCTCCCTAGGAGCCTTCCCCTTCTCTACCGCAGAGAACTTCCTGATCGGCGCCATGGGAGCAAGACGGAGAGGAGAAGAAGCAAGCAGGATCAAGACGAAAGAGAGATGGGCTGGGGCTCCACCCGCTAGCATGTTTATAGCCGGGAGAAGGTAAATCGTCGGCTTCCACGATTTCCAATAATGATGATCCTATCTGCATGCAGCATGAAGTTGTCAAGTTAGCAGTTGTCGAGGCAGCGTGGGGAAACGGAGTCGCCCATGTCCAATCAATCGCCACGCGTCATCAAGGCCGCAGGCTGATAGGGCCCACGGCGCTCCGCCCTTGCCCTTTGGCTTCGCCTGGAAGCCAAGTCCAAGCGCGGCTTGGGCCCGGGGGCTACTGTCGGCGTCCTAGACTTGGGGGTATCCAGTCCTGCCTACCTGCGGCCCACCACATGGCTTCATCGACGGCCTGGTACGGCCCAGCTTCAACACCAACACAGCAAGACCCTCGCGAGGGGCCAAGCCTCGCGAGGCGGAGGACGCCAAGACCCCTGAAGGAGTGGCCTCCTCAGGAGGGCTCCTGAGGGGCGGAGAGTTCTATCCAGCTAACTCATGAGGCTCAACTGACGTGAGCCATGACAACCAAGGCTAGGCGGGCGCCAGGCGGGTTCAGAGCGCAGGTTTCCTCTTCGGTGCAAGGGAGGCAAGCCACAGGCGCGGAGTCCCGAGGAATCAGCCAAAGGTTTCCATTCTAGTGCAACAATACCAACAACGCGAGGACGGTAGGACGGAGGTCATCACCGAGCCCACCGCAGCAACACGACCAGAGGCTTTTCGCAGGCGACGACTACTTTTGTCAGGATAGACTATACTACTTGTCCCCTTTCAAATCCCGCCGTTGTGGAATCCCTTCCCGCCCATATTTGGGAAGAGGACCAAGGCCACTATATATAGGACTTAGCCACCACCATAGTGGAGGGAGATCCATTCCGACCCGAGCACCACACCAGCTCAAGAACACTTCACCTCCTGATGCTTGTTCATCCTTTGTACTAGTTCATCCACAGCCCCTCGAGGCAATCCACAACACCACACTGGATTAGGGTATTACACCACAACGGTGGCCCGAACCAGTATAAATCTCTGTGTCTTTGTGTCTCTGTGAGCTCGACGCGCTAGGCTAGGGAGGATCGCGAGTAGGCAGGCTAGGCAAGTTGAGATCTCCGCACGCACCCCAGAGTTTGAACCTCTTAAGGGTTGCTGGATCCCGAAATCTGACATCTACTTTCGCGGTGTCAAACATCACAAATAGCTCAAGGATCATCATATCTATCCCTGATCTGTTATAGTTCATCACGAAGCTCTAGTAGCTTGGTGGCAGTGACTTTGGAGAACCATCACTATCTCATCTGGAAGATTAACTCCCATTCGATTCAAGCGATTGTAGTACTCAGACAATCTGAGCACATGCTCAACGATTGAGCTTTTCTCCCTTAGTTTGCAGGCTTAAGAAACTTGTCAGAGGTCTCATAGCTCTTGAAGTGGGCACTAGCCTGAAATCCCAATTTCAGTCCTTGGAACATCTCATATGTTCTGCGATGTTTCAAAAACGTCTTTGGCGCCTCAATTCTAAACCGTTTAGCATTATGCACTGAACTATCATGTAGTCATCAAAACGTGTATGTCAGATGTTCGCAACATCCACAGACGACGCTCGAGGTTCAGCACACTGAGCGGTGCATTAAGGACATAATCCTTCTGTGCAGCATTGAGGACAATCCTCAGTTTACGGACCCAGTCCGCATAATTGCTACTGTCAACTTTCAACTAAAATTTTCTCTAGGAACATATCTAAAATAGTAGAACTAAAGCGTAAGTTACGACATAATTTGCAAAGACCTTTTGACTATGTTCATGATAATTAAGTTCATCTAATCAAATTATTTAATGAACTCCCACTCAGATAGACATCCCTCTAGTCATCTAAGTGATACATGATCCGAGTCAACTAGGCTATTTCCGATCGTCACGTGAGACGGACTAGTCATCATCGGTGAACATCTTCATGTTGATCGTATCTACTATACGACTCATGTTCGAACTTTCGGTCTCTTGTGTTCCGAGGCCATGTCTGTACATGCTAGGCTCGTCAAGTCAACCTAAGTGTTTTGCATGTGTAAATCTGGCTTACACCCGTTGTATGCGAACGTTAGAATCTATCACACCCGATCATCATGTGGTGCTTCGAAACAATGAACTTCCGCAACGGTGCACAGTTAGGGGGAACACTTTCTTGAAATTTTAGTGAGGGATCATCTTATTTATGCTACCGTCGTCCTAAGCAAATAAGATGTAAACATGACAAACATCACATGCAAATCATAAAGTGACATGATATGGCCAATATCATCTTGCGCCTTTGATCTCCATCTTCGAGGCACAGCATGATCACCTTCGTTGCCGGCATGACACCATGATCTCCATCATCATGTCTTCATGAAGTTGTCTCACCAACTATTACTTCTACTACTATGGCTAATGGTTAGCAATAAAGTAAAGTAATTACATGGCGTTATCATTGACATGCAGGTCATAGAATAAATTAAGACAACTCCTATGGCTCCTGCCGGTTGTCATGCTCATCAACATGCAAGTCGTGATTCCTATTACAAGAACATGATCAATCTCATACATCACATACATCATTCATCACATCTTTTGTCCATATCACATCACATAGCATACCCTGCAAAAACAAGTTAGACGTCCTCTAATTGTTGTTGCATGTTTTACGTGGCTGCTATGGGTTTCTAGCAAGAACGTTTCTTACCTACGCAAAAGCCACAACGGTGATATCCAATTGCTATTTACCCTTCATAAGGACCCTTTTCATCGAATTTGATCCGACTAAAGTGGGAGAGACAGACACCCGCTAGCCACCTTATGCAACAAGTGCATGTTAGTTGGTGGAACCTGTCTCACGTAAGCGTACGTGTAAGGTTGGTCCGGGCTACTTCATCCCACAATGCCACCAAATCAAGATAAGACTAGTGATGGTAAGCATATTGAACAAACCAACGCCCACAACTACTTGTGTTCTACTCGTGCATAGAATCTACGCATAGATCTAGCTCACGATGCCACTGTTGGGGAACGTAGCAATAATTCAAAATTTTCCTACGGGTCACCAAGATCAATCTAGGAGATGCTAACAACGAGAGAGAGGGAGTGCATATTCATACCTCTTGAAGATCGTGAAAACAGAAGCGTTACAAGAACGCGGATGATGGAGTCGTACTCGCGGCGATTCAAATCACGGAAGGTCCGATGTAGCGCCGAACGGACGGCGCCTCCATGTTCAACACACGTACAGCCCATGGACGTCTCCTCCTTCTTGATCCACCAAGGGGAGAGGAGAAGTTGAGGGAGAGCTCCGGCATCATGACGGCGTGGTGGTAGAGCTTGTGGATTTTCTGCAGGGCTTCGCCAAGCACTACGGAGGAGGAGGAGGTGTTGGAGGAGGGAGGGGCTGCGCCAAGGGAAGGGGTGCTGCAGCCCTCCCACCCTCCCTCTATTGATAGGGTGAAGGGGAGAGGGGGCCGGCCCCTCTAGATCCCATCTAGAGGGGGGGCGGCGGCCAGGAGGGGGAGACTTGCCCCCCAAGCAAGGTGGAGGCGCCCCCCTCCCCTAGGGTTTCCATACCCTAGGCGCCTTGGGCCCTTGGGGGGCGCACCAGCCCACTAGGGGGCTGGTTCCCTCCCATATTCAGCCCATTAAGTCCCCCGGGGCAGGTGGCCCCACCTGGTGGACCTCCGGACACCTTTCAGTGGTCCCTGTACAATACCGATAACCCCCGAAGCCATTCCGGTGACTGAAATTAGACTTCCCGTATATGAGTCTTCACCTCCGGACCATTTCGGAACTCCTCGTGACGTTCAGGATCTCATCTGGGACTCCTAACAACCTTCGGTAACCACATACAATATCCCATAACAACTCTAGTGTCACTGAACCTTAAGTGTGTAGACCCTACGGGTTCGGGAACCATGCAGACATGACCGTGACATTCTTCGGCCAATAACCAATAGCAGGATCTGGATACCCATGTTGGCTCCCACATGTTCCATGATGATCTCATCGGGTGGACCACTATGTCGAGGATTCAATCAATCCCATATACAATTCCCTTTGTCCATCGGTATGTTACTTGCCCGAGATTCGATCATCGGTATGCCAATACCTCGTTCAATCTCGTTACCAGCAAGTCTCTTTACTCGTTCCGTAACGCATGATCCCGTGACTAACTCATTATTCACATTGAGCTCATTATGATGATGTGTTGAGGATATAGCTACTGAGTGTAAACCGCCCAGGAGGGGCTGGTTCACGCTCAACTAGGCTGAAGCCCATGAAGACAAGAAGATGGCACTTTACTGATAAAGCTTAGAGGCCCAAAGCCCAGAGGCGGATTAGGGCCTGTAGTGGTAAACCGCCATAGTTGTATAACTTGTATTTTACGTTAGGGAAAGGGAGAGACCGAGCGGGACACTTGTATGAGCCGGCCTCAGGACTCTGAAAACCGGCCGGGCGGCAACCTGTGTATATGAAGGGACGACCCGACGGAGGTTCAGGGACAACACACAACAACTCGAGACCCAGGCAAAGCATATTTTCTCCCTGGTCATCGAAACCCCAATAATCCCATCACAACTAGACGTAGGCTTTTATCTTCATCGTAAGGGGCCAAACTAGTATAAAACTCTCGTATCCCTTGTCCGGTTTAACACCTTCAGGCTAATCTCGTTGCGATGGCTCCACGACTAAGTCCTTCTGCTAGGACATCTGACGTGATATTTCCATGACAGTTGACGCCCACCGTGGGGCTATCGCACGATGGTTTCGAGTTCTTGAAGGGCAACTTTGAAGGACTCAAAGGGTATGCGGTTGGCCGGATGACCAAGAGTCGTTGCGGCAAGCTTTACATCGACGACGCAGGCTGGGGCCCCGAGGCCGGCTCAATCGAGTACGGGTACTGGGTTCCCTTTGGCGGAATTCATGTTTTCATTGGCAAGATCGGCGAACTGGGCCCTGAGCCGGAAATCTCCACCGACCTCGTCGAGACAGCTCAGCATGCAAGTCCTGCCCGGGTTCAGCCTGCCATGAAGTGTGCATTCGTGGGATTCATCCATGGAGCGGAATCTGAACCGGTGTCCGACGGCGAGACGTCCATCTACTTAGATGGTGAATCGTCCACTGGCGAAACCGAGTCATTATACCAACTGCAAGATGGCCGGATTGAGGGATATTTCGATGGCGACAGTATTCCAGGTCCCTTTGAACCGCCAAACCGGGTTGCGATCTTCATGGCCGGTACACAGCCCACCGTGCAATCTTCATCTACAGCAGCGATGGTCTCCGGATCGGCAGCCGCGGCAGGAGGCCCGGCGCGCCGGCCGGCTCAAGTTCTTGCCGGTTTACTGGACGATTTGACAGCATTGTTGACCACAGTGGTGACTCCAGAGACTCAAGTTCAGCATAATGCGGATGTCACGAAGCTAAAGGATCAGATAACTCAGGCCAAGGTAGACTTGGCAGCAGAGGAGGCCAGGATGGATGAAGAGCGGGCCGCTTTGGATGCCCAATCACAACTGATCCAGGCACAGAATTACCGGCTTATGTTGGATCAGAACGCATCAAACGACATTATGAGAAGGAAGTACCGGTCTCGACTGCCACAAATTTACGAGGGTATGAATCTCTTCAGTACACCAGGAGCTGGGCCTAGCAATCCGGCAGGAGTAAACCGGACTAAGGCACCTAGGGCGGCGCTGGATCAGCCACGGACGATGGACCCGCCTCGACTGACGGACAATCTGCCGCAGTATGTAGCAACACCGCCGGGTCACTTTTCCAGCCCTTTGGATAATATGATTGCGGCAGCATCACGTTTGGCGGCTATTCCAATGGAGGGTGATTCATTACCAGCAATTGATACTCGACCAGCCAGGGATCTTCTTCAAACCGCCGTTGTACAGCAACAGGCTTATTCCTACAGCCGAGACAGAATACATTCAACCCCTCGTCTGAGCAAGAGTTATAGCAGGCACATAGACGAACCAGCCATGTCGAGCAGTGCGCAGCGTTGTGATGCTCCTAGAGGGCCTAATCCGGCGAACGATGGTTTGAATGCTCAACATGTGGTGGATAATGGCAGAGCGCGAAGGGAGGCCGCATTAGCAGCGCAACACGCGGGTCGTCATCAAACCGCCCCGGTTCAGCCAGCGGTGTTAGTAGAGCGAGGGACCGGGCTTGCCTTCAACTCCTGGCGAGTACCGTGTCTCATCCCGGCTCTCCGCAACGTGCGTTTGCCCAAAGATTTCAAAGGTCCACGCGAGGTGCCTAACTATACCGCTGATCAGCCCCCTGAGGTGTGGGTTGAGAGTTATGAGATGGCAATGGAGATGCTAGATGTGGATGAAGCGGCATGCGCAAAATACTTCACCATGATGCTAGAAGGAACGGCTCGCACCTGGCTGAAGAGCCTGCCTGCTAACTCATTCAATTCATGGGATGAGTTGAAGGCCAAGTTCATAGCAAACTTCAAAGATACATGCAAGCAACCTATGTCCATCGTAGATCTGGCGGCTTGTGTCCAAGGAGAGAATGAATCAACAACCCATTGGGTGCGCCGGGTTTCAGAAATTTTGCACTCATCTGGTCGCATCAATCCGGATACAGGAATTGTGACGTTAGAGGGCAATTGCCGGTTGAAGTCACTAAAGATGAAGTTGGGATGGCTCAAGCGTCACTGCAATGATATGGGAACACTCATGGCAGCTCTGGTTAAGTATGTTGATTCTGATAATACTAAGGACCCTGACTCTGATGAAGAGAAACAAGATAAGGGAAAGAAGAATGCCGGTTCAAAGGGACAGCATAACCAGGCAGGCCACGGAAATAATGGTAAGCGTAAAGCGGACAATTCCGATTTTGTGGCTAACACCAGTATGTAGGGTAATATGCAGCACCATAAGGGTAAACCGCCCCAGTGCGGTGGAGGAATGAATCTGGAATGCCTGTTAAACCAGCCTTGCCCAAAGCACGGGACAAAGGAGGTTCCGGCCACGCACCTTTGGAAGGATTGCCACATCATGAGGGAATTCAAAAACTCTGATCTTTTCTGGTATGATCAGGGTCCATCTGGTGGTTCCGGTCCAGGATTTCATGGGCCGGGTTACAGTGGTGGCGGTTCAAACTCAGGGTTTCAGAATAATCAGGGCAATCAGAATAACCAAGGTGGTAACCATCAACAGGGTAATCAGGGGAATCAACGGCAGTCGGGTTATCAGAGCAATCCAAAGCAGTTAAACGGTGGACAGTATCATGTCTTCACTACTAGCTTGTGCAAGCGCGATCAGAAACTCCATAAAAGGGTAGTGAACTCTGTTGAACTGGCGGTACCCCGTTATCTACGCTGGTCTGAGCAGCCTATTGTCTGGAGTAGGGAGGATCAACCGCCCCGGGTTGACAATCCGGGTCACCTAGCTTTGGTGGTTGCACCACAGGTGGGAGGTTATAAGTTTACCAAGGTACTCCTGGACGGAGGGAGCAGTATCAATATTTTGTACTATGAAACCTTCCGGCGTATGGGGTTGACAGATAAGAATCTTAGACCATCAAACACCATCTTTCACGGAGTGGTGCCTGGTAAATCGGCTTACCCAGTTGGTAAGATAGCTCTGGAGGTAGTTTTTGGAGATGATCATGATTCAAGGTCCGAGACAGTTACCTTTGAAGTGGTCAAAATCAGAAGTATGTACCATGCTTTATTTGGACGGCCGGTTTACGCTAAATTCATGGCAAGGCCGTGTTATGTTTATCTATAGCTCAAGATGCCGGGTCACAAAGGGACCATTACGGTTCATGGTAGCCGTAAGATTGCTCTGGAGTGTGAGGAAGGTGATGCGGCGTATGCTGAATCGGTTTGTGCAACAGAGGAGTTGAAATTTTATAAGGACAATGTTGATCCAGCAGACATGACTTCTCTAAAGAAGCCCACCACAAAGCATGATCCGGCTTTGAAGTTTAAATCGGCTGATGAAACCAAATTGGTTGATTTTGTTCCTGGCGATTCATCCAAGCAGTTCAGCATCAGCGTCAACTTGGATCCCAAATAGGAAAGCATGCTCATCGAGTTCATCCGTGAGAACCGGGACATCTTTGCATGGAAACCTTCAGGCATGCCAGGTGTACCGAGGGAACTCGCTGAGCACACTCTTAATATTGATCCGAAGTTCAAACCGGTCAAACAGTTTCTTTGCCGCTTTAATGAGGAACGGCGTAAGGCCATTGGGGAAGAGGTAGCCCGGCTACTGGCAGCAGGGTTTATCGTGGAAGTGTTTCACCCAGAGTGGTTGGCTAATCCGGTGCTGGTACTTAAGAAAAATGGCACTTGGCGTATGTGTGTGGATTACACAGATTTGAAGAAAGCTTGCCCAGCTGATCCCTTTGCCCTCCCTCATATTGATCAAATCATTGATGCTACGGCGGGTTGTGAGCGTTTGAGTTTTTTGGATGCTTATTCTGGTTATCATCAGATCAAGATGGCAATTAAGGACCAGGGAAGACAGCTTTCATTACTCCCTTTGGAGCCTTCTGTTATGTATCTATGCCCTTTGGGCTCAAGAGTGCCCAGGCAACTTATCAACGTTGTGTGCAGAATTGTCTTCATACTCAGATTGGGCGCAACATTCATGCCTATGTGGACGATATTGTGGTCAAGTCCAGGAAGGCAGAGACGCTAATATCTGATTTACAAGAAACCTTTGATAATCTGAGAGTTTATAAAATGATGCTCAATCCGGCTAAGTGCGTTTTTGGTGTACCGGCTGGCAAGCTCTTGGGTTTTCTGGTGTCCAACCGGGGTATTGAGGCTAATCCAGAAAAATCAAGGCTATCACATCTCTGGCTAAACCGGCATGTATCAATGATGTTCAACGTCTGGCGGGTCGTATTGCGGCTTTGAGCCGGTTTATCAGCAGGTTGGGAGAAAAGGCAATCCCTCTGTACCAGATGTTGAAGAAGATAGACAATTTTGTCTGGAGTGAGGCTGCTGATGCGGCATTTGAAGACTTGAAGAAGCAGTTGGCTGAACCGCCGGTTCTTGCTGCTCCAGTTGATAAGGAGCCACTGCTGTTATATGTGGCTGCTAAAGCCCGAGCTGTCAGTGTCTCCATTGTGGTGGAGCGCAAGGAGGCTGGGAAGGAATACCCAGTTCAAAGGCCGGTTTACTATATCAGCGAAGTGCTCATTGAGTCAAAGCAAAGATATCCGCATTGGCACAAGCTGGTGTGTGGTGTTTTTATGGCAAGTCGGAAGCTTAAACAGTACTTTCAGGGTCATCCCATCACAGTGGTCAGTTCTGCTCCTTTGGGGGATATAATCCAGAACAGGGAAGCGACTGGCCGGGTTGCTAAGTGGGCTATTGAGCTTGGACCACACGGTTTGAAGTATATGCCTTGAACAGCAATCAAATACCAAGCCCTTGTGGATTTTATCAATGATTGGACAGAGTTGCAGATACCGGAGGACAAATCGGACAGCACATACTAGACTATTCACTTTGATGGGTCCAGGAAATTGGAGGGCTCGGGGGCTGGAGTTGTCCTTACTTCCCCTCGAGGTGATAAAATTCATTATTTTCTTCACTTAATGTTCCCTTGTACTAACAATGCAGCAGAGTATGAAGCTTTATTCCATGGTCTTCGAGTGGCTAAAGAGATGAACCTAAGCCGCGTACGATGCTTTGGAGACTCAGACCTGGTAGCCCAGCAAGTTTCAGGTACTTGGGATTCCAAGGATCCACTCATGGCGGCTTACCGACGCGAGGTGGATATTGTTGCTGGTCACTTTAAAGGTTATCAGGTGGAGCACATTGATCGGCGCAAAAATGAAGCAGCTGATGCTTTAAGCCGGCTGGGATCTCAGCGTAAATCGGTGCCACCCAATACCTTTCTGGATGTTTGCATAACCCGTCGGTTCAACTACCTACAGAGGAGGACCTCACTATTCCTGATCCGAAAGCGCAGTTGGTGGCCGCTTTACATATCATTCCTGATTGTACGGTTCCATATTTGGCATATATGAACCGGGGTGAGTTACCAGATGATGAAATTTTAGCCAGGCAGATAATACGGCGGTCCAAGTCCATGGTTGTTCACAACGGCGAGTTACACCATTGCGGTGTTTCTGGTGCGTTCCAACGTTGGGTTTCTCCTGAAGAAGGCAGTGAGATTCTACGCGAGATCCACGAAGGAGACTGTGGTCATCACGCCGGTTCAAAATCCTTGGTTTCTAAAGTTTTTCGTCATGGTTTCTATTGGCTGATGGCTCACGCTGATGCTGAGGACTTGGTAAAACGATGCGACGGCTGTTGAAAATTCTCACAACGAGGTCATGTTCCGGCTAAGGAGCTACGGATGATTCCTATCACCTGACCGTATGCCACTTGGCGGCTTGACATGGTAGGGCCTTTCAAGCGCTCCAAAGATAAGAAGACCCACCTGTTGGTGGCGGTTGACAAGTTCACTAAATGGGTTCAAGCGGAGCCAGTAAGCAAGTGTGACGCAGCCACGGCGGTTCAGTTCATCAAAAAGGTGATCTTCCGTTTCGGTTTTCCACATAGCATTATCACAGATAATGGCACGAACCTCTCTAAAGGTGAGATGGAGGACTTTTGTCAATGAGAGCACATCCAGCTTGATGTGGCGTCCGTGGCTCACCCCCAATCTAATGGTCAAGCTGAGCGAGCTAATCAGGAAATTTTGAAGGGTATAAAGCCCTGGCATATGGTCCCTTTGAAGCGGACGCGGGGTTGCTGGGTGGAAGAACTACCATCTGTGTTATGGAGCATAAACACCACCCCAAACCGGTCTTCAGGTTATACGCCTTTCTTCATGGTGTACGGAGCAGAGGCGGTACTCCCCAGTGATATTCGTCATGACTCGCCTCGGGTTGCCAATTATGTTGAAGCAGACAACGAGCAAGCACATCAAGAAGCACTGGACCTGTTAGATGAGAAGCGGGACATGGCCTTGGCTCGTTCGGCGGTTTATCAGCAAGACCTGCAGCGTTATCACAGCCGCCGGGTTAGGACAAGAACTTTTCAAGAAGGCGACTTAGTGCTCCGGCTCATCCAGGATCAGACCGATATGCACAAATTATCCCCACCTTGGGAAGGGCCCTTTGTGGTTAGCAAGAATCTGCACAATGGATCATACTACCTCATTGACGTTCGCGAGCACAAAGACTCAAGCAAATCGGAGGTGGAGACCCGTCGGCCGTGGAATATCGCTCTTCTATGGCCTTACTACACCTGAGCCATAGGCTCTCACTATGTACATATTATGACAATGTATATATTATGCTCAATATAATAAACCGGCATCCTTACTACAAGCAGGGCCTCTGCCGTTCTTCCAATATTTCTTGGTTACAAGGGGGCTTCTGCTTCCAAAGCGATGACCCGTTTTGTCCATTAAACCGGCTATTATGCCATCATACAGCTTGGGAGCTTCACACCCAAGGGGCCAAAGAGAGATCTGTTGCTACAAGCACGACTCAAACATAGGCACCCATTGAGCACAGCTCACAAAGTTACTTGGGGCTCTTTGTGTAAAGTAACAAAGAGTTTGAAAGGACCCTTGTAATTGGGTATCGACCCACGGCTTGGAAGCCTGATGTATTCACCTAAAACCCTGGGTTAACCTGCCTTCATCAAGTAAGCCACTCCTATCCAGGTAACCCTGGAACGACTCGCCAAATGTTTGACAAGTTACTCTCATTGAGACCCTGAACTTGTCAAAGTTAAAACAATGATTGGTTAGTTGGAGGCCCATCTTAAAAGGCTTTGTAAAATGGTTTAACTCAGTGGCCTGGCAGCCCACGAAAAGCCTCAAATTTGGGCCTGGCAGCTCTCGAAAAGCCTCGACTACAAGTTTTTATTCGCTTTCGTTTTTTGCAAGTTTTATCCTTATTTGATCAACTTTTAAGGTAAACCGGCATCTCTTGATCCGGCCAGGCCATATGTCTTCATCTCAACCCGGTGTTTCTTAACCCGGTGTGGCTTACAGTTATCATCTGTTAAAGCATATAATCAATGGTGAACCGGCATCATTCAATCCGTCCTGGCATTGACTATAAGTCGCCAGAATGATCATCCGGTGTTTACAAATACCCGGTATGGCTTATTACGCACCAACATAATGTGGTGGGTACCTTCCAACATCCAAAGTTTGGGTTTTCACCCCTACTAAATGAGTTGGCGGACCAACAAAAGTGATTTAAAATCATAGGTATGTTATGATTCATATTTTATTACTTTATAGCCTTGGTGATGAGGATTCTGTTTCTGTATTGGGTATCATAACCCGTCCGGCGGTAAACCGTCAGGACATGTTTAAGTATTTTACATGCAGAAAAAAGAACTTATACGGAATACCAAGGCAAATAAAGCAAAGCATAGCAACGTCATGACGGATTACAGTATCAAGTAGCATTGCACAATGGCACACAATCAAAGTATTTCATCTAGCCTATTACAAGGCGCTTTGATGCCAAAAGAATAATTGTTTGTTGCTCCCAACACATGACAATCAAACTGGCCGACGGATTATGATTTAGCAACAGGCTGCCGTGACGTTGAAGGGTCATCTCGCGCCGGTTCAGCCTCCTCCTCCCCATCCAGTGGCTAGAAGTCAACGGTGGTCCAGTCAATCCGGGTTAAAGCTTGAAAGACAGCCTCTTCACTTATAAGTTCGGATGGTTCAACGTCAGGGGCATAAGTGTGCTTACGGATTGGCGGGATAAGATTTTGCACTTCCTTCATAGCAGTGTCAATCCATTGGTTGTTTGCATCATATAAGGACCGATGAACAGTCAAGTTAGCCTCTTCCGCCAATTGGCTGGCCAGTGGGTGCATCTCCTTTGTCAGCACTTTTAGGGCTTCATTGTCAAATTCTGACCCTCTCTCTTGTTCACCCGGAAAGCCCTTGGCGATATCAACCGGATCCACGTTAGCTATCCATGCTTTGGCCCGGGTTAGTGCTAACAAAGCGCCAGCCCTGGCAGCGAATCGTTTCATTTCTTCTATCTATACCGGTGTCATCGACAATTTGGATAGTGTCTCCTTTATCAAACTTATTGCTGGTTTGTTGTATGAGACTGCACAGATAACCCATTGGGCACCGGTATACAGTTGCTCTATCAATGTATATGCTGACTTCAGTTTCATCCGCATGTCAGAGCCCAGATGAGCAACACGGCTACCTAAAACGGTTTAAAGATTTCATTGTTAAACCGGATATTGTAGAGATGGTTAATAAAGCTCTTTTCACAAGGTACTTACCAAATATTGCAGAGGTCATAGCATTTACTTGATGCTTCAAACCGGTTAGCTCTTCTGTCACCGGTTTAAGAGCTGCCTCGGCGTCTTCAGCCCGCTTCAACAAAGCAGCCTTTTCAGTTTCCCAGTTGGCACGTTTAGTCTTGAAACAGTCCTTCAGTTGTTCCATGGCTGTTAAAGCGCCTTTCAGCTCCTCTTTAGCCTTGGAAGTCTCTGCTTGCTGGGACTTGATATTCTCTTGAAGATCAGAAATTTGAGAATCTTGGTTGTTTATATCAGCCTGCAACAGTTAGATGATGAAGAGGTTAATATTTTTCTCAAAAGTCCCAATCATATAACAAGTTATACACTTGGCACTTGGGGGCTAATGCAGATTGTTTCTTTCCTGCTGATTATTTGAAGTCCCAAGGATCAAAACAAGTATTGGTCTTGGTACTTGGAGGCTAATGTATATTTGATCAGAAATTACACAGACAAGGGAATTGACAAAATGTAGTATGGAACATAAAGTCCCGGTTTGTCTTCAAGAGACAAACTGGCCCTTGGGGGCTACTCAAGTTGAAGTGTTCTTTATCCTAAAAGTCCCGCTTTGTCTTCAAAAGACAACCCGACCCTTGGGGGCTACAATGAAGTGGATATACAGAACAAGAAAGATTAAAGTATTGGGAAGATTACCTCATAGCACTCCTTCATCATGTTCACTAAGCCGTCTCATAATCTCGGCTTGTGTATAGGCGGTTTAGGAATCCGGCATGAAGCTCCTGGGCAGTAAGGTCAACATAACTGGATAAATCTATCTTCCCTTTCCCCTTGCCCATAGCAACAAATTCTTCCTTGGCAATATGCTTTGATAAGGCAACCGGATTGCCTGGGACGGTGTGCGCAGTACCGGTGATAATCACATCATCATCACCACCTTTTGACGGGCTCGACAGATTGATAGTAACCCTGGCTGGGCTTGGCGGATCAGCGGCTGGGCTCGGCAGATTAGCAGCTGGACTTGGAGGAGTAGCATGCAGGCTTGATGGATCAACATGAGTAGCCGGGTCAGCTTCCGGCAGATTAGCATCAGTGGCTGGATCTTGTGGGGCAAAGTCATCCATGACAACATCAGTGTCTCTACCAGCATCTTCTGGGGTCTTCTCCGGTTCAACTTCATCCGTGGGGGCACTGGTTTTGGCTTTCTTGCTCAGTCGGGCTTTGGCACTACAATATCAAACAAAGGTTAGTATGGTAAACAGACGCATGAAGCAAAAGCTGAAGAGCAGTATACTTACCTAGCGACGGTCTTAAGGGGAGGCAATTGCGTGGTTGATGAGTCGCCAGATGAAGAGTTAGACGTCACCTGATAATTTGAATCAGATGGATTAAGTGGGTATCGGAAGCAACCCGCCAAGGGATAAGGTTTATTAAAAGAGGAAGAGACCTCTGGACGACGTTTCCGGGGTGGAGTGTCTGGTAAACCGGAGGAAGTGACTTGTTGGCCACTGTGCCAGGTTGTGCGATGACCTTCATGTTGATGTGTCTTCAAAGAAAATTGTGGATCCAAATGAGCAAGAGGGTGAGAGTATTTTACTTTTCGAACTTCACAGCGAAGTTTTTGAACCGGCACATGATCTGAATCGGAGGAAAGGGATATTACCTCTACATGATCAGCATGACTGGCTTCCGCATCATCCTGATAATAATTGTTGTCAATAAGGTGTATGAAAAATAAGCCAAGGGAGTCAAGTTCTACCTCTTGGTCCGATTCCTCAATATCTTCGGGCGGATCAGCGGACTCGCCGGTTTTCTTCTTGGCTAGTTTCTTTATGACTTTACTTTTGGCACGAGGAGCCCTCGCCGGTTTATCTTGAGCTTTCCTCTTCCAAAAGGTATCTTTGGCCTGTGGAATTAAACAAAGGATTATTATAGCATTATTAAAGCGGAGACGGATCAAAAAGCACAAGGTTAAAAAATTTACCGCTGGCGGTTTGTTGGAGGTGTAAAAAGGGGGCAACCCAGTTTTGCTGCATGCAGCGATCGGTTCGTCTAGCATCTTCTTCACAGATTCAGTGACATCATCATCAGTCATTTCTATTTCATTAAACCGTTGAGGATCCTTGGCGTCGTCGGTATACTCATGCATCAATCCGGAGCGGCGGCTTAAAGGTAGGATACTCCACGAAACCCAGCAGCGAACGAGGTCAACACCAGTCAAACCGTTGGCTAGGAGAGCCCGGAGCTTGGCGAGTTGAGGTGCATAAGCTTGTCATTCTTTGGCAGTTAGTCATTGAGGTAACGGGTGGCCGTTGCTAAGCCAGTGAGCACGGTAACTCGGCAAAGGATTTTCTCCAGCAGGGGTAGTGTTCTGACAATAAAACCATGTTTGGTTCCAGTCTTTGGGATGGTTGTGGTGTTTTGCATGAGGGAAATCAACTTCTTTCCTCTTGTGGATTGACACCCCACCAAGTTCAGTGTTGGGACCATCATAGAACTTAGTTCGGCGGTTTAGATGGAAAATTCCCGGAAGAGCTCAACAGAAGGTTCTTCTTGAAGGTAAACTTCACAGAATACTTGAAAATTGCATATGTTGGACACAGAATTCGGTCCAATATCTTGTGGATGGAGTTGAAAGCTAGCAAGGACATCCCGGAAAAACTTTGATCCGGGAGGGCTGAATCCCCGGTCTAGATGCTGCATGAACACAATCACTTCTCCATCTTGAGGTTCAGGAGGGCATTCAAGGCCAGTGACTCGCCAATGAAGGACATTTTTGAGGCTAAAGCGCCAGTCATAACATATCCATTGATTTGCGTTTCCGTGATCCAGGAAGGAACCCAGTTGCAAGCGGTGAATTGCGTGGTCATCTTGGAAAACCAACTGTAAAGAAAAGTGAAGGCCGGTTTACGATTGAAGGTTGATGTGCACTAATCAGTGTTAAACCGGGGAATTTGATCAAGGCATATATGTGAGTTAAACCGGAAACTACTCTTCAAGTCAAGATGGCGGTTTAAGTGAGGGCTAATGGTATCTGGCGGATTATCAACTACTAAAGGTTAAACCGCCGAACAAACGGAAGAAGAAGATCTGAAATCTACTAAGTATTACAGAAACAAGTTTTACAAGATGGTGATATAATTTTGGATCTACCACAGTTTTACAAAAGAAAAAAATTTCTAACCCTAAAGGTCGTGACAGCAGAAGAGCCCGTGTGCCTGGGCAGGATCTCATACAGTAAAAAGTAGTTTCTAAGGGTAACTAGGGGTGTTGAACTACTACCGCATACCTTTTCTATCAGTTTTAGGTCTATTTATGAGATCTAGGAGCAGAAAAGGAAAAACAAGGAAGAACACCGATGAACAGAAGAACCCTAATGCAGATCTAACAGTTGTAAAAAGGAGTACTCACTGATGCTGCGAGGTAGCGGAGGGGCAGCGCAGTCTATCTGATCAAGAACAGGTTGATGCAGCGGCCCTGTCGATGCAGTGCTCGAAGGACGACGGCGGCGCCGGAGCTCGAGGTCTTCAGAGTCGCGAGGAAGAAGAAGATGAGAAGAGGCGAGGGGGAAAGTGGAAGGACCCTCGGTCCTATTTATAAAGGCAAGAGGATAAAATGGCAGGCGCGAAAATCGAGGAGCCTGAAGCGACAAAAGAGGGTGCAGTTGTTGCCTCGATCTTCAGGAATTAATTAAGAGAAGGGAATCTTCATAAATCTTTTATACAGAGATGACATCATGACAATTTACTGCAGTGATAGAAGATGACGTCACGGCGATTCACCAAAGTTTACAGGGAGATGACAATATGGCGGTTTACAAAGATAATTAGAAGACGCTCACGGAATTTTTCTAAGTATTGAAGATTGACATGAACAGGTTCAAATCAATCTGGGGCCTAATGTTGAGGATATAGCTACTGAGTGTAAACCGCCTAGGAGGGGCCGGTTCACGCTCAACTAGGTTGAAGCCCATGAAGACAAGAAGATGGCACTTTACTGATAAAGCTTAGAGGACCAAAGCCTAGAGGCGGATTAGGGCCCATAGTGGTAAACCACCATAGTTGTATAACTTGTATTGTACGTTAGGGTAAGGGAGAGACCGAGCCGGACACTTGTATGAGACGGCCTCGGGACTCTAAAAACCGGCCGGGCGGCAACCTGTGTATATAAAGGGACGACCTGGCGGCGGTTTAGGGACAACACACAACAACTTGAGACCCAGGCAAAGCGTATTTGCTCCTTGGTCATCAAAACCCCAATAATCCCATCACAACTAGACGTAGGCTTTTACCTTCATCATAAGGGGCCAAACTAGTATAAAACTCTTGTGTCCCTTGTCCGGTTTAACCCTTTCAGGCTAATCTCGTTGCGATGGCTCCACGACTAAGTCCTTCTGCTAGGACATCTGACGTGATATTTCCACGACATGATGTATTACCGAGTGGGCCCAGAGATACCTCTCCGTCATACAGAGTGACAAATCCCAGTCTCGATTCATGCCAACCCAACAGACACTTTCGGAGATACCTGTAGTGCACCTTTATAGCCACCCAGTTACGTTGTGACGTTTGGTACACCCAAAGCATTCCTATGGTATCCGGGAGTTGCACAATCTCATGGTCTAAGGAAATGATACTTGACATTAGAAAAGCTCTTAGCAAACGAGCTACACGATCTTGTGCTATGCTTAGGATTGAGTCTTGTCCATCACATCATTCTCCTAATGATGTGATCTCGTTATCAATGACATCCAATGTCCAAGGTCAGCAAACCATAACCATCTATTGATCAACGAGCTAGTCAACTAGAGGCTCACTAGGGACATGTTGTGGTCTATGTATTCACACATGTATTACAGTTTCCAGTTAATACAATTATAGCATGAACAATAGACAATTATCATGAACAAGGATATATAATAATAACCATTTTATTATTGCCTCTAGGGCATATTTCCAACACCTGCTACCTTCATCATAGCTTCCAGAGGGACTAGTGCCCTCACTCAAGTCCATCTGCTCCTCTGACTTGTTCTGGCTATCACTTTGATCAAACATTCTGCACAACAAACTGAGAGCTGACCCTATGAATAGTTGTAGATGAGATAGAGTAGATGAGCATCACAAAGTGCAGAGTTTTTGCAAAAAGAATGAGTTAAAAACTTAGTTTTAGTTTTCTACAGGAAGCACTTTGGAGCTACCGATTTGTAAAACTCGGTGACACCAAAGCAACTTTGGAGTCTAAACTAGTGGAATTGGTCAGACTGAGATACAGTTTGGTGACTCCGAGTTTGCTAGGGTTTCATAGAGTCCTGATATCGGTCACACTGATGTGCAACTTTCGGTTAGACCAAAAATCACATGTGCACTGGCCTAAGCCAAATCGGTGAGACCAATTTCTACAATTTGGTCGGTCCGAGATGAGTCCGGCGGAAACCTAACCCTAAATTTTCAAATCAAATCTAATCTAAATGATGAATTCTGTTGATAAATCAATCTCATACTTGGAAAGAAACATGGAATTGCCTTTGTGCTAGGAATCGGAGTTAAAAGAAACCACAAAGTATTGAGCTCATACCCTAGCTTGGCGATGAGCTCGCTACAGCGGCAACGGAGGGGAGGATTTCCGTTGACGGCGATGGAGACCAGCAGTGGGAGGTCACTGGCGACAAGGAGACGATCCAGAGACCTGAGGCGGCAAAGCAGGACACGTGCGGGCGAAGAGGTTTTGGAGGAATTTCCAAAATTTGACCCATCGGTATATATATCCTGGCACTGTCGGTGTGACCGAGTGGAACAACTTGGTGGCACCAAGATGCAGAATCGCAAGCGGTTACTGCAACTCGGTGAGACCGAAAAGTTCTAATCGGTTGCACCGAGATTGAACACTTGATCAACCCAGTGAACTCGGTGTGACCGAAATGGATGAATCGTTCAAACCAAAATACACATAGAGGTTTTGTAATTTTAAGTCTATGACAAATCGGGACTCCGAGTTCTCCTCACCCAAAGGGTTTAAATTTGACTTAGATCAAACTTTATGATGTAGCATGAATAGAGTTTGAGAAGATAAAAGCATAGATAGCTAGAGGAAGTTCTTAGGCATTCTTGTCCATCCATTTGGCAAAAGAAGAAGATCCAAACAATCAAAGCAACAAATGGATGTCCTCGAATGAGAAAAATATGCAACTAGCATGCTCACACAATAAAATGGCAAATGAAATATGTGGAAAGCATGCACAATCACTCTAGCATCTATCAAGCAATTTGGCGATGACTAGGTCATCTATATATGAGTATATTGACTTAGGAGTCAAATGAGAACATTTGATCATAGGCCATACTCATCATTTAAGCACAAGTGGGGTTGCCACTTTTACATAAAGCATTGTTGTGTTCACACCATTAGAGTTGCTTTAGCTCAATTATTAGGGTAAAGCTCCCCTAGATGTGATATCCCCCCTAAGAGGGATGAACTAACCTTGGGTTTTGTCGATGATGACTTCATGTAGATGTTGAAGATGTGGATGCTCATTGTTGATGTAGATCATTTTAAGCAATCCATTTGAGTAAGTTGCACTTTCAGTACCTATATGGGTTAGTCCCACAAGGAACAAACAAGGATATCCATAGACATAGAGTGAAGCATACACATGATGATGTCCATGAAAGCATTAGGTTACCTTGTCCCTTGTCTTACCAACAAGAGGGTTTGTGACTCCTTGAACTAGTGCAAGATGTGGAAGTTGTTTGCACTTGTCCTTGCCAAAATGAATATGAGTGAAGTATGTTGGTGGAGTCACCCTCAAGAACTCTCTAGTTCTTCTTCTTTCGGATCCACATCATCTTGATGGGAATCCTTGGAGTTGTAGATGTACTAATGAAGTAGAACTTGGTGTAGTCTTGGGAACCCACTTGACCAAGGCCTTTGGAGCATCTTCAAATGCATCAATTTCCTCTTGAAGCTTGTCCTTGCCTTTTAGCTTATGGTATTGTCGTGGAAGATCATCTTGAGCTTGTGTCCCCTCGAAGGAAGTAGGATCATACTTCTCTTGCTGAGGAACAAACTTCGTCTTGGGTAATTGATCTTGTTACCACTCAACTCCATTGGCATTGAACTTTCATTCAAAACCAACACCTTGATTTTTCTGGTGCCTTCCTTGATTGCATACAATTTCTTCAAATTGCTTACTTCCAGCAAGGCTCTTGTAAACACCTTTGTCTATAATTCCCTTCAATAAGCTATTTTCTTACTCTAGTGTAACTTGGCTAAGAGAATCATTAGTGGAATCAAGAGAACTACTAGGAGAAACAATTGGATTTAGCATGATTATTGTTACTACTAGAAGAAGAATCTTTCTTGTTCTTGTTGCTAGATTTTACTTGTGGCATGTAAGTAGACAGCAGTAAATGCTTGGCAGTGTAAGAAGAACTTTTCTTCCAAAGATCATCATTGATGGCTTTTAAAAACCCATGTTCTTGCTCAAGATTGAGCTTCTCGAAGCGTAACTTCTCATGAGTTTTTAAAAGTTCTCGATGATCTTCTAAAGTAGTTTCATGAGCTAACTTAAGAGTGTTCAGTTCTTTAGTTAGACACTCAATTTTCTTCTTATCATTGTCATTCGCTTCATCTTGATTAGCATGATTAATAGAATTTTCATCATAGTATTCGTCACTAGAGTTGTCAACAAGTAAATCATCATCACCTAGCAAGTCATCTTCATCACTATTGAAATCAACATACTCGGGGTGTGTTACCTTGGGGCCTTTAGCCATGAAGCATCTCCCAATCCCTTCATTAGGTGAATCAAATATGTCATAGGAGTTGGTTGAAACAAGTGCTAGACTGGCAACACCTTCATCTTGAGTATATTCGGAGTCGGGGTGATAACTTCTCTCGGAGTGGTGGTCGGAGTCAGAGCCGGATACCCATTCACCAACATGAGCTTCATGTCTTCATTTTGTGTAGCTCCTTGATGACTTGTCCTTCCTTTCTGAATCCTTGCTTCTTCGAGAGGTTCTTCGTTCATAGCGATCATCTCTACTCCTTCTCTCTCTTGGAGGTGATTCTTCCCTTTTGCTTCTCCTTTTAGGTGAGTCTTCTCTTCTTTTGTAGGGAGCCGTACACTCATTGGAGTAGTGTCTGGGTCTTCCACAATTGTAGAAATTTTGCTCACGACTAGATGATCTTTTGTCATTGTAGGACCTTGACTTGGAACTTCTTTCCTTGCTTCTACTCTTGTAGAATTTGTTGAAGTTCTTCACCATTAAGCTCAATTATCCATTGAAGGCTTGTTTCTCGATTGATGATGTAGGAGCATCACATGAGGCTTTGTAAGCACCACTAGACTTGTTGTGAAGCTCTTCTTTATCCTTGAGTGACATCTCATGAGCAACAATTCTTCCAGTGACTTCAGTTGGCTTGAGATCTTTGTAGTTTGGCATCATTTGGATCAAAGTGCACATGGTATCATATTTTCCATCCAAGGCTCTCAAGATCACTTTGATGATGAATTTGTCGGTCATTGTCGTGGTACTAAGTCTGACAGTAAGAATAGGGGGTACGTATGAGGAGGCGAGGCCCTAGCTACGGCGAGGTTGTACACACGAGTTTGCGAGTTCAGGCCCCTCTTCGAGGAGGTAAAAGCCCTATGTCTCGGTGCCCTAAGGCGGTCGACTGGAATATGGGTGTGTGTTACAAGGGGTGCGAACCCTTGTCCCAGAGGAGGGGGTGGCTTATATAGAGTGTGCCAGGACCCCAGCCATCCTCCGTTACAAGGGTTCAATGTACATTAAGATAGGTCATTACTGGTAACGCCAGCTATAAAGTGTTATCAATGATCATTAAGAGTATGGAGTGAACGCCTGACCATTGTCATCCTGAGTGACCCTAGGTCTTCTGTACTCCGAGTGGTTTCCTGTATGGTCGAATACTCCATCTAGGTCGAGTGAAATTGGGGGTATTCGAGTGAGGTGACTGATCGAGTGGATTGCACTCGGTGGCTTCAGTTGATACTTCTTGCTGTGCTTTGAATGTCTTTGCTTCTAGGATAGTGACCTTGGGTGGGGCGATAGGTCAGGCCTATGACCCTACCCTAGGTCCGTGGCATCGCCATTAGCATCAGAATGGATTGAGGTCCGAGTGAAAAGAAGGTTGAAGTTGATCCTGCCTTGACTCTTGTGCTTCACAAGTATTCATACTGGATTTGAAGTCCATGCTGAAACTTCGGCTTCATTTCAGTCGCCTTGATCGATTCAGAGGTTGTCGAGTGAGCTTACGCTTGTACTCTTCAAGTGTTGATATGACACAAAATCTTCGGTGCGATTGGTTACTGCGGATCCCAGATACGGGATTCGAAAATTTGGGGAAGCGTGCGAGGCGGAGTGCACCGTAGTAAACAGGACGGATAGACAGGGGTGCCTCAATTTCCGTGCCACCTTTTTTGCCATGTATCCGGTGCGCGACTGTTGGGGGATTTGACAGGATCGCTCGGGCCCATGCATCAGCCACACGAAAGTAGGCCCTTACAAGGCGTCGAGGCCGAGGCATCTGCACTGTGCGCTCCCATTCCCCCTCTTCTTCCTCTGTCTCTCCACCGCATCCTCTTTCGCCCTCGATGCCGCTGCTCTGCAAGTGCGCACCATGGTGAAGGATAAGACGGCGGCGCTGGAGCGCGCAAAAATGGCAATGGCGATGGCGAAGGGCAAGAAGATGAATCGGGGGTCGTCCTCGAGGTCCGGGCAGCCGCCGGGTTGGATTCAGGGAGACTGGATCTGATCTACGCTCTGGCCAGAAGATCCGGAAGATCTGGCCGCCACTGATTTGATCGCCGCCGGGGCTGCGAGGCTGCCGGAGGGTGAGATAGAACCTCAGTCACGGTCGGGTGAGTGTGTCCTTCTCACTACCCATGTCGACCATGGCTTCTCCCTTCCTCCGCATCCTTTCTTCCAGGGTTTTCTGAACTTTTTCGGTGCTCAGCTTCATCACTTCTCTCCCAATACCATCACGTATCTCGCTGCGTTCGTGTCTATGTGTGAAAACTTCTTGGGTTGTCGATCGCATTGGGGTCTCTTCAAACACATTTTCACAATCCGCTCCCAGACCATGAAGAAGGCAAATCCGAGTGACGAGAGGACGCACGTGATCAAAATGTGCGGGGGTTTAGGGATCCAGGTGAGGAAGAGGAGCACTTTTCCTACCATGACACTTCCTAAGTCGGTCAGGGGCTGACAGTCAACCTAGTTCTACTGCCAGGACATTGCGACCCCCGGTTAGTCGACCGGTCTTCCTCCTTTTCCCGTAGATCAAGCCCAGCAACCTTCTTCACTGATCGTGACCGCAGCGAAGAAAGTAGAGACGGGCATGTTGGTTGAGAGGGTAGTCCAATTGGTCAGTCAGGGTGTAACTGGCATGGATTTACTGGAGGTGTTTCTCAGTCGACGCATCCAGCCGCTCCAAGCCCGTGACCACTCAATGTGGATGTACTCGGGTTCCAATGACACCGCTTGGGTTCACCCAGAGGAGGTTCCGGACGAGAAGGTGTCCCTGTGGCTGAAGAACATTACCAGGAACAAGGATAACCCCAGGGGGGCCAGGAGAGTCGACCCATTCGACGCCGAGAACCAGCCGGACAAGGTCTGATCTTTGCTACCAAGTGTGCTTCATTCTGTTTTGCGACTGTCTCGAAATCCAACTGATGTTTGATTGACTTCTTGCCTTGCAGGTTTACACTGAGATGTACTCGGATCCGAATAGGGAACAAGCCCAGGAGCAAGTCCAGGAGGGAGCGGATAGCACAGAAGAGAGCGGCGACTGGCAATCCGCTGATGACGATGATGAGGAAGAGAGTGATGAGTCGGACGATGAAGAGGAGGTCGACTCACCACCTCACACAGAGCGTCGATCCAAGCAGTTCCATGATCCAGCGGGCGGGCGTGGCAAGACTGTGGCTCCGAGTATGCAAGCGCATAAGCATACTCGGACTTCAACTCTGGAGCCATCAGAGAAGATCGCCAAGCAGCCCAAGGTTGCCCCTTCTAAGTCTCGGAAGACCTTGCCCAAGATCAAGATGGACGTTCCTGTTGCTTCTGTGTCAGTGTTCTATCTTTCTATGTTCCCCTGCTGACTCGTACTTCTGCTCTGACCGAATGGATTATGAACTTTTCAGTGCCGCAACTTCCGGGACCTCCATGGATATTGACAGGGTCCAAGGTGACGAAGAGGCTGAGGATGCGGCAACTTCCAAAGCTGGTACGATCTTGCAATCTTGAACTTGTTCTGTCGACTGGGTTGTCGGTCGATTGAACTCCTATGGTTGCATTTTTTTGCAGCCCCATGGGATGTCATTGAGCTTCCAGACGACGAGGAAGAAGTGCCTCTGAAGACTACGGGAAGGAGGGGAAGGGCTTCGAGCAGGACGACGGCCGTAAGCTAGGAGCCTCAGTCGACATCAGCGCCGAAGGCGGTGGTCCCACGATCCGGAGATCCGGCTCAGGCCAATGTTTATTTTTCCAATCCATTGTCGAATGATCGTCCCTCAGCATCGACTGCTCAAGTCTCTGCTTCGCCTGCACAGCTCCATGCTTCAGATCCTGTGATCGCTCCGACCGTACCGCCATCGTCGCTCTTTGCTGTGCATCACACTCTAGATGACCCGGCGGGTGCCGCCAGAGAGGCTCTACTCCAAGAAAACCTTATGATGGAGCAGATGAAGGTGGTGCATGAGGACAGTCAGGCTGCCTACAACGCCAGTTCTGCTCTGCACGTTAATGTCAAGGTTAGTTGGATTTTCGACTGATCTCTCCATTAGTGGTAGTTCTGACTGCTGCTTCATTGTCCGCAAGGTGTCCATGGAGGGGTGTTTTGGAACCTTTATGTGCATCTATCATGGGTCTGCATTTCGCATACAATTACCCACTGGGTGTTTTGACTTAGTGTTGAATAGTTCTTCCACTTGAGTCGACCAGGTTGAGTCGAGTGTTTTTCTGAACCAGTGGGGACACGCGGAGTGCACCCACTGGGTGTAGTCCCCGAGACTGCCGTCGAGTGTTTGATGTGGTGGGGGTCTTTGTCGAATGTTACTTCATTGTTCTTTCACTCGGTTGAATAGCTCGATCCGAGTGGAATCCAGACCAGTGGGGGCATGCTGAGTGCAACCACTGGGTGTAGTCCCCGAGACCACGGTCGACTGCTGGTAGCCGGCTAGGGTCTGAGAATCTTTTGCTCTTTTTTTGCATACTCTTGTTGGGCAGACAGTGCAGAGTGGAAAACCAAACCAGTGGGGGCACGCCAAGTGCACCCACTGGGTTTAGTCCCCGAGACTATTGTTGAATGTTTGATTCGGCGGTAGTCTTAGAGCAATTTTCGCTGTGATTGACCTTTGTTTCTGTCAACTGACATATCTTATTTGCTGACCGTAGAAATCGTGTGATCTTGGAGCCTAATTTCCTGAACTAGAGAAGAAGCAGATCAGCCTCAACTTTGACCTGGAGCTGGCCAAGAAAAAACTTCAGAAGGCCTAGGAAGAAGCAGCTACCATGGGAGGTAATAATTCATCGACTGTCCACCTTATGACTCTTTTTTTTCTTTTAGTCTCTTGAACCGAGTGACTCCACTCGAGCAGATGTGCGTAGTGAAAACCGTCAAATCCAAGCTCGCCTGAAGAATATTATTTCTTTAGAGAAAATGAAGCAGGCTCTGGAGAAGAAGGATCAAGACCTTGCAGCAGCCCAAAAGGAGGCGCGAGAGAAAACGGCACTTGCCGATAAGAAGCTGGCCTCATTCAACAAGTTGGAAGAGGAGAACTCCAAGCTGAAGGCTGCCGTTACTGAAGCCAACAAGTAGGTTGCAAAGCTGAAGAAGGACAAGGATACCTTGACTGACGAGGTTGGAAGTCTCACGGCAAAGAAGGGCGAACTGGAGGCTTATCTGGGACGACTTGCTGAGAAACTAGTCCTGAAGCTCGAATGTACTTCCTCTCATCCGACTGATTTGCCATTGTCGACTCATTATTTAACTATCGACTCACTGCTTTCCGACTGTGCAGAACTCTGTCAAGACTTTGAAGCGGAGACCGGGCAGATCAAGCCAAGTCTTGACCCCATAAACTCTCCTGTCAAAGATGATGTCGCGATGAACGTGTTGTGGTTAGAGTCTTGTCTAGACAGTGCTGTGGATTATCTTGCTCGTCTGAAGGTGGCGATGTCACAGATTGACACTAAACTCTGGCCCTGAGCGGAACTCTAGAACGATCTCGAGTCTCTGAGGACTCAACTGGATGAAATCCCCGGTCGAGTGCAAGAGTGGAAGAAGTTGCCTGCTCGTTGTGGCGCCGATGTTGCTCTATCGTTGGTCTGAGTCCACTGCAAGGACGTCATAGAAGACAAGCTGGCAGCCCTCAAGGTTGCCAACACCAAGAAGCTCAACTTCCAGTCCTTCATGGACACCTTCCTTGACGCCGCCACTCGTATCGCAGACAGCATCGACCTTGACAGCTTCGTCGAGCCAGCAAGTCCTCCTCCCGCCGAATGCCCCGGAATGCTCCACCTTTATTTGCCCTGGAGTGTCGAGTGGTTTTGTAACCATTAAAATCTTTCAGACCTGATGCCTGAGTACTTCTACCCGCTGTGGTTCTGAACATTTTGCAGGATTTATCTGAACTTAATTTTCTTTGAATATGAAGGCTTTGTTTTTATCATTTTCGGATGTTTTTCAATTCTGAGTGGAACTTGACCCTTCCGTTCTTCGTCGAGTGGCTCGAACGATGTGACCGATCGACACCTCATCATCCTTGCGGATCGGGATGGAGTGTATGTTGTACTTGTGATGCAGCTCTGATGATATGTTCAGTCGATACCTCGTCGTCCTTGCCGATCGGGATGGAGCGTACGTTGTACTTGTGATACAGCTCTGACGAGGTGTGTGACTTCGGTGGGTTCGGGGTCGCAGCTAAGCCCCCGAGTGAGAGGATTGCTCTCCACTCAGAGTGTTTTTTAGCTTAGGCGAGTACGGGGTCGCAGCTAAGCCCCCGAGTGGGAGGATTGCTCTCCACTCAGAATGTTTTCTAACTTAGGCGAGTATGGGGTCGCAGCTAAGCCCCCGAGTGGGAGGATTGCTCTCCACTCGGAGCATTTTTTTTAACTTAGGCGAGTACGGGGTCGCAGCTAAGCCCCCGAGTGGGAGGATTGCTCTCCACTCGAAATGTTTTTTAAGTTAGGCGAGTACAGGGTCACATCTAAGCCCCCGAGTGGGAGGATTGCTCTCCGCTCGGAGCGTTTTTTAACTTAGGCGAGTACGAGGTCACGGCTAAGCCTCCGACTGGGAGGATTGCTCTCCACTCGGAATGTTTTTTAACTTAGGCGAGTACGAGGTCGCAGCTAAGCCTCCGAGTGGGAGAATTGATCTCCACTCGGAATGTTTTTAACTTAAGCGAATCAGGTTCGCGGCTAAGCCACCCACTGGAGGATTCGGACAAATGATTACGGGAAATCAATCATTAAGATACTGCAAAAATCTTGTCTTTGGTAAGCAAACTGAAGGACTCTTATTACAACTCATCGATCCAAGTGATTTTAGCTTTGTGTTCCATGCGCGTGGCTCGTCCATTGTCGGTGTCAAAACCGGCGGATCTCGAGTAGGGGGTCCCGAACTGTGCGTCTAGGCGGATGGTAACAGGAGACGAGGGACATGATGTTTTTACCCAGGTTCGGGCCCTCTTGATGGAGGTAAAACCCTACGTCCTGCTTGATTAATATTGATGATATGGGTAGTACAAGAGTAGATCTACCACGAGATCAAGGAGGCTAAACCCTAGAAGCTAGCCTATGGTATGATTGTTATAATGTATGTTGTCCTACGGACTAAAACCCTCCGGTTTATATAGACACCGGAGAGGGCTAGGGTTACACAGAGTCGGTTACAATGGTAGGAGATCTACATATCCGTATTGCCAAGCTTGCCTTCCACGCCAAGGAAAGTCCCATCCGGACACGGGACGGAGTCTTCAATCTTGTAACTTCGTAGTCTTGGAGTCCGGCGGATATTGATAGTCCGGCTGTCCGAACACCCCCTAGTCCAGGACTCCCTCAGTAGCCCCCGAACCAGGCTTCAATGACGATAAGTCCAGCGCGTTTATAGTCTTAGGCGTTGCAAGGTGGGTTCTCCCTTCAAATTCCATGTACCTGCCGAACAGTGTCCAGCTTCATCTTGAATACTGTGTTCCTCGGCTTCTACGCCAAATAATGGCCCTCTTCCACGCGTCGCACGAATGCGAAAAGCCAGGGTGTCTTTTGCGTTTCACCCCCCAATTGTGCGAGTCGCCCGCCTATAAAAGAGGCAAGAATCCAGATCCAAACCACACTGTCTTCCTCCCGCGAATACTCCATCGAAGCGCCTTTGACCTAGAAATCCATTCCACCATGGACCGTCAACATGGCTCTTCTTCACGCGCTCCCAGCCCACCGCCGGGGAATTGGAGGAGGTGCTCTATTTCGCACAACGAGCTTGTGAAGCTCCAAACGGGGGATTCCTCCCTCCGGCCTTCATGATCCCAGTCCGTGCCGGACTGGTTACTTATCAAGGTGGGAGACAGGCGGAGGACACTCCAAGCCCCAATAAGGGGGAGCGAGTATGTTTTGTCCCTTATCTGACAAGGGGACTCGGATTTCCAATACATCCGTTCCTCCGCGGGCTCCTGAAGTTCTACGGACTCCAGCTCCACCACCTCACGCCCGCCTCTATCCTGCATATTACGAGCTACGTAGCTCTTTGCGAGCTATTCCTGGGCATTGAGCCCCATTTCGCATTGTGGAAGAGGTTGTTTTGCCTCGTACCCCGTTCTCACCAGGGGTCCATATATCAAGTGGGCGGCGCCGAAATATGGCGCATCGCCGGGACCGGATACCTATCCGGCACTCACAAGAAGGCATCCGAAGACTGGCCCTCGGAGTGGTTTTATGTAGGAGACGCTCCGCTGCCAGACCCAGTTCGGATCGGCCTCCCGGAGTTTAGTGCTGCTCCCTCGAAGAAACGCCTCAGCTGGCGCCCACGGAGCCCCCGATTGGAGGAAGACAAGAGCGTCCACTACTTGATGGGTCGGATAAGATTAATGGCTCATTCCGGCTTGACCATGATCGGAGTCATGGCGACATGCATCAAGCGAGGGGTACAGCCACTGCAATACAGAGTCCACCCCATGTGGGATTTCAACGGGGAAGACGATGCTACCCGGCACGGCCGCAAAGGGCCGGATTCGACCAAGGATCTGGTGAAGATCCTGTCCAGCCTGTACAAGGGGGAGAAGGAGGATTTCCTTCGAACGAACCCTTTGAAGGGGTTTTCCATGATCAACCCTAGAGGATGGGTAAGTGAACACCTTGAAGGGCCCAACCCATGCTTTCGAAGTTTAAGCTTCTTACATTATGTCTTCGGCGCAGGATCTACGCCGGACTGTGGAGGACATGGTGACTCCTGCTCCGCAACCCGAGGATCTAGAAGGATCCCTGGGTCCGGCCTCCGAAGAGGACCCGGATATCGAGGTGGAGCTGATCGACGGGGTGTATCACCAGCTCAGCATAGACAATGCTTTGGTCGCCATTACGGCGGACTACCCCGGGCTAAGTCCGGCTTCCCAGGTGACCGCGACCGAAGTCCGGACACCATTATCTCATCCCTGCCCATTTCTGACCTTCGCAAACGATGGTATTTTGCAGGAAGCGCCTTTACGGCAGGAAGCCGAGCCCGCGGCGGCCGTCCAACAGAGGTCGGTCCGAACCAGCAGGCGGAAAAGGAGCGCAGTGCGGACGGAAACGCCGCAAAGGTATAGCTCGTATTTGAATTTTTAGAGCAACGTTCCGAGGAAACGTCTGAGTGCTCATGATCTTTGTAGGAGAAAAAGCGCTCGCCGGACTGCGAGCGCAGGAATTGCCCATCCGACCAACCCCGACCAGGCTCCAGCGCCCGGCCTGGAGGGGGAGGCAAGCGCAAGACGCGAGCCGGATCCTTCTCCAACGGAGGATACCGACAGACTGTCCGCCACCAAGTCTGAGGTGGAGAGCGCCATGAACCATAGGCGCCGCCGGACAGTATTTCAAGAAGCGTGCTTTTCCCCTGAGGCATTGGATGCTTTTAACGCAGGGGACGCGCATCTCCGTGCTGCTCAAAATGGTTTTACCAGAGCCACGGAGCAGTATGTGAAAGACATACGGGTAAGGGAATTTTAATGGTTGTATATACCAGTAGCCCCCGAGACTTAAAGTAGTTATGCTAACTGATTTAAGGATCATTGGAAATTTCAGGCACTTAACGAGAAGAACGCCCAGCTGTCTCGGGAGCTGCAAGATTGCAAGGCCCAACTTGAGGCCGCACTTGCTGCCGCAGGAGGAGACGGAAAGACCCCTCCTGGTAACACATTTTTATTAATAAATATAAGCGTTGTGCGGCGTGCGCATGAGTCTAATAATGACATTGCAGGTACCGCCGGACAAGATCCGGACAGGCAAGCATTGCTACGCCAGCTAAAGGCCGGCGAGAGTGTGCTGAATAGGGTTCGGCAGGAAAGGAACAAGCTCCAGGATGCCAACGCCAAGCTCGGAGAAGAGCTGAAAGGCGCTCAGGCCGAGCTGTCCGGCTCCGTTAAGGAGAATCAGCGGCTTCGTCGCGGCATTTATAGTAAGTGCTTGAGCGAACTCTTTTGAAAAGAAGAGTTCGGCGAGGAAGTATTTTAACATGATATGTCTTGTAGGTATACTCACGGGTCGTCCTGTAGAGGAGATGCCCATATCAATGGGTGATCAACTTCCCGAACTGTTGCAGCTACTCGAACGAGTTCGGCAGGCAATGAGCGGCGTCGTTCAGGCTTTATGGCCAGCCCTCACCCTACCCGAGGGCCTCGGGGAGCTTGCAGAGAAGCTGCAGGGAGTGCGGCAGCGCTTCCGTTTGTGGAAGATTTCAGCTTGCCGTCAAGGTGCCAGGGAGGCTTGGGCCATGGTGAAGACGCGGTACAAGAAGGCGGATCCCAACCACATGGCCAAAGTTGGACCGGTGGGGCCCGATGGGAAGGAGATCCCTGTGAGTTTAGTGTATAGCCAAGTAGAGTTGGCTGCTAAATTTTCCCAACAGGACTGTAAACTAGACAGCCTGTTAGACGGGATTGAGGAGCAATACAATCAGTAAATTTGACAATGTATGTTATCCTCTAAAGTGACATGTGAAATGCCTTCTAGCCGGATTGTAGATCGTTTGTCTTTGCCGACCTTTTCTCTTCGACCTCGGGACCCTAGAGTCCGGAGTGTGTCCGAATACCTTTTTGGTTAAGAAACAACCGTGGTATGCATGGAGACCAGGCGTAGGGGTCATTAGTGCTTTATCAGACAAGTGCCCAACTAGTTATGTTATATTACATGGTTAGCAAGAAACATCTTCCAGGGAGAATAGTTCCGTTAAGGGTTCCTTTCCCTGGGAGGCATGCCCTAAAGTGCATGTCCGGACTGCAAAGAAAGCAGTAAAACATCTGGGGGCAAATAGATAAATAGGTAAAAAGTCATCTTTTAAGTCACCGACCGAATATTCCCTTAAGAACGCTAGCTTTCGGCTTCACCCAGTCTGAGGTACACATCCGGCTGACCTGGCAGTAACAATCGCAGAGGTGCTCCCTTTACCTCCTAGCCGAACAATCGGGAACGTAGGGGTAAGCACAGGAGCCAGGCAACCCAGCTTGGCCAAAACTTAAGTCATATCGATGCATATAATGGCGAATAAAAGGTACATGTGGAAGCTTGACACATGTGCTGGGTATAAAACCCGTATAATTGAGCTTCTGTAAAAGAAGCCCCCAGGAATAATGAGTGCGGATGGCACATCATGCGTATGCAAAGAATGCAAAAATAGGCCCAGAAGGGCTTTTAAGTGAAAAGGATAAAAAGAGAAACAAAAGACAGCCGAAGTGTAAAAGTTTGGACGGGGGAAGGGGACGAACTCTTAGTCCGGCGCTAGGCATAGAATCGTCGGAGGCGGGCTGCGTTCCATGGGTTCGGCTCGAGTCGGTGATCCGACGCATTTCGTAGACGGTATGCTCCGCCGGTCAGTACTTGATCGATAATGAAGGGGCCCTCCCATTTGGGCTTGAGCTTGTCCTTTTTCTTGTCCGGCAGGCGTAGAACTAGTTCACCAACGTTGTAAGTCTTGTCCCGTACTTCTCTGCTTTGATATCTTCGGGCCTGCTGCTGATAGAATGCGGAACGAGCCTTCGCGACGTCACGTTCTTCCTCCAATGTGTCCAAGCTGTCCTGCCAATCAAGCTCGGCCTCTCTTTCCTCATACATGCGCACTCGAGGTGAGTCATGAATAATGTCACAGGGCAAGACTGCCTCTGCGCCGTATACCATAAAAAAGGGTGTGAATCCGGTAGTACGGTTAGGTGTTGTCCGCAGCCCCCAGAGTACGGAGTCGAGCTCCTCGACCCATTGTGTGTCGGATTTAGTGAGTGACCTCACTAGTCTGGGTTTAATGCCGCTCATTATTAGACCATTTGCTCTTTCCACTTGACCGTTGGTTTGAGGGTGATAGACTGACGCATAGTCGAGCTTGATGCCCATATTTTTGCACCATGACTTAACCTCGTCGGCTGTGAAGTTCGTATCGTTGTCGGTGATGATGCTGTGGGGGACTCCGTAACGGTGTACCACCCCTGATATAAAGTCTATCACTGGTCCGGACTCTGCCGTTTTGACCGGTTTGGCCTCTATCCATTTGGTGAACTTATCCACCATGACCAGTAGGTACTTTTTCTTGTGGGTTCCCCCTTTAAGGGGTCCAACCATGTCAAGCCCCCAGACCGCGAACGGCCAGGTAATGGGTATGGTTTCGAGGGCGGTGGGTGGCATATGGCTCTGATTAGCAAGGAGCTGACAACCAACGCATCGCTGGACCAAGTCCTGTGCGTCTGCCCGAGCCGTCGGCCAATAAAATCCTATACGGAATGCCTTTCCTACAAGGGCCCGGGCTGCTGCGTGGTGTCCGCCTAGTCCGGCATGAATTTCAGCCAGGAGTTTCGCCCTTCTTCTTCGGAGATACACCTTTGAAGGACTCTGGTGGTACTTTTCTTATAAAGTTCTCCCTCATGGACCTTGTAGGCCTTCGATCGCCGGACTATGCAGCGGGCCTCATTTTGTTCTTCAGGAAGTTCCTGCCTAAGTAAATAGGCTAGGAAAGGTTCTGTCCATGCGGCGATTACTGCCATTATGACGTGGGCGGAGGGTGTTATGTCGTCTGCCGAATCACCGGTTGGTGCGGTTTTCTCTGGTTTGTCGCTACCGGGCTCCTCTTCCCATAGTACGGATGGCTTGAAGAGCCATTCCAGGAAGATATTTGGAGGGACAGCATCACGTTTCACACCGATGCGTGCTAGGACGTCGGCCGCTTGGTTATTATCTCGGGCTATGTGATGGAATTCGAGTCCTTCAAACCGAGCTGACATTTTTAGGACAGCGTTGCGATATGCTGCCATTTTCGGATCCTTGGCATTGAAGTCTCCATTTATTTGGGATATTGCAAGGTTTGAGTCCCCGCGCACCTCTAGGCGTTGAATGCCCATGGAGACCGCCATCCGGAGACCATGTAACAGGGCCTCGTATTCGGCTGCATTGTTGGAGTCCGTGTACATTATTTGAAGTACATACTGGACTGTATCTCCGGTGGGGGACGTCAGTACGACGCCAGCCCCCAATCCGGCCAACATTTTGGAGCCGTCGAAATGCATAGTCCAATTGTAGTATGCGCCGTACTCTTTAGGGAGTTCGGCTTCAGTCCATTCGGCGACAAAGTCAGCCAAAACTTGTGACTTTATAGCTCGTCGAGGTTTGTAAGTGATGTCGAATGGTAAGAGCTCAATGGCCCATTTTGCTATCCTGCCCGTTGCGTCGCGGTTATTTATAATGTCATTGAGTGGTACTTCCGAGGCCACTATTATCGAGCACTCTTGAAAGTAGTGCCGGAGCTTTCGAGACGCCATGAACACCGCATATGCTATCTTCTGATAGTGCGGGTAACGGGATTTGCAGGGGGTTAACACAGTGGATACATAATACACTGGTTTTTGAAGAGGGAATTTATTCCCTTCTGTCGCTCGTTCGACGACGAGGACTGCGTTACAACTTGATGTGTTGCTGCAATGTATAACAAGATTGGTTCGCCCAGAGTGGGCGCAGCCAGGACCGGATTTGTTGCCAGTATGGCCTTTATTTCTTTGAGTCCGGCAGTGGCAGCATCCGTCCACTCGAAGTGTTCGGTGCGCCTGAGGAGGCGATAGAGGGGCAACGCCTTTTCTCCTAAACGGGAGATAAAGCGGCTTAAGGCTGCCACGCATCCTGTTAATTTTTGTATTTGTTTGAGGTCTTTTGGAATATCCAACTGTTACAGAGCTCGGATTTTGGCCGGATTTGCTTCAATTCCTCTACCGGATATGATGAAGCCCAGTAGCTTTCCGGCTGGTACGCCGAAAACGCATTTTTCCAGATTCAGCTTAATGTCATATGCTCTGAGGTTGTCGAATGTGAGCCTCAAATCGTCTACTAAAGTTTCGACGTGTTTTGTTTTGACGACTACGTCGTCTACGTATGCCTTGACTATTTTGCCGATCTGGGTGGCCAGACATGTTTGAATCATGCGCTGATATGTTGCGCCGGCGTTTTTGAGTCCGAAGGGCATCGTGTTGAAGCAGAATGGTCCATATGGAGTGATAAATGCCGTTGCGGCTTGGTTTGCTTCCGTCATCTTGATTTGATGATAGCCAGAGTATGCGTCCAGGAAGCACAACGAATCGTGCCCTGCTGTGGCATCGATAATTTGTTCGATGCGGGGGAGAGGGAAGGGATCCTTTGGGCAAGCTTTATTGAGGTCTTTAAAATCAACACAGAGGCGCCAGGATTTATCCTTCTTTGGTACCATCACCAAATTTGCTAGCTAGTCCGGATGTTTGATATCTCTAATGGATCTGGCTTCCAATAGTTTGGCTAGCTCTTCTCCCATTGCCTGTCTTTTGGGCTCGGAAAATCGTCGAAGAGCCTGTTTGACTGGCTTGAACCCTTTTAGGATGTTTAGGCTGTGTTATGCCAACCTGCGAGGGATTCCGAGCATGTCTGAAGGATGCCAGGCGAAGATATCCCAATTTTCCCGAAGGAATTCGCGCAGTGCGGCGTCTACTTCGGGGTTCAACTGTGCCCCAATGGAGGCCGTCTTTGTTGGGTCCATTGGATGGACCTGGAATTTTATTATCTCGTCTGCTGGTTTGAAGGAGGTGGACTTGGATCTTTTATCGAGTATCACATCGTCCCTGTCCACCGTAGAGCGCAGCGCGTTCCTCTGCCGCCAAGGCTTCGGATAGTGCCTCAAGGGCTAGTGCGGCTGTCTTGTTTTCGGCGCGGAGTGCTATGTCCAGATCACTAGCGAGAGTGATTATTCCGCTGGGCCCAGGCATTTTAAGCTTCATGGACCCGTAATGAGGTATTGCTTGAAAAATTGTGAATGCCTCTCGTCCTAATATGGCGTGATACCCACTGCTGAACGAGGCCACCTGGAACGTGACTTCTTCGGATCTGTAATTGTCCAGAGAGCCGAACACCACATCGAGTGTGATTTTTCTGGTGCAGCGCGCTTCTCGGCTAGGGATTATTCCTCTAAAGGTTGTGCTGCTTCGCTCAATACGGCTCCAATCGATTTCCATTTTTCGCAGAGTTTCCTCATAAATGAGGTTTAGTCCGCTGCCGCCGTCCATGAGGACTTTTCTCAGTCGAAAGCCGTCCACTATGGGACTAAGTACCAGTGCGGCTGGGGCTCTGGTTGTTCAGAATGTGGGCTCGTCGCTGCCATTGAAGGTAATAGTTGTGTCGCTCCATGGATTTGCTGTTGCTACTTGGTAGACCTCGGCGAGTTCGCGGATTGATCGTTTTCGCATATTATTTGATGCGAAAGTCTCGAAGACTGTTGATACCGTGCTGGTATTGTTGGAGTGGTTTCCCGGAGCTAGAAGCTCTTCGCCACTTTTGGCCACCTGCCGTAATATCCAACATGCTCGAAGGCTATGTGTTGGGACGGCTCCCTCTGTATTATGAAGCTTACAGGGTCCATTGAGCCATCCCTCCAGTACGGTTCCGTTTCCCTTATTGGGTTTTTGTTTTTTCGTTTTTGCATCTGGGGCCTGAGTGTAAGGCGCCCTTTTACTGCGGACTGGGTTTGGGGCCGGATTATCCCAAAATTGATTTTCGGTTTTCCGGAAACTCTCCATCGCACAGTACTTTCGTACAATGGATGCCAGATCGGTGAACCGCGTGATTTTGCGACGACCAATGGCGTTTAGTATTCCCTTGTCCGTGCAGTTATTGCGGAAGATTGATATTGCGTTTTCCTCTCGGCAGTCCTTTATCCTGTCCATAACCAGGAGGAATCTGGCCCAGTAGTGATGTACTGTTTCTGTAGGCTCTTGCCGTATTAGAGATAGATCGCATATGTCTGGGCGGGTCGGTGGAATAAAATCCGGATCCCTGCCCATCTTGAGGCTCAAAGGCCAAGGGGTTTCCGAATTCGGAAGTGTGGTTTGCTGGGGACAATCCAGCGAGTCCGGGGTGATGCATGATTTTAAGTTCAATGCTCGATCAAAGTCCGTCCCCCCGCGGGAATCCGGCATGGAGGGTTCGGGAATCCGGACATGAATTGTTTTCAACACTGGGAAAGAGTTGCCGTATTGCTCCTCTCCCACTACGACGTGGTGGGTGGCCTGGGGAGAGTTAATCTCTCTCAGATCGGTTTTAAGCCCAATCTGGTTGTAGTCCGTAGCGACTCCCAGGGCGGCGATGCGATCCAAGAGCTCGTTAACAGACGAGAGCTCTATTGGATCTAACTATTCGGCAGCTTTAGGGCTGACGCGAAGATTGCTTTCGACGACTTGAGAAGTCATTGCCGAAGCGGCGGCCGGACAGGCGGTCATGAGAAAACCACCAAGCCGGATAGTTTGGCCGGCGGCCAAGGCCCCTCCGGCGAAAACACCGTCTTTGAAGACGGGTGGAGGCATCCGCTCTATCGGTGACGACACAGAGGAACTCTCAATGAAAGCACCAATGTCGGTGTCAAAACCGGCGGATCTCGGGTAGAGGGTCCCGAACTGTGCGTCTAGGTGGATGGTAACAGGAGACGAGGGACACGATGTTTTTACCCAGGTTCGGGCCCTCTTGATGGAGGTAAAACCCTACGTCCTGCTTGATTAATATTGATGATATGGGTAGTACAAGAGTAGATCTACCACGAGATCAAGGAGGCTAAACCCTAGAAGCTAGCCTATGGTATGATTGTTGTAATGTATGTTGTCCTACGGACTAAAGCCCTCCGGTTTATATAGACACCGGAGAGGGCTAGGGTTACACAGAGTCGGTTACAATGGTAGGAGATCTACATATCCGTATTGCCAAGCTTGCCTTCCACGCCAAGGAAAGTCCCATCCGGACACGGGACGGAGTCTTCAATCTTGTAACTTCGTAGTCTTGGAGTCCGGCGGATATTGATAGTCCGGCTGTCCGGACACCCCCTAGTCCAGGACTCCCTCATCCATATTCTTGGCTATGTTGTAGATGCGGTATGCTCCGTTGTGAAGCACCTTGGTGATGATGAAGGGACCTTCCCAGGCCAGAGCAAGCTTGTAAGGCCGTTTCTGATCCACTCGGAGCACAAGGTCTCCTTCCTAGAACACTCGACCTTTGACATTACGGGCATGGAATCGATGCAGATCTAGGTAATAGATGGTCGACCGGATCAGAGCCATCTCACATTCCTCTTCCAGGATATCAACTGCGTCTTGGCATGCATGTTCTGCTTCGGCTTCTGAGAAGAGTTCCACCCGGGGAGCGTTGTGCAGCAAGTCACTCGGAAGCATAGCCTTGGCGCCGTACACCAGGAAGAAAGGGGTTCGGTCAGTCGACCAGTTTGGCGTCGTTCTCAGCCCCCATAGGACGGATGGTAACTCAGTCACCCAAGCTCCGGCAGCGTGCTTGAGGTCGCGCATCAGTCGGGGCTTTAACCCTTGAAGGATCAAACCATTCGCCCTTTATGCTTACCCATTCGACTACGGGTGTGCAACAGACGCGTAGTCGACCTGATTTCCTTGGGAAGCATAGAACACCTTAAACTCATCAGAATCAAAATTGGAGCCGTTATCTGTGATAATGCTGTGAGGAACTCCATATCTGAATATCAACTCCTTGATGAAACTGACAGCAGTGCTTGAGTCAAGGTTTTTGATGGGCTTGGCTTCGATCCACTTAGTGAACTTGTCGACTGTTACGAGCAAATGAGTGAAACCACTTCTACCGGTCTTGAAGGGTCCAACCATATCCAACCCCCAGACTGCAAACGGCCAGATGAGTGGAATAGTCTTCAAGACAGACGCAGGCTTGTGAGCCATGTTGGAATAGAACTGGCAACCTGCGCACTTGTCGACTATATCTTTTGGCATCTCATTTGCACGCGACCAATAGAATCACGCTCGGTATGCTTTGGCCACGATGGTTTGAGAGGACGCATGGTGACCATAGGTCGCCGAGTGAATATCGTTTAGGATCATTCGACCTTCTTCTGGGGTCATGCAGTGTTGAGCCACTCCTGTGACACTTTCTCTGTAAAGGTGCCCTTTTATCACGGTGAAAGCTTTCGATCGACGGACTATCTAGCGGGCCTTGTCCTCATCCTCTAGGAGTTCCTGCCCGAGCAGGTATGCGATGTACGGCACCGTCCAGTCGGGCGTGATCACTAAGACTTCCATGATCAAGTCAACCACAGCTGGGACTTCAATCTCAGTCGGATTGGTTGAACTTATCAGTTGCTGGGGCTCCTCTTTGAAGGGATCTTCTTGTACTGACGGAGTGTGGAGATTCTCTAAGAACACATTGCTGGGGATAGGCTTCCGAGTGGAACTGATCTTTGCCAGATCATCCGCGGCTTGATTCTTGATTCGGGGTATGTGGTGGAGATCTAACACCTCGAACTTCTTCTCTAGCTTTCTCACTGCATTGCAATAACTAGTTATTGTTGGACTCCTAATGCCCCATTCCTTCATTACTTGATTAACCACTAAGTCTGAGTCGCCGTAGACCATCAAGCGCCGGACACCGAGTGAAATGGCCATACGCAACCCATACAATAATGCCTCATACTCAGCTTCATTGTTTGAAGAATCAAAGTGAATCTGGAGGACATAACTGAGCTTGTCTCCTCTCGTGGACACTAAAACCACTCCTGCACCAGAGCCATTCAACATCTTGGATCCATCAAAGAGCATAGTCCAATGTTCCGACTGAATCTGAGTCGGTTGCTTCTGTTCAATCCACTCTACGAGGAAATATGCTATTGCTTGAGACTTGATGGCTTTCTTTGCCTCAAACTTGATATCTAAAGGAAGGAGTTCAATCGCCCATTTTGCCACTCACCAGTTGCATCTCTATTATTCAGAATTTCTGACAATGGAGCATCACTGACGACTGAAACCGAGTGGTCTGAGAAGTAATGCGCAACTTTCTTCATGGTCAGGTAAATTCCATAAACAAGCTTCCGATAATGAGGATATCTCTGCTTGGATGGGGTCAGGACTTCTGAAATGTAATACACAGGGCACTGAACTTTGAAGGCTTTGCCTTCTTCTTACCACTCGACTATGAGCACTGTGCTGAGAACCTGTCCAGTGGTTGCGATGTAAAGAAATAAAGGCTCCTTGCTGACTGGAGCGGCAAGCACCGGCTGGGTGGAAAGCAGGGCTTTGAGCTCTTCAAATGTTGCTTCAGCTTCATCATTCCACTCGAACTTGTCAGACTTCTTCATTAGTCGGTAAAGAGGCAGTGCCTTTTCACCGAGGCGTGAGATGAATCGACTCAATGCAGCCAAACAACCAGTAAGCTTCTGAACATCGTGCATGCACACCGGGCACTTCATTCGGAGGATTATGCCAATCTTCTCCGGGTTTGCGTCGATTCCCTGTTCGGAAACTACGAAACCGAGCAACTTTCCACCGGGGACTCTGAATGTGCACTTTGATGGATTGAGCTTGATATCATATCTTCTTAAATTGGCAAAGGTTTCAGCAAGGTCGGTCAGCAGGTCGGAACCTTTGTGTGACTTAACCACTATGTCATCCATGTATGCTTCCACATTCTGACTGATTTGAGTGAGTAGACACTTCTGAATCATGCGCATGAATGTGGTACCAGCATTCTTGAGGCCAAAGGGCATAGTAACATAGCAAAAACACCAGAATGGGGTGATGAAAGCTGTCTTTATCTCGTCGGACCCATACAGTCGGATCTGATTGTACCCGGAATAAGCGTCCAAGAAGGACAATCGCTCACATCCCGCAGTTGAGTCGACTATCTGGTCGATGCGAGGCAGAGGAAAATGATCTTTCAGGCAGGCCCGATTGATGTGCTTGAAATCAATACACATTCGAAGCGACTTATCTTTCTTGGGGACCATAATGACATTGGCGAGCCACTCGGAGTGGTATATCTCGCGGATGAACTCGGCAGCCAGAAGCCAAGCCACCTCCTCGCCAATCGCCTTTCTCTTCTCCACGGTGGATCGACAGAGGTGCTCTTTAATAGGTTTTGCCGTTGAGTCAACTCGCAAACAGTGCTCAGCCAGTCCCCTGGGTACACCTGGCATGTCAGATGGCTTCCATGCAAAGATGTCCTAGTTCTCACGAAGGAACTGGATGAGCGCTTCTTCCTATTTGCTATCGAGTGTTGTTGAGATATGGGTCGGAGCAGCGTTGGGGTTGGTCGGGTGAATATGGACTGGCTTGGTCTCACCGGCCAAGTGAAACGCGGACTCCGAGGCAGGCCTCTTGGCCCGCAGCAAATCACTCGGATCTGCAGTTTTCTGATATTCTTGAAACTCTACTACTGCCATCTGCTCATCGGCGACCTTCGAACCGTTCTGGAGACAATCCTCTGCTCTCTATCAGTTTCCAATGACCATGATTATGCCTTTGGGGCCAGGCATCTTCAACTTGAGGTACACATAGCACGGTCGAGCCATGAAACTAGCGTAAGTAGGTCTGCCTAGAATGGCATGATAGGCACTGTCAAAATCCACTACCTCAAATGTCAACTTTTCCTTGCGGTAATTTAGAGAATCACCAAAAACCACATCAAGAGTGATCTGACCGAGTGAATCGGCTTTCTTTCCCGGGATGATACCATGGAATCTCATGTTGCTCTCACTGGGTTTGGACATCGGAATGCCCATCCACCGGAGGGCCTCAGCGTACAATATATTCAGACCACTGCCACCATCCATCAAAACCTTGGTCAGTCGGGTGCCCCCAACGACTAGGTCGACCACCAACGCTTGCCGCCCAGGGGTAGCAACGTGTGGCGGGTGGTCGGACTTTTGATCAAATGTAATAGGGTTTTTTGACCACTTCAAATATCTTGGTGTCGCCGGAGCAACCATGTTCACCTCTCTGTTAATAACTTTCAGTCGACTTTTGCTCTCGAGATCAGCAAAAATCACCAAGGTGGCATTAACATTGGGGTAACCACCATCATCCTCTTTGTCTTCCTCCTTATCAGACTCCTTGTCCTTTTCACTGGGTTGGCTTTCTCGGAAGCTCTGGATCAGGAGTCGACACTGTCGAGTGGTATGCTTGGGAAGAATCAGATTCGCCTCCTCATCCTTTTTGGTGTGTATATGACACGGCAAATCCATCACATCATTTCCTGCTTGATCTTTTTAGGGGTCCAAGGCCCTTTAGACTTCCCCTTGAACTTTCCTTGGTTCAAAACGGTTGCCTCGGCAGGGCCTGCTACTTCAGCCTTTCACTTCTGCTTCCGACTGGAATTTCCTCCTCCGGTGTCCTGGGCGACTGGTCTATTCTTGCCACTCCGGAGTTGGTCCTCTTCTTCGCCATTAGCGTACTTAGTGACAATCTCCATCATCCGAGCCAGAGACATGTCTCTGGTCTGACCGAACTTCGGATTGAGCTCTCTGTAGTGAACGCCTTCTTTAAAGGCACAGACTGCTTGGTGGTCTGATACATTCTCCACTGTGTGGTGCAGAGTGATCCATCTCTGGATATAATCTCTCAAGGTCTCATTCTGTTTCTGCATGCAATGCTGCAATTCTGACAAACCAGTAGGTCTCTTGCAGGTGCCCTCAAATGTTTTGGTAAACACTCAGGCAAACTCATCCCAACTAAAATTGCTTCCAGGGGCCAACTGATTCAGCCAAGCTCTGGCAGAACCTTCAAGCATCAAAGGGAGGTGCTTCATGGCCACCTCATCGCTGCCGCCACCGATGTGCACAGCCACTCGGTAGTCCTCTAACCAAGTGTCAGGCTTTGATTCTCCTGTAAACTTACTGACGCCAGTCGCCAATCTGAAGTTGTGAGGTATCTCGGCGGCTCGGATGGTTTTCCGAAACACTCGGGGCCGGAAACATGGACCCTGCTTCCACCGGGCCTGTCTCTATCCAACCCCTCTATGTATGCTCTATTCGAGTCGACCAAACCTTGGACAAGGACTGACCTTGCGTCGAACCCAGGCTCTCTTGGGCCGACTGGAACTCTGCGGTCATTACCATACGGGCACATGTCGTCATACCACCGGGGCGCGTACGACCCATCCCTCGAAAGGGGTGAAGGCACCTGCCGATTGTAAGCACAGGCGTACTCACGATCAAACTCTCCATGGGCTCTTCCCAGGTGCCGATCTTGGCGGTGATCACGATCTTCACATCGCAAAGGCGACCCAGGACTGTGTGCCGACTGAACAGTATCTGCCCTTACCGACCTACTGTGGACCCTGTTCCATGACTGAGAAATGGCGGAGTTCAGCTCTCCTGCTGCTCGGAGCAGCGTCTTGATCTGTTCCAAGCCCCTTCCAGCCTATGAACGGGACGGTTGAATAGACTCTACGATACGCGCAGCGGCTGCAAGATTCTGGATCAGAGTGCGGAATACCTGAGGTTTAGGCAGAAACAACTGTCATGGACGTCGACTAGACTCTTGGATCAGTCGACGGGCATGCTCGTCGAGAGAATGTTGTAGATTCTCCCAACGAGTGCGCTCAGCCAGCATGGCCAGGTGCACTGCCTCCAAGGCCCGAGCCTCGGCGGTTTCCCCTATGATAGGGGTCTGGAGGGCCTCCACGTTGCGGCGGTGCAGCTCTTTCCTCTGCTGCGAGTTGAGAGGTTGGGGCTCGTACTCCTCGTGGCCGAATGACGGGCCATCACTGCCATCGTTGCCGCCGCTGCAGTGGAACCCAGGTGGGTTGTGACTGGTGTCGACCATAAGAACTTCTACTGCGGGGTCACAGCTCCTGCTCTCGGGAAATGTGTCTGCAAGGCCAGTCGACAGGTCGACTGGACCGCAGTGAAATTCGTCGGGCTTGATTGCCGCGACTTGGGGGGTGGCCGTCTGACGAGCCACCGCATGCTTCACCCACCGCTGGAGTCGCGACGGACCAGATCGCTTGCGGCGGCGTCCAGCGGAGTGAGAAGGCGACGCGAGGACCGACCGATACGGGGTCGATGGCTATCGAAGGAGGAGGACGCAGGCACTCGCGCGGAAGTGCGACGATCCGTGGATTGGGAGAGCCTCGACGTCGAGGGGGGCTTCCTGGAGCCAGGCGGAGTCGTCGGCGACGAAAGTGAGCGCGCCGAGTCATAACTCACGACCCATGACCAAACCGCCGCTGGAAACCATGTTGATGAAGATCGGAGAAAACGCAACCTCGCCGGAAGTTGCTAAGACGCTTTGCCCCATGGTGTGCGTCAACGGTCATGGTACTAAGTCTGATAATAAGAATGGGGGTACGTATGAGGAGGCGAGGCCCTAGCTACGGCGAGGTTGTACACACGAGTTTGCGAGTTCAAGCCCCTCTCGAAGGAGGTAAAAGCCCTACGTCTCGGTACCCTGAGGCGGTCGACTGGAATATGGGTGTGTGTTACGAGGGGTGTGAACCCTTGTCCCAGAGGAGGGGGGGTGGCTTATATAGAGTGTGCCAGGACCCCAGCCATCCTCCATTACAGGGGTTCAATGTACATTAAGATAGGGTGTTACTGGTAACGCCAGCTATAAAGTGTTATCAATGATCATTAAGACTACGGAGTGAATGCCTAACCGTTGTCATCCTGAGTGACGCTAGGTCTTCTGTACTCCGAGTGGTTTCCTGTATGGTCGAATGACTCCATCCAGGTTGAGTGAAATTGGGGGTATCCGAGTTAGGTGACTGGTCGAGTGGATTGCACTCGGTGGCTTCAGTTGATACTTCTTGCTGTGCTTTGAATGTCTTTGCTTCTAGGATAGTGACCTTGGGTGGGGCGTATAGGTCAGGCCTATGACCCTACCCTAGGTCCATGGCATCGTCAGTCATCTCTTCACTTCCTAAGCTGGCAATCTCATTTGTGATGAGAGCAAGCCTAGAGTACATTTCAGCAACACCTTCACCATCCTTCATTTTGAACTTGTCAAGTTAACTTTGAAACACATCCAACTTGGATTCCTTGATGGAGTCGGTACCTTCATGCATATCAATCAAAGCATCCCAAATTTCCTTTGCATTCTCAAGACGGCTGATTTTGTTGAATTCTTCGGGGCACAATCCGTTGAAGAGGATATCGCAAGCTTGAACATTGTATTGCAACATCTTCAATTCCGCGGTAGCTTCACGATTTGGTTCTCTCCCATCGAAGAATTCACCTTGCAAACCAATACACACAATAGCCCAAACGGTGGGGTTATGTCCAAGAATATGCATTTTCATCTTATGTTTCCAACTAGCAAAATTAGTACCATCAAAGTAAGGACCTCTACGGTGGTAATTTCCCTCGCTAGACGCCATACTCTCCTAGGTTGTGAAACCAAGGCTATGATCACCAAAGCTATGGAAATCAAGGCAAATGGAGACCAAAGATCTTATACCACTTGTAGGATCAAAAGTATGTCTAGAGGGGGGGTGATTAGACTACTTCACCAAATAAAAACTTTTCCCAGTTTTAGTTCTTAGCAGATTTTAGCAACTTAGCACAAGTCAAGCAATCTCAACACAATTCAAGCAAGCATGCAAAGAGTATATGAGCAGCGGAAAGTAAAGCATGCAATTTGCAAGAAAGTAAATGGGAGGAGTTTGAAGGGAGCAAACGCAATGTTGACACGTAGATTTTTGGCGTGGTTCCGATAGGTGGTGCTATCGTACATCCATGTTGATGGAGACTTCAACCCACGAAGGGCAACGGTTGCGCGAGTCCACGGAGGGCTCCACCCACGAAGGGTCAATGAAGAAGCAACCTTGTCTATCCCACCATGGCCATCGCCCATGAAGGACTTGCCTCAACCGGATAGATCTTCATGAAGTAGGCGATCTTCTTGCCCTTACAAACTCCTTGGTTCAACTCCATAATCTTGACGGAGGCTCCCAAGTGACACCTAACCAATCTAGGAGACACCACTTTCCAAAAGGTAATAGATGGTGTGTTGATGATGAACTCCTTGCTCTTGTGCTTCAAATGATAGTCTCCCTAACACTCAACTCTCTCTCGCAGATTTGGCTATGGTGGAAAGATGATTTGAGTGGAAAGCAACTTGGGGAAGGCTAGAGATCAAGATTCTTGTGGTTGGATTGGAATATCTTGGTCTCAACACATGAGTAGGTGGTTCTCTTAGAAAATGAATGCTGGAAGTGTAGGCACGTTCTGATGGCTCTCTCCACGAATGAAGAGTGGGTGGAGGGGTATATATAGCCTCCACACAAAATCTAACCATTACACACAGATTCCCAAACTCGGTGAGACCGAATGGTGAAACTCGGCCAAACCGATTCAGGTCAAAATATGAACGTTAGGCTTTTTGGTGGGACCGACACAGCCATCTCGATGGGACCGATATACTAGGGTTAGGGCATAACGTAACCTCGGTGTGACCAATCGCATATACTTGGTGGGACCGATTTCAGCAAAAGGCACATAGAGAGTTGGTCAGACAAACTCAGTGGGACCAATTCGTTCACTTCGGTGGGACCGAAGTGTTACCAAGAGGAAACAATGAATTTGCATTGCAGACTCGGCGGGACCGATTCGCCCATTTCAGTGGGATCGAAATGTTACAAAAGGAAACAGTGAGTTTGCACTCCCATCTCGGTGAGACCGAGATCCCTATCGGTGAGACCGAAGTGACTAGGGTTTGTGGCAGTGGCTATGTCAAATGGAACTCGGTGGCGCCGGGTAGATCAAATCGGTGGGGCCGAATTTGACTTTTAGGTTTAGGACATATGTGGAAATGAGAAAGTGGTTGAGGGTTTTTGGAGCATATCACTAAGCATTTTGAGCAAGTAAGCCATTAAGCAACACTTTATCCCCTTTTAATAGTATTGGCTTTCCTAATGACTCAATCTGATCTTGGATCACTTAAATGAAAAAGGTAGAGTCTTGAGCTTGTTGCAAATAAGTGTCCTTAGCATTTTGAGGGGTCCACATCTCTAGTCCATGCCATGTCAATCATTGCAACTTTCTGAAATGATCATCTTGAAAGAGCATTAGTTCAATGAACTATATGTTCTTAGGAATTACCAAAACTACCCAGGGATTAGTTGCACTTTCAGTAAGTAACATTGATATTGATGGTGGTTATGAGATAACCTCCGAGTAGAGTAAGTTGGTCCATGAGACCTTAAACATCGACCCCTCTCCTGCATGCTAATACTAGTATCATCCTGTTCATATCATGAATTATGTGCATGCCATGCTCATGTTGTTCTAGTAGTATCATGCTCATCATGGATGATTAATCTGTAAATGCCATGATATTGTTTGTCTTGATTGCTTTTGGTTGTTGTGAGCTCGCGAATACATTCAAAGTACTCACTTGGCGTGTCATGCCAGTTTGCAGGTCATGACGTGTTTGATTGCTTGTCGAGGATCCCGAGTTTGCGAGCTAGGATATGTGTTCCAATCAGAGTCCCTACGGAGTGGAGTTAATCACGGTCATCGCTATTCCGCCGCTAGAAGATATTTCGCTGCTACGAGTTGTTCCGCTGCTAGCATAGAGCTACCTTAGCAGGCGTAGTGTCGCCGTGTCGATGCAACACATTGTTTTATCAGAACCTTTGTATCCGATTTATTTGTAATAAGAGTTTATTTGTTCTATGCCAAACAGTGCTATATTTCAGAAGACTTGATCTCTGGGCTGAAATACAGGGTGTTTCGGTCTCTCTGAGCCAGGGTGCTACAAACGTCTTGTTTTAGCGTGCATAATCTAAGCATCAATTTATACAAATTGAATAGTACATAAAAATAGAATAACATCGCGTCGACGTCCGCCAGTGCCACCATGCGCGCGTGCAATCTGGCGATGGTCGATCTAGCGGCTTGCGACCTTTGGGAAGGATCTCGCAAGGAAGGCGCTGGTTCATCTCCTGCTGTAGATCGATGTGTTTTTCTCTTGGCGAAGGAGACGATGGATGCATGCTTACGCTGCAGCGTGAAGCGATTTGGGCCTGTGGGCCATCTCGTGATTGTGAGGGAGAATAGGGAGGTGTGCTAGCCTCTGTTTTGGGGTTGAATGGTTCATCAAGCATACATTTTATTCTGACAGGTTTCTTTTTCCTTATACATACTCATATATGGCGGATATTGTCTTTGGAGGCCGAGCTCCATGGAGCTCGGTTTTGAAAATTTTGAATTTTGTCAAATTTCATATTTTCTAGATTTCAAAAAATTCTGAAAAAAACATACATATACATGAAGGCATAACACACATGTGTGTAAATTTTCATGGCAAAATAAGTTGAAATGAGGGCTGTGCAAAAAAGACAAATTTAGGTTTTTTTAACACATGCTACTATTCATCCTCTCAGGCCATGATTTTGTCTTTTTTGTACAGGTCACATTTCAACGTTTTTCATTCTGAAATTTTACACACATAGACATAACATACTTGTTTACTTGCATAATTTTTTCAGATTCTTTTGAAACCGGAAAGTTTGAATTTTGATTTGTTTTTAAAAAGGCCTCCATGGCTCCGGGAGCCAAACGTCCGCTCTCCATATATACTTACTTTATTGGCAAAAATAATGGGTATTCAACTGAATCCCCATGAATTGAAGTGGGCCCGTCCTTGGCTCGCGCCATCTCCCTGCTCGCATGTGTTCGGCGCCACGCTCCCCTCCCCTGCATCGCCCGAGCCTGACTAAATGAAAACAACTAATTCGTCATTCCTGTCGGGTCTAACGATAGGTGCTTTAAACTCCGTGCTATGTAGGCCAAACAGTAAACACAAGATAAGAAACGGGCCAATTTTGCATCACACAGGGTCTGATTGAACCAAATGCACCCCACCCCCCACCCCCAGTTTTGGCTCGTGGCACCAATTTTCGTTTTACTTTCTGATGCAAGGGAATCAGCAAGTTTTCGGTTTCGCCGGGCAATTAAAGGCACTATTTTCATGGCTGCATTCACATCTTCTTTTGGGAGTTATACATCTTTAAATCTCGCTATACTAATAAACTTGTATTCACGCAGAGAGAGAGAGAGAGAGAGAGAGAGAGAGAGAGCGGTCATCATGCCCAAATGGACGCACCATCGAATTGATTGACTCGGTGATAACCTGCGAAACCCGTCGACTGTTGACCCCACTCTCGACCGTTGGCTGCGAGGGGCACGCCGCACGCCTATGCCCGACCGTTGCAGCCTCCTCCATCCCTCCCTCCCCGACGTTTCAAACCCGCGGCCCCGCATCCGGTGCCCATCTCCGATCCGGCGGCCTCCCCCTTCCCCAGCTCCCCTCCCCTCCTCCCCAGCCCCAGTCCCCGCTACTGTTTCGACTTTACAAGACACTGACCACCAACGCCTCTCTCTCTCTCTCTCTCTCCGCCTCTCCCCAGATCAAGAGCCAAGAATTCGGTCAAATTTCGAGATCTTGCTCCGATTTCGGGCCGTTAGTGCATCTCTCTTGCCGGGATTTTGTGAGATTTCCAGCGAGCCGTGCCAGTGGGGGAGCTGCTGGGGTCGTCCATGCTCAGGTCGAGCTTCTGACCAGATCTTATCCGAGGAAGATGCCGGTCTCCACGCGCTCGCAGGCCAGCGCCATCAAGGGCGGCGACCCGGGCGCGCGCCAGTGGAGCTCGTCGGCGGCGCGGGTGCCAATGTCGGCCCCGGGCCGCGACGCCGCGGGGCGCCGGGCGTCGCTCCTCCCCAACACGCACCACGGGCTCAAGGAGAAGATGCGCGCTCTCAACCTCTTCTACGAGCAGCACAAGCAGATGCTCGCCTCCTCGCAGGGCGGCGCCGCCATGCGCCGCAGCCGCACCATCCCGCACGCCAACGTCGGGGAGGACAGGGACGAGAACGCTCAGGAGGAGGAGGAGGAGGAGGGGGAGGGGGCCAAGCGTCACCGCGACGCCTCTGCTCCGCTCCGCGAGGCGGCGGTCCTCAGGGAGAACATGGGGCCTCCGGAGGCGAGGGCCCCTTCCAAGAACGACAAGGTCGTCGTTTTCTCGCGGCCGCCGGAGCCCAAGGAGAAGGAGAACGTGGCCCTCGCCGCCAACGTCATGTCCTGCCCCGTCAAGAAGGCGGCGCCGGCTCTCCCCGCACTGCAGGCCAGGAAGCTCTCACTCGGAGGAGGCATCGGCGGCAAGCTCAAGGCTATAGGGGAGATGGGGGCTGCCAATGCCGACGCAACAGGGAGCAGGATCATGGTGTTCGTCAGGCTGCGGCCGATGTCCAGGAAGGAGAAGGAGACCGGGTCCAAGACCTGCGTCAAGATCGTCAACAAGAAGGACGTGTACCTCACGGAGTTGGCCTCAGAGAACGACTACCTCCGCCTGAAGCGCGTGCGAGGTCGCCATTTCTGCTTCGACGCTTCCTTCCCCGACTCCACGGCGCAGGCCGAAGTCTATAGCACCTCGTAAGAATCGCACTACCATATCATGGCTTCAATCAATTTCTTTACAATGCACATGTTTCAAACAATTATTTCATTATTTGGTTATTTTAGAAAGAATTGCAGTTGTTTGTGCTCTTGAATTTGGAAGTGATAAATCTGCGGATGAAGCTGCATGCGTCTTTTATGACTAGATTCGATAGTAGGAGACACATTTTCATGATAGTTGAGAAATTGGTTATAGAAGTGGTAGTATTTGTGAAATGTTGGGCGAGAGTAATGGTAGGTCTAGGATATTGATTACAGGAGTGAGCTAATTTCTTGAATATTAGGACAAATCAATGGTATAGTATGTAGTACTTGCAATGTATTGCTCAATTGCACTTCTGCACTTCCCTGGCATTTAACATGAGTCCAATCCTCCATTCTTATATTGCAGGACAGCAGATCTTGTGGAAGGTGTTTTGCAAGGGAGGAATGGGACCGTGTTTTGCTATGGAGCAACAGGGGCTGGGAAGACCTATACAATGCTCGGGACCATGGATAACCCTGGCGTAATGGTGCTCGCAATCAAGGATTTGTTCTTGAAGGTGAGGCAGAGGAGCTATGATGGCAGCCACTCGATTCAGCTGTCGTACCTCGAGGTCTACAATGAGACAGTGAGGGACTTGCTATCTCCTCGTAGACCCCTCCTTCTGAGAGAAGACAAGCAGCAGGTATTCTAGCCTATAACCATCTTTCAACCAATGAAGCAAGTTTTTGTTGAGAAACTTTACTTTTTACTCTTGGTGATATCAAATTAGTAGTCCTCCTAGTAGAGTAAAATTAATCAGTTCGAACAGAACGAGAAAGTATATTATGTTGCCAAATGATCCATTCTGTATGTTCTGTACACATTTTGCAGTATATGTACAATTTATACCCCTTCTTATTATGAGTATTCTAATAGAAAAGTGTATTGTGCATTCCAGGGAACTGTTGCTGCTGGTCTTACACAATATAGAGCATACTCTACAGATGAAGTAATAAGCTCTTCCTTAGTTACTACTCCCTCCGTCCCATAATATAAGAGCGTTTTTGACACTAGCATGGTGTAAAAAACACTCTTATATTATGGGACGGAGGGAGTATTGCTTTGCAGTTGGCAATGAAAATGATAATAACGTTCTTGCCATTGTTCATCACAGGTTATGAAATTACTTCAGCAAGGCAACCAGAATAGAACAACTGAACCAACTCGAGTTAATGAGACCTCATCGCGCTCCCATGCAATACTACAGGTGAATGTCAATCATGCACTTTCACTACTACTGAAAAACACGGTCCCGCAAACTGCATAAATATAAACTATTGCAAATTTTGCAGGTTGTCGTGGAATATAGATACATGGATGGAACTAGTGTTGTAACACGAGTTGGAAAGCTCTCACTCATTGATCTTGCTGGATCAGAGAGGGCTATAGCAACTGACCAACGCTCACAGAGGTCGCTGGAAGGAGCGAACATAAACCGGTCTCTCCTCGCACTCAGCAGTTGCATCAATGCTCTTGTGGAGGGGAAGAGGCATGTGCCATATCGCAATTCCAAGCTGACCCAGCTCCTCAAGGATTCACTTGGGGGATCCTGCAACACTGTCATGATTGCAAACATAAGCCCTTCGAATCTTTCCTTTGGTGAGACACAGAACACTCTTCATTGGGCTGATCGTGCCAAGGAGATAAAAACAAAGGTCTGAAAATATGATTTTATGAACATTAATCTTGTAACATTCTACTGAACAGAACTCATGACAAAATGAATAATCTTGTGATTTTTCAGCCATTGACCGCTGGGAATGAGGAAGTTTTCAAGGCATCAGATTCTGATACTGATCAGGCCAAGCTAGTACTGGAGCTTCAGAAGGAGAACAGTGAGCTGAGGCAGCAGGTGGTGAAGCAGCAACAGAAGCTGCTGACTGTTCAGGCTCAGTCACTTGCTCCCAACGGCTCGCCACAACAATGTGCTGCCCCCTCACCTCACATTACCACCACGCCATGCTCAACACAAAGAAAGGTGAAGCGGTCTATTTTAGACGGGAGCTGTTTCAGCACACCAAATTCTAAGAGGCCAGCAGACAATACAATGGTCCGGGACCTGCAGAGGAAAGTGAAGACCCTGGAGTCTGAGATGGAGAAGATGAAGAAGGAACACTTTCTACAGCTCAAGCAGAGGGACGAGTTCATCCGTGGTTTGATCAACAGGAAGAACTCAAATGACCCTGAACCAGCAACAGCTGAGAGAAGAGTGATCACAAGGGCAAGCCTACGTAAGGCCGAGAAAGATGCAGGTGAGCTGAAGAGCCCGAGCCACCGGTTCACGTCACCTATGCCTACGGCTAAGAAGCGTACCTTCTGGGACTTTGGAGGCGAAAGCCCTTCAGTTCTTGCTGGAAATGGGCGGAAGACTCGGAGCCATGTAGCTGCTGAAACTCCAACCAGGGCCCCTTCAATGCTACTTCAGGTATAGTCCTTCAGCTCACATCACTCCCAAGAGTTTATCAGTTCTATATGGGCAGCATATAAATTACGTTTCTGTTGCTGCCGGAGCCTCACCCTGCATCACGCTTTGTTTCAGCCGGGATTCACACGCCAAAGAGCCTAGCAGCACTGGACCCTCAGGAGACGAATGAATGCGGAGGATAGACATGTTCATATCTTACTATTTTTTTTGCCAGCTATGCTAATTGGAGTTTATCATATCCATGTATTCTGTTGATTGAATTCAGTTTGCCTGGGCTAACTGAACCAGCATAGAGTTTTATTAGTTTCTATGTCCATTTAAATTATTGAAACTGTACAATATTTGGTCAGGGGAGAGAACATTTATATTTAGTAACTGGAGCAGCTGTTACACATTTTCCGTCTGAATGTTGCTCAAATTTGGCAAAACAAAATGACAAGTTTGTTCAAGGCAGCAGTTCTCACTTTTGTTGTTCGTATGCAATCTGAATCAAAATGAATGATGCCCTGCAAGAAGAAGAAACAGAACCAGGTCCATATGCATCTGAGTATAAACTTGTACAAATGAACATCCTAGTTTTCTAGGAACATAATTACCATCGACAATCAAGCAAGCTAAATCTTCATCTAATTCGTTGAGTTACATATCAGTTTGTTGAGGACAGACTTCGCCTCCTCTTCAGCCACATTCTCTTGGTTGGTGCAAGATCCTGCCGCATGGTCTCCATCGGAAATTCTTCCCTCTGCGACGGTGATTTGCTACTACTTTCTCCATGCACATACAACGGATTCATAAATGCTTGATAAGATGATGCGACTTCTACTGGCAATTTGTCTTGAGCTTCCTTGGCAATATCCTCTGAAGGTCCAGCCTCTTCTGCTGACTTGGATCTCGTGTCCAGTTCCATTTCTTCAAAGCTACTACCACTGCTGCAGCTCCCACTGCCGCTGGAGTAGCTACTGCTTGTTCTATCCTCCGAAGTAGAGCTCTCGCTGAGCGTATTAAAGACCGTAATGCTTTCTCTATGTGCGCCATGAAATGAGTGACTCTTGTGCTTTCCATTGTAAAGAGGCAATATGGAAGAGCCTTGTCTCAAGCCCAGGACATCCCTGCCAAGACTGTATGATGTGTACAGCTTCCTCTCAACACCATCCTTGGCTTTCACCATTTCACCCAATTGCTCTAAAGTTTCGTTTGAAGAGGCGTCTTCGACCGCCTTCTGCTCTAACTCGGAGATAATCTTGCCTAAGACTCTCCTCTTGCTGTGAAGAGAACGCTGCGTTTCAGAAGGTAGATGTCAGACTCAGACCATAGTTCAGTGAAGTCACCCTAAACTATGTTTCTAGTACACATACCCTCTTTTCCAGGAACTTTTGCAAGCCATTGTTTTGAAGTTTTTTCTTCCTCCAGAAGATGCAGCAAAACCGCACAATTACCGCTTGTACCACAATGACAATGAGTTGGAAAAAGAACAACAGAAGGACATGGTTGTGGTCACCTGATGGATACACATTACTTAGTCGGTAATTATGCATTTCTAACTAAACAACAGCAACAAAAGAAGAAAAATGTCACAACTTTGAATGTCACCTGGATCACCATGAACAAACTTTGGTTTTGCTTTTCTACAAGTCCAAGCAATCTTTTGCCCTTGCAGAACAAAGAGGTGAAGTACTTGGTAAGACAATACAACTTTAGGATGGAAAATCAACTAGATACATGAGAAAAGAAAGCATACTTCTCGTGTAGCATTGCACGGTGTTGCCGATTCCTGTAACAAGAAATTTCAGGAGCTCAAAGCTTTGCAAATTAGTTGATATCAGGTACTCCCTCCATCCCAAAATAAGTATTAAATCAGCGACACTTATGTTGGGGTGGAGGGAGTATAACTTTACCAATTACCGTTATATTGTTTCTCTCTTCAGTTAACTTGAAGCATAATAATTGCTTAATCGAGGATTCAAGAGCTAAACAAGACTTACTTGCAGAAGATAGAGCAGTGAGAAGAATGGTCTCATCTAGTGTAAAGTAGTCCAGGTCACTACTGGACAACAAATTCGATAATTCTCCTGGTAAGGAAATGAATACCACATCAAAAAAATTAGCTTTACGCCACCATTTTGGAGGAACAACAATGACACATTCATCCAAAGAACGAAACAAACCAGGATACTTTTTGGTCCAGTAGACCGTTCCAGTTGCTGGAGCCAACAAAGTAAACAAGATGCTTGATGGCTTCATCGCCGATACATAGGTGTAATCACCGATAGTTTGACTTGATTTTGCCTCCATTATGGTCTGGCTGATGTAGACTGAAAACCCTGAGCAGTCCAGGACTGGAGTTGAATGGATCACTGAGTTAGGTGCCGTTCTTTGAAGAAACTTTCTGATATCACCATCAGGAGAAACTGAATACAAGATCCCATCTAACGAGCCAATTGATATCCAACCTGTTACAACAGTTGAACAAAGTAGCATGAAGGGTGATATATGATACTACTCCCTCCGTCCGGAAATACTCGTCAGAGAAATGCATAAAAATGGATGTATCTAAAACTAAAATACGTCTAGATACATCCATTCCTCCGACAAGTATTTCGGGACGGAGGGAGTACAAATTATGATGCAAATAGATGTTGGTATACGAATACGAATGTTGAAGAGAATGCAGTTAAACAAAACAATTGAAGTCCCATGAGAATTAAACAGCTCCAGATGTGAATGAATTAGCGAAGGAACAAACATGTTTAAAAATCCAGATGGATGATTTACCATTGGAATCCACAGCTGGCAAGATTTTGTCATTACTAAGTGGACCAACACTCAGCTGCCATGAAATGTTTCCTGACAGTACATCAAGCCCCATCACAGTTGACTTTCTGGGAAGGACAATGTATAGGCGGCCATTATTTCCCGGTGCAATTGTCACGACTTTGTCGATTGAGCTCAAGTCTTGGACCCATCTATACTGATGGCTATGAATGTACATGGAATAGAGCTGGCCCTGGGTATTTGATATCTGCTCAGTCATATGAAATTAAAATGGCAGGGTGAAAAAGATGAGAAGTTAAAGAAAAACAGTAGCCAGTGAAATAAGGGCTTACATAAAGAGTACCCTCGCATTGATCAACAATTGGAGATGAATTGAAATAGCAGCCTGAGATGTTGTTGCCCTTGCAGCCTAGACGGTAACCGAAGCGATCGACCACAGGCCCGGCACTCCACTGTAGCTTCCCGTCACGCAATGAGAAAGAGAAAAGGCCACGGTTCCTAATGGTGATGAAAAGAGATGCATAGCTGCTGCTGGTGGATAGGCCGATGATCTCCTCAGACCTCCCTGGTGGTGAACTGTGACTGAAAAACACTTGTGATGTTGGGGCACTAGTGTGTAAGTTTTGTGGAGTTACTTTTATGACCTTATCTTCTGCCACCAGGTATATCTACACACACAATCGATACACATTATTCTCTGCCACAAAGCACAAGTATGAAAGCGTGTTCACAATGCGATTTGGATTTACCTTGTCCCTCTCGGCAACCAAGCTGATATCTTGTTTGCACTTGTATCCAAGGGGAATGATCCACGCCAAGGATCCGTTTGGCTCGAAAGCGAGTAGGTGCTTCCCGGAGCAAGCGACGAGGCGGCCGCCGTGTCCGATGAGAGGGGCCGAGAGGGCACGGCCAACACCCGCCGGTATATGGGCTGCAAGCAACCGCAAAACCCATCAAGTCAAGTCAGGAGGCGCAACCGTGCGTGCGTGCGTGCGTGCGTGGGCAAGGAAAATGCAGACTGTATGTATGTGTAGAAACCAAAGCAAGGAGATTGTTCGTACGGTTTTCAGCGGCGCTTGCATTGAGCCTCTGAAGCGCCAGCGACGACGACGAGCGCGCGGCGCCGACGAGAGAACACAGGAGCAGGCATAGGCGCGGCAACAACCTCATCGCCATGGCTGCGCGGTTGCAGAGAGGAAGAGTTTTTGGAGTAAGTGGAAGGACGGAGTGGTTACATTACACCCTGGCGGCGGTTCCTCCAGCGGCAGCAACTCGCCCTCGGAATCGGAAGGAAACTGAGCGGGGGCCAAAGGGATAGGGATGGTCACCACTCGCCATCGGAAGGAAACTGACAAATGCAGGAATTTCTCGCAATCGTCGTGGACACGCTGCATCTCAGCGTGTAACGTGCCAACTAGACTGAATTGCAAAAACAAAAAAAACAAAAAAACAAAAAAAAACAAAAAAAAACACCACATTTGAAGTTCAAGCATCGATTTGCCACCACATTTCTAGCGCGTCCCAAGAATCCACCACTTTTGTTGTAAATTTTTCTCAATAAAATCAAATGACCGTTTTGCCGCAACTAAACTGATTTCTGACATGGCAGGTCCACCGGTCAAATGCCACGTCGGACTAACTGAATGGCAACTGGGTTGACGGACGTTAGGCCACGCGCGTACAAAACACAGCCCACCACTCGCCGCCGCTCACACTCCACTCCACTCGCTCACTCTCCACTCCACTCTGCTCTGTCCTCTGATTTCGCCGCCGGAGCTCTTCGCCGCCGTAGAAGATGCCGTCGTGGAAGGATGGAGAGGAGAGCAGCGAGGAGGAGGAGCTGGTCGGCATGGAGCTGGAGCAGCACTGGTAAGAGATCTGCTTTGCACCTAGGGTTAGGGTTAGGGCCAAGTGTTCTTTGATTTGAGACCATGTTTGGAGCAGTTGCTCTTTGTTCTGCGGTTCATTAGTGTGCTACAATGCAGGCGAACCCTGGCACACTATAGATGCATCCTTCTGTGGTAGAGCCACAGATGCAAGCATCAAATGTAGACTGCGAAGGAAATGACACTGAGAGGTGGTTCTACGGATGTGCTGTTCCTCAGGTCAGTGTTATCCAACTAGGGTTTGTGTTGGTGGTAGTCAGTGGTTGCAATTTCTGTCAGTAAATTCAGTTAATGAAACATGATTTGGACTGTCTGCACATGCAAGCATCAATTTCTATCAGTAAATTCAGTTAATGAAACATGATTTGGACTGTGGTAGAGCTGCAGATGCAAGCATCAATTTCTGTCAGTAAATTCAGGAAATTGAACTATAAAATTTATTTGGATTGTGGTGCTGAGTGAACTAATGTAGTTTGTTGTAGGTTCAGTTGATCAAACATGTTTTTAACAGTGATTTTGCAATGCTAGTATGCTTTTAACAACTATTCAAGGATGAATTAATGGTAGTATTGCTACTGTCATATAAGCTTAGCTTGAACTTCAAGTTTCCTGAATCTCTACTGTATCTGCAAGTCTCACTGAATCACTAAATATCTCATGTATTTTCTTTTTTAAGTTAGCATATTTATTTTCTAATACTTGATGCATGATGGTATTGACTGTGGATTTGCTCAGTGGGTTGATGCCCCAAGGCGATGTTTGGTGAAGATATGGGAGATGTTACATGAGGAGAACCATGGCAGAGTGATGGACCAGAGAAGTATAAGAAAGAGTTGGCCAAGGTGAACAAGCAGTTGGATACACTTGGGGATCAGTACAATCAACTAGTTGAGGATGTCAACAAGATGTTTGATTGGGCAGATCAGAACAACGGGGTCATGAGTGATGAAGAGTTCAAGCAGAAGCATATGGATGTGGACAAGGACATGGAGAAGGTAGGTATCATCAAGGAGAAGGAGAGTGCTGACTTTGGCAAGATGAAGGAGATGGAGAAGCTGGCTGAGGAGCACAATGAGCTGAAGTGCATTCTTAGATCTCAGGGAGAGATCATTAGGAACACCAGGAAGGAGAGGGAGGGACTGGCTGATAGAGGAGAAGAAGAAGCTGGAGTTTCTGGTGGGTGATCTTATGAAAGTTGGTCATGCCAACAAGGACAAGCTCGCCAAGACCAAGTCAATCCTTGATGAGTGAACAATGATGTCCATCACCTCAGTTTGCAGTTATGTTAAGCTAATATGTGGCCTTGGAACAATATAGCTGGCCTTGGGGTTGTATATTTTGGGAATCCCCTAGTTATGTAATGACTGTAATGATTATCTGCAAAACTACCTCTAGTTAAGTTGTGTAATGTCTGTAATGACTAGCTGCAACTACCCCAATTATGTAATGTTGTTAGCTTTCTATATTAAGAGCTATGCTATTATGAATCTGCTATTATGAATCTGTTTATTTGGGCTAAATGCTCAAGACCAATTGGGCATGGCCAAATTGTTTCAGAACTAAATGACCAGTCCAAATTGGGAAAATGCTTACAATAGGTAAAATGTTGACCAAGAAAATGACAAAAAATGCATAGTGCACTCACCACCTAAACCTAGCACTTAAACCACTCATTTAGGCTTTAGGGTGGCTCGGGCTTGACAAAGCCACGTAAACCACTCATTTAGGCTTTAGGGTGGCTCGGGGTCGACAAAGCCACACAAACCACTCATTTAGGCTTTAGGGTGGCTCGGGCTCGACAAAGACACCCAAACCACTCATTTAGGCTTCAGGGTGGCTCGGGCTCGACAAAACCACCTAAACCTATCATTTAGCCTTTAGGGTGGCTCGGGCTCGACAAAACCACCCAAACCACCATTTAGTCTTTAGGGTGGCTCGGGCTCGACAAAGCAAATTCTAAACCTATTATTTATGGTTTAGGATGACCAGTCCAAAATGACCAGCAAATGCCAAAATGTTTTAGAACAAAATGAGCATGAACAAGTAAATTGTTGATCACAGAAACATGTTCTCAACCATAATAGTTCTCAGCCATACCAGCTCTCAAGCTTAGCATACTAACACAAACAAGTTCTCAAGCTAAATACTGATTACACATACCAGTTCTCAGGCATTTTCTGAAATTTAGAAATACTTAAGGCAGGTAGTTCAAAAGACAACAGCCAAATTGTGCATTGACCTAGTTGCCACTGGCATAAAAGTAACCACTCATCCTGGTGCTCTGGAACCTCTTCCTTTTGGACCTACTATTGCTCCCTTTGTTTTAGTTGCAGCCCTGGATGACATGTATGGCCTTCCACCTCTCCTGCTGGGTGCATTGCTTGAACCTGAAGCTCTTGTGGCAGACTGGGAAGGAGTAGTAGAAGCATCACTTGTGATGTTTGCCCTTCTAGAAGGAGCAATTCTTCTTCTTGGCCTTGTAGAAGCAGCAGGCTGGGCAGGACTAGTAGAAGCACCAGTTGTTCTTCTTCCCCTGGTAGATACAGCAGGCTGGGCAGGACTAGTAGAAGTTGCTCTTCTTCCCCTAGTAGTTGCAGCAGGTGGTGCACTGGTTGCGGGCTGGGTAGGAGCAGTAGAACTTCCCCCAGCTTCATGGTAGTGAGTTCTGGTTGTCTAAGAGATCACACATCATAGCAAAACTATTAGGCTGAAGCCATCAAATGATTAAAACAATGAAAACTTTAGAGGCTAGTTCTTTGTGCCAGTTTCATGGTAATGTTAAGTTGAAAACAGTGAAAACAATGTGCATATTCTATACCTTGTGCTTGTCCTTTCTTGCCTGAAGATGAGGCTTCAGGGGCTGAGGGCAATAGGTGTACCTATGTTTCTGCATTTTGCAGTTGCTGCAAGTAATAGTTGCCATCCTTGATGTATCCTTCTTGGTTGGGACCTCAAATTGCCCCTTCCTCCTAGTTGTTTGCTTCCTGCCATTCTTCTCCTTGAACACTGGTGGATCTGTCTGCAGTTGGTGTCCTAGGCCAACAGTCAGGCCCTGGTACATGGTAGATGATGTGCTTGTATGTTTCCTTATACAATGGATTTTTGAAGAACTCATGCACATAGTATTCTGGCTATCCCTTCAATCTTGTAATGGCAGAAACTGCATGGTTACATGGCCACCACATATGTCCCATTTCTTGTAGTCACAGGTCCACTTATCAAGGTTCACACAGTAGGTGGACTCCCCACTAGTAACTTGCCAAATACCAGGATCTGCCATGTATGCAGTGCAATGCCTAGAGTACTTCTTTGACTCCTCCAACTTCTCCATATAAGTGGGTGTTATCTCCCACCTACTCTTCTATGTCTTCTCTCTAACTGCTTGGTACTTAACCATCAACTTAGTTCTGAATTCATCGACACAGCTCCTGATTGGCTTGTTCCTCACATCTAGTATCATCTTGTTAAATACTTCACTAAGATTGTTGACTACTAGGTCTGTCTTCCATGTGTGATCCATAGCATGACTTGCCCAAGTCTCTTTAGGGATATTACAAAGCCACTTCCAAGCATCTTCATCCTCCTTCTTTAGTTCATTCATTGCAACCTCAAAACCATTCTTGGTGTATGAATATGCAGCATTGTCCATATGCTTCTTCAACTCCTCGCTCATGAAGCCAGCTGACTAGAAATTTACATAGATATGTTTAAGACAATATTTTTGAGGTGAGTGTGGGAACATAGCTTGAATTGCATTCAACAAGCCCTATTTAAGTCATAATAGAGATTATTATTGGTATAAATTGCTCCTTCCATGTGAAAGGATCGATATGGTTTACTAGAGGGGCACTACAAAAAAAAGACATATCCATGACATTTTGGGTCGAACTAAATTTTTTTCTGTCATACTTATGACACTTCTATGACGATAATTGTGACAAAACCTGGTATCATCATAGATGTCGTGGGCTCCTACTTCTATGACAAAAAATCATGATAGAAAATGGGCTTTTCTTCTGGGCGGGCCAGAGACGCGGCTGCATGACATTCTTTGCGCCGTGCATGACAGAAAAACCGTGGTAGAAGCGAGGGTGAGGAAAATATCGGGGAGTTCCCGGTTATGGTGGGTGGCCGGGGGCCGAGCGATGTGCATTTCCCTCGTACACGTACGCATGTGGGTGCGAGGCATTGGGCTCTAACTGAACCCGAGCGAGGCGTTCGCCTAACTGAACCCGAGCGATTGCATTGCAGGCTACGCGTTACTGAACCCGAGTGATCGATCGATGGCTGTTAAGTGAACCCAATCAAGCGATTCCTTCGCTACTGCTGCTAACTGAAGCCGATCGATGCTGCCTCTGGATGAATAATGAGCGCTGTTGGGGGGAGGGGCTTGGATGAACAGTTCCCGGTGGGGGGTTGGATGAACAGGACCCCGTGGTGTTGCCACTGGATGAATAGGACCCCGATCGATTGAGCTGGTTGAGCGTGGATGAACAGGACCCCATGGAGGGCTAGATGAACAGGACCCCATGGAGGGAAGGTTGAACAGTAGCCGGTGGAGGGCTGGTTGAACAGTAGCCGGTGGAGGGTTGGATGAACAGTAGCCTGTGGAGGGGTGGTTGAACAGGACCCTGTGGAGAGGGCTGGTTGAACAATAGCCAGTGGAGGAGTGCATGGTGGAGGCTGGATGAACAGGAGCCCGTGGATGAACAGTCAGAGGTGGAGGCTGGAGGAGGTCGACGGTGGATGAACAGTAGCCCGTGGAGGCTGGAGGAGGTCGACGGTGGAGATGAACAGTATCCCGTGGAGTCCCGTTTTGCGGTACTCCACACCCCTCCCGATGAACAGGACCCCCGTTTCGACCGTAGCGCTCCAACACAAGTCCGTTTCCTATGTTTTACGGTACGCTACACCCCTCCCAATCAACAGGACCCCGTTTTGACCGTAGGAGGTCCAATAGAAGTCTGTTTCCTCCGTTGTGCGGTACGGCAGACCCCTCCCGATGAACAGGATCCCGTTTCGACCGTGGCCGGTCGAACACAAGGCTGTTTCCTCCGTTCTGCGGTACGCCAGGCCTCGTTTCCATCGGCTGTTCCGTCCAAGCCCTCCCGATGAACACGATGACGAATTTCATTCCGACCCAGCCGGTTGGCTCCCCATGAACACGACAACGACGCAGTTTCTCCGTTCCGACCCAACCATGTACACGAGGCCGTACGTATGCGCGAGTAGGCGTTCGAGACCCTGCCCGTATGTACGTACGTGGCCGTATTTACGTTCTTGCACGCTAGCCGCTATACGTACGTGTACATGCTACGTGTGCGCCTCTACTACGACATGTGCGCGCCTCTACTACGACACGTGCGCGTCTCCACATCGAGTATGTACGTACACGTTCGCGACCAGAATGACAATGCTACGTACGCTTCGACCAGATGGGTCCCAACTGTCAGGCACTTCCTTGCGTGCGAAGATGTAGCTGGTGGGTCCCAGCAGTCAGGGGGCGAATCGTTTTTTTGGCTGTAATATGGATGCACTTCCTTGCATGCGAAGATGTAGCTGATGGGTCCCAACAGTCAGGGGGGAAACATTTTTTCGTGAAATACAGTGGCCCGTCCGGTGGGTCCCTGCTGTCAGGTGGAGGAATCATTATTTTCCGCGTAATAAGGAGGCACTTGCTTGCTGCGGCCATGGACCCAGTTGTCAGCCTCTCCATGTACAGTATTCTTCCGATGGAAGTCGTTCCTTGACCACGTTGACCACGCCGCATCGAGAGCACCAGGGCGGTGGACGACGGCAAGGCCTAGGAAGGGGACAATGCGGAGCCGGGGAAGACGCGGCAGTGGATGCCCATGCGGATAGGGGTACAAGGGTTCACTGGTTCGGCTGCGGTGTGAGGCTGTCGTCGCCGCAGGGCCTGGCTAGTGGTGGGAGTAGTAGGGGCGGTGAGGCCTCAACGGCAGCACAACCGGCCACTGGAGGCAGGAGGAGGCGGTCTTGCCGACGCTAGTTTGGGCGGCTGGTGCAAGAAGAGTAGCAATTGAAGAAGCAGCAGGACCGTTCGATTCAAATCCAACGGTCACTGCTGCTAGAATTGTTTGTTGACTAAGTTGACAAGTCCTGCGTACGCGTCAACTTAGTAGGCCCACAGGTCAGCCTCCCAACCGGTGCACCCCAGATGTCAGTGGGAGGAATCATTTTTTTGGCGTAATAAGGAGGCAGTTGATTGCGTGCGGGCAGGCCAGCGGAGGGAGTAGGGTGGGCCGGTGAAGCATGCGCGGCATCACAGCGGGCCACAAGAGGAGGGAGCAGGCAGTCCCGCCGGCGCTAGTTTAGGCGGCTGGAGCAGGAAAATCAGAGATTGAAGAAGTACTTCGGCCGTTGGATGGACATCGAACAGTCACTGCTGCTAGAATCATGTGTTGACTGACAAAGCCTTGCGTAAACAAGTCAGCCTCGAAATCTGTGGTGTGTACATCCCATTTGCTATTTTTTTATAATTTTTACTCATTTTCTAATTCATATGGAATTTATTGCAACCCATTTTCCATTTTTAGAATTGCTTCCCATTTTATGGTCAGTACCAGGGTTAAAAAATTGAACTAAATATGTGCGAAATTTTGAAAATTCGCAAATTTTTGCTGGGGAACAAAATATTCTTGATCCAAAAATTTGTAGCCATACTAAAATAAATTAGTACTATGTCATGTTAAATCCAATGAAATACTCCCTCCGTCCCAAAATTCTTGTCTTAGATTTGTCTAAATACGGATGTATCAAGCCACGTTTTGGTATTAGATACATCTATATCTAGACTAATCTGAGAGAAGAATGTTGGGACGGAGGGAGTATAAAATATCAGTGAAGAATAAAAACAGAAAAAAGAAACTAATTTCCCATTTGCTATATTTTTTTGGAATTTTCAACCCCTCCGATATTAATTTTAACAGACACTGGCCATACTCTTTGGCCAGGTCAGAATGCATGCCTCCTCGTCTTGAAAGATTTGCAGCCCAGTAAGTCGGACAAAACAAATAGGCCTAGCTTGGGTATTCTTCAAAAAGAAATGTTGGTCTACCTATTTTCCCAAAGAAAAAACTGCTGGGCTGGTCATGTTGTTAGACGGGCCACAGAGACCGCACAACCCAGTTTATAGCCCACTCCTACGAATTATTACTCAAAAAAAAGTTGTGCAATCCTGTCGTTAATTGACTATACGTTGAAAATGATGTGGGTCCCAGATATCAGCAGGGTGGATTAGAGTAAAAAAATGAGGGGTGCATCTGAGTAGTAAAAGAGGTGCTTGCTTGTGTTCGGGAGTGGACCTAGTGGGTCCGTACTATCATACTCACAACTACAGTCCTCTCCCGATTCACTATGTTGACAGGCCCGGACGGCGGTGCCGCGGCGAGTGCACCAAGGCGGAGGATAAAGTGATATCGCCAATGTGCTGGGCTGGGTTGGACATTCTTCTTGAAAAATAAAAATGGATCAGAACTATTTATGATGTTGACTACGATTTGCATGGGTCCGCTGGTTGCATAAAGAAAATGCTGGAACAATATCAACTGAATGTAACGACACTATCATAGGAAATAATATCCTCCTGTTAAATCATGAATTTAAAGAACTGGTGCATGAGCATTTAGCTTTATTTATTTATTTATGTTTAGGGGACCATGAGCATGTACCCGGGCCGGATTCATGTGAGAGCCTCCCTTCCAGTTAATTATGGGCTCCTCTATTGGGCCTTCATTAGTGGGCTGCATGTTATCAACAAGTGGAAAATGTGTTCCGTACCAAAAATAGTACGCGCTACGTACGGTACGGGGCACTAAAGGATCAGACCATGCAACGACTTCCAAAACATTGTGTTTGTTGTTCTAACAACACATTTATTCAACCAACACACGAAATATACTACTGATTGTACATTGAAAACATCAGCAACAGCAACCAGGGCTGGGGGTGCAATAGAAGCAGTAAGCAGGCCAGAAGAGTAAAGACGCAACTCTCTCTTCCAAAGAAAACATCAGCCATCATTACAAAAGGGCTACCAAAAAAGAACAAGTGTATGCATCAAACTAAATGAAGATCCTATTACACCAAATGTATGCATCTAACTAACTGGATCAGTTAGACGTTACTATTTATTAAGCTGTGGAGATTGGCTAACGGCTTGAACCAGATGGGTGCCTGACGGGGGAAACTCCAGCTAGCAAGTCGAAGTCTAATACTTGCGACCCTCTCTCCTACTTTGGGCTGCAGAGCATGGCGACACATATCCGGGTATGGTGCATTCAGAGGCGCATGGTATGCTATGTACACACAGTTTTGCCTGATGAACAAAACTGCGCTGCCATCATGATCCTTGTCGTCGGTTATCTCCTGGTTAATCAGATAATTCAGTCCGAGAAATAGAGGGCGTGTACCAAGGCTACTTACCAGCCTCCAGTCAAAAATTCCTAAAGGCCCAGAGAAGCTGGGATCCTGCTCAAAGACCTTGCGGTGACTCTGATTGTATTCCGCGAAACAACACGTCCAGTACGTGCGAACGATCATCAATCGTTCGCCGTCGTCTGATCGAGCCAGGAACCACCTGCAACTATCATGCCGCTTTTCTTTGAAAGGTTCTGGGATTAGGAAGGGCAGGGACACCAGGCGGCCTATAACATCATATCAAGTTGGAGTCAAATAAAAAAGGGCTCTTAATGTAGTCAATCTTAAGAACAACATGTTATGAGCATGCATATTTTTTCAGTAAATATTGACAGTAATATAAGCAAGCCATCATGATATCATAGGAAAGTAACATATTGCTGTAACAGCCGTTTGTAGTGATGACTGGAGTAGGCCAGCAATACGTCCAGTCACAGAAGGAGTCGACAACGTAAATGAAGCCCTTGTGTTCAATGGCATCAGAGAACCATGGAGGATGTATGATCCTGCGATGGACGTGTAGATTTATCCACTTATCGCAGTGACCTGTCAGATATGCGAGACCGCGGTTGAAGAACGCAATTAGCCTGAAGTCTTTATAATTCACAGATCTTGTGGGCACTCGGCAGATTACAACCTTGAGCAAATCAAACTTGGTATCATGTTGGCTACTGTAAGATTCCGAGTATTCTGGGTCGCGGTGCCAAAGCAGTGCAGTGTTAATCGAAGGAAGGGGGATCAATCATCGGGTGTAGACCTCCACGAGCATCTGCAGTGCCAAAGCTGCTGCGACCATCGACGAGCACCATACAAGACATGTTCATGCCAACCCAGTACATACCGTTAATGTAGTTGAGGGTGACGGGGATCGGATCGCAGTCAAGGGGTTGATGCTCGCCACCCTACGATCATTATGCTACGTGACACGCCGTTTCTGAAGATCAAGCAGCATCAGCAAGCAAGGCGCTGGCTTAAAAAGCTCCGTCATGAGGGCTTTGAGTAAACGGTGAAACCCCGACGAGCACACGACGAGCAGCATGGTACTGAGATTGTCCACACACGAAACAATGAGCTTGATTACCTCTATGGGGAGCGAATTCCAGCCACTCTTTCGGCGGACACTGCTCGGTTCTGCCATTGTTAGTGCTTGGGTTTCGGACGAGGGGGGTAGGCGCCTTAGCAGGGATGGAAGTTTGGACGAGATTATGTGCGGACAAAGATGGAGAAGCGAATATGTGCTGCGGGAGTGGACAGGTGATGATCACTACAACACGCCGCTTGACTTACAAGACACATACCAGCAACGTAGGGTCATATCGATGCCAGACAACTTGCTTGAGTGATCACAGTACTGGTACTCCCTACAGTACCTATTACTATGCCCTAACTTGCTTGAGTAGAGTAGTAGTGGAGTAGGACTCTGCTCTACTACTAGCACCGGAGGAGCAGTATATTCTAATCTAAAATAGTTACAAACTTCAATGCCCGAGCGTGGAACGACTACAAACTGTCATCGGTGCTAACTCCAATCCCCAGCAAACGTTCACTGGGAGACATGGCATATGCAAACGCCTGCGACACAGTTACAGTACGCGTGTAAGGGTTGCGGTTTTATCAAATACTATGGCTTAAAAACAGGCCACCGTCGGATGGAAATCTGACGGTTACGTGGGATTTGCCCGGATAGAGCTCGTGGCGAACAATCGCCAGATATCATTACTAAAAAAGGTTAAAACACCCGGGGCTATAACTTGCACCGGCTGACCACTAACAATGATACTAACATAGTTGTAAAATGGTCAAAGACCGTGTCTACATGGTGTTTGGAATTATATGCAAAAAAATTAGCAAGATGCCCATGCATTGCACGGGACATCAAGATGCATTTTTTTACAAAACACCTGTTGTGATTGACCCATGTAGGAGTAATCCCGTGTGTAAAAACTAATGATATCTTGAGAATTTTAGCGGAAAATGGTATCTTGCCCATTTCATCAAAAAAATGATATCTCGAGAAAGATGATAGATAAGGTGAGGAGGAGTGGGGCGTGGTGGTGACTGGTGGTCAGACTAGACGGAGGCATGGGGATGGACGATACTTCCTTTTTTAATTGCACAACAATGAGGTTGTGAAAGATAAGGATGAACAATGCAAGACCTTATCTGTAAATGTGGAGAGAGGTGCGGGTATCTTTTGTAAAATTTTCGTAGTTTGCTTTCTATCCGTCAGATATAGATCGGACAGTCTATATTATAAGATGGCAGGCACATCATCATCACCAACTCGGTTTTTTCTCTACTCCTACTCCTATAAAAGACTCAGTTGGTGATGATGGAGGCAAGGAGGCGTGTTCAGCTGGGCGTGCAGCGAACGGTGCAGTACTATTCAATTTGTTATAAAATAACAAAGAAGAGTAGTAGAGATAGAGATAAGAGTAGAGATAGAGACTTAGGGAGGATCACCATCTACTGCTTCGTGTGCTACTCCTGCGCTCCATTCGGCGGCCGCAACATCCCCGACAGCCACTCCCTCCTGCGCTCCATTTTGCAGGCGCTGTTGAAATTTGGGGAGCGCACTCTCGCGACTGCTGGTAGCGACGACTTCACCGACGACGACTTCTTCCCTAACCTCGGCAACCTCTTCCTCAATGACATGGGCGACAACCTCAACGCCAACGGTGCTGCTCCCGTTGCACCGTATGTGTTTCTGTCCTTCCTGCTCGAAATCGTGGTAGAATTCATGTTTCTAGTATGTGTCCTAGATTCTATCTATTCATCTACTATGCTAGTCCACATGATTAGTTTAATCTCTGTTATAGCCGCCATGATTTATTTTGTGCTTATTCGGACTAAATCTCGTAGTAACTTGCTCAACGTACCCTACAGCCACTCCCGTTTCATGGACGGCCTGGTCGATGCCTCCAAGGAGCCCTTCATCTACTGCTATGAGTGCCCGATGCTATTTTGGGGCTCGTCCGCGGACATCGTGCATCACCTCACGCAGGCGTGCGATGATCACTACTGGCCCTTAGAGAAGAACATCAAGTACGAGACGTGCTACCCATTCACCGTGTCAGAGTCGCTGGAGGATGACTGCCGCCTGCTAGTCTTGGAGGAGGACGACAGCGTCTTCCTCTTGATCATGGGCACCGGCGAGGCCCGCGTAGGCCGCCGCCCCGTCTCTGTAGTGTGTGTCAGGGGCGATGCCGCTGACGCTGACACTGACATGAGGCTGATGTACGGATGCGTGCTCACTGCTACTACCCCTCAGAGGTACGTGGGTGGCGACACAGGCTCCATCATGCTGATTAGGACTGTGCCGAGCTGGGACCTTCCCGCCAATGTGGACATGGAAGACGCATGGTATGATTCCCCCCCCCCCAACACGGTGCATGGGGACTCCAAGGAGGTTCACCTGGACATAAGCATTACCAAGTTAAATATTGATCATTAGTCTTCACTCAATGTAATCCGTTGTCTAAGCATGTGGAGACTTCCATGCATGATCTTGCTCTATTGGAGTATCGCGCATGAATAAAAGTGTATCCATTTATGGTTTAGTATAGAATCTTCCATGTATGAATTTTTACTATAATACTGGTGAAAGACTTACGATGAACCATTTCTTACATCTCCTCTGCCCCCTTCCAAGTCATCCTGATTTAATCCCTCTGTCTAGGTGTACAAGGGCATGGTTAATACTTAATAATATAGCCAACTATTGACTATAAGAAAGTGCCATGTCATCTGTAGCCAACATGTATAACAATCGATACTCAAAAACTAATTCTTAAAGATCATTTCTTGCAAAGCACAATAAGTGTTATTTCTTCACAAGTTTTGGATGCAGGTTGAACAGTTGAACGCTTTTGTTTGCAAAAGATACTTTTTAATCTATTTCACCCAGATGTTTGTGAGCTCTACAGATGAAATAATATCCGAAGAAACCTATCGATACCCGTTACACATGAGATGACCCCCACCTCCTTTGTCAAAATAAAGAACTCCCCTATCAATGCATTTCACTCTTCCGTGCAATGCACGGGCACCTTACTATAGATTAGTACGACCAAAAATTGAACTAACATTATATATAGTATGATAAATGCTGATGCATGTCACCTAAAATTATATCATTGAAAACTATGTTCAAATACGAATCCAATGATATAGTTTTTGTTGACATGCACTAACATTTTGTCAGTTAAATCTCCAGTCAAATTCAATGGGGGACTAATAAACCACGACCATGTAGTACTAGTGTAGAGGGCGGCGCTGCACGGGAGTCTCACCCCGCTCGTGGCACGACAGTAAAGCCGTCATATCACAAAACCCAACCACTCCCAGTAATAAGTGGCCTGGTAAATTAAACGGACAAGCAACCATCACATCCCTTCGTCTTTTTTGCATTTCATCTCTCTGCATTTACTTTCTCCGGTTCATCTCGCACACTCGATCCCTAGCTACTACTCCTAGTATCCCTAGCTATTACTCCTAGGGCCAGTTCTTTTGGCGGCTTAAAAACTAAGCCATCTCTTCCCTAGCTTTTCCCATAAGACTATTCATAGTGGAGAGTAACATTAAGGCACCTCACTCATTCATTTGGGCTTCTAAACTACTACTAGTACCTTCATCCTGGTTTATTCGTCACCATTGTAATTTGTGCTAAATTTTGACCAAAGATTTAATTGATAAAATGTTAGTGCATGTGACATGCACAAACATTTCATTAGTTAAATTTATGATCAAAATTTGACACAGATTACAATGGGGACCAATAAACCAGGACGAAGGTAGTAGTAATGGGATTACTAATCTAGAAGCCTAAATGAACTGGCCTCTGGTACTCCTACTAGTAGTAGTACTCAAGTTGGAATTCCAATTGCACGGCACAATTTGTTAGGCAAAAAATTCGATACAGGGTGTAGGAAGCGGTTTGGGAATTTGCATGCCTTTCCGACCAGTGAGATACTCCATACAAAGTACAACAGAGAAATAACCACAGAGAAGGAAGCTAAAAGTAAACAATCAAACGAGCATTTTTGCATTTGTTTTGCATTGAATCATTTCACAAGCTTGACTAGTGTTGTTTTTCTACTTTTACAAATACCGCATCGTAATGTTAAAACATGCATTTGCACGTACATAAGTAATAGTAGTAGTCCCTCCGTCTAGGTGTATAAGTCTTCCCTCCTTCTTGGTCACGGTGCACAACCAAAGATGACTTATTCACCTGGACGAAGGGAGTAGCACAGTCTGCAAGCATATATAGAGAGAGACGTGTAGTGCGATTGTATATAGTAAAGTTTGTGCTATATGCACGTACTTACAAAATGCGTACGGATACACAAGGTTTCCAAACTTTCCCTTTTACATACTTAATTAAGGACGCTAATAATTCCCGAATGTTCGGGATTTATCATTTGCGTCCCAAAACTAATGAGATCGCCTTACGAAACTAAACTATATCCTACTAAAAGCCATGGCGCTCGCAGGAGCGCTTGCGGCGCGCCACGAGTGCTCTGGTGCGCGACTGTTTCCCAGCATGCTGACACAACGCCTCTTCCTCAGCCTTGCAACTTGCGAGATGCTGATTGGCGGCTTGCCAGCGGGCGAGTGCGATCTCACCGGTGTGGTGATCCGGCGCCAATAGGTACTCCTCCTTGCTGGAAGCATGCACCCGGTCCACATACCGCCAAGCGTAGATGAGGCGCTTGGGCCCGACTGCACTCAGGGCTTTGGCATAGGCGTCCTCCGCCACCCTCACGGTCCTTGCACGAGCCTTCTGCCAAAGAGCCAATTGCCTGACTCTCTCGAACGCGACATAGACCTGCCAGGAAGCTTTCCCTGCGGCGCGCTTCTCTTCCTCGGCCTTCTTCTCCGCCTCTATTTTGGCGTGCTCTACCGGAGGCAAAGCCTCCCACAAGGCGACATCCATTTCTTGCAAAGCTCCTCAAGGCTGGGGGGGCTCGGCGGGTGGCACGGCGTTCTCCTCGTAGCGGGGAGCTGACATGTCCTCCGACACGCATGCTGGCGAGAGTGGGAACGCCGACACGTCCACCTCGACGCATCGTGGCGAGGAGTTGAACACCAGCGTGTCCTCCTCGACTAGTGGTGGCGAGGAACGGAATGACGATGCGTGACCATCCGCATGGTGCAGCGGGGGGCGCCTAGGGCTTGGGAGGGGCGATGCCATGGTGGTCGATGTGAGAGGGAGGGGGAGGAGATAGCGATGAACGTGAGCGTTCTTCCGAATGCCGTGGGAGGTGCAATATTCATAGAGAACAATGGCACACCTACGTAGGATATGGACTGAGCTACACTGACTTAACTGCAGATCCAGTTGCATCACTGACATGTGGGCCAGACCCCTGTTGGGCCCATATGTCAGTGACCCAATGCACCTGCAGTTAAGTAACTGAAGCAGCGTCCCATAAGATATGTTGCGTAACGTAACAGCTATGCGGGCATATTCGTTGGAGTAAATTACGGGGGAGGGAAGGGGTGGAAATATTACTGGTCACAACGGATTGGAAGAGCGCGGGGGAAGGAGAGTCATGCATGCAGATTTTTTCCACACGGGGTGGAGTGGTGGGACCGTCGGAGGGAGAAGGAGAGTCTAGCAGGCATATTGTTTTCACACATGGAGAGGAAAAGATTTGGAGGCGAACGGGATTCTTGCAGGTATGGGGAACGGTGCATAATAAGTCATCTTGCATGCCGGGCTAGGTATAGTCTCAAGTCATTATAAACATACACGCCCCACACATGTTCATATTTCAAGGTGCACTAAATTATTGCATGCGATGATTAAGGCTGGCCATAATGGTGGTATCTTAGCTGGTATCATGCACACGGGAATAACAAACATGCTGATGAGGCAAAGAGTTAAAGAAGAGAGGGGGTTAGAGTAACTAGTGTTCATGCATGCATGCAATGCAATAATGCATTGGTAAACACATTTTTTGTGAAGAACGACATCATTAGTTGAGTACTTTTGTAGACTACAAAAACTATTCCACCGCCTCTATCTTAGTAAGAGTAGGTGAAATTTTTGAATCGATCCCTTTAAACTAGAAGGGAGGTAGTAGTACTCTAATAGCTAACCTTGTTATGATGACTAGATAGGACATGGCACGCACCTGGATGGAGGAACTAGTCTGCATTGTGCATTTAAGTTTTGTCTGAAGTCAATGTACCTCTACTTTGACCAAACTTATAGAAAAATGTATCAACATTCACAATGTCAAATCAATATTTTTATACTCATTATAAAACGTAGTTCTTATACTCATTATAATCAGTATTGTAGATATTGATATTTTTAGTATAAATTTGGTCAAACACTTTGCAAACGGTTGACGGAAGTAAAAAGGACCAGAGGGAGTATCATGCATGCAGAGTAGGCAATAAAAATGCTCATTTATAGCTGGTCGAAGTCTCAAAAGGCGCGACTGTGCGAGGGAGGCGAAGGTCGTGGGAGGCGCGACGGTTGACAGAATTAAGTGAAGTTACATCCATGCGCCGGCATGGCGTGCGAACAGGTAGAAGCTATACCATTAGGCCTATGATATGGGTCTAGTAGACATGACATCTAGTGGCTCCCGCATAGTACTCGAGAACTCTTTGGGGGCTTGCAGCCGTTTATCCACCGGGCAAGCCAACAACCCCACGTCGTTCGCACACCCTACTCATCCCCGTCTTCTACTAGTACAATACCTTACAACAGTTTGCTCCCAGTCGTCCCGTCCTTTCACATTACACCAGTTCAACTTCTCCTCTGAGTACCAAGTTAGAGCCATCACCGACAATGGCCTCCCAAATCTCCATGGTCGCCTCTGAGTACCAGGTTAGAGCCATCACCGACAATGAGTTCATCGTCATCTACACACGTGGATCCACGATGGTGAAAGCATGCCTTGCCCGCTTCCTATGCATGTTCAATAGTTCAAAGGATGAGTGGGTCGTTGGGCTAGATGTTGAGTACACCACAGTCCTGGAAAGAGAGAAGATTCTGAAGGAGGTAGAGAAGAAGAAGCCCGCCGTGATCTAGGATTGCATACATAACGTGTGCTTGGTCTACCACATATGCCATGCCGACGTTGAGTGCCAGGAATTTAAGAACTTCCTCAAGGACGAAAGAGTGAAATTCATTACTGTAGACTTTAAGAACAACAGGGATGTCCTAGGTTGGATAGGCCTCGTTGTAGGACAACCCTTCGATCTCCAGAAGGCAAGCTTGGTGTCCTCCTCTCAGCCTTCAACCCTGACCCTGGCAGCAGCCATGATTGATCCTTCGTAAGCTAAACTGAAGAAACCTCACCACGAGTTTCATCATGCATGGGAGTCGAAGACATTAGATGAAGATCACATCCTGTACGCAGCAATGGATGCCTACCTTTGTTTAAATATCTACAGGGTTTGGATGAAGAAGCAGAGCCCAGTGTCCGGTTCAAGCAAAGGAGTGTCGGCGAAGAGGAAGAGGAAGAGGGACGAGGACGAAGTCGAGGACGTGGACTCGGACTCCGAGTAAGGTGGTAGTGACGTTGCTCATGTTGTTCTTTCTCATTATTTGAACCTTATGTTTTTCCTCATTATTTGAACCTTATGTTCTTCCTCGTTATTTGAACTCTTTAGTACATACAGTAGTACTAGTAGTATGTCTTACTACTGTTCTTCTTGCAGTTGGTACTACTGCTCGTATCTTCGTGTTCCTACTGTACTTAGTACGTTCATACTAGTAGTATAATTTGGGTCAGTCAATTTGTGAAAGAAGTTCGACAGAGCGAAGGAAGAAGATGACAGAGAAGCTGCCCCAGTATCTATATTAGGGTGGCAGGGTGCCCATGATCTATCCTATGAGCGTTGGGTGTGGAATGTAGTTTTCCGAAAAAATGGATCGTGCCGGGGGTTAAACAGATGGCGGGGATGGGGGGAGTATGGCGGTGGCAGGCAATTCAGGGGAGGGCAGGGCAGTGGCGGCAGGTGGCTAGGCATGTGGCGGGCTGAGAAGATGAACCGTGCATCAATTTCGGAGGTTGAAGAAGCCCTTCTAGCCATCCATGTTGCATCCAACGGCTCAGAGGAGTCGACTGACCCAAATTGCTCCTTCAGATTGCAGGATCCACATGGCATTCAAGGTCTCGAAGGTAGATTCCGCATCCGCACCCGGTTTGCGGGCTCAGCGCGGGCGCGACCGGCTTCCGCCATGACACCCACCATGCGCGCCTCCTCCACGCGGGCGGAGACGACAATGACACGCTAGTTCCTCCTTGTCGGCGTGCTGGAGCATGCGCTCGTCCTCCTCTTCGTACGCTGCGTGCATAGACGCGGCTCCACCAGCTGCTCGCGTGGTTGGCAGTGCGGCAGCATCGCGAGGAGGGACTGCAGACGAGGTGAGCGGGCGAGCCTTCGGCTTCATGGCACATGGATGGCAACGACACGACGGTGATGGGCGAGAAATTATTGGCCGGAGCAGACGGGCGCCGGCATGCACAACGACGGCGGCGGCATATTGATGAGTGCGCGTATGGGAGCATAGTTTAGTTTTATATAGGGTTGGTCAAACTTAAAAGAAAACCGTACTGGTACACGTAAACATTAGACTAAGACATCGCTTATATTAGTTACCATAGCCATGATATGGAATCCTGTGCAAGCGCGTGAACCGCGGCCGCGCGGTCGATCAGACGGTGTGTCACCGTGTCGCGCTTGAAGGACATCCACCGAACCTTTTTGTGTGTGTGAAAACAATCCCCGAATATTACTCAACTTTTTTTCCTAGAAAAGTTCTTGACACTACAATACTTCCATATATTGAATTTAGCTCCAGTTCTTGTTTATTTGGATTTGGACGTTTTAGGTGCGCCCTAGTTTTTTTAATACTGGTTTTGTGTGTGTGACTGAGAGAGAACGTGTGTATGTGTCCATATGTGTGTTGTGGCGGAAGGTCAATGTGGAGACGGTGTGCGTGTGATAGAGACACAGAGAGGTGTGAATGTGCAAATGATCATGCATGAGTGAGACATAGACAGATGCCGATACGTTGTGTATACATGAGAGAACGGTCTTCTATTTTACTTGTGTGTGTGTGTGTGAGAGAGAGAGAGATAGGAGCATCCGTAACACAACAACCATCTCTCTCGATTCGTCCGTCCCTCGCACGATCGCATGTAACACATGCATCAATGCACACATTTTGACACCCTCACCCGGCCCATGCCCACCTCAAGGCCCGCACATTGCTTCTCTATCTCGCACGCACAATCTCTTCGTGAAAACCCTATTTAGCATGTAGCTTTCTGTCACATACACACACATTTCTCTGCATAGGTTTGGTTTCTCTCAATATCTCTCTCTCTCTCTCTCTCACACACACACACACACACACACACACACACACACACCGCACACACACACACCCTCCGCCGAGCACAAAATTCATCACCATCCAAGGTTATATGGCGACCACTCTCGCTTGTGCTTCTCTGCACCCCAGCATGCACAACACCTCAATCTTCAAAGAGAGCATCGAGGAGATCGAAGACGGTGACCACACTGCACTAGAGAATGTGGGTCCATTTGGAAGCAGGATAATGTGACGACGGCTGACTGACTCCTCCCCCCTCTCTCTCCCGCACAAAATTACCAATCCCTCTCTCCCCCGCACAAAATTATCAATCCCTCAACCCAGGAGATCCTTCCCCTCTCATCCATGTCTTTCCAGCTGAGGGAGTCCTGGATTAGGGGGTGTCCGGATGGCCGGACTATAGCCTTTGGCCGGACTCCTGGACTATGAAGATACAAGATTGAAGACTTTGTCCCATGTCCGGATGGGACTTTCCTTGGCGTGGAAGGCAAGCTTGGCGATACGGATATGTAGATCTCCTACCATTGTAACCGACTCTGTGTAACCCTAACCCTCTTCGGTGCCTATATAAACCGGAGGGTTTTAGTCCGTAGGATAGAACAACAATCATACCATAGGCTAGCTTCTAGGGTTTAGCCTCTCTGATCTCGTGGTAGATCTACTCTTGTACTACCCATAACATCAATATTAATCAAGCAGGAGTAGGGTTTTACCTCCATCGAGAGGGCCCGAACCTGGGTAAAAACATCGTGTCCCTTGTCTCCTGTTACCATCCGCCTAGACGCACAGTTCGGGACCCCCTACCCGAGATCCGTCGGTTTTGACACCGACATTGGTGCTTTCATTAAGAGTTCCTCTGTGTCATCATCTTTAGGCCTGATGGCTCCTCCGATCATCAACAACGATGCGGTCCAGGGTGAGACTTTTCTCCCCGGACAGATCTTTGTATTCGGCGGCTTTGCACTGCGGTCCAATTCGCTTGGCCATCTGGAGCAGTTTGAACTATACGGCTGATGTCCGCGGAGACTTGATCTTCGACGGGTTCGAGCCGCAGCCAAGCGCGCCGCACTGTCACGATTGGCATGATCTAGCTCTGCCGCCGGACAGTGCCCTGGAGGCCGCACAAGTGTCCGCTCCGACCCTTTGCTCAGAGCCGACTGCGTTGATCGAGGACGGGTGGCTGGAGACCGCCTCGAGGGCTGCTATCTCTACGGCGATTGAGCCGAACACCAACCCTGTCCTTTGCGAAGCTCGTGACACCAAGGCGCTGGACTCCTCTCCGGACTCCGAACCTTCCGCGCCCCTGCCAATCGCCGATTAGGCGCCGATCATGGAGTTCACCTCCGCGGACATCTTTCGGCACTCGCCCTTTGGCGACATCCTGAATTCACTAAAATCTCTCTCTTTATCAGGAGAGCCCTAGCCGGACTATGGTCAGGAAGGTTGGGATGCGGACGACGAAGAAATTCAAAGCCCACCCACCACCCACTTCGTAGCCACTGTCGATGATTTAACCGACATGCTCGACTTCGACTCCGAAGACATCGACGGTATGGATGATGATGCAGGAGACGACCAAGAACCAGCGCCTACAGGGCGCTGGAAGGCCACCTCGTCATACAACATTTACATGGTGGACATACCAAAAGATGGGAATGGCGATGGAACAACGGAGGATGACCCCTCCAAGAAATTGCCTAAGCACCGGCGTCAGCGGCGCCACTCTGAATCCCGCCACAGCAAAAACGGTGATTCCGGCACGGGAGACAATAACACCCCAGACAGTGCCGAAGATAACCCCCTCCAGCAGGATTCAGTGCAGGTGGATGGAGAAGCCAGCCCTCATGAGAGAGCGGCAGGCAGAGAGGTAGAGGACGATAATTACATGCCTCCCTCCAAAGACGAGGCAAGCCTCGACGACGACGAATTTGTCGTGCCTGAGGATCCCGTCGAGCAAGAGCGTTTCAAACGCAGGCTTATGGCCACGGCAAGCAGCCTCAAGAAAAAGCAGCAGCAGCTTAGAGCTAACCAAGATTTGCTAGCCGACAGATGGACTGAAGTCCTAGCGGCCGAAGAGTACGAACTCGAACGCCCCTCCAAGAGCTGCCCAAAACGCAGGCTGCTACCCCGATTAGAGGAGGAAGCGCCTAAGCCTACATCACCAGCTCATAATATGGCCGACCGGTCACCTCGTGGTCGCGACAGAGAGGCTCTCGGCCCTCCACTCAAGCTGCACCCCGGCGCCGCTCAAAAAATACCAAGGCGCGGGAAAATGCGCCAAACCTGCGGGATATATTGGAGGACAAGGCAAGGCAAACAAGATTGATCTACGGATCGCGTGGGCGCCCCATGATACGTGATGATAACCGTCAGCCGGATATGGCAATTCCGGCCGGGCCGAACACAATAGACAAAGCTCATTTGAGCTGCGTCGTGATATAGCCCAATACAGAGGCGCCGCACACCCACTATGCTTCACAGACGAAGTGATGGATCATCAAATCCCTGAGGGTTTCAAACCCGTAAACATTGAATCATACGATGGCACAACAGATCCTGCGGTCTGGATCGAGGACTATCTCCTTCATATCCACATGGCCCGCGGTGATGATCTACACGCCATCAAATACCTCCCACTCAAGCTTAAAGGACCAGCTCGGCATTGGCTTAACAGCTTGCCAGCAGAGTCAATCGGTTGTTGGGAAGACCTGGAAGCCGCATTCCTCGACAATTTCTAGGGCACTTATGTGCGACCGCTAGACGCCGATGACCTAAGCCACATAATTCAGTAGCCAGAAGGATCGGCCAAACAATTCTGGACATGGTTCCTAACCAAGAAAAATCAAATCGTTGACTGTCCGGATGCAGAGGCCCTTGCAGCCTTCAAACATAACATCCGCGACGAGTGGCTTGCCCGGCACCTAGGACAGGAAAAGCCAAAATCTATGGCAGCCCTCACAACACTCATGACCCGCTTTTGCGCGGGAGAGGACAGCTGGCTAGCTCGCAGTAACAACATGACCAAGAGCCCTGGTAATTCGGATACCAAGGACAGCAACGGCAGGTCGCGTCACAACAAGCACAAGCACCGCATTAATGGCGATAATGCTAAAGATACGGTAGTCAATGCCGGATTCAGAGGCTCAAAACCCGGTCAGCGGAAAAAGCCATTCAAAAGAAATTCTCCGGGCCCGTCCAATTTGGACCGAATACTCGATTGCTTGTGCCAGATACACGGCACCCCCGAAAAACCAGCCAATCACACCAACAGGGATTGTTGGGTGTTCAAGCAGGCAGGCAAGTTAAATGCCGAAAACAATGACAAGGGGCTACATAGCGACGACGAGGAGGAGCCCCGGCCGCCGAACAATAGAGGACAGAAGGGCTTCCCCCCACAAGTGCGGACGGTGAACATGATATACGCAACCCACATACCCAAAAGGGAGCGGAAGCGTGCACTAAGGGACGTATATGCGATGGAGCCAGTCGCCCCAAAGTTCATTCCATGGTCCTCCTGCCCGATCACTTTTGATCGAAGGGACCACCCCACTAGCATCCGCCAGGGCAGATTCGCCGCATTGGTTCTAGACCCAATCGTTGACGGATTTCACCTCACTAGAGTCCTGATGGACGGCGACAGCAGCCTGAACCTGCTTTATCAGGATATAGTGCGCAAGATGGGCATAGACCCCTCAAGGATTAAACCCACAAAGACGACCTTCAAAGGCGTCATACCAAGTGTAGAGGCCAACTGTACATGTTCAGTTACACTTGAAGTGTTCTTCGGATCCCCGGATAACTTCCGAAGTGAGGAGTTAATCTTCGACATAGTCCTGTTCCGCAGCGGCTATCACGCACTGCTCGGACGAACCGCATTTGCAAAGTTCAATGCGGTGCCGCACTACACATACCTCAAGCTCAAGATGCCAGGCCCTCGAGGAGTCATTACGGTCAACGGAAACACCGAACGCTCTCTCCGAACGGAGGAGCATACGGCGGCCCTCGCGGTGGAAGTACAAAGCAGCCTCTCAAGGCAATTCTCAAGTCCGGCTATCAAACGTCCGGACACCGTCAAGCACGCCCGGAGTAACCTACAACAAGACCGCCTGGCACGTTCCGAGCATGCGTAGCAATACGGCCCCAACCCCAGCCCTCGCGAAATTGCGAAACCAGTACTACGCGTACATAATTACGATATGGAAATACCATGGGCATAGGGGGAGGGGCGCGACCACGGTAGGCCCAGAATGCGGCTCAACCGCACCAGCGGCTCCCGATTGTGTCATTCCTTTTTTTCTCTTACTTTCAGTACTCCGTTCTCAAGAAGCCCTGTCCGGCAGTAAAATCGCCGAAACACATGATGCAACAGCTAGGGAAGCAGAAAGCTACGTCGAGTGTCCAGGTGGTCTCTATAACGAGCAGTATACTTGTTTCACATATCATCCCGCAGCTCGCCCCTGGAGGGGGACATGTCAAATAGTCCCGTCCATTGCTTATCGCACTATTTGTATCGTTCTGCTTTTACCACAGCCTTTTTGAATAAACCATACATAGCCTCTGCCTATTATTGCATTCATTTTTTATCTATATATGTTCACTTATGACATGTTGCATCCGTACGCTTTGGTACGGCCAAATACACCAGGGGCTTAAGTACCCCAAAATATGGTGTGATAAGTCTGAACACTTTCACAAGTGCGGCACCCCAAACTTATATCACTATATGCATCGGCTCCGAATCATGTCTTCGGTCAATAGTTGGGTTTGCCCGGCTCCCATGTTTTGGTACCTTACGTTCCGTTATATTGGCTAAGGTAGCGCTAGGAGAACCACTGCGATTGTGCCCCAGTTGAGCTGGGTTAAGCACCTTAGTGGAGAAAGCTAAAACTGACTGTCATGATAGGGCGAGAGCCGGTCGCTGTTCGAGAGGTTTTCGAGTCCCTAAAGACTTATGCCGCTTAGAGCGAGGAGTCGGCTTTGTCCGGCCCAGGCGTGGATAGCGCCCCGAACTCGGTCTTCCGAATACTAGGGGCTTCACCGAAATTTAAAATTATAGAATTCTATGGCTAAGTGAGAGTGTTCAAGCATTATAGTCCGGTTGCCTTGTTCGTTGCGTTGAGCACCTCCCTCGACGGACCCAAGAATGGGAAAAAGAGCGCTCAAGTTTATCCTGAACACCCCAGCACTCGTGGCACGGGGGTAGAAGCCGACGACTCGCCATCTCTCAAACGGCGCACAGAAGGTAATATTTTAAATTCACAAGAGTTGCTTAGCGCATATGAACAAGTTTGCAAGCGTACAGGATAACAAATGCGAGTTTACTCAAAAATTACATCTTTGGAGCATTCACCCGCTATAAGGCGGGCACCCTTCAGGACGCCCTGATAATACATCTCGGGCTTGCGATACTCCCTGCCCGGCAGTGGAGCGTCCGTCACAAGCTTCTCAGTGTCCATCTTGCCCCAGTGCACTTTAGCACGGGCAAGGTCCCTACGGGCACCTTCGATGCAGACGGAGCACTTGACGACTTCAATCCATGGACAGCCGTCCACCAGCCACCTCACCAGCCCGAAGTAGCTCCCAGGCATGGCTTCCTTAGGCCACAGCCAAACTATGAGGCCCTTCATGGCCTGTTCGGCCACCTTATGGAGCTCGACCAGCTGCTTCAGCTGGTCGCTCAAGGGCACCGGGTGTCCGACCTCAGCATACTGAGACCAGAACACCTTCTCCGTCGAGCTCCCCTCCTCGGCCCGGTAGAATGCGACAGCGTCGGACACACCGCAGGGCAGATCTGCGAATGCTCCTGGAGAGCTTCGAATTCGGGTAAGTAACAAGTAATTCACTTTCACGTGCTTCCTTTGCATGAAGAATGCCTTACCCGCCGCTATCTTCTTCATCGCCTCAATTTCCTGAAGGGCTTTTTGGGCTTCGGCCTTAGCGGCTTTCGCTCTCTCAAGGGCCGAGGCAAGCTCGGACTCTCGAGTCCTTGAGTCACGCTCCAAACTCTCGTGTTTTTCCACGAGAGCCTGGAGCTCTTGCCGCACCTCCGCCTCTCGCGCCTCCCGTTTCTCTCGCTCGGTGCGCTCCGCGGCCGCATTGCTTTCGGCCTTGGACACTGCTTCCTTCAGGGTCGCCACCTTGTTCATGGCCCTTGCAATACTCACGTTATTCCTGTCATTTTTTGCAACCACATCTTTTATATACTTCCATAAGGTCTTGCTTACCTTCCTTGTCCTCGAGCTGCTTTTTGGCAAGGCCGAGCTCGTTCTCGGACCGCTCGAGGCTCTGCTTCAAGGCATTGACCTCCACAGTAAGTGCGGCAGAGGTCAGTAGCGCAGGCTGCATTTCCCATATTGACATACTTATGTTAGACTCCTGCCTACATCTTTTTAGATCCTCAGTTCGGCTTTTCTTTCCGAACACCAAACTGAGCATCAGGGGCTACTGTCTATTCGGTAATATTTTTACATATCTTAAATACATACCTCAAAGCCTGTTAGAAGGCTGGCACAGCCTTCAGTCAGCCCGCTCTTCACGGACTGAACTTTCTGGATCACCACATTCATAACAGTGCGGTGCTCCTCGTCGATGGAGGCGCCGTTAAGCGCCTCCAGCAAGTTATCCAGTGCCTCCGGTTGGACGGAGGTCATCGTGTCGCAGTCTCGCCCTTCTTACGAAGGGGCCGCCTGCCGGACTCCCGAACCACTGAAGGTTCTAGTGCGGAGTCCGGCCCAGGGCCGGACTTAGAACCCTTTGGGGTTTTATCCCCCTTGCTCTTGGAGTCTGGGAGGTTGCCTTGCGGCGCCTCCTGGACCACCTCCTCCTGGCTGGGCCCCTTTTGGGACCCCACCTCGGCGTCATCTGCAGCGCGAGGAGAGGAGGCAGCCAGAAGTGAGGTGCTATTCACGTCCGACGAAGCCAGGGAGCCACTCGTTGAAGCGTCGATCTCGTCCTTGGGCGGGCTGCAGGGTTATATTCGGCGTTAGGAGATACTGTGCGACAAATGAACGCCATGAGTTATTCTGGTATCCGGACACTTACGATTTCGCCAGGGGCTTAACCCTCGGTGGCCACTCCTCTTCGCCGTCGTCGTCGTTGGTAGAGTCGTCCGGAGGAAGGGTCCTTCCCTTCTTGGACCCTCCGGCCTCCCCAGTTGGGGCGGCCTTCCTTTTCTTCTCTCCCGCCGCTAGGGAGAGGCCTCTTTTTCCTCCTCCTCGTCTTCGCGGGAGGAGTTCGCCTCAGAGTCATCGGACGATGAGTCCGACAACACCCGGTGCCGGGAACTCCTTCGAGTTCCCGTGGCCTTCTTCTTGGCCTTCTTCTCCGGCACCACGTAAGGCACCGGAACTAGCAGCCCCGTTAATTGGGCGTCCGCTGGGTCTTCTGGCAAGGGAGCCGGACAGTTAACCTGCCCGGACATCTTTTGCCAGGCCTGTCAAAGGTAAGGGAGTTTAGATCATGCATAGAGTCAAACTATGAAAAACAAGTGTCCTGTAAAGGGTAAAATAGCTTACCTCGCCGGCTTGACGCTGCGAGCTAAATCCGCGATCTTCGGTAGCGGATGCGGGAGCCTCGGTTCCCTTGAACAGCACCTTCTAGGCATCTTCGTACGTAGTGTCGAAGAGCCTACTCAAGGTTTGATGCTGTGCCGGATCGAACTCCCACAAGTTGAAGGCCCGTTGTTGGCACGGGAGGATCCGGCGGATGAGCATGACCTGGACTACGTTGACAAGCTTGAGCTTCTTGTGCACCAGGTTAGCTCTTTCCAAGAGGTGAGCCGTGTAGGGAAGCCAGATCGGAATTCGGGGGCCGCCACCCATTTAGGGTCACGCGGCTCGGTGATGTAGAACCACCCCGATTGCCACCCCTTTATGGTCTCCACGAAGGAGCCCTCGAGCCATAGGACGTTGGCCATCTTGCCCACCATGGCACTTCCGCACTCCTCTTGGTGGTCGCCCACAACCTTCGGCTTGACATTGAAGGTCTTCAGCCATAAGCCGAAGTGAGGCTGGATGCAGAGGAAGGCCTGGCACACGACGATGAACGCCGAGATGTTGAGGATGAAATTCGGGGCCAGATCGTGGAAATCCAGGCCGTAGTAGAACATGAGCCCCCGGACAAATGGGTGAAGTGGAAAACCTAGTCCGTGGAGGAAGTGGGTGAGGAACACCACCCTCTCATGGGGCCTGGGGGTGGGGATAAGCTGCCCCTTGTCGGGGAGCAGATGCGCGATGTCGCTGGACAAGTATCCGGCCTTCCGCAGCCTTTTAATGTGCCCCTCCGTGACGGAGGAGGCCATCCACTTGCCTCCCGCTCCGTACATGACTGGGGAAGGTTGAGGCGAGATGTGCGGACTTGGGCGCTGGACTCGAGTGCTCGGAAATGGATGAGCAAAGGAGGAAGAAGGCGTAGGTAAAATGGTGGATCCTTATCCCCTTATATGGACGGACGAAGCTATGCGTCCCCACCAGCCTGGTAAAACTCGCTTACCTCCCAAGCGCCATAATCAATGGCGCGGTTGGGTTACCCACGTCCGTATTGATGAGAATCCCGGGATAAGGGGACACGATCTCTGCTTTGACAATACGTGCCAAGGAAACCGCCTCGCTAAACGCGCTGAGGTGGGACAGTAAAAATGATTCGAATAAAGGCTTAGCCGTGGTGTGATGTCACGCCATGAAATACGTCAGCAAATTGAATTTGTGTGAAAATATTATTCTCTCTACGGTGGTATGTGGAACTTATTTTGTAGAGCCAGACACTATCCTTGTGTTCAAAATCTTCTATGAAGTATTCGGAGGAGGAACCCGCCTTGCAATGCCGAAGACAATATGCGTGCCGGACTCATCGTCATTGAAGCCTGGTTCAGGGGCTACTGAGGGAGTCCTGGATTAGGGGGTGTCCGGATGGCCGGACTATAGCCTTTGGCCGGACTCCTGGACTATGAAGATACAAGATTGAAGATTCGTCCCGTGTCCGGATGAGACTTTCCTTGGCATGGAAGGCAAGCTTGGTGATACGGATATGTAGATCTCCTACCATTGTAACCGACTCTGTGTAACCCTAACCCTCTTCGGTGCCTATATAAACCGGAGGGTTTTAGTCTGTAGGACAGAACAACAATCATACCATAGGCTAGCTTCTAGGGTTTAGCCTCTTTGATCTCGTGGTAGATCTACTCTTGTACTACCCATAACATCAATATTAATCAAGCAGGAGTAGGGTTTTACCTCCATCGAGAGGGCCCGAACCTGGGTAAAAACATCGTGTCCCTTGTCTCCTGTTACCATCTGCCTAGACGCACAGTTCGGGACCGCCTACCCGGGATCCGCTAGTTTTGACACTGATACCAGCTCTCTCATCAAACCTGTTGTATCTTCTCCTTCCACATGTACAGAATCCGGATGCACACGCATCTCACGTATATTACATGTCTCCATCGTTCTCACAGACCTAACTTCTTCCTCTCTCTCTCTCTCTCTCTCTCTGTGTGTGTGTGTGTGTGTGTATCTCGTTAGGTTTGTCTCCTACTCTCTCGTCCACATACATACAATATTTCCCGCCCTATCTGCTCCATCTGCGCAAGCTCTCTCTACACGTTTCATTCACACATCGGGATGTGTTCAAAATGTTGCTTTTATAACGGATGATGTAGATTTATGGTTGGTTTTGTTGCATCCATAAGTAATAACTATGAAATGCATTTAGATTCTCATTTGACTAGGATTATGTGAGTTTGAGCATATTGTGAAGTACTATAGACCTCGTATACATCTTGGAATTCAACAATGATTGTAACTATTGAATTGTATAGACCATTACATTTGAAGTCAGTAGCCTAATATATTTATTTCACAATTAAAACAAATGATTAATTCACTACAAACTAAGAAAACAAATGTGTATTCTCTCCATTTTTATTGAATTCCATGTATTAGCATTGGTCAAATTCAAGTTTTGTAAACTCTCAGAAAGTTTATAACAAAAAATATTAACATATACAATAACAAATAAATACCATTAGATTCATTACTGAATGTACTTTCACACCATACATATTTGTTATGGTAAATGTTTATATTTTTCTATAAACTTGGCCAAACTTTAGGAAGTTTGACTTCAGTCAAACCTAATATGCAGAGTTAATAAAAATGGTGGGAGTACTAGTAGTTACTAGTACTACTCGCTAGTTGCTTAACCGAATCACCCAACACGCCACACGGGGAGTTCAGTGTCACAAAATTTTGAGGTCGGTGGGAAAATCTCCCGCGACCCTGATTCGAGCAGTGGGAAGTTACCATCATAGTCTTCAGAACAGGCCTACGAATGACGCTTGGTAGGGGGCTGTTTTCATAACTTCAGGTTCACCCTACCCAGCCAACCCCACCCCGGCACCCAGAGTAGTACACCTGAATACTCCCCATTTTCTATCCCCACTGCAAAATAGACTTCTCCACGTCACCAAAGCCTTCATGCTCCTCCCCTTCTACATCGGCGCACTCATCCATCGCAGTGCATGTGCCTCATCGATGACCTCGTACGCCGCACTGGAGCCGGTCCACCATCGTCGTCGTACATGGAGCCTCTTCCCCGACACCGTCTTCCACGGTCTTGGATCTGCTTCCCGGAAGCCGACGCCAAGCGCAGAAGCACCACCATCATGGACAATGAACTGTCTCCCATTGCTGACCATGATGCACAGAGGCCGCCGCGACCATCGTTCTCCTCCTTGATTGGTAATGTGTGTATTGAATCACTTAGCAGCACATGTGCAGTTCCAATTTTGTTCATTCCTACCCTTCAACTTTCCTAGTTGCTATTCTTCCCATAAAAGTAATTGGTTATAGCCTCCATTGTCCAACAGAATATCAGCTTGTAATTGTGTGTCGCTCTTGTATCGCGATTTGCTTGGGTAGGTTCTTCATCTGCAACCAGTAGTGTGGCAAATGATGGAAAGTTTTTTAGAACTAGCAAGATGCCCATGCGTTGCACGCATCAAGATGCATTTGTCTGAGTAGTTTATCTTGTGGGAGAAAAGGATGAACACGGGAAGGCCTTATTTGCAACTCAAGAGAGGGGTGTGGGCATCTTTCTGCAAAATTGCCATAGTTTCCTTCCTATCCATCGGATATAAATCGGACGGCTATATTGCAGGATGGCAGGCACACCATCATCACCAACTCTGTTTTTTAAAAGGAAAAAGGGTAGAGAGTAGAGAAGTAGAGATAAATATAAAATATAAAATATAAAATAAATATAATAGTAGTGAAGAGAGTAGAGATAGCAGGGACGTCGGAAAAAGGATCGGGCGCACGCGGGAAAAAGCGACCGGGCATGCGCTAGTTTTGGCGCGCGGCGTCCGGCACGCTTTATAAAATCCAACGCCCTCCCACCGCTCTGTGCCTTGCCACCGCTCTCTCCCGGCTCCATGCCTCGCCACCGCTCTCTCCCTGCTCTTTCTCGCCTCGCCGCTGCCGCGCCACCATGCTGCCGCATCGTCGGGAAACTTGGGGATACCGCGACGTCCGCGCGCGCCCCTCAGGCGGCTTCTCCGCCGAGATCAGGTTCCGCGGGATGCGCCTCGGCCTCGGCAATTTCGACACCGCCAACGAGGCCGCCTGCGCGTACGACGCGGCAGCGTGGTGCCTCCGGTGGCCTCATAGAACATTGAACTTCCCCAATGTGCCGACACGGGAGCGGGCACAGGAGCTCGCGTCTCTGCCGCGGCTTATCACCGACGAGGATCATCGCGACAACTGGAGGCGGGAGCACCGTCTCGGCATCACTGAGATGGACGAGGAAGCCATGGCGGTGTGGTGTCAACGCTTCCCGCAGGACATCATCAACGAGCATGAGTTCTACGCAAAGGAGGGCGGAGAGGGAGAAGAGGAGGGCGGAGCGAGCCGCCTATCGCGAGGACATGCATACGCGAAAAGCGGACGCTCAATTCAACATGAGGCTAGGAGCAGCGTCACCCTGGGAATCCGACGATGATCGGTATCTTCACGCCTACATTGAGACGTCGGAGGAGGACATCACCGAGGAGGAGTCGTACGACGAGGAGTAGTTGAACTATCTATTTTTTTATCTATCTATGCTATATCTATGCTGAGAACTATCCTCTACTCTCTAGTCTCTACTCTCTATCTCTACTTCTCGATCTCAGCACTATAAACGCCTTTTTAAAGCATCGTGCGTTGCGCTTCTATTGGAGATGTTCTAACATGGCAAACAAGTGCTTTAATGTTGCCCACAAGATGCGTGAGTATTACTAGTAGTATATTTTTCTTGCCATGTTGAGATTTTAAAACCACGAGTGCGAACATGCAGAGGAGCAATGAAGACCAAACACGGGATATTGGGGACATCTTCAAGGAGTGTAGCAAGTTAAAGAGGAGCTGCACCGAACATGTAACACGAGCTTTGGTAAGTAACACCCTTTCAATTACTTTCGTTTAGCCTCATGTTCTTCGATGTGTATATGTTGTAGTTTCTGTTTCTCTTAGCCTCGTGTTCTTCGATGTGTAATAAGAAGAGTCTTAATCGTCCTAATGCTTTCGTTTTTAGCTTGATGTAGGAAGTGGGTGTTCTCACATTGTAGTCTGTTTTTATTTTTTTTCCTTTTGAATTCACTTCTCCGAGTCCTGTTTATCTGGCTTCTACTAAATGGATCTGGGTTGCTCTGAGTATTGATCTAAAAAAGAAGTAACTTCATGTTAGGATGCAGTTCCTGCAAGGAGGAAAGTATGGTCAACCTCGAGATCATGTTTCCAAAATGAGGCTGGATTACACACAAGGTGCCAGTTCCCTAATGATGCTGGATTAGACACAAGGTGCAAATTCCCACATGATGCTAGATTACACACAAGCCAGGTGGAGTCGTCAGCTGTTCGTGTCCTCATGGCTCTAGTAAAGGCTGAAAGAAAGTGTGCAACAACCCTTGAGAATATAGATGAGTTCCTGAAGAAGCGAAAAGAGCAATCAGATGCTCTCTTCACCCAAGCCAAAGAAGAGATCGAAGAAGCCAGAAATAAGCTAGCAGAGGCAGAGCAGGCTAGGCGTCTCCTGCTATCTAAAACTGGTGTCAATACAAAATTTCTTTCATAATAGCTAGGTTCAAATGTTTATCCCGTCAGCATGCCTGTTGTGATGTCCGTGCATCTATTGATGTGGCACAAAATAAATTTTTTTCGGTCATGTAATAACGACAATTACTTTCCAAACAATAACAAACAAAGTATTGGACATAGTATAGTTCACGCGCAAGCCTGACATTCCAAGTTCAACTTCCACATCAAACTCATGTTCACAGATATCTGCACATTCATAGATATTGTCCACAACCATGATTCACTTCAAAGCAAAAAAAAATGTGAGGAGAGTTACAAATAAAGAAAAACCTCTAGTTCGTGCTACTAGTGCGAGCACAACAAGTCAAGACCATGCGTAATTAATTATATTTTGGTCATTTTTTGTGTTCTAAAATGCCGGCCGACTCGCGGAAGGACGTGTTGTCGGCACACACGCGAATTCAATGGAGGCAGGAGGGGCAGTCTGAAGCCGGTTGCATGCGGCGAGGAGGCGTGTTCATCCAGGCCTGCAGAGAGTGGGGCCCTCTTGGCTGGCGCGTCGGTTCAATGCCTGCGCTATGAGAGGTCGCGTCTGTGTCGGAGCAATCACTCCCTCCAGTCATTTTTTGTTTGGGTATAACAAAATCTCGTTTTCCTTTCACATTTTACAAGTAAAATTCATGGACAAACTTTGACCCAAGATATGATAGGGACTAGTAAACCAGAATGGAGGTAGTAGTTTTTTTTATCAAAGAAGGGTTTCCCCCTTCCAATTTTCATTACTGAAAACCAACATCTAAACCATAGTATTTTCCCTAGAACTACCAGGTTCAACATCTTGCAACATAAACCCATACAACCATACGCCAAGGAGGTAGTTGTTATGAATTCCATTTTTGCTCCATACCAATCGTTCTAAAAACTACTTAGTACTTATAATGCGCCATTGAAAATCGGAACTCTTACCCCGCTAAAAAATGATATTTTAGACGTGGCAACTCGATCTGTGGCAACTGGCGAGCCACCGCCTCCAGGTCGTTCACCTGTGGTTCGGGCCATCAACTCCTACGGATCAAATTATCACGTGAGCTGACTATTCCTACAAAGGTGCGCTCCACCGAATACCCGGTACCCGCGCATGCAGCAATCGTGCACCTAGGGTTTTAGGGTTTATTTGTTAACAATGCCTTTATGTAACTCTCATGTGTGCGAGACAGCGAGAGACCGACTGCGTGTGTGCGCCTCTTCTCTTCGTATATGTAGGCCACTGTTTGTATGGTGTCCAAAAATTATACAGTGATAATAATTACTAGCAATGTGCCAATGCATTGCCACACGATCAAAGTAGATTAATACATATTCATTGATTTGATAGAGAAAAGAGTCTAGTTTTGAAATACGTATATCACTAAAAATATGTTATGTTTCACTCAAAATATATTCCATTGGAGGTTTTGATGAGATAAGGGAGGAATGTTGTTGGTTTCAAAATTTGAGAAGTGATATATGTCTAATTTCTACTCTTACTAGCAAGATGCCAGTGCGTTGCACGGAACATCAAGATCTTGTGGGAGAAAAGGATGAACGAGGGAAGGCCTTATCTGCAAATGTGGAGAGGAGTGCAGGTAAATTGCCATAGTTTCCTTCCTATCTGTCAGATATAAATCGGACGGCCTATATTGCAGGAAGGCAGGCACACCATCATCACCAACTCTATTTTTTTATCCCTACTCTTATAAAAAGCATAGTCGGTGATGATGGTGTGCCTGCCATCCTGCGATATAGGCCGTCCGATCTATATCTGACGGATAGGAAGGAAACTATGGCAATTTTGCAAAAAGATACCCACACCCCTCTCCACATTTGCAAATAAGGCCTTCCCTCATTCATCCTTTTCTCCCACAAGATAAACTACTCAAAAAAATGCATCTTGATGTTCCATGCAATGCATGGGCATCTTGCTAGTTGTTGCAAAAAGCCCATGTGGGCTGCAGTGCCTTGCTGGGCCGCGGGTGAGGCGCGATGAGGCACGAGGCGAGGCCGGCCTAGGGACTGGATCGAGAAGCAGCAACGCTGGTCAATGCGGGAGGAGCAGGCTCATTCGAGGACGCGGGGTAGAGCTCGCACACAGACAACGGCGATGGCGGGGACGCGTGGGACTCCGGCGTGCGGCGGGAAGGAGAGGACGGGCGGATCTGGGCACGGGATGATGGATCCGGCCGGTCTTGGAGGAGATAAAGGCACGGGAGGCATCTCGAAGCAGAGGGCGACGGGACTTGGGGCTCCATGGCCACAGCGGAACTCCTGCGGCTGCTGTTCCAGGACAGGAAGAGAGGTCAGGTAGGGAGGGAGAGAAAGGAAAACAAGGGGATGTGCCGAGCAGTTCCTGCTGGTGCTCGAAATCGAAGGAGGTCCGGAGGAGGAGGAACAGGAGCGCAGTGGTGCAGCTGCTGCTGCCGGCGGCCTCACTGGTTGGTGGTGGATCGAGGGAGGCAAGGGAGTGGGCTGGTTGAATCGGTGAGGAAAACTAGAATGGGTGGCGGCTACATCAGGAGGGATCCCGAGGAGGGATTTTTGGAGAGAGTGGTGGCGGCGGCGGGTATAAAATGGATGGGACAGATATCCTAGGTTTTAGGGTTAGGGTCTATTTATAGGAAGGAGTTAGTTTAGGGGCTAAATGAACCCGTCGATCAAAACCAGACGGTTGAGAATAAATGGGTTAGGGAGTCCAAATGAGAAACCGAAGATCCTTTAGGGATGTTTGGAGATGATCCGAACCGAACGGTAACGACAGCTCAGTTCGGGTTCGGGGAAGTTTCGGACAAGCTCGCGAGGGGGGTCTGAGAGAGGTCGACAAAGACAAGGAAGCCTGGCAAAAGGTCAACAGAGACAAAGAGAGAAGGGGCAACTGCGAACGGCTACGAGTTTTATGAAAACATGCGGATGCAATGCGGATGATGCAATGATGAAATACAACCAACAAAAAATAAATCACACGGCAAAACTCGGAATAGCTGGAAGTCTTTTGGAGTGTCGGTCTCAGGGTGTCACAACTCTCCCACACTAACAAAGGACCTCAACCCGAGATCCTAGGGATGTCATCGGAGGGAAGCGGAAAAAGAAGAGGTAAAACAAAGTTGCTTCTTCGACAAATGAGTGAAACCACAAACCTTGAGAGGTTGAACAAACTAAAAGAAAGAATACAACAGAGATGAACGAGATCGCAAACAATCCGTTAGAAAAGAGGAACATGGAACATTATGAGAACTTGATGGTTGCAAAGACATGAATCACGAGTTTAATGGACAAGATAGAATTCGAAACCACTCCAGTTAAAACAAGATGAGAAAGGAAGAATTTGGGCAGCACTCCGGTTGAAAATGGGAGGAATTTAACATGAACTTGAGAAGATGGGATGCACTACAAAAAAATACACTTCCGTGATGATACGTGTTTGTCGCAGTAGGTCGCGTTTTTTGTCATGCATGTACATCCATGACGATTTTATGACAGAATCAAGATAGTCATACCTGTGCTGTCGTAGAAGTGTTCCATGACATTACCAAAATTATCATCACGGAAGTGTCCACTTCCATGACGATAAATCGCGCATCACAGAAGTGCTTTCGTCAAGGGTGACCGACACATGGCATCCACCGTAACGGAACCCCGTTAAGCTATCGGGTCCGATTTTGGATCCGATAACCCGTTAACAGCCCGGACCAATGTGGATTTTCCACGTGTAAAATCATCATTGGTCGCAGGAAACACGTGTTGCCTCACCGTTGGGACAGATGTCATCTACTCATCGGACAAGAGGCGCCTACGATAGGTCAACACGTGACACGGCCCAACAGTGGCCCATTCCGGTGAAAAAGGCCAGCCTAGTAAAAATTAGCAGGCCGGCCCATATAAGGCCTACTTGTGTCAGGTCTATTTAAGCCCACGGCCCATACAAGATGTGCCAATTCGGCCCGTCAACAGCCCGTTAAAGATTTGACACCATTATCGCCCATCGTTAGTTTGAGCCCGTTAACAGCCCGCTATATATTTAGGCTCATTATCTGCCCGATGAGATTTCGGCCTGTTAATGGCCCATTCAATGGATGGGCCAATTTTCAGGATGTACATCTTTCGGCCTTTTAGCGACTCATTTAAATGTTGGGCTAATCTCCGGCCCAGTGTGTCTTTCAGCCTGTTGACGGCCCATAAAACTGATGGGCCATTTGTAGTCGGACCTGAGTTTCGGCCTTTTAGTGGCCCATTTAAGTGTTGGGCAAATTTCTGGCCAGGTGTCACTTTCAGCCTGTTGATGGCCCATAAATCAGTTGGGCCATTTGTAGTCGGACATGAGTTTTGGCCTTTTAGTGACCCATTTAAGTGTTGGGCCAATTCCCGGCCCTGTGTGCCTTTCGGCCTGTTAACGGACCATAAAGGAGTTGGGCCATTTGTACTCGGACCTTAATTTTGGCCTTTTAACGGCCCATGCCCTTCATGGTCCAATACCAGCCCGGTTTCTTTTTCGGCCTGCTAAAGGCCCATAACACAGTTGGGCCATTTACAATACGACCTGACTTTCGGCCTCTTAGCGGCCCATGCTCTTCATGGTCCAGTACAAGCCCGCTGTCTCTTTTGGCCTGCTAAAGGCCTACAGTATAGTTGGGCCATATGTAACCCAAACTTAGTAACGGCCTGTTAACGGCCCGTGAAATAAATTGGGGCCACTTGTTGCCCGCTTTGATGTCGGCCTGTTAACGACCCAGGAGGTAAGAGGGCCGACCATTAACTTCCGGCCTAGTAATGGCCCATTAACTTAAAGGGCCCACTAAAGTTCGTACATGCCTTTAGGCCAAATTAGATAATTTGAGCCCATTACGACGAGCAATTATGCACAGGACCAAAACCGATCAAGCAAAGGTATGGCATAAAGGGAATAACGTTGCACATCCAGCATATATTACAGGAAATTACATCCACTGGGCAATCAAAGATCGATGCCAGTGCAAATAAATGAGCAGAACCTAACCATCTACAACGTCACAATCTGCAACCTCAACACAGATGACGCCCATAAGCATGTGGGCAAGTTCTTGCTGCTTTGCTACGCTGTCTCTGAAAACATTGATCAGTTGTTGTGTCGCACGACTCTGCACCTCTGTTTCATCCACCATTTCCATCATTGCTTCAGCCATTAATTGGTTCACAAACATACATTTATTCCGTTGCATTCGAGACAGAGGATACTGAACAGATTCAGATGGCGATTTTGGCAGGCTTGTATTATTGATAGTGGAGAGTGTCTCGACCACCGCATCATAACATAAATTAGGACGGGAACCAAACAGATTAATCATGACTTATTGCCATATTACCTAGCCTAGATTTACTGGAAAGAAACAATGGGGTTGCCTTGCTGTTTTCAGAGTTTGTCTTCTTATCTTCAGCAGCCTGCACAAAATTAATACACTAACATTGCTATCATTGGCCAAGTCAGATAATAGGAAAGCAACATTGACACAACGAACGTTTGGGCAATTAGCCTACACCAAATTAGCACAATATGGCACAACTATCATCAGCAAGATAAGGTAATATGAAAGCAACATTGACACAATGAATGAATGGGAAACCAGAGAAGAACTACAATTCAGTAATGTGCATGATATGAGATAGTACATTCATGCAGCTCGGTATGCAAAACTACCAGTCAGTTTTCCTTACAAAAATCAACATTGGCGCCTTTAACATTTTGCTACAACTAATTTTAGATCAGATAAAGGTTAGATTCACGCCGATTAACAAAATACATGCTGATGTAAAAATATAGTGATATACAACAGGTACTTACATCAGCATTGGAGCACAGAGAATTCCCGCAATATATTTTCCTCGAATACGATCCCAATGGAGGAAGTCTTCATGATGCGAGGAAACATGTAGAAAATATGATCAGAATGCTATAAAATTTCATGATGCGAGGATACGCACACACTTCTTAGAATGGAGTTGACATTCTTTTGCTGGACTGGAGCGGACTAGTTCTTTGGCCACTGGAATCTGATTATTATCAGTGGGAGTTAGGTTTCTCTGTGCTGGAGCAGTATCTACGAAAAATGGAGTTGGTTTATTATCTCCCGGCGTTTGGATCTTTTGCAAAGACCTGGTTTGTAACCCTTCAGATTCTAACATAGCCATCTTCCCCTTGCATGCCTTATATAGAAGAATGGTGATTCAGTTATAAAACATGCTACAGCAGAGATGGAATAGGTACTGAAGAATAGAAAGGCATGACATATTGACATGTATTCCCTCCATCCGAAAATAAATGGATGGGTCTAGGCGTATTTCAGTTCTAGATACATCCAGTTTTATCCATTTCTGCGACATGTAATCCGGACGGAGGGAGTATGATGTAAGAGCTAGGAATAGGACAGGACAACACAGTAAAAAAACACTGAAAACCCACTGCAGAACCAAAGTATTCAAACCCACTGATATGAGATAGTACACTCATGCAGCTCAGGATGCAAAACTACCAGGCAGTTTTCCTTACAAAAATCAACATTGTGGCCTTTAATCATACATTTTGCTACAACTAAATTTAGATCAGATAAAGGTTGGATTCACGCCGATTAACAAAATACATGCTGATGTAAAAATATAGTGATATACAACAGGTACTTACATCTACATTGGAGCACAGAGAATTCCTGCAAGAATCTTTCCTCATAAACGATACCATTGTAGAAATTCTTCTATCTGTTAAGCTTATTTTCTAAAAGAGAGATGGGTAAGAAACATGTAGAAAATATGATTAGCATGCTATAAAATTTCATGATGCAAGGATACGCACATGCTTCTTAGAATGGAGTTGACATATTTTTGCTGGACTGGAGCGGACTAGTTCTTTGGCCACTGGAATCTGCTTATTATCATTAGGAGTTGGGTTTCTCTGTGCTGGAGCAATATCTATAAAAACTGGAGTTGGTTTATTATCTCCTGGCATTTGGATCTTTTGCAAAGGCCTTGTTTGTAACCCTTCAGATTCTAACATAGTTGTCTTCCCCTTGCATGCCTTGTAAAGAAGAATGGTGCTTTAATTATAAAACATGCGACAACAGAGAGATGGAATAGGTACTGAAGAATAGGAAGGCATGACATATTGACATGTATTCCCTCCATCCGGAAAAAAATGGATGGGTCTAGGCGTATTTCAGTTCTAGATACATCCTTTTTTATCCATTTCGGCAACATGTAATCCGGACGGAGGGAGTATGGTGTAAGAGCTAGGGATACGACAGGACAACACAGCAAAAAAACACTATTTGAATGTAAAACTGTATGCTAGCGGAATACATACACAAATAATTAAGGCAACATACACGTGTATGATTGGGAAACTAAGATGGCATTGCAACAGAGCACTAGAACAACACTTCAATGTAAAAAAACATGGTGAATAACAATGCATAAGATATTCAGAAGCATGATGTCCAAATTAAGCAGATGGCATTGCGATAGAGTAGAATGATAGTACTTGAATTTGAAAACATGTTATCATGAATGGAATAGGTACTGAAAAACAGGAAGGCATGACATATTTACATGCATGATCAGCATGCTAAGCACATGGCATTGCAACAGAGTAGATACACTCCAGGACATTATATGCATGTTGTACCCATATCACAGGCCAAGTTAGAGCAAGGACCTTGTGGGGTGAAGAGGATTCATCATATTTCTGCAAGTCTTCTGAAGAACTAGCTTTACATGTTCCATCATATTGGGTATCATTGACATCAAGATTGTTGGCCTTTACATTGCTCCGTGAGGTTCTTGTGGATATATCAGTGTGTGCAATTATATCTGACATGCATGGAAGACAACTAGTAGTTAGATTTATGTAATGAGTGCCTGTAGGAGACAACATAAATAGTAGGACTAGGGTTAACTAGTAGCAACAGGTCTCATAAAGTAAAGGGAGAACACAGATGAGAGCTATAGAATATGTATCGTTTGTACTCGAGATTAACTAGATGGCACACAAAAGTATTAAAGAACAACATAGGTAATACTAGAAGTGGTATAATACTATAATCACCAGCCTGTGGGATAGCATTGGCTGATGGATGATAATTATGGAACATCGTTACCTGAAGAACAAGTATCTTAGCTGAACTATGGAACAACGTTAACTCCTGAACAAGACCCGTAAGAGATCAGCATGAATATACAGTGAAAAGTGATGATCTATTTTCCATGCTTAGATGAATAACAAAGCCATAAATGTTGCACACAAGTAAGATGAGGGTACAACCTATCTGGCTGCCATCCATAGGAGTGAGCATCATGTGCTGACTTGCCGATGGCCCTGCAGTTGTTGTGGCTGTCCATGTCGGGCACGCACATTCGATGCAGGGAACTGTTGAGTGGGGACTATAGCTCCCTTCTGGTGTATGCTTCCCTTGTTGGAGCAGCTGCGGTGAGTCGGAAGACGGTGTGTCTGAAGATGCAGATAACGCATAATGTTTAGAACGACATCTCTTTGATCTGAAGAAATACACTAAGAGATCAATAGCAAGGTACGAGAGTGGTCACACGTCTGTTGACTGAAGACTAAATTGGGGTCACACGATTTTATTTTATTTTGGTACTGTCCGATCTATGCCGGATGGCTTGATGGCCGTCTTGTGCCTCCCGGCTGAAACTGTTCGGAATCTTCCCCGAAGAGCCAGCGACCAACGGCAGAGCAGCCTGCCTCCGCCGTCAGTGGCCCCGGCCGAAACCCCGCTCCCCGCCCCACCGCACTGCCGTGGTTGCGCCGCCCCCGGGCCAATCCACAAAGACTCCCTGTCATCCAGATCCGGCGGCAGCAGTACCTTCAACCCAGGCAACTCAAAGATAGCCATCTAAGCGCTGCTTCCGCGGCGAACTTGCGGCCCCGCACCCTTACGTTAGACATTAGCCAACCGGCAGCCTAGGAGCTCCGCCACCTTGAGGGGTGCTGCTTCCCATTGGGAATCGATTGGCCCAGAATAAAAATTCAGACAACTGACGCCTAAATAAAGTGATTTGAGATGAGGGTGCGACCTATCTGGCGGCATGGTGAAGTAGACAGGTCCAGCTGCCGAGTCGATGAGGCCGGCGCTGTTGCGGTGGCGACCGGCGGCAGGTAAAGAGCAATGTCGCGACGGTCGAAGGCTACGGGGAAGCAGCGCCAGGACTCTGGATGGATCCGAAGTTGGAGCCGCTCCGGCGCCGTGAACAACGGCAGGGGTGAATCAGCTCTGGTACGGTTCACGCGGCCGTCGTCGAGGCAGCACCAGCAGCACGGAGTAAGAGGCACACGGCCGACGGCAAATGGACAGCGTCTCCGGCATTAGGGAAGAGGGCGGCTGTGAAATTGGTGCGGTGGGGGCGCCATGGAGGTGGGGCTGAGGTTTCGCGGCTCGGGAGAAGGGAGCTTCCCGGGGAGAAGGTGATTTGGCGCCCACAAGGTATGAATGGGTGCGGGTGGGGGGGGGGGATTGGGAGGGGAGTGGAACCATGTCTTACAGACGCATTTGTTTGAAATGTGAGGGGGAGTTACAGTTCTACACTTGACTATAGGCTTCTCGGCTTGGGTCTGTGTACTGAGGGTCGGGGATAGTAGAGTAACTTTGCTTCTCCCCAAATAGTGGGCAGGAGCGATTTTAGGCGAGGAGGGCGTGTTTTGAACTATAGTGGGCGCGAACGATTTCGGGCGAGGAGGGCGTGTCTTGAAATAGTGGGCGCGAGCTATTTCGGGCGAGGAGAGCGTGTTTTGACGACCATGGTTTATGAATTATTCGGCACATGTCATTTCGGCCGAGGAGAAGGCGCGCTTGGATGAAGTTACGAACCTACCCTCGATGTACAACGGGCCAATTGATGTGTGTCCCACATAGGACGGTAATTTCGCGTCTCCCATTTATTTGCTCGGGCGAATTCCACCGAGCAGAGAGGATGTTCAACGGTTTAGGAGAACGAGCATCCACGTCTACCTTATCAAATCGATTCGAATCAAATTTTGAAATATTAGCTTGCCACTTCTTTTTTAGATGGAGAGATGATGCTCGGGAGTAATGTGTTTTTACATGCTCGTTGCTAGCGATTTACTATATGACAAATAGTTGACCCACTCAAAAAGGCGAATCGAACCCAAAATGAAATATCTCAATTCAATGAAATAGCTCGTTCAGTAGCTCAAAATAGTGAACTAAATCCAAAATTGAACACCTCAATCGAGTAGCATGTTGTACAGTATTATAGTACTCAATGAACATGTTGAAAGTCAAATTAATGAACTTCTTTGATATACGCATATATCCGTTCATGTGTGGATTGCAGACAACATGTTATCCAATTTAAATATTTGAATGCAAGTTTATATCGAAACATGGTTTATATCAGTCTTTGATGCATAAAACGCGACCTCCCCCTCTCTCGACCTCCCCCTCTCTCGGACTCCTGTTCTCTCTCTCTCTCTCTCTCTCTCTCTCTCTCTCTTTGTGTGTGTGTGTGGTGGGGGGGGGTGGGTCTTTCTAGTTTGCATGCATGTATACACCATCTATAGGTCTCTCTCGCACACTATATATGATACTCTAGCTACATCTTCGCACACAAGGAAGTGCGTTCGGGCAAAAAAAATGATTCTCCCCTGACTGCTGGGACCCACCAGCTACATCTTCGCATGCAAGGAAGTGCGTCCGAGAAAAAAAAATAAAAAATCGATTCGCCCCCCCTGACTGCTAGGACCCACCAGCGACATGTTTGCACGCAAGAAAGTGCCTGACAGTCGGGACCCACCTGGTCAAAGCGTACGTAGCGTTGTCATTCTGGTCGCGAACGTGTACGTACATATATACTGGTGAATGTAGAGGTGCGCATGTGTTGTAGTAGAGGCACGCACGTAGCATGTACACGTACGTACAGCGGCCAGGGTGCAAGAAAGAAAATACGGCCACGTATGTGTACATATGGGCGGGGTCTCGAACGCCTACTCACGCATACGTACGACGAGGGCTTGTGTACATGGCTGGGTCGGAACGGAGAAACAGCGTCGTCATCGTGTTGATGGGGAGGCACCGGAATGCATCGTGTTCATGGGGAGGCAATGGAATGCGTCATGTTCATCGGGAGGCAACGGAACGCGTGGGAGCCAACCGGTTGGGTCGGAACGAAATGTGTGGTCGTGTTCATCGGGAGGGCTTGGACGGAACAGGCAATGGAAATGAGGCCTGGTGTACCGTAGAACGGAGGAAACGGTCTTGTGTTCGACCGACCACGTTCGAAATGGGATCCTGTTGATCGGGAGGGGTGTGGCGTACCGCAAAACGGAGGAAACGGACCTCCTACGGTCGAAACGGGGGTCCTGTTGATCGGGAGGGGTGTGGCGTACCGCAGAACGGACGAAACGGACTTGTGTTGGAGCACTACGGTCAAAACGGGGGTCCTGTTCATCGAGAGGGGTATGGCATACCGCAAAACGGGACTCCACGGAATACTGTTCACCTCCACCATCGACCTCCTCCAGCCTCCACGGGCTACCGTCGACCTCCTCCAGCTTCCACAGGCTCCTGTTCATCCAGCCTCCACCGTGCGCTACTCCACCGACTATTGTTCAACCACCCCTCCACCGTCTATTGTTCATCCAGCCCTCCACACCACGGGGTCCTGTTCATCCAGAGGCAACGCCACCGCTCACTGTTCATCCAAACCCCCCCGCAACGCTCACTGTTCATCCAATCAATCGGCTTTAGTTAGCAGCAGTAGCGAAGGAATCGCTCGATCGGGTTCAGTTAACAGCCATCGATCGATCGCTCGGGTTCAGTAACGCGTAGCCTGCAGTGCAATCGCTCGGGTTCAGTTAGAGCCCAACGCCTCGCTCGGGTTCAGTTAGAGCCAATGATACGTCTCCAACGTATCTATAATTTTTGATTGCTCCATGCTATATTATCTACTGTTTTGGGCAATATTGGGCTTTATTATCCACTTTTGTATTATTTTTGGGACTATCCTATTAACCGGAGGCCCAGCCCAGATTTGCTGTTTTATGCCTATTTCAGTGTTTCGAGGAAAAGGAATATCGTACGGAGTCAAAATGGAACGAAATCAACTCGAGAAGTTATTTTTGGAAGGAAACCCACCTGATGGACTTGGACCCCACGTCAGAAGATACGGGAGGTGCTCACGAGGGTGGGGGCGCGCCCCCCTGCCTCGTGGGGCCCCCGTAGCTCCATCGACGTACTCCTTTCACCTATATATACCTACGTACCCTAAAACTTCCAGAACAGAAGATAGATCGGGAGTTCCGCCACCACAAGCCTCTGTAGCCACCAAAAACCTCTCGGGAGCCCTTCCCGGCACCCTGCCAGAGGGGGGATCCCATCACCGGTGGCCATCTTCATCATCTCGGTGCTATCCATGACGTGGAGGGAGTAGTTCACCCTCGGGGCTGAGGGTATGTACCAGTAGCTATGTGTTTGATCTCTCTCTCTCTCTAGTGTTCTCTCTTGTGTCCCCTCTATGGCACGGTCTTGATGTATCCCGAGCTTTGCTATTGTAGTTGGATCTTATGATGTTTCTCCCCCTCTACTCTCGTGATGAATTGAGTTTCCCCTTTGAAGTTATCTTATCGGATTGAGTCTTTTAGGAGAACACTTGATGTATGTCTTTCCATGATTATCTGTGGTGACAATGGGATATCATGTGCCACTTGATGTATGTTTTGGTGATCAACTTGCGGGTTTCGTGACATTGGGAACCTATGCATAGGGGTTGGCACACGTTCTTGACTCTCCGATAGAAACTTTGCGGCACTCTTTGAAGTACTTTGTGTTGGTTGGATGAATCTGAGATTGTGTGATGCATATCGTATAATCATGCCCACAGATACTTGAGGTGACAATGGAGTATCTAGGTGACATTAGGGTTTTGGTTGATTTGTGTCTTAAGGTGTTCTAGTACGAACTCTTTTATAGATCGATCCGAAAGAATAACTTTGAGGTGGTTTCGTACCCTACCATAATCTCTATGTTTGTTCTCCGCTATTAGTGGCTTTGGAGTGACTCTTTGTTGCATGTTGAGGGCTTGTTATATGATCTATCTATGTTATTATTGTTGAGAGAACTTGCACTAGTGAAAGTATGAACCCTAGGCCTTGTTTCCTATCATTGCAATACCGTTTACGCTCACTTTTATCTTTAGTTACCTTGCTGTTTTTATTATTTCAGATTACAAAAACTTATATCTACCATCCATATTGCACTTGTATCACCATCTCTTCGCCGAACTAGTGCACCTATACAATTTGTCATTGTATTGGGTGTGTTGGGGACACAAGAGACTCTTTGTTATTTGGTTGCAGGGTTGTTTGAGAGAGACCATCTTCATCCTATGCCTCCTACAGATTGATAAACCTTAGGTCATCCACTTGAGGGAAATTTGCTACTATTCTACAAACCTATGCACTTGTAGGCCCAACATCGTCTACAAGAAGAAGGTTGTGTAGTAGACATTAGCCAATGCCTCGCACACACGCGCGTACGTCTACGAGAGAAACGCACATCGCTCGGCCCCCGACCTCCCACCGTAACCGGGAACTCCCTGAAATTTTCCTCGCCCTCGCTTCTACCATGGTTTTTTCCGTCATGGACGGCCCAAAGAATGTCATGCAGCTGCGTCTCTGGCCCGCCCAGGACGAAAGCCCATTTTCTATCATGATTTTTTTGTCATAGAAGTAGCAGCCCACCACATCTATGGTGATACCGGGTTTTGTCACAATTATCGTCATAGAAGTGTCATATGTATGACAGAAAAAAATTTCTTTCGGCCCAAAATGTCATGGATGTGTTTTTTTAGTGATGATACTTGATGAAATCAACAACACACTGCCTCCGAAACTATTGAAAGAATGGCACAAGGGGTAAGAAGAATTTCAGACAGCACTCCGGTTAAATAGACAAGCAAGGAGAAGAACAAGATATTGTCGAGACGAGATGATGGGTCGAAGAGAGCAACATCACAATGCCTACGAACGAAAGAATAGAAGTTTGATTGTTGGAAATAAAAGAACGGAGAAGAAAATGACAACTCCTGCCACAAATGAATTTGGATAGCATCCTTACAAGAAGGTTAGAACGGAGTTGTTGGAAAACTAACAACGAAAAGAATAAGCTTGTAGTGGGCTTATGGAAAACATCTCAAAATGATGAGGTGACAACCAGCCACTAACTGAAACAATTGATTGGTTGAGATCAATGAAGAGAAGTGTCGGTGTCAAAACCGGCGGATCTCGGGTAGGGGGTCCCGAACTGTGCGTCTAGGCGGATGGTAACAGGAGACAAGGGACACGATGTTTTTACCCAGGTTCGGGCCCTCTCGATGGAGGTAAAACCCTACTCCTGCTTGATTAATATTGATGATATGGGTAGTACAAGAGTAGATCTACCACGAGATCAGAGAGGCTAAACCCTAGAAGTTAGCCTATGGTATGATTGTTGTTATGTCCTACGGACTAAAACCCTCTGGTTTATATAGGCACCGAAGAGGGTTAGGGCTACATAGAGTCGGCTAAAATGGTTGGAGATCTACATATCCATATCGCCAAGCTTGCCTTCGACGCCAAGGAAAGTCCCATTCGGACACGGGATGAAGTCTTCAATCTTGTATCTTCATAGTCCAGGAGTCCGGCCATCCGGACACCCCCTAATCCAGGACTCCCTCAGTAGCCCCTGAACCAGGCTTCAATGACGACGAGTCCGGCGCGCATATTGTCTTCGGCATTGCAAGGCGGGTTCCTCCTCCGAATACTTCATAGAAGATTTTGAACACAAGGACAGTGTCCGGCTCTGCAAAATAAGTTCCACATACCACCGTAGAGAGAATAATATTTACACAAATTCAATCTGCTGACATATTTCGTGGCGTGACATCACACCACGGCCAAGCCTTCACTCGAATCATTTTTATTGTCCCACGTCAGCGCATTTGGCGAGGCGGTTTCCTTGGCACGTCTTGTCAAAGCAGAGATCGTGTCCCCTTATTCCGGGATTCTCATTAATACAGGCGTGGGTAACCCAATCGTGCCTGTTGGCACATCTCCTCTATCGAAGGCGAGTCCCGAACGGTCACGGGGAAGGCTCTTGGTATTCAACCTCTTTATAAAGAGACCAAGGCTCCACCCCTTTCTTTCAATCTCAATCGAATCTGCCCCTCGCCTCAAGTTCCAACACCCAAAGCTCCAGATTCAGGCGCTTCAAACCTTCGATGATGTCCGGCTCCGACCTGCAAGGCCGGTGGATGCCTTCCTCCGTTATGGAAGAAGACATGCTAAAGCTATGAGATGCCAGGTATCTAACCGGCAAAATTTCACATAGGCTGCCTGCCCAAGGGCAGGTTATTCCCACTCCCAAGCCTGGCGAAAGCGTAGTGTTCGCGTCTCACTTCCTTCGGGGGCTAGGCTTCCCGACGGACCCCTTCGTGAGGGGGCTCATGTTTTATTATGGATTGGAATTTCACGACTTGGATCCGGAGTCCATCCTCCACATCTCATCGTTCATTGTCGTATGTGAAGCCTTCCTCCGCATAACCCCTCACTTCGGATTGTGGCCCAAGACTTTCAAAGTGGAGCCGAAGATGATCAGGGGGCAGCAGGCAGAGTGCGGAGGAGCTATTATAAGCAGGAATGCTGATGCTCCATGGCCCGAGGGCTCTTTCCAAGAGGAGCTCAGCCTATGGCAACAAGAATGGTTTTATATCACAGCTCCCAGGGGCACCAAATGGGTGGCGCCGCCTGCCTTTCGCTTGGGTCCTCCACCGCGGCTGGCGTCATGGGTCAATAAAGGACTTGACTGGGGGCCGTCCAAGGACGTGCCCTTGTTGCAGGGCCGAATTCAAGACCTCCTAGAGAGAGGGATCACTTTGGTCGTAGTAGCGCAGGTCATGCTGATTCGTCGCATCCTGCCCTGCAAACGTCGCCCCCTCCGCCTGTGGGAATTTAACCCGGAGGGACCACGAGCTCTCCAACATTTTATGGGCACAATGCCCGTGGAGATGTATAAGCTTTTCTTCGGATCACAAGCGATGTGTCCGGACTTGACCGAGGACGCAGGTCTGAGCTGCAATCACCCGGATACTCAAGTAAGTAGCCATATACCCGGATACGCTATCCCATATTTATCATGAATTTGCCCTCAAAAGAGCTGTCCCTTGAACAGGAGTGGATAGCGAAAGCAAAGTTAATCAGGTGTCCGGCCCCCCTCCCTGAGACCACGCCGGATCCCGTGTTAACCAGGATGCTGGAGGTTGCGCCTTCGGAAGAAGGTGAAGGGGGGAACAAGGAAGCTACCGCCTCCACGAAGGAGGCTGTCAGGAAAGGAGGGATCGAGAATCCCTCCATCCAGGGGAAGAAGAGGACCGCCTCTGAAGACCCGGAGACCATGGTCTCAAAGCGGGGGAAGAAATCTTCGTCAGAGGGTCCTGCGCCGAGAGATGCCTCGGCCGCATTGTGCCCCCAAGGGGATCAGCCCTCCACCGAGCCGTAAGTAAAAAGGGGTGTTAAAATAAAGGATATCCCTGCCTTATTTCTGATGAAGATAACCGAAATTTTACCTTGTAGTTCGGATCTCAGCCCTTCTCAGCAGAGCTCATCTTCGGGGGACCTTCGTTCGGAGATGATAGAGAGTGAAACGCCTCCCCCTGCCGTATCGTCTTGCGAGGCGGGCGACCCTCAGGTGTCGTCGCGGAGGGTTTCTCCGAGTCCGGCAGGGCCGGAAGGCAGTCGTATGCCCCCCCAAAGCCCTCCGCGTCCAGCCTTTGAAAAAGGCCATCGGACTAGTCCAGCACCGCCTGGTGTACGGTCGGAGGAGCTGAAGGATCTGATCGGGCGAGCATCTATCTCAGAAGATCACCATGCGTTAAAGGGTGCGGTGATTGAAAGGATTTCATCCGCTGAGAGAGGATTGCACGAAGCCGTCAAAAGTTTACTGACAGGTTTTGAGGTATGCAAAATGATGCACCTTCTGACAGTTCCGCATATAAAATGCGCCCTATGTAGATAGTAGTCCCTGAGGCTCGGTGTGTTGTCAAAAAATGACAGCGCGCCGAGGATCATAATCCCAGGTATAATATGTCGCCTGTCCTATGTAGGTGGCGAAGGGTCCGGTGGCTAGCCGGACTGATGAATTTGCCGAACTAAAGCGGCAACTTGATGTGGCGGATGCCGGCATGGCGCTTGTCAATAAGCGACTTGACGAGTCACAAGGTATGCAATTTCTCCGCGGACACCTGGTAAGGGAGCTTGATGCCCGTGCCTTACAACATGTATGCTTGATGCAGATGGTGCCGCTGCCATGGAGAACCTTCGGGCGGAGCTCGCCCGAGCTAAGGAGAAGGCCAGAAAGAGTGATGCGGCTGCCTTGAAGGCGGCCGAAGAGCTAAAAGCCGAACATGCTGCTCACTGCCGAAGCAAGAATGAAATGGCCGAGATGGCCGTGAAGTTGAAGAATGCTGCCGACCTCTGCAAGCTTCTTGAGAAAGAAGATCGAGCGGTACAAGAGGACCTGAAGAAGGCCACTACCAAGGCCAAGGATGGTCGCTCTGCGATGAGAGCTATGAAGGAGGAGTTGCATCAGGCCGGAGATATCGCGGCTGGAAAACCCTTTCTGCTGCGGAGTAAATTCATGGATCCTAAATATGCTCAGTTGGACCGGCTGTGGAATGCGGAGGATGCTTATCTAGACTTGGCGGCAAGTGCCGCGGACGCGGCCGAACACTTCCGAGATCAAAAGGATCATGAAATGGAAAAGGTTTTTTGGTCGCAGTTCCATAATCCAGAGCACCCACTTCCATTAACCGATCGCTTGGCCGAATGGGCGGAGCTGAATAGGTTATCCGGACTTGCCATGAAGGATGTCGTGAGTCTTTTGTGGCCGAAGAGGCCCGAGCCGAAGAGTTATTTTGGCTTGGTACAACAGTTCCTTGGTGCGGCGCCGCATATCAATGCAATGAAGAGGTCGGCATGCATAGAGGGTGCGCGTATGGCTCTTGCCCGTGTCAAGACATACTGGGCAGAGATGAAGGCCACCGATGTTGCATCCCAGGATTCGGACGAAAGCCGAGTACCTATCAAGCACTATTTTCAGGAAGTTCTGCAGGGCGCTCGTTTAATAGAGACGCAGTGCTCGAAGGATATTATGTTCGAATAACATGTATTATTGTGAAACGATGTTTAGATGAAATATAAAAGCTTTTTATACTTGTGCCTTCAAGAATTAAAATACCTCCTGTGCGGCCGTTAATGTATATGTGTATATAACTTGCAAGATGGCAGTCTTCGGCTTCAGCCCCCACGCATATAATGCAGGGGTATTTGCAAAAGGCGCATTTTCACACTTGATCCAACGTCTTGGTCCTATAAAGGAGGTGGTAGCGCGGCAAACTAGGCAACCGGACTATAATGCTTTATCACTTTCACTTAGCCATATGAGTTTGTCAGTGGGGCTACTATATAGCCCCTAGGGGCACCGCGCTCACCCGAATTCGGGGCGCGTAAGTGCCTGACCGAGAAACGGCCCTTCGTCAAGGCGGAGGAATCCTAAAGATTCCGGCGGGTCATCGAGTGGTTGACCAGAATCACGCTATATCATGACAGTCAGTTTTCGGCTTTCTCTATTGAGGTGCTCGCCTGGCCAAACCGGGGCACAATTGCAGTAGTTCTCCTGGTGCCGCCTTAGCCGATAGAGTGGAACGTAAGGCAGCAAAACACAGGAGCCGGGCAAACCCAACATTTGACCAAAGACATGATTCGGAGCTGATGCATATAAGGCCTAACTCGAGACACCGAACACTCCCTGAGGTATTCGGTCTTTATGAAAACGGGCCGAACAACGCCCTTGGTAATAAGCCCCTGGTGTCCAGGTACGTGCAAAATTCTGACGTGGCCCATGCCAAAACGCAAGCCTCCTCCTCGGTTATAGCAAGAAACCTGGGGATGTGTATCAATAAGATACAGTAAAAAAGGTTTACGCAGGGTCTTAATCTGAAAAGAGTCCTTGTCACGGGTCCCTACTGCACGTCTGCGCCTGTGTCTTCGTTGTGGCGTATCCTGGACGGGTGTAGCACGGTGTTCATCTATAAAAGAGAGGAACTTAGTTGAAAAAGATTGTGCAAGAATGTACGTTATATTAAATAAACAAAGTACGATTCAAAAAATGAATAAAGTTGAGCTTTATTGTCTCTTGTTGTACATGCGCGGAGCCCCTTGTGCAGGGGTATGCGGCTAGTAAGCCCTTGTATGTTTACGCCGGACTCGTCTAACCGTGTCCGGGGTCTGAACAACCTGTTTAGGTGCTTTGATTAGTGAAGCCGGTTTAGTGTGTGGCTGTCAAGGCAGTCACACAATCTTCCGCTCTCGAGGAACACTCGATATTTCCCTTTAAGGAGATGATGCCTCGCGGACCGGGCATTTTAAGTGTGAGGGATGCATAATGCGGTATTGCGTTAAAGCGGGCGAAAGCTTCGTGTCCCAGTAGTGCTTGGTAGCTACTTGCAAATGAGGCGAGGTGGAAGTTTAACTTTTCGCGGCGGAAGTTGTCGGGTGAGCCGAACATAACTTCTAGCAGTAGAGAGCCCGTACAATGGGCATATGGGCCTGGCATTACCCCTTGAAAGGAAGTGTTGCTATGGCGAATTTTGGCTGGGTCTATCCCCATTTTGCAGATTGTGTCCTGATATAGCAGGTTTAGATCACTGCCGCCGTCCATTAGGACTTGTGTAAATTGGAGTCCGTCGATTATCGGATCTAATATCAAGGCAGTCCATCCTGCATTCCGGATACTTCTAGAGTAATCCTGATGGTCGAAGGTGATTGGTTTTAATAACCAGTGGCGGGACTCCTATGGGATAGGCCGCATGGCGTGTATCTCTATGGGCGCCATTCTGTTTTTCCCTTCTGTCACGTAAAGTGAGTTTACTATTTTGACTTCTTGTGGGAAATTCTTTTGTTTTCTGGTGCTCTACTTGTGGGGTTCGTCATCGTCCTCGCTTGGTGTGTCGAGCCCCTTGTGTTCGGCGTAGTTTGCCGGACTGCTTGAAGACCCAACAATCTCTGTGGGTATGGTTTGAAGGATTCCCGGGAGTACTATGGATTTGGCATATCTTGTCCAAGATTTTTTTTAAGTTAGATAGCTCGTCCTTGTTATCCTTAAGGGGCAGTTTTTTATGATTCTGCCGTGAGATTTTGAATCTGGCGTTGACTGCCGTGCTCTTCGGGCTGTTTCCCTTTGTCTGGCGCTGGTCCTTGCTGCATCGCGGTTTTCCGTTTCCATCCCTGACTTCGGATGTACTTGGGTCGCTGGTACTACATCTTGCCAGCCAGCTATCCTCTCCCGCGCAAAAGCAGGTCATGAGGCTTGTTAATGCGGCCATTGTTCTTGGCTTTTCTTGGCCGAGGTGTCTGGCGAGCCATTCGTCTCGGACGTTGTGTTTGAAAGCTGGTAAGGCTTCGGCGTCCGGACAGTCGACTATTTGGTTATTTTTAGTAAGGAATCTGTTCCAGAATTTTCAGGCCGACTCTCTGGTTTGTTGAGTTATGTGACTTAAATCGTCTGCATCCGGAGGTCGGACATAGGTCCCTTGAAAATTTGCCCGAAAAGCGTCCTCGAGCTCTTCTCAACTTGCAATGGTGTTTTCGGGGAGGCTTTTGAGCCAACGCCGGGCTGGCCCTTTGAGCTTGAGGGGTAAGTATTTTATGGCGTGGAGGTCATCTCCTCTAGCCATGTGTATGTGGAGGATGTAATCCTCGATCCAGACTCCAGGGTCTGTTGTTCCGTCGTATGCCTCTTTGTTTATGGGTTTGAATCCCGCTGGAAATTCATAATCCAGAACCTCATCGGTGAAACATAGGGGGTGTGCAGCACCCCTATATTTAGGTGTACCGCAATATTCGGATACTTGATGTGTTGAATTGCTTACTAGAGCTTGCTTTCTTGGCCCGTAGATAGATCTAACTGGGCCATCTTTTTGATGCGAATCCGTGTGCGGATCGCGTGCCGGCTTGTGTGCGGCGCCGTTTGCCACTGTATGTTTGCCATGGGGTCGTCTATCCGACCGGGTGGTCTCCTTGTTCTTTGATTGCGGGGGCTCTACGGCCTCCTCTTCAAATTCGGGCAGTAGTTTTCGCTTCGGGTAGCTCTTTGTTCGGCGACTATCGCCGTATTTGTCTGCGGTGTTGAGTGCTTTGCTCCATCTGATTCTGAGCGCATCTTCCGCTGTTTTGAGCTTCTGCTTCTGCTTTTTCGGGCTACGCCGCAGTGGCGACGAGCCTTTTGTGGAGGTTCTTCTGCTCCAACAACTTGTCCGGTGTGAGAGCGTCCGGACTGTTATCTTCTCCGTGGACGGATTGTTTATCCAGGTTGTCCTGTTCGGACGGTTGCTTGAGAGCATGTTCGTCATCCACCAGTTCGCCCTGCTCTATGGCTGGGTCTGTATGGCTGCTGTCTTTGTCGAGGCGGGACTTTGAGCGGCGCTTACGTTGCCGTTTTGACTGCTTTTCGAGGGAATGATCCCTCGTGGCGTCCCGTTGTTCCTCGTCGTCGCTTCCTTTAGGTGTGTCCACCATGTATACATCATGAGATGAGGTGGTTGTCCAGTGCCCTATAGGTACTGGTTCATGTTTGTCTCCTACATCGTCATCCATACCGTCGATGTCTTCGGAGTCGAAGTTGAGCACGTCGTTTAAACTTTCGACAGTGGCTACAAAGTGGGTGGTGGGTGGGAGTCGAATTTCTTCGTCGTCCGCATCCCAACCTTCCCTGACTATAGTCCGGCCAGGGCTCTCCTGATAAAGAGAGAGACTTTAGTGAATTCAGGATGTCGCCAAAGGGCGAGTGCCGAAAGATGTCCGCGACGGTGAACTCCATGATCGGCGTCCAATCGGCGATTGGCAGGGGCGCGGAAGGTTCGGAGTCCGGAGAGGAGTCCGGCTGTAACGCCCCGGATTCCTTGCACCAGGTGTCCGCCAGTTATTCGCCGATTGTTGCCATGTCATTTGCTTGCGTGTTGCATTTTATCATGTCATCATGTGCATTTCATTTTGCATAGGCGTTCATCTCATGCATCCGAGCATTTTCCCCGTTGTCCGTTTTGCGATCCGGCACTCCTATGTCATCCAGCGTCCCCCTTTTGTCTCTTGTTGTGAGTAGGTGTTAAACGTTCTCGGAATGGCCCGAGGTTTGCCAAGCGGCCTTGGTATAGCACCGGTAGACCGCCTGTCAATATCGTGCCATTTGGTGTCCGTTTGATACTCCAACGGTTAACCGGGTAACCGTAAAAGCCTCTTTTGTGTGCAGCCCAACACCCCTTCCAAAGTGGCCCAAAACCCAGCAAACTCCCCTCCATCCTCTCGGTCGTTCGATCATGATCGTGTGGGCGAAAACCGCTCCTCATTTGGACTCTCCTAGCTCCCTCTACCTATATAAACACCCCCCCTCCTCTAATCCCGGGTCCAAACCCTAGCCTTCTCCCCTCCGCGCCGCTGGACAAATTTCCCCCGCCGCCACCGGACATGTCCGGCCTCACCGGACAGATCGCGCCGCCGCCCCGCGCCTATCGCCGCCTGCCACGTGGCCTCCGCCGCCAGCCCCGCGCCGCCGGCCCGCGGAGCCCATCGCGGGACCGCGCAGGCCCGCCGGCGCCGCCCGCGCCCGTTGCCCGCCGCTGCACCGGACCGCCGACCCCGCTGCCGGACTGCTCCGCCGCCGCCCCGCGGCCGCGTGACCCCGCGCCGCCGGGCCCCTCCACCGCCCGCGCTGCGACGCGCCTCCCCGGCGCCTCGCTTCTGCGGCCGCCCTACTTCTCCAGCGCCGCCGTCCCCCGCGCCAAGCCCCGCCACCTCGCCGGCGTCCGCCCCATGGCCGCCCGAGCTCGGGGCCGAGCTCCGCCGGCGCGCGCCCCCGCCGCTCTTCGGCGCGGCTCCGGCCAGATCCGGCCACGGGAGGGCCGGATCCAGCCGTCCCCTCCTCCGGCGAGCCTCCCCGCCTCTCCGGCCCCCTTCCTCTACATCCCCGGCGAAGATCTGGCGAGATCCGCCGCCGCCTCGAAGTCCATGCAAATCTGGAGGTTGACCCCGAAATCCCCAAGTCCTGTAATTTTGACTCTATCATGCCATGTTCATCGCATCATAACTTGCTGCATACTGCTCCGTTTCATGCGTGTAATATGTCAAATTGTTCGCCTCGACGAGTACTTAGTTTCATTCCATTGCATCATTTTCTTTTGAGCTCATCTTGATGCCCTAAATGCTGTTGGAAGAGTGCTATGTGATGATAACCTGCTGAAACTGTTATAACATGCTCATTTGTCATTTTTGCCATGTTTGATGTGTGCATCCTATGAGGTTGATGTCTACATGTGTTTTGATTTATGCTATGCCATCTTTACAGAGGTGCTATACATGTATTTTTGTGAGTCTTGTACTGAGTGCATCGAGCTTGTTAATTAGGGTACTTGCTGTTGCTGTTTTGCTAGGCTGATTCTGTTACATTTTGTTGCCATGTAAACCTGCTGCTACAAGTCATTTCGTGCATAATCTGGAGATGTTCACTAAGGATGTTTTTTTATACATGTCATGCTCTATCCATTCATGCCCCTGGTTGCATTTTTAGCCTACTGTAGCTTGTTGCAATCTTGCTCCAAACTTGCTAAATAATGTTGATGTCAGCCTGTTAACATTAAGTTCAATGTTTCCATGATTGTTGCTGGTGATCCATGCACCCTATGAACTTACTCTTGCCATGCTTAGCTTCATAAACATGTATTATTACTATTGGTTGCCTTTCCATGCCATGTATTTCTCTGTGGTGAGTGGTTCAAGCTCACCAACATGCTTATTGTTGTTCCTGCCATGTATGAATCTGTCATATTATTTGCCATGTTTACATGGGTGCCATCATATCTTCTCACCATTTTTGGCTCATGGTCAGTAAGGGACTTTTGTTCTATGCATTTAGTAGTATCATGCCATGCCTTTGTTTGCCATGTTAAGTTCCTGTAACATGTCTTTTGATAGCTCTAAACATTGCAACCTGATGTTATTTCTGCTATGCCTGAAACTGTTATTATTTGCAATCTTGCCATGTCTTTTTGAGCATGTTCTAGTGATTTCTAGAGATAGCTCAGTGTTCATGTTTTGACTTGCTTTACCTGTACTTCATGCCCATGCTTTTTGTTCTTATGTTGGGGTTATGTAGCTTATTGTTTTGTTGCTTGCAATATGCCTAGTTGCAGTTTTGGACAGATTGTTGTTATGTCTTGTATAGAGTGTATGTGTTGAACCGTTGCTCCGTTTTGAGTGTGCTCTATATGAAACTTGCTTGATTTTGCATGTAGCTTCATATTATCATGTTGCATCCTTGTTTTGAAGTGTTTTCTTGATGTTTGTTTGCATTTTTCATCAATGCCATGTTTAATTTGTTTTGCTCATATCTTCTAGGTCGTAGCCCCGATCTAAATGAACTTTATATGTAACTTGACTAGAATTACGTGTAGATCATCTTGGTGCATCTTAACTTGCTGTTTAACAACTTGAACATAAGGTTTATTCAGTTCTGGACCAACTTCTAAATTTGCATATGAGGACCTACCGGAAATTGTTATATGTTGTTTCCGGCCTCATTTAAACTTGCTTTGATGTGTTGTTCTTGTCTGCATCATCTATTGCCATGAGTAGCCTCATGTAGCTTTGTCATGCATCATGCTTGTTGTGCATCATGTATTGTCTATGTGTGGTGTGTTTATCATGTTGTGTGCTTCTTCTCGATAGTTCCCGTTTCGTTGCGATCGTGAGGATGCGTTCGTCTACGTGTGGTTCGTCTTCGTGGCTTCATCTTCTTCATGGACTCATTCTTCTTCCTAGCGGGATTTCAGGCAGGATGACCGCTACCCTGGATCTCACTACTATCATTGCTATGCTAGTTGCTTTGTTCTATCGCTATGCTGCGCTTCCTATCACTTGTTCTTCAAGCCTCCCCAAATTGCCATGAACCTCTAACCTTTGACACCTTCCTAGCAAACCGTTGTTTGGCTATGTTACCGCATTGGTCAGCCCCTCTTATAGCATTGTTAGTTGTAGGTGAAGTTGAAGATTGCTCCATGGTGGACAGGATTATGTTGGGATATCACAATATCTCTTATATTATTAATGCATCTATATATTTGGTAAAGGGTGGAAGGCTCGGCCTTATGCCTGGTGTTTTTTTCCACTCCTACTGCCCTAGTTTCGGTCATACTGGTGTTATGTTCCCGGATTTTGCGTTCCTTACGCGGTCGGGTGATTTATGGGACCCCCTTGACAGTTCACTTTGAATAAAACTCCTCCAGCAAGGCCCAACCTTGGTTTTACCATATTCCTCACCACCACATACTTTTCCCTTGGGAGTAATTAACCCAAGGGTCATCTTTATTATAGCCCCCCCGGGCCAATGCTTGTCTAAGTCTTGGTCCAAACTAGAGCACCGTGCGGGACCATCCCTTGGCAACTTGGGTTACGTCGGTACGTGTGCGCTTCGCTTATCTGGTGTTGCCCTGAGAACGACATATGTGCAGCTCCTATCAGGATGTCGGCGCATCGGGCTGTCTTGCTGGTCTTGTTTTACCATTGTCGAAATGTCTTGTAAACCGGGATTCCGAGACTGATCGGGTCTTCCAGGGAGAAGGTATATCCTTCGTTGATCGCGAGAGCTTATCATGGGCTAAGTTGGGACACCCCTGCAGGGTATAAACTTTTGAGAGCCGTGCCCGCGGTTATGTGGCAGATGGGAATTTGTTAATGTCCGGTTGTAGATAACTTGACACCAGATCCGAATTAAAACGCATCAACCGCGTGTGTAGTCGTGATGGTCTCTTCTCGGCGGAGTCCGGGAAGTGAACACGGTTTCTGTGTTATGATTGACGTAAGTAGGAGTTCAGGATCACCTCTTGATCTTTACTAGTTGACGACCGTTCCATTGTTTCTCTTCTCGCTCTTATTTGCGTATGTTAGCCACCATAACATGCTTAGTCGTTGTTGCAACCTCACCACTTTACCCCTTTCTTTCCCATTAAGCTTTGCTAGTCTTGATACCCATGGTAATGGGATTGCTGAGTCCTCGTGGCTCACAGATTACTACAACAACAGTTGCAGGTACAGGTTATGCGATGATCATGACGCGAGAGCGAGGCTTACTTGCGTTGAGTTCTTCTTCTGCTTCTTCTTCGATCAGGGGATAGGTTCCAGGTCGGCAGCCTGGGCTAGCAGGGTGGATGTCGTTTGAGTTTCTGTTTGTGTTTCATCCGTAGTCGGATGGTGCTCTTATGTAAGATGATGTTGTATTCGTGTGGCATTGTATGCCTCTTGTATGTATCCCCATCTATTATGTAATGTTGATGTAATGATATCCACCTTGCAAAAGCGTCTTCAAGATGCGCTTCTATCCTTGGTGGGACCTTCGAATTCCTTTAGGATAGGGTCGCATCTTGGGTGTGACACCGGCGCCTTGGAGTCACGAGCTTCGCAAAGGACAGGGTTGGTGTTCGGCTCAATCGACATAGAGATAGCAGCCCCCGAGACAGTGTTCAACCACCTGTCCTCGATCTGCGCGGTCGGCTCCGAGCTAAGAGTCGGAGCGGACACTTGTGCGGCCTCCACGGCACTGTCTGGCGGCAGAGCTAGATCATGCCCATCATGACAGTGCGGCGGGCTTGGTTGCGGCTCGAACCCGTCAAAGATCAAGTCTCCCCGGACGTCTGCCGTATAGTTCAAACTTCCAAATCTGACCTGATGGCCAGGGGCGTAGCTTTCAACCTGCTCCAGATGGCCAAGCGAATTGGCCCGCAGTGCAAAGCCGCCGAATACGAAGATCTGTCCTGGGAGAAAAGTCTCACCCTGGACCGCATCGTTGTTGATGATCGGAGGAAACATCGGGCCTAAAGATGACGACACAGAGGAACTCTCAATGAAAGCACCAATGTCCGTGTCAAAACCGGCGGATCTCGGGTAGGGGGTCCCGAACTGTGCGTCTAGGCAGATGGTAACAGGAGACAAGGGACACAATGTTTTTACCCAGGTTTGGGTCCTCTCGATGGAGGTAAAACTCTACTCCTGCTTGATTAATATTGATGATATGGGTAGTACAAGAGTAGATCTACCACGAGATCAGAGAGGCTAAACCCTAGAAGCTAGCCTATGGTATGATTGTTGTTCTGTCCTACGGACTAAAACCCTCCGGTTTATATAGTCACCGAAGAGGGTTAGGGTTACACAGAGTCGGTTACAATGGTAGGAGATCTACATATCCGTATCGCCAAGCTTGCCTTCCACGCCAAGGAAAGTCCCATCCAGACACGGGACGAAGTCTTCAATCTTGTATCTTCATAGTCCAGGAGTCCGGCCAAAGGCTATAGTCCGGCCATCCGGACACCCCCTAATCCAGGACTCCCTCAAGAAGAGAAACTTCTTTGACCGAGAGGATAACTGGAGAACTTGGGTAATTTATAATCACCATAAATAGCAACAATCCATAGGGAAAAGCTTGAAGGAAATATGCCCTAGAGGCAATAATAAAGTTATTATTTATTTCCTCATATCCTGATAAATGTCTATTATTCATGCTAGAATTGTATTAACTGGAAACATAATTCATGTGTGAATACATAGACAAACATATAGTCACTAGTATGCCTCTACTTGACTAGCTCATTAATCAAAGATGTTCCTAACCATATACATTAGAAGAATGATGTGATTGACATGACCCATTCTGTTAGCCTAGCACTTGATCGTTTAGTATATTGCTATTGCTTTCTTCATGACTTATACAAGTTCCTGTAGGTCTATCAGAGTAAGATCTGCACCAGAGTGGTACGGTAATCCTATTCTGGAAGTCATGTTACTTGATCATGATGAACCTACGAACTATGAGGAAGCGATGATGAGCCCAGATTCCGCAAAATGGCTAGAGGCCATGAAATCTGAGATGGGATCCATGTATGAAAACAAAGTATGGACTTTGGTTGACTTGCCCGATGATCGGCAAGCCATTGAGAATAAATGGATCTTTAAGAAGAAGACTGACGCTGATGGTAATGTAACTATCTATAAAGCTCGACTTGTTGTGAAAGGTTTTCGACAAGTTCAAGGAGTTGACTACGATGAGACTTTCTCGCCCGTAGCGATGCTTAAGTCTGTCCGAATCATGTTAGCTATTGCTGCATTTCATGATTATGAAATTTGGCAAATGGATGTCAAAACTGCATTCTTGAATGGATTTCTGGAAGAAGAGTTGTATATGATGCAGCCAGAAGGTTTTGTTGATCCAAAAGGTGCTAACAAAGTGTGCAAGCTCCAGTGTTCCATTTATGGACTGGTGCAAGCATCTCGGAGTTGGAATAAACGCTTTGATAGTGTGATCAAAGCATATGGTTTTATACAGACTTTTGGAGAAGCCTGAATTTACAAGAAAGTGAGTGGGAGCTCTGTAGCATTTCTGATATTATATGTAGATGACATATTATTAATTGGAAATGATATAGAATTTCTGGATAGCATAAAGGGATACTTGAATAAAAGTTTTTCAATGAAAGACCTCGGTGAAGCTGCTTACATATTGGGCATCAAGATCTATAGAGATAGATCAAGACGCTTAATAGGACTTTCAAAAAGCACATACCTTGACAAAATTTTGAAAAAGTTCAAAATGGATCAGGCAAAGAAAGGATTCTTGCCTATGCTACAAGGTGTGAAGTTGAGTCAAACTCAATGCCCGACCATAGCAGAAGATAGAGAGAAAATGAAAGATGTTCCCTATGCTTCAGCCATAGGCTCTATCATGTATGCAATGCTGTGTACCAGACCTGACGTATGCTTAGCAATAAGCTTGGCAGGAAGGTACCAAAGTAATCCAGGAGTGGATCACTGGACAACGGTCAAGAACATCCTGAAATACCTGAAAAGGACTAAGGATATGTTTCTCGTATATGGAGGTGACGAAGAGCTAGTCGTAAATGGTTACGTCGATGCAAGCTTTGACACTGATCCGGAAGATTCTAAATCGCAAACCGGATATGTGTTTTTATTAAACGGTGGAGCTGTAAGTTGGTGCAGTTCTAAACAAAGCGTCGTGGCGGGATCTACATGTGAAGCGGAGTACATAGCTGCTTCTGAAGCAGCAAATGAAGGAGTCTGGATGAAGGAGTTCATTTCCGATCTAGGTGTCATACCTAGTGCATCGGGACCAATGAAGATCTTCTGTGACAATACTGGTGCAATTGCCTTGGCAAAGGAATCCAGATTTCACAAGAGGACCAAGCACATCAAGAGACGCTTCAATTCCATTCGGGACCAAGTCCAAGTGGGAGACATAGAGATTTGCAAGATACATACGGATCTGAATGTTGCAGACCCATTGACTAAGCCTCTCTCACGAGCAAAACATGATCAGCACCAAGACTCCATGGGTGTTAGAATCATTACTATGTAATCTAGATTATTGACTCTAGTGCAAGTGCGATACTAAAGGAAATATGCCCTATAGGCAATAATAAAGTTATTATTTATTTCCTCATATCATGATAAATGTTTATTATTCATGCTAGAATTGTATTAACCGGAAACATAATACATGTGTGAATACATAGACAAACATATAGTCACTAGTATGCCTCTACTTGACTAGCTCATTAATCAAAGGTGGTTATGTTTCCTAACCATAGACATGTGTTGTCATTTGATTAGTGGGATCACATCATTACAAGAATGATGTGATTGACATGACCCATTCTGTTAGCCTAGCACTTGATCGTTTAGTATATTGCTATTGCTTTCTTCATGACTTATACAAGTTCCTGTAACTATGAGAATTATGCAACTCCCGTTTACCGGAGGAACACTTTGGGTACTACCAAACGTCACAACGTAACTGGGTGATTATAAAGGAGTACTACAGGTGTTTCCGAAGGTACATGTTGAGTTGGCGTATTTCGAGATTAGGTTTTGTCACTCCGATTGTCGGAGAGGTATCTCTGGGCCCTCTCGGTAATGCACATCACTATAAGCCTTGCAAGCAATGTAACCAATGAGTTGGTTACGGGATGATGCATTACGTAACGAGTAAAGAGACTTGCCGGTAACGAGATTGAACTAGGTATTGGATACCGACGATCGAATCTCGGGCAAGTAACATACCGATGGCAAAGGGAACAACGTATGTTGTTATGCGGTTTGACCGATAAAGATCTTCGTAGAATATGTAGGAACCAATATGGGCATCCAGGTCTCGCTAATTGTTATTGACCGAGAATAGTTCTAGGCCATGTCTACATAGTTCTCGAACCCGTAGGGTCCGCAACCTTAACGTTACGATGATAGTTTTATTATGAGTTTATAAGTTTTGATGTACCGAAGTTTGTTCGGAGTCCCGGATGTGATCACGGACGTGACGAGGAGTCTCAAAATGGTCGAGACATAAAGATTGATATATTGGACGACTATATTCGGACACCTGAATTGTTTTGGGTGATTTCAGAGAAAACCGGAGTGCCGGGGGGGGGGGGGGGGGTTACCGGAACCCCCCGGGAGAGTATTGGGCCTTATGGGCCTTAGGGGAAAGGAGAGAGGGGCGGCCAGCATGGGCCGCGCGCCCCCTCCCCCCCTGTGGTCCGAATTGGACTAGGAGGGGGGCGGCGCCCCCCCCCCCTTTCCTTCCCCCTCTCCCCCTTCCTTCCCCCTCCTAGTAGGAGTAGGAAAGGAGGAGTCCTACTCCTACTAGGAGGAGGATTCCTCCTCCTTGGCGCGCCCCAAGGGGCCGGCCGGCCTCCCCCTTGTTCCTTTATATATGGGGGCGGGGGGGCACCCCATAGACACACAAGTTGATCTACGGATCGTTCCTTAGCCGTGTGCGGTGCCCCCCTCCACCTTGGTCGTATTGTCGCGGAGTTTAGGCGAATCCCTGCGCCGGTAGAACATCATCAACGTCACCACGCCATCGTGCTGACGGAACTCATCTGCGGAGCTTTGCTGGATCAGAGACCGGAGATCGTCATCGAGCTGAACGTGTGCTGAACTCGGAGGTGCCGTATGTTCGGTACTTGAATCGGTCGGATCGTGAAGACGTACGACTACATCAACCGCGTTGTCATAACGCTTCCGCTTACGGTCTATGATGGTACGTGGACGAACACTCTGCCCTCTCGTTTCTATGCCATCACCATGATCTTGCATGTGCGTAGGAATTTTTTTGAAATTACTACGTTCCCCAACAAAGCTTTAGGTGAAACCTATACCAAGATAGCTCCAATGAAGAAACGGTGGGTTTGAATATATCATTCTTGACAAATTTTCTTCAAGACACCTCATGAAGAAAGAATGTTATAACACCATCTCAAAAGATAGGCGAGGAAGAATTGCACTTCGGAATGCAAGATGAAGAATACTTGAGCTCCTTGAACAAGAATCTTTAAGAACACTTCAAGAATGAATTAAATCCTTAATCAAGCACAATGATGAGCCTTCATGAGAACTCCGGTAATAAAAGAATGATCAAACGAAAGTAAAGTTGAAAAGAAAAAGATGAAGCCTTGCAATGATTTAGATGGAGCTTTGTGACGAGATAACCGAGAATACTTGCAACTCCGGAAAATAAAGATGAGCAACTTGAACCGAGAATTTGATATCATGACGAACACCGTAAGAAGAAATTAAATTGGCTTGATGAAAATAAGAATAAGAATTATGTCCTGCTTACCATTCATCAACTTAAATTGATGACAAGCAACAGTTACGCAGGCTACTTATTCTTCTTGCAAGGATTGAGGAGAGATATAACACAAACTTGGGAAGGTCTTCAATGAACCACCGGTAGGGTTTGGTAAATAACTAGTGAAATGATATGATAATATAGGAAGATGAATGTTGTGTGAACCACTGTAAGAATCTGAAAATGAATGATGAAAGGGAACAAATCACCGGAAAGAATTGAAAATGAATGAAGAGACTTGAGGGTATTTAGATACAAGAAAACGAAGAGATCATGAGCTAACTAGAGAATACTGGAACGACGCACCGGTAAAAGTTGGAGAACAAGAGATGGAAGTTGAGAATGAATAAATCTTCTGAGATGTTAGCCTTCGGAGAATCAAAATGAAGACACTCCTGAAATGCTTCGGATGGGCACGAAAAGAATTCTCACAATAGAAAACAATTATGAGGATGGCATGAAGCTAGAACCATGAATCTTCAAGAGAACGGACCACGATTTGGAGGAAAACTCTTCTTCGGTCTTCAAAATCTGAGAATAACGACGAGAAACACCACCATGAATTGTTGACGCACTCCAAAATGAAGAATAGAAAGGTTGAACAAACGATGAAAAGAATTTGAAAGCAATCTTGGAGGAGGCATATAACTGATGAAAATTCATTCTCACGTCAAATTTTGAAATGAATTTGAGAATAGCTCCAGAATTAGAAGAGCCAGGTAAGATCCTGGGAAAGACTTGTGGGTTAGGGCCCACTCAAAAGAAACATTGTTGAAGTGATTACTTGAAAGACGGATTGCACCGGTTGTGTTAAATGGCTCGAATGAGATAACAACCTTGAAATAGCTCGAACGAATTAGGAATGGAAGCACGAATCTCCTGAGATATCTTCAATACTCCAGAACAAATGAATGGCGAGAAGTGGTTGATTAAGAGGTGCACCGACATGAGAAAGAATTTGAAATGAGGAAAGGGATATGATCGACACCAAAAGGTTGAATTGAAACCAATGGAAAAGTTTATGAGAATGAAGAATGATGAACTCGAAACTTCCTTAACATCTTCATGAGAACCACCGGGTAAGAACATTTGATTGAAAAGAATGAAGAGACTTCACATAGATAAAATGGATACTTGATTAAGATATATGAGTCTTTGAAGTAAAGGGTGGGATGGTGGGCAAAAACAAAGGCAACTTAGGGACGGATGAAACAAACACAATTGCGAAGAACTAAGAATTGATCTAGAAAATATTGAAAGGGTAGGATTAACTTGAAGAGAAGCACGTCGGATGGAAAGGAATGACATGATAATCTCAATGATCAAGAAGGATTGGTATTCACATAGAAGTATGAGAACACCACTTAGGAAAGGTATGGAATCAACATTTCACATTGAAGCAACTCGAATACCACAACTCAAAACAAAACAAAGGATTTGGCTTGCAGAATAAGCCGGAAACAAACATATGATAGAGATTCTGCCCAAAGTATTCGCGATGAGGCCCCATGGGCACGACGTACATCAGACATCATGAATGACAAACGAGACATCCCCGAATCAGCATAGCAAGGATTCTTTAAGACGCCTCACGACCACTGTAAATCGACCGTGAAAAGTGAACCGCTAGATGTTGGACCCCAACCTCAAATCATACATCTATTGGAAAGATATACTAGGTAACTACTTGAATTCCCACCTATGAACTCCCGAAACTTTCTGGTTATGCAATCTGGTGTTGGGGATACATGGAGGCACAAATATCTCACACAACTAATAAGCCCTACGCTCCAACTATATCCATCCGTCAACACATAACCAAGAAAACTCCGGAAATCGTGTACCTCCACCTTCGAAAAGCATCTGTTATACTAGATGTAGCAATACTCCCAAAATCACTCCCCAGTACTGGGGGGCATCGAGGTTATCTCACCACTAACGAGATTTTCAATGTCGGCAAGCTCAGGTATACCGGAACTGCAACGATAAAATTGTGACGACAACACCTTGGAGCTCAAGTCCCCGGGACACTGCCACAACCCCTAAATGTCAGGAGGCACCAAGAACAATGTTCTCGTCACAATAATATCGGAAAAATCCCAAGATACCTGCGTGATCCTAAAAAAATTTGAGTGAAAAAGAGGAGAGTGAAGTCAAAACATCTATGTTAGGAGTCCTCACCGGAGCGACGAAGGGGCCGAGGAGTAAAAAGAAATCCTACTCTCCGATATAACTAGACTCAAAATAGTTTTCTTCTAGACTCAACAACGGCAGCGGTTCGATCAATAAAGGGGGCTCCTAAGGTTGGTAAGGCTCTGATACCAACTTGTAGCACCCAAAATGTGATTCTATCCCAATCACGTGATGAACTCATGATTGGGGCACAACCGCATTTCGAGCGCATAGCAAGGTGGATATCATTACAACATACCATGTACTGAACAGATGAGAATACAAGATAACGGCTTACACTCGCCACAAGTTATAACATTCATACAACAATATATCAATACATAGCATTCATCAAGCAGAAGAGCAGGATCCGACTACGGATGAAATCAAGCGAAAAAGAAGAACGACATCCACCCTGCTAGCCCAGGATTCCTGACCCGGAACCTATTTCCCTTGACCGAAGAATAAGAACTCCAAAAGCAATCAAGCATCGCACGTGCGTCAAAGCATCGCATTACCTATACCTGCAACTGTTCTTGTAGTAATCTGTGAGCCACGAGGACTCAGCAATCCCATTACCATGGGTATCAAGACTAGCAAAGCTTAATGGGTAATAAATGGATAAGTGGTGAGGTTGCAGCAGCGACTAAGAAATGTATGGTGGATAACTTACGAATACAAGAATAAGATGAGAAGCTACGCAAACAGTCGCAAACTAGCAATGATCACTAAGTGATCCTGAACTACTTACGTTCAAAGATAACCCCACCATGTTCTCTTCTCGAACTTACCCAAAAAGAGACCATCACGGGTACACACGCGATTGGTGTATTTTAAATCGAATCTGTTGTCAAGTTCTCTACAATCGGATATTAACAAATTCCCATCTGCCACATAACCACGGGCACGGCTCTCGAAAGTTTAAACCCTGCAGGGGTGTCCCAACTTAGCCCATGACAAGCTCACGATCCACGGAGACAATCCTCCATCACGGGACATCCGATCAGACTCGGGATCTCGGTGCACAAGACATTTCGACAATGGTAAAACAAGTCCAGCAAGACCTCTCGGCGTGCCGACACCCTGATAGTAGCCGCATGTATCTCGTCTCAGGCCACGACGGATGAGCCATGGTTACAGCGGCCATAAACCCCAAGTTGCCAAGGGGTGGCGCCACAAGTTGCTCTAGTTTGAACCAACACTCATGAGGATCACTGGCCCAGGGGTTGAATAAGTCCTCGGTGTCCGGAAAGTCCGGATGCAAGTTTTAGTTGTTATTAGGCAAATGGTAAAACCAATGTTGGGCCTTGCTGGAAGAGTTTTATTCAAAGCAAACTGTCAAGAGGGGCCCATAAACCCTCACCGTGTTAGGGACGCAAAATCAAGGAACATAACACCGGTATGACGGAAACTAGGGCGACAAGAGTGGAACAAAACACTAGGCATAAGGCCGAGCCTTCCACCCAACCAAGTATATAGATGCATTAATTAAATAAGAGATATTGTGATATCCCATGATATCCATGTCCCAACATGGAACAACCTGCAACTGCATCTGCAACTAGCAACGTTATAAGAAGGGCTGAGCAAAGCGGTAATATAGCCAAACAACGGCTACTAGGATGGTGGAAAAAGGTTAGAGGCTATCATGGCAATTTGGGAGGCTCGATAAACAAGTGGTAGGTAGCGTGACATAGCGATAGCATCGAGACAACTAGCATAGCAATGATAGTAGTGAGATCCAGGGGAATGATCATCTTGCCTGAAATCCCTCTAGGAAGAAGACTGAGTCCATGAAGAAGACGAACCAACATAGTCGAATGGATCCCCACAATCGCAACATAACCGGAACTATCAAGGAGAAGCGCAACCGGAAAGAAGCAGACAATACGGTAAATGCACAAGCATAAACATGGCATGATGCACAAACAAGTGTGATGCATGTCTGGTTTAAAAGGCATGGCATGGCAAAGTGCAACAAACAACACTACAATTTAAGTGGAGCTCAATATGCAACGAGTTGCATATTGATGAAACACCACATCCAAATATTTAGTTAACTCTCATTTATGTACTCAACAATATTAAAGGTTGGTTAACATGGCGAGAAGTGAAGCATAAGTAAACTAACTATTTAGGCAAGTTTAAATGAGGCCGGAACAACAAACAACAATTCCGAAAAATCCCCATATGCATATTTCAAATTTGGTACTGTTCTGCCCTAAACCATATTTTACAGTTGTTAAACATGCAAAGTAATGCCACCATGTTAATCTATGCATTTTTCTACCCCATTTAAATATAAAGTTTATTAAATTCGGAGCTATAGTTAATTAGATATGAAATAAATCATTTTAGCATGTTATTTAAGAAAATTAATGCAAACAGCAAGTTAAACATTTTAACCAGGGTTGAAAGTTGGAAATTATGAAACTAGATGAAATTCTAAGCATTTTACATGTTTACAACATTTTAATCCGATGCACGATTTGTGAGGTATGATATGCATGAACCAGGAGGTTTTTCTGTCAAACTGCAAACTCTGGACAAAAAGCTAAATTCATAGATCCTAGAAAAAAATGTCATCGGGCCAAATCTGGCTGGCCCAACCGAGGGAGGAAATAAATAGAGGGGCACTGGGGTGTGGCTCACCCAAGGGCTTCGGCCCGCTAGTGGAGAGGCTGGGCTGCAGCACCTTGCTGGGCCGTGGGCGAGGCGCGATGAGGCATGAGGCGAGGCCGGCCCAGGCACTGGATCGGGAAGCAGCGACGCTGGTCAACACAGGAGGAGTAGGCTCATTCGAGGATGTGAGGTCGAGCTTGCATGCAGACAACGGCGACGGCGGGGACGCGTGGGACTCCGGTGAGCGGGGGGAAGGAGAGGACGGGCGGATCTAGGCACGGGATGATGGATCCGGCCGGTCTTGGAGGAGATCGAGGCCCGAGAGGCATATTGAAGCAGAGGGCGACGGGACATGGGGCTCCATGGCCACGGTGGAGCTCCTGCAGCTGCTGTTCCAAGAGAGGAAGAGAGGTTAGGGATGGAGAGAGAGAAAGGAAAATGAGGGGCGCAACGAGCAGTTCCTGCTGGTGCTCGGAGTTGAGGGAGGTCCGGAGGAGGAGGAACGGGAGCGCGGTGGTGCAGCTGCAGCTGCCAGTGGCCTCACTAGTTGGTTGTGGGTCAAGGGAGGCAAGGGAGTGGGCTGGTTGGATCGGTGGGGAAAACTAGAATGGGTGGCGGCTGCATCATGAGGGATCCCCAGGAGGATTTTTGGAGAGAGTGGCGGCGGCGGTGGGCACGGAATGGATGGGACAGATATCCTAGGTTTTAGGGTTAGGGTCTATTTATAGGAAGGAGTTAGTTTAGGGGCTAAATGGACCCTTCGATCAAAATCGGGCGGTTGAGAATGAATGGGTTAGGGAGTCCAAATGAGAAACCGAAGATCCTTTAGGGATGTTTGGAGATGATCCTAACCCAACGGTAACGATAGCTCGGTTCGGGTTCAGGGAAGTTTCGGACAAGCTCGCGAGGGGGGTCTGAGAGAGGTCGACAAAGACAAGGGGGCCTGGGAAAAGGTCAATTGAGACAAAGAGAGAAGGGGCAACTGCGAACGGCTACGAGTTTTATGAAAACATGTGGATGCAATGCGGATGATGCGATGATGAAATACAACCAACAAAAAATAAATCACACGGCGAAACTCGGAATAGCTGGAAGTCTTCTGGAGCATCGGTCTCGGGGTGTCACAATAACCCACAAACAAAGAATCAACGTTATGATAAGAGAGACTTTTTTGCTAGGAAGCACGGTAAAGAAAGAGAACCATGGGTTCAGAAACCTATGCCTTTTCCCCCTAAGTCATTAAAGAAAAAGGATGATGAGGATTTTGAGCACTTTGCTGAAATAATTAGACCTATCTTTTTGCGTATGCGTTTGACTGATATGCTTAAAATGCATCCTTATGCTAAGTATATGAAAGATATTGTTACAAATAAAAGAAAGATACTGGAAGCTGAAATTTCCACCATGCTTGCTAATTATACTTTTAAGGGTGGAATACCAAAGAAACTAGGAGATCCAGGAGTACCAACTATACCAAGCTCCATTAAAAGAAACTATGTTAAAACTGCTTTATGTGATCTTGGAGCCGGTGTTAGTGTTATGATTTTCTCTTTATATCGTAGACTTGATTTGAATAAGTTGACACCTACTGAAATCTCTTTGTAATGGGCTGATAAATCAACTGCTACACCCATTGGTATTTGTGAGGATGTGCCTGTTGTGGTTGCAAACGTTACTATCTTACCGAACTTTGTTATTCTTGATATTCCCGAGGACGAAAGTATGTCGATCATCCTTGGTAGACCCTTTCTGAATACTGCAGGGGATATTATTGATTGCAACAAAGGCAATGCCACTTTTCATGTTAATGGTAATGAGCATACGGTACACTTTCCAAAGAAACAACCTCAAGTTCATAGTATCAATTCTATTGGAAAATTTTCAACTATCACTATTGGAGGTTATGAATTCCCTCTTCCTACTGTCAAAAATAAATATGATATTCTTATTGTTGGGGATATGCATATTCCCGTTGAGGTAACCTAGTGTTATTCAAAAATTCTCCGATTTCATGTTATTCGAAAGAGGTTTGTTAATAAGACTTGATCAACCTTGTTAATGGATTCCTTTTGATGAGCATGAGATGGATGAATTTACAAGGCACAAGTTTCTATACCCTCCTTTTACTTTCTATTATTTAGTTTAAATAAAGCAAATAGTATTTTCTGTCTATTTTCTGAATTATCCTTGCAATAAAACATACCCCGAAAATAAAAGTTCTCCAAATGCCCTGAAAATTTGGTATGATTTTTTATAGAATATTTGAGAATTTTTGGTACTTAGAACACACCAGGGGGCCACACCAGCTAGCCACGAGGGTGGAGGGCGCACCCCCTGCCTCGTGGCCCCACGTGGCCCCCTCCACTTATTCCAGCACCCATCCACTTCGTGTTCCTCCAGAAAAAATCATCCCGTATCTCAAACTCGTGTTCTTGCTCATTTTGCTGCCATTTTCGATCTCCTTGCTCAAGTCTATATTCACAAAGCTTCTTTGGGGGATTGTTCTTCAGTATGTAACTCCTCCAATGGTCCAATTAGTTTTTGTCTAGTGCTTTATTTATTGCAAATTTTTGCTACTGAGGTGACCCTGTTCTTGAGCTTGCATGCCAAATTTATATGGTCCAAAGTTGTTTTAATGCATGATATAGTCTCTAGGCACTTGTGGCAGTAGTTGCTTTCAAACTTGTTGAGTTTGGTTCACTTGTATTTTGAGACACTAAAAATTTCAGAAATTTTCAGAGGAAGAAAATGTTGAGGAAATTGTTGAGAGGCTCCTCGAGCCGGGGTTCAAAGGAAAAGGAGAATGAAGAGAATGAAAAGCCCAAGTACAACCTTCCTCGCACCATGGAGATCCGACCGTGTGAATGGCCATGTGATGCATTCTTGAAGGCAGCCAGAATTTATGAGGATTTCTATTACTTGGCTGAGAATGCAGGCATCACCGACTTTCTCCACGATCAGTGTAAACAGTATCTCCTACTCACTAATACTTTCATGCAAAATTTTCATTTTCATGCTAGGAGACCACCACCCTCGGTAGAATTTTACTTATATGATGAGTATAAGGAGATGTCGCTCTATGATTTTTGTGAGGTTTCCAAATTACCTTTTGAGGGCAGCGTCGAGGAACCACATCCTAGTGATGTGGAAGATTTTATTGATGAAATTACTGTAGGGGAAAGGAGGAAAGTATCAGATGCAAGAACTACTGGTATACATTTTCCTATCCTACGTTACTATGCAATATTTTCTAGTAGATGTTTAATTGGTCGCGAGAATAGTGGGGGCCTCAGTGCTCCTGACCTTGCCATTTTACGCCATGCTCTACTTCATGATAAAACTTTCAATTTAGGCGCTATGGTTGCTAAACGGTTGAGTTTAAACCGTACGAAGGGCCCCATTTTTGGAGGCATCTATGCTTCTCGTCTTGCTAAAGATGTTGAGATACCTATTAGACACTATGAGAAAGAAGAAAAGTTGATGCCCACTATTTACTTAGATTATCAAAGTATGGTAGCACATGATTTTCTTTGCTATGATAAGGAAAAGAGACTCATTGATAACCTGGTATTTAGTGAAAAGACTTGTCAGATTATTACCTTGCCTGCAGCTTCTTTGTTTAATATTCATTCAGGCACATACCTCATCATGCCCGCGGACATTCATGCATACTGGGAGCGGACATGATCCCTAGATCCTGAGCCAGAGCCCTCACCTGATCCATATCAGGAGTCTATTTATCAGTGGGATCCGCAGGAGCTCGCTAACCAGTGGAACCCCGAGGATCCTCCTCAGTACACCGGAGAGGGCTACTTTGATCCATGGGCTTAGACCAACTTAGGCCAAAATCCTAAGCTTGGGGGAGTACGTATTTCTCTCCGACATTACATTCATGTTCACACACTCATTCTAGTTGTCGATGTTCATACTTTTTCGTTGTATTATCCATGCTAGCTAGTTTATTTTCTTTTCTTGCTTTCTTCTTGTGTGTTTGAAAAACTTTGAGAAAAATCAAAAAAAATTAGTTATAGCTTTTAGCTAGTTTACTTTCCATGCTTGCTTAGTAGTAGTATCAATAAGAAAACCCAAAAAGATTTCTTGTTCTTCTTTTGCTTGTTGGGAGCTTTCCCGTGTAAATAGTTTTCTCGTTCTTTGAAATTCTTTTCTTTTCTTTGGGGGTCAAGAGGAGAAGACCACGATGAAAATGATGAGTGGCTCTCATATGCATTATTGTTGATCTAAAAAAGAGCCCATATTACCTTGTCTTATCCTTTGGATAAATGTTTGTAGATTCCAGCTTAGTCCAATGCACGTGCACTATTATTATTATCCACATCGTTTGGTCGTGCAAGTGAAAGGCAATAATGACGATATATGATGAAATGATTGAGATGAGGAATAGCTGGTATGAACTCGACCTATCTTGTTTTTGTAAATATGATTAGTTCATCGTTCCTGATTCAGCCTATTATGAACGAAACATGTTTGCAATGACAATTAGAGATTATAGTTACTCACTCCATGCTTAATTAGCTGGGAGTTTATAATGGTTTACCTTGTGTGCCAACATGCTATTAAAATGGTTGTGATGTAGTATGATAGGATGGTATCTTCCTTTGAATGATTCGAGTGACTTGGCTTGGCACATGTTCACGCATGTAGTTGAAACAAAATCAACATCGCCTCAACAATATTTATGTTCATGGTGATTTATATCCTACTCATGCTTGCACTCATTGTTGGTTAATCCTAATGCATGTTTATGACTGTGTCGCTCTCTAGTTGGCCGCTTCACATTCTCTTTCTAGCCTTCACCTATACTAAGCGGGAATACTGCTTGTGCATCCACTTCCATAAACCCCAAAGTTATTCCATATGAGTCCACCATACCTACCTATATGCGGTAATTTACCTACCGTTCCAAGTAAATTTGCATGTGCCAAACTCTAAGCCTTCAAATGAAATTATGTTTTGTATGCTCGAATCGCTCATGTATCAACTAGGGTTGTCTGTATCTTCCATGCTAGGTGGGTTATTCTCATGATGAGTGGACTCCGCTCATCATTCACGAGAAAATGCCTGGTAACCGGGATGCCCAGTCCCATGCTCAAATCAAATCAAAATAATTGCAAACAAAAATCCCCCAGGATTGTTGTTAGTTGGACGGTACCCGTTGTTTTGGACCAGCCGTGGAATGTGCTTGTTGGTGGTGGGGGAGTATAAACTTTAGCATTCTATTTGGGAACCGCCTATAATGTATGTAGCATGGAAGATATTAAGATCTCTTGGTTGTTATGTTGACAATGAAAGTATGCTGCTCAAAATATTATTTATCTCTGTTTTAAAAACTCGAGCTCTGGCACCTCTGCAAATCCCTGCTTCCCTCTGCGAAGGGCCTATCTATTTACTTTTATGCCGAGTCATCATCCTCTTATAAAAAGCACTAGTTAGGGAGCACCACTTTCATTTGCATGCATTGTTATTAATTGATATTGAGTATGACTGTGATTTCATTTGTATGCATTGTTATTAATTGATATTGAGTATGACTATGACTGGATCTCTTTTACAATGAATTACAATGTCTAGTCAGTCCTTGATCTTCAAGGGTGCTCTGCATTTATGTTTTGTGGTCTCAAAAAAGGGCTAGTGAGATACCATCTTGTTATATCATATCATGATTGTTTTGAGAAAGTGTTGTCATCCGAGAATTATTATTATTACTCGCTAGCAGATTATGCCATTGATATGAGTAAACGTGAGACCTGAAATGTAATTGTGAATATGATTAGTTCATAATCTTTGCTGAAAACTTGAATGCTGGCTTTACATGTTTGCAACAAGATCAAATAGAGTTTGTAAAAGTTTCTCTTTATCACTTTCAGTTTGTCAACTGAATTGCTAGAGGACAAGCAATGGGTTAAGCTTGGGGGAGTTGATACGTCTCCAACGTATCTACTTTTCCAAACTATTTTGCCCTTGTTTTGGACTCTAATTTGCATGATTTGGATGGAACTAACCCGGACTGATGCTGTTTTCAGCAGAATTGCTATGGTGTTATTTTTGTGCAGAAATAAAAGTTCTCGGAATGACCTGAAACTTCACGGAGATACTTTTGGAATTAATAAAAAATATTGGCGAAAGAATAAACCGAAGGGGGCCCACACCGTGGCCACAAGGGTGGGGGCATGCCCTACCCCCCTAGGCGCACCCCCTACCTCGTGGGCCCCCTGGACCTCCACCGACCTCAACTCCAACTCCATATATTCACGTTCGGGGAGAAAAAATCAGAGAGAAGGATTCATTGCGTTTTACGATACGGAGCCGCCGCCAATCCCTGTTCTTTCTTGGGAGGGCTGATCTAGAGTCCGTTCAGGGCTCTAGAGAGGGGAATCCGTCGCCATCATCATCATCAACCATCCTCCATCACCAATTTCATGATGCTCACCTCTGTGCGTGAGTAATCCCATCATAGGCTTGCTAGACGGTGATGGGTTGGATGATATTTACCATGTAATCGAGTTAGTTTTGTTAGGGTTTGATCCGTAGTATCCATTATGTTCTAAGATTGATGTTGCTATGACTTTGCCATGATTAATGCTTGTCACTAGGGCCTGAGTTCCATGATTTCACAAATGAACCTATTATGTTTTCATGAATATATGAGTGTTCTTGATCCTATCTTGCAAGTTGTAGTCACCTACTAAGTGTTATGATTCGGCATACCCCGGAGAGATAATAGTCGGGACACTTCCTGGTGATGACCGCAGTTTGAGGAGTTCTTGTATTCACTAAGTTCCAATGCTTTGGTCTGGTTCTTCATTAAAAGGAGGCCTTAATATCCCTTAGTTTCCAATAGGACCCCGCTGCCACGCGAGGATAGGACAAAAGATGTCATGCAAGTTCTTTTCCATAAGCACGTATGACTATATTCGGAATACATGTCTACATTATATTGGTGAACTGGAGCTAGTTCTGTGTCACCCTATGTTATAACTGTTGCATGATGAATGCTATCCAACATAATTATCCATCATTGATCCATTGCCTACGAGCTCATTTCATATTGATCTTTGCTAAGCTTTTCTGTTGCCACTGTTACGATTGTTACAAAACTGCTACTGTTACTTTTACTACCGTTACCGTTACATCCATACTACTTTGCTACTAAATACTTTGCTGCAGATATTAAGTCTTTCAAGTGTGGTTGAATTGACAACTCAGCTATACTTGAGAATATTCTTTGGCTCCCCTTGTGTCGAATCAATAAATTTGGGTTGAATTTACTACCCTCGAAAACTGTTGCGATCCCCTATACTTGTGGGTTATCAATTGACAACCCCTTTATCGCGTTGGGTGCAAGTTCGTTTGATTGTTTGTGCAGGTATTCGGTGATTTATGCGTTGTCTCCTACTGGATTGATACCTTGGTTCTCAAACTAAGGGAAATACTTATCTCTACTTTGCTGCATCACCATTTTCTCTTCAAGGGAAAAATCAACGCAAGCTCAAAAGTAGTAGGAAGAATTTCTGGTGTCGTTGCCGGGGAGATACGCCAAGTCAAGACATACCAAGTACCCATCATAAACTCTCATCTCTTGAATTACATTATTCGCCATTTGATACGTCCATTTTGCATCATGCTTTTATATAAATATTTATTGCATTATGGGCTGTTATTACACATTATATATCAATACCTATGGCTATTCTCTCTTATTTTACAAGGTTTACCATGAAGAGCGGGAATGCCGGCAGCTGGAATTCTGGCTGGAAAAGGAGCAAACATTGGAAACCTATTCTGCACTGCTCCAAAAATCTTGAAACTCCACGGAACTTATTTTTGGAATTAATAAGAATTATTGAGCGAAAGAAACGCCAGAGGGGGCCCACACCCTGGCCAGGAGGGTGGGGGCGCGCCCACCTCTACTGGGCGCGCCCCCTGTCTCCTGGGCCCTTGGTGGCCCTCCGGTGTCCATCTTCTGCTATATGAAGGCTTTTACCCTGGAAAAAATCGTGGGCAAGCTTACGGGACGAAACTATGCCGCCACGAGGCGGAACCTTGGCGGAACCAATCTAGAGCTCCGGCAGAGCTATTCTGCCGGGGAAACTACCCTCCGGGAGGGGGAAATCATCACCATCGTCATCAGCAACGATCCTCTCATCGGGAGGCGATCAATCTTCATCAACATCTTCACCAGCACCATCTCCTCTCAAAACCCTAGTTCATCTCTTGTATCCAATCTTGTATCAAAACCACAAATTGGTACATGTGGGTTGCTAGTAGTGTTGATTACTCCTTGTAGTTAATGCTAATTGGTTTACTTGGTGGAAGATCATATGTTCAGATCCTTAATGCATATTATTACTCCTCTGATTATGAACATGAATATGCTTTGTGAGTAGTTACGTTTGTTCTTGAGGACATGGGTGAAGTCTTGCTATCAGTAGTCATGTGAATTTGGTATTCGTTCGATATTTTGATGAGTTGTATGTTGTCTTTCCTCTAGTGGTGTTATGTGAACGTCAACTACATGACACTTCACCATTATTTGGGCCTAGAGGAAGACATTGGGAAGTAATAAGTAGATGATGGGTTGCTAGAGTGACAGAAGCTTAAACCCTAGTTTATGCGTTGCTTCGTAAGGGGCTGATTTGGATCCATATGTTTCATGCTATGGTTAGGTTTACCTTATACTTCTTTTGTAGTTGAGGATGCTTGAAATAGGGGTTAATCATAAGTGGGATGCTTGTCCAAGTAAGGGCAGTACCCAAGCACCGGTCCACCCACATATCAAATTATCAAAGTACCGAACGCAAATCATATGAGCGTGATGAAAACTAGCTTGACGATAATTCCCATGTGTCCTCGGGAGCTCTTTTATCATTATAAGAAATTGTCCAGGCTTATCCTTTGCTACAAAAAGGATTGGGCCACCTTGCTACACTTTATTTACTTGTTACTCATTACAATTTATCTTATCACAAAACTATCTGTTACCTACAATTTCAGTGCTTGCAGAGAAAACCTTACTGAAAACCGCTTCATTTCCTTCTGCTCCTTGTTGGGTTTGACACTCTTACTTATCGAAAGGACTACGATAGATCCCCTGCACTTGTGGGTCATCAAGACTCTTTTCTGGTGCCGTTGCCGGGGAGCGTCGCGCTTTTGGTGAGTGAAACATGGTAAGGAAACATTTATATAGTGTGCTGAAATTTTCTGTCACTTGTTACTATGTAAACTAATCCTTTAAGGGGCTTGTTCGGGGTATCTTCACCCCGACCAGAAGAGCAAAGAGTTGCTCCTCAACCTACTGAACCTATTGAAAATATTTACTTTGAGATTCCTTCGGGTATGATAGAGAAACTGCTAGCTAGTCCGTTTGCAGGAGATGGAAGATTGCATCCCGATTTACACCTTATCTTTGTGGATGAAGTTTGTGGATTATTTAAGCTTGCAGGTATTCCCGATGATGTTGTCAAAAGGAAGGTCTTCCCTTTATCTTTGAAGGGAGATGCATTGACATGGTATAGGCTATGTGATGATACGGGATCTTGGAATTATAAATTATTGAAGTTGGAATTTCACCAGAAGTTCTATCCTACGCATCTTGTTCATCCTGATCGTAATTACATATATAATTTCTGGCCTCGCAAAGGAGAAAGCATAGCTCAAGCTTGGGAGGCTTAAGTCAATGTTATATTCATGCCCCAATCATGAGCTCTCCAAAGAAATGATTATTCAAAAAAATTATGCTCGTCTTTCTCCCAATGATCGCAACATGCTCGATACTTCCTGTGCTGGTTCTTATATGCTGAAGACTATTGAATTCAAATGGGACTTATTGGAAAGATTTAAATGCAACTCTGAAGATTGGGGTTCCGACGATGGTAAGGAGTCAGGTATGACACCTAAGTTTGATTGTGTCAAATCTTTTATGGATACCGATGCTTTTCGTGGATTTAGAGCTAAGTATGGACTTGACTCTGAGATAGTAGCTTCTTTCTGTGAATCTTTGGCTACTCACCTTGATCTCCCTAAGGAGAAGTGGTTTAAATATAATCCTCCCGTTGAAGTAAAAGTAGTTGCACCAATTACAGTTGAAGAAAAGACTGTCACTTATAGTGATCCTATTGTTCCTACTACTTATGTTGAGAAACCTCCTTTTCTTGTTAGGATAAAGGATCATGCTAAAACTTCGACTGTTGTTTGTAAAAGTAATACTAGGACTTATACACCTCCTGAGCAAATTAAAGTTGAACCTAGTATTTCTATGGTTAAAGATCTCTTGGATGATGATTTAGATGGGCATGTTATTTTGTGGTGAGACTGCGAATATTGTTAGACCAGATACTAAGATACATAGACCTGTGGTAGGGATGCCTGTTATTTCTGTTAAGATAGGAGATCATTGTTATCATGGTTTATGTGATATGGGTGCTAGTGCTAGTGCAATACCCTATGACCTATATAAAGAAATTATGCATGATATTGCACCCGTTGAATTGGAAGGTATTGATGTTACTATCAAGCTTGCCAATAGAGATACTATTTCACCAATTGGGATTGTTAGAGATGTTGAAGTCTTGTGTGGGAAGGTTAAATATCCTGCTGATTTTCTTGTTTTTAGTTCCCCACAAGATGACTTTTGTCCCATTATTTTTGGTAGACCCTTCTTGAATACAGTTAATGCTAAGATTGATTGTGAAAAGGATACTGTTATAATTGGCTTAGAGGGTATGTCTCATGAGTTTAATTTTGCTAATTTTTGTAGACAACCTCGTGATAGAGAATCACCTAGTAAGGATGAGATTATTGGTCTTGCTTCTATTGCCGTGCATCCTACTGATCCGTTAGAACAATATTTGCTAGACCATGAAAATGATATGTTTATGAAAGAAAGAAGGGAAATAGATGAAGTGTTCCTTCAACAGGAACCTATTCTGAAACAAAACCTACCCGTTGAAATTCTAGGGGATCCCCCTCCACCCAAGAGTGATCCCGTGTTTGAACTCAAACCATTACTTGATAATCTTAAGTATGCTTATCTTGATGAAAAGAAAATATATCCTATTATTATTAGTGCTAACCTTTCAGAGCAAGAAGAAGAAAGATTATTGAGAACTCTGAAGAAGAATCGTGCTGCTATTGGATATACTTTGGATGATCTTAAGGGCATTAGTCCCACGTTATGCCAACACAAAATTAATTTGGAGGACGATGCCAAACCAGTTAGAGATCCTCAACGATGATTGAATCCTAAGATGAAAGAAGTGGTAAGAAAGGAGATACTGAAGCTCCTTGAGGCAGGTATAATTTATCCCGTTGCTGATAGTGATTGGGTAAGCCCTGTCCATTGTGTTCCTAAAAAGGGAGGTATTACTGTTGTTCCTAATGATAAAGATGAATTTATCCCGCAAAGAATTATTACAGGTTATAGGATGGTAATCAATTTTCGTAAATTAAATAAAGCTACTAAGAAAGATCATTACCCTTTACCTTTTATTGATCAAATGCTAGAAAGACTATCCAAACACACACATTTTTGCTTTCTAGATGGTTATTCTGGTTTCTCTCAAATACCTGTATCAGCGAATGATCAATCTAAAACTACTTTACTTGCCCTTTTGGTACTTTTGCTTATAGACGTATGCCTTTTGGTTTATGTAATACACCTGCTACCTTTCAAAGACGCATGATGGCTATATTCTCTGACTTTTGTGAAAAGATTTGTGAGGTATTCATGGATGATTTCTCCGTTTATGGATCCTCTTTTGATGATTGCTTGAGCAACCTTGATCGAGTTTTGTAGAGATGTGAAGACACTAGTCTCGTCTTGAAATGGGAAAAGTGCCACTTTATGGTTAATGAAGGCATTGTCTTGGGGCATAAGATTTCCGAGAGAGGTACTGAAGTTCATAAAGCTAAAGTTAATGCTATTGAAAAGATGCCATGTCCCAAGGACATAAAAGGTATAAGAAGTTTCCTTGGTCATGCCGATTTTTATAGGAGGTTCATTAAGGACTTTTCTAAAATCTCTAGGCCTCTGACTAATTTATTGCAAAAAGATATTCCTTTTGTCTTTGATGATGATTGTGTAGAAGCATTTGAAATACTTAAGAAAGCTTTGATCACTACACCTATTGTTCGGCCACCTGATTGGAATTTACCCTTTGAAATTATGTGTGATGCTAGTGATTATGCTGTAGGTGTTGTTCTAGGGCAAAGAGTTGATAAGAAATTGAATGTTAGCCAGTATGATAGTAAAACTCTTGATACTGCCCAGATAAATTATGCTACTACTGAAAAAGAGTTCTTAGCAGTTGTGTTTGCATGTGATAAGTTTAGACGTTATATTGTTGATTCCAAAGTTACTATTCACACTGATCATGCTGCTATTAAATATCTTATGGAAAAGAAAGATGCTAAGCCTAGACTTATTAGATGGGTTCTCTTGCTCCAAGAATTTGATTTGCATATTATTGATAGAAAGGGAGCTGAGAACCCCGTTGCAGACAACTTGTCTAGGTTAGAGAATGTTCTTGATGACCCACTGCCTATTGATGATAGCTTTCCTGATGAACAATTAGCGGTTGTTAATGCTTCTCGTACTGCTCCTTGGTATGCTGATTATGATAATTACATTGTTGCTAAATTTATACCACCTAGCTTCACATACCAGCAAAAGAAAAAGTTCTTTTATGATTTAAGACACTACTTCTGGGATGACCCACACCTTTATAAAGAAGGAGTAGATGGTGTTATTAGACGTTGTGCACCTGAGCATGAACAGGAACAGATCCTACGCAAGTGTCACTTTGAATCATATGGATGACACCACGCTGGAGATAGAACTGCACATAAGGTATTGCAATCTGGTTTTTATTGGCCTGCTCTCTTCAAAGATGCTCGTAAGTTTGTCTTGTCTTGTGATGAATCTCAAAGAATTGGTAATATTAGTAGACATCAAGAAATGCCTATGAATTATTCTCTTGTTATTGAACCGTTTGATGTTTGGGGCTTTGATTATATGGGACCTTTTCCTGCCTCTAATGGTTATACACATATTTTAGTTGCTGTTGATTACATTACTAAGTGGGTAGAAGCTAGTCCAACTAGTAGTGCTGATCATAGCACTTCTATTAAAATGCTTAAAGAAGTTATTTTTCCGAGGTTTGGAGTCCCTAGATATCTTATGACTGATGGTGGTTCACATTTTATTCATGGTGCTTTCCATAAGATGCTTGCTAAGTATGATGTTAATCATAGAATCACATCTCCTTATCATCCGCAGTCTAGTGGTCAAGTAGAATTGAGCAATAGAGATCTCAAATTAATTTTGCAAAAGACTATGAATAGATCTAGAAAGAATTGGTCAAAGAAACTTGGTGATGCATTATGGGCCTATAGAACTGCATGTAAATATCCTATGGGTATGTCTCCGTATAAAATGGTTTATGGAAAAGCTTGTCACTTACCTCTTGAACTAGAACATAAAGCATATTGGGCTATTAAAGAGCTCAACTATGATTTCAAACTTGCCAGTGAGAAGAGGTTATTTGATATTAGCTCACTTGATGAATGGAGAACACAAGCCTATGAGAATGCCAAGCTATTCAAAGAAAAGGTCAAACGCTGGCATGACAAAAGGATACAAAAGCGAGAGTTTAACGTAGGTGATTATGTGTTATTATTCAACTCTCGTTTAAGATATTTTGCAGGAAAACTTCTCTCTAAATGGGAAGGTCCTTATGTTATCGAGGAGGTCTATCGTTCTGGTGCCATAAAAATCAACAACTTCGAAGGCACAAGTCCGAGGGTGGTGAACGGTCAAAGAATTAAACATTATATCTTAGGTAATCCTATCAATGTTGAAACTAATATTATTGAAACCGTAACCCTGGAGGAATACATAAGGGACACTTTCCAGAACGTTCCAGACTCCGAAAAGGAATAGGTATGTGGTACGGTAAGTAAACCGACTCCAAAACAGTTATAATGGCAATTTTTATCAGTTTTGGAATATTTAAGAATTTTAGGAAGAAAGAAATAGTCCGGGAAGGACACGAGGCCTCCACGAGGGTGGAGGGCGCGCCCACCCTTCCTGGGCGCGCCCCCCTGTCTCGTGGCCACCTCGTGTGCCTCCCGGACTCCGTTTTCTTGCATGTTATGTATTTTGGTTGGTAAAAATTCATTATATAATCTCCCGAAGGCTTTGACCACCGTATCACGCAAATATCCTCTGTTTTCATTTCGAGCTATTTTTCTGACAGATCTAGAGCACCATGACGTCACCCTCCTTCAACAATGAAGACAAGGATGCTTGGCTATTGAAGATAGAGCTAAAAAGAGAAGAACCGGAAGAGATCAACAAGGAGGAAGGGATCAAGAAGGCCACGATCAAGCTCCGGCGGTGGAAGAAGAAAAGATCCCTCAACCTTTACCTAACCTCTTTACTCCAACTGAGATTGAAGCTTTCAAGATGATTGAGTTAGCTCGCATACAGAATAAGTATCTCACACAGGAGAATATTTTGTTGAAGGATCATATCGCCGGACTCAAGGGCATTATCCGCAAGCTGGAGGAGCTTTTACGCTCGATGTGCGATTATCCACCATCATCATCACCACCTCCATCACCTTCGAGGACATAATCACATGAGTATGGGCACTCCGCTTGGCAACTGCCAAGCTTGGGGGAGGTGCCCCGGTATCGTATCACCATCACACTCCTATCTTTACCGTTTTATTTTAGTTCGATCCTTTTAGTAGTATCTTAATCTAGTAGATTGAAGCTTTAGTATCAAGTAGTTTTGAGTCTTGCTTTGTGATCTCTTTATGTAATTGAGTCTGTGAGCTATGTATAATAAAGATTAGTGTTGAGTCAAGGGCTTTGCTTTCTTGCTATGATCTTGAGGAAGTAGAAAGTATAAAAAGAATAAAAGAGTTCATATTGATCTTATGAATAGTAACGACTTCACACATAGAAAGTACGAGGCATAAAAGTTGTTGAGAGTTGACAAACGTAGTTTTGGTCATCATTGCAATTAATAGGAAGTAATAAGGAAAGAGAGGTTTCACATACAAATATATTATCTTGGACATCTTTTATGATTGGGAGCACTCATTAAGTATGACATGCTAAAAGAGTTGACATTGGACAAGGAAGACAACGTAATGGTTTATGTTTTCTCACATCTCAGTTAAAGTATATTGTCTGACCTTCCAAACATGTTGAGCTTACCTTTCCCCCCTCATGCTAGCCAAATTCCTTGCACCAAGTAGAGATACTACTTGTGCTTCCAAATATCCTGAAACCAGTTTTGCCATGAGAGTCCACCATACCTACCTATGGATTGAGTAAGATCCTTCAAGTAAGTTGTCATGTCGCAGGCAATAAAAATTGCCCTCTAAATATGTATGGCTTATTAGTGCAGAGAAAATAAGCTTTATACGATCTTGATGTGGAAGCAATAAAAGCGACGGACTGCATAATAAAGGTCCACATACAAGTGGCAATATAAAGTGACTTTCTTTTGCATTAAGATTTTATGCATCCAACCCTAAAAGCACATGACAAACTCTGCTTCCCTCTACGAAGGGCCTATATTTTACTTTATGTTTCTACTTTATGTTTGAGTCAAGGTGACCTTCACCTTTTTCATTTTATCCTTTGGCAAGCTCCTCGTGTTTGAAAGATCTTGATATATATATCCAATAGGATGTAATTTAGCATGGACTATTATTGTTGACATCACCCAAAGGTGAATACATTGGGAGGCAACACAATAAGCCCCTATCTTTTGTAGTGTCCGGTTGAAACTCCATAACCACAAGTATTGCGTGAGTGTTAGCAATTGTAGAAGACTACATGATAGTTGAGTATGTGGACGTGCTGAAAAGCTCTATTCTTGACTCTTTCTGATGTTATGATAAATTGCAATTGCTTCAATGACTGAGATTATAGTTTGTTAGTTCCCAATGAAGTTTCTGAACCATACTTGACATTGTGAATTGATCGTTACTTGAGCATAAGAAATTACATGATAAAATCTATATATGTTGTTGTTATAAGAATGATCATGATGCCCTCATGTCCGTATTTTATTTTTATCGACACCTCTATCTCTAAACATGTGGACATATTTCTCGATTTCGGCTTCCGCTTGAGGACAAGCGAGGTCTAAGCTTGGGGGAGTTGATACATCCATTTTGCATCATGCCTTTATATCAATATTTATTGCATTATGGGCTGTTATTACACATTATATATCAATACTTATGGCTACTCTCTCTTATTTTACAAGGTTTACCATGAAGAGGGGGAATGCCGACAGCTGGAATTCTGGCTGGAAAAGGAGCAAATATTGGAAACCTATTCTGCACTGCTCCAAAAATCTTGAAGCTCCACGAAACTTATTTTTGGAATTAATAAGAATTATTGAGCGAAAGAAACGCCTGAGGGGGCCCACACCCTGGCCAGGAGGGTGGGGGCGTGCCCACGCCTACTGGGCGCGCCCCCTGTCTCCTGGGCCCCTGGTGGCCCTCCGGTGTCCATCTTCTGCTATATGAAGGCTTTTACCCTGGAAAAAAATCGTGGGCAAGCTTACGGGATGAAACTCCGCCGCCACGAGGCGGAACCTTGGCGGAACCAATCTAGAGCTCCGGCAGAGCTGTTCTGCCGGGGAAACTTCCCTCCGGGAGGGGGAAATCATCACCATCGTCATCACCAACGATCCTCTCATCGTGAGGGGGTCAATCTTCATCAACATCTTCACCAGCACCATCTCCTCTCATAACCCTAGTTCATCTCTTGTATCCAATCTTGTATCAAAACCACAAATTAGTACATGTGGGTTGCTAGTAGTGTTGATTACTCCTTGTAGTTGATGCTAATTGGTTTACTTCGTGGAAGATCATATGTTCAGATCCTTAATGCATATTATTACTCCTCTGATTATGAACATGAATATGCTTTGTGAGTAGTTACGTTTGTTCCTGAGGACATTGGTGAAGTCTTGCTATTAGTAGTCATGTGAATTTGGTATTCGTTCGATATTTTGATGAGATGTATGGTGTCTTTCCTCTAGTGGTGTTATGTGAACGTCGACTACATGACAATTCACCATTATTTGGGCCTAGAGGAAGGCATTGGGAAGTAATAAGTAGATGATGGGTTGCTAGAGTGACAGAAGCTTAAACCCTAGTTTATGCGTTGCTTCGTAAGGGGCTGATTTGGATCCATATGTTTAATGTTGTGGTTAGGTTTACCTTAATACTTATTTTGTAGTTGCGGATGCTTGCAATAGGGGTTAATCATAAGTGGGATGCTTGTCCAAGTAAGGGAAGTACCCAAGCACCAGTCCACCCACATATCAAATTATCAAAGTACCAAACGCGAATCATATGAGCGTGATGAAAACTAGCTTGACGATAATTCCCATGTGTCCTCGGGAGCTCTTTTCTCATTATAAGAAATTGTCCAGGCTTATCCTTTGCTACAAAAAAGATTGGGCCACCTTGCTGCACTTTATTTACTTTATTTACTTGTTACTCGTTACAATTTATCTTATCACAAAACTATCTGTTACCTACAATTTCAGTGCTTGCAGAGAAAACCTTACTGAAAACCGCTTATCATTTCCTTCTGCTCCTCGTTGGGTTCGACACTCTTACTTATCGAAAGGACTACGATAGATCCCCTACACTTGTGGGTCATCACCATTCGCCTCTCATTTTGCTCTCTGCCACTTCTAAAACGATTTTTGAAAAGATTCGTCTTTTTCTTCTCCCTTTTCTTCGCCCCTTTTCCGTTCGATCTTTTGTTTGCTTGTGTTACCATGTGCCTTCTTTTTTCTTGCATGTTCGCTTGCTAAAAAGTTTATGGATCCTCATCCACTTGCTAATCCTTTTAAGAGATCCAATTATGATGAACCAATTTCTAATGATTTGAGTGCATTAGATTATCTTTATGAGGTTTTGCTTGAAATCCGTGATCTAAAAATTGTGATGAAGTGCTTTATGAAGTGATTCACGATAGATCTTTGAATGAAAAGCATGATTGCAATGATGTTATTATAAATTCTATTTATGTCAGTTGTGTTAATGATATGTAAAACCCTAAGCTTGGGGGTGCTAATTTTGCTACGTCTACTACTTGTTGCAATGATCATGATTGAGGTGATTCTTCTTATGATCTTGAAAATTTATTTAAGCTCCATGATGAATATGATATTGATAATAATGTTTGCAATAATATTGAAAGTGGTTTTGGAAGAGTGTCAACTTTAGATCCCACATATTTGGAGAATGTTCAGTCTTATGAATTTTTTGATAAAAGTGGGTTTGGAGATGTCATGACTTTAGTTAATGTTAATCCCACTATTTTGGAAGAGTGTCAACTTTGGATGCATGTGGATCGTGTTGAGAATATGTTATGTGATAGATATATTGTTGAATTTTCTTGTGATCCTACATGTAATTATTATGAGAGAGGAAAATAAGGTTGTAGAATTTTTTATGTTACTAAATTACCTCTCTTCATGTTGAGATTGCTATCGTCTCTTTCTTCTTCCTTGCATATGCTTGTTTTTTATTGCCTTGATAATTTGTTTGATTATAAAATGCCTATGCATAGGAAGTATGTTAGACATAGATGTGTTTGTCATGTGTTCTTTGATGCTCTCTATGTGCTTCAATTCTTCTCTTTTATGTGAGCATCATTAAAATTATCAATGCCTAGCTAAGGACGTTAAACAATAGCGCTTGTTGGGAGGCAACCCGATTTTATTTTTGTTCTTTGCTTTTTTTCTCCTGTTTTGATTTAAATAATTCATCTAGACTCCGGTTAGATGTGGTTTTGTGTTTTAATTAGTGTTTGTGCCAAGTAAGACCTTTTGGACAGCTCATGGTGATAGTTGTTTTAATCTTGCTGAGAAACAGAAACGTTTGCGCCCAGGAAAATAATTTTCGTAATTCACATAAGCGTGATTTTGATCTGAATTTTTTGCTCTGGATTTTTACACAAATTTCCCAGGTTTTCCTAATTTTTCAGAATTGTTGGAGTTACAGAAGTATTCGAGAGTTACAGATTGCTACAGACTGTTCTGTTTTTGACAGATTCTGTTTTCTATGTGTTGTTTGCTTATTTTGATGAATCTATGGGTAGTATCGAAGGGTATGAACCATGGAAAAGTTGGAATATAGTAGATATTACACAAATATAAATAAAGAATGAGTTCTCAATAGTGCCATAAAGTGGTGATTTATTTTCCTAGGAGCTTATGAGATTTTCTGTTGAGTTTTGTGTTGTGAAGTTTTCAAGTTTTGGGTAAGGATTTGATGGACTATGGAATAAGGAGTGGCAAGAGCCTAATCTTGGGGATTACCAAGGCACCCCAAGGTAATATTTAGGGACAACAAGGAGCCTAAGCTTGGGATGCCCCGGAAGGCATCCCCTCTTTCGTTTTCATCTATCGGTAACTTTACTTGAGGCTATATTTTTATTCACCACATGATATGTGTTTTGCTTGGAGCATCTTGTATGATTTGAGTCTTTGCTTTTTCGTTTGCAACAATAATCCTTGCTGTACACACCTTTTGAGAGGGACATGCATGAATCGTGATTTATTAGAACACTCTATGTGCTTCACTTATATCTTTTGAGCTAGGAAATTTTGCTCTAGTACTTCACTTATATCTTTTTAGAGCACATCGGTGGTTTTATTTTATAGAAATTGTTGAAATATCATGCTTCACTTATATTATTTTGAGAGTCTCTAAACAGCATGGTAATTTGCTTTGGTTATAAATTTAGTCCTAATATATTAGGCATCCAAGAGGGGTATAATAAAAACTTTCATATAAAGTGCATCGAATACTATGAGAAGTTTGATTCCTTATGATTGTTTTGAGATATGAAGATGATGATATTAGAGTCATGCTAGTGGAGTAATTGTAAATTTGAGAAATACTTGTGTTGAGGTTTGTGATTCCCGTAGCATGCACATATGGTGAACCGTTATGCAACGAAGTTGGAGCATGAGATATTTTTTTATTGCCTTCCTTATGAGTGGCTGTCAGGGGTGAGCGATGGTCTTTTCCTATCAATCTATCCCCCTAGGAGCATGCGTGTAGTACTTCCTTTTGATGACTAATAGATTTTTACAATAAGTATGTGAGTTCTTTATGACTAATGTTGAGTCCATGGATTATAAGCACTGTCACCCTTCCACCATTGCTAGCCTCTCTTGTGTCATGCAACTTTTGCCGGTACCATACACCCACCATATACCTTCCTCAAACATCCACCATACCTACCTATTATGGCATTTCCATAGCCATTCCGAGATATATTACCATGCAACTTTCCACCGTTCCCTTTATTATGACCTTCTCAATTGTTAAATCTTGAGAGATGACCACCTTGACAAGTCCCAATACCTTAGAAGTTGAAGCATCACCGGATTGGACATGAGTGGGCATAGATAGAATTGGACGCACGTCCACCACCAAGTCTTTGCTCCCGGTCAAATGATTTGTTGCTCCACTATCGAGCAACCATGACACCCCACCAGAAGCAAACTCCTACAAGAGATCAATGCTTGGATTTAGGTACCCATTTTCTGAATGGGTCCTTTGATGTTAGTAACAAGGGTCTTAGGAACCCAAATAGACCAGTCAATGTACTCATAAGAAGAACCAACAAATTCGGCATAAACATGCCCATCACTAGCACAACACAAAACATAAGAGGGGTTAAAGTTGCCAGCTTTGTGGGCAATTTTTCCCTTCTTGGCATTACCACCCAATTTCTTGTTCTTCTTCTTCTTGTGAGCACCCTCACCCGCCCTGACAAAAGTTTCCTTGAGCGAGAGAGGTTGCTTGGTCTTGTTTTTCTTCTTCTTCTTCTTCTTTGACTTGGTTACAAACCCAAGTCCTTCCTTCCCTACAACTTCCTTTTGTTGCTCAAAAGGTCATTGAGGTTCTTCTCGCCTTGTATACAAGTCACAAGGCCCTTATCAAGTTGCTCTTTCAACTTGGCATTTTCCTCCACAAGATGCACATGCTCACAACAAGGGTTAGTAGCATGGGCATTATCAATTAGAACGGAAGGAGGGCAAGTGGAAAGCTCCTTCGTTAGCTTCACTTGGATTTGATCATGAGACTCTTTGAGAAAAGCATGAACACCCTTCAAGACCTTGTGAGCCTTGTCAAGTGTATCAAATTCTTCCTTGAGTCTATCATGGCCAACCCCAAGTGCGACATTCTCAGATTTAAGCACACGAGTAAGAAGAATAGCATGATCAAGATCTTTTTGCAATTTATCATGATCAACATTGTGTGACTCCTCAAGAGTCAAAATAAGATCTCGCTCTTCCTCTAGAGCAATGAAAAGATCCGCAATCTCATCGGCATTTTCACGACTATGCCCCTCCAACATGGAGATAGTATCCTCATGCGACTCAATGATATCATTGGCCTCACCAAGTTGTTCCAAGAGAGCAACAAAGTGCTTCTTGGACTCACCCTTGAGCTTGCTCACAAACTTGGTGAACTCATTCTCATCAACTTTCTCCACCTCACTATCATCAACACAATCTAACAATGAAGGAGTAGTAATGATGGTGGTTTTGATGTTAGGAGTTACCTTGTTGATATCTTTGTCCATGAGACACTTGGCAATGGTGTTTTCGTCGGAGGCACCGAAGAGAGACACCTTGGAGGGGGAAGATGTAGCAATGGCAATGGTTGTCGTTGCCATTGCTTCTCAACTTGTATCTTCCTCATCATCATCGGAGGGGTACTCTTCATGTGCCACCAAGCCCTTTGGAGGAGACTTCTTGGTGAAGTTGTTCTTGCTAGGGAAAGACTTGGCTTTGTCTTTGTGAATGAGTTTGCCACCATTGTCTTCCCTCTTCTCGCAAGGGCAATCCGCCACAAAGTGACTAACATTGCCGCAATTGTAGCAAGTCCTTACTCATTGCTTGTTCTTTGACCGACTTGAGTTGTTCTAGTGAAGTTGGGCCTTGAGTTCCTCTTGTTGCTCCAAAATTGCCTTGACGCAAGAGCCATGTGCTCATGGTAAGCATATTTGGTACCCTCAAGGCCATACTCCTCTTCTTCTTCCTCTTCTTCTTCCGGAATGGCCTTGGCCTTCAAAGCAAGGGTGGGAGTGCTTTTATTTGACAGGACACGAGCAAGAGCATTGTCGGCGGTCTTGTTCATGATGTTCATGGCAATAAACTCATCCAACACTTGGCTTGAGGTTAAGGTGTGAAAGTCCAACCTTTGACGAACCACGGAAGACATGGCCTTGTTGAATGGCATGATGGCCTTGAGAAACTTGCGCCTGATCCAAGTGTCATTCGTATCCTTGCTCCCATGGTCTTGGGAAAAACCGCAAGAGTTGTCACCCTCCGGTAGAGATCACGCAGATCCTCATCTTCTAGCATCACGAATTCATAGGCCTCATCAAGGACCACTTCAAAGTTCGACCGTTGGATGCTTGAGCTCCCCTTGTACATAAAAACAATGTGCTCCCAACAATCCTTTGCATGAGTGAAAGGATGTAAGTGAGACACATCTACAGGTGGGACCGCATCTTGAAGGATGAACAAAGTGGAGTGATTGTATTGATTGACCACTTCTTCTCTTGGAGTGAAGTTGTTTGGATCATGCAGGTAGAAGCCTTGCTCAATGATTCTCCAAAGGTTTGTTGAGCTGTGATTCAAATGAGACTTGATGCGAAAGACCCAATTAGCAAAATCACCTTTAACAAGCTTGGGAGGAGGGCCATGATTATTAATGCGAGGTGTAGGGAATGGTCCTCCATAGACTGGGGGAGGGGGAACCGAGGCAAAGGTTCCCGTCCCATTTTGTCTTGAGGGGAAGAAACATGAGTACCTTTAGTCACTTCCTTAGTGTAATTGGCCTCCGGCTCCGATGTGGTGGGATTAATCACAAGCAAAGGATCAGGAGAAGCTTTCATCCCCTCAAGCAATTATTTAAGCATGGAGTTGACTTCGGTCGTCATAGACATCTTAAGTAAAGCCATAGCTTCATTTAAGTCATCTCGTGTGATCGAAGTCAACTCCACGGCCACGGGCACTTCCTCCCCGGTGTCAACCATACTTTTCGGGTGGTGAAACCCTTAATAAAGAGACAAAGCTCTGATACCAATTGAAAGAAATCGATATGGTTGACTAGAGGGGGGGTGAATAGGCAACTACCAATTTTTAGCTTTTCTTAACAAAATAGGGTTTGCAAAAAATAGGTTGTCTAGATATGCGACTAGGTGAGCAACCTATATGATGCAAGCAACACAAGCAAACTAGAGATAAAACACAAGTAAAGCTTGCACAAAGTAAAGGTAAGAAATAACCACAAGTGGAGCCGGTGGAGACGAGGATGTGTTACCAAAGTTCCTTCCCTTTGAGAGGAAGTATGTCTCTATTGGAGCGGTGTGAAGATACAATGCTTCCCAAGAAGCCACTAGGGTCACACAATGCGAGATGTCATGATTCCACTAATGGTACCCTTGAAGGCGGCAACCAGACCTTTACAAAGAAGGTTAGGGCTCTCTCCAAAACTCAATTGGAGGCTCCCAACATAAGCACGAGGCTTCACCACAATGGATTGTGGCTCCGAGGATACCTCTTCCATCTAGGGTGTCAAAACACCCAGGAGTAACAAGTTGATGATGATGTAGAAGCCGGGGAACACTAATCGGTTTGGTGGAAGTGTAGATCGGGGGAACCTCCTCATATCCTCAAAGTATTGTGAAGTTTGAGTGATTGAGGAGGGAGATCTCAAGCTTTTGGTGGTTTGGGAAGGGAGGAGAAAAGCTTGTGCAAAGGTTAGGGTTGGGAGGAGGAAGAAGGGGGTTATAAATACCCCCACGGAGTATTTTCTCGTGGAGCAGCCGCTGCCCCGGGTACCCGGACTAAAGGGGCCCGGGCGCCCGGACAAAACAGAGGAAAACAGCGAAGTCCGGGCACCCGTGGGGGTCAAGGCCCCAGGCACCCGGAGTGGACAGGGGAGGCGCAAGGACCGGGACCAGGCACCCGGGGGCCGCAAGCCCCGGGCATCGGGAGCAGTGATAACCCACTAGTATAGGGGATCACAACAGTTTTTGAGGCTAGAGTATTCGACCCAAATTTATTGATTCGACACAAGGGGAGCCAAAGAATATTCTCAAGTATTAGCAGCTGAGTTGTCAATTCAACCACACCCGAAAGACTTAATATCTGCAGCAAAGTATTTAGTAGCAAAGTAGTATGGAAGTAACGGTAATGGTGGCAAAGGTAACAGTAGTAGTTTTGTAGCAATCGTAACAGTGGCAACGGAGAAGTAACTAAGCAAAGATCAATATGTGAAATCTCGTAGGCAATGGATCAATGATGGATAATTATGTCGGATGCAATTCATCATGCAATAATTATAACATAGGGTGACACAAAACTAACTCCAGTTAATGAATGTAATGTAGGCATGTATTCTGAATATAGTCATACATGCTTATGGAAAAGAACTTGCATGACATCTTTTGTCCTACCCTCCCGTGGCAGCGGGGTCCTAATGGAAACTAAGGGATATTAAGGCCTCCTTTTAATAGAGTACCGGACCAAAGCATTAGCACTTAGTGAATACATGAACTCCTCAAACTACGGTCATCACCGGGAGTGGTCCCGATTATTGTCACTTCGGGGTTGCCGGATCATAACACATAGTAGGTGACTATTGACTTGCAAGATAGGATCAAGAACTCACATATATTCATGAAAACATAATAGGTTCAGATCTGAAATCATGACACTCGGGCCCTAGTGACAAGCATTAAGCATGGTAAAGTCATAGAAACATCAATCTTAGAACATAATGGATACTAGGGATCAAACTCTAACAAAACTAACTCGATTACATGGTAAATCTCATCCAACCCATCACTGTCTAGCAAACCTATGATGGGATTACTCACGCACGGCGGTGAGCATCATGAAATTGGTGGTGGAGGATGATTGATTATGACGATGGCGATAGATTCCCCCCGAGGATGATTAGGGCTTGGCGGCGGCTCCGTATCGTAAATCGTGAAGAATCCTTCTCTCTGATTTTTCTCCCCAAAAGTGAATATATGGAGTTGGAGTTGAGGTCGGTGGAGGTCCAGATGGCCCACGAGGCAGGGGGCGCACCCTGCACCCTCGCAGACATGGTGTGGGCCCCCTTACGCTGATTATTTCGCCAATATTTTTTATTAATTCCAAAACGTGTCTCCGTGGATTTTCAGGTCATTCCGAGAACTTTTATTTCTGCACAAAAATAACACCATGGCAGTTCTGCTGAAGACAACATCGGTCCAGGTTAGTTCCATTCAAATCATGCAAGTTAGAGTCCAAAACAAGGGCAAAAGTGTTTGGAAAAGTAGATACGTTGGAGTTGTAGCAACTCCCCCAAGCTTAAACCTTTGCTTGTCCTCAAGCAATTCAGTTGACAAACTGAAAGTGATAAAGAAAAACTTTTACAAACTCTATTTGATCTTGTTGTTGCAAATATGTAAAGCCAGCATTCAAGTTTTTAGCAAATATTATGAACTAACCATATTCGCAATAACATTTAGGTCTCATGTTTACTCATATCAATGGAATAATGAACTAGAGAACAATAATAATAAATCTCAGATGACAACACTTTCTCAAAACAATCATAATATGATATAAAAGATGGTATCTCTCTAGACCTTTCTAAGACCGCAAAACATAAATGCAGAGCACCCCTGAAGATCAAGGACTAACTAGACATTGTAATTCATGGCAAAAGAGATCCAGCCATAGTCATACTCAATGTAAATTAATAATAATGCATACAAATGACAGCGATGCTCTCCAACTGGTGCTTTTTAATAAGAGGGTGATGACTCAACATAAAAGTAAATAGATAGGCCCTTCGCAGAGGGAAGCAGGGATTTGCAGAGGTGCCAGAGCTCGAGCTTTGAAATAGAGATAAATAATATTTTTAGTGGCATACTTTCATTGTCAACATAACAACCAAGAGATCTCGATTACTTCCATGCTACATACATTATAGGCGGTTCCCAAATAGAATGGTAAAGTTTATACTCCCCCGCCACAAATGAGCATCAATCCATGGCTGGCCCAAAACAACGGGTGCCGTCCAACTAACAACAATCCTAGGGGAGTTTTATTTGTAATTATCTTGATTTGATTTGAGCATGGTACTGGGCATCCCAGTTACTGGCCATTTTCTCGTGAATGATGAGCGGAGTCCACTCATCGTGTTAATAACCCACCTAGCATGGAAGATATAGACAGCCCCAATTGATACATGAGCTACTCAAGCATACAAAACATAATTTCATTTGAAGGTTTAGAGTTTGTCACATACAAATTTACTTGGAACGACAGGTAAATACCGCATATAGGAAGGTATGGTGGACTCATATGGCATAACTTTGGGGTTTATGGAAGTGGATGCACAAGCAGTATAAGCTCTTAGCACAAGTGAAGGCTAGAAAGAGACTGGGAAACGACCAACTAGAGAGCGACAACAGTCATGAACATGCATTAAGATTAACCAACAATGAGTGCAAGCATGAGTAGGATATAAATCACCATGGACATAAATATCATGGAGGCTATGTTGATGTTGTTTCAACTACATGCATGAACATGTGCCAAGTCAAGCCACTCGAATCATTCAAAGGAGGATACCACCCCATCATACCACATCACAACCATTTTAATAGCATGTTGGCACACAAGACAAACCATTATAAACTCCTAGCTAATTAAGCATGGCATGGGCGACTATAATCTCTAATTGCCATTGCAAGCATGTTTCATTCATACTAGGCTAAATCAGGAACGATGAACTAATCATATTTACAAAAACAAGATAGGTCGAGTTCATACCAGCTCCTCTCATCTCAATCATTTCATCATATATCATCATTATTGCCTTTCACTCGCATGACCAAGTGATGTGGATAATAACAATAGTGCATGTGCATTGGACTAAGCTGGAATCTGCAAGCATTTAATACATAGGATAAGACAAGGTAATAAGGGCTCTTGGTTAGATCAACAATAGTGCATATGAGAGCCACCCAACATTTTCATCGTGGTCTTCTCCTCTCGACCCCAAAGAAAAGAAAAGAACTAAAACTATTTATACGGGAAAGCTCCCAACAAGCAAAAAGAAGAAGGGGAAATCTTTTTGGGTTTTCTTTTAATTTTACTACTACAAGCATGGAATGTAAACTAGCTAAAGGATGCAACTATTTTTTTTGTTTTTCGTAAGGTTTTTCACTACAAGAAATATGTCAACTTGTGACCACCACTATTGGTCACTGAATGGTCACTGTTTTCCATTTGTGACTTTTTTGTGACCAAAAATAGAAGGTCAAAAGTTGGCCATCGTAAACTGACATTTTTAACCTTTCTTCTGGAATAGTCGTACACATTTATGACCAAAATATGTCTACTGTGGTGTTTTGGTCACAAGCAACCTCCCCAGACCACGTAGGCATCCAGCGTGGCAAGCTGATGTGGCACAAGAATCAGCCCGGTCCAATTCGGTTTTCTACATGGGCCGAGCCCATTAATTCGGCCTTTTTAATATTTATTTTTCCTATTAATTTTTGCTAGCTACATGGGCTGGCCCAGCAATTTGGCCTTTTTATTTCTAGATGCGGCCTTTTACAGCGTATAATCTTTTATTTTTTGCCATTTTATTTTCCACTGTTTTACATTTGTCCCAAGAGTTTCAGCTTTTCTTTTTCTCAGAAGATTGGTCCCACTTGTCGGTTTCTAGTAATGGGACCCGATTGTCAGGGTCAAGTTCTTTAGATTTCATTTCATAGTAAATAAGTAACCAATATCTAAATCAGCATTGGAAAAATATACTGCTTGAAATAGTAGCCAGAATGGCAATCACGGTATTACAACGTGAATACATTTTTTTGTGGGTAAACACGGATACATCATACAACACAAATACAATGGCAATGACAGTATTACAAGCTCTACTACTTCTATCGACCTTCTTCAACATGGACCTCCTTCAGTCCTTCTATAGCAGACACAAACTCTCCTTCTCCTTTCAACCTTCTTTTGCATGGAGCTACTGTGAGAGGAAATCTACAGTTAAGAACAAAATACGTATATAAGCAGTTGGATACATATCACTTTGGAAAGCACAAGATATCATTTGGCTGGACATGAATATCACTTGTGCATGGGACAGTAAAAGGAATTACAACTAAACAACAATTCAGCATGAATTGATAAAATGAATTGGCAAAGAATGCACTGTCCAACTGATTCAGCATGAGAGTCCGACGGTGACAACACTAAGCAAAATTCAGTAAAGCGTATAAATAGATTCAGACCAATTGGTAAAATGAAATCTACTCCATGAGATTTAGTCAACTTTAGGGAGCATCGCAGATTCAGACCAATATTTGCAAGCATGTAAATACTGATTCAACACTAGGGAGTACTGACTTTTTCTAGCAGCGAGAAAGTAACTCAATTTGGCAAGCAGTGCAATACCAAGTGAATTTAGTCAAACATGCAAGTGAATTTAGAGCAGTAGCACAAGGGACTAGTAGCACTAGGGACTAGGGACTGACAACAGTTGCACTAGATTCAGTCAAGTGAAAGTGAATTAGAGTAGCAGCAAAATCAAGGAACATGAGAGAGGTAGAGGGAGGCTCAACCATGAATTGCTGCTGCCCCATGGTTTGGTATGTAATTGTCGCCGCTCCTCCTTGTGGATGCCAAGGTCGGAGACGTCGCATCCGTGCGGGCATCCACCTCCTATCCGCACGAGCTGAAGCAAACCGTAGCAGGCAGTCCACAAGAACCTTCTTCCTCTTTGGTTGCACCAGCGGCGTCTGCAGATCCGCCATATCCGGAGGCTGACTTCTGAAATGAAAAATAGCACAATGAGATGTTAGCTTTGCCATGATGATATAGTAGTAACAGGGAAGCATACCAGGGATAAAATGTACACAGTGAAGGCAATAAATAACAAAGCAATAGTAACATATTGTCATGACAACCAGGACATAACCATCCCAATTCCATTTTACCATGTACTGTATAGTTTAAAATTGAAGCATATCAAGAAGAAATTGTAGGGTGTTAGAAGCATAGGGTGATTAGAAGAATGCATATTGGAGAAAATATGCAGTTACAAAAAAATGCATTATGTAAAAATTGACCAATGTTCAAAAGTTAAGCGATGCCGCAATTCTTAAGAGAAAATATGCAGGTCATCGTCTTCTAAAAGGACATATACTAACAATCCACCACTTCAGTACAAGTTGCAGTCATATATGAGTATCGATTTATGACTACTAGCTACCTTCAGACAACATGTCATGCAATGAAATGGAGTAACATTTTGCAATTACTCAACCACATGGGCACATACCGTTAGCAGAGGCTTGTCTTTAGGCCTCTCTTGTAACGCCTGCTGAAGTTTCTCTGCACCATAAATCTGCACAACTTCACAGGTTAGCAGAAGCCTGCGCACTCGAGTATTCGGACAATCAATCACTCTCGAGCTACAATACCTGGACAGAGTTAAGGCCATGCATAAAAACATGACAAGCATTTCCGATAAGAGGAACGGCCAGCGCTTGGAGCGAGCGGAAAATCACGGAGTCTTCAACCCCGTTAACTTCTTTGCCCACTGCATTGAGGAAGAGATGCCATTTAGAAACTGCTACAAAGAGTTAAACAGTAAAATCTCTTTCTCTTGTTCCACCTCGTATCATGAGAGCACAATAAAGAATGCATAGCCAAGAGCGCCACATTTATAATCTCATTGGGCTGAATTCAGATTGTTAAGAATACAGGCACTAGAAAGAATATAGCAACAATGGTGACATCAAACAAGCATTTTGATTCAGCAATGGTTCTGTTTTGGCATCAAACAAACTGAAAATGGTGCAATGCTGCATTTTTATGCAGTTAGCAAGAGTGTGAATCAGGACAGTGCTAACGCCACAATAATCAACTCATCATGCATATAAAGACATAATCCCTCTTTGTGTACTGAAAATGCTGAAACTAATGCACATGCGTCACTAGTGAGACAAAATTCAGGTCTCAAGTGGCAAGATACAGCTCAGAATAGACTAGCAAGGAAGCAGATCTGAACCGGGCCCAGATTCGCAGAACCAATGGGCACACCTCCGCGTGCATGAGCTCCGGATCCACCCTTTTGCTCCCCGCGTCCCGGTCCGACACCGAGCTCGTGGCCTGCGATCCCTCACCTTCACCAACGGCACAAAATCAAATCAGAACCTCGGCTGGAGAAGGAGAAACACAAAATTGGAAGGGGGGAAATGCAGACCTTCGCGCAGGAACACGACAGACAACGCGTTCCTGGACGGCGGCGCCCTCCTCTCGCCGCCAACCTGATCGGCACGGACTAGAATCAAAAAATGAACAAAAATAACCAATCGCGGCCGGAATTTACACGCCCCAGCTAGCTGATCCGTGCCCGGGAACAGGCGCACGGGTTCCGCGCGGGGTGCAACGGGGGAGAGGAAAGTACCTTGGGGCTGGGGATGACGGAGGAAGAGACGAGCTGGGCGCGGGCGCGGCCGGCCGCGCGGAAGCAGTCGAACAGGCACCCCATCCCCATCCTCCTCACCGCATCCCCCTCGCCGAGCGCCGAGCCTTGGAGCCATGAAGGCGAGATTTCATCCGCCCGTGCGGAGCCGATTGCGCGTGCGGAGCCTTGTGGCCGAGGAGGCGCGCGGCCCTGGACCATGCGTACAGCACGACCAGGAGGAGGAAAAGCATGTCAGCGGCCAGCGACACGGCCGTGTTACCGGAGGCACCGTGGAATAGGATCCAGGAGGCGATGATGGTCGCTAGGAGTAGGGCGCTCAGGTCGGCCCGGCCTCGGCGCCACAGCACCACGTCTACGATGAGCGTCGTCGACGGGGGGTGGGTTTGGGGGCGGCGGCGGATCGAGATCTGAGGGAGGGAGAGGGCGGCGGCTGTGGGTGCGTAGGAGAGAGGGGGACGAGAGGACGAGTGGTGCGGGTTGTGTTAGAGTTAGTTGGTTGAGACGGTGAGGGGGTCAAGTGTGCCATTGGATCCGGGACGATCAGACGGTTCAAATCGCCTAAGGTAGGGTGATCCGGGGGAGATGTCCTGATTGGTTGGAGATTCCGGGTGTAATTTAAAATATAGTCCCTAAGTGCTAGAAACAAAGGGGTTTATGAAGCAACTATCAATAATATTTTGCAAAATGGAACCACTAAAATTTTCACTCAAGTTATACCACATTTTATGGATGATAACCAACTTGTATGCATTTCCGATCGTTCTAGCCTTTTTTGGCCATTTAAACCAACTTGTACCAAATCAGGAGGAACCGGGTCAAATTTAAACTACAAAAACTTCATAGTTTGCTCATTGTTTTTTCCAAAAAACATTTTTCGGTATACATGTATATATTTCATCACAGAACACTATGAGTGTTGTAAGATTCCACCCGCAGCTACGAACAGTTATGCCCATGGTTTTAACAGCATTTTGAAATTGGCATAAAGAATTAAAGAAATCAAAAAATGCAAATCCTTTGCACTGTGTCATCATATGTGATCTAGTGTCTAGGGTGCATCTTGGAATGGCAAACAATGTTGCCTAAGAAATTTTTCATTTTCTTTGGACGAAAAAACAAATTTCCATTTTTTGAGTGCCCGAAATGAGGTTTTTTCGTGAAGGACCTACCATATATTTGTTGCAAAATTGTACCAAATCAATTTTCTAAAAACTAGGACATATTTAATGCACAATTGACCAAATGGTTCGGTGTAAAAAGTTTTGATCCACCTCTGGTGAAAAAGACAAATTCCCGCCGATTCAGTTGGAAGCGGGTCAAATTTGAACTGTAGCTACCTCGTAGTTTGCTCTTTATTTTTTTCAAAAATCATTTCTAGGTACATAAGTATCTATTTAATCAGAGAAACACCAAAAAAATTCCAAGATTCAACCACTAGCTAGGAACGGTCAAGCCCGCCGTTTTGACCGCATTTTGAAACGGGCATAAAAAATTTAAAAAAAATCAAAAAATTGGAAAACCTTCGCATTGTGTCATTATATGTGACCATGTTTCCAGGAAAAATAATAAACTTGTAATACGGAAATTATTTAAAAAAGGTGTTCTCAGAAATGAGCTGTCATGCGTGAAGATTCATGGCTTTCAAGCCAAATGATCAATCTTATGGCCACATTCATGGAGTAGTTTGTTCAAATGATCTCATATTGTGCACAAGGATGCATATTGGAATTCCAAACAATGTTTCCTAAGGGAGTTTTCACTTTCATTGCACAAAAGAGCCATTTTCCATTTTTTGAGTGCCCTAAATGAGGTTTTTTTGTGATGGACCTACCAAATAATTCTTGCAAAATTGGAACAAATCATTTTTCTAAAATATTAGGCCATATTTAATGCACAATTGACCAAATGATTGGGTGTAAAAAGTTTTGATCCACCTCTGGTGAAAAAGACAAATTTCAGCCGATTTAGTTGGAAGCGGGTCAAATTTGAACTACAACTACCTCATAGTTTGCTATTTATTTTTTCCAAAAATCATTTCTAGGTACACAAGTATCTATTTAATCAGAGAAACATCAAAAGTTTTCCAAGATTCAACCACTAGCTAAGAACGGTCAAGCCCGTCGTTTTGATCGCATTTTGAAACGGGCATAAAAAATTCAAAAAAAATCAAAAAAATTGGAAAACCTTCATATTGTGTCATTATGTGACCAAGTTTCCAGGAAAAATAATAAACTTGTAATATGGGAATTCTTTTAAAAAAGTGTTCTCAGAAATGAGCTATCATGCGTGAAGATTCATGGCTTTCAAGCCAAATGATCAATCTTATGGCCACATTCATGGCATAGTTTGTTCAAATGACCTCATATTGTGCAAAAAGGTGCATCTTGGAATTACAAACAATGTTGCCTAAGGGAGTTTTCACTTTCATTGCACAAAAGAGCCATTTTCCATTTTTTGAGTGCCCAAAATGAGGTTTTTTTGTGAAGGCGCTACCAAATAATTCTTGCAAAATTGGACCAAATAATTTTTCTAAAATACTAGGCCATATTTAATGCACAATTGACCAAATGGTTGGGTGTAAAAAGTTTTGATCCAGCTCTGGTAAAAAAAGACAAATTTCCGCTGATTCAGCTGGAAGTGGGTCAAGTTTGAACTGCAGCTGCCTCCTAGTTTGCTCGTGATTTTTTTCAAAAACCATTCTTATGTAGAAAAGTATCTATTTCATTAGAGAAACACCAAAATTTTTCCAAGATTCAACCACTAGCTAGGAACGGTCATACCCGCCATTTTGACCACATTTTGAAACGGGCATGAAAAATTCAAAAAAAACAAAAAAATTGGAAAACCTTCGCATTGTGTCATTATATGTGGCCAAGTTACCAGGAAAAATAATAAACTTGTAATACGACAATTATTTTTAAAAAGTGTTCTTAGAATCGAGCTATCATGTGTGGAGTCAATGCCTTTCAAGCCAAATGATCAATCCTATGGCCATATTCATGGCATAGTTTCTTCAAATGATCTCATATTGTGCACAAGGGTGCATCTTGGAATGGCAAACAATGTTTCCTAAGGGAGTTTTCATTTTCTTTGGACGAAAAATTCATTTTCGATCTTTTTGAGTGCCCAAAATGAGTTTTTTTGTGAAGGGCTTACAATATATTTGTTGCAAAATTGTACCAAATCAATTTTCTAAAATACTAGGACATATTTAATGCACAATTGACCAAATGGTTGGGTGTCAAAAGCTTTTATCCACCTCTGGTGAAAAAGACAAATTTCTGCCGATTCAGCTGAAAGCGGGTCAAGTTTGAAATGTAGCTACCTTATAGTTTGCTCTTTATTTTTCCCAAAAATCATTTCTAGGTACATAAGTATCTACTTAATCAAATAAACACAAAATGTTTTCCAAGATTCAACCGCTAGCTACGAACGATCATGCCAGCAATTTTGACTGTATTTTCAAACGGGCATAAATAATTCAAAAAAAATCAAAAAATTAAAAAACCTTCGCATTGTCTCATTATATGTTACCTAGTTTCTAGGAAAAACAACAAACTTTGACTATGTTAAATGTCTTAAAAAAGTGTTCTCATTTCCTTTTGCACTAGTTTCTTCAGTTTTCTTTTTCATTTCCATTATTCTTTGCTTTATATTGTTTCTTTTACCAGTTTTTGTTTTTCTGTTTTTCTTTATCTCCTTTTGTTTTTATTCTACATTTTTCATATACATGAAGAACCTTTTTGTAATATACATGTTTAATACTTGGTCAACATTTTTAAATACAAGTTTCATGTTTTTAATACTTGGTCAACATTTTTAAATACACATTTTTAATAATTTTCAATAGATTGATTAACATTTTTTAAATATAAGATTAATTTTTTAATACATGGTCACCATTTTTTATACACATTTTAACATTTTTAAATGCTTGATTCACATTTTCAAAAACAAGTTTTTTTAATACACTGTCAACATTTTTCTATACATATTTTTAACATTTATCAAATGCTTTATTAAAAAATCAAATACAAGATTAACATTTTTAATACATGATCAACATTTTTTTATACACACTTCAACATTTTCGAATGCTTGATTAAAATTTGAACTCCGTTTACTTATATGGATTTAAAGTCATGCGAAGCCCACATTTTTCATTAGATGCACGTTCAATAGGCATATAGGCTATTGGCCTAGTCGGCGGAAGAAAAATAAAGGCCTTGTCCAACCGAGGCCCAAGCCCAGCAAGTCATTGTAGTGCTTAAATGGCGCTGGTTCGGTAGTATATCACTCAGGGTGTGTGGCCTGTTGGTTAGTGTGGAGGGAAAGGGAAGGGGAGGTCGCGAGTTCGATTCCCCGATGGGCATATTGTCACGTCCCTAGCCTTGCTATGCACTTGGACTAGCTTGGTTGCTGCATCATGTCTAAATCTATTTGAAATTTGAAATAGGGATTGCTCAAACCCTAGCACCAGATTGAATTAACTACGTTCAAATATAACTATTCTCAATGAACCCAAAATGCCCTTCAGAAAAGTTCATCATTTTTGGATTGGTTTTAAACCTCTGCCAAAAATGATGCACATATTTCTAGGTCCATTTTTGGATTTTTGAGTTAATTCATAAAGTATTTGAATTTGGGCATTTAAATGCTATAAATAATTTAAATGCTCAAATAATTCTGAAACTAAATGAGGGCTGTTGCATATATTTCAAATAGTCCCAAAATTATTTTCAGGATTTTACAAAATGGGTTAGTATTTTCACTAATTCAAAATAGAATAAAAGAAATAGAAAAACTGGAACAAAAGGAAAGAGAGAACTTACCTGGGCCACTTACCTGGCGCCCACCAAGCCCACCTGGGCCTCACCTGTGCAGGCCCAGCCCACCTGGCCTAGTGCCAGTCATCCCCAACCTCTGCCAGTAGGCAGAGGAGGGACAACGCACGGCGCGCGCGCGGGCGCCACGCCACCAGGCTGCCTGCCTGCGTCGCCTGGCCACCGCGACGCCTCGCGTCTTCTCCTCGGCGCCGCCTCGACCCCCTGGACATCACTCTCCCCTCCTCTGGCCTCTCCCTCGTCCTCTCCCGCTACGAACGACGCGCCCGTAAGCCGCCGCCGCCGTAGTCGACGCCACCGCCTCCCCCTCACCTCTCCGACGCGCCCCCGAGCTCCGCCGTGACGTCCCCGTCCTCACCACCGAGCCACAAGACGCCGGACGCCCTGGAGCGCCGTCATCGACGCCATCTTCGTCCTCTGCACCGACGGCCGCCGTCGCTTGATTCGCTGCCCACAGAGCGTCCCCGGCCTCGCCCTCGCGCTCGTTGGACTCGCGGTGAGCCGCTGACCCGTTCCCCTCTTCTTCCCATGCCAGTTGGCCGCTCTAGCCGTTGTTTCCGCCGGACCCGAGAGCTCGCCGCCGCCGTGCCTCGTCGCCGTCGTGGCCAAAGCCACCGTGGCTCAAAGCCGGGCACACCACTGTGCTCCAAACCTCACCAGGAGCACGTAGCACACACCAACGCCTCCCCTAGCGCCCCGCATCGCCTAACCCGCCGTTGGCCGAACTCCGGCGGCCGCAAAAGAGCTCGCCGCCGTCAGCTCCGGCCACCCCAGCTACTGCCGCTTGTTGCTTTGGATGCGCCTCACTCCAAGGAACGCGTAGGACCAAACCATGGTCGTTTTGGTCAATCGTGGGCAAAACCCGAGCTAACCCAGTGTGTCTCCGCCGCGTTTTGGTCGCCGCCGGTGCAACTCTGGCGATGGTGACGTGGCAGATTAGTTTAGGCTAATGACGCACTTAGTCAACACCTAGTGACACTGACAGCAGGGCCCCACCTGCTAATTAATCATAGATTAGTTTCTGTCTAGTTTTAACTAATCCTAGTGGCCCCACGCGTCAGCGTTGACCATGCTGACGTGGCCATTGACTGGGTCCACATGTCAGTGACCCTAACTGGCACTGAGACACTGACCAGTGGGTCCCACTGGTCTGGTTTGACCTGGACCGGTTCAGTTGACCTGCTGACGTCACACTGACGTCAGGCTGACGCAGTAAATCATTTACTGGATTTATTCTTATTCAGGTAATTCCAGAAAATAGTATAAACTTCTAAAAATCATAGAAATTCATCTATAACTCCAAATCAAACAAATTATATATGAAAAATGATCGGAAAAATCCAATCTATCCATCTGTACCATTTTCATGCATGTTAGAACAACTTTTGTTCACTGTTTAGGTCAAATCAAATAATGGCATATGAATATCTACATATGGAGTTTGAACTTGAATCTTGTATTCAAACCAACTCCATTTAATCTGTTGCTAGTTGCATTAGCTCAAATCACAGCATATTGCCATGTCATGATCATGCATCATATTGTGCATTGCATTGATTCTGTTTCCTTCTCTGTTGCTGGTATTTGTCCCCTCTCAATAGACGTGGTTCCGACGATGAGTTCGATGACACCAATGAAGAACTATATTATCTTCAGAAGTGCCAGGCAAGCAAAACCCCCTTGTTCATCTCGATACAATCCCACTCTCTCGCTCCTGCTCTCTTTTACTGCATTAGGACAACAATGATTCATCTGTTACTTGCTGCGGTTGCTGAACCCTTTATCCTTTGCATGACCTGTCATTCCACAGTAAATAGATGAAACCCACTAGCATGAGTAGGAGTTGTTTGAGCCCTGTTGTGCCTACTCATTCATGCTTGTTTGTCATGCCTGCTACTGCTTAGAGTTGAGTCAGGGCTGATTCATCGGGGATGAATCAGAGGTGTGTGAACATGTCCTACTGTATGTGTGGGCAAAGTGTGTGAACACGATTTGGTAAAGGTAGCGGTGAGAGGCCATGTAGGAGTACATGGTGGGTTGTCTCATTGTAGCCGTCCTCAGGAACTGAGTTCTGTGTTTGTGATCCATGATTCAGCTACTACCACGCATTGGGCCCGAAACCAATGGACCCTCTCGGCTTCTTAATCACCCTTGTCCTTGGTCCAGGAGTTGCAAGTAGTTTCTGGTGTTTGTAGTATGCTGGAGGCCGTGCGCAGCGCTGACCGAAGGGGTGGGCTGTGATGCGGTAGGCACGTGGCACGGTGTACCGGGCGCCCGTTTGGTGTCTCGGGAACCCTGCTCACATCGTTTGGGGCTGTGAGCGAAACTCCGGCCGGATCTCCTCATGGATGGAACCCGAATAGGCGATAAACCTGGACTAGAGACTTGAGTGTTTAGGTAGGCCGTGGCCGACACCCACGTTGGGCTTCCGCTTGAAGGTTGCCGAGTACATGTCGTGTAAACGGCGGTAAGTGGTGAGCGCGTGTGTGAAGAAGTACACCCCTGCAGGGTTAACATCATCTATTCGAATAGCTGTGTCCGTGGAAAAGGACTTCTGGGTTGCCTGTACAGTTCATAGACAAGTGAAAGTGGATACTCTAAAATACGCAAGATAAGCGTGAGTGCTATGGATGGCGTTCTCGTAGGGAGACGGAGCGGATCCATAGTGGTGTATTGATATGGTGAACATGTGGACTCGTGTGCGCCACCTCAAAAGAGTTACTTGCAGTCGTAGTTCAGGATAGCCACCGAGTCAAAGCTGGCTTGCTGCAGTTAAGCCCCACCATCCCCTTTATTGATAATGATGCATATGTAGTTAGTTCTGATGTAAGTCTTGCTGGGTACATTTGTACTCATGTTTGCCTATTTTATGTTTTTGCAGAGAGACCTCGGTCTCGCTAGTAGTTCCGCGTGGACTTCAACGTTTAGCTTGATACCTCAGCTACGATCTTGTGCCCTCGGCAGGATCTAGTAGATAGTCAGGCTTCTAAGCCTTTTTCATGTGTAGATGTCTATACTCAGACATGTTAGCTTCCTCTTGTGCTTTGACTTGTATGCTCTGAATGTTGGGTTATGAGACCCATGTTTGTAATATCTCGCTCCTCGGAGCCTAATGAATAAATACTTGAGTCGTAGAGTCATGTTGTGATGCCATGTTGTATTTGCACATATCGAGCATATTGTGTGTATGATATTGAAATGCTTGGTATGTGTGGGATCTGACTATCTAGTTGTTTATCCTTAGTAGCCTCTCTTACCGGGAAATGTATCCTAGTGTTTCCACCGAGCCATGGTAGCTTGCTACTGCTCCGGAACACTTAGGCTGGCCGGCATGTGTCCTTCTTCGTTCCTGTGTCTGTCCCTTCGGGGAAATGTCACGCGATGAATACCAGAGTCCTGTTAGCCCAGTGCTACAGCCTGGATTCACTCGCTGATGACCGACACGTTCGATGCTGGGTCATGGATGCCTGTCCCTGTAAGTCTGTGCCACTTTGGGTTTACGACTAGCCATGTCAGCCTGGACTCCTTATCATATGGATGCTAGCTACACTATCATATACGTGTGCCAAAAGGCGCAAACGGTCCCGGGCAAAGGTAAGGCGACACCCGTGGGGATACCGTGCGTGAGGCCGCAAAGTGATATGAGGTGTTACATGCTAGATCGATGTGGCATTGAGTCGGGGTCCTAACAGCTTTGGTATCAGAGCCTGACTGCCTGTAGGATTACCAAGCCAAACTGGACGAAGTTGAGTCTAGAAATGCTTTAGTTATATGTAGGGGAATTGATTGTGGGTTGGAACGTAAGGCTCTTTTTACTCCTTATACCTCATGGCCTTCTGATCTGAGTCAACCTCTTCTCTTCTACGGGGATTAAGAACTAGGCCTTCTCATCTATCTATCAGGATGACGTGTTACTAATCCATACACTTATAGAATTGTTAGTTTCAAATCTTAGTTCAGTTTTACTACTTCTGTATGTTCATAACTGTTGATTTAGAAACCTTGATATTGTGCTTCGGAGTGGCTATGCCACCATTATTGTAGCATGTCTCCAATCCTTTTGAGCATTTACAGCCGTTATGTTGTCCGAGTCATCCCAGGTTTCTAAACAATCTGATGCACTTGCAAATCCTTTTCCTCTGGTTTTTATGTTCCTTTGGGCCAGGTTAATCACACTAATTGCTGAGTTGAGGTATTCTATTACCTCGACATATATGTTGGAGTAAATATTATGACCCTAGGTGTCTTAGGGGATCATCTAGTAATCTAGCCATGATTTTTGTCCCAGTGTGATGATTCTGGCCGTCATTCTCGAAAGCATCCCGTGATGCCACTTAGTAGTAGGTATTCTATTCCTGGGTTCTTGAACCCGAGATTCACCCTACTTACCTCGTGTTGATAGTGTTGCTCGTACCTTTAGGTTATTAGTAACCTTTGCGATAGTTCTTAAGGTTTGTGGTATATCGTTCTTCCAAATACTATGAACCGCTTATGGCAGAAGTTCCTCGCTGAACCAGGATCACAATTAGAGTACTCTTGAGGAGTTCTCCATTTATAATTGTGAATCTGCCAGCTCTACCTTTCCGCATGGGTTATCCGGAAGAAATGTTGAGCTTCGCTCGACATACTAATCTATGCATCCACAACTCTGAAAGTTATATGTTCCTTTGAGTTGTTCTCTTTAGTTGTGTCCTGACCCTCGTCTATCAATTGATAGTCAAGAGTAGGCTTGCATTCGTTTATCGATGCCTATTACTCTTGTGGTCCGTCAAGCCATTCTATCCGGAATGACTTGGAGAAACAAACTCCGGTACCTCAGCCATATCTAGGATTGGGTCAAAGCAGTTGTATTCCGCAGATCAAAATGCCAATCTAGCTTTTGATTCTGTTCTACCCTGAAGTATTGCCCTCTTTATGTCAGGAACGTCATGAGAATTGCACCTTCCCTTATGAATTCTTGACGTAGTGATACTTCTCGCTATCATTATTCATTCCTCGGTTTCCGTGTTATTGTAACCAGAATGCCGACAAGTGAATCGTGGTGTGTGAAATCAATACTGCTAGCAACTCCGTTGCTTGGTAGTTAAATGGACGATAACCTCATTCTTAGCGTGTTGATTATTGAATCATCACCCTAAGGTTGATTGTGCCACCTAGTCCATTTTCCTGGTGCACTCTTTGATCAATGAATTAGGATTATTCAGTCCCTTGCTTATTTGATCATATCGTCTTGCCCTGAAAAGCAAGATTGTTCTTGAGCTTAGTAACATATCGGTGGTTCGTGATTTTCCGAATATCTTCTCGGAAGTATCACCAGGTTGTCACCTGACCGCTATGTTGAGTTCGTGATCAAGTTGGTTTCTTATAAACCATCCCCTTCTCCAAGAATTTGTGTTGCATACCCCTGAGTTGTTTGGTCAAGCTAAACAACAACTTGGAGAGTTGGAAGATGAAAGCTTGTCCGACTTAGCTCATTCCAAAGGGATGATTTTGTGTGTGTGTTGAAGAAAGATAATATCTTCATTGATTGATCCTCGTGATCAGTTGTTGGACCTTTTATCTTGCCAAAACTTTGATTTGAGTGTGGGCTATTCTCAAATCAAATCAGAACCAACGATGTTCGTAATGTTGTCTTACTCGTGAATTTTCCTCGAGCATACACCATTATATCTTTTGGGTCTGACCAATACTATCACCTTGTTCACATAGTTGTGGAATTCCATCTCCATGGGAATCTGGATGAATTGTTGTTGAGCCCATCGACAACCTCCTTGTCTTCTCCATAATTTTGTTAAACATTAAGCTAGTGTTGGAAACTTTTGAAAGCATTTGTTCATGCTATCTCATGAAACTTATGTTCGGATGTAAGAAGTGACTTCCTCTAGTTCATGTGCATTTGATGCAAGTTGCCGCTGTGGATTCGAGAAAGTCAATGTTGCTTCCTTGGAATCATCCCAAGTTAGTCACACATGTGCAAAGTATACTATGGTTTGGTAGATTAATTACCTCCACTCCATATGTATTCCGTAGCACACCAAGCCACTGATTGATTTGTTCAAGGAGAAGAAGTTCCTTCTTAAGAGCAAGACTTATGCAAGGACTTCGATATCCTCGATGATGGTTCCCCTCCTGAACTCGGTAGTGTTCTATTATAAGACTACTGTGTGGTCATGCTTGTCTCGGACAACGTGTTCACATGTTGTAGCAGAACCAGCTCATGTTTTGGAGCTTGCTACCGTAGTTCATTCCCCGAGAATCACGCAACGTCATCTCGTCGATTTGTGTTGCAAACTTTCATTTTACTTTCTAGACTCGATGAGTCTGAATTATTCTGACACCAACCAGATTTGAATCTCAGGCAGATATGATGGTTGGAACATTTCCCAAGAACTATAATATTGGTCTCGCGATAACCGGTAAAGTGGATGTCGTGGCCAACACACCCCGCCAGAAGACCTATTATTGTAGTATCTTGATTGAGAAAGTTGGCCATCTTCCCATAAGGATTTCGAGGGATTTACTCCCTAGTTGTCCCTTATGGATTTTTGTGTTTCCGAAGTCCGACCTTTACTTGATGTTCTAGATACCAGACCATTTCAATGAATGGGATAAGCTAGTACATCAAGGAGAACATTAGAAGCGGAGTGCTAAATGTCTCTCGGTCGATCATCCAGATTTTGTCCCCTTGGCCTCGCTAAGGTGAAATCTGAGAAAGTGTTATCTTCCTTTGCATCTGCATCGTCCATCGCTATTCATCATGGTAGTATGTTGTGTTGTCAGCACCCTTGACATGGATGTTGGTAAAACCTTGATGAATATGGAAATGCTCAAGTTCTTGAGAGCACTCACAAGCGCTAGGTGTTATCATCGGCACTAACTGGGATTGCTCTCAATTTCCTCGGTCATGCTATAACTTTTTCAAACAGTGGACTCACTCTCTACTGTTGAGCTTCTCCCTAGTTACTAAAATCATCCCTGGTGTTGTTTCCAACAAGGTAATCCACATCATCCATTCTAATCTGGGTATGCCATTCTACCGAACCTCTCTAAACGATCGCTCGAGAATTGCCTTAGGCTGGTATAAAGAGTTTCAATGATCTCTAAATCAAAGGTAATTCTTTTTGCCACTTAAGGGGATATTTCTACGAGTTACCTTCCCTAAGGTGTCTCATTATGGTATCATGCCAACTCAACTGCTCGCTACGTTGACAACCATTCACCACCCTCTTAAATGTGGAATTGTTGTCTACCTAGTGAACCTTCGCCATCCGTTCCACTCCATTCCTCTAGATGTGTGCTTCGTGTCTCAGCTCGAGAGATGTTGCCATGACTCACCCCGTGAGCTGATCCTAAGTTGTTTGATCTTCGAGAAGATCGATCCTTCTAGAGTTTTCTTGCTCCTCTCGTTGTCATGTCGATTGGAGTTCTTGGAGCAAGACATCAAGATAAAGATGGTGATTGAGTCAACATCCTTATGAAGTGCAACCTAGATCGTGAAGATTATGTTAGTTTGCGTTCCCCCTTCATCTTACCCTACGCTTGAATCTCGGGACGAGATTCTTGTTTAGTGGGGGTGAGTTGTCACGTCCCTAGCCTTGCTATGCACTTGGACTAGCTTGGTTGCTGCATCATGTCTAAATCTATTTGAAATTTGAAATGGGGATTGCTCAAACCCTAGCACCAGATTAAATTAACTAGGTTCAAATATAACTATTCTCAATGAACCCAAAATGCCCTTCAGAAAAGTTCATCATTTTTGGATTGGTTTCAAACCTCTGCCAAAAATGATGCACATATTTCTAGGTCCATTTTTGGATTTTTGAGTTAATTCATAAAGTATTTGAACTTGGGCATTTAAATGCTATAAATAATTTAAATGCTCAAATAATTCTGAAACTAAATGAGGGCTGTTGCATATATTTCAAATAGTCCCAAAATTATTTTCATGATTTTACAAAATGGGTTAGTATTTTCACTAATTCAAAACAGAATAAAAGAAATAGAAAAACTGGAACAAAAGGAAAGAGAGAACTTACCTGGGCCACTTACCTGGCGCCCACCAAGCCCACCTGGGCCTCACCTGTGCTGGCCCAGCCCACCTGGCCTGGTGCCAGTCATCCCCAACCTCTGCCAGTAGGCAGAGGAGGGACAACGCACAGCGCGCGCGGGCGCCACGCCACCAGGCTGCCTGCCTGCGTCGCCTGGCCACCGCGACGCCTCGCGTCTTCTCCTCGGCGCCGCCTCGACCCCCTGGACATCACTCTCCCCTCCTCTAGCCTCTCCCTCGTCCTCTCCCACTACGACCGATGCGCCCGTAAGCCGCCGCCGCCGTAGTTGACACCACCGCCTCCCCCTCACCTCTCCGACGCGCCCCCGAGCTCCGCCGTGACGTCCCCGTCCTCACCACCGAGCCACAAGACGCCGGACGCCCTGGAGCGCCGTCATCGACGCCATCTTCGTCCTCTGCACCGACGGCCGTCGTCGCTTGATTCGCCGCCCACAGAGCGTCCCCGGCCTCGCCCTCACGCTCGTTGGACTCGCGGTGAGCCGCTGACCCGTTCCCCTCTTCTTCCCATGCCATTTGGCCGCTCTAGCCGTTGTTTCCGCCGGACCCGAGAGCTCGCCGCCGCCGTGCCTCGTCGCCGTCGTGGCTAGAGCCACCGTGGCTCAAAGCCGGGCACACCACCGTGCTCCAAACCTCACCAGGAGCACGTAGCACACACCAACGCCTCCCCTAGCGCCCCGCATCGCCTAACCCGCCGTTGGCCGAACTCCGGCGGCCGCAAAAGAGCTCGCCGCCGTCAGCTCCGGCCACCCCAGCTACTGCCGCTTGTTGCTTTGGATGCGCCTCACTCCCAGGCACGCGTAGGACCAAACCATGGTCATTTTGGTCAATCGTGGGCAAAACTTGAGCTAACCCAGTGTGTCTCCGCCGCGTTTTGGTCGCCGCCGGCGTAACTCCAGCGATGGTGACATGGCAGATTAGTTTAGGCTAATGACGCACTTAGTCAACACCTAGTGACACTGACAGCAGGGCCCCACCTGCTAATTAATCATAGATTAGTTTCTGTCTAGTTTTAACTAATCCTAGTGGCCCCACGCGTCAGCGTTGACCATGCTGACGTGGCCATTGACTGGGTCCACATGTCAGTGACCCTAACTGGCTGTGAGACACTGACCAGTGGGTCCCACTGGTCAGGTTTGACCTGGACCGGTTCAGTTGACCTGCTGACGTCACACTGACGTTAGGCTGACGCAGTAAATCATTTACTGGATTTATTCTTATTCAGGTAATTCCAGAAAATAGTATAAACTTCTAAAAAATCATAGAAATTCATCCGTAACTCCAAATCAAACAAATTATATATGAAAAATGATCAGAAAAAGCCAATCTATCCATCTGTACCATTTTCATGCATGTTAGAACAACTTTTGTTCACTGTTTAGGTCAAATCAAATAATGGCATATGAATATCTACATATGGAGTTTGAACTTGAATCTTGTATTCAAACCAACTCCATTTAATCTGTTGCTAGTTGCATTAGCTCAAATCACAGCATATTGCCATGTCATGATCATGCATCATATTGTGCATTGCATTGATTGTGTTTCCTTCTCTGTTGCCGGTATTTGTCCCCTCTCGATAGACGTGGTTCCGACGATGAGTTCGATGACACCAATGAAGAACTATATTATCTTCAGAAGTGCCAGGCAAGCAAAACCCCCTTGTTCATCCCGATACAATCCCACTCTCTCGCTCCTGCTCTCTTTTACTGCATTAGGACAACAACGATTCATCTGTTACTTGCTGCGGTAGCTGAACCCTTTATCCTTTGCATGACCTGTCATTCCACAGTAAATAGATGAAACCCACTAGCATGAGTAGGAGTTGTTTGAGCCCTGTTGTGCCTACTCATTCATGCTTGTTTGTCATGCCTGCTACTGCTTAGAGTTGAGTCAGGGTTGATTCGTCGGGGATGAATCAGAGGTGTGTGAACATGTCCTACTGTATGTGTGGGCAAAGTGTGGGAACACGATTTGGTAAAGGTAGCGGTGAGAGGCCGTGTAGGAGTACATGGTGGGTTGTCTCATTGTAGCCGTCCTCAGGAACTGAGTTCTGTGTTTGTGATCCATGATTCAGCTACTACCACGCATTGGGCCCGAAACCAATGGACCCTCTCGGCTTCTTAATCACCCTTGTCCTTGGTCCAGGAGTTGCAAGTAGTTTCTGGTGTTTGTAGTATGCTGGAGGCCGTGCGCAGCGCTGACCGAAGGGGTGGGCTGTGATGCGGTAGGCATGTGGCACGGTGTACCGGGCGCCCATTTGGTGTCTCGGGAACCCTGCTCACATCGTTTGGGGCTGTGAGCAAAACTCCGGCCGGATCTCCTCATGGATGGAACCCGAATAGGCGATAAACCTGGACTAGAGACTTGAGTGTTTAGGTAGGCCGTGGCCGACACCCACGTTGGGCTTCCGCTTGAAGGTTGCCGAGTACATGTCGTGTAAACGGCGGTAAGTGGTGAGAGCGTGTGTGAAGAAGTACACCCCTGCAGGGTTAACATCATCTATTCGAATAGCCGTGTCCGCGGAAAAGGACTTCTGGGTTGCCTGTGCAGTTCATAGACAAGTGAAAGTGGATACTCTAAAATACGCAAGATAAGCGTGAGTGCTATGGATGGCGTTCTCGTAGGGAGACGGAGCGGATCCATAGTGGTGTATTTATATGGTGAATATGTGGACTCGTGTGCGCCACCTCAAAAGAGTTACTTGCAGTCATAGTTCAGGATAGCCACCGAGTCAAAGCTGGCTTGCTGCAGTTAAACCCCACCATCCCCTTTATTGATAATGATGCATATGTAGTTAGTTCTGATGTAAGTCTTGCTGGGTACATTTGTACTCACGTTTGCCTATTTTATGTTTTTGCATAGAGACCTCGGTCTCGCTAGTAGTTCCGCGTGGACTTCAAAGTTTAGCTTGATACCTCAGCTATGATCTTGTGCCCTCGGCAGGATCTGGTAGATAGTCAGGCTTCTAAGCCTTTTTCATGTGTAGATGTCTGTACTCAGACATGTTAGCTTCCGCTTGTGCTTTGACTTGTATGCTCTGAATGTTGGGTCGTGAGACCCATGTTTGTAATATCTCGCTCCTCGGAGCCTAATGAATAAATACTTGAGTCGTAGAGTCATGTTGTGATGCCATGTTGTATTTGCACATATCGAGCATATTGTGTGTATGATATTGAAATGCTTGGTATGTGTGGGATCTGACTATCTAGTTGTTTATCCTTAGTAGCCTCTCTTACAGGGAAATGTCTCCTAGTGTTTCCACCGAGCCATGGTAGCTTGCTACTGCTCCGGAACACTTAGGTTGGCCGGCATGTGTCCTTCTTCGTTCCTATGTCTGTCCGTTCGGGGAAATGTCACGCGATGAATACTAGAGTCCTGTTAGCCCAGTGCTACAGCCTGGATTCACTCGCTGATGACCGACACGTTTGATGCTGGGTCATGGATGCCTGTCCCTGTAAGTCTGTGCCACTTTGGGTTTACGACTAGCCATGTCAGCCCGGAATCCTTATCATATGGATGCTAGCTACACTATCATATACGTGTGCCAAAAGGCGCAAACGGTCCCGGGCAAAGGTAAGGCGACACCCGTGGGGATACCGTGCGTGAGACCGCAAAGTGATATGAGGTGTTACATGCTAGATCGATGTGGCATTGAGTCAGGGTCCTGACACATATTTTTGTTGGTTTTCTGCCATTCAGCTCGGTGGCACTTACGGGGTGGTTGGTCCGCATGTCAGTTCAGTGGGGCCTGCTGTGAGATCTGTGGTGGGTCCTGCCAATTCGATGGGCCTACCTGTCAGGCCGGTGGTGGATCCAACTTGCAGGGTAGTGGGTTCGCATGTCAGTTGGGTCCCATGTGTCAATTTCATGGGCTCTACCTGTCAGATTGTTGGGGCCCACATGTCATAGATAGGTGGTGTATGGTCAACAAGTCAATGTGTGAATCTGACCTATGAGTGATAGATTTAAATTGACACATGGATATGACACGTAGGCGAAAACTGACACGTCGACGTGACACATAGAAGAAACTGCTGAGGTGGTCGCCCTGTCATTTCAACGCATCACAAATTAGCAATTATGACCATCTAGATTGGTCCTAATCGGCCAAAATTCTTGCATGGACTAGTGTTGTCTACTTTGCGACCATTTCATGTAAGGAAATTGCGACCTTTCTGACCAAAATGGTCGTTATGGTTTAGGGTTTGGAGCCCCTCGAACAGCTTTTGACCAATTGGTCTCAAATGGTCATAGATTTACGACCATTTCTTCCAGGGTCACTGACAGAAGGTCACAAGTTGGCATATTTCTTGTAGTGTTTCAAACACACAAGAAGAAAGCAAGAAAAGAAAATAAACTAGCATCGATAGCATAATGAAAAAGTATGAACACCGACAGCTAGAATGAGTGTGTGAACATGAATGTAATGTCGGTGAGAAATACGTACTCCCCCAACCTTAGGCCTTTGGCCTAAGTTGGTCTATGCCCATGGATCGAAGCTACTCTCTCTAGTGTACTGAGGAGGGTCCTCGGGTGTCATTGGTTAGTGAGCTCCTCCGGATCCCACTGTTAGACAGACTGTCGATATGGATCAAGTGGTGGTTCAGGCTTAGGCTCTGGAACTTGTGTCAGGTTCCAGTATGCATAAATGTCCTCGGGCAGGATGAGGTACGTGCCTGAAAGTATGTTAAACAAAGAGGGTGAAGGCAAGGTAATAGTCTCACAATAAGTTTTAGCAAATATCAAGTTATACTTAAGCATCTTCTTATTTTTAACAATAAAGTCATGTGCTACCATACTCTTATAATCTAGAAAAATAGTGGGCAGCCACTTTTAACAATAAAGTCATGTGCTACCAATGGATTTCCTCATGATGCCTAATAGGTATCTCAAAGTGTTTAGCAAGGCGTGAAGAAAAGATACCTTCGAAGATGGGGCCTTTTGCACGGTTCAGACTTAACCGTTTAGCAACCATGGCGCCTAAACTGAAGGTTGTATCACAAAATAAAGCATGGCACAAAATAGCAAGGTCTAGAGCACTAAGGTTCCCACTGTTCCCATGACCAATCAAGCATCTACTAGCAAATATTGCAAAGTAACGTAGAACAGAAAAATGTATACTTGTAGTCCTTGCATCTGAAACTTTTCTTGTTTCTCCTATAGCAATTCTATCAATAAATCCAACTGTCGGCATTCTGGATATGGGGGTATCCAGACTTGCCTGCATGTGGCCCACTGTGTGGCTCCCTTGACGGCCTGGTACGACCCAGCTTCAACATCAACAGCTCAAGACCCTCGCGAGGGGCCACGCCTCGTGAGGTAGACGACGCCAAGACCCCCGAGGAGATCAGCCTCTTCAGGCTGGCTCCCGAGGGGCGGAGAATTCTATGCAAGGTGTACCTCACGAGGCTCAGCTGACGTGAGCCATGACGACCAAGGCCAGGCGGGCGCCAGCGGGGGCAGAGCACGGGTTTCCTCTTTGGTGCAAAGGAGGCAAGCCGCTGGCGCAGAGTCCTGAGGAATCATCCAAAGGTTTCCATTCTGGTGTAACAAGACCAAGACCGCCAGGACGGCAGGACGGAGGTCATCACCGAGCTCACTGCAGCATCACGACCAGAGGCTTTTCATAGGTGAAGACTACTTTTGTTAGGATAAGATGTACTACTTGTCCCCTTTCAAATCCAGCCATTGTGGGATCCCTTCCCGCCAACATTTGGGAAGAGGACCAAGGCCTCTATAAATAGGACTTAGCCACCACCATAGAGGATCGGATCCATTCTCACTGGACGACCTCGCCAGCTCTCTTGAGCTCAAGAACACCTCACCTCCTGAGGCCAGTTCATCCACTGTACTAGTTCATCCTCAGCCCTCCGAGGCAATCCACCAAAACGCTGGAGTAGGGTATTACACCGTAAGGTGCCCGAACTAGGATAAACTACTGTGTCTCTTTGTCTCTTCGAGCTCGTCGCGCTAGGATTAGGAGAATCGCGAGTAGGCAGCCTAGATAGGTTGAGATTTCTACACGCACCCCAGAGTTTGAACCTCTCAAGGGTTTGCAGAACCTGTAATCCGAAATTTGGCACGCCGGGTAGGGGGCGTCGAATCTTCTCTTCCGTCGACTGGTCCTCCGCCACTCCACTGACGTCATGGCCGACACCCTGAGGTCGCACGTCTAGCGCTGGGTCGTCCAGGCCTCCTCGGCAGCGCACGCCGATGAAGAAGACCTCCACTTCGTTCTGCTCGCGGCCTGCACTTCACTCGGGGCGACCGACCGTGGGAGGCACGCGGCGCAACCTTCTCCACTGGCGACGCGCCGCAACCGCGCTGCCACGCGATCTGCGAACTACGTTGCAACAACCGCACCACACACGCGTAGGGAGCAGGCCAACATGCAGGTAGCGGTCATCGTGGCCCGAGAGATCTTGAGGTGCAGGCTGCTGGAAAGTGGCCACGAGGCCCTGCTGGACGGGTCGCCGAGCTGCTCGATGCGGCGTGCAGGGGAGCAGTACCATTCTGCACCATGCCCACGTCGCAGGCGGTGATGGGGGCGCGTCCCATCCCCGACACAACCGTGCGCCCCCTCCTAGGGCCCCTGAAGAACCTCTCGGCGCCGGCCAGCCCCGCGGAGCAGCCCTCACCCCTCTGAACATGCCACCTCAGCATGGGGCTGCTTCGGGTGACGTCACCAGGGGCCGCATTGGGAAACCGGCCCCAGGTCGACAGGACCAGAGGGCGATAGAAGAAGGCGGGAACATGAGGCAACCGGGCGGCGGATCTGGCGCGGCCAGCCCGGAAGCTTACGTCCCTGTCGTGATGGACCTGAGGCTTGCGTCGAGAGAAGGCCACAGCCGATCCCCCACTCCAGGCTGGGCGCTAGATATACACGAAGTCGAGATCTCTTTCGAGCCGCCGCCGAGCCCTGCCAACATCTCCAACGGTGACAACCTCTGGGCACAACAAACGCCACAGGGGCATGTTTATGTTGACCATGGATCGCAGGTGAACCAGGGCACAACAACCACCAGGACTCTCAGGATGGCGGATCCCCTGCAGGAGCGCGAAGGGCGTTGGGAGAAGCGCAGGGGAAGCCCAGCGGCAGGGCCTTCCTCGCGCTGCGCGGAGCAGGGCCCTGCCTGGAGGTAGGTTTCCCGTCGGGGAAGGCGCCGGCGAGCCCTTCCCCCCGGTGTGGGGCCTACGATCTCCGAGGATGCCGCCAGCGTCCCCCTTGCCCCTTGGTCTTGTCCTGGTTTCCGGTCTCCCCAACGGTGGTCGGGGGCGGCGCACGGAGGGGTCCTCATCGGGCGACATGAAGCAAGGCTCCGGCCTGTGAAGGTCTCCGCTCGTGACACTCTCACGTAATAATGAGTGGGGCTGCACACGCCCCGGAGTCTCCGGAGTGCCGCCCTGGGGCCTCACGGGGGCTCCCACCCACGTCCTAGTGGAAGCACCATGCTTCGCGCTGGCCATCGACACTATCCCCAATGACTATGCCCAGCCAGTGGAAGCACTTAGCTCCTCGTTGGTGAGAAGACTTCAAGACTAGCTAGGCGCCGAATGCGGCCATTTGCTTTTGCCTCCTTTTTGTACTTGTTCGTCGGCTTCTTGAAGCAGCTTCGTTCTTGTGCATTTATTAAAATGGGGGGAGTTTTCTCGTCTTGCGTTGCTCTCTTGCCTTCTGCTCTTGTGTTTTTCTGAAGCTCGTGACTGTCGCCCTGCCCTCAAGCACCTCGCGAGCGGGGGCTGGGTATGGTGTGCGCGCTGGGGTTGATCGCTCCCCCCTGGGGCTCAAGGGTGCGGCTGCCACGCGCGCCCACCTCGCCACGATCTAGCAGTTGGTTCCTTGCGAAGCAATCTAAGACAGGCCAGCAGACCCCTCGGGAGCCTCATAACCTCGCGTGCCTGTGGCAGGCGCACCTCAAGAGAAGAATCGCCGCTGCGACACCAGGGCTCACTTGAGACCCGTAGAGCCAAAGATAAGTCGTAACAACTAGCCTGCTTTGGAGCCCGCAGCCCTGCTGGGTCGCGCTCCGGGTGCTACTTCAAAAGCATTTCACAATCTCGTACATCATAAGGGGCACCCCCTTTTCAGAATGCTCTCACGAGGATGCGTTCAAGTTTTTTTCATACAAGTAAAAGTGAAAAGAAACGCGAGCCTAGCTGGGTGCGCCTTCTTCATCACCTCCATCCGCGCTGCTTGTGTCGTGGCTGCCATCCTCCTCATCATCGCTACCCGCGCCATCTTCTTCGGCCGCGATCACGATCACGTCATCCTCCGGAGCAAATTCTGCTACCAGGGCATCCACATGGTCGTCCACCCCCCCGACCAGGTTGTCCTGAATAACCAAGGGCACGTGGGCTGACACAGCATTGAAGTCGAAGTGAGGATCGCGGTTGAGGAGGTGGCAGAAGACGCGTGAGAATGCACGCCCAAGAAGACTCTGACTCCTCCCCGCTACAAGCTTGCGATTCCTCACGGCCCGATCCTCCAGGTGGGTCACGATGTTGGTGAAGAAGCTGAGGCAGCTGGCATAATTGTTCTCGTGCGGGTGAGGAGTGCTCTCGCCACAGATGGTTCCCAAGGCGCAGTTAGCTCTGACTCTGAGATCGTGGAGCATCAGGGCATGCTTGCGCTACAGCGTTCAGTGGCGATTTGCTTCGTTCGCGGTTTTCTCTGCCAGGGACGCGATATCCTTGATCTGTTGCTGAAGTGAAGACAGTTCGGTGCGGGTAGAGGCCAAGGCAAATTCGGAAGAAGTGAGGGCTCCTTGGGCGGCGCTCTCACGTTGTTCTGCGGATAGCAGCTTCGCCTTCAGGGTGGAGGTCCTACCTTCAAGATCGGCCATGAGAAGCTCCTAGGCGGTGCCCCTCAGCTAAGTCAGCACGCGCCTTCGCCACCCTCTCCTCCACCTCCAGCTGGACCTGAGCTTCTCGGGTGGCGACGACATCCTCAGCCGCGGCAGCCTAGCGCTCCCTCACCTCCAGCCTCTCCAATGCCATGTTGTGCTCCATGGTCTCCAATGTCAGGTCGTCGTAGCGCCTCAGGAGCTCTGCCTCGGCAAAGGGCACCTCGTCTGATGAGGAGGTTAGGAGGATGCGATGCTCCTCAACTTCTCGCACAAGGGTCGCATTTGAAGACAGAAGCTCCCGCTCCTCGGCTGTCTTGCGACGACGGTTGGCGGCCTCGGCCTCCTCCATGCCGCGGGCGCAAGCCTCATGAGAAGTCACAAGCGAGACTGTTGCAAGCGCATCGACCTCGTCGCACTGAAGTCTCCCGAGGTTGATGGCAACCTTCAGCTGCTGCCACTCATGCGCCAGGCGGTGGCCTTCTGCCTCAAGCCTGGTGTCGACATTAGCAAGCTCCCCACCAAGCTGGATCATCGCACGCATCGCCTCACCGAAGAGCTCGAAGCGCACGGTACTGCGCCCGCGTGCAAGCACCAGCGCATCACCAAGGCCTTCTTCGGCCCCGGAGGCCTCCGAGGAGGCACTGGGTGTCACGCCTGCCGCCGGCCAGAGGCTGGCCGGTGTAGCCCCGCAACCTAAAGATGAAGGCCGCCCAAGGGGCGCCCCCTGCTGGCGATGACTATAGGAAGGATCGCCGGTGTGTCCCCCCATCTCGCAGGTTGAGTTGCAGAGAGAGGGAGCAGGAATCTCGGGGCCGGGGCTCCCTTGCAGCATCATGGCAGCCGGAGTTGGCCCCACGCCCTGCACAGGATCTAGGCGCAGGGGGTTGTGTGCTGGCGTCAAGCTGGGATCCTTGGAGGCGCTCGCCTCCCGAGGCTTCATCTTCGCGGGAGCCCTACAAAGCCTTGGTCAGGAGAAGATGCGGCATGCAAGGAATCAAGAGCAAGGATACTTACTCATCGACAGCCACATATCTCCTTAGCTTCAGCGGCCGATGGGTGCCATCGCTGTGGCACAGAGATCTCTTCCTCTTCAAGAGCAATTCAAGACTCAGGCGAGGCTGACCAGACCCCGGCAGACGATCCTTGGGAGGAGGAGCGCTCGGTAGGGCATCCGGGGTAGAGGCCCCAGGGGCAGGGGCGCCTGGCAGGGTCTTCTAGACAGTGGCTCCGGAGCCGTCAGTGGGTGCCTCGCCTTCGGTAGCCACCTCAAAGTCATCACCCCGAGCTTCAAGAGCCACTGCCTCTAGAGCATGAGGTTGTGTTGGCTCCACAATGGCCCCCTTTTGGGCCTCAGAAGCCCCAATCCCTTGGGCCATCATCGGTGCCAAGCCTCCGGAGGAGCCTTCAACGGCTGCTGGCGGTGAGCGCCCCCCTGCTTCCACACTTGGGGCATGTGCAGTAGGGTCAAGTAGAAGGGGAGCCACAAAGACAGGGTTCTCACGAGGCCCCTCAAGGCCCCCAGAAGCAACCCCCACTCGTCAAATAGGGGCATCTGCCCCACAAAGGCCGCCTTGTTCGGGCACTGATAGAGGAGGCAGCCATCCCCAGGAAGGTCAACGGGCTCGGATTCGCCCGTCAGGAGTTTAAGCACCATGCTCAAGGTCCAAACAACCAGCAATGGCCTCTGCATCCTCATGGGATCCTCGACGCCGGCAAGGTCCCACATTGGGAGAGAATGGCGCTGAAGGGGAGCGACGCGCTGCCTGACGAATTCCTTCACCACCATCAGCGCCGTCACCTCCATCTCTCGCAACCTCTCCAACCTCTTCCAGACGAAAGCAAGGCGCTGGCCGGAGAGCTTTGTGTCGCCCCAACCGGAGCTAGGCGAGGCCGTCGCCCCAGGAGTCAAGAGCAGGGGGTTGTACGTACCGGCATCCATGAGCAGCCACTGCTTCCGGAACCCCTTCGCAGCATGCGAAAGCTCAAAGTCGATCCCCGAGCCGGCGGTTGCAGCCAAGGCTTCGAAGGTCGTGCACCCTAAGCATTGGCAAGCATCGACCAACCGGAGCAAGAAGAAATGGTGAAACAGGGCCACGGAAGGAGTAATGCCGACCATGGCCTCACAAAGGAAGGCGAAGAAGACGAGAAGGATAATAGAGCAGGGATCCAGATGCATCAGGTGGATCTGGTAATGCGAGATTATAGCCTTGAAGAAGGGAAAGAAGGGAGGGACCAGACCCGCAAGGAGAGCATGGAGATAGATGGGGATCTCGGTGGCACTCATCTCACTCACGCACCAAGACGCAGGACAGACGGATGTCGCCTTCCACTCATTGGAATCGGCCGCAAGGGCGTGGCGGACCATGTCCAGCCCCTCCAGGTTGATCACCGTCGACTGATCCAGAGTTGGCTCCAAGGCCGGCGGGGGCCCGGCCAGGGCGCACGGCTTCCCCTTCTTCCTCCTCGGCTAAGGGGCCACGACGGACGCCAAAAAAGGGGCGAGGCACCGATGCCGGATCTACGCACGGATCGGCAAGATTGGGAAAGAGAGAAACGAAGGCCCAACGTGACAATCTGCGAAGGGCGGGCTGTTCTGGCAACAGGCGACCACTAGGCCTGGCGAATATCAAGGCGACATTTGGAAGTGGAGACGCCCATGTCCCAGCAATCGCCACATGTCATCAAGGTCGCAGGTGGTTAGGGCCCGCTGCGCTCCGCACTTTCCCTTTGGCTTCGCCTGGAAGCCAAGTCCGAGCGCGCCTTGGGCCCGGGGGCTACTATCGGTGTTCTGGATACGGGGGTATCCGGACTTGCCTACCTGCGGCCCACAGCGTGCCTCCCTTGATGGCCTGGTACGGCCCAGCTTCAACATCAATAGCTTAAGACCCTCGCGAGGGGCCAAGCCTCACGAGGCGGACGACGCCAAGACCCCCGAGGGGGTCGACCTCTTCAGGCTGGCTCCCAAGGGGCGGAGAGTTCTATGCAAGGTGTACCTCATGAGCCTCAGCTGACGTGAGCCATGACGACCAAGGCCAGGCGGGTGCCAGCGGGGGCAGAGCACAGGTTTCCTCTTCGGTGCAAAGGAGGCAAGCTGTAGGCGTGGAGTCCCGAGGAATTAGCCAAAGGTTTCCATTCTGGTGCAACAAGACAAAGACCGCCAGGACGACAGGACGGAGGTCATCACCGAGCCCACCGCAGCGTCACGACCAGAGGCTTTTCGCAGGCAAAGACTACTTTTGTCAGAATAAGCTATACTACTTGTCCCCTTTCAAATCCGGCCGTTGTGGGATCCCTTCCCGCCAACATATGGGAAGAGGACCAAGGCATCTATAAATAGGACTTAGCCACCACCATAGAGGATCGGATCCATTCTCACTGGATGACCTCGCTAGCTCTCTTGATCTCAAGAACACCTTGCCTCCTGAGGCCAGTTCATCCACTGTACTAGTCCATCCACAGCCCTCCGAGGCAATCCACCAAAACGCTGAAGTAGGGTATTACACCTCAAGGTGGCCCGAACCAGGATAAACTGTTGTGTCTCTTTGTCTCTTCGAGCTTGTCGCGCTAGGCTTAGGAGAATCGCGAGTAGGCAAGCTGGGTAGGTTGAGATTTCCGCACGCACCCTAGAGTTCGAACCTCTCAAGGGTTTGCAGAACCCATAATCCGACACCATCCACATCACTAGTATGTGGTTCCTCGATGCTGCCCACAAAGCACAACTTGCAAACTACGCAAAAATCATATAGTGACATCTCCTTAAACTCATCATATAAATAAAACTCCACTGAAGGTGGTGATTTTCTAGCATGGAAGTAAAATTTTTGCACGAAAATATTAGTGAGTAGGAGATACTATTCACGCTGGTCGTAGAGGAAGTCGGTGAGGCCTGCATTTTCAGCCAAATAATAAAAGTCGTCGTAAATTCCGGCGGCCCTCAAGAACGCATCACAAGGCCATTCACATGGCCGGACCTCCATGGTGCGAGGAAGATCGTATTTGGGCTTTTTATTCTCCTCATTCTGCTTGTCCTTCGAGCTTCGGCTCGAGGAGCCCCTCAATAATCTCTTCATCATTTTTTCTCTGAAATATTTCTGAAATTTTTAGTGACTCAAAATAAAAGTGAACCAAACTGAACAAGATTGATGGCAACTACTCCCACAAGTGCCTAGAGGCTATATCATGCATTAAAACTACTTTGGACCATATAAATTTGACATGCAAGCTCAAGAATAGGGTCACCTTAGCAGCAAAAATTGCAATAAATAAAGCACTAGAACAAAAACTAATTGGACCATTGGAGGAGTCACATACCAAAGAACAATACCCCAAAGTAGTTTTGTGAATGGAGCTTTGAGCAAGGAGATCGAAAATGGTAGCAAAACGAGCTAGAACACGGGTTTGAGCTATGGGAGAGTTTTTTCTGGAGAAAGACGAAGTGAGTGGGTCCTGGAATAAGTGGAGGGGGGCCACATGGGGTCCACGAGGCAGGGAGCGCACCCCAGGGGTGGGCGTACCCCGTGCCCTCGTGGCCAAATGGTGGGTCCCCCTGGTGTGTTCTGAGTGCCAGAAATTCTTAAATATTCTACAAAAAATCATATTTTATTTTCAGGACATTTGGAGAACTTTTATTTTTGGGGTATTTCTTTATTGCATGGATAATTTAGAAACCAGACAGAAAAAAATATTTTTGCTTTATTTAATCTAGATAACAAAAAGTAAAAGGAGGGTACAGAAAGTTGTGCTTTGTAAATTCAACCATCTCATGCTCATCAAAAGGAATCCACTAACAATGTTGATCAAGTCTTGTTAACAAACTTCTTCCGAATAACAAGAAACCGGAGAATTTTCGAATAACACTAGGTTACCTCAACAGGGATATGCATGTCCCCAACAATAAGAATATCATATCTCTTTTTGACGAAAGGAAGAGGGAATTCAAAACCTCCAATAGTAATCGTTGAAATTTTCCAATAGAATTTATACTATGAACTTGAGGTTGTTTCCTCGAAAAGTGTACCGTATGCTCATTACCATTTACATGAAAAGTGACATTGCCTTTGTTGCAATCAATAACAGCCCCTGTAGTATTCAAAAAGGGTCTACCAAGGATGATCGACATACTGTCGTCCTCGGGAATATCAAGAATAACAAAGTCCGTTAAAATAGTAACATTTGCAACCACAACAGGCACATCCTCACAAATACCGACAGATATAGCAGTTGATTTATCGGCCATTTGCCAAGAGATTTCAGTAGGTGTCAACTTATTCAAATCGAGTCTACGATATAAAGAGAGAGGCATAACACTAACACCAGCTCCAAGATCACATAAAGTAGTTTTAACATAGTTTCTTTTAATGGAACATGGTATAGTTGGTACTCCTAGATCCCCTAGTTTATTTGGCATTCCACCCTTAAAAGTGTAATTAGCAAGCATGGTGGAAATTTCAGCTTCCGATATCTTTATTTTATTGGTAACAATATCTTTCATATACTTAGCATAAGGATTCATTTTAAGCATATCAGTCAAACACATACGCAAAAAGATAGGTCTAATCATTTCACCAAAGTGCTCGAAATCCTCATCATCCTTTTTATTGGACAGCTTAGGAGGAAAAGGCATGGGTTTCTGAACCCATGGTTCTCTTTATTTACCATGCTTCCTAGCAACAAAGTCTCTCTTATCATAACGTTGATTCTTTGATTGTGGGTTATCAAGATCAACAGCAGGTTCAATCTACCTCATTATTATTGCTAGGTTGAGCATCAACATGAACATCATCATTAACATTATCACTAGGTTCATGTTCATTACCAGATTGTGTTTCAGTACCAGAAATAGAAATATCATTAGGATTCTCAGGTGTATCAGCAACAGGTTTACTAGAAGCATGCAAAGTCCTATCATTTTTCTTTTTCTTCTTCTTAGAAGGACTAGGTGCATCAATATTAGTTCTCTAAGAATCTTGCTCAACTCTCTTAGGATGGCCCTCAGGATACAAAGGTTCCTGAGTCATTCTACCACCTCTAGTCATAACTCTAAGAGCATTATCATTATTCTTATTATTTAACTCATGGAGCAAATCATCTTGTGCCTTAAGCGCTTATTCTACTTGAGTGGTAACCATGGAGGCATGTTTACTAATAAGCTTAAGGTCACCTTTAACTCTAGACATATAATCACCCAAGTGTTCAACCATATAAGCATTACGTTTCAATTGTCTACCAACATAAGCATTGAAGTTTTCTTGTTTAACAACAAAATTATCGAACTCATCCAAGCATTGGCTAGCAGACTTATTACGAGGGATATCACCTTCATCAAATCTATAGATAGAATTTACCTTTACTACCTGTGTTGGGTTATCAAGACCATGTATTTCTTCAATAGGTGGTAAATTCTTAACGTCCTCAGCTTTAATACCTTTTTCTTTCATAGTTTTCTTTGCCTCTTGCATATCTTTAGGACTGAGAAAGAGAATACCCCTTTTCTTTCGAGTTGGCTTAGGAGTTGGTTTAGGAAGTGTCCAATCATTATCATTACTCAATATATTGTTCAATAGCAGTTCAGCTTGCTCAACAGTTCTTTCCCTGAAAACACAACCAGCACAACTATCCACGTGGTCTCTGGAAGCATCAGTTAGTCCATTATAAAAGATATCAAGTATTTAAATTTTCTTGAGAGGATGATCAGGCAAAGCATTAAGTAATCGGAGAAGCCTCCCCCAAGCTTGTGGGAGACTCTCTTCTTCAATTTGCACAAAATTAAATATTTCCCTTAGGGCAGCTTGTTTCTTATGAGCGGGGAAATATTTTCCAGAGAAGTAATAAATCATATCATGGGGACTACGCACACAACCAGGAGCAAGAGAATTAAACCATATCTTAGCATCACCCTTTAATGAGAAAGGAAACAATTTAAGGATATAGTAGTAGCGGATTTTTTCCTCATGAGTAAATAGGGTGGCTATATCATTTAATTTAGTAAGATGTGCCACAATAGTTTCAGATTCATAGCCATAGAAAGGATCAGATTCAGCCAAAGTACTTAACTCAGGATCGACAGAGAAATCATAATCCTTATCAGTAATACAGATAGGTGAAGTAGCAAAAGCAGGGTCATATTTCATTCTAGCATTCAGGGACTTTTCTTTCAGCTTAGCTAACAGTTTCTTAAGATCATATCTATCTTTGCAAGCAAAAAGGTCTCTAGCAGTTTCTTCCTCCATAACATAAACCTCAGGTACATCAGGCAATTCATATCTAGGGGGAGAATCTTCATCACCACTTTCATCAATATTATCATTTTCAATAATTTCATTCTCTCTAACCCTAGCAAGTTGTTCATCAATAAATTCACCTAATGGCACATCATTATCAAGAAGAGAAGTAGTATCATCATAAGCATCATGCATAGAAGAAGTGGCATCATCAATAACATGCGACATATCAAAATCAATAGCAGGTGTAGGTGTCGCAAATTTACTCATAACAGAAGGTGAATCAAGTGCAGAGCTAGATGGCAGTTCCTTACCTCTTCTAGTAGTTGAGGGAAAAATCTTTGTTCTTTCGTCTTTAAAGTTCCTCATAGTGATCAACAGATATAAATCCCAAGTGACTCAAACAATAGAGCTATGCTCCCCAGCAACGGCGCCAGAAAAGAGTCTTGATTACCCACAAGTATAGGGGATCGCAATAGTTTTCGAGGGTAGAGTATTCAACCCAAATTTATTGATTCGATACAAGGGGAGCCAAAGAACATTCTCAAGTATTAGCAGCTGAGTTGTCAATTTAACCACACCTGGAAGACTTAATATCTGCATCAAAGTATTTAGTAGCAAATTAGTATGGAAGTAACGGTAACGGTGGCAAAGGTAACAGTAGTAGTTTTGTAGCAATCATAATAGTGGCAACGGAGAAGTAACTAAGCAAAGATCAATATGTGAAAAGCTCGTAGGCAATGGATCAATGATGGATAATTATGTCGGATGCAATTCACCATGCAACAGTTATAACATTGGGTGACATAGAACTAGCTCCAGTTCATCAATGTAATGTAGGCATGTATTCCGAATATAGTCATACGTGCTTATGGAAAAGAACTTGCATGGCATCTTTTGACCTAACCTCCCGTGGCAGTGGGTTCCTAATGGAAACTAAGGGATATTAAGGCCTACTTTTAATAGATTACCAGACCAAAGCATTAGCACTTAGTGAATACATGAACTCCTCAAACTACGGTCATCACCGAGAGTGGTCCCGATTATTGTCACTTCGAGGTTGCCGGATCATAACACATAGTAGGTGACAATTGACTTGCAAGATAGGATCAACAACTCACATATATTCATGAAAACATAATAGGTTCAGATCTGAAATCATGACACTCGGGCCCTAGTGACAAGCATTAAGCATAGCAAAGTCATAGAAACATCAATCCTAGAATATAATGGATACTAGGGATCAAACCCTAACAAAATTAGCTCAATTACATGGTAAATCTCATCCAACCCATCACCGTCCAGCAAGCCTACGATGGGATTACTCACGCACGGCGGTGAGCATCATGAAATTGGTGATGGAGGATGGTTGACGATGACGATGGCGACGGATTCCCCTCTCCGGAGTCCCAAACGAACTCCAGATCAGCCCTCCCGAGGAAGATTAGGGCTTGGCGGCGGCTCCATATCGTAAAACGTGATGAATCCTTCTCTCTGATTTTTTTCTCCTCGAAAGTGAATATATGGAGTTGGAGTTCAGGTCGGCGGAGGTTCATGGGGGCCCATGAGGCAGGGAGCACGCCCCAGGGGGGCGCGCACTGCACCCTCATGGATAGGGTGTGGGCCCCCTTACGTTGATTATTTCGTCAATATTTTTTATTAATCCCAAAACGTGTCTCAGTGGATTTGCAGGTCATTCCGAGAACTTTTATTTCTACACAAAAATAACACCATGGCAGTTCTGCTGAAAACAACGCCAGTCCCGGTTAGTTCCATTCAAATCATGCAAGTTAGAGTCCAAAACAAGGGCAAAAGTGTTTGGAAAAGTAGATACGTTGGAGATGTATCAAGTAGCTAGAGAGGGACGGTGGAGCAGTTGGGAGGGTCTGGGCACCCGGGGGTCCCAAGCCCAGGGCATGCTCACCAGGCAGGGAGGAGGCAAGGAGACGGGGAAGGGGGCCGGGCACCCGGGGGACCCGGATCCCAGGCACCCTCACCGGTCAGGGAGGGCGAGGTGAAGGCAGGGGAGGGGCCAGGCACCCGGGGGGGCCCAGACCCCGAGCACCCGCACCGGTTAGGGAGGGGCGCGGTGGATGCAGGGGAGGGGCCGAGTACCCGAGGGCCCCAGACCCCGGGCACCCGCACTGATCAGGGAGGAACAACAGAAGGCGAAGAAGAGGTCGGGCACCCGTACTGGGCAGAGAGATGGTGAGGAGAGGGAGGCGGCCCCTGCATAAGACAAAGAAGAAACTCCCGACAAAGCCCGAAACAAATGAAAGCAAAGGAAAAGAGATATTTGTGTTCCCCAACTCCGAGATCATACCAACCCATCTTGATAGTATGGATGTTCCTACGACTCAAAAGGAAACCGGAAAACTTCTTGAGCCATCAACGAACACCGTCCTTTTCCTCTTTGGTCTTGATAGGGCTACCAATGTCCATAGACATACAAGAGACGTCAAAGACCTAAAATAAACTTGACAACCGACATTAGTCCTTACAAATCATATTGTGATCAATCATCAAAATGTAATTGAGTGACAATTGCACTTTCACCATGCATAATACACATTTATTATTTCTACAACCTGCTCTTTCAATTGTAAAATGAAAAATATACCTTGTGTCTATGAGAGATGATTGTGTATGTGCCCTACTTGTTTCCCTCTCCAATGCAGGATCTTAATTGGCTAAGAAACCAAGTCCAACTATCCTTGTCCTCCCTATCAACAATACCAATTGCAATAGGGAATATGTTGTTATTCCCATCCCTACTAGTGGCAGCAAGTATCTGTTGCCCAGTAAAAAGCTTGATAAAGCAACCATCTAAACCTGTATTCAAGATATGGGCAGTGAAATGAGTACATTATTAAGTACAAGATAATTGACAAAAATATTATGAACTAGAGTAATGTAAAATGCATAAAATACCTATAAAGGGCCTACACCCATTCAAGAAACCTTCTTTTGAAGCATTCAGATAGTATAACATGAAGTGGAACCTAGGATTTGGAGTAGGATGGAGCTCAAGCTCTGTGGTAGTGACAATGCATCTGCTCCCAGGGTTGGTATCAAGCATAGCTTGAAGATAATCCTTAAACCTTGTGTACTGTCCCTTCATATCACCTTCCACCACTTTAATGGCCAATGACCTTGCCATGTAGGCCTTGGTCTTTGGCACTTCCAGCCCATACTTAGTCTTTGTTCTTTTTAAAATTGCATAAACTCTAGCCCTTGGATTATCTCTTAGTTGCTGCTCATAGGTTCTGGCCATCTAGTCAACTGTCACTTTTGTTTTTTCTCCATGCGCACCACAACTGTGCAACAACTTCATCTTCTTGATGCAGAATGTCTTACCATGAGCAATTGTTGACGCAGTCATGAAAAAAGGACACCCACTCTCCATGTATGTTCAATGCACAATGATCCTATCTTTGCAGCTCCTATGGTAATGGAAATTTCTAAGGATTCTGATATGAAAATTCCTAAGTGCTCTTCTAAACTGATACACATCAGTGAAGTACATACTCAAGCAAAGTTGGTCATGAGCATCTGGCTTGCTTTCAACAAACCAGATCCTACTCCTGGCCCTCTTGGCTTGACTCTTCCTTCCACAAGGCAGTGGCAGACCTGACTCATCATCTGATTCATTGATGCCATAGTCCCTAGGTAAACAGGCCGAATCATTTGATGGAATGAAATCAGGAATTACCTCAATGTCAGGTTCGTGGTGTGATCTTGTAGCGGGGCTTGGTTTGCCTACTTTCTTAAATGATTGAGGAAGTGGTTTCTCTGGTTTTGTGTCTGAGTCCTATGCCTCTGGACACATCTCTTCCACTTTTGTGTCTCCTTCAAAGTGATGCATAGGATCCTCTCTATGTTTCCTTTTCTGCTTCAACTTCTCAATGATTTCATCTTCCTCCTCATTGCCTATGGCATGCTCTTCCTCTTTGTACTCACACCAGTTCAAATCAACAAACCCTTCATCATCAGAGGGGCAAACATCATCCTGTATTTTCTCTTTGCCCTTTGCTTTTTTCAAATTCATGCTCTGTTGTGTGTTAATATAAGCAGCCTCTTCACTTGGCTCTCCAACTGCAATAGGCACAACATACAACTCCTCACATGGGTCTGCAACAACAATAGGGAACAATACTCCTGCCCCATTTATAGAAATAATGTTGGAATCCCCCACATGGCATATAGGTACTTGTTCCTCCACAATATTTTCCCTATTAAAATCTCCTAGATTAGGCTCACTAGCCTTAATTATAGTTATGTTGAGCACCTTCTGCTCAGCTAATGGTCTAGCATCTCCTCCACACTCTCTTCACTGTCAATAACATGCATTCCTGCTGCCCCCTTTCCCTCTTCTTTCACATAGAACATGTAGTCAGCTTCAGTATATCCCTCTTCAGTCTCTGGCAGTGCTAACATGTTAATATAAGTAATTTCGGATAGAGAAAAATAGTCCTTTTCAAGTTGTCTCTCCCTTGAAAATGGTACCTTATTTCCCATATCTCATCATCCAAACTACACAAAATTGAGGAGAATTAGTGCTTGATTGATTCAGTTGTTATAATGTAACATGTTATACAGAACATATATTAGTTGTTTCAGATTGCACACTTTATTGAACAAACACTCATATGCACTATCAAAGCTTGCACGTAATTTACAGGCCAATAATTCAGTGTAATTAACAAGGATTAAACAAAGCAATCATGCATATGATAAAACCATAAACCCTAAGCTATAATGCCTACTATAACATGTTTTATAGAGAAGATATTAACTATATCAGCTAGAACACTTGAGTAAACAAACAATAATCTTTAGTAAACAAAGCCATAAAATCAAACAATCCTAAAATCTAACGACCCTATAACAAACATAAATATGCACTATATGTAGCCCTAAAATCAAAATCCAATGAATAAGTAACCCTATAAGAGGGGGTGGAGGAGGAAGAAAACTTACTACACGCCGCCGAACCCTGAAGCCCACTGATGGCCTTCTCCCACACTGGAAGCCCTGATCTTGCGTGCTAGGGCCGCCGCCGGACGCCGCTCAAGGTCCCACTCCGGCATCGATGGGGGTAAAGGGGATCGCTCTAGCAAGACAACTGGCTGCTTTGGCAAACTACGGCTGTCGAGCCGGTTGTCTACCTCTGAGAACCCATCACCCTCCCCTCCAGTCCCTCCGTCGCCGACTGACTCGCCGCCGCTGACATGCAGGACAGAGAGCAAGAGACGGGGGAAATAGAGCTGGGGAAAGCAGACAGAGCCGGGAGCGCTTTGACCTCGTGTGACCTAACGACTGTCAACCTAGTCGTCGTTCGGTTAGTCTGATGTGGCACCTGACTGGTGGGCCCGCCATGTCAGAAATTGGTTTAGTTGCAGCAAAACGGTCGTTTCATTTTATTGAGAAAATTTACAACCAAAGTGGTGGATTTTTGGGACGCGCTAGAAATGTGGTAGCAAATCGATGCATGAAGTTCAAATGTGGTGGTTTTTTGCAATTCACTCTGCCTACTATCGAGCCTTGCATGGCTGCTAGGCCCTTGCGGCTGGTCAATACTAAGAACATCTATAGCCGGACTTAGCAAATATGACACTCTAAACGTCTATTTTGAATCCCTATTAATCCGTTCATACATCTACCCTTTCATTTTCTTCCTCATATGTTCGATCATTTGCACGTGATTAATGGAGATGAAGAGAGAGAAGGAAAAGAGAAAAGGTGGTTTGGGGTAGGCCGCGTCCTATGTGCCGACTCACCGGACGCGTCTGGGCACATCCGCGAGCCCTTTTATCCTTCCTACATTTGTCCTTAATACAAGGGTTCGTGGACAGCTCGGGCGTATAAGGGGTATGAGGGGCCCGGTTAGATCAATTTTTTTCTTCTCTTGTCCGGTCACTGATGAGGTGCATCTGCAGACTTTTGAGGGGGATTTGAGGTGTCTGATTGTAGATACTCTAATACCCTGCCTAATAGTTGAGTGGTTAAGGTTCCCAGCCCATAGGCTACGCACGACTTGGTGGGGCCTCCCTGGACCTTGGGGGCCCGGGATGGTCATGGAGAATGGAACCTGGTCGCCCGTCGCCGGCTCCGCAGCTTAGACGTCCCATCGGCGCACTGTCGTCACTGCCACTTGCTTCCTGCTTCCTCTCGTAATTGTGTCAACTTTTTTCTTTGCGCAAACTGCGTCGCAACTGCGCCTTGGTTTTCATCGAAAAAAAGTTGCGCCTTGGTTTGGGAACGGAACGCAAGTACAAAAAAGACATGCGGCGATGTGGTTTGTGTCGGCTGTGGGCTCAATTATGGTCTGGTGGGCTACTGAACTGAATGGCCTATACGTATCAAGGTTTGGAGCAGAAATCCAGTTCCAGAGCATATGCTCCTGTGCACTAAAAATGTATCTTGTATTCACCTAAAAGAATGTATCTTATAAATGGCAAAGAAAACTTTAAAAAATATATTGATTCATTGTAACACTCAAATATTACCTGCAAATTTAGGCGGAAAACTTAAGCATTTTGACTTGTGCAAAAGAAATTGAACCTCAAATGTTACCTTCAAATATACACTTAATTTTGCTTTTCACCGACGAACCATTGCTATCCGATTTCACATGAAAATTATCAAGCACGCTTGTTACTCTAACCAGAATATCTATATAAAAAAGTCAGAATTTTAAAATTTAATTTACTACTCCTTCCATCTGGAAATACTTGTGAGAGAAATGGATAAAAATGGATTTATCTAGAACTAAAAATACGTCTAAGTACATCCATTTGTCCGACAAAAATTTTCATACAGAGGGAGTATTTTTTTGAATTTGTTGTTCATCTGAGAGCAGATGCACCCCAAAGAAAAAATGGCCATCCATTTGGAGCCCCTGCTCTGTGATTCTTACCGATTGCTTTACAACAATACACCCGAGAAGCAAATTATGCGGTGCACAGGTTGAGTGGACATGCTTTTATTTCTAACTCTACTATTTTTTCGATGATAATCATTCTAGATTTATTGTTTCACATGTAATAAACAAATCCTTGTTGAAATAAAGTGTGCCATGAAGGCTTTCCGAAAGAACATGTGGTGCCCCATGTTTCGTTTTGGTAATTGATGACAATCTCTGTGGACTAATGGTTGCCTTGAGTTATATTTGAAGGATCTGTCCATAGGCATTTCTTGAAGTCCATGTGTTGGTTTCAAGGAGTTTATGTTATGACCAAAGTGTTATTCAAGGAATTAGTCAAAGATTTGTCATCTAGAAGACGTGATACAAGGTTGATCATGACTAAGTCAAAGAATGAATCAAGTTGATCAACACACAAAGCGTACAAGATGTACCGAGAGGGATCAAGTGATCCCATGGTATGGTAAGCATTGTCCATTATGCTTTGTGTACTAACCCATGGTCTACATGAGAGTTCTTCGTGGGGTTAGGTATGTTTCCATGGGCTTGTGTTAAGAGGAAGATCTCATACAACCAATGGAGGATGATATAAAGTGGTGATAGTCATCAAGATTGTGGTGTGCAAGTTCAAGTGGTGCTTCACGAGGAGATCATGCTTGAAGCTTTCCGTCCATTGTGGTGATATGGACTTGTGAAGATGTGCCAAAGAGTGGCTCACCCATAGTAAAGTGTGGGGGAGCAATCAAATAGTCTTCATCGAGCCAATGCAATCAAGAAAGGTAGTCCAACTTGAGGAAGTCAAGATCGTCATCTAGTTCAAGTGGACTTTGTGCAAGGCAAAGGTTTGCCCTCGATAGGTTTTCTATTTTACCGGTCTCATGGTGGTAGTTCAGAGACCGAGTTATAGGATCGATTGTCGTACTATCGAGGGAGACTCTCAAGTTAGTAGTTTGATCATATCATTCGGAGGGAGATCAAACCATTGCATCCTCGCATCATCTTTCTTGGTTCTTGTTTGGTGTTTCTCCTTGTGAGATTTGGAGCTTATGGTCATCTTTATGACAAACTCGAGTTCATCAAAAACAGAGTTCACATGCATGTTCTGGGATGTTTTCCATGTTGGGGTTTTTGCCGGTTCTTCATTCATAGAGGCCTCACATCTTTATATCTTTGAAATTTTTCTATTGCCCCTTCTTACTATAACCAACAAGCTTGAGTTTGCTCATTTCGGATCTCATTTGCAGAAGTTATGGTAGTTTAGGGTTTATTGTATCCATCTGTTTGCTAGGGCTACTTTGAAGCTCACTAGCGGTAATACTGCCCTGGGCAGCGGTAGTACCGCATGCGCGGTACTTCCACGGTCTAGTGTCGCGGGCACTGATTATGATATAGACCTGGGGTAGGGTCATAGGCCTGACCTATGCGCCCTACCCAAGGTCACTACCCTAGAAGCAAAGACACCCAAGACACAACATGGAGTACCAATTGAAGGCGTCGAGTGCAATCCACTCGACCAGTCACCTCGCTCGGGTATCCCTCCCTCTTGATATCACTCGACCTATCGAAGACTAGGAGTCGACTAGGACAGCAACGGTCGGGCATTCACTCAGTAGTCTTTAAGATCAGTAATAGCACTTTATGGCTGGCGTTATCAGTAACGCCCCATCTTTATGAACATTGAACTCCTTGTAACGGGGAATGGCTGGGGTCCTGGCGCACTCTATATAAGCCACCCCCTCCTCTGGCACAAGGGTTCGCACCCCCTATAACACATACTCCCATATTCCAGTCGACTGCCTCAGGGCACCGAGACGTAGGGCTTTTACCTCCTCCGAGAGAGGCCTGAACTCGTAAACACTTGCATACAACCTCACCGTAGATAGGACCTTGCCTCCTCATTCATACCTCTTATACTTATTGTCAGACTTAGAACCACAATAGTTGGCGGCCACCGTGGGGCAAAGCGTCTTAGCAACTTCCGGCGAGGTTGCATTTTTTTTGATCTTCATCAGCATGATTTCCGGCGGCGGTTTGGTTATGGGCCGCGAGTTCCGACTCGGCGTGCTCACTTTCGTCGCCGATGACTCCGCCTGGCTCCAGGAGGACCCCCTCGACGTCGAGGCTCTCCCAATTTGTGGCTCATCGCATTTTCGTGCGAGCTCCTTCGGCGTCCTCCCTCGGCAGTCGTCGACCCCGTACCAATCGGTCCTCGCGTCGTCGTCTCACTCTGCTGGACGCCGCCGCAAGCGGTCTGGTCATTCGCGGCTCCAGCGGTGGGTGAGACACACGGTGGCTCATCAGGCGTTCACCCCCCAAGTCACGGTGATTGAGCCCGACGTATTCCCCTGCGGATCAGTCGACCTGTTGGCTAATTTTGCAGACACCTTTTTCGAGAGCGGGAGTTGTGACCCTGCGGCGAAAGTCCTCATGGTCGACTCCCATCGCGGTCCACCTGGTTTTCGTCGCAGCGGCGGCAATGGTGGCAGTGACGGCCCGTCATTCGACCATGGGGAGTATCAGCCCCAGCCTCTCAGTTCGCAGCAGAGGGAGGAGCTGCATCGCCGCAACATGGAGACTCCCCAGACCCCCGTCATAGGGGAAACCGCTGAGGCCCGGGCCTAGGAGGCAGTGCGCCTGGCCACGCCGGCTGAGCGCACTCGTCTGGAGAATCTCCAACATTCTCTCGACGAGCATGCTCGTCGACTGATCCCCGAGTCCAGTCGACGTCCACGACAACTGTTTCCACCAGAAACTCAGGTATTCTGCACACCGATTCAGAATCTTGCAGCTGCTGCGCATATCGCAGAGTCCATTCGGCCGTCACGTTCAGAGGCTGGAAGAGGCTTGGAACTGATCAGAGCGCTGCTCCGAGTAGCAGGAGACCAGAACTCCGTCGTGTCCCAGTCGCGGAACAGAATCCACAGCAGATCGGTAAGAGTAGACACCGTTTAGTCAGCACACAGTCCTAGGTCACCTTTGCAATGTGGAGATCATGATCACCGCCAGGATCGGCACCTGGGAAGAGCTCATGGAGAGTACGATCGCGAGTATGCCTGCGAGAACCACCGTCGAGCGCCTTCGCCCTTTCCGAGGGACAGGTCATACGCACCCCGGCGATATGATGACATGCGTCCATATGGAAATGACCGCAGAGTTCCAGTCAACCCTAGAGAGCCCAGCTTTAACACAAGGTCCGTCCTTGTACAGGGCTTGGTCGACCAGAACAGAGCATACAGAGAAGGGCTGGATAGAGACAGGCCCAGTGGAAGCAGGGTCCATGTTTCCGGCCCATTGTGTTTCGGAAGAGCCATCAGAGCCACTGAGATCCCTTATAACTTCAGATTGGCCACTGGCGTCAGTAAGGTCACAGGAGAATCGAAGCCCGACACTTGGCTTGAAGACTACCGAGCGGTTGTGCGCATTGGTGGCGGCAGCGATGAGGTGGCCATGAAGCACCTCCCTCTGATGCTTGAAGGTTCTGCGAGGGCTTGGCTGAATCAGTTGGCCCCTGGGAGCATTTTGAGTTGGGATAAGCTAGCCCGAGTGTTCACCAGGACATTTGAGGGCACCTGCAAGAGACCTGCTGGTCTACTGGAGCAGCAGCATTGCATGCAGAAACCGAATGAAACCTTGAGAGACTATATCCAGAGATGGATCACTCTGCACCATACAGTGGAGAACGTGTCAGATCACCAAGCAGTTTGTGCCTTCAAGGAAGGCGTTTGCTACAGAGAGCTCAGTCTGAAGTTCGGTCGGACTGGAGATATGTCCTTGCTTGGATGATGGAGATTGCCACCAAGTATGCTAACATCGAAGAGGAGACCGACTCAGGAGTGGCAAGCACAAAATAGTCGCCCAGGACACCGGAGGAGGAAATTCCAGTCGGAAGCAGAAGCGAAAGGCTGAGGCGGCATGTCCTGCCAAGGCAGCAGTGTTGAATCACGGAAAGTTCAAAGGGAAGCCTAAAGGGCCTTGGATCCCTAAGAAAGTAAACGACTAGGAAGGAAATGATGTGATGGATTTGTCGTGTCATATTCACACCAAGAAGGATGAGGAGGGGAACCTGATTCTCCCCAAGCATACCACTCGACAATGTCGACTCCTAATCCAGAACTTCTGAGAAAGTAAACCCAGCGACAAGGACAAAGAGTCTGAGAAGGAAGATGAAGATAAGGATGATGATGGTGGTTACCCCAATGTCAAAGCCACCTTGGTGATTTTTGTCGATCTCGAGAGCCAAAGTCGACTGAAGGTCATTAACAGAGAGGTGAACATGGTTGCTCCGGAAATAACAAAGTATTTGAAGTGGTCCAAAAACCCCATTACATTCGACCAGTCTGACCACCCATCACGCGTAGCTACCCCTCGGCGGCAAGCGCTGGTCGTCGACCCAGTCGTGGGAGGCACCCGACTGACCAAGGTTCCGATGGATGGTGGCAGTGGTGTGAATATTCTGTATGCTGAGGCCCTCAAAGGAATGGGCATTCCAATGTCCAAACTCAGCGAGAGCAACATGCGATTCCATGGAGTCATCCCAGGAAAGAAAGCCGACTCACTCGGCCAGATCACTCTTGACATGGTTTTCGATGATGAGAAGAATTTTCGCAAGGAAAAGTTGACGTTTGAGGTTGTGGATTTCAAGATTGCCTATCATGCCATTCTGGGCAGACCTGCTTATGCTAGCTTTATGGCTCGACTGTGTTATGTATATCTCAAGATGAAGATGCCTGGCCCCAGAGGCGTGATAACGGTTTCCAGTAATCGTCAAAGAGCAGAAGACTATCTTCAGGACGGTGCAAAGATAGCAGACGAGCAAATGGCAGCAGTAGAGTTTCAAGAGTACCAGAAAACTGCAGATCTGAGTGATTTGCTGCGTGCTAAGAGGCCTGCCTCAGAGTCCACATTTCAGTCGGCTGGTGAGACCAAGCCAGTCCATGTTCACCCGACCGACCCAATGCGGCTCCGACCCATATCTCAACAACACTCGACAGCAAAATAGGAAGAAGCGCTCATCCAGTTCCTCCGTGAGAACTGGGACATCTTTCCATGGAAGCCATCTGACATGCCAGGTGTACCCAGGGAACTGGCTGAGCACCGTTTGCGAGTTGATCCAAAGGTATAACCCGTTAAGGAGCATCTCCGTCGGTCCTCCATGGAGAAGAGAAAGGCTATTGGCGAGGAGGTGGCTCGGCTCCTGGCTGTCGAGTTCATCCGCGAGATATATCACTCCGAGTTGCTCGCCAATGTCGTGATGGTTCCCAAGAAAGATAAATCACTCCAAATGTGTATTGACTTCAAGCACATCAATCGGGCCTGCCCGAAAGATCATTTTCCTCTGCCCTGCATCAACCAGATAGTCGACTCGACAGCGGGATGTGAGTGACTGTCCTTCCTGGACGCTTATTCTGGGTACCATCAGATCCGACTGTATGGACCCGATGAGATAAAGACAGCTTTCATCACCCTGTTCGGGTGTTTTTGCTATGTTACTATGCCCTTTGGCCTCAATAATGCTGGTGCCACGTTCATGCGCATGATTCAGAAGTGCTTGCTCACTCAAATCAGTCGGAATGTGGAAGCATACATGGACGACATAGTGGTTAAGTCACACAAAGGTTTCGACCTGCTGACTGACCTTACTGAAACCTTTGCCAACTTAAGAAGGTATGATATCAAGCTCAATCCATCAAAATGCACATTTGGAGTCCCAGGTGGAAAGTTACTCGGTTTTCTCGTTTCCGAACGAGGGGTCAACGCAAATCCAGACAAGATTGGCACAATCCTCCGAATGAAACGCCTAGTGCATGTGCATGATGTTCAGAAGCTTACTGGTTGTTTGGCTGCATTGAGCCGATTCATCTCATGCCTCGATGAAAAGGCACTACCCCTTTACTAACTGATGAAGAAGTCCGACAAGTTCGAGTGGAATGACGAAGCTGAAGCAGTGTTTGAAGAGCTCAAAGCCCTGTTTTCCACCCAGCCGGTGCTTGCTGCTCCGGTTAGCAAGGAGCCCTTACTGCTTTACATCGCAGCCACATGACAAGTTGTTAGCACAGTGCTCACAATCAAGCGGGAAGAAGAAGGCAAGGCCTTCAAAGTTCAGCGCCCCATGTATTACATTTCAGAAGTCTTAACCCTGTCCAAGCAGAGATATCCTCACTATCAGAATCTTGTTTATGGGATTTACCTGACCATGAAGAAGGTTGCACACTATTTCTCTGATCACTCAGTTTCAGTCGTCACCGACGCTCCTTTGTCAGAAATTTTGAATAACATAGATGCAAATGGTCGAGTGGCAAAGTGGGCGATTGAACTTCTTCCTTTAGATATCAAGTTTGAGGCAAAGAAGGCCATTAAGTCTCAAGCAATTGCAGATTTCCTCGCAGAGTGGATAGAACAACAGCAGCCGACTCAAATCCAGTCAGAACATTGGACCATGTTCTTTGATGGATCCAAGATGTTAAATGGCTCTGGTGCAGGAGTAGTCTTAGTGTCCCCACGAGGGGACAAGCTCAATTATGTCCTCTAGATTCACTTTGATTCTTCGAACAATGAAGCTGAGTATGAGGCACTATTGTATGGGTTGCGTATGGCCATTTCACTCAGCGTCCGGTGCTTGATGGTATATGGTGACTCAGACTTAGTGGTTAACCAAGTAATGAAGGAATGGGACGTCAAGAGTCCCGCAATGACCGGTTATTGCAATGCAGTGAGAAAGCTAGAGAAGAAGTTTGAGGGGTTAGAGCTGCACCACATACCACGAATCAAGAATCAAGCTGTTGTTGATCTGGCGAAGATAGGTTCCACTCGGAAACCTATCCCCAGCAATGTGTTCTTGGAACACCTCCATACCCCGTCAGTGCAAGAAGATCCCTTCAAAGAAGAGCCCCTGCAACCAAAAAGCTCAACTGACCCGACTAAGATCGAGGTTCTAGCCGTGGTCGACTTGGTGGTCACACCCGATTGGATAGTAACGTACATCGCGTACATTCCCAGGAAGGAGCTACCAAAGGATGAAGATGAGTGATGTGGCGCATCCCATGTCCATCCCCATGTACACTTCGACTACTCTCCAAGCCCCAAGAGGACATATGACGAGACCTCGAACATACACCATTGGACACAAGGTGAACTCGCTGCTCTACGAATTGTCACTTTCCGCATGTGAGACATGGCTACTACCTCAAACATATGTGCTATGTGATACGTCTCCAATGTATCTATAATTTATGAAGCATTCATGCTATATTATTATCTGTTTTGGATGTTTATGGGCTTTATTATACACTTCTATATTATTTTTGGGACTAACCTATTAATCGGAGGCCCAGCCCAAATTGCTATTTTCTTGCCTATTTCAGTGTTTCGAAGAAAAGGAATATCAAACGGAGTCCAAACGGAATGAAACCTTCGGGAAAGTTATTTTTGGAATGAAAGCAATCCAGGGGACTTGGAGTGCATGTAAAGGAAGCTTCGAGGTGGCCACGAGGCAGGGAGGCGCGCCCTCCCCCTAGGCGCGCCCCCACCCTCGTGGGCCCCTCGTGGCTTCCCTGACCGACTTCTTTCGCCTATATATGTCCATATACCCTAAAAACATCGAGTAACACAATAGATCGGGAGTTCCGCTGTCGCAAGCTTCTGTAGCCACCAAAAACCTCTCGGGAGCATGTTCCGGCACCTTGCCGGAGGAGGAATCCATCACCGGTGGCCATCTTCATCATCCTGGTGCTCTCCATGACGAGGAGGGAGTAGTTCACCCTCGGGGCTGAGGGTATCTCTCTCTCTCTTGTGTTTTTGAGGTGATACGATCTTGATGTATCACGAGCTTTCCTATTATAGTTGGATCTTATGATGTTTCTCCCCCTCTACTCTCTTGTGATGAATTGAGTTTTCCCCTCGAAGTTGTCTTGTCGGATTGAGTCTTTAAGGATTTGAGAACACTTGATGTATGTCTTGCCGTGCTTATCTATGGTGACAATGGGATATTCACGTGATCTACTTGATGTATGTTTTGGTGATCAACTTGCAAGTTCAATGAACTTATGCATAGGGGTTGGCACACGTTTTCGTCTTGACTCTCCGGTAGAAACTTTGGGGCACTCTTTGAAGTACTTTGTGTTGGTTGAATAGATGAATCTGAGATTGTGTGATGCATATCGTATAATCATGCCCACGGATACTTGAGTGACATTGGAGTATCTAGGTGACATTAGGGTTTTGGTTTATTTGTGTCTTAAGGTGTTATTCTAGTACAAACTCTATGATAGATCGACCGGAAAGAATAGCTTCATGTTATTTTACTACGGACTCTTGAATAGATTGATCAGAAAGGATAACTTTGAAGTAGTTTCGTACCCTACAATAATCTCTTCGTTTGTTCTCCGCTATTAGTGACTTTGGAGTGACTCTTTGTTGCATGTTGAGGGATAGTTATATGATCCAATTATGTTATTATTGTTGAGAGAACTTGCACTAGTGAAAGTATGAACCCTAGGCCTTGTTTCCTAGCATTGCAATACCGTTTTCACTCACTTTTATCATTAGTTACCTTGCTGTTTTTATATTTTCAGATTACAAAAACCTATATGTACTATCCATATTGCACTTGTATCACCATCTCTTTGCCGAACTAGTGCACCTATACAACTTACCATTGTATTGGGTGTGTTGGGGACACAAGAGACTCTTTGTTATTTGGTTGCAGGGTTGCTTGAGAGAGACCATCTTCATCCTACGCCTCCCACGGATTGATAAACCTTAGGTCATCCACTTGAGGGAAATTTGCTACTGTCCTACAAACCTCTGCACTTGGAGGCCCAACAACGTCTACAAGAAGAAGGTTGTGTAGTAGACATCAAGCTCTTTTCTGGCACCGTTGCCGGGGAGGTGAGTGCTTGAAGGTATATCTTTAGATCTTGCAATCGAATCTTTTAGTTTATTGTTTTATCACTAGTTTAGTTTATAAAAGAAAAGTACAAAAAAATGGAATTGAGATTGTCTCATACGCTTCATCTTTTTAATATCTTTCATGAGAATGATGGAAAGGAAAAATGTGCTCAAGTGCTAGAAGAAGAAGTCTATAAAATGTTTGGTACTAAATCTTTGAATGATGAGCATGATTGCAATGTTGTTAGTATGAACTCCTTGAATATCCATAGTACTAATGATGATTGCACTAGTCATGATGAAAATATCTCTTATAAGCATGTCGATTTTTGTGGAGTACATTGGGTTTGTAAGTACACACCAAATAGAGAAGATAGATATTGCAAGAGGCATAAGCATTTAGAAACTAAATTGTTGCAAGAAAGGCTGGACATTTGTGCTGAAAAATTCAATATTTTTCGCCATCCTTGTGAACTTTGCAATGAACATGGTCATTTAAATCTCCAATGCAAATTGTTTCATGACCGAATCATGTCCAAAAATTGTGTTAACTTGATTACCCTTGAGCATCATAAAGAGATTAGTCTTCTTTTGGGGTATGAAGAAATGAAATGTATAACTGAGGGTATTCCAAAATTTAATCTTGATAGATTTCTTGATTTTGATCTAGAGAAGATTTATATGTATTGTGCGGTGAATTGCATTGAAAATCCTTATATTGCCAATTACATAAAGAAAAGAAAGCAAATAGAAGATGAGAGAACACTAATGAAAGGGAAGAGACTTCCCAATATCCTCCTATTATTTCTTATGATGAATCACGTAATGAGGAGGAGCTTTCTATTCAACCAATCTCATCAATAAGGAGCTCAGAGAAGAAGGTTGAACCCACACATAATGTGAAGAAGAAAAAGAAAAGACGGAGAAGTAAAGGTAGAAAGGTACCCCTCCCAAATGTTGTTGCTCCTACTACTCATTGTGATGATGATAATTGCTATACTATTGGTGCTATCCACACTATTAATGATGAGGGTGATTATGCTTATGATATGAAAAGGCCCAAGCTTGGGGAAGCTATGTTTGATGAGGATGACATATTTGAGAATATATTTGCTGCAATTAATGTTTGTCCCAAGCTTGGGGATGCTATGTTTAATGAAGATGATATTTTTAGCCTCCCAAGTTTTTATATGCAAAGTTGATATGATGATAGCATGCCTCCTACGTATGATGATTATATTGATGAAAGTGGGTTTGGAAGAGTGGAAACTTTAGGAAGTAATGATCCCACTATTTGGGAGGATGTTTAATCTTATTGTGATGAATATGAAAGTGGATTTGGAGAGGTCATGACTTTATTTAGTGATAATTCCACAATTTTGGAAGAGGTTTCAATTTATTATGATGAGAACAAAGTTGCTACTTATAATGTTTATTGTGATGAAACTTATGCTATAAAAAGTAGTGATGATTATATTTATAAAACTTGTCATGATTATGATTACCCGTTTTCTGAACAGTACTCTTTTAATGTGGAAACAATTTTTAGTATTCAAGTCTCTTATGATACTCCCAGTATTCCGAATGAGAATAATTTTTCTTATGTGGAGAGTAGTAAATTTTCTATGCAAGTAGATCATGGAAAGAATGCTTTAGGTGCTGGTTATATTGTTGAATTCATTCATGATGATACTGAAAATTATTATGAGGGAGGAATATATGCTTGTAGGAATTGCAATAATATCAAGTTTCCGCTCTGTGTGTTCAAAATCTTGAAGCTATGCTTATTTTACCTTCCTATGCTAGTTGATTATTGTTCCCATAAGTTGTTTGCTCACACAATCCCTATGCATAGGAAGTGTGTTAGGCTTAAATGTGCTAGCCATATGCTTCATGATGCTCCCGTTATGTTTTAATTCTTATCTTTTATGTAAGCATCATTGTCATCATCATGCCTAGCTAGAAAGGCATTAAAGAAAAGCGCTTGTTGGGAGACAACCCAATATTTACCCTTACTTTTTTTGTGTGTCCACATGATTATGCTACTGTAGTAATCATGTTTTGTAGCTTTTGTTTCAATAAAGTGCCAAGTAAGACCTTTAGGATAGCTTACAGTGATAGTTGTGTCGATCCTGCTGAAAATCAGAAACTTTTGCACCCAGTAAATTAGTTTTGATAATTCACAGAAACGTGATTTTGATCTGATTCTTATAGCTATGGATTGGTACACAAATTTCTTACGTCTTCCTAATTTGGAAGGATTTTTGGAGTTCCAGAAGTATACGTTTGATACAGATTACTACAGACTGTTCTGTTTTTGATAGATTCTGTTTTCTATGTATTGTTTGCTTATGATGAATCTATGAGTAGTATCGGAGGGTATGAACCATAGAAAAGTTGGAATACAGTAGATATTACACCAATATGAATTTAGAATGAGTTCACAACATTACCTAAGTGTTGATTTATTTTCTTATACTAACGGAGCTTACGAGCTTTCTGTTGAGTTTTATGTTGTGAAGTTTTCAAGTTTTGGGTAAAGATTCGATGGACTATGGAATAAGTAGTGGCAAGAGCCTAAGCTTGGGGATGCCCAAGGCACCCCAAGGTAATATTCAAGGACAACCAAGAGCCTAAGCTTGGGGATGCCCTAGATGGCATCCCCTCTTTCGTCTTCGTTCATCGGTAACTTTACTTGGAGCTATATTTTTATTCACCACATGATATGTGTTTTGCTTGGAGCGTCATTTTGTTTTATTTTGTTTTGCTAGTTGTTTGAATAATATCCCAAGACCTGAAATTAAATGTTAGAGAGTCTTGAAATAGCTACATAATTATTTAACTACTCATTGATCTTCACTTATATTTTTTTGGAGTAGTTTGTCATTTACTCGTGTGCTTCACTTATATCCTATGAGTAAATGGTTGAATGAGTTGAATGTCATAAATCTGAAATTATATATGTTTCATTTGCTTATCCCATGGGGAGTAATGACCTCACATCTAAGAAGTAGTTTGTCATTTACTCGTGTGCTTCACTTATATCCTATGAGTAAATGGTTGAATGAGTTGAATGTCATAAATCTGAAATTATATATGTTTCATTTGCTTATCCCATGGGGAGTAATGACCTCACATCTAAGAAGTAGAGGTTGTAAATTTATTGAAGGTTAGCAAGCATTGTATTGGTCACTTGAACAATTCATGAAATAATATTGAAGGAAGAGAGATTTCACATATAAACATACTATCTTAGACATCTTATATGATTGTGAGCCCCATTAATTATTTTCAAACCTGACCAAATTCGTTGAAATTGGACAAGGAAGACAACGTAATGAGTTATGCTTGGGTATATTTGTATATAAGTTATATTGTTATAGATCCTCCAACATGTGGTGCTTGATTTTTAGAATCCTTTGCTAGCCAAAATATCTGTACTAAGCGGGAATACTGCTTGTGCATCCAAATCCCTTGAACCAAGTTTCTTCCATGAGTGTCCACCATACCTACTTGTATGCGGTATTTACCTGTCGTTCCAAGTAAATTTGCATGTGCCAAACTCTAAACCTTCAAATAATAATCTGTTTTGTATGCCCGAATCGCTCATGTAGCGACTAGGGGATGTCAGTATCTTCCATGCTAGGTGGGTTATTCTCAAGATGAGTGGACTTCGCTCATCATTCACGAGAAAAATGGCTGGTAACCGGGATGCCCAGTCCCATGATCAAAAGATCAAAATCAAATCAAAAATAATTGCAAACAAAACTCCCCCAGGATTGATGTTAGTTGGAGGCACCCGTTGTTTCGGGCAAGCCATGGATTGATGATTGTTGGTGGAAGGGGAGTAAAAACTTTACCATTCTGTTTGGGAACCGCCTATAATGTATGTAGTATGGAAGATATTGGGAACTCTTGGTTGTTATGTTGACAATGAAAGCATATCTCTCAAAATTATTCATCTCTATTTCAAAATCGAGCTCTGGCACCTCTGCAAATCCCTGCTTCCCTCTGCGAAGGGCCTATCTTTTACTTTTATGCAAGAGTCAGTAGTATTCCTTCTCATTCCTACCTACTCTTTAGTTGGCAAGCATCATGTGTCGGGGAAAGATCTAAGCATATATGGCCATTCAAATATATTTGATCATGAATTACTATTGTTGACAATTATCTATATGATAAGTAAGTTGGGAGGCAAAACATTAAGCTCCTATCTGTCTCTGTGTTCAATGGATGCTATTTGTTCTAAAAATATGTTTTGAGTGGTAGCAGTCATGGAAGACTATATGATAGTTGAGTATGTGGGATTTTCTAAATCAAAGCTCTGACATAGACCCTTCCTGAAAATAAGATGAATTGCAATTGTTTGATGACTGAGAATGAAGTTTGCTAGTTTTCAAGAAAGTTTACGGTCTATGCTTTAACATGTGAATAGCTTGTTACTTGATCGTGAGAAGTTTTATGAGATGAACTACTGTTATGACATATAATGATGCTAGAAAAGGTGATTGAAATTATCATTGATTAAACTATGCACCTGCTAGAATTCACACTTCATAAATTATTTCTTTTATCATTTACTTAGTCGAGGGCGAGCAGGAATTAAGCTTGGGGATGCTGATACGTCACCAACGTATCTATAATTTATGAAGCATTCATGCTATATTATTATCTGTTTTGGATGTTTATGGGCTTTATTATACACTTCTATATTACTTTTGGGACTAACCTATTAACCGGAGGCCCAGCCCAAATTGTTGTTTTCTTGCCTATTTCAGTGTTTCGAAGAAAAGGAATATCAAACGGAGTCCAAATAGAATGAAACCTTCGGGAAATTTATTTTTGAAATGGAAGCAATCCAGGGGACTTGGAGTGCACGTAAGGGAAGCTTCGAGGTGGCCGCGAGGCAGGGAGGCGCGCCCTCCCCCCCCCCCCATGGGCGCGCCCCCCACCCTCGTGGGCCCCTCGTGGCTTCCCTGACCGACTTCTTTCGCCTATATATGTCCATATACCCTAAAAACATCGAGGAACACAATAGATCGGGAGTTCCGCCTCCGCAAGCCTCTGAAGCCACCAAAAACCTCTCGGGAGTCCATTCCGGCACCCTGCCGGAGGGGGAATCCATCACCGGTGGCCATCTTCATCATCCCGGTGCTCACCATGACGAGGAGGGAGTAGTTCACCCTCGGGGCTGAGGGTATGTACCAGTAGTTATGTGTTTGATCTCTCTCTCTCTCTCTCTCTCTCTCTCCCTCGTGTTTTTAAGGTGATACAATCTTGAAGTATCGCGAGCTTTGCTATTATAGTTGGATCTTATGATATTTCTCTCCCTCTACTCTCTTGTGATGAATTGAGTTTTCTCCTCGAAGTTGTCTTGTCGGATTGAGTCTTTAAGGATTTGAGAACACTTGATGTATGTCTTGCCGTGCTTATCTATGGTGACAATGGGATATTCATGTGATCTACTTGATGTATGTTTTGGTGATCAACTTGCGGGTTCAATGAACTTATGCATAGGGGGTTGGCACACGTTTTCATTTTGACTCTCCGGTAGAAACTTTGGGGCACTCTTTGAAGTACTTTGTGTTGGTTGAATAGATGAATCTGAGATTGTGTGATGCATATCATATAATCATGCCCATGGATACTTGAGGTGACATTGGAGTATCTAGGTGACATTAGGGTTTTGGTTGATTTGTGTCTTAAGGTGTTATTGTAGTACGAACTCTATGATAGATCGAACGGAAAGAATAGCTTCATGTTATTTTACTACGGACTCTTGAATAGATTGATCAGAAAGGATAACTTTGAGGTGGTTCCATACCCTACAATAATCTCTTCGTTTGCTCTCCGCTATTAGTGACTTTGGAGTGACTCTTTGTTGCATGTTGAGGGATAGTTATATGATCCAATTATGTTATTATTGTTGAGAGAACTTGCACTAGTGAAAGTATGAACCCTAGGCCTTGTTTCCTAGCATTGCAATACCGTTTTCAATCACTTTTATCATTAGTTACCTTGCTGTTTTTATATTTTCAGATTACAAAAACCTATATCTACTACCCATATTGCACTTGTATCACCATCTCATCACCGAAATAGTGCACCTATACAACTTACCATTGTATTGGGTGTGTTGGGACACAAGAGACTCTTTGTTATTTGGTTGCAGGGTTGCTTGAGAGAGACCATCTTCATCCTACGCCTCCCACGGATTGATAAACCTTAGGTCATCCACTATGAGGAAGGCCTAGGGAAATTTGCTACTGTCCTACAAACCTCTGAACTTGGAGGCCCAACAATGTCTACAAGAAGAAGGTTGTGTAGTAGACATCACTATGCATGACCAGGAACCAAGAGGAAGATCATGGAACTGCTACGAGCATTGGACAAGACAGCGAGGACACCAAGCGCGAGGAACAAGAGGAAGAGCTGCCAGGAAGCTACAGCTCTCGGACGTCCGACGACCTCCGGACGACCGACGATCTTCAAATGTCCAATGCCTGGAGACTTCACCAGCCAGATCGACTCCAGCCGAGGCTACCTACAGCGCACGGACGACCGCCCAACGCCGGACGTTCGACACTCATCGGCGCCCGGACAACCTACCCCGACCGGACGTCCAACACCAACAGTCCAGTACAGAAACATCGTAAGTACGGAGACCTCCAGTCCTCCGACGCCACCTGTCCAGAGCCAAAATGCCGGATGTCTGATAAGCATCGGACGACCGGACCCTCGCAAGTCATCGGACGTCCGGTACCTGTCGGACGACTGATGCCTGTGTGTGCGCAGCTTCGGGCCCGAGGCCCATGTACCCTTTCACTTCGCCCCCATTTGCACTTAGACTATAAATAGACCTCCTCCTCCTCCTTTTAGAGAGGGTTAGCATTGTGATAGCTCATATTTTGAGATAGAGCCTTGCTCATCCATCTGAATCTACTCCACTGTGGGGGACCGACACCTCTTCGGAGAAGATCCTTGTTGGATTCAAGACCTCCTTTCAGAGAAGACCCTCTTCAAGACCTCCTCACGGAGAAGAACCGGTTACCCTATGTATCATCCCTTGTTGGATTTGGATCTTGTACCCTTTTGTGTTTCGATGATCTAGCACATGTGTGACTTTATTCTTGTTGGTTGAGTGTTCTCTCGTGTTTCCCCTCGTTCCCCTCCTCGTGTTCTTCGTGTTCTTCATAGGGATCCGCTCCAAACATGAAAGATCGGCCTCTAGGGTCCTACCCTACATCAATGAGGCTCGCCAGATAGTCCGTCGATCGAAAGCTTTCTCCGTGATGAAAGGGCACCTTTACAGAGAAAGTATCACAGGAGTGGCTCAACACTGCATCACCCCGGAAGAAGGTCAAATGATCCTAAACGATATTCACTCGGGGACCTGTGGTCACCATGCGTCCTCTCGGACCATCGTGGCCAAAGCATACCTGAAAGCACAAGTGCTCCCAGGGTGATTTTGGTAATTAATGTCAACATATCCCTTGTTGGACTAACACTTTTACCTAGTATGCTTCAGATGAGTTCAACAAATGAAGTGGCATGGACTAAAGGATGTGGAACCCCTTCAAGATGCTAATGACAAAGGATTGGCTCAAGCTTCAAGCACAAGACTCTACATTTTATATTTTAGTGATCCAAGATCACATTGAGTCTATAGAAAAAGCCAATACTATCAAGAGGGGATGAGGTGTTTCTTAATGGCTTACTTGCTCAAAGTGCTTAGTGATATGCTCCAAAGCCCTCAACTACTTTCTCACATCCACATATGTCCTAAACCAAAAGTCTAACTCGGACCTACCGATTCTTTCTATCCGGCGCCACCGAGTTCAGATGTCATAGCCACTGCCACAAACCCTAGGCAAATCGGTCTCACCGATAGGGATCTCGGTCTCACCGAGATGGGATTGTAATCTCTCTGTTTCCCTTCGTAACGTTTCGGTACTACCGAGATGAGCGTTCGGTCCCACTGAGATTGCAATGTAAACTCTCTGTTTCCTATTTGTAACATTTCGGTCTCACCGAAATGAGCGAACCGGTCCCACCGAGTTTACCTGACCAACTCTCTGGTTAGCTTATTACCAAAATCGGTCTCACCGAGTTTGTGTAATCGGTCTCACCGACATTACATTATGCCCTAACCCTAACCATGTCAGTCCTACCAAGTTGCATGTCGGTCCCACCGAAAATCCTAACGGTCACTAGATTTGCTGAATCGGTCTAACCGAGTTTCTCAATTCGGTCCCACCGAGATTGGCAAGTTGTGTGTAACGGTTAGTTTTTGTGTGGAGGCTATATATACCCCTCCACCTCCTCTTCATTCGTGGAGAGAGCCATCAGAATGAACCTACACTTCCAACATATATTTTCTGAGAGAGAACCACCTACTCATGTGTTGAGGCCAAGATATTCCATTCCTACCATATGAATCTTGATCTCTAGCCTTCCCCAAGTTGCTCCACTCAAATCTTCTTTCCACCAAATCCAAATCCTGTGAGAGAGAGTTGAGTGTTGGGGAGACTATAATTTAAAGCACAAGAGCAAGGAGTTCATCATCAACACACCATTTGTTACTTCTTGGAGAGTGGTGTCTCCTAGATTGGCTAGGTGTCACTTGGGAGCCTCTGACAAGATTGTGGAGTTGAACCAAGGAGTTTGTAAGGGCAAGGAGATCGCCTACTTCGTGAAGATCTACCGCTAGTGAGGCAAGTCCTTCGTGGGCGACGGCCATGGTGGGATAGACAAGGTTGCTTCTTCGTGGACCCTTCGTGGGTGGAGCCCTCTGTGGACTCGCGCAACTGTTACCCTTCGTGGGTTGAAGTCTCCATCAACGTGGATGTACGATAGCACCACCTATCGGAACCACGACAAAAACATCAGTGTCTCCAATTGCGTTTGAATCCTCCAAACCCTTCCCTTTACATTCTTGCAAGTTGCAGGGTTTACTTTCTGCTGCTCATATACTCTCTGCATGCTTGCTTGTTATGTATTGTGATTGTTAAACTTGTGCCAAAACTCCACTTGAACTTAAAGAAGTTAAAAACTGCAACTTTTAGTACTTAGTGTCTAATCACCCCCCTCCCCCTCTAGAGACCTCTTCTCGATCCTTTCAATATCGAGCGGGATTCTATTGGCCTCGAGCAAATGAGATGGCGAAAGATATAGTTGAAGCCTCGACTGATGCGCGACCTTAAGCATGCTGCGGGAGCTTCGGTGACTGAATTGCCGTCCGTCCTATGGGGGCTGAGAACAACGCCAAACCGGTCGACTGACCGAACCCCTTTCTTCCTGGTGTACAGCACTGAGGCTGCGCTTCCGAGTGACTTGCTGCACAATGCTCCCCGAGTGGAACTGTTCTCAGAAGTTGAAGCTGAGCAAGCATGTGAAGACACAGTTGATCTCCTGGAGGAAGAGCACAAGATGGCTTTGGTTCGGTCGACCATCTATCAGCAAGATCTATGTTGATTCCATGCTCGCAATGTCAGAGGTCGAGCATTTCAGGAAGGAGACCTTGTGCTCCGGGTGGATCAGAAACGACCTCACAAGCTCTCTCCGGCCTGGGAAGGTCCCTTCATCATCACCAAGGTGCTTCACAATGGAGTGTACCACATCTACAACGTAGCCAAGAACATGGATGAGCCACGCGCATGGAACGCAGAGCTGCTTCATCCTTTCTATACCTAGAATCACTCGACCTGACGAGTTGTAATAAGAGTACTTCAGTTTGCTTTCCAAAGACAAGATTTTTATAGTATCTTAATGACTGAGTTCCCTGTAATCACTTGTATCCAAATCCCCCAGTGGGTGGCTTAGCCGCGAACCTGATTTGCCTAAGTTAAAAACATCCCGAGTGGAGAGCAATCCTCCCACTCGGGGGCTTAGCTGGGATCCCATACTCGCCTAAGTTAAAAACATTCCGAGTGGAGAGCAATCCTCCCACTCGGGGACTTAGCTGCGACCTCGTACTCGCCTAAGTTAAAAACATTCTGAGTGGAGAGCAATCCTTCCACTCGGAGGCTTAGCCGTGACCCCAAAATCGCCTAAGTTAAAAACATTTCGAGTGAAGAGCAATCCTCCCACTCGGAGGCTTAGACGCGACCCTGTACTCGCCTAAGTTAAAAACATTTCGAGTGGAGATCAATCCTCCCACTCGGAGGCTTAGTTGCGACCCCGTACTCGCCTAAGTTAAAAGACAATCCGAGTGGAGAGCAATCCTCCCACTCGGAGGCTTAGCCGCGACCCCGAAATTGCCTAAGTTAAAAACATTCCGAGTGGAGAGCAATCCTCCCACTCAGAGGCTTAGTCGCGACCCCGTACTCGCCTAAGTTAAAAACATTCTGAGTGGAGAGCAATCCTCCCACTCGGGGGCTTAGCTGCCACCCCGTACTCACCTAAGTTAAAAAACATTCTGAGTGGAGAGCAATCCTCCCACTCGAAGGCTTAGCCGCGACCCCGTAATCGCCTAAGTTAAAAAACGTTCTGAGTGGAGAGTGCTACCACTTGAGCACTGCGTTGGATTTCCCCAAAGAGGAGAGGATGATGCAGCAAAGTAGCGTAAGTATTTCCCTCAGTTTTTGAGAACCAAGGTACAATCCAGTAGGAGACCACGCACAAGTCCCTCGTACCTACACAAAACGATAGCTACTCGCAACCAATGCGATTAGTGGTTGTCAATCTCTTCACGGTCACTTACGAGAGTGAGATCTGATAGAGATGATAAATAATATTTTTGGTATTTTTGATAGATAGATGCGAAATGAAAAGTAAAAGGCAAAGTAAAAGCAAAGCAAGTAGTAAAGCGATAGAGATTGATATGATGAGAATAGACCCGGGGGCCATTGGTTTCACTAGTGGCTTCTCTCAAGAGCATAGATATTCTATGGTGGATGAATAAATTACTGTTGAGCAGTTGACAGAATTGAGCATAGTTATGAGCATATCTAGGTAATGATCATGTATATAGGCATCACGTCCAAGACAAGTAGATCGAAACGATTCTGCATCTACTACTATTACTCCACTAATCGACCGCTATCCAGCATGCATCTAGAGTATTAAGTTAAAAACAGAGTAACGCCTTAAGCAAGATGACATGATGTAGAGGGATAAATTCATGCAATATGATAAAAAAACCATCTTGTTATCCTCGATGACAACAATACAATATGTGCCTTGCTGCCCCTGCTGTCACTGGGAAAGGACACCGCAAGATTGAACCCAAAGCTAAGCACTTCTCCCATTGCAAGAACTACCAATCTAGTTGGCCAAACCAAAAGGATAATCCGAAGAGACTTGCAAACATAACTCAATCATACATAAAAGAATTCAGAGAAGATTCAAATATTTTCCATAGATAAGTTGGATCATAAACCCACAATTCATCGGTCTCAACAAATACACCGCAAAAAGAAGATTACATCGAATAGATCTCCACGAGAGAGTGGGAGAACATTGTATTGAGATCCAAAAAGAGAGAAGAATCCATCTAGCTACTAGCTATGGACCCGAAGGTCTGAAGTAAACTACTCACACTTCATCGGAGGGGCTATGGTGTTGATGTAGAAGCCCTTCGTGGTGGATGCCCCCTCCGGTGGAGCTCCGGAACATGCCCCAAGATGGGATCTCGTGGATATAGAAGGTTGCGGTGGTGGAATTAGGTTTTTGGATCCCTGTTCTGATCGTTTGGGGATATGTAGGTATATATAGGAGGAACGAGTATGTTGGTGTAGCAGCAGGGGGCCCATGAGGTAGGGGGGCGCGCCCAGGGGGTGCGCCCTCCACCCTCGTGACCGCCTCTTTTGTTCCTTGGAGAAGGGTCCAAGTCTCCTGGATCACGTTCGGTGAGAAAATCACGTTCTCGAAGGTTTCAGTCCGTTTGGACTCCCTTTGATATTTCGTTTCTTCGAAATACTGAAATAGGAAAAAAAACAGCAATTCTGGGTTGGGCCTCCGGTTAATAGGTTAGTCCCAAAAAATAATATAAAAGTGGAAAATAAAGCCCAATATAGTCCAAAACAGTAGATAAAGTAGCATGGAGCAATCAAAAATTATAGATACGTTTGAGACTTATCAGGCATCCCCAAGCTTAATTCCTGCTCGTCCTCGAGTAGGTAAATGATAAAAAAGAATTTTTGATGCGGAGTGATACTTCGGCATAATTTCAATATAAATCTTCTTAATTGTGATATGAATATTCAGATCCGAAATATTCAAGACAAAAGTTCATATTGACACAAAAATAATAATACTTCAAGCATACTAATCAAAGCAATCATGTCTTCTCAAAATAGCATGGCAAAAGAAAGTTCATCCCTACAAAATCATATAGTTAGGCTATGCTTCATTTTTGTCACACAAAGATGTTCCCAACTTCTATACCCCCGATGACAAGCCAAGCAATTGTTTCATACTCAAATAATCTCAAACTTTTTCAACCTTCACGCAATACATGAGCGCGAGCCATGGATATAGCACTATGGGTGGAATAGAATATGATGATGGGGATTGTGTGGAGAAGACAAAAAAGGAGAAAGTTTCACATTGACGAGGCTAATCAACGGGCTATGGATATGCCCATCAATTGATGTCAACATGAGGAGTAGGGATTTCCATGCAACGGATGCACTAGAGCTATGAATGCTCAACAAAAGAAAACTAGTGGGTGTGCATCCAACCTGCTTGCTCATGAAGACCTAGGGCATTTGAGGAAGCCCATCGTAGGAATATACAAGCCAAGTTCTATAATGAAAAATTCCCACTAGTATAAAAAGGACAACTTTATGAGACTCACTACATGAAGAACAAGGTGCTACTTTGAAGCACAATATATGAGACTCACTACATGAGGAACAAGGTGCTACTTTGAAGCACAAGTGTGGAAAAAGAGATAGTAGCATTGTCTTTTTTTTTCTCTTCTTTTTTTGGGGCCTTTATTTTTTTGGCCTTTTTTTCTTTCTCTCTTTTTTTTTCTTTTTGGGCAATGCTCTAACAATGATGATCATCACACTTCTATTGATTACAACATAAGGATTACAACTCGAAACTTAGAACAAGATATGACTCTATATGAATGCCTCCGGCGGTGTACCGGGATGGTGCAATGAATCAAGAGTGACATGTATGAAAAATAATGCATGGTGGCTTTGCCACAAATACGATGTCAACTACATGATCATGCAATGGCAATATGACAAAAGTAATGTATGTCATGATGAAGATGATGGAAGTTGCATGGCAATATATCTCGGAATGGCTATGGAAATGCCATAATAGGTAGGCATGGTGGCTGTTTTGAGGAAGATATAAGGAGGTTTATGTGTGATAGAGCATATCGTATCACAGGGTTTGGATGCACCGGCGAAGTTTGCACAAACTCTCAAAGTGAGAAAGGGCAATGCACGGTACTGAAGAGGCTAGCAAAGGCGGAAAGGTGAGAGTGCGTATAATCCATGGACTCAACATTAGTCAAAAGAACTCATATACTTATTGAAAAAATTTAGAAGCCATCAAAAATCAAGTACTACGTGCATGCTCCTAGGGGGATATATTGGTAGGAAAATACCATCGCTCGTCCCCGACCGCCACTCATAAGGATGCACAAGCCAGGTACACTTCATGTTTCAAATTTGTTACACAACTTTAACCATACGTGCATGCTACGGGACTTGCAACCTTCAACACAAGAATTTCTCAAATTCAAAATTACCCAACTAGCATGACTTTGATATTATCACCTCCTTATCTCAAAACAATTATCAAGCATCAAACTTATCTTAGTATTCAATTCACTCAAAAGAAAGTTTCACATATCTTGAACACTAAGTATATTAACATTAAGCAAACTACCATGCTATTAATGACTCTCAAAATAATATAAGTGAAGCATGAGAGATCAATAGTTTTTTTAAAAACAAATCCACCACCATGCTCTAAAAGATATAAGTGAAGCACTATGAGCAAAACTATCAAGCTCAAAAGATATAAGTGAAGCACATAGAGTATTCTAGCAAATTCCAATTCATGTATGGCCCTCTCAAAAGGTGTGTACAGCAAAGATGATTGTGGTAGACTAACAAGTAAAGACACAAATAATACAAGACGCTCCAAGCAAAACACATATCATGTGGTGAATAAAAATATAGCTCCAAGTAAATTACCGATGGAAGTGGACGAAAGAGGGGATGCCTTCCGGGGCATCCCCAAGCTTTGACTTTTTGGTGTCCTTGGATTATCTTGGGGGTGCCATGAGCATCCCCAAGCTTAGGCTATTGCCACTCCTTGTTCCATAATCCATCAAAATAATCCACCCAAAACTTGAAAACTTCACAACACAAAACTCAACAGAAATCTCGTGAGCTCCGTTAGAGAAAGAAAACAAAAATACTACTTCAAGTTACTGTAATGAACTCATTCTTTATTTATATTGGTGTTAAACCTACTGTATTCCAACTTATCTATGTATTATAATCTATTTTACTAGCCATATATTCATCAAAATAAGCAAACAACACACGCAAAACAAAATCTGTCAAAAACAGAACAGTCTGTAGCAATCTGTAACTAACGCAAACTTATGGAACTATAAAAATTCTACCAAAATAGGAAGTCCTGGACAATTTGTTTATTGAACATAATCAAAAAGAATCAATGCAAAAGCACGTTCCTGTGATTTAACAAAATTATATTCGTGCGTGCAATGTTTCTGTTTTTCAGCAGAATCAAATCAACTACCATCGTAGGTTATCCTATAGGTTCTACTTGGCACAAACACTAATTAAAACATAAAACCACATCCAAACAGAAGCTAGATGGATTATTTATTCCTAAACAGAAGCAAGAACAAAAAACAAAAATAAAATTGGGTTGCCTCCAAACAAGCGCTATCGTTTAACGCCCCTAGCTAGGCATTGATAATTTTAATGATGCTCACATGAAAGACAAGAATTGAAGCACAGAGAGAGAATCATAAAACACGTGACAAACACATCTAAGTCTAACATACTTCCTATGCATAGGCATCTTATAGAAAAACAAATTATCATAGCAAGCAAAAACTAGCATATGCAAGGAAGCGGAAAGGAATAATAGCAATCTCAACATAACGAGAGGTAATTTAGTAACATGAAAATTTCTATAACCATGTTTTCCTCTCTCATAATAATTACATGTAGGAACATAAGAAAATTCAACAATATAGCCATCACATAACATATTCTCAACACGATCCACATGCATGCAAAGTTGACACTCTTCCGAAATAGTGGGACTAACATTAACTAAAGTCATGACCTCTCCAAACCCACTTTTATCAAAAATTTCATAAGACTGAATGTTATCCAAATATGTGGGATCTAAAGTTAACACTCTTCCAAACCCACTTTCAATATTATTGCAAACAATATTATCAATCTCATATTCATCATGGGGATTAAATAAATTTTCAAGATCATAAGAAGAATCACCCCAATCATGATCATTGCAACAAGTAGTAGACATAGCAAAGCTAGCATCCCCAAGCTTAGGGTTTTGCATATTATTAGCATAATTGACATCAATAGAAAAATCATTGCAATCATGCTTTTTATCGAAGGAACTGCCAAGTATGGGTGCAATATCAACGATCTCATGTTTAACATAAGGAACTATAGCAAATTCATCTTCATAAATATTGGCATCATGGCCACAAGAATAGCAAGCATCATGTTCATCAAGGGATATTTCAATCAAATCATCGGAATCATCATTATCTATAGATTCATGCATATCATTATTTTCTTCCAAAGCAACGGTCATTCTTTCAATAAATTCTTGGACATAGATATTATGAGCAAGGTTTTCATTGCAATAATTAAGTATGACGGAATTTTCAGATTTGTTGAGAGTAAAATCATACTTTTCAATCAAAGAAGCAACTTCATGAGCACCCTTAAAAATGACAAATTCTTCAATTTGTTTGATATCATAGTAACTATAAACACCCCTTGCATAAGAAGATAAGATTTCATTATCATTGAACTCACATAGGTAGGGAAGGTGTTTTTAGGGTTCTTAGAGCAACAAGTAAAATCACACATTTCACAAAGATTCCAGGCATAGCATAGCAAACTATTTATATGATACCGTAAGAGTCTCCCCTTTTCAGACAAACGATGACGCACAAAATGAGCATGCTCATCTAAAGATTTCCCATCAACTAGGCTAGTTGGGGTTTCAGCATGAGCACATAAGGATCAAAGATGATCCAAGTAGAACACTTTAAGTGGATCCATATCAATAGATTTTCAGCAAGCGAAGATGCAAGCATATAGACGGCACAAGGAAACACAAACAAAGATACATACGGGAAGAAGGCGAACGAAAAAGAGAGGGCGAATAAACCGGCAAGGGTGAAGTGGGGGAGAGGAAAACGAGAGGCAAATGGCAAATAATGTAATGCGAGAGATAGGGATTGCGATGGGTACTTGGTATGGTTGACTTGCTTGCATGAGCCTCCCCGGCAACGGTGCCAGAAATTATTCTTGCTACCTCTTGAGCATTGCGTTGGATTTCCCCGAAGAGGAGAGGATGATGCAGCAAAGTAGCGTAAGTATTTCCCTTAGTTTTTGAGAACCAAGGTATCAATCCAGTAGGAGACCATGCACAAGTCCCTCGTACCTACACAAAACGATAGCTACTCGCAACCAACGCGATTAGGGGTTGTCAATCCCTTCACGGTCACTTACAAGAGTGAGATCTGGTAGAGATGATAAATAATATTTTTGGTATTTTTGATAGATAGATGCAAAGTGAAAAGTAAAAGGCAAAGTTAAAGCAAAGCAAGTAATAAAGCGATAGATTGATATGATGAGATAGACCCGGGGGCCATAGGTTTCACTAGTGGCTTCTCTCAAGAGCATAGATATTCTACGGTGGGTGAACAAATTACTGTTGAGCAATTGATAGAATTGAGCATAGTTATGAGCATATCTAGGTAATGATCATGTATATAGGCATCACATCCAAGACAAGTAGATCGAAACGATTCTGCATCTACTACTATTACTCCACTCATCGACCGCTATCCAGCATGCATCTAGAGTATTAAGTTAAAAACAGGGTAACGCCTTAAGCAAGATGACATGATGTAGAGGGATAAATTCATGCAATATGATAAAAAAACATCTTTTTATCCTCGATGACAACAATACAATACGTGCCTTGCTGCCCCTGCTATCACTGGGAAAGGACACCGCAAGATTGAACCCAAAGCTAAGCACTTCTCCCATTGCAAGAACTACCAATCTAGTTGGACAAACCAAAAGGATAATGACTTGCAAAGATAACTCAATCATACATAAAAGAATTCAGAGAGGATTCAAATATTTTCCATAGATAAGTTGGATCATAAACCCACAATTCATCGATCTCAACAAACACACCGCAAAAAGAAGATTACATCGAATAGATCTCCACAAGAGAGGGGGAGAACATTGTATTGAGATCCAAAAAGAGAGAAGAAGCCATCTAGCTACTAGCTATGGACCCGAAGGTCTGAAGTAAACTACTCACACTTCATCGGAGGGGCTATGGTGTTGATGTAGAAGCCCTCCATGGTGGATGCCCCCTAAGGCGGAGCTCCGGAACAGGCCCCAAGATGGGATCTCGTGGATACAGAAGGTTGCGGCGGTGGAATTAGGTTTTTGGCTCCCTATTCTGATCGTCTAGGGATACGTAGGTATATATAGGAGGAAGGAGTATGTCGGTGGAGCAGCAGGGGGCCACGAGGTAGGGGCGCGCCTAGGGGGGCGTGCCCTCCACCCTCGTGACCGCTTCTTTTGTTCCTTGGAGCAGGGTCCAAGTCTCCTGGATCACGTTCGGTGAGACAATCACGTTCCCGAAGGTTTCATTCCGTTTGGACTCTGTTTGATATTCCGTTTCTTCGAAATACTGAAAAAGGCAAAAAACAACAATTCTGGGCTGGGCCTCCGGTTAATAGGTTAGTCCCAAAAATTAATATAAAAGTGGAAAATAAAGCCCAATATAGTCCAAAACTGTTGATAAAGTAGCATGGAGCAATAAAAAATTATAGATACGTTGGAGACGTATCAGAGAGCAATCCTCCCACTCGGAGGCTTAGCCGTGACCCTGTAATCGCCTACGTTCAAAACATTCTGAGTGGAGAGCAATCCTCCCACTCAGAGGCTTAGCTACGACCCCGTACTCGCCTAAGTTAAAAAAACGTTCCGAGTGGAGAGCAATCCTCCCACTCGGGGGCTTAGCTGCGACCCCGTACTTGCCTGAGTCACAAATATCCTCTGAGCTACGCCACAAATACAACATGCGCTCCATCCCGATCCGCAAGGACGACGAGCTGTCGAGTGAACACCACGTCTGAGCTATGCCACAAATACAACGTACGCTCCATCCCGATCCGCAAGGACGACGAGGTGTCGACTGAACACCACGCCTGAGCTGCATCACAAGTACAATGTACCATCCCGATCCACAAGGACGACGAGGTGTCAATTGAACACCACGTCTGAGCTGCATCACAAGTACAATGTACCACCCCGATCCGCAAGGACAAAGAGGTGTCGATTGAACACATCGTCAGATCCATTCGACGAAGGGTGAAAAGATCAAGTTCACTCGGAATCAAAAGACATTCAGAAGCAATATAAGCGAAAGCCATGATATTTAAGGAAATTCAAGTTTAGATAAACCCCGCAAAAGTTCACGCCCGCAATGGGCAGAAGTGCTCAGGCATCAAGCCTGAAAGAGTTTAACGGTTACATAATCACTTGGCATTCCGAGGCAAATAAAAGTGGGGCATAATGTTTTGTTCACTCGTCGGGAGAAGGACTTGCTGGATCGCAGAAACTGCCAAGGTCGATGTTGTCCATGATGTGAGTGGCAGCATCAAGGAAAGTGTCTATAAAGGACTGGAAACTGTGCTTTTTGGTGTTCCCAACCTTGAGGGCCGCCAGTTTGTCTTCCCTAACATCCTTGCAGTGCACTCAGACCAATGACAGGGCGACCTCAGTGCCACAGTGAGCAGAGGATTTCTTCCATTCTTGCACTCGGTCAAGTATTTGATTCGGTCGAGTCATCAGAGACTCAAGATCTTGGGAGAGTTCCGCCTGAGGCCAGAGTTCAGCATCAATCCGCGTCATTGCCGCCTTCAGTCGGGCAAGATAATCTACATCACTGTCCATGCGTGACTCCAACCGCAGCACATTCATCGCAACGTCATCTTTAACAGGAGAGTTGATGGGATCGAGACCCGTCTCGACCCGCCCAGTTTCTGCTTCAAAGTCTTGACAAAGTTCTGCACAGTCGGAAAAACAGTGAGTCGACAGTTTAACGAGGCATGTCAGTCAACGTCGACAAATCAGTCAAACAAGAGAAAATACCTTCAAGCTTCAAGACCAACTTTGCAGCAAGCTGCCCCGGATAAGACTCTAATTCGCCCTTCTTGGCCTTGAGGCTACCAACTTCGTCGTCAAACTTTCCTTGTCTTTATTTAGTTGCTCAACCTCTCAGTTAGCTTCAGAAACGGTGGTCTTCAACTTGGAGTTCTCCTCTTCCAACTTGCTAACTGAAGCCAGCTTCTTGTCTGCAAGTGATGTTCTCTCTCGCGCCTCCTTCTGAGCCGCGGCAAGATCCTGATCCTTCTTCTCCAGAGCCTGCTTCATTTTCTCTAAAGAAATAACATTCTTCAGACAAGCTTGAAGCTTACGGTTTTCACTAGGCACATCTGTTCGAGTGAAATCAAGTTGGATAGCGCATACTAGCTTTGGAGGTGGTCGTGTCGTCGGTTTCCTCATCACCTGGGGCCTTGTCAATGTCCATATCAGTCACGGCTGAGGCTGGGCTGGAAAAGTTTATAATCCACACGGTTAGAACAGAAGTATCAGTCGGTGGAAGAAGACGCAGAAAGAAAGAATGAAAGTGCAACTATCCCTAGGTGGTTTTGGTAATTAATATCAACATATAGCTCATTGAGCTAATACTATTCCAAGACTATTATTTCAGGAAAGCTCAATGAATGGCATGGCATGGATGATGAAAGTGGATCCCTCAAAAATACTAAGGACAAAGGATTGGCTCAAGCTCAAAAGCTCAAGACTCTTCATTTTACATTTTAGTGATCCAAGATCACATTGAGTCTATAGGAAAAGCCAATACTATCAAGGAGGGATGAGGTGTTGCTTAATGAGCCTCTTGCTTCATGTGCTTAGCGATATGCTCCAAAACCCTCAACTACTTTCCCACATCCACAAATGACCTAAACCCAAAGCCAAAATCGGTCACACCGAAACTTCCTATCCGGCGCCACCGATTCCAAAAGTCATAGCCACTGCCACAAACCCTAAGCAAATCGGTCTTACCGATAGGGATCTCGGTCTCACCGAGATGGGGTTGCAATCTCTCTGTTTCCCTTCGTAGTGTTTCGGTCTAACCGAAGTGAGCGATCGGTCCCACGGAATTGCAATGCAAACTCTCTGTTTCCTTTTTGTAACATTTCGGTCTCACCGAAAAGAGGAAATCGGTCCCACCGAGTTTACCTGACCAACTCTCTGGAAAGCTTATTACCAAATCGGTCTCACCGAGTTTGTGTAATCGGTCTTACCCAGATTACGTTATGCCCTAACCCTAACCGAATCGGTCTCACCGAGATGCATGTCAGTCCCACCGAAAATCACTAACAGTCACTAGGTTTACTAAATCGGTCCGACCGAGTTTAACAATTCGGTCCCACCGAGTTTGGTAAATTGTGTGTAACGGTTAGATTTTGTGTGGAGGCTATATATACCCCTCCACCTCCTCTTCATTCGTGGAGAGAGCCATCCGAACGAACCTACACTTCCAACTTACCATTTCTGAGAGAGAACCACCTACTCATGTGTTGAGGCCAAGATATTCCATTCCTACCATATGAATCTTGATCTCTAGCCTTCCCCAAGTTGCTTTCCACTCAAATCTTCTTTCCACCAGATCCAAACCCTATGAGAGAGAGTTGAGTGTTGGGGAGACTATCATTTGAAGCACAAGAGCAAGGAGTTCATCATCAACGCACCATTTGTTACTTCTTGGAGAGTGGTGTCTCCTAGATTGGCTAGGTGTCACTTGGGAGCCTCCGACAAGATTGTGGAGTTGAACCAAGGAGTTTGTAAGGGCAAGGAGATCGCCTACTTCGTGAAGATCTACCGCTAGTGAGGCAAGTCCTTCGTGGGCGACGGCCATGGTGGGATAGACAAGGTTGCTTCTTCGTGGACCCTTCGTGGGTGGAGCCCTCCGTGGACTCGCGCAGCCGTTACCCTTCATGGGTTGAAGTCTCCATCAACGTGGATGTACGATAGCACCACCTATCGGAACCACGCCAAAAACATCTATGTCTCCAATTGCGTTTGAATCCTCCAAACCCATCCCTTTACTTTCTTGCAAGTTGCATGCTTTAATTTCCGCTGCCTATATACTATTTGCATGCTTGCTTGAATTGTGTGATGATTGCTTGACTTGTCCTAAAGTAGCTAAAATCTGCCGAACTCTAAAATTGGGAAAAGGTTAAGTTTTTATTGGTCAAGTAGTCTAATCACCCCCCTCTAGACATACTTCAAGGTCCTACAAGTGGTATCAGAGCTTTGGTCTCCATTTGCTTTGATTTCCATAGCTTTTGGTGGTCATAGCCTTGGCTTCACAACCTAGGAGAGTATGGCGTCTAGCGAGGGAAATTATCACCGTAGAGGTCCTTACTTTGATGGTACTAATTTTGCTAGTTGGAAGCATAAGATGAAAATGCATATTCTTGGACATAATCCCGCCGTTTGGGCAATTATTTTTATTGGCTTGCAAGGTGAATTTTTCGATGGGAGAGAACCGAACCGTGAAGCTAGTGTGGAAGAATTGAAGATGCTGCAATACAACGCTCAAGCTTGTGATATCATCTTCAACGGATTGTGCCCCGAAGAATTCAACAAAGTCAGCCGTCTTGAGAATGCAAAGGAAATTTGGGATACTTTGATTGATATGCATGAAGGTACCGAGTCCGTCAAGGAATCCAAGTTGGATGTGCTCCAAAGTCAGCTTGACAAGTTCAAAATGAAGGATGGTGAAGGTGTCGCTGAAATGTACTCTAGGCTTGCACTTATCACAAATGAGATTGCCGGCTTAGAGAGTGAAGAGATGACCAACAAATTCATCATCAAGAAGATTCTAAGAGCATTGGATGGAAAGTATGATACCGTGTGCACATTGATTCAAATGATGCCAAACTACAAAGATCTCAAGCCAACGGAAGTCATTGGAAGAATTGTTGCTCATGAGATGTCACTTAAGGATAAGGAGGAACTTCACAACAAGTCAAGTGGTGCTTACAAAGCCTCAAGTGAAGCCCCCACATCATCAAGTGAGAAACAAACCTTCAATGAAGAATTGAGCTTAATGGTGAAGAACTTCAACAAATTCTACAAGAGTAGAAGCAAAGAAAGAAGCTCCAAATCAAGGTCTTACAATGACAAGAGATCTTATAGTCGAGAGCGCAATTGCTACAATTGTGGGAGACCTAGACACTAATGCAATGAGTGTATGGCACCCTACAAAAGAAGAGAAGATTCTCCAAGAAGAAGGAACAAAAGAGAAGAATCACCACCAAGAGCGAGGAGGAGTAGAGATGATCGTTATGGACGAAGACCCTCACGGAGAAACAAGGATTCGGAAAGGAAGGACAATTCATCAAGGAGCTACACAAAACAAAGACATCAAGCTCATGTTGGTGAATGGGTATCCGGCTCCGACTCCGACAATCACTCTGAGAGAAGCTATCACTCCGACTCCGAATATACTCAAGATGAAGGTGTTGCCGGTCTAGCACTTGTGTCAACCAACTCCTACGACATATTTGACTCACCAAATGAAGGTGTTGGAAGATGCTTCATGGCCAAAGGTCCAAAGGTAACACATTCCGAGTATGTTGATTTCAATAGTGATGAAGATGACTTACTTGTGGATGATGAAACGTCAATTAATCATGCTAAACAAGATAAAACGACTGACAATGATAAGGAGAAGATTGAGCTTCTAACTAAAGAATTAAACTCTCTTAAGTTAGCTCATGAAACTACCTACGAAGATCATCGAGAACTTTTAAGGGCTCATGAGAAGTTACGCTTTGAAAAGCTCAATCTTGAGCAAGAGCATGAGTTCTTAAAAGCAATCAATGATGATCTTCGCAAGAAAAGTTCTTCTTACATTTCCAAGCGTTTACTCTTATCTACTTACATGCCTCAAGTCAAGTCTAGTAACAAGTACAAGAAAGATACCTCCTCTAGTAGTAACAATAATAATGTCAAATCCAATATTGTTGCTTCTAGTAGTTCTCTTGATTCCACTAATGATTCTCTTATCCAAGTTACACTTGAGCAAGAAAATAGCTTATTGAAGGGAATTATAGAGAAAGGTGCTTACAAGAGCCTTGCCGGGAGTAAGCAATTCGAGGAAATTGTACGCAAGCAAGGAAGGCACCGGAAGAATCAAGGTGTTGGTTTTGAACGAAAGTTCAATGCCAATGGAGTTGAGTGGGAAGAAGATCAATACCCCAAGACGAAGTTTGTTCCTCAACAAGAGAAGTATGATCCCACTTCCTTCAAGGGAACACAAGCTCAAGATGATCTTCCACCACAAGACCCCAAGAACAAAGGCAAGGACAAGCTTCAAGAAGAGATTGATGCATTTGAAGAAGCACCTAAAGCTTCGTTCAAGTGGGTCCCCAAAACTACGTCAAGTTATACTTCATCAAGTACAACTACAACTCCAATGATTCCCATCAAGATCATGTGGATCCCTAAGAAGAAGAACTAGAGAGTTCTTGAGGGTGACTCCGCCAACATTCTTCACTCATATCTTTTTGGCAAGAACAAGTGCAATCAACTTCCACATCTTGCACCAGTTCAAGGAGTCACAAACCCTCATGTTGGTAAGACAAGGGACAAGGTAACCTAATGATTTCATGGACATCATCTTGTGTGTGCATCACTCTATGTCTATGGATATTCTTGTTTGTTCCTTGTGGGACTAACCCATGTAGGTAAGTTGAAAGTGCAACTCACTCTAAAGGATTGCTCCAAATGATCTACATCAACATTGAGCATCTACATCTTCAACACCTACATGAAGTCATCATCGACAAAACCCAAGGTTAGTTCATCCCTCTAAGGGGGGATCTCACATCAAGGGGGAGCTTAACTCTAAGAATTGAGTCAAAGCAACTCTAATGGTGTGAACACATTAATGCATTATGTAAAAGTGGTAACCCCACTTGAGCTTAAACGATGAGTATGACCTATGATCAAATGTTCTCATTTGACTCCTAAGTCAATATACTCATATATAGATGACCTAGTCATCGCCAATTGTTTGATAGATGCTAGAATTGGTTGTGCATGTTTTGTCACATATTTCATTTGCTATCTTATTGTGTGAGCATGTTGGTGCATATTTTACTCATTCAAGGACATCCACTTGTTGTTTTGATTGTTGGGTTTCTTTTCTTTTTGCCAAGTGGATGGACAAGAATGCCTAAGAACCTTCTTTAGCTATCTATGCTTTCCTCATCTCAAACTCTATTCATGCTACATCACAAAATTTGATCAAGTAGATTCGAACCACTCTGTGTGAGGAGCACTCGGAGTCCCCAATTCGTCATAGACTTAAACTTCCAAAACCTCTTTGTGATTCTCGGCCTGACCGATTCTCCATTTCGGTCCTACCGAGATCACCAAGTTGATCTGAGTTTTCAATCTTGGTGCAACCGATTTGAACTTTTCGGTCTCACCGATTTGCTGTAACTGAACACAGTTATGCATCTCGGTGCCACCGAGTTGTTCCACTCGGTCACACCGACAGGGTCGGGCTATATATAGCCACGGGCAAAATTTTGGAAATTTCTCCGAAACCCTTCGCCCGCGCAACAGCTCGCTCTGCCATTGTGGTCTCCGGATCGTTTCCTCGCCGCCAGCAGCCTCCTGTCGCTGGTCTTCGCCGCCGTCAACGGAATTCGTCCCCGCCGTTGCCGCCGTAGCAAGTCCACCGCCAAGTTAGGGTATGGACTTGATCTTTGTGCTATCCACATCTGATTCCTAGCACATTGTTTTCATATTGATTCTAGCCACGATTGAGATTCTTCTATCCAGCCAAAATAGTCTGTAGATTAGATGTGATTCAAATTTTTAGGGTTAGGTTTCCGCCGAAACCATCTCGGACCCACTGAGTTGAAAAACTCGGTCTCACCGATTTGGCTTATGCCATTGCACTAGTAACTCTCGGTCCGACCGAGAATTACTAATCAGTGCGACCGATTTGAGGATTCTGTGAAACCCTAGCAGTCTCGGTGCTACCGAACTAAAACTCGGTCCAACCGAGATCATCAGTTCAGGTTCCAAAACTACTTCGGTATCACCGAGTTTGAAAATCGGTTAATCCGAAATGCTTTCTGTGGAAAACTAAAACTGAACTTTTGAATCATTCTTTTTGGAAAAATCTCTGCATTTTGTGATGCTCATCTATTCTATCTCATCTATAACTCTTCACAGGGTCAGCAGTCAGCTTTTGCAGTATGTCTGATCAAAGTGACAGCCAGAACAGGTCAGAAGAGCACATGGACTTGAGTGAGGGCACTAGTCCCTCAACTTCAGATGATGGGAGCAGAAGTACTCCTAGCAACTTGCCTAAGGCTGCAACTAGGAAAAGGAGGAAGAGAACCTCAGACTCAGAGGATGGGGATTACAAAGCTGAGGAAGATGAGGCCACTTCCAAGAAAGTGGTGCTAAAGAAAGAATATGGCTCTGCACAGAGCACAAAGCCAGGTCTGAAGAGGAAAGTTCCTGCCAAGAGAACTCCAATGCCAAAGGCTAGGAAATCCACTCAAGTGCTAGCTCAAACTCAACCCAAAGAGGCACCTACAAGGAAAGAAGCACCATCAAAACCTCAGAAAGTCCACACTGGTGCAACCATGAAGTTCACAATTGAATCAGAGGATGATGGTGATCAGGACAAGAAAAAGAAGAGAGCTAGAACCACAACTGCCAAGGTCCTTGGAAAGCCCTCAATGAGAAGGGATTCTGATGAAGAGGAAGAGGATGCTGCACCAGCTCCTAAGGCAGCTAAGCTTATGGGAGATGCAATCAGGTCAGGGGCTGCAACATCCAAGCCCAAAGATGCACCCAAAGCTGCCTCCAAGGCCAAGCAAATTCCAAAGAGGAATACTAGGAGTATTCCAGCTGCTGAGAAGAACAAGGACCCAGTGCCCAATGTTGCAGAAGATGAAGATGAAGAAGGACAGGTCCTTAGAAAGCTCAAGCCCAAGATACCAGACCACAATGATGCCCATCTTGTGGCTGAGGACATGAGAATCAGGAAGGATTCAGGGCTGAGGCTGTGGAGGATGGAAGACCCATATGCTTCAAGAAGAAGAACTACTGTTGACTACAGGTTCCACACAAAGGAACAACAGGACTTTTATGAGACCATTCTGTTGGACAAGAAGCCCATAGTCTATGACATGAGGTGGGTTTACTGGAAATTCATCAGGGAGAATGAGCAGCACTACCCTGGAGTGGAGGAGAGCTTTGTTGCTTGTGGAGTAGCAAATTTTGTTGGACAGAAGTTCACCAACTGGAATGATGAGCTTATCATGCAGTTCTACTCCACAGCACATTTTTACCCAGATGGTAGAATTGTTTGGATGTCTGAAGGTACAAGGTACCAATCCACTGTTGAAGAATGGGCAAGTCTAATAAATGCCCCCAAGGAAGAAGAGGATGACTTGGACATATATGCAAAGAAGAAGTTGGGTCACAATTCAATGGCTCACATGTACAAGGAAATTCCTGACAAAGCAGTTGAGACTCACAAGTTTGGATCAGTTCACTTTCTGCTGTCAGGGTTGGCAACCATAAATTGGATTCTGAGGCACACTTTGTTGCCCATGTCAGGTGACCATAACATGATCAGAGGGCATGCCATCAACATGTTGCATGTGTTTGATGTGCCACAGAAGTTCAAAGTCATGAGCCTGATCATTGAAACAATCAAGAGGACTGCAGCATATCAGAAGAGGAGATGTGGATATGCACCTCACATTCAAGAATTGATCAACTCCAAGATGGGCATAGGGAAATATCAGTTGGATAAGGAACATTTTCCAATTTATCCAGACTTTGAGGATAATGAGGTTGTCATGAATGAAGATGATCCACAATCTGTCCAAGCTCAGGAGAAGAAGGAGAAGGCAAAGAAGGAGAAGGCTGCCAAGATGCCAACTCAAGAGGAGGCATCTAAGTATTTCTTGAAGACCAAACAAGAGCAGCTTGGTTACTTGATAGCATCAACTCTGAGGATTGAGAAAGGGTTGGCCACCCTAACTCGAAACCAGGAGAGCCTCGAGAGAATCATGGAACAAAAATTCTATGATCTAGATGTCAAGGTAACTGAGATTCAGTCAGTTGTAGAGCAGCTGCAGGATGACATGCAGGAGAGGAAGGGCAAGACAACCACCAATGTGTTTGCTAGAGTACCCAGAGCCCAGAGATCAGTTGCAGTGCCAGTGACAGACACTAGAGCAACAACTTCAGCACTGGCTACTGCCCCAACAGTTCCAGTGCAACCAACTCCAGCATCCACTCCAGTACCCTCTACTTCAACTGAAGCCTTCATCCAAGGAGCTATCAGGACACCACCACCAGAAGATCAAGCCTGAGAGTTGATCTAGCACTATGCATTTTCTATGAACTTTTTGGTAACTTGTTGCCAAAGGGGGAGAAAAATGTATAGATCACAGGCTTCGAGAGAGAGTGTGTGTTGCTTTTATTCTCTCTTGCTTTATTTGGTGGTTTTTCAAACTTTGTTTGCTTTTGGTTGAGATACTATGCTTGTGAGACATTGATGATCATGTGTTTGATCATAAGCTACACTTATGCATGCTTGATATTATCCTATCTATCTTATGTGATCATTCACTATGCTTGGGGATGAGTGCATGTATTCATTGTTTATTATTTTGAGCGCTCCACCAAGATGTATGTGACATGGAAGAGTAACCCATGAGCCTAATTCTTTGTGCATTTGCAGTCCAAAGCAAACTTAACCCATGCACAAATTTAGGGGGAGCTCTTGCTTATCACATACTTCTCAAAGCGACGATGTTATTCAATCTTATTATCTTTTGTCGAAGCTTTGATCTATGTGTTGTCATCAATTACCAAAAAGGGGGAGATTGAAAGTGCAACTATCCCTAGGTGGTTTTGGTAATTAATAACAACATATAGCTCATTGAGATAATACTATTCCAAGACTATTATTTCAGGAAAGCTCAATGAATGGCATGGCATGGATGATGAAAGTGGATCCCTCAAAAATACTAAGGATAAAGGATTGGCTCAAGCTCAAAAGCTCAAGACTCTTCATTTTACATTTTAGTGATCCAAGATCACATTGAGTCTATAGGAAAAGCCAATACTATCAAGGAGGGATGAGGTGTTGCTTAATGAGCCTCTTGCTTCAAGTGCTTAGTGATATGTTCCAAAAACCCTCAACTATTTTCTCACATCCACATATGACCTAAACCCAAAGTCAAAATCGGTCTCACCGATTCTTTCTATCCGGCGCCACCGAGTTCATATGTCATAGCCACTGCCACAAACCCTAGGCAAATCGGTCTCACCGATAGGGATCTCGGTCTCACCGAGATGGGATTGTAATCTCTCTGTTTCCCTTCATAATGTTTTGGTCTAACCAAAGTGAGCGATCGGTCCCACCAAGATTGCAATGTAAACTCTCTGTTTCCCTTTCGTAACATTTCGGACTCACCGAAAAGAGCGAATCGGTCCCACCGAGTTTACCTGACCAACTCTCTGGTTAGCTAATTACCAAAATCGGTCTCACCGAGTTTGTGTAATCGGCCTCACCGAGATTACGTTATGCCCTAACCCTAACCATATCGGTCTTACCGACTTGCATGTCGGTCCCACCGAAAATCCTAACGGTCACTAGATTTACTAAATCGGTCCGACCGAGTTTGTTGATTCGGTCCCACTGAGTTTGGAAAATTGTGTGTAACGGTTAGATTTTGTGTGGAGGCTATATATACCCCTCCACCTCCTCTTCATTCGTGGAGAGAGCCATCAGAACAAACCTACACTTCCAAGTTACCAATTTTGAGAGAGAACCACCTACTCATGTGTTGAGGCCAAGATACTCCATTCCTACCATATGAATCTTGATCTCTAGCCTTCCCCAAGTTGCTTTCCACTCAAATCTTCTTTCCACCAGATCCAAACCCTATGAGAGAGAGTTGAGTGTTGGGGAGACTATCATTTGAAGCACAAGAGCAAGGAGTTCATCATCAACGCACCATTTGTTACTTCTTGGAGAGTGGTGTCTCCTAGATTGGCTAGGTGTCACTTGGGAGCCTCCGACAAGATTGTGGAGTTGAACCAAGGAGTTTGTAAGGGCAAGGAGATCGCCTACTTCGTGAAGATCTACCGCTAGTGAGGCAAGTCCTTCGTGGGCGATGGCCATGGTGGGATAGACAAGGTTGCTTCTTCGTGGACCCTTCATGGATGGAGCCCTCCGTGGACTCGCGCAGCCGTTACCCTTCGTGAGTTGAAGTCTCCATCAACGTGGATGTACGATAGCACCACCTATCGGAACCACGCCAAAAACATCCGTGTCTCCAATTGCGTTTGAATCCTCCAAACCCTTCCCTTTACTTTCTTGCAAGTTGCATACTTTAATTTCCGCTACCTATATACTCTTTGCATGCTTGCTTGAATTGTGTGATGATTGCTTGACTTGTCCTAAAGTAGCTAAAATCTGCCAAACTCTAAAATTGGGAAAAGGTTAAGTTTTTATTGGTCAAGTAGTCTAATCACCCCCCCCCCCTCTAGACATACTTCAAGGTCCTACAAAGAACACTCACCCAGAGGCAACAGGAACGTCCATCTTGATCTTTGGCAAGGTCTTCCGAGCCTTCGAGGGGGCGACCTTGGGCTGCTTGGCAACCTTCTCCATCGGCTCCGGAGTCGAAGTCCAAGTGCGCTTCTGTGCTTGAGTGCTTGGAGCCATGGTCTTGCCACGTCAGCCCGCTGGATCATGGAGTAGCTTGGATCGATGCTCTGTGCGAGGTGGCGAGTCGACTATCTCGTCGTCATCCGACTCATCACTTTCCTCCTTGTCGTCGTCTTCTGGAGATTGCCAGTCGCCGCTTTCTTCCACGCTGTCCTCCCCCTCGTGGTCTTGCTCCAGAGCTTGTTCGTCGTTGAGCATCGAGTACATCTCGGTATAAACCTACAAGACAAGAAGTCAAACAAATATCAGTCGGATTTAGAGGTAGTCACAAAAGCATATTGAAGTACAGTCGGTAGCAGAGCTCGGACCTTATCTGGTTGGTTGTTAGGCTGAATGGGTCAACTCTCCTGGCTCCCCTAGGGTTGTCCTTGTTTCCCATAATGCCCTTCAGCCACAGGACCACCGTCTCGGCCGTAACCTCCTCTGGATGAACCCGAGCAGTGTCGTTGGCTCCATAGTACATCCACATCGAATGGTCACAAGCCTGGAGCGGCTGGATGCGTCGACTGAGGAACACCTCCAACAAGTCCATGCCGGTTACACCCTGATTGATCAACTGGACCACTCTCTCGACCAACATGTTCATCTCCACCCTCTCCGCAGCAGTCACTTTCAACGAAGAAGGTTGCTGGGCGCGATCTAAAGAGAAAGGGGGAAGACCGGTCGATTGACCGGGACTCGCAATACCCTGGCAGTAGAACCAGGTCGACTGTCATCCCCTGACCGACTCAGGAAGTGTCATGGAGGGGAAAGCGCTCCTTTTCCTCTTCTAGATCCCCAGACCCTCGCACATTTGGATCACGTGCGTCCTCTCGTCAGTCGAATTCGCTTTCTTCACTGACTGGGAGCGGATTGTGAAGATGTGCTTGAAAAGACCCCAGTGCGGTCGACAACCTAGGAAATTTTCACACATGGACACAAATGCGGCAAGGTACATAGTGGTGTTGGGAGAGAAGTAATGATGCTGAGCTCCGAATAAGTTCAAGAAACCCGGGAAAAAAGGATGCGTAGGAAGGGAGAAACCGCGGTCGACGTGGGTGGCGAGCAGAACACACTCACCCGGCCGCGGCTGAGGCTCCGTTCCCCCCTTCGGCGGCCTTGCAGCTCCGTCGACGATCAGACCAGAGTCAGCCAGCTCCTCCAAGTCCTCCGGCCGGAGCAAAGATCAGATCCAATCGCCCTGGATCCAACTCGGCGGCAGCGCAGACCTCGACAATGACCCCCCAGTTCGTCTTCTTTCCTTTCGCCGCCCCCATCGCCTTCTTCGCGCATTCCAGTGCTGTCGTCTTGTCCTTCACCATGGTGGCGGGGCAGTGGCGGTGAGAGTGGAGGAGCAAGATGCGGTGGAGAAGCAGAGGAAGAAGAGGGAGATGCACACGCACAGTGCAGATGCCTCGGCCCCATCGCCTTTTAAGGACCCACTTCCGAGTGGCTGACGCGTGGGCCCGGGCAATCCTGTCAAATCCCGCAACAGTCGCGCGCTGGGTACATGGCGAAAAAGGTGGTGCGGAGATCGAGGCGCTCCTGTCTATCCATCACGCTTACTACGGCGCGCTCTCCCTCACACACTTCCCCAAAATTTTGAATCCCGTGAGATCCGAGATACGCCATAACCAATGGCGCCAAAGATTTCGCGTCAAAAGTAACACTCGACGAGTGATGGTATAAATCCACTCGGCAACTTCTGAATTGATCAAGGCGACTGAAACGAAGCCAAAGTTCCAACGTAGGCCTCCAGTCCAACATGGGTACTTGTGAAGCACAAGAGTCAAGGCAAGATCAACTTCAACCTTCTTTTCACTCGGACCTCAATCCATTCGGGGGCTAATGATGATGATATAAACCTAGGGTAGGGTCATAGGCCTGACCTATGCGCCCTACCCATGGTCACTACCCTAGAAGCAAAGACACCCAAGACACAACATGGAGTACCAATTGAAGGCGTCGAGTGCATCCACTAGACCAGTCACCTCACTCGGGTATCCCTCTCTCTTGATATCACTCGACCTATCGAAGACCAGGAGTCGACCAGGACAGCAACGGCCAGGCGTTCACTCCATAGTCTTTAAGATCATTAATAGCACTTTATGGCTGGCGTTATCAGTAACGCCCCATCTTTATGAACATTGAACTCCTTGTAACGGGGGATGGTTGGGTCCTGGCGCACCCTATATAAGCCACCCCCTCCTGTGGCACAAGGTTTCGCACCCCCTGTAACACATACTCCCATATTCCAGTCGACTGCCTCAGGGCACCGAGACATAGGGCTTTTACCTCCTCCGAGAGGGGCCTGAACTCGTAAACACTTGCGTACAACCTCACCGTAGCTAGGACCTTGCCTCCTCATTCGTACCCCCTATACTTACTGTCAAACTTAGAACCACGATAGGCCCTACCGCTTGTTTTTGGGCTTCTGGACTCGTTTTCTCTGTGACGATAGTAGGGCAGAAGTTGGCCATGGTAGTACCATTCCAGACGGTAGTACCGCACCTGGCCAGCGGTAGTACTGCTTTGCGGTACTTCCGGGACCAACTACCGCCACACTACCACCTATCTTTGGTTTTGTAGTCCCTTGCTACTTCAACGGTAGTAGAGCAGTAGTAGAGTGCGGTAGTACCGCTTTGGGAGGTACTTCCATCCTACCCTCCCTGTACTATCGCTGGTTCTTTGTGTCCTGGGACACTAAGCGGTAGTACCGCTTGTGAGGATGATAGTATCGCTCCGGCGGCACTATTGCACCTGAACTTGCATTCTCTCAGTACTACACCTAGAACTACCGCCCCAAGCGGTAGTACCGCTCACCTGAGCAGTAGTACCGCTTGTGTGCGGGTTGAAGGCATAATGGTTGGATTTTTCCCTTCCTATAAAAGGTGGTCTTCATCCCCAATGGTTCCTCTCTCTCGAGCTCGTGTTCTTCTCCCATTGTTGACCTTCGAGCTTGCTATCTCTCAATCCCTCCAATGATTCTTGCTAGTTCTTGAGAGAAAAGAGAGAGGAGATCCAGATCCACATTTCCACCAATCACTTTCTCCTCTTTGTGAGAGGAACCCCTTGGATCTGGATCTTGAAGTTCTTGGTGTTCTCCTTCTTGTTCTTTCTCTCATATTCCTCCATAGCTTTTGTTGCTTTGGTGTGATTTGAGTGTAAGGGACTTGGGCACTCCGTGTGCCCTTGCCATTGCATATTTGGTGCGTCGGTTTGAGTTCTCAACGGTGATACGTGGAAGTGAAGTTGAGTAGCTTGTTGCTCTTGGGTTCTTGGTACCCTAGAGCTTGTTCCTCTTGGGTGCCTTGGCGCCCTAGACGGTTGGTGGTATCGCGGGGCTCAATCATTATGGTGGAAAGCTCTAAGACAAGCGTCGGGGTCTCCAATTAAGTTGTGGAGATTGCCCCAAGCAATTTGTATGGGTTTCGGTGACCGCCCCAAGGGTTGCCAAAGTGTACCGGTTCGATGACCTCCCAAAAGGTTGCCATTTGTATGGGTTCGGTGACCGCCCTCAGGGGTCCCTTAGTGGAATCATGACATCTTGGATTATGCTAGGGCATGAGGATATTACGGTGGCCCTAGTGACTTCTTGGAGAGCACTGCGCCTCCACACCGCTCCAAACGGAGATTAGCATCCGCAAGGATATGAACTTTGGGATACATCGCCATCTTCGCATGCCTCGGTTATCTCTTAGCCGAGCCCTTTACTTGTGCACTTTACTTTGTGATAGCCATAGTGTTTTGTGTTATATATCTTGTTATCACAGAGTTGTTTATCTTGCTTAGCATAAGTTATTGGTGCACATAGGTGAGCCTAGTTGTTTTAGGTTTTGTGCTTGACAAATTAAACGATAGTTTTATTCCATATTTGTTCAAGCCTAAACCATAATTATTTTAAAGCACATATTCACCCCTTTCTAGGCGACATCCACAATCTTTCACTTTCCTTAGAAAAATGAGGGGTACCTGTTGGATGGGCCTCCTAGCGGTGATGCACAATGGGCAGCCTTGTGGTGCACCCCGTCGCCGCCATACGTCAAGCGTCAGGCGTACCCCGTGCAAACATGTTTTTTCACCCATTTTGGGTTTTTTTCAAGGTCTTTTTAGGTTTTTAATTTTTTCTTGGATTTTTAGGTTTTCTGAAAGTAATCCTCACGTGAAGCACACATTATGAAAAACACAATTATGTTTTTTACGATAAAACACAGTTGTGCTTTCGCGTGAAGCGCAACTGCATTCAAAGGACAACACAATGAAATAGATGAGAATTAAGTTCAACATTCAACGTTCCCCTATAACTTGTTGGTCCTAATTATCAACACAAGAATTAAGTTCGAAGGAAAACAGCGACACATGGAGATTTGATAAACCGCGTGCAAAACTATTTTTGCTTCTAATTTCATTATTTGTATTGAAAACTTAGACTTGTAGGTTATGTTATAGTGAGTTGTAGAGGAAACGCCTACAAGTGGGTTTAGGGATATTTTGGTCTTCACCCTGGTGAATGGCATTTGACCGGATGATAACGGTGTCGACTGGCATTTTTTAGCACATGCTTAATGAAAAGATGTCAATTTTGAGTAGTTGAGATTTTTAGTGGCATAATTAACTAGTGTGACACAACCGATGACAAAACTAATAAAACCCCTTAATTTCTCCATCTCTACAACTTAAAAAGAACGTAAGGTTCCACGTTCTAGTTTTTTTCTCGTCACCTCTTCGTCAAGCTCCCTCGTATATGATAATCAATCACCTTAATTTACTTACTTGATGAATCAATTTCACTTTAATTTACTTTCCAAACTTCTTATCAAAGTATAACAATCACGAGCAAGATTTGATAAATATTTATTTATACAATTGCATTTATATCCTATTGCAACGCACGGGCATTGTCCTAGTAAAATACTCCCTCCGTTCCAGAATAGAAGGTGTATTAGTTTCCGTGCAAGTACAAAGTTGTCGAGGTACTAAAGCTTTCACTATTCACATTTGAATTTGTCTTTTATGAATTGCTAAATGTACATCGAGTTTTGAGCTGATTTTTTTCTCGGAGTTGTCGACATACTCCACATGGATGTTGTCAAATAGTTTCAGATTTTTTCAAAATGTCTAAATATGAATTTTCTTTGGGGGGGTTGATCTCATGATCTCACCTAAATGTGAGATCTCATTCAAATCTCCCCATCTCTTTTATAGAGAGCCCGATGGAAGACTTGCCTAAAGCATCTACAGCGACGGGCCGACCATTGTTGCATACCTAAAAGAACTTGCATCGAGTTTTGAGTTGATGCCTACTGACCCCCCCCCCCCCCTCTCTTCTCGTTCTCTGCCTCCCTTGAGTGTCCCCCGTGGAACTCAGAGTCAATCCCGAGCCTCTCTCGCCGGAATAGCCGGTCGAAGATGGAAAAGGAGAGACGTCGGCATCTCTGTACATACTAGTTGTAGGCTTTGGTTTAGGTCTCGGCTTGATGATGGCAGTTGGCGCTGTGCCGGGAGAGAAGCTACAGATCTCTCTAGCTAGATCTATAGCATCCCGGTGCTCTTCCTCCTCGCGGTGGTGCTCCAGTGGTCGAAGCTAGATGCGGTGGGGATCTCTTCGTTTGCAATAAGGCTGGCTTCTTCTGCGAATCTCGTGCTGGCGTCCGTGGACTGCAAACTGTGTTATCTGGTCTTGGTGATCTGGAGGACGCTCGTCTGCAGCTCGTGTGTCGGCTGGTGCTGGATCTGGAGCGCGGGAGTATGGAAGCTGCTCCCGGGAGCGAAATCATGACGGCTCTTTGTAGGCTGCCGTCTAAGATGGTTGTGTTGGGGAACGTAGTAATTTCAAAAAAATTCCTATGCACACGCAAGATCATGGTGATGCATAGCAACGAGAGGGGAGAGTGTTGTCCACATACCCTCGTAGACCGAAAGCGGAAGTGTTAGCACAACGCGGTAGATGTAGTCGTACGTCTTCACGATCCGACCGATCCAAGTACCGAACGTATGGCACCTCCGAGTTCATCACACGTTTAGCTTGATGACGTCCCACGAACACCGATCCAGCAGAGCCTTGCGGGAGAGTTTCGTCAGCACGACGGCGTGATGACGGTGTCGATGATGCTACCGACGCAGGGCTTCGCCTAAGCACCGCTATGATATTACCGAGGTGGAATATGGTGGAGGGGGCACCGCACATGGCTGGGAGAGATCAACAGATCAACTTGTGTGTCATGGGGTGCCCCTAGCCTCAGTATATAAAGGAGGAGAGGAGGGGAGGGGCCGGCCCTCTCTATGGTGCGCCCTGGGGAGTCCTACTCCCACAGGGAGTAGGATTCCCCCCCTTTCATGTAGTAGGAGTAGGAGTCAAGGAAAGGGAAGAGAGAAGAGAAGGAAGGAGGGGGCGCAGCCCCTCCCCCTAGTCCAATTCGGACTAGGCCTTGGGGGGCGCACAACCTCCACTCTTTCTTTTCCCTAAAGCCCAATAAGGCCCATATACTCCCCGGCGAATTCCCGTAACTCTCCGGTACTCCGATAAATACCCGAATCACTCGGAACCTTTACGATGTCCGAATATAGTCGTCCAATATATCGACCTTTACGTATCGACCATTTCGAGACTCCTCGTCATGTCCCCAATCTCATCCGGGACTCCGAACTACCTTCGACACATCAAAACACACAACTCATAATATGAATCGTCACCAAACGTTAAGCGTGCGGACCCTACGGGTTCGAGAACTATGTAGACATGACCGAGACACATCTCCGGTCAATAACCAATACCGGGACCTGGATGCTCATATTGGATCCCACATATTCTACGAAGATCTTTATCGGTCAAACCGCATAACAACATACGTTGTTCCCTTTGTCATCGGTATGTTACTTGCCCGAGATTCGATCGTCGGTATCTCAATACCTAGTTCAATCTCGTTACCGGCAAGTCTCTTTACTCATTATGTAATGCATCATCCCGCAACTAACTCATTAGTTACATTGCTTGCAAGGCTTATAGTGATGTGTATTACCGAGGCAAGGCTTATAGTGATGTGCATTACCGAGAGGGCCTAGAGATACCTCTCCGACAATCGGAGTGACAAATCCTAATCTTGAAATACGCCAACTCAACAAGTACCTTCGGAGACACCTATAGAGCACCTTTATAATCACCCAATTACGTTGTGACGTTTGGTAGCACATAAAGTGTTCCTCCGGTAAACGGGAGCTGCATAATCTCATAGTCATAGGAACATGTATAAGTCATGAAGAAAGCAATAGCAACATACTAAATGATCAAGTGCTAAGCTAACGGAATGGGTCAAGTCAACCACATCATTCTCCTAATGATGTGATCCCGTTAATCAAATGATAACTCATGTCTATGGTTAGGGAACTTAACCATCTTTGATTAACAAGCTAGTCAAGTAGAGGCATACTAGTGACACTATGTTTGTCTATGTATTCACACATGTATTATGTTTCCGGTTAATACAATTATAGCATGAATAATAAACATTTATCATGAAATAAGGAAATAAATAATAACTTTATTATTGCCTCTAGGGCATATTTCCTTCAGTCTCCCACTTGCACTAGAGTCAATAATCTAGTTCACATCACCATGTGACCAACAACCGAAGGGTTTACTAGAGTCAATAATTTAGTTCACATCGCTATGTGATTAACACCCAAAGAGTACTAAGGTATGATCTTGTTTTGCTTGTGAGAGAAGTTTAGTCAATGGGCCTGTCATATTCAGAGCCATATGTATTTTGCAAATATTCTATGTCTACAATGCAATGCACGGAGCTACTCTAGCTAATTGCTCCCACTTTCAATATGTATCCAGATTGAGACTCAGAGTCATCTGGATCGGTGTAAAAGCTTGCATCGACGTAACTCTTTACGACGAACTCTTTATCACCCCCATCACCGAGAAACATTTCCATAGTCCTCACTAAGGATAATCTTGACCGCTGTCCAGTGATCTATTCCTAGATCAAAATTTTTGCTCCCTTGCCAAATTCAGCGCAGGGTACACAATAAGTCTGGTACACAACACAGCATACTTTAAAGAACCTATGACTGAGGCATAGGGAATGACTTTTCATTCTCTTTCTGTTTTCTGCCATGGTCGGGTTTCGAGTCTTACTCAACTTCACACCTTGCAACACAGGCAAGAACTCCTTCTTTGACTTTTCCATTTTGAACTACTTCAAAATCTTATAAAGGTATGTACTCATTGAAAATTTTTATCAAGCATCTTGATCTATCTCTATAGATCTTGATGCTCAATGTGTAAGCAGCTTCACCGAGGTCTTTCTTTGAAAAATCTCTTATTCAAGTATCCTTTTATGCTATCCAGAATTTCTATATCATTTCCAATCAACAATATGTCATCTACATATAGTTTTAGAAATGCTACAGAGCTCCCACTCACTTTCTTGTAAATACAGGTCTTCCAAAAGTCTGTATAAAACCATATGCTTTGATCAACTCATCAAAACATATATTCCAACTCCGAGATGCTTGCACCAGTCCATAGATGAATCGCTGGAGCTTGCACATTTTGTTAGCACCTTTAGGATTGACAAAACCTTCTGGTTTCATCATATACAACTCTTCTTTAATAAATCCATTAAGGAATGCAGTTTTGACATCCATTTGCCAGATTTCATAAAATGTGGCAATTGCTAACATGATTCGGACATACTTAAGCATCGATACGAGTGAGAAGATCTCATCGTATTCAACACCTTGAACTTGTCGGAAAAAAATTTGCGACAAGTCGAGCTTGGTAGATAGTAACACTACTATCAGCGTTTGTCTTCCTCTTGAAGATCCATTTATTTTCTATGGCTTGCCGATCATCGGGCAAGTCCACCAAAGTCCACACTTTGTTCTCATACATGGATCCTATCTCAGATTTCATGGCCTTTAAGCCATTTTGCGGAATTTGGGCTCATCATTGCTTCCTCATAGTTCGTAGATTCATCATGGTCTAGTAACATGACTTCCAGAACAGGATTACCGTACCTCTCTGGTGCGGACTGTACTTTGGAAGACCTACGAGGTTCTGAAGTTTCATGATCATCATCATTAGCTTCCTCACTAATTGGTGTAGGAATCACTGGAACTGATTTCTGTGATTAACTACTTTCTAATTCGGGAGAAGGTACAATTACCTTATCAAGCTCTACTTTCCTCCCACTCACTTCTTTCGAGAGAAACTCCTTCTCTTGAAAGGATCCATCTTAGCAACAAATATCTTGCCTTCGGATCTGTGATAGAAGGTGTACCCAACAGTTTCCTTTGGGTATTCTATGAAGACGCACTTCTCCGATTTGGGTTCGAGCTTATCAGGATGAAACTTTTTCACATAAGCATCGCAGCCCCAAACTTTAAGAAATGACAACTTTGGTTTCTTGCCAAACCACAGTTCATAAGGTGTCGTCTCAATGGATTTTGATGGTGCCCTATTTAAAGTGAATGCAGTTGTCTCTAATGCATAACCCCAAAACGATAGTGGTAAATCGGTAAGATACATCATAGATCGCACCATATCCAATAAAGTGCGGTTACGACGTTCGGACACACCATTACACTGTAGTGTTCCATGTGGAGTGAGCTGTGAAACTATTCCACATTGTTTTAAATGAAGGCCAAACTCGTAACTCAAATATTCTTCTCCACGATCAGATCGTAGAAACTTCATTTTCTTGTTATGATGATTCTCCACTTCACTCTGAAATTCTTTGAACTTTTCAAATGTTTCAGACTTGTGCTTCATTAAATAGATATACTCATATCTGCTTAAATCATTTGTGAAGGTCAGAAAATAACGATACCCGCCACGAGCATCAACACTCATTGGACCGCATACATCGGTATGTATTATTTCCAACAAGTCAGTAGCTCGTTCCATTGTTCTGGAGAACGGAGTTTTTTACTCATCTTGCCCAAAAGGCACGGTTCGCAAGCATCAAATGATTCATAACCAAGTGATTCCAAAAGTCCGTCTTTATGGAGTTTCTTCATGCGCTTTACACTGATATGACCCAAATGGCAGTGCCACAAATAAGTTGCACTATCATTATCAACTTTGCATCTTTTTGGCATCAATATTATGAATTTGTGTATCACTACGATCGAGATCCAACAAACTATTTTCATTGGGTGTATGACCATCGAAGGTTTTATTCATGTAAACAGAACAACAATTATTCTCTGACTTTAAATGAATAACCGTATTGCAATAAACATGATCAAATCATATTCATGCTCAACGCAAATGCCAAATAACATTTATTTAGGTTTAACTCTAATCCTGAAAGTATAGGCAGTGTGCGATGATGATCATATCAATCTTGGAACCACTTCCAACATACATCGTCACTTCACCCTCAACTAGTCTTTGTTTATTCTGTAACTCCTGTTTCGAGTTACTAATCTTAGCAACCGAACAAGTATCAAATACCCAGAAGCTACTATAAACACTAGTAAGGTACACATGAATAACCTGTATACCAAATATACCCTTATTCACTTTGCCATCATTCTTATCCACCAAATATTCAGGGTATTTCCGCTTCCAGTGACCATTTCCTTTGCAGTAGAAGCACTCAGTTTCATGCTTTGGTCCAGCCTTGGGCTTCTTCATGAAAGTGACAACTTGCTTGCCATTCTACTTGAAGTTCCCTTTCTTTCCCTTTGCCCTTTTCTTGAAACTAGTGGTCTTGTCAATCATCAACACTTGATGCTCTTTCTTGATTTCTACCTTCATTGATTTCAACATCACGAAGAGCTCAGGAATCGTTTTCGTCATCCCTTGCATACTATAGTCCATCACGAAGTTCCAGTAACTTGGTGATGGTGACTAGAGAATTCTGTCAATCACTATTTTATCTGGAAGATTAACTCCCACTTGATTCAAGCGATTGTAGTACCCAGACAATCTGAGCATATGCTCACTGCTTGAGTTATTCTCCTCCATATTTTAGCTATAGAACTTGTTGGAGACTTCATATCTCTCAACTCGGGTATTTGCTTGAAATATTAACTTCAACTCCTGGAACATCTCATATGGTCCATGACATTCAAAACGTCTTTGAATTCCCGATTCTAAGTCGTTAAGCATGGTGCACCAAACTATCAAGTAGTCATCATATTGAGCTAGCCAAACGTTCATAACGTCTGCATCTGCTCCTGCAATAGGTCTGTCACCTAGAGGTGCATCAAGGATATAATTCTTCTGTGCGGCAATGATGATAAACCTCAGATCACGGACCCAGTCCGCATCATTGCTACTATCATCTTTAAACTTAGTTTTCTCTAGGAACACATATAAAACATAGAGAAGCAACAACACGAGCTATTGATCTACAACATTATTTGCAAAATACTATCAGGACTAAGTTCATGATAAATTAAAGTTCAATTAATCATATTACTTAAGAACTCCCACTTAGATAGACATCCCTCTAATCATCTAAGTGATCACGTGATCCAAATCAACTAAACCATGTCCGATCATCACGTGAGACGGAGTAGTTTTCAATGGTGAACATCAGTATGTTGATCATATCTACTATATGATTCACGCTCGACCTTTCAGTCTCCAGTGTTCCGAGGCCATATCTGCATATGCTAGGCTCGTCAAGTTTAACCCGGGTATTTCTGCGTGTGCAAAACTGGCTTGCACCCGTTGTAGATGAACGTAGAGCTTATCGCACCCGATCATCACGTGGTGTCTCGGCACGATGAACTTTGGCAACGGTGCATACTCGGGGAGAACACTTTTACCTTGAAATTTAGTGAGAGATCATCTTGTAAAGCTACCGTCGAACTAAGAAAAATAAGATGTATAAAAGATAAACATCACATGCAATCAAAATATGTGACATGATATGGCCATCATCATCTTGTGCCTTTGATCTCCATCTCCAAAGCATTGTCACGATTTCCATCGTCACCGGCATGACACCATGATCTCCATCATCTTGATCTATATCAATGTGTCGTCACATGGTCGTCTCGCCAACTATTGCTCTTGCAACTATTGCTATCGCATAGCGATAAAGTAAAGCAATTATTTGGCGCTTGCATCTTATGCAATAAAGAGACAACCATAAGGCTTCTGCCAGTTGCCGATAACTTCAACAAAACATGATCATCTCATACAACAACTTATATCTCATCACGTCTTGACCATATCACATCACAACATGCCCTGCAAAAACAAGTTAGACGTCATCTACTTTGTTGTTGCAAGTTTTACGTGGCTACTACGGGCTGAGCAAGAACCGTTCTTACCTACGCATCAAAACCACAACGACATTTCGTCAAGTTAGTGTTGTTTTAACCTTCTCAAGGACCGGGCGTAGCCACACTCGGTTCAACTAAAGTTGGAGAAACTGACACCCGCCAGCCACCTATGTGCAAAGCACGTCGGTAGAACCAGTCTCGCGTAAGCGTACGCGTAATGTCGGTCCGGGCCGCTTCATCCAATAATACCGCCGAACCAAAGTATGACATGCTGGTAAGCAGTATGACTTGTATCGCCCACAACTCACTTGCGTTCTACTCGTGCATATAACATCTACGCATAAAACCTGGCTCGGATGCCACTGTTGGGGAACGTAGTAATTTCAAAAAATTTCCTACGCACACGCAAGATCATGGTGATGCATAGCAACAAGAGGGGAGAGTGTTGTCCACGTACCCTCGTAGACCGAAAGCGGAAGCGTTAGCACAACACGGTTGATGTAGTCGTACGTCTTCACGATCCGTCCGATCCAAGTACCGAACGTAAGGCACCTCCGAGTTCAGCACACGTTCAGCTCGATGACGTCCCACGAACTCCGATCCAGCAGAGCTTTGCAGGAGAGTTTCGTCAGCACGACAGCGTGATGACGGCGTCGATGATGCTACCGACGCAGGGCTTCGCCTAAGCACCGCTACGATATTACCGAGGTGGAATATGGTGGAGGGGGCACCACACACAGCTGGGAGAGATCAACAGATCAACTTGTGTGTCATGGGGTGCCCCTAGCCTCAGTATATAAAGGAGGAGAGGAGGGGAGGGGCCGGCCCTCTCCATGGCGCGCCCTAGGAGTCCTACTCCCACCGGGAGTAGGGTCCCCCCCCCCTTTCATGTAGTAGGAGTAGGAGTCAAGGAAAGGGAAGAGAGAAGAGAAGGAAGGAGGGGGCGCAGCCCCTCCCCCTAGTCCAATTCGGACTAGGCCTTGGGGGGCGTGCAGCCTCCCCTCTCTCTTTTCCCTAAAGCCCAATAAGGCCCATATACTCCCCGGCGAATTCCCGTAACTCTCCGGTACTCCGATAAATACCCGAATCACTCGGAACCTTTCCGATGTCCGAATATAGTCGTCCAATATATCGACCTTTACGTATCGACCATTTCGAGACTCCTCGTCATGTCCCCAATCTCATCCGGGACTCCGAACTACCTTCGACACATCAAAACACACAACTCATAATATAAATCGTCACCAAACGTTAAGCGTGCGGACCCTACGGGTTCGAGAACTATGTAGACATGACCGAGACACATCTCCGGTCAATAACCAATAGCGGGACCTGGATGCTCATATTGGATCCCACATATTCTATGAAGATCTTTATCGGTCAAACCGCATAACAACATACGTTGTTCCCTTTGTCATCGGTATGTTACTTGCCCGAGATTCGATCGTCGGTATCTCAATACCTAGTTCAATCTCGTTACCGGCAAGTGTCTTTACTCGTTATGTAATGCATCATCCCGCAACTAACTGATTAGTTACATTGCTTGCAAGGCTTATAGTGATGTGTATTACCGAGAGGGCCCAGAGATACCTCTCCGACAATCAGAGTGACAAATCCTAATATTGAAATACGCCAACTCGACAAGTACCTTCGGAGACACCCGTAGAGCACCTTTATAATCACCCAGTTACGTTGGGACGTTTGGTAGCACACAAAGTGTTCCTTCGGTAAACAGGAGTTGCATAATCTCATAGTCATAGGAACATGTATAAGTCATGAAGAAAGCAATAGCAACATACTAAACGATCAAGTGCTAAGCTAACGGAATGGGTCAAGTCAATCACATCATTCTCCTAATGATGTGATCCCGTTAATCAAATGACAACTCATGTCTATGGTTAGGAAACTTAACCATCTTTGATTAACGAGCTAGTCAAGTAGAGGCATACTAGTGACACTATGTTTGTCTATGTATTCACACATGTATTATGTTTCCGGTTAATACAATTCTAGCATGAATAATAAACACTAGCGGGTAGTGCGCGGCGGCACGCCGCGCTTTGCTGGTAGGTTCGAGATGTGTTGATTTTTGTATTTTGCATAAATTTTTGCATGTAAAAATAGTCAGATATTAGAGACAATACACCATGCAGGTGGATCATCCAAGACCATCTTACCACAAGATTAGAGGATGGAACCATGAACTTGAAAACTGTTACGAAATATAGTGACCAAAACATGGACCCAATTCATTATCATTGTAGAGGGCGGCCATCACTATGCATTGTTAACACGAAGTTATTATCTCTGGAAAAGCCCCCTGGAAAAGAATAGAACAGTGGTAGAGATTTCTATAGAGCATAGTCTCGCTTAAGAATGTTGAACGATCTGTCCTATTTTTGCTGGAGGTTTGAAGAATAAGCCATTCAAGATAATAAATTTTAAACCATACAAAAATATGGATCAAACTAAACTTTGAAAAGAGAAAAAAAACTTAATCTCTCCTACTACTAAATGTATAAATTGATTTTTTTCCCACATTTTTTTACCCCCAGCTTCATTCGAGCTAACAACTCATACATTTCATCAGTGTTGTTGTAAGAAAACATAGAAGTATCATAATTTTTTGCTTCCTCTAACCCAGGTCCACAATAATCCAGCTACAGATTATTGGATGAAGTAAGTGAGATGACAGGTAAAGTAATTTGGAAGCAAAGGATGATAATAAGCAAATTGTCATCATCCTGTATATAACAATCAGATAAAACAAAAGGAGCTGTATGAAGCAATTTTGAGTCAGGACTGTTGCAGCAACTTCTATTACTGACTCTGAATATTAGGACAATGCAATAATAAAGTGTACATTTGTCAGACCCATCTCTGCTCACGCGTGTGCACCTGCACTTGGACCACGACGGTGCCGTGGACTGAGAAGTCTGAGATCCACTCTCTTTCTCTCTAGCTTTCTCGAATCTCCCTGCTCATTCCCCACCTCCGCCATTCCCCAATCTCCCTAGCGCATTTGTTGCTCTCGCCGCCACAGCGTAGCTCATCCGTCTCCTCTCCACTGGCAGTAGAAATCGAGTGCTCCTCGCCCGCGCAACACGCGTCGGCGAGGCACCTCCACCGCCGGCTCCTCACCTGCGCAGCACGCGTCGGTGAGGAGTCGATTCCACTCGAAGCAAAGGGCGGTCTGGAGAGGGAGAAGCCGACAGAGGAGGTGAGGAGCTCGAAAGAGTAGGAGGAAGCGAGGCTGCGAGAGAGGCAGAGGAGAAGAGGAAGCGGGGCAGGGGGGGGGGCAGAAGCTCCGGCATGCTTGCCATTGGGCATCGATGGCGGCAAGAGCTAGCTAGGCATGGCAAGTCCCGGCGAGGTTCACCATCCACGAGATGCATATCCTGCAGGCTCGTCTCGTCGATTGATTCTCTCCTCTCGGGCTTCACCAAGGTCGTCGTCGACATGCTAGCTAAACTAATCGACCATACACATGCAGGTACCTACTCACCTGACTGCTAAATCTCCATCAGTCTAATTCACCTTTTCTGCTAACTGCAATTCTCACACCATGTCAGACCAGCCCGCGGTTCTACATGGGACTTCATTTGCTTCGTCTAGAACTTCTGCATCATGAGCCTCACAAAGATGGCCGCCATGCTCTTTCTTCCTCTGTCTAGGTAAGCTACATCAATAGTTTTAGTCGTGAAGCAAGTACACACTTGGCTATAGAAAATACATCATTTTTTCTTCAGTCCACAACGCCAAAAGAAAATATAGCGATAAATGCCAGCAATTAATCTTATGTTAGTTAATAACAATGCATAAACCTGAAATTATCTTCAGTATCTTAAGTCAATAGTACAGGAGCATTATGTAAATTACTGGAATATATTGAAACATACCAGACCTTGTTATATCAACAACAGGAACATACAGAGGTGTTTCTAAATTCAGTAATCACTGAAACAGATCAGTGTTGCTCATACTCTTAAATTAAGAATACATACTATGTATTTAGATTCTACCTTTGAGCAGCAAATAAGGAGTGCAAATATTAGCATGAACCCAGAACTCGCTCAAAATTACAACACAACTTAACTGAGCAAAATCAAATGGCAGAGGAAGATATAATATGTACATATAAAATTCTTATTATGGGCATCCGCAAAGGCAGAAGATCAATACCCACACATGACGATACTGAAACAAATTCATGTAACATGGTCCAAGAATGTTAGCTTAAGCATACCGTGATAATCACAAATCTGATGGTCGTTGGCTCTGGTCCAATATCGACACCTGCAATTGCAGAAGATCAATTCTCACAGATGATGGTACTGAAACAAATTGGCAAACGAAAGAAAATACATGTTGCATGTACAGAAGCTGGGGATAGTTTATTCTCCAGGAGATGCTTGACATAAGTTGTTTTCCCCATACTTTGTACCAAATAGATTTCAGACAAAATCAGCCCTGCTGCTCAAGAATGTAAAGCCATGTCATTCAATTTGTTGTCAATGGATCCTAATGGTAAATACAAATACATGTCACTTAAAAAGATTATGCCATGATAGTTTTCCGAAACAAGAACACGCCACAATAGCATAGTGCCAGAATTATTTTAGTCTAGTGTCCTAGCTATACAGTCTGATGCGATTCACATGCATGATATTCTATTGAGTAGGCTAATCGAAATATAAGGCAAGTAGAAGGAAGAGGAACCAGGAGTGGTGATGATGTGCTCATCTATACCATCGCTTGTGAGCTATGCAGTGGCAGCTGCCCTACAGAGAGGAACGGTTGTGGCCCGGGAACGCGGCGCCTCAAAAGCGATGTTATATGCTGTTGAGGAAGGGCGCCTCTGATGGTCTGCGTCACCATGTCATCGCCAGTGCCGACAACGAGCCAACGCTGGGAGGGAGGTGGCGCCCGCCGCAGGAGAGCGGCGCAGAGCGGGGGACAACGCGAGGGGGGGGGGGGGGGGGGGGGGGGGGGGGGGACTTACCAAACCTCCCTCCATGGTCACCCTCGATTGGCACATGTCGTCCTTGCCATCCTACATCGCCACTACGCCAGAGCCTCCTTCAGGCACTGCACAGTGGCCGCTCCACCTCGCCATTGCCTTGACACGGAGCAGCCGACCAGGACGGAGCGATAGGGTGTTGGAGCACCTCCTTGTGTCAGCTTCAGCGCCCGCTTAGCCAAGGGACGACTTTGGTGGCATGTGACGGCAGGTGTCGGCGATCTGGGCGGGCGGAAGGTCGAGGCGCGGGGTGGCACGCGGCATTGAGCAATGCTTGAACAGGGACTCCGGCACCTGAACGGCGACGTGGACGATGTGCAGCCGTGGCCTGAGTTTAGCCTCCCACGCGGATGTATGCCGCCTTCCCTTCCTCTCCTCCGTCATGGCCTCTGATCGTGGCGGGGGCGACGGGAGAGAATTTTGGAGCTTGGTGGTGGGACGAGGAGGAGGCGGTTGTTTTGTGTTGGGAGAAAGGAGAGACAATTTATAGATCTACAACAGCGATGGAGGGGACATTAGATTGGACTGGAGTTTTCTAGAGAGAAGTACGTGTCCCGACCGGACCCACCATAGTAAAAAAACTGAAACAGATGTAAAAATTGTAACGTGACATATGAAGGAACCAGCGATGAACACGTATGATCAAAACACATGAAAGGAAATTGACGTGACCCTTCATGGGCATTCAACAGAAAGAAAGACGTGGTAAAAAAATCCCTGCAAGATGCTTGGTAGCTAAGAAGTAGGAACGGCAAGGAAAGCCCCAGTAACACGCGTCATTTTCTCAGGGGCGGTAAAAATAATTCCGGAAAAACCAGAAAATTCGAACCCTTACGGGCCTAGTATTCTTAGTATTTATCATAAAATAAGGAAATAGATAATAACTTTATTATTGCCTCTAGCGCATATTTCCTTCAGGTTGAAGGGTGACCGCTCCCTCCCTCTTCTTTGGCATCGGTTCTCTTCGATCGGCGTTTGCAGGTGAACATCAACCTCCTGGCTTCTATGCCATTGTGGAGGCCCCTTTGCTTCGGTGTAGTTGGCTCCCGGCACCTCGCCCCAAGTGGTGTTGTCCCCGATAGCGTTGTGCTTGACTGCACTGCGTTGTGCAGAAGCGGTGGCGATGGAGCTGGACTCAATGGAGTTTTCTTCATATCTTTCAGGGGCCTTAGTGCAAAAAGCTAGGACATGGTTGTAATTTCTTTCTCTTTGATGGCCTTCTGTGTAATTTTGCCACTGTTTAATGAAAGCTTCTAGGTCCCTCTGGGACCGCCCATGGTTCAAAAAAGAGAGTTTTGAGTTGATTTTTTCTCGGAGTTGTAGACATACCCCACATGGATGTTGTCAAATAGTTTTAGATATGATCTTTTCAGGGTTGATCTTACGATCTCATCTAAATATGAGATTTCATACAAGTCTTCCCCTCTCTCGTAGAGAGCCTGATGGAAGACTCGCCTGAAGCATCTGCAGTGACGGGCCGGTCCATTATTGCACAGCTAAAAGAAAAAGAGTAGATAAATAGGGGCAACGGGAATCGATCATAGGATGGATCAGTTGTAGTGCGCTGATGCTAGCCACTGTGGCATCGTCAGGTTCGCGTTAACCTAGTATGCTGCAACGTAGTTGAAGAAAAAGAGTTGGTCTTCCATGGATTTTCGGTTTTTGTTTTGTTTTGTTTTCTCACCATTTTGCTTTGTTTACTTATCTGTTTTTACTACTTTTTCTTTTCTTGTCTTTCCTTTTTCATTGTTTTTCTTAGGGTTTCTGTGTTTCTTTTCCCTTTTTACTAGCTTTTTTTCCTTTTCTTTCCTTTTTTCTTTATTTTCTTTGTTTTTGTTTCTTTTCACGTTTTTCATTGGTTTTATTTTGTTTTCTATTGGGTTTTCATTTTTTATACACATTATATATGTGTGTGTGTGTGTGTGTGTGTGTGTCTAATACATGTTTAATAATTTTCAAAAAAGATTAAAATTTATTGAATACATGGTCGACTTTTTTTTACACATTTAACATTTTTCAAATGCTTGATTAACATTTTTCGAATACCAGATCAATATTTTTTGAATACACGATCACCATTTTCTATACATATATATATTTTTTTAAATTATTGATTCAAAAATTTCAAATATAAGTTTAACTTTTGTTTAATACATTGCTAACCATTTATTTATACACATTTAACATTTTTTCAAATGCATGATTAACATTTAGGCGAGTCTTCTTCCATCGGACTCGCTTGAAGCGAGATATAGCCGCGCCCGCGGGAAATGCGGGCGAAGATAAACTTAAGTGGGCCGCGTGCCCATCCATAATCGGGCCTCCTTTGTACAGCCTTCCAGTCACTCCGTCGGATGGCTCCATTGCATCCTAAAAAAAAAAAAAAGATGGCTCCATTGCACGTCAGGAGGAAATCTCAAAAAAAAAAAAAGTTGTCTAAAAAAAAAAGGAGGAGGAGGAACGCAAGAGGAGAGGATTCCTCAACCCAGTAGCCACCGGCCGATGGCGACGACGGCCACGGGGTACGGCTGCTCGGCGGCGCTGTCTTTCCCGGGGAGTGGGAGCCCCTTCGCCGATCGCTCGCCCCTGTCCCGCGCTTACCTCACCTCCTCCAATCCCAAGCTCAGGACTCCCGCTCCTAGGTACGCTCCGGACTAGCTTCTCCTTGTGTCGGATTCTGCTCAGCAATGCCTAAGCGGTTGTGTTGCTCTCCTTGCAGCCTGCGGGTTTCATATCTTCGTAGGCGACTGTATGTCTGTGCGTGCTCCGGCGACGTTGATCCTTACGCCTCGGCGGTGAAACACACCCCCCCCCCCCCCCCCCCCCCCCCCCCGGCCCAGGGATGAACAGGTTTCCGTGCTGCCTGCGTGGTTAATGAAAATTGGACTAGTTAACAATGGTTAGCAATTCTGCAATTGTGAATTTGACAGCAATATGAACTATAGTTTGCTGCTTCAAATATCTAGTACTCCCTCCGTTCCTAAATATAAGTCTTTTAGGCATTTTAAATGGACTACAACATACGGACGTATGTAGACATATTTTTAAGTTTAGATTCATTCATTTTGCTCCGTATGTAGTCATTTTGGAATGTCTAGAAAGACTTATATTTGTGTTTGAATTGAAATATCGAGTTGATACAATCGCATCATAGAACGCCCGACCTCTGCATAACAAGATGCACACAGCCAATAAGTCCAAAAAGTCGAAAAGAAAAAAGAGAAGGCTCAAACAGCCACTACGACAAACTCAAATAAAGCCAGCCTATGATGTGGCCAATCCTATCCGAAGATCACACCGCCATCCATGGTGGTAGAAAACCTCCCTGGCTGAATGCTCGAGCCGAGTAGACGCCATCATAAAAAGGTCTCTGTCCTCCGGCCTCTGGAGGATAGACCACATACGGAGCCATCGCGAACATATATGAATAACTTGCATAAGAGATGAAACACATTTATGGTTAAAAGCAATGTCATTCCTGGTGAGCCACAGAGCCCAACATAAGGGGCCGCCCCCACAAGAATGTTTGCAGAAAATTGTTTATCTATTCCGCTCAACCAGTTGCCGAACATATTCCGTGCACTACGTGGGGGATAAAGATTCGAAGCTATTTGGACAATGGCCCAGACAGACCGAGCAAACTTGCATTCAATAAATAAGTGTTTAATGGACTCATCATGATGGTAGAAAACACATTTTTTGCACCCTTGCCAGTTTCATCGTGCCAAATTATCCCTAGTTAAGATCACCTCTTTATTGAGAAACCATAGAAATATCTTCACTTTTAGAGGGATTTTTAGCTTCCACAATTTCCTGTTATCTATCTGGACCTCGTCATGGACCATTGCATCATACATGGACTTGACCGAAAACTTGCCATTCTGATGCAATTTCCATTTAAAGATATCCGGTTCCTCCGACAACTGGATGGCCCCAGACGGATGAGCAATTCATTCCATGCTGCCAATCGAGGTCTTATAAGGTCCCTACGAAAAGAAATATCCGGATTTTCCTGACCCAAAACTTGTTTGATCGTGACAAACTTATGTCTAACTATCCGGTACAAGCTTGGGTATTGCACACTTAAGGGATTAGTCCCCAACCAGGTTTCTTCCCAGAAACGGATTTGGGAGCCGTCCCTAACCGAGAACGTTCCAAATTGGAAAAAGAAATCTTTAGCTTTCATCACCCCACTCCAGAAATGAGAATCGCCAGGTTTCCAGTACACCTGAGAGATTGATTTGGAACCCACGTATTTATTACGAATGATTTCCTGCTAAACACCATTCTCAGTGAGTAGTTTATACACCCATTTGCCGAGAAGTGCAATGTTTTTTATCTCAAGGTCCTGGATTCCAAGTACCCCTTGGCTTTTAGGACGACATAATGCGTTCCACCTGGCTAGACGATATTTCTTGGTTTCGTTATCACTCTGCCAAAAAAATCTTGATCTAAAGTAATCTAGACGCTGAAGCACTCCTTTTGGTAGATGGAAGAATGATAGCATGTAAAGAACCATATTGGTGAGGACTGAGTTGATCAAAATTAACCGACCCCCATAGGACAAGAGTTTGGCCTTCCAACTGGCAAGGCGTTTCTCTAGTCTCTCTTCTACATGCTTCCATTCAGCTATAGTCAAGCGCCGATAATGGATGGGGATACCCAGGTAACGAATCGGAAATTGTCCGAGCTGATAGCCAAAGATTTCAGCATAATCTTGTGCTACTTCTGCGGCCTCGCCGAAGCAGAAGAGTTCACTCTTATGAAAAATAATTTTGAGTCCAGAGAGTTCCTCAAAAGCACATAACAACAATTTAAGGTTTCTGGCTTTTTCTAAATCATGATCCAAGAACAGAATGGTATCATCCGCATATTGTAAAATAGATAGGCCTCCTTCTACCAAATGAGGAATAACACTGGTGACTTGACCAGCTATCTTGGCCCTCTCAACAAGAGTAGCTAGCATATCAGCCACAATGTTGAACAAAATCGGGGATGCGGGGTCCCCTTGACGAAGCCCCTTCCTAGTCTGAAAGTAGTTGCCCACATCATCATTACCTTAATGGCCACACTACCTCCAGACACGAAACTCTCTACCCATTGACACCATGTATCAGAAAACCTCTTCATGCGTAAAGTTTGCAACAGAAAGGGCCATTTCACTTTATCATAAGCTTTTTCGAAGTCAATTTTAAATATGACTCCATTCAACTTTTTATCATAAGCTTTGCCCACCCGTCGGTCTCCTCTATGATGATGGTGTGCTGGCAGGACATGTGCGAGCGAAGGTAGCCCATGCCGGAGAAGAGCAGGTCACGCACCTCGTACGGCACCAGCTCGTTGACGACGCCGCGCACCAGCATCGCGGACGCCGCGAGGGAGGCCGCCGTGGTGACGGCCTTCTTGTACGACTCCATGGCCTTGTCGTAGGAGGCCATGGCCGGCGGCGGGCTACGGGCAAAGTCACTACTCTGCTTTCGCCTCTCACTTTCCTTCAAGACCAAGTAGTGTTGGGAGATTTGAACCTTCCGAGCAGTGATCGTGCTGGTCGGTGTTGAATGAGGGCGTTTAGCTGGCGCGAGGTTTTATAGCTGGTTTGGTTTGCGTCGAAGTGGTTGGGTGACGGGTGAGTCAGTCAAGCTAAATGATACTGTATTGGTCTGAGTGGTGCGTTGTCCAGAAAGGAGGCCTTGGCCAAAGTAGAAAAATGGCATCACACTACTTGGTGGGTTTTTTTTCTAATGGCACGGCCATGTTCCTTGGGTGGCCGTGCAAAACAAACGCTAAGAAATGGCCTCAAAGCCGAACCGACTAACTGCTGGACCCCCACTTGAATTTGAGGAGATGGTTGTCTCTTTATGCCTTTTTTTTTGCATGGTAATACGTGTCTCATTTATATAGAATAAAGATCAAGTTACAAGGCACGTAAGCACTGACCATACAAGACTGAAAAGATAGGAAAATTCTATGCAAAATACCAACGTCTGTCCCTCTCCTTCAACACCACCGAAGCGGCCACCAAAGGGTAAAAAGACAGATCACCTCTTCACCCAAGCTCGACGCGGCTCCATCGCTGATCAGCAGCTTTGCGGACCTCCAAAGTAGTTTGCCAGAAGCAAAACCATAGCCGTTGAAAGAATCAGACCGGGGCAACATGTCCCCGGACACGCCATCGAACTTCAGAACTGACTCCCTCGCATGACGACGACGTCGGAGGAGGAAACCAGAACTGTCAGCCTTCAACCACAGACCCAGCACAAGATTCTCCATCTTCCAGCTGTCACTTGCGTAGACAACCGCCTGCGCGTACTCCTGAATGACAAAACCTCCCTGCTCCACCATGACGTCGGAGACAACGCCATAGCAACGGGGACAGAGCAGAAGGAGAGACACACCTGATGGAGTCGTCGCCGCCGTCTCGCCAACACCATCCATGAACCCTAACGCTGCCGATCTGAAGGATCGGCAGAGACACGATGCCATCAACTCCAAGACGCCGCCGTGAAGGGCACCGCCGGTATGGGAGTGAAGCTGAGGCAGATTTATTCGTCTGTGCGTCGCTCCCACCACCCCAACGACGCACCACGACCTACAAATCCAAAACCTAACTACAGAGCGGAGGAACGGGGTCCCCCCTCCCTCCTGCCGCCGGAGCAGCGGCTGGAGGGAAAGGGGGCCAGCGCACCGGCCGATGGAGATCGGTGGAAGGAGATCGCCGCCCCAGTCGCCTGGCTGTTGGCGACGGCTAGGGTAGGGAAAGCGTCCGAATGTCTCTTTATGCCTACTGTTGAGTAGGAGTACTAGTAGTACTGGTATTCCTGTTGATACTCGAATACGTACTCGATAAACCAATGATGTACTCCCTTCGATTGGAATTACTCGTCCAAAAAATGAATGTATCTAGATGTATTTTAATTGTAGATATATTCATTTTTGTGACAAGTAATTCCGAACGGAGGGAGTAGTATATGCTTGAGAATCAGGAGCATATTTGTTTCAATTGTCTAATTCACATCTATATGTTTTCTAAGGATGTTTTCCAAGGCCCCCGGCAGTGAAAGCACGTGCTTTGGTTTTGGTGCTGTCAGGCGTTGTTAAAGAATGCATACACAAACGGGTGAATTTCCTGTTCGAATTTGCTTTTTATTATTGGGCACTCTGTTCAAATTTGTTGAAGTTGCACCACACGAGGAATACGTATGCACGGTTAACATGCTGCCTGATAGACAGAGATGGGATGGTTGCGGGAAAACCCTTGCAAATGCACACACATAATGACGTTTTTTTATGCTTTTTTTTGGAGCCTTGTGCTGTTGTGCAGGGTAAAGCAAGTTTACAACTGTCTGCATAGACTTGACGGCCAAGTTTGCGTGATCAATAGTCTGCCACTTGTAGCTGTCGGCAGTTGGCTGCGAGTTTCCATAGGAAATTTCTGCAGCTCTCACAACCGTCTACTACGTGTTTCCTTTTGGTCTCATGTCCCCGTCACGTTTCCATGCCCCGTGTATGCGAGAGTCCGGCTGCTGCTGACTAAGAGCATCTCCAACGGCCGCGCGAAACGACGCGCGCGGTAAACGCAGCTTTTAGCGCGCGCGGGGCGTTTTGCCGCGCTCCAGCGGCGGCGGGAAAATCACGCGCGCGGGAAATGCTTGCGCGCACGCGTGAAAAAACGCCAGCTCGCGCGCCATTTTTTGCGCACCGCTTTCGGCGCGCCTATAAAATGCAGCGCGTGCCACGCGCCTCTCTCGCACCTCCTCTTCTCCTCTTCCTTTTTCTGCCACGCGCCCCGCCACCGACGCGCCTCCGCCGCTCCAGCGCCCCACCACCGACGCGCCGCCATGCCGCCGCGCCGCCGAGGAGCGTCCGGCTACCGCGGCGTTCGCCTGCGCCCCACCGGCGTCTACACCGCGGAGATACGCTCCGGCGAACTCCGGCTCGGCCTCGGCACGTACGAGACGGCGCGCCAGGCCGCCCGCGCGTACGACGCGGCGGCGTGGCGCCTAGGCCGGCCGCGCGGCCAGATGAATTTTCAAGATGTGTACACGCTCCAGCAAGCTCTCGACCTCGCCCCTCTGCCTCGTCTGCACACAATGGAAGACCGTGCGGAGTGGCGCTCAGGAGGACGAGAGGGTCATGGCGGAGTGGCGCCAGCGCCACCCGGAGGACATCGCCTACGAGCAGGCCTACTGGGCAAGGCGCCGCGCGGAGGACACGCAAAGGCGCCGCGAGAAGCGGTTGGAAAGGCGTCAGCGAAAGGCGTTGGCGAATGCGCAGTCCGACATCGTTGCAGCAGGTGGGCAGTCGTTCTTCACGCCGGACGATGACCGGTGGCTGGACATCTGGCTAGACACCTCGGACGACACCGCCGAGGATGATAGCGATGATAGCGACGTAGAGTAGTTTCTATCTAGTTGCGCCGTAGTTTATCTATGCTTTCGAACTATCTATCTAGTTGCACCGATGTAAAATACCTTTGTATCGTTTTTTTATTTATGCAAACTATCTAGTTTTTATTTTATCTATGCGTTCGAAAATTAAAAAAAAATGTTTTGTGCGCGCTGCATTTTTGCACGCTGCTGGAGCGGCGCTATAGCGCGGCATTTTAGCGCGGCTGCTGGAGCGGGCGCAGCGCGCCGCGCCAAACCAGGCGCAGCGCGGGCGCTAACAGGTTTTTTGCGCGCGGCGCTATAGCGCGGCTGTTGGAGATGCTCTAACAACGGTTGACGCCCGAGTAGCATTGATTTAGGTATCGTGCAGGGGAAGGAAGGGATTTTTCATTTCATTTTCGTGTCTGTTGCCACCCTCAAAAAAAGAAAAAAGAAAGAAAGAAAGAGCGTGTGTTGCCACTTGCCAAAGTTTCCATCCATTGGGGGACGCAAGTAGATCGATGCATTCGGTCACCATGACATGACAGTCTCAAGGGTGAAATGAGGGAATCCATCAAAATAATTCGACAAGCTGTAGAAAAATTTGACGGGTAGCTTATGAATCACTTTTCACACAAATTTTGTGATTTTTGGAAGCGAATGAAGTAGGCTGGGCCAGTCGATAGGCTGCATCCTGCATGCCCTGCGCACTCCATTCTGCAATCTGCATCACATAATTCTCCTTTTTTAAACATAGATCCACGCGTACAACACTCCTATTATACTCCCTTCGTTTCTAAATACTTATTTTTTTTAGAGATTTCAATAAGTGACTACATACGAAGCAAAATGAGTGAATTTACACTTTAAAATATGTCTATATACATCCGTATATGGTGGTCCATTTGGAATCTCTAAAAAGACAAATATTTAGGAACGAGGGAGTATATGGTTATTATCACAGAAGAATAGGCTTGACAACACCTGATGATTTCCGTCGACTACTAAGATATCTATGACGGTTTCGTTAATCTCAAGATGTTGTGCCGATTCAATATCTCGAAGATGCTCATTGGGGTCGGATGTGAATGCATGCGTTCATAGGTGTGTATGTGAGCATCTACCGTCTATACCTTGTGAAAAGAAGCTTTCAGTAATAATATGGTTACAAGTATGAGGAAGGATGGATGGGGTTGCTGGTCAGCGTAAAAAGCACTTTGATCGCGTGCATCTAATTTTTTGATTAAACAGGAGGGACCAGGGGTACTACTTTTGGTCGAGTCGAATAGGCGGTGTAGAAGGATGAGTCATGAGACTTGACGTGTCCTCGGTGCCGTGGTTTGGTTGGGTTGGGAGAGGAAAGCGAGAGATCGGGCGGGGAGCGAAAACATCAGTTCAGTTAGGCACGGCGTACGACTGGAAGGGGGAACGTGCTTGGAGGAACTGGCACTTTTCACTTGCCACAGAAATGGTATCTGACGTGCAGTTTGCGCTAGTGCTCCAAGCAGGCAACCTATCGTGCGGAGCTTTGCCCAAACAGGTTGTTCCATCCCATCCAATCGATCGCTGAAAGCGAAGGACCTAGCCCGAGGCAAGGTGCTCTCCACGTACGTCCGCCGCTCTCGGAGTCGGAGTGGATGCGTCCAACCAGCAAACCGCGTACCGCTGGATCGCGCCAGCCGTTCTTTACTTGCTTTGTTGATTTTCTTTTGAGAAACGCTTTGTATTTCTTTCTGCGGGGAAGAAACGCTTTTGTTTTCGGTTTGTTGGTACAACGGAAAGCTTCTTCCACTCCCCGATACCAAAAGAAGAAGCATGGATCGGAATGGAGGCTGTCACGGGGATTTCGGGGTAGCGCAAGAGGATGATTTAGGTATGGGATTTACACGAGAAAGTTATACATAGGGTTGGGCTCTTTATCGAAGAGGTAAGACCCTATTCATGTTCTGTGTTTATCAGACCTTTTTTTTAGAAAAATAGAAACTCTCATTCATCAATCAGGGTTGTCGCATTCAAGGTTACACAAAGGGGTAATTTCCACAGGTGCATGGCAGAGCCAAACGGCTGTGCGTGGCGCCCTACCCATCTGAGGAAGCTCATGGTTCACCTGATTCCCATCTCTCCTAACATGTTCTATCCCATGCTCACGTCCTAGACCCAGCAAACGCTTTGTTTCTTCCACTAGCGATGCAACCGGCGACCTATTAACTGTTGCCTCAGTAATCATAGCTACGACAGTTGTACAATCAGTTCTCCAGGATGAAAGGATCATAGCTCCATTCAAGTGGGAGAGATACACCCTCCATACATGCTGTGATATCGGCTTCAAGCGCACTCGAACACCTCGGCAAGAGGCAAAGATCACATCGCCGTGATGATTTCGCAGGATCATACCTTGTAACACCCCAAGAATCATGCTATAGTAACTCCACACTAATGACGCCAAGTCACCCCGATTACTAAGTTAAATTGCCCCTTGATTGAAACCAAATCAAATTCAAAATTCAACTGCAAGTCAAATTATTAAAATTCCAAACAGTAAAATAAAATTTTAGGTTTGTTTGCAAATATTCACTATTTGTCATGGACAAGTCAACACTGTTTGAATATTTAAAATGCCCTTAACACTATTTAAAATTGGACCAATGACATTTAATTGGTTCTTTTCAATTTAAATAAATACCACCATATGTCCTAGTATTATGTGCCAAAATTTCATGTTAAACCAAATTTGTTTAGTACCTCAAAATGAAGTAAAATAGTAAGTAAAATATAAAAATAGAAACTAAAAAGGAAAAAAAAAGGAAACTTACCTACTGTGTTGCTGGGCTTAAGTAGCACAGTACTTGGCCCGGCCCAGCAACACAGTCATCGTCCTAGTCACGCCGTCAGCACGCGTGCGGTCGATGCGCGCCACCACCGACCGATGGCTGACACCGAGGCGCTACAGGGCGTTGGGGAGGGGATAAGGGCGACCCCCCTCGCTCGTTCGCACAAACCCTAGCCTCCTTCCCCATTCAGTTGCTCTCCCTCTCCGCCAGATCGGCTGGCGGAGAAGTGCCCTCCGAGATCTGGTCGGTGGGGAGGTCGCGCGGCGGGCTGCAACACGGGATCGTACACGCTTTTAGTAATGGGCTAGTAAAACCGGTACCCGGATAGTCTTCGGATTCTCACCTTTCAGCATGGGGCTTGACCCTGGGAATCCTCTCTGGGACCTTCTCGAAGGCTGCGGACTCCTCATCGGAGTCCGAACTATCATCGGGCTGAACCAATTTGCCCCTGCTTCTCTTCTTAGGAGCCGGGGAGGGGTGCTCTTCTTTGGCTTGGGCCGATGCCGCTCTCTTCCTGGTGCGGGAGGAGTCACTCTCCTCCTTCTCTTCTTCTTCCTGCTCCCCGTCATGTGCAGAGGGGGCGTGGGTGTCCCCGGACTTGGTGTTCGGAGGGACTCGTGAGCGGAGGCCCTCCCTGGTCTCCCTCGTGGGGTACTTCTTCTTCTTCTCCTTTCTGTCTGGCGCCTTGTAAGACGCCATAGTCAGCATCTCCTTTAGCAGGACCGACCTGGGGTGTTCGGGCAGCGGGTCCGGACTGTCTATCTGCACGGCCTTATTAAGCCAGCCATGTGGAGACAAGAAGGAGGTGAGGACCATAGCGGGAATTTGAATATCCGAACATAAAGTGAATAATACTACATTACCTCCTTAGAGGGGTTCTCGGCTCGAGGCCGATGTCCTCCTTCTCAGCCAGCCACATCTTCTGCAGCTTGAACAACACCTTCACAGCTTCTCGTGGGTGGTGCCATAGAAGTGTTGCATGGTGTGGGGGTCTTCGGGCTTCCAGGACCACATTGGGGTGTCCCGAAGTTGTCAAGGTAGGAGATGCCAGTGAAGCATGATCTGGACCACGCTGGTCAGTGTGGCCCCCGCCTTTATCATAGTAGAGACACGCTTTTGCAGCGCCTCCACCTCGGTAGTAGACCCCTAGTCAAGGCCTTTCTTGGTCCACTAGGTTAACCTCTCAGGGGTCCGGATCTGAATTCCGGAGCAGCTGCCCAGGCTGCATCACGGGGCTCTGTGACGTAGAACCATTCTTTTTGCCAGATCTTAACCGTGTCTATAAACACGCCCTCTGGCCAGCCGAGTCGGGTGAGCCTGCTCACCATAGCACCTCCACAATTCGCGTGCTGGTCATCGACGATCTTCGGCTTGACGTTGAAAACCTTCAGCCATAGGCCGAAGTGCGGCTGGACCCGAAGAAAGGCCTCGCAGATGGTGATGAAGCCCGAGATGTGGAGAAAAGAATTCAGAGCCAGATCATGGAAATCGAGCCTGTAGTAGAACATCAATCCTCGAACGAATGGGTGGAGTGAGAAGCCTAGTCCCGGAATAAAGCAGGGAATGAACACCACCCGAGCGCCGGTGCGGGGCGTCGGCATGACCTGGCCCTCCTCGGGGGCCTGATGAGCAATGTTTGGGGGAGAGGTAGCCCGCTCGCTTCAGGTCCTCAATGTCGTTGTTGGAGACACTTGGGGCCTCCCGCTTGCCCTTTGCTCCGGATCCGTCCATGGCTGAGCGCGGGGTGGGGGGATCCTTTGAGGGGAGTTTAGTTGGGATGCTAGTGCTTTGCGGAAGGCTTTGGCGAAAGGAAGAAGAAGGCGTGAGGGTACGACTCCGAGCTTGTCTCTTTTTATAAAAGGTCGTGATACCAAGAGTCCTTTAAACGCGCCACTGGCCTCGCCACTTCCCGATATACTCATGACGTTATGCGTGAGTGGGATACTGGGTATCATTGATCAAATCCCTTAAAAGCGGGGCACGATCTCCACCTCGATGGGACGTGCCATTGGAAGGGCTGCCTCGAGCCGCGCATCGAGTTCTCATACTTATGACCGGCCGCGACCCTTCGTCAAAAGTTGTCAGTTGAAGGTACCACATATATTTGATCGGTTGGCCTTCAAGGTTAATTAAAATTGATAGTCCGAACACCGGATACAACGCGGCTGTGCATGTGAGCTGGATAACCTCCAAAGGCTTAGCTAAAAAAGATTATTTCAAATACATAGGAGGAACTCGCATACAAGCTGGAGACTGCAGATGTGTGAGTTATAAGAAGCCGGCGTTGGAGGCTAGTTCGGGGGCTACTGAGGGAGTCCTGGATTAGGGGGTCCTTGCAATGTCAGTCTATCTCACATGGGCTGGACACTTGGGCTGCATTATGGCTACTGGTGGACCGAACTATAGAGCGGCATTATATCCGGACAGGAGATCTTTTGTGCCTTGGTGTGTACTCCAAGTCAAGATGGAAGATTCGACAATCTTATTACCTTGATGTAACCGACTATGTGTAAACCCTAGTACCCCTGGTGTCTATATAAACCAGAAGGTTTAGTCCGTAGAGGATAAGGGAACAATCTCCATCCTACTAGTTTAGGGTTTAGTTCATCCGATCTCGTGGTAGATCAACTCTGTAATCTCCATATACACAAGCAATATAATCAAGTAGGACGTAGGGTATTACCTCTTAGAGAGGGCCTGGACCTGGGTAAATATCGTGTCCCACGTCCCTTGTTCCCCATCGATCCAAGATCCACAGTTCGGGACCCCCTACCCGAGATCCGCTGATTTTGACACCGAAACTTACCTCCCCTCGTCTTAGAGGGAAAAACCTTGGTTCTGGTATCTTTTAGATTCTTCGTAGTGATCAACAGATATAAATCTCAAGTGACTCGGCAAACAGAGCTATGATCCCCGACAATGGCGCCAGAAAAATGTCTTGATAACCCACAAGTATAGGGGATCGCAATAGTTTTCGAGGGAAGAGTATTCAACCGAAATTTATTGATTCGACACAAGGGGAGCCAAAGAATATTTGCGAGTATTAGCAGTTGAGTTGTCAATTCAACGACACCTGAAAGACTTAATATGTGCAGCAAAGTATTTAGTAGCAAAGTAGTATGGAAGTAATAGAAACAATGGCAGTAGTAACAGTAACAATTTTGTAGTGACTGTAACAACAACACGACAAAAGTAACTTAACAAAGATCAATATGTGAAAAGCTCGTAGGCATTGGATTGGTGATGATAATTGTGTTGGACAATATTCATAATGTAACATTCATAACCTAGGGCGACACATAACTAGCTCCAATTCATCAATATAATGTAGGCACGTATTCCGTATATAGTCATATGTGCTTATGGAAAAGAACTTGCATGACATCTTTTGTCCTACCCTCCTGTGGTAGCGGGGTCCATAAGGAAACTAAGGGATTTTAAGGCCTCATTTTAATAGAGAACCGGAACAAAGCATTAACACATAGTGAATACATGAACTCCTCAAACTACGGTCATCACCGGAAAGAATCCCAATTATTGTCACCTTGGGGCATGCGGAACATAACTCGTAGGTGTCTAGAACTTGTAGGATAGGATCAAGAACACACATATATTTATGAAAACATAATAGGTTCAAATCTGAAATCATGGCACTCGGGCCCTAGTGACAAGCATTAGGCATAGCAAATTCATAGCAACATCAATCTCAGAACATAGTGGATACTAGGGATCAAGCCCTAACAAAACTAACTCGATTACATGACAAATCTTATCCAACCCATCACCGTCCAGCAAGCCTACGAAGGAATTACTCACTCCCGGCGGTGAGCATCATGAAGTTGGTGATGGAGGAAGGTTGATGATGACGAGAGCATCGAATTCCACCCTTCGGAGCCCTGAACGGACTCCAGATCAGCCCTCCCGATGAAGAACAAGAGGTGGCGGCGGCTCCGTATCATAAAACGCGATGAATCATTCTCTCTGATTTTTTTCCTCTGCGAATAGGTATATGTGGAGTTGGAGTTAGGGTTGTCGGTGGTCTAGGGGGCCCACAAGCCTAGGAGGCGCGCCCTGGGGGGGGGGGGGTAGGCACACCCCCAAAGCTTGTGGCTCTTGGGTGGCCCCCTCTAGTATCTTTTTTCGCCAGTATTTTTTTATATTCCACAAAAATTCTCCATAAATTTTCAGGTCGATCCGAGAACTATGATTTCTGCACAAAAATAACACCATGGCAATTCTGCTGAAAACAGTGCCGGTCTGGGTTAGTTCCATTCAAATTATGCAAATTAGAGTCCAAAATAAGGACAAAAAAGAGTTTAGAAAGGTAGATACGATGGAGACATATCACCTTGCCTTTTCGGTCGATGCTACTTTTGTGCTAGCCTTCTTAAGGCATGCTTGTTTAACTTATGTTTGTACTCAGATATTGTTGCTTCCACTGACTTGTTTGTATTCGAGCTGATGTATTCGAGGCCTCGAGGCCTCTGGCTTGTAATATAAAGCGTGTATGACTTCAATTTGTGTCTAGAGTTGTGTTGTGATATCTTCCCTTGAGTCCCTGATCTTGATCGTACACATTTGTGTGCATGATTAGTGTATGATTGAATCGGGGGCATCACAAGTTGGTATCAGAGCCGACTGCGTGTAGGAACTCCCTTTCCAACTCCTTGGCCGAAGTTGAGTCTAGTCTTTGGAATACTTTTACTAACATTGTTGTGTGGCTTACAGGCCCACATCACAATTGGGTGGTATAGGATCTTTTCTTCCTCGTCTTTACACTGGGACTCTAATCTCTCTTCTACTTGGGTTAAATGATTTTGCTAGCTCTAACTCTAGGTTCTCGTGACTACCTCCCGGAGAGTCGTTCATTCCAGATGATAGCTTGGTGCACTAGAAGGTTCTTAAGATACTCTCTGATGAGACCCTTGTGCCCTTCGTCGTTGCAATCGCTACCACCGATAAATCCCTATGGATTGTCGTTCATACCTTCAACCCCAGTTGCTCTTGTTATTACAAGATGCCCTATACTCTCCCATGTTCCGAGAATCCTTTATGCTTACTGCCCGCAGTTCCTTGCCGCATGAATACCCCTATGAATAATTCTTCGCAGGAATTATTCATTACTAGTTATTCATATGATTCACAAGATACATTGAAATACTATCTGATCTTCCGGTAATCCTCTGCCAACTATTGCTCTTCAAATACTTGTCTGTTTGCATTATGGTTAATTCCATATGTATAGCAATATTCATCGAAATCCTTCGTGTTTGTCATTCTGATCCTAGTGATTCAACATGTGTGCAGTTACTCGCAATCTTCAATTTACCCTTAGAATTTTACTTTCGGCTCAGACTTTATTTTTAACATGAGCTGGTTCTCGGCCAATCAAAATTGTCGTTGGTAGTAGCCCTAAATCTATTCAACTTATCCATCCTTGATCAGAGCGTCTGCTTCTGATCCTTCGATTATTGGAATCATAATTCCTTGGCATTTAAGCTTCGAATTATTCAGATGATTCCATAACCTGATGCATTTGCATTCTTTCCTCTTCTAGCTGAGTAGCATACTCCCCTCGGCTACTTTGCGGACCGCTAGATCCATTGCCGGGTTAATATCTGACAGTGTCCTTCACATTCAAAATTCTTGTGAGTTCTTCCCCTGATACATAATGCCTTTGGTAAATTGTATCCTCTACTTTTGCCAACCATTCTCTACTATCGAGCTTGTGTTATTTATTCTTGAAGTTTGTGGCATATGTTCCTAAGATGCCCCAATGGGTTGAACCAATGCCTTCCCTAACATGTGTGAACTCGAAAGATTTCACGGGTCATACTCATCTAGTATTCCACTAGGTAAAACTTTCAACACTAATGCCATTCTCGAAATGGGAAGTGAATGGAAGGTTATGCACTGGAGAAGTGGGAGTCGACCTTGAACTTTGTGTTCATGCCCATGGACACGATGTAGACCTTATCATTGAAGCTTCTCGTAAAAATAATTATCCCCGTGTTATAAGTTAATTTTGTATCTTTGATGTGATCATTTGCAATCATGGTTCTGAACATATTTTTCTCCTTTCATTTCATTTCTCGGACAAGTTAAAGCACTTCTTTGCTGCAGATCAATACATCTATCCAACCTCAATCCTGCTCCACCTTCGATTCCCCTGGTATCTCAAGGATATCATGCCATTGCACTATCTCTTATGAATTCTTGTTGGACTAATACTCTCGCCATTTTAGTCATTCCGCAGGTCTGCATTGTCCATCACTCAAGAGCTTTGACAAATGACTCGAATCCACACTGTGATTCAGTACCCCTAGTAATTTGTTGCTGGGAAATCTAAACTCAATCTTGTCATTCCTAGACTATCGGCTACATCACTGTCGTGCTAATTTTGACTGTGCTACCTGGTCCTTCTTCCCGGTGCACAATTTTTGACGATGAGCTAAGCTTACGTCGATCTTTCTCGTCATATCATTTCGCTTGGAACAATAAGCTTGATTCCGAGTTTGTGTCATATCCGTGGTTCCAATAACCTTTCGCTTCATCATTTATTTTGCCTGATGTCATGTTGATTGATTACATCTTCAAGAAACCTCTCGACAAATGTGTCGTGATCATCATCAACATTCTGAACTCTTCCAGGATATCAATCAAATTCATGATGAGAAATACTATCCTTGCCCCTCAATGATTTGTGTTATCATCGACAACATTATTGCCTTCCCTCCAACACAGACTTGTTCATGTTATGGAGCTCCTTGCTGTCCACCTTATGCTATGTTCTACCTTGGAGTATTACCATCTGTTATGTCAAGGATGTTGTGAGAATTGCTCCACCTCTTGAGAATTCTTGGCATAGTAATACTTATCGCCATCTCCGTTCATTTCTTGGTCCCCGTGTTGTTTCTAACCGGAATACCAAAAGTTGAACTATGATGTGTGAATTCAAAACTTCTAGCAACCCTATTGCTTCGAAGTAAATGCTCAATAGTTTCATTATAAGTCTTTTGGTTATTGAATCACCATTCTAACATTAATCGTGCTACTTGGTCCATATTTCTAGGTGCATTTTCGTTCAATGTTTAATTGTGGATGTTCTCCTCGAACATACTTCATTATATACTTTGGTGTGTCCAATGCTAACACCTTGTTCACTTAATTGTGAAAATCCATGTTTATGGAAATCTCAATGAATTTCTCCTGAGACCGTCGACCACATCCTCATCTTTTCCTTACGGTAATTGTATGGCTTATTTTATAAGTTGTTTCCGATGGACCCTTCGTGTATCCAAAATCTGACCTTTACCTAATGACCATGTCAATGCTATCCCAAAGCATGTGTGTGATAATCGGAATATCCACAAGGGCATTGGAAGCACAATAGTAAATATTTCTTGATCAACTATCCAATCACCGTTGTATGGGTAAACATCATAACTTTCATGCCCCTTTATCTAAATGGTTATGTATTGGAGGTCATGTCTTGTATACCATACTCTTCTTGACCTTGGGAAAGGATATACTCCTAATAATTGTGTTTAAACATGTTTTCCTTTCCATTTTTCTGATTAATCTAATAATCACATTTTACTTTCCATTGTTTTGTTTAACCTTTCTTATGAATTTTTGTGAACTAAGCAGTAATATATCCCTTCTTATGTGAACACCTCGGTATACAACTCTATAAGTAAGACCCTGTTACTATTGTTGATGACATTCTGGTAACCACCGATGGACGATAACTTTGCCTATTGGTCCACCTCGTTTCAACGAGCAGGAAAATGGTTCTCTTCGTCCCTCGCCCTTGGTACCTGTCGTGGTTCTAAGTCTGACAGTAGAGTGGGGGGTAGGTATGGAGAGGCAAGGTCCTAGCTATGGAGAGGTTGTAAACACAAGAGGTGTATGAGTTCAGGCCCTTCTCGGAGGAAGTAAAAGCCCTACGTCTCGGAGCCCGGAGGCGGTCGAGTGGATTATATGAGTATGGATTACAGGGGTGCGAACCCTTTACACTGAGGTGGAGGGTGGCTTATATAGTGCCTGCCAGACCCCTCCGGCCCTCAGTAATGCGGGGTTTAAAGTACATTAAGTCTGGGGCGTTACTGGTAATGCCCCACATAAAGTGTCTTAACTACCATAAAGTCTACTTAATTACAGACCGTTGCAGCACAGAGTGCTTATTGACCTTCTGGTGGTCGAGTGAATCTTCGTGGTCGAGTCCTTCAAGTACGTCGAGTGGATTCCTCGCAGGTCGACTGGAAGGTGATCTCTTCTAAGGGTGTCCTTAGGTAGGGTATTTAGATCAGGCCTATGACCCTACCCTAGGTACATGACTCCATCATTAGCCCCCGAATGGATTGAGGCTTGAGTGAGGAAGGAGTTGATGTTATTTCCGACTTGCCTTTGCGTGCTAGGTATGCGTTGTCCTGGATCAGTGATCTCTTCGTTGATAACCAGCAACTTTCTTCAGTCGACTCGATCCATTGTCTTCTTTTGTCGAGTGACCTTTTGGACTTAACAATTCCCGAGCGACGGATCGCGGGAGATCTCGCGCCTGACAGATCGATCTGCCATTCGCGGATTTTGTGGGATACGAAATTTGGGGAAGCGTGCGATGCGGGGCGGACCGCGGCGCTCGGATGCGATAGGGCATAGACGCCTCGATTCTCGCGCCACCTTTTTCGCCACGTATCGCGCCCGCGCGACTGTTTCAGGATGTGATTGGATCGCTCGGGCCCACCTGTCATCCACTCGGAAGTGATCTTATAAAGGCGCCCGGCGAGGGTCCCTGAACAGTATCTCTGCATTCTCTCTCTGCTCTCCCTGCCTCCGCCCACTGCGCCCGCTCTCGCCTCCGCACAACCGCTCCTCGCGCGCCTCACCGGAAGCCATGGTGAAGGAGAAGACGGCGGCGCTGGAACGCGTGAAGAAGGCGTCGGCGACGGGGAAGGCGAAGGGGAGAACCACCAGTCGCGGCGGGTCTTCGTCTAGATCTCGTCTGCCGAACGGCTGGGTTCAAGGATATTGGATCCGGTCGACCATTACGGAGAATGACCTCACCGACATGGCCAACGACGGTCTGATCCCCCACGGAGCAGCAAGGATCCCGGGGAACGAGTGGCATCCCTAGCCGGAAGAGGGTGAGTCTGTTCTTCTGGCTACCCACGTCGACCGAGGGTTTTCCTTGCCACCGAGTGTTTTCTTCCGTGGTTTCCTGAATTTCTTTGGAGCGCAACTCCACCACTTCAACCCGAATTCTATCGCCTATCTTGCTGCCTTTGTATCCATGTGTGAAAACTTTCTGGGTTGCCGACCGCATTGGGGTCTGTTCAAGCATATATTCATGTGTCGCTCCCAAACCGTGAAGAAGGCGAGTCCAGATGATGACAAAACCAAGATTATTCAGATGTGTGGAGGTCTGGGAATCCAGATGAGGAACAAGAGCAACTTCCCAGCGATGACCCTCCCTGAGTCGGTCAGGGGCTGGCAGTCGACTTGGTTTTACTGCAAGAACGAGTCGACGCCGGGGCAGTCGAGTGGTCTCCCTCCATTTACCATGGACCGCGCCAACAGACCTTCTTCTCTGAAGGTGCTCCCGGAGGAGAAAGCTGATGTGAAGATGCTGATGGAGCGTGTAGTTCAGTTGGTTCGGGAAGGAGTGACGGGTATGGATCTCCTGGAGGTTTTCCTTAGACGCCGTATCTAGCCTCTCTAGTACAGAGGCCATTGCATGTGGATGTACTGCGGGACCGAAGATGAGACTCAGATCAATCCAGAAGCAGTCGACAATGCCACGCTGGAAAGGTGGTTGGCTGCAGTCACTGGGAGCAAGGATAACCCTCGTGGGGCTAGGAGAATTCCTCCACTCGACAACTCCAGCACTCCCGACAAGGTATGCTCATTTTATCTCCAATTGTATTCTTGCTACATTTATTTCCGTTTCCACCGCAAATTGGTCGATTGATCTTTGTCTTGATGTCCGACAGGTCCTCACCGACCTGTACTCGATGCCCAATGGAGCGCAAACTCCGCCTGAAGAAGGGGAAGCGAGTGGGGGAGAAAGCCAGGAGGAGTGGGACTCGGACGCTGCTGAAGATGATGATGATGATGACGATGAGGAGGAAGAAGAAGAGGAGGAGGAGGAGGTCGCACCACCGCGCTCGGAAAGGCGGTCGAAGCTTGCCCATGACCCTGCGACTGAACGTGGTAAGGGGGTCGCGACTGTCGCGCAGTCGACCAAGCGCCCTCGGACCACCTCACCGGTGCCGACTGAAAAGGCTCCGAAGCAGTCCAGGGTGGCACCGTCGAAGCCGACCAAGGTCCTGCCGAACATGAAGGTGTCCATCCCCACCATATCAGGGTAAACCAGCTGCTTGAGTCTTCTTGTTTTGTGCGAGCTTTTATCTTTGATTGACACTTGAGTTAGCCGACTGATTTTTTGGAATTGTAGTGCTGCTACTTCCGAGACCTCAGCCAGGGCTGACGACCATGAGATGGAGGATGCCGCAACCTCAAAACCTGGTACCACTCTCTTAATTCCGTTTTTAGTCGATTGACTCTTCGTCCCTAATTCTGATTCTTTTCTGTAGCTCCATCCAATGTCGTTATCACTCTTCCTGATGATGATGATGATGAGGAACCACTAAAGCACAGGAGGAGCAGGAAAGCGTCTGCCGGCAGGGTGGCCCAGGATGTTACGGCGCCCGAGACTCTGGTCGCGGAGGAGGAGAACACCACTCGACACACCGTGTCCTTCGCGGTTCCACTGACAAGTGCTCTCCCCGCTTCGTCGAGTGCTGCGCAACCTTCCCTCTTCACGATGCACCATTTCCCGGAGGACCAAGCCAGTGCTGCAAAGGAAGCGATACACCTGGCTGGGATCATGATGGAGCAGGTGAAAGCCATCCGGGAGGCAAGCCAGGTAGCCTACGACGCCAGTTCTACTCTTCAAAGCAATGTTCAGGTAGGTTGAATCGCTTGTTCTGTTAGGATATGCTATCAAAAAGCTTTTCTTTCCGGAATCCATAGCAATCACCCACTGGGTATGTCGATTGAAACTCTGTGTTAGCGGGGGCACACTGAGTGCACCCGCTAGGTGTAGTCCCCAAGGCTAAGGTCGACTGCTGGCAGTCGGCCTTAGGCTTTATAAGTTAAGTCTTTCCGTCATTCGACTGAGTCGAATGGATTTCTCAAACCGGTGGGGGCACGCTAAGTGCACCCACTGGGTGTAGTCCCCGAGACTGTGGTCGACTGCTTGCAGTCGATTACAGGCTGAAGAATACGTCTTGTGTTTTTTTTTGTTTTTTTTGGGTCGACTGGTCGACTCTATCTTTAATAGAACTAGTGGGGGCCAAGCTTGAAGAAGAAAATACTAATCTGAAAGCTGCTCTTGCGATTGCCAACAAGGAGGTCAGTCGACTGAAAACTGACAAAGTTGCCCTGAACGACAAGGCCAGTCAGTTGACTAGGAAGAAAAATGATCTGGAGGCCTTCCTGAGTGGACTCGCCAAGAAATTGTTCCTCGTGCTCGAAGGTAATCCTTTACACTCGACAGTCATTTTTAACAGTGACCTTTCCATTCGACCATTGCCTTGATTCAGTGATTGTATTTGTAGAATTTTGTCAAAACTTTGAAGAGGAAACTAGTCGACTGGAACCAAACCTGGACCCCGTCAACTCTCCGGTGAACGATGAAGTTGCCATGAATGTGTTCCGACTTGAGTCTCGCGTTGCTGCTGTCGTTGACTATCTTGCAAGGCTGAAGGTCGCCACTTCTCGCATCGACACCACGCTCTGGCCTAGGGAGACACTTCAGAACGACCTCGAATCGCTGATGGCTCGACTAAACACGGTTCCTGGTCGAGTGAAGGAGTGAAAAAAGTCCTCTGCTCGGTGTGGCGCAGATGTTGCTCTGTGTCTGGCTCGAGTCCACTGCAAGGATGCGCGAGAAGACAAGCTGGCGAATCTTCGGGTGGCCAACACCAAGAAACATGACTTCAGGTCCTTCATGGAAACCTTCATCGCTGCTGCCACTCGGATTGCGGATGGAATTGATCTTGATGAGTTTGTTGCACCTTCTAGCCCTCCACAGGAGGGGTAAAAAACTTCTTTGAGCTCTACACTTTAAATTTGCCTCGGTATGCCGAGTGATTTTGTAACCGATTAACCTTAACAGGCTTAGCGCCTGAGCACTTTCGGTTCCTTTAGGTATTGATCTGAACTTGGATTTGATGTTTGAATATGCTTGCTTTTGGCTCGAAATGTCTTTTGCAGGTTTAAAGCAAGACGCCCACTGCAGTCGACTTATTCTTTTCAATTCACTTAGGCGAGCACTGGGCTGCGGCTGAGCCTCCGAGTGAGAGGTTTGCTCTTCACTCGGTAGGATTTTTATATCTCAGGCGAGCGCTGGGCTACAGCTAAGCCCCCGAGTGGGAGGTTTGCTCCTCACTCGGCAGGATTTTTATAGCTTAGGCGAGCGCTGGGCTGCAGCTAAGCCCCCGAGTGGGAGGTCTGCTCCTCACTCAGCAGGATTTTTACAACTTAGGCGAGCACAGGGCTGCAGCTAAGCCCCCGAGTGGGAGGTCTGCTCTTCACTCGGTAGGATTCTTATAACTTAGGCGAGCACAGGGCTGCAGCTAAGCCCCTGAGTGGGAGGTCTGCTCTTCACTCGGTAGGATTTTTATAACTTAGGCGAGCACAGGGCTGCAGCTAAGCCCCCGAGTGGGAGGTCTGCTCTTCACTCGGTAGGATTTTTATAACTTAGGCGAGCACAGGGCTGCAGCTAAGCCCCCGAGTGGGAGGTCTGCCCTTCACTCGGTAGGATTTTCACGTTGTACTTGTGGCGTAGCTCAGAGGATAGGGACACAGTCGACCTGCACCTCGTCCTCCTTATGACCGCACGTTGTATTTGTGGCGTAGCTCAGAGGAGAGGGTCGCAGTCGACCTGCACCTCGTCCTCCTTATGACCGCACGTTGTATTTGTGGCGTAGCTCAGAGGAGAGGGTCGCAGTCGACCTGCACCTCGTCCTCCTTACGACCGCACGTTGTTTTTGAGGCGTAGCTCAGAGGAGAAGGTCGTAGTCGACCTGCACCTCGTCCTCCTTGCAAACGCACATTGTATTTGTGGCGTAGCTCAGAGGAGAGGGTCGCAGTCGACCCGCACCTCATCCTCCTTGCGAGCGCACATTGTATTTGTGGCGTAGCTCAGAGGAGAGGGTCGCAGTCGACCTGCACCTCGTCCCCCTTGCGAGCGCACATTGTATTTGTTCTTAGGCGAGTGTTTAGACTGCAGCTAAGCCTCCGAGTGGGAGTCTGGCTCACCACTCGGTAGGATTTTATTTGAACTTAGGCGAGTACTTGGACTGCAGCTAAGCCCCCGAGTGGAAGTCTGGCTCGCCACTCGGTAGGATTTTATTTGAACTTGGGCGAGTACTTGGACTGCAGCTAAGCCTCCGAGTGGGAGTCTGGCTCACCACTCGGTAGGATTTTATTTGAACTTAGGCGAATACTTGGACTGCAGCTAAGCCTCCGAGTGAAAGTCCGGCTTATCACTCGATAGGATTTCATTGAAACTTAGGCGAAACAGATTCGCAGCCAAGCCCCCCGAGTGGGAGGCTGGCTCACCACTCGGTAAGGATTTTTTACAAACTTAGGAGAAACGGATTCGCGGCTAAGTCACCCACTGAGGGGGTAATTTTTACTTGAACAAATGAAAGTGACAAAAATCGTTTGGGAAATTATGACACTATTATCTTGCAGAACATGGACTACAGAAGTACTTTTATTACAACTCATCCGAGTGATAAACTTAAGTGTAAAATGGGCGGAGTAGTTCCGCGTTCCAAGCTCGGGGCTCGTCGATATTGTGTTTGACATTGTAGAGACGGTATGCCCCGTTGTGGAGAACCTTGGTGACGATGAAGGGTCCTTCCCAAGAAGGAGCAAGCTTGTGTTGTTTCTGTTGATCCACTCGGAGAACTAAATCTCCTTCCTGGAAGGCTCGACTCTTCACATTTCTGGCGTGGAAGCGACGCAAGTCTTTTTGGTAGATGGTCGATCGGATCAAGGCCATCTCCCTTTCCTCCTCTAAAAGGTCGACCGCGTCCTGCCGCGCTTGTTCAGCTTATGCTTCGTTGTAGAGTTCAACTCGAGGAGCATTGTGGAGAAGATCACTCGGCAAGACTGCTTCAGCTCCGTAGACCAAGAAGAATGGAGTTCTCCCGGTCGACCGATTAGGCGTGGTCCGCAGTCCCCAAAGCACCGAGGGAAGTTCGTCGACCCATGCTCCAGCCGCATGTTTGAGATCACGCATCAGTCGGGGTTTCAACCCTTTGAGGATCAGGCCATTGGCTCGCTCTGCTTGTCCATTCGACTGCGGATGGGCGACTGAAGCGTAGTCGACTCGTGTGCCTTGAGAGTTGCAGAAATCCCTGAATTCCTCTGAGTCAAAGTTCGACCCATTATCTGTAATGATGCTGTGCGGGACTCTATATCTGAATATCAGTTCCCTGATGAAGCTAACAACAGTATCGGTGTCAAGGTTCTTGATGGGTTTTGCCTCGATCCACTTGATGAACTTGTCGACTGCCACCAATACATGCGTGAAACCGCTTCGACCTGTTCTCAAGGGACCGACCATATCCAACCCCCATACTGTGAAGGGCCAGACGAGTGGAATGGTCTTAAGAGCTGACGCAGGCTTGTGTGACATATTTGAGTAGAACTGACATCCTTCGCACTTGTCCACTATTTCCTTTGCCATCTCATTCGCCTTTGGCCAGTAAAATCCAGCTCGGTATGCTTTGGCCATGATGGTCCGAGAGGACGCATGATGACCACAGGTCCCCGAGTGGATATCATCAAGGATGATTCGACCTTCTTCTGGCGTGATGCACTTCTGACCAACTCCAGTCGCTCTCTCTCTGTACAACTGTCCTTTGATTACGATAAAGGCTTTGGATCGACGGACGATCTGTCGAGCCTCTTCCTCATCCTCCGGGGGTTCTTTTCTCAGGATATACGCGATATATGGAACTGTCCAGTCGGGAATGACCACTAGGACCTCCATGACCAAGTCGACCACTGCTGGGACCTCAACTTTGGTCGGATCTGTGGCACTCTTGGGCTGTGGAGCTTCTTCGGTGAAAGGATCTTCTTTGACTGATGGAGTGTGGATATGCTCTAAGAACACACCACTCGGAATGGCTTCTCTCTTGGAACCTATTTTTGCTAGATCATCAGCTGCTTGATTTTTCAGTCGGGGTATGTGATGGAGCTCTAACCCCTCAAACTTCTTTTCTAGCTTCCTCACTGCATTGCAGTATCCAGTCATGGCTGGGCTTCTCACGTCCCACTCCTTCATCACTTGGTTGACCACTAAATCCGAGTCGCCATAAACCATAAGGCGACGGACGCCGAGTGAAATGGCCATGCGCAACCCATACAGAAGGGCCTCGTACTCTGCCTCATTGTTGGAGGAATCAAAGTGAATCTGGAGCACATATCTGAGCTTATCTCCTCTGGGGGAAACCAAGACCACCCCAGCACCGGAACCATTCAGCATCTTAGAGCCATCAAAGAACATGGTCCAATGCTCCGAGTGAACTTCAGTCGGCTGCTATTGTTCAATCCACTCGGCGAGGAAATCTGCTATTGCCTGGGACTTAATGGCTTTCTTTGCCTCAAACTTGATATCAAGGGGAAGAAGTTCAATCACCCATTTCGCCACTCGACCAGTTGCATCTCTGTTGTGCAGAATCTCTAAAAGTGGAGCGTCGCTGACGATTGTGATGGAATGATCAGAGAAATAATGAGCAACCTTCTTCGTGGTCATGTATATCCCATACACAAGCTTCTGATAATGAGGGTATCTCTGCTTGGATGGAGTCAAAACTTCAGACAAATAATACACTGGGCGCTGAACTTTGAAGGCTTTTCCTTCTTCTTCCCGCTCGACCGTAAGTACTGTACTGACGACTTGTCCTGTGGCTGCAATATAAAGCAACAGAGGCTCTTTGCTGATTGGAGCAGCAAGCACCGGCTGGGTGGAGAGCAGAGCTTTTAGCTCGGCAAATGCTGCATCAGCTTCTGGAGTCCACTCGAACTTGTCTGCCTTCTTCATCAGTCGGTAAAGAGGCAATGCCTTTTCACCGAGTCGTGAGATGAATCGACTTAATGCTGCCAAGCATCCAGTAAGCTTCTGGACATCATGCACTCGCACAGGGCGTTTCATTCGGAGAATAGTGCCGATCTTCTCTGGATTAGCGTCGATCCCTCGCTCGGAAACGAGAAAACCGAGTAACTTGCCACCAGGAACTCCAAATGTGCACTTTGATGGATTGAGCTTGATATCATACCTTCTGAGGTTGGCAAATGTTTCGGCGAGGTCAGTGAGCAGGTCGGAACCTTTTCCTGACTTGACCACGATATCATCCATATATGCTTCCACATTCCGACTGATTTGAGTGAGCAAACACTTCTGAATCATTCGCATAAATGTGGCTCTGGCATTCTTGAGGCCGAATGGCATGGTGATATAGCAGAAGCACCCGAATGGAGTGATGAAAGCTGTTTTTATCTCATCGGGTCCGTACAGACGGATCTGATGGTACCCGGAATAGGCGTCTAGAAAAGACAATCTCTCGCATCCCGCGGTCGAGTCAACAATTTGATCAATGCGAGGGAGAGGAAAATGATCTTTCGGGCAGGCCCGATTGATGTGCTTGAAATCAATGCACATTCGGAGTGATTTGTCCTTCTTAGGAACCATGACGACATTAGCGAGCCACTTGGAGTGGTATATCTCTCGGATAAATACTGCCGCCAACAGTCGAGCCACTTCCTCACCAATAGCCTTTCTCTTCTGGACGGCGGACCGCCGAAGATGCTCTTTAACTGGTTTTGCTGATGAGTCGACTCTAAGGCGATGCTCAGCCAGTCCCCTGGGAACACCTGGCATGTCAGCTGGCTTCCATGAAAAAATGTCCCAGTTCTCACGGAGGAACTGGATGAGCACTTCTTCCTATTTCGGGTAGGGCTGGACCAAAAGCTCGTAGCTCGCGAGCTTAATGAGCGCTCGATAGTTCGGCTCATTAAGCTCGTAGCTCGCTTCTTAATGAACAGAGCCAATCATTAATTTTAGCTCGTTAAGCTTAACGAGCTTAACGAGCGAGCTAATGAGTTTCACGAGTAGCTCGTTAAGCTCGTTAGTAACAACACAACACATATTTTTATATTACATGACAAATTTTTTTGTAGCACCTCAGCCCATCTATTTAATCTAATTGACATATGAGGCAACAAACTACTTTATTTCTTCTTGTAGTCACCATATTTCATCTTGAAAACCATACCTACACATTCATCATGTATATCGTAACACATTATAATCTGTTAACGAGCGCTCGCGAGCGCTCACGAGCTTAACGAGCTTCAAACGAGCCGAGTCGACCAGGGTTTTCTAGTCGTTAATCTTAACGAGCTTAACGAGCCGAGCCTTCACGAGCACGAGCTTAACGAGTACGAGCTTAACGAGCCAAGCTGCTCGTTAGTCCACCCCTAATTTCGGGTCAAGTGTTGTGGAGATGTGGGTCGGGGCTGCATTGGGGTCGGTCGGGTGAATGTGGACATGCTTCGTCTCACCGGACGACTGAAATGCAGATTCTGTGGCGGGCTTCTTGGATCGCAGCAATTCACTCGGATCTGCGTTTTGCTTGTATTCTTCAAACTCGACCGCTGTCACCTGGGAATCGGCAATCTTTGAGCCCTTCTGAAAACACTCTTCTGCCTTTTTCCGATCACCGGTGACAGTGATCACTCCTTTGGGGCCGGGCATCTTCAGTTTGAGGTACACGTAACATGGTCGAGCCATGAACCGTGCGTAAGCTGGTCTCCCCAAAATGGCGTGGTACGCGCTCTGAAAATCCACGACCTCAAACGTCAACTTTTCCTTGCGAAAATGTTTTGAATCACCAAACACCACGTCCAGAGCTATTTGGCCGAGTGACTCAGCTTTCTTTCTTGGTATAACTCCATGAAAGCTCATGTTACTGGTGCTCAGTCGAGACATCAGAATGCCCATTCCTTTCAGTGTGTCTGCATATAACAAGTTCAGTCCGCTACCACCGTCCATCAGCACTTTCGTCAGTCGAGTGCCTTCGACGACTGGGTCGACCACCAAGGCTTGCCTCCCAAGGGTGGCAATATGAGTCGGGTGATCAGACTGGTCGAATGTGATGGGTGTTTGGGACCATCTTAGATAACTTGGTTTCGCTGGGGCAACCATGTTCACCTCACGGTTAATGACCTTCAATCGGCTCTTGCTTTCCACATCTGCGAAGATCATCAGAGTGGAGTTGACATGTGGATATCCTCCCTCACTGTCCTCCTTGTCTTTGGCCTTGTCCGACTCCTTTTCCTTGTCTTTGGACTGTTTTCCTTGAAACTACTGGATCAGGAGTCGACATTGGCGAGTGGTATGCTTTGGGTAAATGATATTGCCCTCTTCATCTTTCTTCGTGTGGATGTGACACGGCATATCCATCACGTCGTTCCCTTCTTTATCCTTCACCTTCTTAGGGTTCCAGGATCCTTTAGGTTTCCCTTTGAATTTTCCCTGAGTCACGGCCAGAGCCTCTCCAGGAGCTGCTGGTTCGGCTTTCCGCTTCTGTTTCCGACTGGTGTTTCCCTTCTCCGACTGACTCGGCTTGTACTTGCCGCTTCGGAGTCGGTCTTCCTCTTCGCCGTTGGCGTACTTGGTAGCAATCTCCATCATCCGACTCAGGGTCATGTCTCCGGTTCGACCAAACTTCAAACTCAATTCTCTGTTCTTGACACCATCCTTGAAGGCGCAGACCGCCTGATGGTCAGACACGTTCTCCACGGTATGATGCAAAGTGATCCATCTCTGAATATACTCTCTGAGAGTCTCATTCGTCTTCTGCACACAGACTTGCAGCTCTGTCAATCCAGCTGGTCGCTTGCAAGTTCCTTCAAATGTTCTGACGAACACTCGGGACAAGTCTTCCCAAGTGTAAATGCTGCTAGGAGGTAACTGATTCAACCACGCTCTGGTAGAACCTTCCAACATGAGGGGCAAATGCTTCATGGCCACCTCGTCATTCCCACCACCAATCTGAACTGCCACTCGGTAGTCCTCAAGCCAGGTTTCGAGCTTAGACTCACCAGTGAACTTGCTTACTCCAGTTGCCAACCTGAAGTTGGGGGGAATCACCGCGGCTCTGATAGCCCTACTAAAACATTCTGGACCAGAAACATGCACTCGACTGCTTGTGGGCACATCTCTGTCGGGGCCGCCCCGATGGGCTCTGTTTCGGTCGACCAAGCCTTGCACGATGATGGATCGTGCGTCGAAGCCTGGTTCCCGGGGGTCGACTGGAGCTCTTCGCCCCACACTGAGTTGACGCCTGTCGTCCTGCTGCCGAGGAGCGTAAGACCCACCTCTTGGAGGAGGAGTGGGTACTCGATGCCTATCATCACGATCGTGTCGGTCACCGTACTGGTCTTGCCGATTCTCGCGTCCTTCACGCCGCAGAGGCGATCTAGGGCTGTGAGCCGACTGAACCGTATTCGCAGCGACGCATCGACTATGAATTCTGTTGCGTGACTGCGACACGGCTGAATTCTGATCTCCTGCTGCTCGGAGCAAATCTTTGATCTGCATCAAGCCTCTGCCAGCTTCCGACTGAGAGGGCTGGATGGATTCTGCTATACGGGTTGCAGCTGCTAAATTCTAAATTGGGGTTCGATATACCTGAGTCGGCGGGAAGAGCTGATGTCGATTGGCGTCGGGTGCTCGTTGCCGCGCGCGCTCATCGAGTGCTCGCTGAAGATTTTCCAAGCGAGCGCGTTCAGCCAAGTTGGCCAAATGTGCCTCCTCCAAGGCGCGAGCCTCGGGGGTTTCTCCCGCGATGGGAGTATGCAGGGCATCCATGTTCCTGCGGCGGAGCTCTTCCCTCTGCAGAGAGTCGAGTGGCTCGGGCTGGTACTCTTCGTGGTCCCGTACGGGGTCGCCTCCACCTCCTGCCCCGCCCTCATTTGCGAAGCCAAGAGGACTGCGAGGTCCGTTGACCATCAAGATTTCCGCCACCGGATCACTGCTATCGCACTCGGATGCAGTCTCTACGGAGCCAGTCGACAGATCGAACAGGCCGTAGAGGGATTCGTCGGGCTCGATTGCCGCAACTTGGGCGGTGGCCGTCTGGCGAGCCACCACGTGCTTCACCCACCGCTGGAGCCTCGACCGACCAGAGCGCTTGCGCTGGTGGGAGACCGGGAGGGTGACTGATAGGGGAGTCGACCGATACGGGGTCGACGGTTGTCGCAGCAGAACGCCGCGGACACATGCGCGAAAATGCGTCGCACCACGGACGGGGAGCGCATCAACGTCGAGTGGAGCCTCCTGGAGCCAAGCGGAGTCGTCGGCAATGAAGGTGAGGGTGGCGAGACGGATCTCGCGGCCCTCGACCAAAACTCCAGCAGCAACCATGATGAAGGTATTCGGAAGAATCGCAACTTCTCCAAAAAATCGCTAAAACACCTGCCCTACGGTGGGCGCCAACTGTCGTGGTTCTAAGTCTGACAGTAGAGTGGGGGGTAGGTATGGAGAGGCAAGGTCCTAGCTATGGAGAGGTTGTAAACACAAGAGGTGTACGAGTTCAGGCCCTTCTCATAGGAAGTATAAGCCCTACGTCTCGGAGCCCGGAGGCGGTCGAGTGGATTATATGAGTATGGATTACAGGGGTGCGAACCCTTTACACTGAGGTGGGGGGTGGCTTATATAGTGCCTGCCAGACCCCTCCGGCCCTCAGTAATGCGGGGTTTAAAGTATATTAAGTCTGGGGCATTACTGGTAACGCCCCACATAAAGTGTCTTAACTACCATAAAGTCTACTTAATTACAGACCGTTGCAGCACAGAGTGCTTCTTGACCTTCTGGTGGTCGAGTGAGTCTTCGTGGTCGAGTCCTTCAAGTACGTCGAGTGGATTCCTCGCAGGTCGACTGGAAGGTGATCTCTTCTAAGGGTGTCCTTAGGTAGGGTATTTAGAGCAGGCCTATGACCCTACCCTAGGTACATGACTCCATCAGTACCAACGTTGTTGCCAACATAACTGACAGGCTATCCTCTGACATGCCTTGCTATCATGACCGTGTGATAAGTCCATTTTGCATCATGTTTTTATGTTGGTATTTATTGCATTATGGACTGTTATTTCACATTATGGAACAACACTTATGACTTTTCTCTCTTATTTTACAAGATTTACATGAAGATGGAGATACCAGTAGCTGGAATTTTGGACCGAAAAGGAGCAAATCTGAGATACTTATTCTGCACAACTCCAAATGTCCTGAAACTTTAAGGAGAATTATTTTGGAATATATAGAAACATTGGGAGAAGAAACAACAGAAGGGGACCCACCAGGTGGCCACAAGCCTGGGGGCGCTCCCTACCCCCAGGGCGCGCCCACTGAGCTTGTGGGCCCCCTGGCCAGCCCCCGGTGCCCATCTTCTGCTCTATGAAGGGTTTTTACCTAAAAAATCAAAAAGAAGCTTTTGGGATGAAGTGCCGCCATCTCCAGGCGGAACCTAGGCAGAAGCAGTCTAGGGCTCTGGCGGAGCTATTCTGCCGGGGAAACTTTCCTCCAGGAGGGGGAAATCAAAGCCATCATCATCACCAACGATCCTCTCATCGAGGGAGGGTCAATTTTCATCAACATCTTCACTAGCACCATCACCTCTCAAACCCTAGTTCATCTCTTGTATTCAATCTTTATCTCAAAACCTCAGATTGGTAACTGTGGGTTGCTAGTAGTGTTGATTACTCCTTGTAGTTGATGCTAGTTGGTTTATTTGGTGGAAGATCATATGTTCGGATCATTAATGATATTTATTACCCCTCTGATCATGAACATGAACATGCTTTGTGAGTAGTTATGTTTGTTCCTGAGGACATGGGAGAAGTCTTGTCATAAGTAATCATGTGAATTTGGTATTCGTTCGATATTTTGATGAGATGTATGTTGTCTTTCCTCTAGTGGTGTTATGTGAACGTCGAGTACATGACACTTCACCATGATTTGGGCCTAGGGGAAGGCATTGGGAAGTAATAAGTAGATGATGGGTTGCTAGAGTGATAGAAGCTTAAACTCTAGTTTATGCATTGCTTCGTAAGGGGCTGATTTGGATCCACATGTTTCATGCTATAGTTAGATTTATCTTAATTCTTCTTTCGTAGTTGCAGATGCTTGCAAGAGGGGTTAATCATAAGTGGGAGGCTTGTCCAAGTAAGGACATAACCCAAGCACCCGTCCTCCCACATATCAAATTATCAAAGTAACAAACGTGAATCATATAAGCATGATGAAAACTAGCTTGACAAGAATTCCCATGTGTCCTCGGGAGCGCTTTGCCTTATATAAGAGCTTGTCCAGGCTTATCATTTTCTATAAAAAGTATTGGGCCACCTTGCTACACTTTTGCTACACTTGTTACTAGTTACCCGTTACGAATTATCTTACTACCAAACTATCCGTTACCGATAATTTTAGTGTCTGCAGAAAATACCTTGCTGAAAACCGCTTGCCATTTCCTTCTATTCCTCGTTGGGTTCGACACTCTTACTTATTGAAAGGACTACAGTTGATCCCCTATACTTGTGGGTCATCAAGATTAAGGCTTCTACACAATCATCGTCAAAAACAAATGGAACATCTTTTTGCAAGAGATTAGTGAGAGGCCTAGAAATTTTAGAGAAGTCTTTAATAAACCTCCTATAGAAACCGGTATGACCAGGGAAACTTCTTATACCTTTGATATCTTTCAGACATGGCATTTTCTCATGAGTTTAATTTATATCAAGAAATTATGAATGCTAAGATTGATTGCACTAAAGAAATGGCCAATGTTAATTTTGGTGATGTGTCTCATGAGTTTAATTTCTCCAAATTCTTTAGACAACCACGTGATAAAGAATTACCTAATAAGGATGAAATTATTGGTTTTGCTTCTATTGTCGTGCCTCCTACTGATCCATTAGAACAATATTTGCTAGACCATGAAAATGATATGCTTATGAATGAAAGAAACAAAATAGATGAGATATTCCTTAAACAAATGCCTGTTTTGAAACACAACCTGCCTGTTGAGACTCTTGGAGATCCTCTTCCACCCAAGAGCGATCCTGTGTTTGATCTTAAACAATTACTTGATACTTTGAAATATGCTTATCTTGATGAAAAGAAGATATATAGGGGGAGATCTCCATGATTCAACTCTTCAAGTGTGCATTGCTTCAAAAGCAAATTCCTCACTATGCACATCTTCAGGGGGAGTTCTTCTATATCTTGCAATCAAATTCCTCAATATCAGTACTTACACTTCATATGTTTATCCCCGTTGAAAACTTAACCTATATTGTCATCAATCACCAAAAAGGGGGAGATTGTAAGTGCATCTAGTGCCCCTTAGTGATTTTGGTGTATTGAAGACTTATAGGTTAAGGGACTAATGTGTTTATGAGTGTACACAGGCCTATAAGTCTATGAGGAGTTTGATATTTACAGAGAAAGTCGACCCCTAAAAATGAATATCTTCGACTGAAGATTTTGGTATTCCTGAAGACTTTCATGAAGACTTTGAAAGTGAAGAAATTGGTGTGTCCGTGAAGACTTGATATTCATGCAAGGAATATGAAGCTTGAAGACTTTCGTTTTCATAGTTTTGTTTTTCTCTTTCTTGAGTCATAGGAAACACCGTACTGTTAAAGGGGGTCGAGGAAATACTAAGGAAAAATTTCCATGTGATGCTCAACTCAAAATCCTACACCTACCAATCCCTTCGAGTGAAGCCATTGGAAATCTCATACAGTTCAGTCAATTTCTTCAGTGACAGAGACGAAGTTCTTCTGGTCGCCGAGGAATTTCTTCTGACTGAGGAGTTAGGAATTTGCCAGTGCAGATTGCCTACACAGTGAGGAACATGATAGCCCTGAGGAATTTGAGAGTCAAATTTCCGACCGTTGTTGTGCTACGCGCCAGCTGTCCCAAAATATCTTATCCACATAACGGTCATATCATTGAAGGGCATTTATGTCTTATCATGTCGGGCTGCTCCCTAGGCTATAAATAGCCGCCCCCTACAACCACTAGCTGGTTGGCTGCTCCGAGAGAAACTGACACTTGTCATTTGAGAGCAACCCATCCTCCGAGGACTTTGAGCGAAAATCATCGAGTGAGGAAAATCCAAATCCAAACACCCACAAACCCAAAGTGATTGAGCATCACTGAAGAGATTGATCCTGCGTGGATCCGACGCTTGCTACCTTTGAAGACTGTGCTTCTTCCAGACGGTTAGGCGTCATGGTCTAGAGCATCCAAGAGGAATTGTGGATCGCCGAGTGACCGAAGTCTGTGAAGGTTTGGAAGTCGCCTGAAGACTTACCATGAGTGATTGGACGAGGTCTGTGTGACCTTAGTTCAAGGAGAATACGGTGAGGACTTGGTGTCCTGAGCTGCGTGCTCAGCGACTGGGTGTCCGGGACTGTGTGCCCTCGAGTTTAAATACTCAGCCGCTCCAACCAGACGTACAACTGAGACAGCAGTTGAAACTGGTCTACCAAATCATTGTCTTCACCAACCCTACTGGTTCTATTTCCTCAACTCTTTCATTTCCTCATTATTGTGTTGAGTGATTGTTCATATATGTGTTTGAAGACTTTGACTGAAGACTTTCTCAATTTCCTCAGTTTAATTTCTTCAGTCTGTTCATCTTCATCTTGTGTTATCCTGTGTTTACGCTTTCTGTACTCTGTGTTTGTCTTCATTTCATCATGATGACTATGTGTGTATTCTGTTATGCTTACTTCTGAGTACTTATTCCGCTGCAAGTAGTTCTTCGCTAAGGAATTTCCTCACCGGCAAATTCCTCAGTGAAGAATTCATAAAAATCGCCTATTCACCCCCCTCTAGTCGATATAACGCACTTTCAATTGGTATCAAAGCAAGGTACTCCCTTGTTCTGTGTGATTTTGGTTTAACCGCCTGGAGTTTTAGTTATGTCGACCGCAGGTATGAAGAAAGTGACATGCCCTATCTTTGACGGTCATGATTATCCCAAGTGGAAGGCCATGATGAGGAAGCGCCTCATGGCAATGAACAGCGAGTTGTGGACCGTCACTGAGATTGGTCTTACTGATCTATGCAAGATGGCGGACGCTGATGATATTTGCAAGTACACTCGACTTGACATCTTGGCGAAGGATATCATCTGTTCCTGCCTATCCAGAGATGAATTCAGTCACATTATGCATCTTTGCAATGCAAAGCTTATCTGGGACCGAATCTCTGAAGTCTATGAAGGTCATCGAACTCGTCATGATCCCTGGTTTGAGGATTTCAAGGAATCACTCAACACGATAACTTTCGAACCAGAATCATCGTCTTCTGCATCATGTCTCATGGCAAAGGGTGACAAGGTAACCGAATGTTCCTCATCCGAGTCTAGTGATGATGAATCTGATGATGATGGATCTGATGATGATATTGAACTTAGATATACCAAACTTGTTTGCATTGCCACTAAACAACAAATGGCCTTGGAAAAGGTTCAAAACATGCTAGACAAAAGTAATGATATGTTGGGTGAAGAAATGGATCGCACTAAAGACTTAACTGAAAATCTTCAGAGACTTCAGTCTAAGTTTAACAACCTTCAAAGTCATCATAAAACCCTCTTAACTGATCATGAGAAGCTTTCTTATGAGTTTCTTCAAAGAAAGCAAGATCTTGAGAAGCTAAGAGTGAGTTATGAAGATCTTCAGAAGGAGCGCGATTCATTACTTTCTCAACAAATCAGCGCTACTCAGGAAGAATTTGATCCTCCATGCTTAAAGTGCATTGAACGTGAATCTTCTAATTCTTCACCTAAATGTTCAAATGCTTCAAATGTTACAAATTCTTCACCTGCCTCTGCTATCACTAATTCCTCATCTGAGGACATTGCTAGTATCACTGACGATGTAGGGCTGAAGGAATTGTATATGACATGCATGTACAAAAGCCTCAAAGGGCATCAGACTCTTTGTGATGTGCTTAAAAAGCAGATCCTCAACAGAAACCCTAGGAAAGAGGGTATTGCCTTTGAGAGGAACTCAATGTTGATGGAACATATTGGAAGCCTGAGTAGTACCCCAAAACCTCATGGGTTGCTGCAAAGGGACATCCAGTTGATCCATCTAACTTATCTGGCTTTACAGGTGAATCTCCTCATTCTTCTGATGAGTCATTTGACTCCAACCATAAACTGTTCAAAAATCAGAATGGTGAAGTATTTGCTAGATATGTTGGCACTAACTGCAGGAACGGTTCCCCTATGAAGAAAATCTGGGTTCCCAAAAGTTATGTTGAAAGTCTTCAGGTGAATGTCCTCATGACACCACCAGTGAAGAATAGGAACCCCAGATCAAACTCTTCATATGGACCAAATTCTTCATATGGATCGAAGTCCTCATACGGACCAAATTCCTCACATGGATCAAATTCCTCAAAAGGATCAAAATCCTCATATGAACATCATCGTGCTAACAACTCTGTTTCGCAGGGTAGAGCTAAGGGCTATGAATATGTGCATTATTCTTCAAATCATTATGTTCATAAGTCCTCGAAGAATTTCTGTGCTTATTCATATGCTTAGCCTAACCCCTCTTATGTGAAACGAAATGGTTTGGCATCTTTGCCACCTTTCTCATATGGTGCTCGCAGAGTGATGAATTCTTTGCCACCCCTCCAGATGTGGGTGGTGAAGAAAAAGAACTAATCTCTTATGCAGGGTCAGGTCTCCAGTCGTGCTCAAAACGACTGAAGAATTTGCTGGAGACCTGAACAAATGCCTGAAAGGACACAGGCGAATCATGATGAAATGAACTTTCATTTCACACGTCCTCACATTGCTTATCTGTGGTATTGCTTGATGAAATTGGACTGATGATACTGATGTCATATTCTTCACTGATGAAGTATATGAGTTTGTAAGCTGCACTAATTCATCTGTAGGATGATCAACCCAAAGCAAACGAGTGGGTCCTCGATAGTGGATGTACAAATCACATGACTGTTGACAAGAATATATTGATGGATTCTCCCTTAACACCGTCACATCTGAAGCATATCATCTTCGCTGACAAAGGCAAAAGTCAGGTATTGGGTCTAGGTAAGGTTGCGATCTCTAAGGATCGACACATGGACAAAGTCATGCTTGTTGAGTCCTTAGGATACAACCTCATGTCTGTCTCAATGCTTTGTGATCTTGATATGGTTGTTGTCTTTGGCAAGTATCGTTGTGTTGTGATCATGGAAGCTGACAATTCCAAAGTCTTCGAAGGCTTTAGGAGAGGAGACTTGTACATTGTTGATTTCTCTACAGGACCACAACCTGCCGTGTGCTTACTTGCAAAAGCTTCAGAAGGCTGGCTATGGCATCGATGACTTGGTCATGCTGGCATGAGGAATTTGCACACGCTTGCGAAGAAGAAGCATGTCATTGGCATTGAGAATGTCAAATTCCTCAAGGATCACTTGTGTGGTGCCCGTGAAGCTAAAAAATGACCAAGACCAAGCATCCAGCAAAGACTATCATGACTACTACTCGTCCATTTGAATTGCTTCACATGGATCTCTTCAGTCCTAATCATTATTCTGCTGTGACTAATGATGCATCTCTATATGGCTTTGTTATTGTTGATGATTATTCTTGTTACACATGGGTACACATTGTTACTTACAAACATGAAGTGCAGGAAGTCTTCAAACGATTTTCCTCGAGGGCTTCAACCAACTTTGGTGTGAAGATCAAGCACATCAGGAGTGACAATGGAACTGAGTTCAAGAATTCCGGTCTTAATGACTATCTTGATGAACTTGGTATTACTCATGACTTATCTGCTCCTTATACTCCTCAGCAAAATGGCGTCGTGGAGCGCAAGATCAGAACTCTTTTTGAGATGGCTCGCACTATGCTTGATGAATACAAAAAGCCTCATCATTTTTGGATTAATGCAATTGATACCGGGTGCCACATCATCAACAGAGTATATCTTCACAAATTCTTCAAGAAGACTGCCTATGAACTCCTCACTGACAAGAAACCCAATGTGAGTTATTTCAAAGTCTTCGGTGCTAAATGTTGGATTAGAGATCCTCATCACAATGCTAAATTTGCACCGAAAGCACATGAAGGTTTTATGCTTGGTTACGGAAAGGACTCGCACACCTACAGAGTCTTCAACATCGCTCTTCACAAGATTGTTGAAACTGTAGATGTGCGGTTCGATGAAACTAATGGCTCGCAAAGAGAGCACCTACCTTCTGTGATAGATGAACCAGCACTTGAAGATTCTATCAAGTTCAAGGCTACTGAGGATGTCATTCCTACTGAAGAATCTACTGAAGAATTCATTCTAGAACGCGAAGATCGTCGAGCTGATGTACCTGAGGAAATGCTGAAGAAAATGGTGCTGAAGAAAATTCTGATCAAATTCCTCAACGACAACCAACTCATCCTCGCGTTGCAAAATAAGTGCAAGTTGAAAAGATCATCGATGACATTGAAGCACCAGGTCCTCTCACTCGCTCAAAAGCTTCACATTTATCTAACTTTTGTGGGCACTATGCTTTTGTCTTTATCACAGAGCCCACTAAGGTAGATGAAGCATTTCTGGAGCCTGAGTGGATTCAGGCCATGCAAGAAGAATTACATCAGTTCGAGCTCAACAATGTCTAGGAACTGGTCAAATGTCCAGATCCTCGCAAGCATAATATCATTGGCACAAAGTGGATCTACCGCAACAAGCAAGATGAAAATGGCCTTGTGGTGAGGAATAAAGCACGACTTGTAGCTCAAGGCTACACACAGGTTGAAGGAATTGATTTCGATGAAACTTTTGCACCTGTTGCTAGACTTGAGGCTATTCGCATATTACTTGCTTATGCTAACCATCATAATATCACTTTATATCAAATGGATGTGAAAAGTGCATTCCTCAATGGTAAGCTTGAGGAAGAAGTATATGTTGCTCAACCCCCAGGTTTTGAAGATCCAAAGAATCTTGACAAAGTCTTCAGACTCAACAAGGCCCTCTATGGCCTCAAGCAAGCCCCTCGGGCGTGGTATGATACTTTGAAGGAATTCTTCATGAAGAATGGCTTCACACCCGGTTCACTCGATCCTACTCTCTTTACTAAATCTTATGATGGTGAACTGTTTGTGTGCCAAATATACGTCGATGATATTATCTTTGGCTGCACTGACCAACGTTATAGTGATGAATTTGCCTATATGATGAGTGAAGAATATCACATGTCTATGATGGGAGAGTCGAAATTCTTATTAGGTCATCAAATTCGTCAACAGCACAATGGCATATTCATATCTCAGGAGAAATACCTCAAGGATGTTCTGAGGAAATTCGGCATGCAAGATTGCAAAGGAGTCAAAAATCCTATGCCCACAAATGGCCATCTATGTACCGATGAAAATGGTATTGACTTTGATCACAAGGTATACCGCTCCATGATTGGTTCTTTATTGTACTTATGTGCATCTAGGCCAGATATAATGCTTAGTGTTTGCATGTGTGCCTGATTTCAAGCTACACCGAAGGAATCACACCATAAGGCTGTGAAGCATCTTCTTTGATATCTAGCTCACACACCAACACTAGGATTATGGTACCCCAAGGGCTCTACCTTTGATCTCATTGGATATTCTGACTCTGACTATGCTGGTGATCGTGTGGACCGCAAGTCAACATCTGGTACTTGTCATTCCTCGGACGATCTCTGGTCTGTTGGTCCTCGAAGAAACAGAACTGTGTATCACTGTCTACTGCTGAAGCTGAGTATATTGCTGCTGGTTCTTTCTGTGCTTAATTGCTGTGGATGAAGCAAACTCTCAAGGACTACGTCATCAACATGAAGAATGTGCCTCTCTACTGTGATAATGAGAGTGCCATCAAGATTGCTCATAACCCAGTTCAGCACTCGAAGACAAAGCACATTTAGATTTGTCATCATTTTCTTCGTGATCATGTGTTGAAGGGCAACGTTTATATTGAGCATGTGAAGACTGAAGAACAGCTAGCCGATATCTTCACAAAGCCCTTGGATGAGAAGAGATTTAGCAACTTGCGGTGTGAGCTAAATATCTTAGAGTCTTCGAATGTTCTTTGAAAAGGACACACATCCTAACACTTATGCAAAATTGATGACTTAGATGTGCAACACATGAAGAAACGTTTTTCTTCAATCAATGAAGAATAACACTCTAAGTGTGAAGAAATTAATGAAGAATTTGATTCTCAGAACCCTACGATAATTGTACGCGGTGTCTGAAATCATCATTCTTATACGGTGGGTCACGCCACCACCAAAGTTGAAAATCTTCAATTTGAGTTTTTCTCGGTTTTGAAATTCTTTAGTTTTTCAAATTCTTCAACTTTACAAAATCTTCACTGTTTCCGTCATTTTTCTTCATTGGCTATATATATATATATATATATATATATATATATATATATATATATATATATATATATATATATATATATATATATATATATATATATATGGGTTTATGTCCTCTACAGCATTCACTTATGGCTATTTCTTCAAGTTGCATTTTCTGCTAAGTGAATGTGATCGGACCCTTCCCCCTCTATGCTATACTCAACTGTAACGCCCCGGGTTAGATGCGCTAGGTGTCTTCCAGTTATTCGCCGTCGTTGCCATGTCTTTTGCTTGCGTGTTGCATTTTATCATGTCATCATGTGCATCTCATTTTGCTTACGTGTTCGTCTCATGCATCCGAGCATTTTCCCCGTTGTCCGTTTTGCAATCCGGCGCTCCTATGTCATCCGGCGTCCCCTTTTTGCCTCTTCTCTTGTGCGGATATTAAACTTTCTCGGAATGGCCCGAGGTTTGTCAAGCGGCCTTGGTATAGCACCGATAGACCGCCTGTCAAGTTTCGTGCCATTTGGAGGTCGTTTGATACTCCAACTGTTAACCGGGTAACCGTAAAAGCCTCTTTTGTTTGCAGCCCAACACCCTTTCCAAAGTGGCCCAAAGCCCAGCTAACTCCCCTCCATGCTCTCGGTCTTTCGATCACGATCGCGTGGCCGAAAACCGATCCTCATTTGGACTCTCCTAGCTCCCTCTACCTATAAATACTCATTCCCCTCCGAAGTTCGCGGATGAATCCACCCCTAACCCTAGCAGTTTTCCTCCTCGCGCCGCCGGACGCGTCCGCCCGCGCCGGACACGTCCGCCGACCACGTCGCCCAGGCCAACTAGGGGCCGCCACGTCACCGCCGCCGTCGCCCGGACCAACCGCCGCCTGCCGCGTGGCCACCCCGGCCACCGCGCGCCGCCGCGGGCCCGCAAGCCCAGGCGGGGCCCTGCCGGCCTGCGCGCCGGCCGCTGCCGCCCAGGCGCCTCGCCGCCGCCTCGCCGCGCCGCCCAGCCTCCGGGGCCGCGCCGCCCGGCCTCTCCCTCGCCTCCTCCAACCGGATCCGGCGAGGAGCGCCTAGGATCCGGCCTTCCCTCCTCTCCGGCGAGCCTCTCTTCCAACTCCGGCGAAACTCCGGCCGCCTCGGAATCCGTGCCGCCCCGATCTGGATCTGAGAGGATCCTCAGGTTGACCCCCGAAATCCAGTAAGTCCCTGTATTTTTGCATAATCATGCCATGTTCATCGCATTGTATCTCTGCATCCGGAGCTCCGTTTCATGTGTGTAATATGTCAAATTGTTCGTCTCGACTAGGACTTCATTTCATTCCATTGCACCATTTTCATTTGAGCTCATCTTGATGCCCGAAATGCTGTTGGAAGAGTGCATGTTGATGTTAATCTGCTGAAACTGTTATAACTTGCTCATTTATCATTTTTGCCATGATTGATGTGTGCATCCTATGAGGTTGATGTCTACATGTATGTTGATCTATTCCATGCCATCTTTCCAGTGGTGCCAACCATGTATTTTTGTGAGTTGTGTGCTGAGTGAATCGAGCTTGTTAAGGATAGTACTTGCTGTTGCTGTTTCGCTAGACAGATTCTGTTATATTTTGTTGCTATGTTAACATGCTTCTACTAATCATTCTATGCATAATCTGGAGATGTTCTATAAACATGTTTTGATCTACATGTCTTGCTCTATCCATTAATGCCCTTGGTTGCAATTATAACCTGCTGGTACATGTTGTTATCTTGCTCCAAAGTTTTCTAAATGATGTTGCTATCAGCCTGTTAACGTTAAGTTCACTAGTTCCCATGTGTTTTGCTAGTGTTCCATGGACCCTATGAACTTTCTCTTGCCATGTATAGCTTCACAAACATGTCTTCTTACTGTTGGTTGCCTTGCCATGCCATGTATTGCTCTGTGGTGAGTGGTTCAAGCTCACCAACATGCCTACTTATTGTTGTTCCTGCCATGTATGAATCTGTAATATAACTTGCCATGTTTACATGGGTGCCATCATATTTTCTGATCCTTTTTGGCTCATGGTCAGTAAGGGACTTTTGATCTATGCTTTTAGTAGATTCATGCCATGCCTTTGTTTGCCATGATAAGTTCCTGTAACATGTTGTTTGATAGCTCTAAACATTGCAACCTGATGTTATTTCTGCTAAAGTCTGAAACTGTTATTATTTGCAATCTTACCATGTCCTTTTGAGCATGTTCTAGTTGTTTCTGGAGATAGCTCAGTGTTCATGTCTTGTTATGCTTTACCTGTACTTCATTCCCATGCCTTTTGTTATTATGTTGGGGTGCTGTAGCATATTGTTTTGATGCTTGCAATATGCCTAGTTGCTGTTATGGACAGATTGTTGTTATGACTTGTATAGAGTGTATGTGTTGCACCGTTGCTCCGTTTTGAGTGTGCCCTATATGAAACTTGCTTGATTTTGCAAGTAGCTTCATATTATCATGTTGCATCCTTGTTTTGAGGTGTTTGCTTGATGTTTGGGTGCATTTTGCATCATTGCCATGCTTAACTTGTTTTGCTCATATCTTCTAGGCCGTAGCTCCGAATTAAATAAACTTTATATGTAACTTGACTAGAATTTCGTGTAGATCCTCTTGGTGCTCTTTAACTTGCTGTTTAACAACTTCAACTTAATGTTTATTCAGATCTGGACCAATTTCGAAATTTGCATATGAGGACTTACCGGAATTGTTATATGTTGTTTCCAGCCTCATTTAAACTTGCCTTGATGTGTTGTTCTTGTTTGCATCATCTCTTGCCATGAGTAGCTTCATGTAGCTTTGTCATGCATCATGCTTGTTGTGCATCATGCCTTGTCCATGTGTGGTGTGTTTACCATGTTGTGTGCTTCTTCTCGATAGTTCCCGTTTCATTGCGATCGTGAGGATGCGTTCGTCTATGTGTGGTTCGTTTTCGTGGCTTCATCTTCTTCATGGACTCGTTCTTCTTCCTTGCGGGATTTCAGGCAAGATGACCGCTACCCTGGATCTCACTACTATCATTGCTATGCTAGTTGCTTCGTTCTATCGCTATGCTGCGTTACCTATCATTTGCTCTTCAAGCCTCCCAAATTGCCATGAACCTCTAACCTTTGACACTATTCCTAGCAAACCATTGTTTGGCTATGTTACCGCTTTGCTCAGCCCCTCTTATAGCGTTGCTAGTTGCAGGTGAAGTTGAAGATTTCTCCATGGTGGACAGGGTTATGTTGGGATATCACAATATCTCTTATTTAATTAATGCATCTATATACTTGGTAAAGGGTGGAAGGCTCGGCCTTATGCCTGGTGTTTTGTTCCACTCTTGCCACCCTAGTTTCCGTCATACCGGTATTATGTTCCCGGATTTTGCGTTCCTTACGCGGTCGGGTGATTTATGGGACCCCCCTGACAGTTCGCTTTGAATAAAACTTGTCCAGCAAGGCCCAACCTTGGTTTTACCATTTGCCTCACCACCACCTACTTTTCCCTTGGGAGTAAACTAACCAAGGGTCATCTTTATTATAGCCCCCCCGGGCCAATGCTTGTCTAAGTGTTGGTCCAAACTAGAGCACCGTGCGGGACCATTCCTTGGCAACTTGGATTCGTCGGTACCTGTACGCTTCGCTTATCCGGTGTTGCCCTGAGAACGAGATATGTGCAGCTCCTATCGGGATTGTCGGCGCATCGGGCGGCTTTGCTGGTCTTGTTTTACCATTGTCGAAATGTCTTGTAAACCAGGATTCCGAGACTGATCGGGTCTTCCTGGGAGAAGGTCTATTCCTTCGTTGATCGCGAGAGCTTGTCATGGGCTAAGTTAGGACACCCCTGCAGGGTTTAAACTTTCGAGAGCCGTGCCCGCGGTTATGTGGCAGATGGGAATTTGTTAATGTCCGGTTGTAGATAACTTGACACCAGATCCGAATTAAAACACATCAACCGAGTGTGTAGCCATGATGGTCTCTTCTCGGCGGAGTCCGGGAAGTGAACACGGTTTCTGTGTTATGTTTGACGTAAGTAGGTGTTCAGGATCACCTCTTGATCATTGCTAGCTTCACGACCGTTCCTTTGCTCTCTTCTCGCTCTTATTTGCGTATGTTAGCCACCATATATGCTTAGTCGCTGCTGCAACCTCACCACTTTACCCCTTCCTTACCCATTAAGCTTTGCTAGTCTTGATAGCCATGGTAATGGGATTGCTGAGTCCTCGTGGCTCATAGATTACTACAACAACAGTTGTAGGTACAGGTTATGCGATGATCTTGACACGAGCGCGATGTTTGCTTGTTTGGAGTTCTTCTTCTGCTTCTTCTTCGATCAGGGGATAGGTTCCAGGTCGGCAGCCTGGGCTAGCAGGGTGGATATTGTTTGAGTTTCTGTTTATGATTCATCCGTAGTCGGATGTTGTTCTTGTATGTTGTATTGTTGTATTCATGTGACATTGTATGTATCGGATGTATCCGCACTATTATGTAATGTTGATGTAATGATATCCACCTTGCAAAAGCGTCTTCAAGATGCGCTTCTATCCTTGGTGGGACCTTCGAGTTCCTTTAGGATAGGGTCGCATCTTGGGCGTGACAAGTTGGTATCAGAGCCTCGACCGACCTTAGGAGCCCCCTTGATTGATCGTGTAGTTTGGCCGTTGTTGAGTCTAGAAGAAAACTGATTTCTGAGTCTAGTTATATCGGAGAGTAGGAATTCCTTTTACTCCTCAGCCCCTTCGTCGCTCTGGTAAGGAATCGTGACGTAGGTGTTTTGAACTACCCCTCTTCCCCTTCAAATTTTCTTTAGGATCACGCGGTTAGTTTTCGTTCGTTGTCGATCCTCTTTTGTCCGGCGCATTTCTCGTCAAGCTGATTCGAACCTCTTTGTCTTTCGGAGATCAATCCTCAGCTCTTTTCGATCGATGTTTTTTCCCTGTCCGAAGTTGTCTTTCTTTTTCCCACCCGCCCTCCCTTCTTCTTCTCGAAACCGGAGTCTGTAATCGAGTATCCATCCTACTCGTGCGAAGTCTTTGCTTTCTTTCCTCAATCATTTCAGCCGGTGTTTTCTCTTCAAGATATTCGTCGGTTTTTTTTCCTTCCAAGTTGCCTTTGATTTTCCCGCCCTCCCACCCTTTTCTTCCCGGAGCTTGAGTCTTTTCGAGCATCAGATTTCATTCGTGTGAAGCCTCTTCAGTCTTCCCTCAATTATTTCAACTGGTGAATTCTCGTCTCGTTTGACATTCTTCATCTCTTTTCCTTTTCCGTTGGATTCAATTCAAGTTTTTCGGTGTTGATCACATTCTTTTCCTCGGTTCAAGTGTTTTCCTTGCTCGTTCGCCTCTCGCCAGTTAATCATTCCGGAGTTCAAGATATATCAGGAGATTTGTCTGTGTTCCAATTAATTCGAGGTTGTCACCTCATTCAAATATTTCAATTATTCCGGTGCATCATCTATCTGTTCAACAATCCTTTCCAACGGTGTTATCTCTTCAGTGGGCCCTAACCCACAGGTCTTTTCCCAGGATCTTACCTGACTCTTTTCTTTTCCCCGGAGTTATTCTCAATTCTTTTCAAGTGTGACATAAGAATGGATTCCATCAGTCACATGCCTTCTCCAAGATCGCTTTCAAATTCTTTTCATTGTTGGCTCAACCTCTTCGCTTTTCATTCTCCCGGAGTATCTCAGTAATTTTGGTGGTGTTTCTCGTCATCGTTTGAAGACCGAAGAAGAGTTTTTCCTCTAAATCTTGTCCGTTCCCTAGGAGATTCGGGTGCTAGCTCGATGTTATCCTATCAAACTATTTCAAGTCTTGCAAATTCTTTTCATCCATCCGGAATATTCAGGAGTTGTTTTCCCGTTTCTTTCACCGGAGGCCATCGTCCCAGAAGAATTCTTCGTCCTCACATTTCAGCTACCCTTATCCAATTATCCCGGCGCTCCGTTCAAGTGTTCTTTAATCAGCTTGTTATCTCTTTGTTCTTTTGCATCTGAATCCCCTCTAGCTTATTGGTTCTTCTAATTCTTCCTGGTGATCCATTCTCTTTCGTCAGTCATTTCCAAATTCTAACGGTGGTTCTTTCAGATTTCTTTTCCTTGTTTATCATATTAATCCATTCGTTCATTTCAATCCTACCGGTGGTTCCTGAAGACCTTCTCAAGTTTGCGTTATGTCACTTCTCAATTCTTTTTCAAGAAGAATAAGTAATATGCAAAAATCCATTGCTTGTCATCAATTTAATTTGATGAAGGATAAGCATACAATAAATCTTATTCTTATTTCCTCAGGTGATTAATCCCTTCCTTCGGAGTTTGTTCTTGAGGAATAAATTCTAGTTCCAAGTCTTTTCATCTTTTCTTTTCCGGAGTTCATTTTCCTCGGTCATTGCGTCGGAACCTCCATCTAAATCACCGCAAGGTTCATCTTATTCTTTCATCCTTCATTCTGTCTCATCATCCCTTTTGTCACCAGAGTTCTTCATGGTGGTTCATCATGATTTAATTCATTCTTCAAGAGTTCATCAAGTATCATTCCATCCTCTCTAGTTCATGTTCTACTCCTTTCATTTTCAACCGGAGTGCTGCCTAAATTCTTTCAGTCTCATCCGCTTCTTATCCCGTTCCAACCGGAGTCATTTCAGAGTCTATCTGATGCCGTGAGCTTTCGATTCTTGTAATTCTCGTTGTTCCTCTCTTTTCTCGAGTGCTCTCGATTCTTTGTTTTCCTCTCTTGAGTTCTTGTTTCACCTCATCCCTTTTCCCTTCCGTCTCGGTCCTAAGATCTCGGGACGAGATCTCTTGTTAGTGGAGGAGTGTTGTAACGCCCCGGGTTCGATGCGCCAGGTGTCTTCCAGTTATTCGCCGTCGTTGCCATGTCTTTTGCTTGCGTGTTGCATTTTATCATGTCATCATGTGCATCTCATTTTGCATACATGTTCGTCTCATGCATCCGAGCATTTTCCCCGTTGTCCGTTTTGCAACCCAGCGCTCCTATGTCATCCGGCGTCCCCTTTTTGCCTCTTCTCTTGTGCGGGTATTAAACTTTCTCGGAATGGCCCAAGGTTTGTCGAGCGGCCTTGGTATAGCACCGATAGACCGCCTGTCAAGTTTCGTGCCATTTGGAGGTCGTTTGACACTCCAATGGTTAACCGGGTAACCGTAAAAGCCTCTTTTGTTTGCAGCCCAACACCCTTTCTAAACTGGCCCAAAGCCCAGCTAACTCCCCTCCATGCTCTCGGTCGTTCGATCACGATCGCGTGGCCGAAAACCGATCCTCATTTGGACTCTCCTAGCTCCCTTTACCTATAAATACTCCTTCCCCTCCGAAATTCGCGGATGAATCCACCCCTAACCCTAGCAGTTTTCCTCCTCGCGCCGCCGGACGCGTCCACCCGCGCCGGACACGTCCGCCGACCACGTCGCCCAGGCCAACCAGGGGCCGCCACGTCACCGCCGCCGTCGCCCGGACCAACCGCCGCCTGCCGCGTGGCCACCCCGGCCACCGCGCGCCGCCGCGGGCCCGCGAGCCCAGGCGGGGCCCTGCCGGCCCGCGCGCCGCCCGCCGCCGCCCGGGCGCCTCGCCGCCGCCTCGCCGCGCCGCCCGGCCTCCGGGGCCGCGCCGCCCGGCCTCTCCCTCGCCTCCTCCAACCGGATCCGGCGAGGAGCGCCTCGGAGCCGGCCTTCCCTCCTCTCCGGCGAGCCTCTCCTCCAACTCCGGTGAAACTCCGGCCGCCTCGGAATCCGTGCCGCCCCGATCTGGATCTGAGAGGATCCTCAGGTTGACCCCCGAAATCCACAGTCCCTGTATTTTTGCATAATCATGCCATGTTCATCGCATTGTATCTCTGCATCCGTAGCTCCGTTTCGTGCGTGTAATATGTCAAATTGTTCGCCTCGACGAGTACTTCATTTCATTCCATTGCATCATTTTCATTTGAGCTTATCTTGATGCCCGAAATGCTATTGGAAGAGTGCATGTTGATGTTAATCTGCTGAAACTGTTATAACTTGCTCATTTATCATTTTTGCCATGATTGATGTGTGCATCCTATGAGGTTGATGTCTACATGTATGTTGATCTATGCCATGCCATCTTTCCAGTGGTGCCAACCATGTATTTTTGTGAGTTGTGTGCTGAGTGAATCGAGCTTGTTAAGGAGAGTACTTGCTGTTGCTGTTTCGCTAGACAGATTCTGTTATATTTTGTTGCTATGTTAACATGCTTCTACTAATCATTCTATGCATAATCTGGAGATGTTCTATAAACATGTTTTGATATACATGTCTTGATATATCCGTTAATGCCCTTGGTTGCAATTATAGCCTGCTGGTACATGTTGTTATCTTGCTCCAAAGTTTGCTAAATGATGTTGCTATCAGCCTGTTAACGTTAAGTTCACTAGTTCCCATGTGTTTTGCTAGTGTTCCATGCACCCTATGAACTTTCTCTTGCCATGTATAGCTTCACAAACATGTATTCTTACTGTTGGTTGCCTTGCCATGCCATGTATTGCTCTGTGGTGAGTGGTTCAAGCTCACCAACATGCCTACTTATTGTTGTTCCTGCCATGTATGAATCTTTAATATAACTTGCCATGTTTACATGGGTGCCATCATATTTTCTGATCCTTTTTGGCTCATGGTCAGTAAGGAACTTTTGATCTATGATTTTAGTAGATTCATGCCATGCCTTTGTTTGCCATGATAAGTTCCTGTAACATGTTGTTTGATAGCTCTAAACATTGCAACCTGATGTTATTTCTGCTAAAGTCTGAAACTGTTATTATTTGCAATTTTACCATGTCCTTTTGAGCATGTTCTAGTTGTTTCTGGAGATAGCTCAGTCTTCATGTCTTGTTATGCTTTACCTGTCCTTCATGCCCATGCCTTTTGTTATTATGTTGGGGGTGCTGTAGCATATTGTTTTGATGCTTGCAATATGCCTAGTTGCTGTTATGGACAGATTGTTGTTATGACTTGTATAGAGTGTATGTGTTGCACCGTTGCTCCGTTTTGAGTGTGCTCTTTATGAAACTTGCTTGATTTTGCATGTAGCTTCATATTATCATGTTGCATCCTTGTTTTGAGGTGTTTGCTTGATGTTTGGGTGCATTTTGCATCAATGCCATGCTTAACTTGTTTTGCTCATATCTTCTAGGCCGTAGCTCCGAATTAAATGAACTTTATATGTAACTTGACTAGAATTTCGTGTAGATCCTCTTGGTGCTCTTTAACTTGCTGTTTAACAACTTCAACTTAATGTTTATTCAGATATGGACCAATTTCGAAATTTGCATATGAGGACTTACCGGAATTGTTATATGTTGTTTCTGGCCTCATTTAAACTTGCCTTGATGTGTTGTTCTTGTTTGCATCATCTCTTGCCATGAGTAGCTTCATGTAGCTTTGTCATGCATCATGATTGTTGTGCATCATGCCTTGTCCATGTGTGGTGTATTTACCATGTTGTGTGCTTCTTCTCGATAGTTCCCGTTTCGTTGCGATCGTGAGGATGCGTTCGTCTACGTGTGGTTCGTCTTCGTGGCTTCATCTTCTTCATGGACTCGTTCTTCTTCCTTGCGGGATTTCAGGCAAGATGACCGCTACCCTGGATCTCACTACTATCATTGCTATGCTAGTTGCTTCGTTCTATCGCTATGCTGCGTTACCTATCATTTGCTCTTCAAGCCTCCCAAATTGCCATGAACCTCTAACCTTTGACACCATTCCTAGCAAACCATTGTTTGGCTATGTTACCGCTTTGCTCAGCCCCTCTTATAGCGTTGCTAGTTGCAGGTGAAGTTGAAGATTTCTCCATGGTGGAAAGGGTTATGTAGGGATATCACAATATCTCTTATTTAATTAATGCATCTATATACTTGGTAAAGGGTGGAAGGCTCGGCCTTATGCCTGGTGTTTTGTTCCACTCTTGCCGCCCTAGTTTCCATCATACCGGTATTATGTTCCCGGATTTTGCGTTCCTTACGCGGTCGGGTGATTTATGGGACCCCCCTGATAGTTTGCTTTGAATAAAACATGTCCAGCAAGGCCCAACCTTGGTTTTACCATTTGCCTCACCACCACCTACTTTTCCCTTGGGAGTAATTAACCCAAGGGTCATCTTTATTATAGCCCCCCCGGGCCAATGCTTGTCTAAGTGTTGGTCCAAACTAGAGCCCGTGCGGGACCATTCCTTGGCAACTTGGATTCGTCGGTACCTGTACGCTTCGCTTATCCGGTGTTGCCCTCAGAACGAGATATGTGCAGCTCCTATCGGGATTGTCGGCGTATCGGGCGGCTTTGCTGGTCTTGTTTTACCATTGTCGAAATGTCTTGTAAACCAGGATTCCGAGACTGATCGGGTCTTCCTGGGAGAAGGTCTATTCCTTCGTTGATCGCGAGAGCTTGTCATGGGCTAAGTTGGGACACCCCTGCAGGGTTTAAACTTTCGAGAGCCGTGCCCGCGGTTATGTGGCAGATGGGAATTTGTTAATGTCCGGTTGTAGATAACTTGACACCAGATCCGAATTAAAACGCATCAACCGAGTGTGTAGCCGTGATGGTCTCTTCTCGGCGGAGTCCGGGAAGTGAACACGGTTTCTGTGTTATGTTTGACGTAAGTAGGTGTTCAGGATCACCTCTTGATCATTGCTAGCTTCACGACCGTTCCTTTGCTCTCTTCTCGCTCTTATTTGCGTATGTTAGCCACCATATATGCTTAGTCGCTGCTGCAACCTCACCACTTTACCCCTTCCTTACCCATTAAGCTTTGCTAGTCTTGATACCCATGGTAATGGGATTGCTGAGTCCTCGTGGCTCACAGATTACTACAACAACAGTTGCAGGTACAGGTTATGCGATGATCTTGACGCGAGCGCGATGTTTGCTTGTTTGGAGTTCTTCTTCTGCTTCTTCTTCGATCAGGAGATAGGTTCCAGGTCGGCAGCCTGGGCTAGCAGGGTGGATATTGTTTGAGTTTCTGTTTATGATTCATCCGTAGTCGGATGTTGTTCTTGTATGTTGTATTGTTGTATTCATGTGACATTGTATGTATCAGATGTATCCCCACTATTATGTAATGTTGATGTAATGATATCCACCTTGCAAAAGCGTCTTCAAGATGCGCTTCTATCCTTGGTGGGACCTTCGAGTTCCTTTAGGATGGGGTCGTATCTTGGGCGTGACATCAACCCAATCTATTCACAAATTCTTCATGTGCGTTCTATTTGAAACTCGTTCAAAATCTTTACTGTGTCCTGTCAGCTGAAGATATTGCGAACGAAACTTTAAAACCAATCTTATCCAAATTTTCGGTTTTGCCGCTCAAACCGTCCCATATCCCACGATATACTTATCTATTCACCCACGATCTAACACGATCTCCACTTTTCAGTACGTGGGTGACACATGTCAAGCGAATGAGAAGGGCCAGGGGCACGTTCGTCCTAAATCTTCGGGCGAATAGTTTTTCACTGCGACTATAAATACCCCCTCACCCTTCCTCACTTCCTTTACTCCGCTCGACCGCTCTCTCTCTCTCTCGCTCGAGCTTCTCAAACCCTAGCGCCGCCGCTACTCCATCGTCGCCGGTGAGGAAGAGCTTCACTGCCTCGACCTCGTCGCCGTCGTACTCGCGCCGGCCGCGGAAATCTTCACTCCGCCGCCGCCGTAGCTGTCTTCCTCTGCCAAGTTAGGGCGTGGAAGATCTAAACTGACGAGCTTCAAATCTACACTTCTTAGTTCGTCGTGTTCTTCATCCAGGGTAATTAAAAGTTACTTTTAATGCCCTCTTTGATTCAAATTTTCTCTACAAAATCTTCAAAGGTGTTTTATTCTTCAAATCCTCACACATAAAACACCTCACAAGTCATCTGTTCTTGATTCGTTTCCCTAAGCATCATTTTTCTTCAAGATTCCTCAATTGTGTGGATCGTTGATCTATACAACTCTGGAACCTAAGATAAAGTACGCTTAGTGAAATTCTTCAAGACTCATCTAGTCAAATTCCTCAAACTTGTTCATTTTGAAAACCTTCTGAGAACGCATATGACCTCTTCAAATTCCTCGCAACTATACTCTGTTCACAGGTACTCATGTCCGCTGCTGAATCACTAGGTCTCATCAACTTAACTCATTTGCAACGTTCCTCGAAGAAAAGTTGCATACTTCTTCAGAGAATTCGATTGTTCAAATTCCTCAACTGAAGAATATGGCAGAAGGTAAGAAACCACAGAAAGGAGGAAAGAAGCCTGAGGTCATGACTGCTTATGAGATCCCTGATGACATTTATAAGGATTACTGTACACCTGATGAGGCCAAGTTCGAAAAGGAGAACAAAAGTCAGCGCAAGGTGCGCATATAGAGGATTGAAAGGAGATGGGCAAGAGAATGGAGGGAGTACAGATATGTAACTCCAAAGTATATGAAGAAATTCGCTCTAAATCCTCCATGCCCAAGAGCTCCATTGGCACCTGGCCAAGAAGCTGACCCCACCAGCATCAAGCATGGTGAGGATTTTCCTGAAGAATGGGCCAAGCGCCAAGCCAAGTTGGCTAGACAAGCCAAAGAAGCAGTGAGGAAATTTAATGAAGACTCTGCTGCTGCTGCTGCCACAAAGGCCTCTGACAAGCCTAGAAAATCAATGGCAAAGAAGCCTACTCATAAGCCAAGTGCTTCACCAACTGTGCCCTCATGGCCAAGTTCCTCAGCAATGTCCTCATGGCCAGAATCTTCAAAGCCCTCACGGCCAATTTCTTCAAAGCCCTCACGGCCAATTCCTCATGCTGCTCCTGCTCCTCCAAAGTCCTCAGTTGCTCTGGCAAAGTCCTCAACACTTGTACACCTGGCCACATGCCAAAGGACTGCAGGCATCTCCATTGCCTCTGGTGTCTCAGCGAGTTCCTCAGCTGCACCAAATTCTTCATCAGGCCCCACTCTGCTGAAGACAAAGGCCACTGCTGGACGAGGTCCTCGGCCTAGTCCAAAGAAGAAACAAGTTGCCTTCCATGTGCCATCTGACGATGCAGCTGATGACGATGAACTTGCAGAAATCATCGGAGACAGGCAAGAAAGGGCTGCTAGAGCCAAAGGCACAAATGTGCCACTGCTTTTGGATCCAAAGGTGATCCTCGACTACATTGATCTCTGGCACAAGGACCCAAACACACCTATGCCTGATTTTCATTTGACTCCTGGCCAAAGTCATGTGCTGACCCATTTCATCAATGAAGAGAAATGGAAATTTGAGAAGGCCAGGCAAATCAAGAAGGCTCAGTTCAGGAAAGAGAAGTTCCTGAGGAACAACGTTGTCAAAATGACAACTGATGAACTCCTCAAGATCCAGTCTGAAATCAAAGCCCTCAGCGATGATTTCAACTCTTATTATGCTGATTGGCAAGGAGCCAAAGTCAGGTTCGTTAAACTGACTGAGAAGTTCACCAATGTTGCAGCCCCAACGCAACAAGAAATTCCTCAAGCTGAAGCCTATGTTCAGTAAACTGAAGAACATGCCAGCACCGCTGATGATTTTCCAGCTGCTGAAGAAAATGCTAGTTCCAGGGCTGATGACTCCATTCCAGCCGCTGAAGGAACTGCCAGGGCATCCACTAGTGGTGCGCCTGAAGAAAATGAAGAAGTCAGGGCAACTGCATCAGTTACGCCTGGGGAAATACAAACTGATTCCTCAGCTCCTCCTGCGCCTGCCCCAACTCCTACCCTTCCATCTGCATCAGATGTGAGGAAGACCAAGGCTGCAGAGAAAGCTGCAGTGAAGAAAAGGAAAGCATCATCTGCTTCAGATTCTTCAGCTCCAAAGAAAATGAAGACTATGACCAGCTCACTTGTGAATCCAATTGATGCTGTTCCGATTTCCTCCATGCCATCAAAGGATCTTGTTCCTTATGGTGAAGAATATGTAATCCCTAGCGGATCTGATGAAGAAAATCATTCTGCTGCTTCGTCAGAGCAGATTGATGAAGAAATTGAAGTGGATGCAATCCCTTCAACACCTGTTGCTTCCTCGCCCATGCCTCAGTTCACAGCTGAAGAGGTTGGCGTTGAAGAAATTGAAGATGAAGACGTGGATATTGGATGCACCACGCCTGTGATGAATGATGACTTTTGGGAAAGTCAGCATCCCAATTATCCACACTTCACCCCGCTACAACAAATACCTCAGTCCCCTGCACCAACTGTTCAAATGGGCTCTGAAGAAACTCATCCCAACTCATCTGTGCATGAAGAAATTCCAGCCACTAGTGCTGAAGAAACTGCTGCTGCTGATACCTTGAACATGCAGACTACCACTGAAGAGGAACCAGAAATTCCTCATCCCGAAGAACCGGAGATTGTGATTCCTGAGGTTGTGATGCAACTCACTGACACTCCTGTGCCCAAGCCAAAGGATCCATTCTCAAAGAAGCAAAAGTTCAAGGCTGCTGATTTCTTCAACGAGCATGTGTTCTTCACTGACTATAATCCCTATGACTCTGCTCGCATAAGGAAGAGGCATTTCTAGACTGCTAGTCAAACAAATTTCTATTCCTCTGTGCTATTCGACAAAGACAAAGTCTTCGATCATGCACACATTCCTTACGTGGACATGGAATCTCTGCCGTGCTTCAAGCCAGTCCTCAGTGTTCTTCACGATGCTGGATTGCTGAATTTTTGCACTGACATCTGTGATTGGAATAAAGAACTCATTCTTCAATTCTATGCGACGCTGCACATCACAGGAAATTCTGAAGATGTGAACACTTGGGTGCTGGATTGGATGTCAGAAAATACTCACTACAAGGCACCAGCAACTGAATTGCTTCGTGCCCTCCCACTCAGTCCTCCCCTTGATGGTGCTCGTTGCATCTACAATGAACCTGAGCTTACAAATCATTACATGCAAGTGATGATGAAGCCTTTGAAGCCAGGGCAGGCCCCACGAACCAAATTCCTCGTTAAGGAATTACTATATGTGCCTCAGACTGTCTATCGCATTCTGACGAAGACAATGAGTCCTATCAAAGGCCACGACTCAAATGATGAAGAAGTCGCTGGCATCATGAAGAATATGCTTTTCAATATCATTCATGGCATTCCCGTCAACTTCCATGATTTCTTCATGAGGACTCTGGCAAATATTGCTATGTCACCATTTGAGCTGAAGCCTTATGCACCATGGATTATGAAATTCATCAGGACAAGGTCTTCACTCAACTATAAGGCTGATACTCTGAACTATGGCAGTTTCTTGCCTCCAATTGAAGTCCTCAAACGGACATTTTCCTCAGCTGATGACAAAGGCAAGGCAACTGCTGTGATAGATGAAGGCATTCGTCCATTGGATGGTCAATTTCGCAAGGCTGCATCCTACTCCACCAATGATGACTCTGCCACACATGATTCTGCCGCCAACACCTCCGCCAAGAAAATTCCTCAAGCCACAACACCCAGGGTGATGACTGATCATGAGTTACTCCTCAGTCTTCATCGGAAAGTTGATCGCAATCAGAAATGGGTCAAGCGTCAGTTTGGTTCAATTCTTCACAACATGACCTCAACCCACAATGTAGTGAAGAAAAACCAATACTACCTCCATGAAACCTTCAACCGTACCTGGGCTGTTCTATCTCATATCTAGAGCGCAAAAGATCTGAAGAGCATGGGTCTCAAGAAAGAATTTGACTGGTCTGCACCTCCACCGAAGAAATTCAAGAAGGTCAAGGTTCCTTCCTTGGAGGCTAGCTCCTATTCTTCATGGCGCACCACTGGTGAAAATGAAGACTTGGACGACGCTGCGGCAGGCCCTACTACGACAACTAACCCCGACAATGCTGGCGCTCCTCAATCAACTTGATATTCTTCAGGGGCGTTAGTCCTCAGTTTCAATCCTTTTGGTCATTCGATGACAAAGGGGGAGAAATCTGAGTTAGTCTTCAAGCGGGTCTATTATATGGGCGTTTTTTTGCTAAGTTACAACTCTCGCTCCTCTGAAACTTTTATTGGATCGAGTTGTAATCTTAAACCCGATGGTGCTTTGATACTTTTGATGCACAGTGCTCTGATGCTTTTGATGCGTTATTCTGCATGCTTGTTCCTCGTTAATATTATTGCACACACGCTGAATCTCTTCAGGCACCATATTTCATCATGCATTTCAAATTCTTCATATTATATGTCAAATGCATGTATGAATTACAAGATATAGGGGGAGATCTCCATGACTCAACTCTTCAAGTGTGCATTGCTTCAAAAGCAAATTCCTCACTATGCACATCTTCAGGGGGAGTTCTTCTATATCTTGCAATCAAATTCCTCAATATCAGTACTTACACTTCATATGTTTATCCCCGTTGAAAACTTAACCTATATTGTCATCAATCACCAAAAAGGGGGAGATTGTAAGTGCATCTAGTGCCCCTTAGTGATTTTGGTGTATTGAAGACTTATAGGTTAAGGGACTAATGTGTTTATGAGTGTACACAGGCCTATAAGTCTATGAGGAGTTTGATATTTATAGAGAAAGTCGACCCCTAAAAATGAATATCTTCGACTGAAGATTTTGGTATTCCTGAAGACTTTCATGAAGACTTTGAAAGTGAAGAAATTGGTGTGACCGTGAAGACTTGATATTCATGCAAGGAATATGAAGCTTGAAGACTTTCATTTTCATAGTTTTGTTTTTCTCTTTCTTGAGTCATAGGAAACACCGTACTGTTAAAGGGGGTCGAGGAAATACTAAGGAAAAATTTCCATGTGATGCTCAACTCAAAATCCTACACCTACCAATCCCTTCGAGTGAAGCCATTGGAAATCTCATACAGTTCAGTCAATTTCTTCAGTGACAGAGACGAAGTTCTTCTAGTCACTGAGGAATTTGTTCTGACTGAGGAGTTAGGAATTTGCCAGTGCGAATTGCCTACACAGTGAGGAACATGATAGCCCTGAGGAATTTGAGAGTCAAATTTCCGACCGTTGCTGTGCTACGCGCCAGCTGTCCCAAAATATCTTATCCACATAACGGTCATATCATTGAAGGGCATTTATGTCTTATCATGTCGGGCTGCTCCCTAGACTATAAATAGCCGCCCCTACAACCACTAGCTGGTTGGCTGCTCCGAGAGAAACTAACACTTGTCATTTGAGAGCAACCCATGCTCCGAGGACTTTGAGCGAAAATCATCGAGTGAGGAAAATCCAAATCCAAACACCCACAAACCCAATGTGATTGAGCATTACTGAAGTGATTGATCCTGCGTGGATCTGACGCTTGTTACCTTTGAAGACTGTGCTTCTTCCAGACGGTTAGGCGTCATGGTCTAGAGCATCTAAGAGGAATTGTGGATCGCCGAGTGACCGAAGTCTGTGAAGGTTTGGAAGTCGCCTGAAGACTTAGCACGAGTGATTGGATGAGGTCTGTGTGACCTTAGTTCAAGGAGAATACGGTGAGGACTTGGTGTCCTGAGCTGCGTGCTCAACGACTGGGTGTCCGGGACTGTGTGTCCTCGAGTTTAAATACTCAGCCGCTCCAACCAGACGTACAACTGAGACAGCAGTTGGAACTGGTCTACCAAATCATTGTCTTCACCAACCCTACTGGTTCTATTTCCTCAACTCTTTCATTTCTTCATTATTGTGTTGAGTGATTGTTCATATCTGTGTTTGAAGACTTTGACTAAAGACTTTCTCAATTCCCTCAGTTCAATTTCTTCAGTCTGTTCGTCTTCATCTTGTGTTATCCTGTGTTTACGCTTTCTGTACTCTGTGTTTGTCTTCATTTCATCATGATGACTATGTGTGTATTCTGTTATGCTTACTTCTGAGTACTTATTCCGCTGCAAGTAGTTCTTCGCTAAGGAATTTCCTCACCGGCAAATTCCTCAGTGAAGAATTCATAAAAATCGCCTATTAGAAATTGTATTTAAACTTGAATTTCAAACAAAGCTTATTTCCTCAGTGAACCAAGCAAAGTTTAAAATTTGAATTTCAAACAGATTTGTATTTAAACTTTGTTTGATTGTAACTTGAGTTTTATAACTCCGTTTGAGTTGATTCTTTTTGCAAATCGAAGCTCTTGGCCTAAACTTTCTGATAAGGCCAAATTCACATAGTTTTGGTACTATTAGAAATTGTTTTATGCTGCAAGAGTCATTTGCTTGGTTTTGATGTTTTCTGAATCGTACTCTTCGTTCTTTCCGATCTTTTGAGTGATTGCTTATGTGTGGTTACCATTGCTTGCTCGCAATAGATTGACCGGAGAGTGACGAGTAGAACTATCAGGAGTTATGAGTGCGAACCATCTTCATCAACATTGCAAGCAAGTTCACACTTTGATCATATCCCTTCTCATACCCAGTTTTTATGCATTAGATCAATCCTCAAACATTGCATGCTTAGGATCTAATTAAATCGTGGGTTGGGAAGTAGATGAGGTAGTACCTATTACCTGTTTTATTATCAAACCCTTGGGAGTTACTTCTACGTTTGCTTATTATGCCATGCTATGCTCGTAGACGTGGATTGGGTTTGAGTGAATTTCCATGACAGATGTGAGATTCTTAATTAATGGTTTATTTAAGGTGGCAACATTAATACACATCTAGGTGGATTGAGGCACCTGGTTACTCCAGGATTTGCTTGTCTAGGCACCTGGGTTTCCAGGACTTGCCTGTTTTTCTTCGGACCGCCACCCAGGCTCAAAGGGATCATGAGATTATTCAAACTAGAAACTTACGTGTGCAGCCACAAGCCATTATGGGCTCTGGCATAGTTGATTATGTCGTGCAAACTCTTACGGGTGGACTAGCAAATGTAGGGGAAAGTAGGTGTACCGATCTACCCTTTATGTAAGGTGCTAGCGCTTCCGAAAGACTATGTCTCGGTCATCCGTTTCTCAAACATCATGTAGTGCGAGAAATCCAACGGAGGCGATCGAGTCTTGTGGGGAAAAGTGCGCAAACATCTGCATAGTGTATAAACTAATCATGGTTAGCCGTGTCCCCGGTTATGGACATCTTGAGTATCTAGTACTTGGATTATCATGTGAATCTCATCATGTTACTTTAATTAATATTGTTGGGATGTTAATGAGTACTTTTAATTGGGATTGAGAATGCTGTCAACCATTCTCAATGTTTAACAACCACCATGATAGTTAATTAAATTTATTCCTTTGCAGTAGGGAAAAATTGGCTTTTCGCAAAAACATTATAACCATAGAGCCTCCACCAGCCATATATGCATGTAGTGATAGCCTTTATTCATCATTCCTCTATGGTGTGAATTTGCCAGTACATTCAATGTACTGACCCTTTGTGGCTGCAACGTCTCATGTTGCAGGATCTTATGACGAGTAAGTGATACATTAGGGTTACGATTCCTATACTCAAATTTGCCGTTGGTGTTGATGGAAATCCACAACCTTGTTACTTCCGCTATTTGGATTGAGGTAATAGTATTTACGTTACTTTATACATGTGATTTACCTCTGTTATAAATCCTCGAGTACTGTGTGTGTCAGCATACCGATCCAAGGATGACACTTAAGCACAGAGACTTGATCCATTCGGGTCGGGTCACTACAAGATGGTATCAGAGCACATGTTGACTGTAGGACATGATCCTAGAAACTGGCAAGCCCATAGGAAAGATTTTTCTCGACAACTTTCTTTTCAAAAGAACTTTTACCTCTCTTCTCTTCTGAGCTTATTCAAAATTTTCCTTTTAGTGAGACCATACCCCTTTGCCCTTTCGACCACATGAAGATTCGGAAGATGAGACCACTCCAAGGAGTACAAGATATCGGACAACTAAGACTACTTTGGAATAAAGAGTATTTTACCGTGCATTACAATGACGGAAAATACAACGGTGAAGACTCCGAAGACTAGGAGAATTTGAAGGCTTTGAAGAATTTCCAGATTTGGTATGACCAAGAAAGGCTACACTTATGGAAATTGTCAGACCATTGAAGCTGTCAATACCCGAGATCAAGGTGTGCTGGAGAAAGACCAGAACATGGAGTGTTAGAACTCAAAGGTTTTGTCAAGAAAGCCCCAAGGCAGGAGATATCAATTATGGAATGATAGCTCATGGAAGTAACATGGTCATAAACACGGTTATCCATGATGTTATTGCCCGCTTATACTATTATCACCGGGCTGAGTTAAGCATGTAGATGCATGGAAGGATTGGATGGTAGAAGGATGATGGAGCATCTGTCAGCAAAGGATGCAGTTTTAACCTTAGCTGGTGTATTGCCAGGATCTTGAGTATTACATCCAGGATTTTAAGATGGACTTTAGGAAGTCATATTTGACAAGGAGGCAGTTCGTGAAGAACTTGGGACCGAGAAGCTGAAAGTAGACAAGCTGGAGGAACGAAACCTCGAGATACCGGAGATTTGTTAGGAACTGAAGGACATTAGGACCATGGTTCATGCCAAGGATGTTGAAACCCAGAAGTTTGGAATGCAACCCCAAATATTAAAGGATGCCATGAGAGACTTCGCGTCAATAGAGATGATTTGGCAAAAGAACTTGAGAAGGACAAGCATGATCAGAAGAAGCCATCGGAGTCATGACCAAGACTTGAAGAGTTTGATGACGCTGAGATCTATAGACCATTAGAAGACCAAACCCCTGTTTTATACCTACGTTAGATGCGACGTTTGTGAGCTGTCATTTGTTTGATGTTTTTCCGACAGCCACAATAAAATCTGCCTTTTCAAAACCATTGTTTGTATTGTGTGCATCCCTCTCTATCTCTCCTATCCCACCCCAAAACCCATGGACCCAATAGAGGATGAATGGAGATGAAATCATATTTTCTGGACCGATGGGTCAATTGGAGACGGACCGATGGATTGAGCACATGGAAGAATCAAATGGAGAATAACCCTATAACCGGAAAGGATATGACCCAGCATGCTCTTCAGTGTTTTGAAAGAGGTGCTGCTACTTGGTGGAGGATGTACCAAACCATCGATGGATGGCAAGGAGTAACCACTTGGGGAGAATTTAAGTTGACTTTGCTAATGTCTCGGTTTGTGTCCCAGAAATTGAAGCCTTTGGGAAAGGATATGAAGAAACCCTGTGCATGCAAGCTTTGTGGAGAAATAGGACACATCCATAAAGAACACAAGGATGAATGCCCAAATTGTGAAGGAGGTCACCCAGCTAAAGAATGCCCAACTAGGCAGATCACTTGTTTCTTGTGTGAAGGGACTACCCACTACCCTTCTCAGTGTCACATTTACCCCATGGTACAAAGAACCATCCAGCAGAAGAAAGAAGCAATAAAAGGAGCCCTCTTGGAGATTCTAGAAGAACCAATGTTGAAGAAAGAGGTGGAGAACACACCCAAAGAAGAACCAATTAAACCCTGCACCAAGTCATGCTATTCATGTGGAGAAGAAGGACACATCTCCCAGAATTGTATGAATGGGGATCTAGTAAAATTCCCGACGGATGAAGTATAGTATGACCCACAGGAAATAGATGCCCTGATTGGAACGGAAAAGTCCAGGAAAAGAATTAGATTGAATTCCAAGAAGGACCTGAGTCATATCACCTGTTACAAATGCAAGGTGTCAGGGCACTACCTCAACACTTGCCCAAAAAGGAAGCCGAGGACCCAAGGAGGCTATGTAATCATGAGGAAACCACGACAATTGTCAGAAGTGGTATGTTTCTGCTGTAATGAAGCAGGGCACTTTGCCAGAGATTGTCCCAAAGAGAAGGAGACTTGGGATAAATAGTTGAGTTGCAACAAAAGAAGTAATAGTAGTGGTAGAGGGAACACTTCTCTTATATTGAGGTGTTGAGTTGAGGCATGTAATAGATATGCAGGAGATTGTAGTAATTTGAGGATCAATAAAGTTAGCATCATTGGTACTGATTTGAATTTTATGAGTTGTTACCCTATGAAGAAAGATTTTGACCATTTTCGAGGATATGAGAAATTTGGTCTATGGAAGGGTTGGAGCATTTTAAGGGTGGTAGTACCCTGTGATGGCACTTGACCCTTGGTAAAGATAATGATATTCCACGGAGTGGATTTCGGACAAAATAAGTATGAGTTTTGCCTCGATATGTGGGATACCCCAAGAGTATGAAGAGATGAATTACTATTGGATATAAAGGAGGTATGATGTTGGAAATATGGATCAATGGAAATTCCATGATGCGTCTGAGTAATCATGTCCTAGTTTGGTGCAAATAGAAGGAAGGAAGACAGTACTATGAGATGGATATAAGAATGCTAGGAAACTGGATGTTGGAATAATGATCAGTTGCTCGATGATGAGTTCAAGGTATACAAGTGATGAGATGGGCCATAACCCACAGGCCCCAAGATCTGCCAAGAAGCAAGCACGCTCTTGCTGAAGGAAAAACCCTGGAAGAGGATATGCCTTTATCAACCAACGATTTTATAGGAGCAACACAAAACCTTAGAGTTGTTAAGGAACGATAGATGTTTGTTTCGATTGCAGAATCAATGGATTTATCCGAACTTGGTTCGTCGACAAGAGAAATTCTGCAATGCCTGTGAGGATGACCGAGTGTTAGAATGCGAGATTTTCTAAACCATATACACGGTAATGATTTGGGTGCGGGATGGATTGATCACCATACCGACTTACTCTTATTGTTCGCCTTGCTATATGGGATGGTAAATCTGAGTGACTTACCTATAGTAGAGAGACGACGATCAAAACCTTGTTTGAACCTTAGAATGGTATAAGTATTTTCCCTTGTACACGGCAGTTGTTGCCAATCGTAGGTCATACGGTGAGGTTCAACCCAGACCCGTTTTCTGCAGGAGAAACCATAAATTGTTGAACACCATGAGATAACGATAGTTGTTTAGTATTGGCGCCAGACCCGTCAGCTAAGAAGACCCAGTCTTAGAATAACCGTACCAAGATGAAAGGACAGAAGGATTGAGGAAAAGGTTATGCCACTACCGAAAGAGCCAGAGAAGGAATTATACTGAAGATTTGGGAAGACCGACACTGTCAACAATAAGGATGGAGTATACGGGTTTTGATGGAACCGTAACCATGCTTCAAAGGGTGGTAGCACCCGAGACCCCCGGAGACGATCAATGGATTTTTGAGAAGACCCCCCTACCCTAACCTATTTCTTGCTAGCCTCTCCGAATCTCGAGGACGAGATTCATTTAAGGGTGGTAGGTTTGTAACATCCCAAAATTCTAAATTTTGGAATGTTATAAACAAATATATAGTTTTGATTGATTGTTTGATTGATTGACTAATAGTGAGTGAATTCGAAACTTTTGAAAGTTAAATGAGAGGGAATAAAAGGACTTTCCCAAACTTTCATTATCTTTTCTGATCTTTATGAATTCAAATTCTTTTCACCACTAAACCCTGGAGAGAAGATGACATGACTTCTTCCATTTATTTAAATGACAAGGGGTGTTGAAAATATTTGAATTTCATATGGAAAATATTTCCAACCCAGGAACTTTATGCAACTCAATGATTTTCACGAGCGAAGATAAAATGACTTCTTCAAAACATATGAAATATGAGTTGGGAGTTTCAAAGAATTATTTTCAAAGTTCTTTTGAATTTATTTTCAATTTGCAGTTATTTGAGTTTTATTCAAATTACTTTTCTCCAAAAATAAAATATATGGAAATAGGGTAACATGATTCCCTACATCAGAAAAATTGGAGAAAAATTAATTTGAAATTATTGGTATTTTTAAAATGATTTTATTGGATTTTATTAGAGCAGTAGCATTGTTTGATTTATTTGAAACTTTGTGTATTTTATTTTAAGCTAGAATAATGTTCATCTCGTAGGAAATCTTTTTCTGGAAATTTTGATATATTATATGCCTATATAATATATTTGTTCTATTCTATTTTTATTTGTCTGAGAAAACGTTTTATTAAAAAAAACTCCCTCCTCCGACTGGGCAAGCCCAGCTCCCAGGCCGCAGCCACGGCCCAGCCCAGCCGCACCGCTCGTCCCCGAGCTCGGGACGAAGTCCCGAGCCGCCACGCCGCCGCGCCGCCATGGGAGGCCGTGCCGCATCCAGCCTCCTCCTGTCCCCTTCTCCAAGCCTCGCGCAGGCCCCCCCCCTCATAAAGCCGCCGCCCGGGACACCCCTCTCCTTTTCGCATCTCCGCTGCACTCAACGGAAGCCGCCACCGCCGGCGAGATCCGCTGCCATGCCCCGCACTCCACCGCCGCCGCAGACTGCCGCCGGCGCCACCATCGACTCCACCGCACCGCGCCACCCCTCCCCGACTGCTCCGCTGCCCTCCTCGACCACCGGAGTCGCCTCCCCTCGCGCAGCCGCCGCCGTAACCGCCGCCGACGACCCACCGGCTGATCTGCCCGAACCGGCCGAACCGGTATAAACCGCCCCGGTCCGAACCGGTTTTATTTTAGAGGTTCGGTTTTGTTAAAAAACCCGTTTTTTATTTAGTTTTGCTATGTAATGAACGTTTTCTGTTTAGGTAGATCTAGTGAACGTTTTCGTTCGTTAGCGTTCGGTAGCGAACGTTCGCTTGGTAGAGTTTTCTTTTTATTAATAGATTTCGGCCAGGGACCCATCCGTGAATATTTTATTTACAGATTGGCCCCTGTATTTCAAACGATCATTACTTTCTGCTCGTTTATCCAAATCCAATGAAACCAATGCCCAATTTTTCGTTATGATCCCCTCTATCCAGATAACCAACTTAAACATATTTTTGAAAGTTTAAAATTTGAATTTCAAACAGATTTGTATTTAAACTTTGTTTGATTGTAGCTTGAGTTTTATAACTCCGTTTGAGTTGATTCTTTTTGCAAATCGAAGCTCTTGACCTAAACTTTTTGATAAGGCCAAATTCACATAGTTTTGGTACTATTAGAAATTGTTTTATGCTGTAAGAGTCATTTGCTTGGTTTTGATGTTTTCCGAATCGTACTCTTCGTTCTTTCCGATCTTTTGAGTGATTGCTTATGTGTGGTTACCATTGCTTGCTCGCAATAGATTGACCGGAGAGTGACGAGTAGAACTATCAGGAGTTATGAGTGCGAACCATCTTCATCAACATTGCAGGCAAGTTCACACTTTGATCATATCCCTTCTCATACCCAGTTTTTATGCATTAGATCAATCCTCAAACATTGCATGCTTAGGATCTAATTAAATCGTGGGTTGAGAAGTAGATGAGGTAGTACCTATTACCTGTTTTATTATCAAACCCTTGGGAGTTACTTCTACATTTTCTTATTATGCCATGCTATGCTCGTAGACATGGATTGGGTTTGAGTGAATTTCCATGACAGATGTGAGATTCTTAATTAATGGTTTATTTAAGGTGGCAACATTAATACACATCTAGGTGGATTGAGGCACCTGGTTACTCCAGGATTTGCTTGTCTAGGCACCTGGGTTTCTAGGACTTGCCTGTTTTTCCTCGGACCGCCACCCAGGCTCAAAGGGATCATGAGATTATTCAAACTAGAAACTTACGTGTGCAGCCACAAGCCATTATGGGCTCTGGCATAGTTGATTATGTCGTGCAAACTCTTACGGGTGGACTAGCAGATGTAGGGGAAAGTAGGTGTACCGATCTACCCTTTATGTAAGGTGCTAGCGCTTCCGAAAGACTATGTCTCGGTCATCCGTTTCTCAAACATCATGTAGTGCGAGAAATCCAACGGAGGCGATCGAGTCTTGTGGGGAAAAGTGCGCAAACATCTGCATAGTGTATAAACTAATCATGGTTAGCCGTGTCCCCGGTTATGGACATCTTGAGTATCTAGTACTTGGATTATCATGTGAATCTCATCATGTTACTTTAATTAATATTGTTGGGATGTTAATGAGTACTTTTAATTGGGATTGAGAATGCTATCAACCATTCTCAATGTTTAACAACCACCATGATAGTTAATTAAATTTATTCCTTTGCAGTAGGGAAAAATTGGCTTTTCGCAAAAACATTATAACCATAGAGCCTCCACCAGCCATATATGCATGTAGTGATAGCCTTTATTCATCATTCCTCTATGGTGTGAATTTGCCAGTACATTCAATGTACTGACCCTTTGTGGCTGCAACGTCTCATGTTGCAGGATCTTATGACGAGTAAGTGATACATTAGGGTTACGATTCCTATACTCAAATTTGCCGTTGGTGTTGATGGAAATCCACAACCATGTTACTTCCGCTATTTGGATTGAGGTAATAGTATTTACGTTACTTTATACATGTGATTTACCTCTGTTATAAATCCTCGAGTACTATGTGTGTCAGCATATCGATCCAGGGATGACACTTAAGCACAGAGACTTGATCCATTCGGGTCGGGTCGCTACACTCTGGTTTTTCCCAAATACCTGTGTCGCAAGAAGGTAAAAAAAACTACTTTTACGTGCCCTTTTGGTACGTTTTCTTATAGACATATGCCTTTTGGTTTATCTAATGCACCTGCTACCTTTCAAAGATGTATGACTGTTATATTCTCTTACTTTTGTGAAAGGATTGTTGAGGTTTTCATGGATGATTTTTCTGTTTACGAAACTTCCTGCTTCAGCAACCTTGATCTAGTTTTGCAGAGATGTGAAGAAACTAATCTTGTCTTAAAATGGGAGAAGTGCCACTTTATGGTTAATGAAGGTATTGTCTTAGGGCATAAAATCTTCGAAAGAGGTATTGAAGTTGATAAAAGCTAAAGTTGAGGCAATTGAGAAAACGCCATGTCCGAAAGATATCAAAGGTATAAGAAGTTTCCCGGGTCATGCTGGTTTCTATAGGAAGTTTATTAAAGACTTCTCTAAAATTTCTAGGCCTCTCACTAATCTCTTGCAAAAAATATGTTCCATTTGTTTTTATGGTGATTGTGTAGAAGCCTTTGAAATACTAAAGAAAGCCTTAATCTTGATGACCCACAAGTATAGGGGATCTATCGTAGTCATTTTGATAATTAAGAGTGTCGGACCGAATGAGGAGTAGAAGGAAATGACAAGCGGTTTTCAGCAAGGTATTCTCTGCAAGAACTGAAATTATCGATAGCAGATAGTTTTGTGACAAATAACAACTGTAACAAAGGTGCAGCAAGGTGGCCCAATCCTTTTTATACCAAAGGATAAGCCTGGACAAACTCTTACATAAATCAAAGCGCTCCCGAGGACACATGGGAATTATTGTCAAGCTAGTTTTCATCATGCTCATATGATTCAGGTTCGTTACTTTGATAATTTGACATGTGGGTGGACCGGTGCTTGGGTGATGTCCTTACTTGGACAAGCCTCCCACTTATGATTAACGCCTCTCGCAAGCATCCACAACTACGAAATAAGAATTAAGATAAATCTAACCATAGCATGAAACATATGGATCCAAATCAGCCCCTTACGAAGCAACGCATAAACTAGGGTTTAAGCTTCTGTCACTCTAGCAACCCAGCATCTACTTATTACTTCCCAATGCCTTCCTCTAGGCCCAAACAACGGTGAAGTTTCATGTAGTCGATGTTCACATAACACCACTAGAGGAAAGACAACATACATCTCATCAAAATATCGAACGAATACCAAATTCACATGATTACTTATAACAAGACTTCTCTCATGTCCCCTGGAACAAACGTAACTACTCACAAAGCATATTCATGTTCATAATTAGATGAGTAATAATTATCATTAAGGATCTGAACATATGATCTTCCACCGGATAAACCAACTAGCATCAACTACAAGGAGTAATCAATACTACTAGCAACCCACAGGTACCAATCTGAGGTTTTGAGACAAAGATCAGATACAAGAGATGAACTAGGGTTTGAGAGGAGATGGTGCTGGTGAAGATGTTGATGGAGATTGACCCCCTCTCGATGAGAGGATCGTTGGTGATGACGATGGCTTCAATTCCCCCCTCCGGGAGGGAAGTTTCCCCAACACAACAACTCCGCCGAAGCCCTAGATTGGTTCTTCCCAAGTTCTGCCTCGAGACGGCGGTGCTTCGTCCCGAAAGCTTCCTCTTGATTTTTTCCAGGTCAAAACCCTTCATATAGCAGAAGATGGAGACCGGAGGCCTGCCAGGGGGCCCACAAGCCACAGGGGCACCCTCACGGGGGTAGGGCGCGCCCCCAGGCTTGTGGCCTCCTGGTGGGTCCCCTCTGGTATTGTCTTCGCCCAATATTTTTTATATATTCCAAAATAATTCTGCATAAATTTTCAGGACTTTTGGAGTTGTGTAGAATAGGTCTCTCAGATTCTCCATAAATATAAAGTGCTTCGCCCAATATTTGGATCTTCCCCCAACATAAAGTGCTTGCTAGAAAGAAAAGGTGTAAAAAGGAATAGGTGAAGATTACCATGAATTTTGTATAGAGGTAGAAAGTAAAAAGTAAAAGATAGGCCCAATACAGCGGGAGGAAGAGGTTGTCATGCGCTTTTATGGTTGGATGCACAAAATCTTAATGCAAAAGAATGTCACTTTATATTGCCGCTTGTGATAAAGAACTTTATTATGTAGTCCGTCGCTTTTATTTCTTCCATATCACAAGTTTGTATAAAGCTTATTTTCTTCGCACTAATAGATCATACATATTTAAAGAGAAATTTTTATCGCTTGCACCAATGACAACTTACTTGAAGGATCTTACTCAATCTATAGGTAGGTATGGTGGACTCTCATGGCAAAACTAGGTTAAGGGATGTTTGGATGCACAAGTAGTATCTCTACTTGGTGCAAAAGATTTGGCAAGCATAAAAGGGAAAAGCAAGATCAACATGTTGGAGGATCCATAATAATATAACTTCTATTTGCATATAAAGAAACATAACCCATTACATTGTCTTCCTTGTCCAACATCAACCTTTTAGCATATAATATTTTAATGAGTGCTCACAATCACAAAAGATGTCCAAGATAGTATATTTATATGTGAGACCTCTCTTTCTTTATTACTTCCTATTAATTGCAACAATGACCAAAACTATGTTTGTCAACTAACAACAAGTTTCATGCGACATACTTCTTATATGTGAAGTTGACACTTCCTATAAGATCGTTATATAATCTTTTATTTATTTTATTCTTTATTTCCCTTTTTCATGATCAAAGCAAGAAAGCAAAGCCCTCAACTCAAAACTAATCTTTATTATATATCTCTCAGACTCGATTACATAGAGGGAACTCAAAGCAAAACTCAAGGCTAGATCATCCTAAAAACTTTATTCTACCAAACTGAGATATAACCAGAAGGATCGAACTAAGAAAAATGATAGAGGTAAAGGTGTGATGGTGATACAATACCAGGATACCTCCCCCAAGCTTAGCACAAGCCAAGGGGAGCGCCCATACCCATGTATTTATGTCTCTCTCTTCGGGGTGGTGATGATGGAGTTTCGGTTATCTTGATTAAGCTACCCTTTAGATCCTGCAATTCTCTGAGTACACATTGAAGCATAATTGCATTCTTCTAAATCTCATCTAAAAGATGCTTGTTTTCTGGCCACCATGAGCTTTTCCCTGCACACTTTCACTTGGATGGGATATGTCCCAATTGGAGGGTATGTGTGTGCGAGGTGTATTCTCCACTCCATAATTATGAACAAAATTATGAAAGTTGTTCCGATGTAACCTATGTAAGGGCATCCTGGGAGGAAGTCGTTCTTGTATCTGTTGGCCTTCTTGGTTGCTTGCAGTCCTACGGCTTGATGGGGATTGGGAATAGTGGAGATGCCAGCCAGAGTGCCTCTCTCCGAAGCCGGAGGGTGGACCTCAAGCAAATCCCCTTGATCTTCTTCCATCATGTCTTCCTCGGTCTCTGATATGTCTCCAACATATCTATAATTTTTGATTGTTCCATGCTATTATATTACCCCTTTTGGATGTTTATGGGCTTTCTTTTACACATTTATATCATTTTTGCGACTAACCTACTAACCGGAGGCCCAACCAATATTGCAGTTTTTTTGCCTATTTCAGTATTTCGAAGAAAAGGAATATCAAATGGAGTCCAAACGGAATGAAACCTTCGGGAGCGTGATTTTTGGAACAAACGTGATCCGGAGAGCTTGGAGTGCAAGTCAAGAAGCTTCCGAGGCCCCACGAGATAGGGGGCCGCCCCCCCCCCCTGTAGGGCGCGCCCCCCTGTCTCATGGGCCCCTCGGGCGGCCACTGACGTACTTCTTCCTCCTATATATACCTACGTACCCCGAAAACATCCAGGAGCACCAAGAAACACAATTTCCACTTCCATAACCTTCTGTATCCGCGAGATCCCATCTTGGAGCCTTCACCGGCACTCTACCGGAGGGGGAATCAACCATGGAGGGCCTCTACATCAACATCCTTGCCCTCCGATGAGTTGTGAGTAGTTTACCACAGACCTACGGGTCCATAGTTATTAGCTAGATGGCTTCTTTTCTCTTTTTGGATCTCAATACAATGTTCTCCCCCTCTCTTGTGGAGATCTATTCGATGTAAACTCTTTTTGCGGTGTGTTTGTCGAGATCCAATGAATTGTGGGTTTATGATCAAGTTTATCTATGAATAATATTTGAATTTCTCTGAATTCTTTTATGTATGATTGAGTTATCTTTGCAAGTCTCTTCGAATTATCAGTTTGGTTTGGCCTACTAGATTGGTCTTTCTTGCCATGGGAGAAGTGCTTAGATTTGGGTTCAATCTTGCAGTGTTCTTATCCAGCGACAGAAAGGGTTGCAAGACACGTATTGTATTGTTGCCATCGAGGATAACAAGATGAGGTTTATATCATATTGCATGTGTTTATCCCTCTACATCATGTCATCTTGCTTAATGCGTTACTCTATTCTTATGAACTTAATACTCTAGATGCAGGCAGGAGTCGGTCGATGTGTGGAGTAATAGTAGTAGATGCAGGCAGAAGTCGGTCTACTTGTTATGGATGTGATGCCTATATACATGATCATGCCTAGATAATCTCATAACTATGCACTTTTCTATCAATTGCTCGACACTAATTTGTTCACCCACTGTAATACTTACACTATCTTGAGAGAAGCCTCTAGTAAAACCTATGGCCCCCGGGTCTATCTCTTATCATATTTGCTTTCAATCTACCTTTATTTGCATCTTTACTTTTTGCATCTATCTTATAAAATACCAAAAATATATTTATCTTACCATACTATCTTTATTTGATCTCAACTTCCGCAAGTGGCCGTGAAGGGATTGACAACCCCTTTATTGCGTTGGTTGCGAGTTCTCCGTTTGTTTGTGTAGGTGCATGGGACTTTTGAGGAGCCTCCTACTAGATTGATACCTTGGTTCTCAAAACTAAGGGAAATACTTATGCTACACTTTGTTGCATCACCCTCTCCTCTTCGAGGATAACCAACGCAAGCTCAAGACGTAGCAAGAAGGATTTCTGGCACCGTTGCCGGGGAGGTCTTCGCTCAAGTCAAGACATACCAAGTACCCATCACAAACGCATCTCCCTCGCATTTATATTATTTTCCATTTGCCTCTCGTTTTCCTCTCCCCCACTTCACCCTTGCCATTTTATTCGCCCTCTTTTTCCCAATCTCCTCCTCTCTTTTCGCTTGTTGTTTTTATGTTTGCTTCTGTGTTGGATTACTTGTTGCCATGGCGCAAGATAATACCAAATTGTGTGATTTCTCGAATACCAATAATAATGATTTCCTCAGTACTCCGATTGCTCCTCTTAATGATGTTGAGTCTTGTGAAATCAATACCGCTTTGCTGAATCTTGTTATGAAAGATCAATTCGCCGGCCTTCCTAGTGAAGATGGCGCTACTCATCTGTCACGGGTAGGCTGACCCACGGACACCTATGGGACCGGTGGACCGAGCCCCTTTCGGTTCGGCGGGGAGCGGAGATCGCACGAAGAGCGGATCGAGGCGAAGCAGACGAGCGGTTTACCCAGCTTCGGAGCTCTCCGGAGAGATAATACTCCTACTGCTGCATGTCTGAGTGTACTGAGTTCTTGCTCGGGAGCGCTGGGTGCTACAGTACACACTAGCTGCTAACGAGACCGAGCGTGAGTGTTTTCTGGCTTCGAACCCCCCTCTACGTTGCGCATGGGCCTCCTTTTATATGCTAAAGGGGTCACCGACAGGTGGCAATGTAGACAAGGGTAAAAATGAAAAAGTGTTGCGGTTGGTACAACTACCTATACAGTGTATCATACCTAACCCTGACGGTAGGGGACAAAGGCATTAAATGCCCGTCTGCGTCGCCCAAACAGTGCAAAATGGGACCGTCAGGGAAGCCACCGCTTGCCACGATGGCAATCTTGTCAGCGTCGCTTGCCACCTCGCACCGCTGGCTGCACAGCTTCTTGCCACGCGCGCCTGGAAAGGTCCCAGGGCGACACGTTGGTGGATGTGCTGGAGCGCGGGTACAGGGTGGTAGCTTGCCGTGGCAAGCGCCTTGCCGCGGTCGTTGTCTTGTTGCGTCCGGAAGCTTGTCGCTCACCGGGCCTCGCCGGGACGCGTGGCGCGTCGCGGCAAGTCCTTTAAGATGCCTTGGTTGGCCTTCCCGGCAAGCTCCTCTTGCCGGGGTCTTGTCTTCTTGGCTTGAATACTTTGTTCTTGAATGGCTCCAAAGGAACCACAGAGGACCTTGGCGGTCACCCGGCAAGGCTTGCTGCGGGGTGCTGCGACTGCCCGTGCACAAGTTCGGGATACTAGGGTACCCCTACTCTAGTACACCGATAGGAGCCCCCGGGCCTGGGCCATACACGGTGCCGAGCGCTGTTGGGCCAGGTCCAAAACAGGGCACGGGCACGCGCGGCCTGGGTTACGCCGCATCTTACTCCGTATCCACCGCACTCTCCCCGAACGGCACGCATTGAATGCGGTGTTGTGGGAGAGATCGTGGGTGGTTTCTTTATTCGGAAAGGCGGAACGTCCGCCCCCTCCCTCTTTATAAGCAGGGGAAACAGGGGCAGTTCTCCCATCTCGCCAGTTGCTGTTCCAATCTCAGAAATCCTCCGCCGCTCTCTCCTTCTTCCCAAAGCCGAAAGAGAGCAGCGCTCGGCCCCCCATCGCCACCAGCACCACCAACGCCGTTGATCTCCCCCACCACCTCCGCCATGGCTCCGAAAGCCGGCAAGGGGAAGGCCGTGGAGACGACCGAGGCGCAGCGGCTCGCGGCGCTGCGAAGGGAGCGGACAACCTTCCCCCCACGCTCGCCGCGAAGGAGCTGAGGGAGTACTACTACCTCTTCTGGTCGACGGAGACGCGAGCGCATCCGCGCACGAAGGTACTCTCCGCCGCCGCTTCGGAACGGGCTCCGAATGGATATCCCTTCTTCGTGTTGTTCTTCTACTGCGGGCTCTGCCCGCCTTTCTCTGAATTTTTCTGCGACATCATGAACACCTACGGGTTCCACCTCCTTGACTTCACCCCCAATGCCATTCTGACCATGGCAGTTTCCGCACATCTCTGCAAAAACTTTGTCGGAGTCCATCCAAATGTAGCTCTCTTCCGCCATTTCTTTATGCCCCGAGTTGAGAGAGGAGAGTTCTTATCCAGCAGAATCACCTGGATCTCGAGAGCCGGCAAGAAGGAAACTTATCTGGAGGGAGAGCTCCGCGGAAAGTGGGAGGAATGGAGAGCAGACTGGTGCTGGATTGTCGAGGAGAACCCGCAGCCGTTTACCGCTCAGCGCCAAGCCCCAGTAGCGCGCGGCAACGATTGGAGCAGCGTGGCCCCGGAAGATGATAGGCTGAAGATTGCCATCACCCGGATCCTACGCCTCAGGCTTGCCGGGCTCACTGCAGGCGCCGTTGGCGCAGATTTCCTTCGCCGCCGCATCGCCCCCCTGCAGGAGAGGAGGAGACCCGCCTGGGAGTTCGGGGGTGCGGCGGACATCATGAGGCTGCGCCCGGGCCTCAACTTCAACTTCACTGTCTTGGAACTGGACGCGATGCTCAAGGAACTGTTCAAGCACGACCCTCAACATCCCGAGTGGTTCAGGTTGCCGAAGGGTGTTGTTCCGCTGTGCAACAATTCCTCGCTCGACCGCATCCGTGCAATGATGCCGTTGTGCGATTCGCATGGAATTGTCCCAACTTGGCAAGAGCCTGCAGACGACGTCGTGCAGGAATTCTTCGATGGCTTGGTAGAAGTGGCGGTCCGCTCTGATGAGCAGAAAAGCCTCACCCGCGACACCACCGATGCGGAGATGCAGCGCATCGCCACCAGGGCGGAAGAGGCGGCGGCAGCCGCTACCGCGGGCGAGTTTGGATTCACCGTGGAGGAGGCAGAGACAGCAGAGGCGGCAAGCCTTGCCGAGCGAGAGGAGTTTGTCGGTGAGGGAGAGCTTGCCGAGCTTGAAGCCGAGTCGAGCGAGCCCGCCGAGGGTGCGAGCGGCTTGTCGGAGTCCGACTCCTCTTCCTCCTCATCTTCAGATAGCCCGCCGCAAGCAGAGCCCCCAGCTCCACCAAGAAGGCGCCTCCGCAAGGCCGGGGACGTAGCGGGGCGGCAAACGAGTCAACAGCCGCCGCGCCGCGCGACACGCTCCACCGTGACAAGCACTGTTGCTGCAGGAGCGCCTCACGCCGCTGCGGCAACTGGAGCGGGGTCCTCCCGGACCACCGCTTCTGCTCCTGCCGCTGCCCCCGCCAAGCGGTTAAGGGAACCCACTCCTCCGCCTCGTCGCGTCGAAGGTGGGCCGGACTTCGACCTCTCCGCGCTCAGCTCCGACGAGGAAGAAGAAGAGTAAGATCCTTTGCCGTGCTTGTAGTCCTTCAATTCTTGCCGTTTTGTCTTGTATCTGACTTGCTTGACTCTGAACTCATTCTTTTCAGGACTCTGGCCTAGAGAGCGGTGAAGAGAGCCAAGGTCCCGGTGATTGTCATCAAGGACGAACCCACCGCGACAGCCGGGGGAGCGCCCGAAACCACCTTGCCGGACCCGGCAATCATTCCCCAAAGCAGCCCCCAGCGCAGCCCCCAGCGTAAGTATATGGTTACTTCCCGCTGTTAAGCGCGCATGGGTGCTCTTTCTTTGCTGACATCTGACTATTGGTTTGTGTAGGAGCAGAGCAGCCTCACCAGGAGTGCCCGGAAGCCGCCCCCGACGTGCCACCTGCTTCGACTACACCGCCAAGGGATGGTTCCCCGGAGGGGAGCTTTCTCCGACAAGGGAGAAGTCTCTGGCAAGGGAGAGTTCTCCGGCAAGGGACAACACCAGCGACCCCCTGGTGGCGGAGAGCATGACTGCAGAACCCAGCACAGGTAATCCTCTTGCTTGAAAACTTCCCTCGGGTTCTTCTTCTTCTGATTTTCTTTTTGGATATTTGTTTGACTTTTCTCCCTCTTCCGGCCTTCATATCCACCTGTCACGGAGCCGATGGAGACCGAGGTTGCCGGTGAGGAGAACGCGCGCGGCAACACAGACGACGCCGCTGCCACCGAAGAAGCAGCCGACGTTGATGATCCCACTGGCGAAGAGGCTGCCAAAGCTGCCGCCGTAGAAGCCGGTGAGGGGTCTGGCGATCGCACTAACGGCCCTGAGGCCGCAGGAGCGTCAGGCGCTACGCCAACCGCCGATCCCTCCGCCGCTGCCACAGCGCCAGGCTCCGAAGAGCCCCAGCCCGGCGCCTATTTGAAGGCCGGCGATGGCGTCTTCATCAAGCTCCCCTGGGCGTCAAGCTCCAGGGGGCCGGTCGAAGGAGAAACCTTTGATGGAGAGGTGCTCGCCTCCGCTGGGCTGGCGCTGGTTGACGCGCTGAGGAGTAGCAGCGGCGAGTCCGAGGAGGAGCAGCTGCTGCGGAAGCTGGTGTCGCTCTACCGCGCTCGGCAGGCCAAGGTGGAATCCCGAGAAGCGCTTGTCACGCAGGTGGGAGTAGACATTGAGAAGCGCGCGGAGGAGCTCCGGGGTCGCAATCAGGAAGCTCTCCAGTCCCTTTCACAGGAGCGGGCGCAACTCGCCGAGGCGCGGAAAGCCTTCCTCCTCGAGAAGGCCGAAGCTGAAGAGCAACAGCGGCTTGCCGCCGAGGAGCTGTTTGCGCGGGAAGGCGAGTTGGCGCAGCGGAAGGTCAATCTTGACAGCCATGAGGAGGAGCTCGCCGCGCGCAAACATTCGGCGGAGCTCTCAAGGAAGCAGAGGATGCTGCCGCAGCTGCCGAGGCCGCCAAGAAGGAGCTGGAGACGAAGGTGGCGCAGCTGGAGGCCGATCTCAAGGCGAGCGGCGAAGAGCTTGCCGCGCTCAAGCATGAGCGCGAGAAGGACGCCTACACTCTTGGCGAGCTGCAAGGTAGTCTCGCTGAGAAGGGCAAGGAGCTTAGCGCCGTCAAGGACTCCAACGCAGATCTTAAGCTGAAGCTAGATACTTTGACCAAGACGCTGGACGGCGCCAGGGAGCAGGAGGTGGCCTTGAAGGAGGAGATCAAGGCCAACGAGGCGCTGCTGGCGAGTGCTGCTGCCACCCAGAACACTTCTAAGGATAATGTGGAGCACTGGACAGAGGGTCTCGTGGATATTGCCGCAGCCATCGACAGGGAGCTGGCGCAGCTGGGGATGGAGGATTTTGGGTATTCTTCCGATGAGAACCTCCAACCCAGTGCCAAGCTCAGCTTGTTCTTCAAAGGCATGGCGATGGCCCTCCAGCAACTCCAGGAAAGGATCCCAAAGCAGCTGGCCGACGAGTCGCGCACGATCTGCGCCGGAGTTCTTCAAAAGGTGTTGGTGAAGGTCGCCTTCCGCAACCCGGGCCTCAATCTCACCAATGTCCTCAAGAAGCTGCCGCTGGATGCTGATCTGGAAGCGCTCAAGACCCTTGTCGCACCCATTGTGGACAAGGTGAGCGAGATCAAGAGGGTTGTGGGCGATCGCGTAGATTAGGCCGCCCGTTTTCTCCTTTTCTTGCCGCTGCTGGTCATGTTACGAGAACAATCTATTAGAGCTGCGACAAGCTATCTTGTAATATAACTTTAATTTGGGTATCGATTGCTATGTTATTTCCTTTACTTGACTCCTTCCTTTGTATGTTTTTGCCCTACGCTTTTGGGGAACTTGTCGGCGCAGGCACCTTAGCTGCGAGCACTGAGTGCAGGACGTCAGCAGCCTGCTGGCGGTGCCGCAACCGACAAGAAACCTTGTCGCAACTAGTTGCAGCTCACTTAAGTTGTTGAGCGGACTCGAAACAAAGTAAGGGTGCAACTAGCTACGAGTTGGTTCCTCCGCGCACATGTTTTCCATACAAAGCACGGTCGTTCGAGGAAGATAACTTAAAAATTTAAAACTGATTGCTCAAACTTTGGCAACTTAGCTTTTCTGTCGTTGGCTTCCCGGTAAAGCGAAACTTTCTTGAACGATGCCTGGTCCACACCATTATCCTCTCCTTCTCCCCTCGGCAAACTTGTGGGCGAGGGAACCTTCCTTTCTTTGAGAAAGAGAAAGACGAGAAAATAAAGATATGGAGCCTTACGGCTTGTTATTGCTTACCGGGGGTAGGTGCTGCACAAAATGTCAGATAACACATGCAAAAGATAGAAAGCATGCAGTTGACAAGATATGCGGAGCACATGAGCTTTACTTATGCACGGGGTCTGCGCCCGGCTTTGTACAAAGGATTACATGCAACAGCGGCAAGACTTGTACAAAAGGTGGTTGCCGGAACAGGTTCTGGCAACCGCGCCTTACGGGTAAAACTTACGAAGATGCTCAATGTTCCAGGAGTTGCTCACCGGAATGCCATCTTCGGTCTCAAGGCGGACAGCTCCAGGCCTAGTGACTCATTTCACCCGGTAAGGGCCTTCCCACTTCGGCGTTAACTTGTTGGAATTCTTGGTGGACTGAACGCGCCGAAGAACAAGGTCGCCTTCCTCGAGACTTATGGCATTAACTTTGCGGCTATGGTAGCGGCGCAAAGCTTGCTGGTATCGAGCAGCTCGTACAACAGCCTGAAGACGGTCCTCCTCAAGGAGCAGCGCGTCATCTTGTCGCAGCTGCTCTTGCTCAAGCTCATCATAAGCGAGCACTCGAGGTGACCCGTATACGAGTTCCGTGGGGAGAACTGCCTCTGCTCCATAGACTAGAGCAAAAGGTGTCTGGTCAGTGGCTCGATTTGGCGTCGTCCTGATCGACCAAAGAACCACCGGCAGCTCCTCAATCCAGTTCTTCCCGCACTTGCGCAGCCTGTCGAAAGTCCTGGTCTTGAGCCCGCGCAGCACTTCAGCATTTGCCCTCTCCGCTTGACCATTGCTTCTTGGATGAGCAACAGAAGCGAAGCAGACCTTGGCGCCAAGATCTTGGACGTACTGCATGAAGGTGCGGCTCGTGAATTGCGTGCCGTTGTCGGTGATGATCCTATTAGGGATCCCGAAACGGCAAACAATCGACCTGAAGAACTTGACTGCTGACTGTGCTGTCACCTTCCTCACTGCTTCCACTTCCGGCCACTTTGTGAACTTGTCGATTTCAACGTACAAGTACTCAAAGCCCCCGATAGCTCGGGGAAAGGGGCCGAGGATGTCGAGCCCCCAGACCGAAAATGGCCAGGATAAAGGGATCGTCTGGAGAGCTTAAGCTGGCTGGTGTATCTGCTTGGAATGGAACTGGCACGCTTCACACTTGGTTACTTGTGCCGTTGCATCCTGGAGGGCTGTCGGCCAAAAGAAACCTTGCCGGAACGCTTTGCGGCAAGTGCTCTTGCGCCAATGTGGTGACCACATATGCCTCCATGTATCTCTGCCAACAGCTTTTGTCCGTCTTCCCGGTGAATACACTTCAATTTCACACCGTTGAGTCTTCTTCTGTACAATGTGTTGTCGACAAACTGGTACATACTTGACTGCCGGGCTACTCTTTCTGCTTCTTCTTGCTCTTCGGGAAGTTCTCCTGCCTGAAGGAAACGGACAATCTACTGTGCCCATGCTGGAGCTTGCGGCTCGGCAACAAGGACTAAAGGCACATATGCTGCTGCGGGAACATCCGCTTCTACGGCGAGAACCAGCGGCTCAGCCGGAGCTTGATGTTCCCCGGCAAGCTTGCCGGAGCAAAACTTGTCGGGAGCGTCTGCTTCAATGGAACAAACCCTAGGGCTTGCCGGAGCAGACTGCTCCTCAGCACTCTTGGTGTTGATCTTGGGGACCTTCTTAGCGACGGCCTCGGGGAGCTCTGCCGGAAAATAGTCACCAGAAATCAACTTCCTCTTCTTGCTCTGTCCAGTTGATGGCGTTACAGACGGTTGAGTCAGTTTGAGCACAAAGATCCCTGGTTCCACAGGTAACTTAAGTGCTGCGCACTTTGACAGGCCATCGGCGATGTCGTTCTGAGCTCTTGGAACATGTTCCATCTGTAGGCCGTCAAAGTGCTCTTCTAACTTTCTCACTTCATCAATGTAAGCTTCCATCAATGGACTCTGATAATTCTTATTCACTTGGCGGACGACAAGCTGCGAGTCACCCCTGACAATGAGCTTCTTGATCCCAAGGTCTGCTGCGATCCTGAGACCGGCAAGCAAACCTTCATACTCTGCGGTATTGTTCGTCGCTTGCTCCTTGGGAAAGTGCATCTAGACGACGTACTTTAGGTGCTCTCCGGTGGGCGCAACAAGTAGCACGCCCGCACCGGCGCCTTGCAGCGAGAAGGCACCATCAAAGTACATCAGCCACTCTTTACTTGCTTCCTTGACGGGGATGCTCGTTTCTGGAATTTCTTCATCTGGTGTTGGCGTCCATTCTGCTATGAATTCTGCCAATGCTCTGCTCTGGATAGTTGAAGTGCTTTCAAACTTGAGGCCAAAGCTTGACAGTTCCAGTGCCCACTCGACAATCCTTCCTGTTGCTTCTGGATTCTGCAGTATCCTCTTCAGCGGAAAACGAGTGACAACTGTGATCTCATGTGCTTGGAAGTAATGGCGCAGCTTTCTCGAGACCATGAGAAGACTGAAAAGCAATTTCTGCACACCAGAGTACCTTGACCTAGCCCCCTGCAGAAGGGAACTGACAAAGTAAACTGGGCGCTGCACCATTCTCTTCTGTATCGCATCGCGCGCCTGTGCAGATCTATCTTTGCGGGACCAGAGCTTGTCGGTGAAGCCCCCTGCTTGTCGCTGGATGCATCTGCCGTGGTTGCTGGCTCATCATCCTCCTCCCGCTCCGATACTAACGCAGCACTAACCACGTGATTGGTTGCCTCTATATACAACATCAACTTCTCTTGTGGCTTAGGTGTGACAAGTGTTGGAGTGGAGGACAGGTATCTCTTTAAGTCCTGCAGCGCAGCCTCCGCTTCCGGAGTCCATTTCATTGGACCTGCCTTTTTCAATATTTTGAAAAACGGCAGGGCGCGCTCAGCAGACCTAGAGATAAACCTGCTGAGAGCAGCCACGCAACCGGCAAGTCTTCGTACATCCTTGACGCGCTTTGGTGCTTCAATCTGCTCAATGGCCTTGTTCTTGTCGGGATTGGCTTCAATTCCCCGCTGAGACACGAAGAACCCGAGAAGCTTGCCGGAGGGGACTCCAAACACACACTTCTCGGGGTTAAGCTTGAGGTTGATCTTGTGCAGATTTGCAAACGTTTTGTCTAAATCCTGAATCAGAGTTGCACTGTCCTTGCTCTTGACCACTATGTCATCCATGTAGGCTTCCACATTTCTGTGCATTTGTGGCTCAAAAGCGTCATGGACTACCCTTGCAAATGTTGAACCAGCAATCTTTAAACCGAAAGGCACCCGTATGAAACAGTATGTGCCACATGGAGTGATGAATGCAGTCTTCTCCTCATCCTCTTCTGCCATGAAGATCTGATGGTATCCTGAATATGTGTCAAGAAATGAAAGCAAGTCACATCCGGCCGTGGAGTCAACAATCTGGTCAATGCGCGGTAAGGGAAATGGGTCTTTGGGACAAGCTTTATTGACATCGGTAAAGTCGATACAAAGCCTCCATTTCCCGTTTGCCTTGCGCACGACTACAGGATTGGACAACCACGTAGGACGGAGCACTACTCTGACAAGGCCTGCTGCTTCCAACTTCTTGATTTCTTTTGCTATGAATTCTTGGCGCTCCACAGCTTGTTTCCTGACCTTCTGCTTGATGGGCCGTGCATGAGGACAGACGGCAAGATGGTGCTCGATTACTTTCCTGGGAACACCGGGGATGTCAGACGGTTGCCATGCAAACACGTCGACGTTCGCCCGCAGGAAAGCAACGAGCGCGCTTTCCTATTTAGGGTCGAGAGTGGCCCTGATGGTGAAGGTACCACCAGTGCCGTCCTCCTTGGCGGACACCTTCTTGGTCTCTGGTGGAGCTGCCATTGTCTTCTTATGCTTGCCGGTGGAGCTCGATGGTGCGTCCTCGACGGTAGCGCAACACTCCGAAGTGGTGCGCTTGCCGGAGTGGGCATCAGAACTCTTGCCGGACTTGGCCTTCTTCTTCCCCCCGGGAGCTTCAGCGGCAAGTGACTTGCGATCTGTTGCAGCTGCTGCTTCCCGGTAGATCTTGTCGGCGCAGATAAGAGCATCCTTCTTGTCGCCAGGGACAGAGATGACACTTATCGGGCCTGGCATCTTCAGCATGTTGTATGCATAGTGAGAGGCTGCCATGAATTTGGCGAGTGCTGAACGGCCGAGTATCCCATTGTAAGGCAATGGAAAGTTAGCAACGTCAAAAGTGACCCTCTCAGTCCTGAAGTTCAACTCGCTGCCAAATGTCACCGGCAACGTGATCTTTCCCTTCGGCTTGCTCCTTCCCGGATTGATTCCTTGGAATGTGCCGGTCTCTTCGAGCTCGCTGTTAGGGATCTGGAGTTTCTGGAGTACCGCGGAGGAGATCAGGTTCAAGCCGGCCCCGCCGTCAACTAGCATCTTAGTGACCTTGAGGTTGCGGATAGTTGGTGAAACCAACATCGGCAAGCACCCGACCGCAGTTATGCGATCAGGGTGGTCCTCAATATCAAAGATGATATGCGTGCTGGACCATTTCAGAGGCTTGCATGACTCGACGGGTGGTTCTGCCGCATTGACTTCCCGCACCCACTGCTTGAGCTGGCGGTGTGAAGTATGCAGAGAAGCACCACCGTCAATGCACAGGACCTCTGTGGCTTTCTGGAACTCCTGCTCATCGGCCTCGTCATCATCCATATCTTCATCGTCGTCGTCATCTGCATCCTTGTCGCGGCCGCGGGGAGGTCTATCTCCTTGCCGCTATTTGGCCTTGCCGCGGCGTCCTCCCCGGCCGGGACGTTTCTTGCCGGATCCTCCAGTACCTTCTTGGGCCTTCTCCTTGTCGCGTCGCTCGTATTTAGCCTTTTGCTGCTCGACAAGCTACTCGACTTTCTTGCAGCTCTGGATGTCATGGCCCTTGGTGCGGTGGATCTTGCAGTACTGCTTGTTGGTGCCGTCCTGCTTGTCAGCGACCGCCACAGCCTGGCAGTTGGTAGCTCCGGCTTTCTGGGCGTCACCTCCGTTGCCGGACTGCTCAACAACTAGCACATCTTTGCCTTTCTTCTTCCTGTTGTTCCGCCGCCGGTTTTTCCTTGCCGGGGCAGCATCCTCGCTGTCAGATCCTCCTGCTCCTGTATTCTCTCCGGGGAGTTTCCTCCCTTCCTCAGCATGTGCACACTTGTCGGCCAGGGCATATAGCTCACTGACGTCTCTGATCTTGCACATCGCCATCTCCTCCCGCATCCTGCGGTTTCGCACGTTCTGATGGAACGCGCTGATGACCGCGGCAGGGTGGACATCTGGGATGTTGTCCTATACACGGCTGAATCTCTGAATGTACTTGCGCAGGGGCTCTCCTTCCTTCTGGGCGAGCAGGTGAAGGTCGCTCTCTTGGCCATGAGGTTTGTGGCCGCCTGTAAAGGCGCCGACAAACTGATGGCATAGGTCTGCCCAGGAGGATATGGAGTTGTCCGGCAAGTGCATGAGCCAGGACCTGACATTGGGCTTGAGCACCAGCGGGAAGTAGTTGGCAAGGATCTTGTCGTCCCGCCCCCAGCAGCTTGCACCACGATGGTGTAGATGCTGAGGAACTCCGACGGATGCGACTTGCCGTCGTACTTTTCTGGTACGTTTGGCTTGAAATTCTTCGTGCTGGGCCACTGGACTGGCCGCAGCTCACGAGTGAACGCAGGACAACCTACCACGTACGGCAAGTCGCCTGGTTCCCCTGGCGCATGCATGTCGACAGAGGGCCCAGCGCGCTGGTCCGATTGACGCCGCGCTTCTCTTCGGCGCTCGATGCGAGTACGAGCGTCTTCTTGCTGTCGTTCGTGAAGAACTTGGCGCTGATCGCGACGAGCTCGTGGATCTGATGACGCGGTGGAGTCGTTGTCGAGGTAGACCCGGCGAGTCGGCGATCTTGTCCTTCAGGGTGGAGAGTGCACGGTGGTTGCACCCCCACCGGTTTTGTCGCCATCGGCTCGTGCCTGGCAGTCTTGCCGCGGCTGCGATGTACTCGGCTGCCGTGGAGTGTCGCCGTTGACGAAGCCGATGAGACTCTGAATGGTGGCCCTCCATTCGTCGATCTTGTCTGCCATTGGAGGGTAATCCAGGAGCAGTTGAGCTCGCGCTAAAGCTTCTGCTGGAGTGGTGGGTGGTAGTGGAGAACGGTGCGAGGAGCGGGATATGCTCGGACTTCTAACTATGTTAGAAGGAGCACTATCCCGTCTAGGCGACCGTGTCTTGCTCGTGCTAGCATGTTGGCGTGCATGCTGGTCTTGAGCACCCCGAGATCCACCGGCTCGATCTTGGTCCAAAGAACGTATGGTACCGCGAGTACCATGACGCTGTTGGTCCCGCGCCTCCTGGGATGGGCACGGCGCATGTACGGACGCCGAAGTCTGCGCAGCCTTGTCCTTGGACCTGGCAGCACCGTGAGCTCCCTCGTCGACGCCCGTTCTTCCACTGGCATCTACCCCACCACCCGTTCAGTGGTGGTGGGATCGACGTGGACGAAGCAGCCACCTCCGAAGCCTTCTTCTTCGGTGGCATGTCGATGAAGATGATGAAGATCTAGCTCGTGTGAACGCCGGATCAGGTTCACACAGCCTTGATGCCCCCTACCTGGCGCGCCAAAGATGTCATGGGTAGGCTGACCCACGGACACCTATGGGACCGGCGGACCGAGCCCGTTTCGGTTCGGCGGGGAGTGGAGATCGCACGAAGAGCGGATCGAGGCGAAGCACACGAGCGGTTTACCCAGCTTCGGAGCTCTCCGGAGAGATAATACTCCTACTGCTGCATGTCTGAGTGTATTGAGTTCTTGCTCGGGAGCGCTGGGTGCTACAGTACACACTAGCTGCTAACGAGACCAAGCGTGAGTGTTTTCTGGCTTCGAACCCCCCTCTACGTTGCGCATGGGCCTCCTTTTATATGCTAAAGGGGTCACCGACAGGTGGCAACGTAGACAAGGGTAAAAATGAAAAAGTGTTGTGGTTGGTACAACTACCTATACAGTGTATCATACCTAACCCTGACGGCAGGGGACAAAGGCATTAAATGCCCGTCTGCGTCGCCCAAACAGTGCAAAAAGGGACCGTCAGGGACACCACCGCTTGCCATGATGGCAATCTTGTCAGCGTCGCTTGCCACCTCGCACCGCTGGCTGCACAGCTTCTTGCCACGCGCGCCTAGAAAGGTCCCAGGGCGACACGTTGGTGGATGTGCTGGAGCGCGGGTACAGGGTGGTAGCTTGCCGCGGCAAGCGCCTTGTCGCGGTCGTTGTCTTGTCGCGTCCGGAAGCTTGTCGCTCACCGGGCCTCGCCGGGACGCGTGGCGCGTCGCGGCAAGTCCTTTAAGATGCCTTGGTTGGCCTTCCCGGCAAGCTCCTCTTGCCGGGGTCTTGTCTTCTTGGCTTGAATACTTTGTTCTTGAGTGGCTCCAAAGGAACCACGGAGGGCCTTGGCGGTCACCCGGCAAGCCTTGCCGCGGGGTGCTGCGACTGCCCGTGCACAAGTTCGGGATACTAGGGTACCCCTACTCTAGTACACCGACATCATCTAAACAATTTTGTTGATTTGTGTGATATGCTAAAGAAGAAAGATATGGATAACGATATTGTCAAATTGAAGTTATTTCCGTTTTCACTTAGAGATCGTGCTAAAGTTTTGTTTTCGTCTTTGCCTAAAAATAGTATTGATTCTTGGAGCAAGTGCAAAGATGCTTTTATCTCTAAGTATATTCCTCCCGCTAAGATCATCACTCTTAGGAACGATATTATGAATTTTAAACAACTTGATCATGAGCATGTTGCCCAATCTTGGGGAAGAATGAAATTGATGCTTCGCAATTGCCCTACTCATGGTTTGAATTTATGGATGATCATACAAAAATTTTATGCCGGTTTGAACTTTGCTTCTAGAAATCTCTTAGATTCGGCCGCGGGAGGCACCTTTATGGAAACCACGTTAGGAGATGCTACAAAATTGCTTAATAATATTATGGCTAATTATTCTCAATGGCATACCGAAAGATCTTCTAGTAAAAAAGTGCATGCTATAGAAGAAACTAATGTTTCGAGTGGAAAGATGGATGAACTTATGAAGATGTTTGCTACTAAAAATACTCCTCTTGATCCCAATGATATGCCTTTGTCTTCCTTGATTGAGAATAATAATGAATCTATTGATGTGAATTTTGTTGGTAGGAATAGTTTTGGAAACAACGCTTATAGAGGAAATTTTAATGCTAGACCATTCCCTAGTAATCCCTCTACTAATTATGGAAATTCCTACAATAATTCTTATGGTAATTTTAATAATATGCCCTCTGATTTTGAGAATAGTGTGAAAGAATTTATGATTTCTCTTAAGAATTTTAATGCTTTGCTTGAAGAAAAATTGCTCAAAGTTGATGATTTGGCTAGGAACGTTGATAGACTTTCGCTTAATGTTAATTCTCTTAAACTTGGATCTTCTTCTCCTAAGCATGATATCAATGAGTCTCTCAAAGTAATGAGAATTTCCATTGACGAGTGCAAGGAAAGAATCGGTAGATTGCGTGCTAAAAAAGAAAGCTTTATAAAAGCGTGTTCTTCTAGTCTTCATGAAAATAATGATGAGGATCTTAAAGTTATTGATGCGTCTCCGATTAGATCTATGTTTTGCAATATGAATTTTGATGATTATGGGAGTGATGATGAATCAACTTTACCTAGAAGGCGTCCCAAAAATTCGGAGTCTTTAGATCTTGATGTTAAATTTGGTAAAAGTGAGATAGGAGAATCCTCAACTTCTAATAATATTGAACCTACTATCTCGGATTTCAAGGAATTTGATTATGATAGTTGCTCTTTAAAAGGTTGTATTTCCTTGTTGCAATCCGTTGTTAGTTCTCCTCATGCTTATAGTCAAAACAAAGCTTTTACCAAACATATTGTTGATGCCATGATACAATCTTATAATGAAAAACTTAATTTGGAAGTTTCTATACCTAGAAAACTTAATGATGAGTGGGAACCTACTATAAAGATTAAAATTAATGATTATGAGTGTTTTGCTTTGTGTGATTTGGGTGCTACTGTTTCCACAATTCCGAAAACTTTATGTGATATTCTAGGTTTCCACGATCTTGATGATTGCTCTTTAAATTTTCACCTTGCGGATTCCACCATTAAAAAGCCTATGGGAAGGATCAATGATGTTCTTATCGTTGCAAATAGAAATTTGGTGCCCGTAGATTTTATCATTCTTGATATAGATTGCAATCTTTCTTGCCCTATTATTCTTGGTAGATCTTTCCTTAGAACGATTGGTGCGATTATTGATATGAAGGAAGGGAATATTAGATTCCAATTTCCTTTAAAGAAAGGCATGAAGCACTTTCCAAGAAAGAATGTCAAATTACCTTATGAATCTATCATGCGTGCTACTTATGAATTTAGTGCCAAAGATGGCACTCGTTAGATCTATCCTTGTTTTTATGCCTAGCTAGGGGCGTTAAACAATAGCGCTAGTTGGGAGGCAACCCAATTTTCTTTATGTTTTTTGTTTTGGCTCCTGTTTAGTAATAAATCTTGCGTCTACCTTATGTTTAGATGTGTTTTTATCTTTTAATTAGTGTTTGTGCCAAGTAGAACCTATAGGATAACCTACGATGATAGTTGATTTGATTCTGCTGAAAAACAGAAACTTTTCGCGCACGAATATAATTTTGTTAAATCACAGGAACATGCTTTTGCGTTGATTATTTTTTGCTTTTGTTCAATAATCAATTTTCCAGGACTTCCTATTTTTGTAGGATTTTTAGAGTTCCAGAAGTTTGCGTTAGTTACAGATTGCTACAGACTGTTCTGTTTCGGACAGATTCTATTTTTCGTGTGTTGTTTGCTATTTTCAATGCATCTATAGCTAGTAATTCAGTCTATGAACTATAAATAAGTTGGAATACAGTAGGTTTAACACCAAAATAAATAAAGAATGAGTTCATTGCAGTACCTTATGTGGTGGTTTTGTTTTCTTTCACTAACGGAGCTTATAAGATTTCCTGTTGAGTTTTGTGTTGTGAAGTTTTCAAGTTTTGGGTAAATCTTTTATGGAATATGGAATAAGGAGTGGCAAGAGCCTAAGCTTGGGGATTCCCAAGGCACCCCAAGATATTCAAGGATAGCCAAAAGCCTAAGCGAGGGGATGCCCCGGGAAGGCATCCTCTCTTTCGTCTTCGTTCAGTGGTAACTTTACTTGGAGCTATATTTTTATTCGCCACATGATATGTGTTTTGCTTGGAGTATCGTGTATTATATTAGTCTTTGCTTTTTAGTTTACCACAATCATCCTTGCTGTACACACCTTTTGGGATAAGCCTATTTGATTAGAATTTGCTAGAATACTCTATGTGCTTCACTTATATCTTTTGAGCTTGATAGTTTTTGCTCTAGTGTTTCACTTATATTTTTTAGAGCACGGTGGTGTCTTAATTTTGAAGAAATTGCTAGTCTCTCATGCTTCACTTAAATTATTTTGGGAGTCTTTTAGAACTGCATGGTATTTGCATTGATCATAAAGGTGGTCCTAGAATGATGAGCATCCAAGTTGGGTATAATAAAAACTATCATAGAAAGTGAATTGGATGCTATGATCAATTTGATGCTTGATAATTTTTTTGAGATATGGAGGTAGTAATATTGAAGTCATGCTAGTTGGGTGATTATGAATTTAAAGAATGCTTGTGTTGAAGCTTGTGATCCCCGTAGCATGCACGTATGGTGAACCGCTTTGTGATGAAGTTGGAGCACAATTTTATTTATTGATTGTCTTCCTTATGAGTGGCGGTCGGGGACGAGCGATGGTCTTTTTCCTACCAATCTATCCCCCTAGGAGCATGCGCATAGTGCTTTGGTTTTTGATGACTTCTATATTTTTGCAACAAGTATATGAGTTCTTTTGATTAATGTTGAGTCCATGGATTATACGCACTCTTTCACCCTTCCACCATTGCTAGCCTCTCTTGTACCACGCTACTTTCGCCGGTACCATACACCCACCATCTACCTTCCTCAAAATAGCCACCATACCTACCTATTATGGCATTTCCATATCCATTCCCAGATATATTGCCATGCAACTTTCCACCGTTCCGTTCATATGACACGCATTACTTTTGTCATATTGCTTTTTGCATGATCATGTAGTTGACATCGTATTTGTGGCAAGGCCACTTTCATAATTTTCATACATGTCGCTCTTGATTCATTGCATATCCCGGAACACCGCCGGAGGCATTCATATAGAGTCATATCTTGTTCTTGCTTTGAGCTGTAAATCCATAAAAGTGTGATGATCTTCATTATTAGAGCATTGTCCTAGTGAGGAAAGGATGATGAAGGCTATGATTCCCCCACAAGTCGGGATGAGACCTCGGACTTTACAAAAAGAAAAGAAAAGAAAAAAAGAGAAAGGCCAAAAAGAAAAAAAAAGGCCAAAGAAAAAAAAGAAAAATAATAATAATAATAATAATAAAATGAGAGAAAAAGAGAGAAGGTACAATGCTGCTATCTCATTTTCCTCACTTGTGCTTCAAACTAGCACCATGATCTTCATGATAGAGAGTCTCATATGTTGTCACTTTCATATACTAGTGGGAATTTTTCATTATAGAACTTGGCTTGTATATTCCAATGATGGGCTTCCTCAAAAGTGCCCTAGGTCTTCGTGAGCAAGCAAGTAGGATGCAGCCCACTTAGTTTCTTTTATTGAGCTTTCATATATTTATAGCTCTAGTGCATCCGTTGCATGGCAATCCCTACTCACTCACATTGATATCTATTAATGGGCATCTCCATAGCCCGTTGATACGCCTAGTTGATGTGAGACTATCTTCTCCTTTGTTGTCTTCTCCACAACCACCATTCTATTCCACATATAGTGCTATGTCCATGGCTCACGCTCATGTATTGCGTGAAAGTTGAAGAAGTTTGAGATTATTAAAGTATGAAACAATTGCTTGGCTTGTCATCGGGGTTGTGCATGATTAAATAATTTGTGTGATGAAGATAGAGCATAGCCAGACTATATGATTTTGTAGGGATAACTTCCTTTAGCCATGTTATTTTGAGAAGACATGATTACTTTGATTAGTATGCTTGAAGTATTACTATTTCTTATGTCAATATGAACTTTTATTTTGTATTCATTTGGATCTGAACATTCATGCCACAATAAAGAAAATTACATTATGAATTATGCTAGGTAGCATTCCACATAAAAAATTCTCTTTTTATCATTTACCTACTCGAGGACAAGCAGGAATTAAGCTTGGGGAATCTTGATACGTCTCCAATGTATCTATAATTTTTGATTGTTCCATGCTATTATATTATCCCTTTTGGATGTTTATGGGCTTTATTTTACACATTTATTTCATTTTTGGGACTAACCTACTAACCGGAGGCCCAGCCCATATTGCTGTTTTTTTGCCTATTTCAGTATTTCGAAGAAAAGGAATATCAAATGGAGTCCAAACGGAATGAAACCTTCGGGAGAGTGATTTTTGGAACAAACGTGATCCGGAGAGCTTGGAGTGCAAGTCCAGAAGCTTCTGAGGGCCCCACGAGATAGTGCCCCCCCTATAGGGCGCGCCCCCTGTCTCGTGGGCCCCGCGGGCAGCCATCGACGTACTTCTTCCTCCTATATACACCTACGTACCCCGAAAACATCCAGGAGCACCACGAAACACAATTTCCACCGCCGTAACCTCCTGTATCCGTGAGATCCCATCTTGGAGCCTTCGCCGGCACTCTGCCGGAGGGGAATCAACCATGGAGGGCCTCTAAATCAACATCCTTGCCCCTCCGATGAGTTGTGAGTAGTTTACCACAGACCTACAGGTCCATAGTTATTAGCTAGATGGCTTCTTCTCTCTTTTTGGATCTCAATACAATGTTCTCCCCCTCTCTTGTGGAGATCTATTCGATGTAAACTCTTTTTGCGGTGTGTTTGTCGAGATCCGATGAATTGTGGGTTTATGATCAAGTTTATCTATGAATAATATTTGAATCTTCTCTGAATTCTTTTATGTATGATTGAGTTATCTTTGCAAGTCTCTTCGAATTATCAGTTTGGTTTGGCCTACTAGATTGGTCTTTCCTGCCATGGGAGAAGTGCTTAGATTTGGGTTCAATCTTGCGGTGTTCTTACCCAGTGACAGAAAGGGTTGCAAGACACGTATTGTATTGTTGACATCGAGGATAACAAGATGGGGTTTATATCATATTGCATGTGTTTATCCCTCTACATCATGTCATCTTGCTTAATGCGTTACTCTGTTCTTATGAACTTAATACTCTAGATGCAGGCAGGAGTCAGTTGATGTGTGGAGTAATAGTAGTAGATGCAGGCAGGAGTCGGTCTACTTGTTATGGACGTGATGCCTATATACATGATCATGCCGTCTCATAACTATGCGCTTTTCTATCAATTGCTCGATAGTAATTTGTTCACCCACCGTAATACTTATGCTATCTTGAGAGAAGCCTCTAGTGAAACCTATGGCCCCGGGGTCTATCTCTTATCATATTTGCTTTCAATCTACCTTTAGTTGCATCTTTACGTTTTGCATCTATCTTATAAAATACCAAAAATATATTTGTCTTATCATACTATCTTTATTAGATCTCACTTCCGCAAGTGGCCGTGAAGGGATTGACAACCCCTTTATTGCGTTGGTTGCGAGTTCTCAGTTTGTTTGTGTAGGTGCGTCAGACTTTTTAGGAGCCTCCTACTGGATTGATACCTTGGTTCTCAAAACTGAGGGAAATACTTACGCTACACTTTGCTGCATCACCCGCTCCTCTTCGAGGGAAAACAACGCAAGCTCAAGACGTAGCTAGAAGGATTTCTAGCGCCGTTGTCGGGGAGGTCTTCGTTCAAGTCACGACATACCAAGTACCCATCACAAACCCATCTCCCTTGCATTTACATTATTTGCCATTTGCCTCTCGTTTTCCTCTCCCCCACTTCACCCTTGCCGTTTTATTCGCCCTCTTTTTCCCAATCTCCTCCTTTCTTTTCGCTTGCCGTTTTTCTATTTGCTTGTCTGTTGGATTACTTGTTGCCATGGCGCAAGATAATACCAAATTGTGTGATTTCTCGAATACCAATAATAATGATTTCCTCAGTACTCCGATTGCTCCTCTTAATGATGTTGAGTCTTGTGAAATCAATACCGTTTTGCTGAATCTTGTTATGAAAGATCAATTCGCCGGCCTTCCTAGTGAAGATGCCGCTACTCATCCAAACAATTTTGTTGATCTGTGTGATATGCAAAAGAAGAAAGATACGGATAACAATATTGCCAAATTGAAGTTATTTCCATTTTCAGTTAGAGATCGTGCTAAAGTTTGGTTTTCGTCTTTGCCTAAAAATAGTATTGATTCTTGGAACAAGTGCAAAGATGCTTTTATCTCTAAGTATTTTCCTCCCGCTAAGATCATCACTCTTAGGAACCATATTATGAATATCAAACAACTTGATCATGAGCATGTTGCCCAATCTTGGGAAAGAATGAAATTGATGCTTTGCAATTGCCCTACTCATGGTTTGAATTTATGGATGATCATACAAAATTTTTATGCCGGTTTGAACTTTGCTTCTAGAAATCTCTTAGATTCAGCCGCGGGAGGCACCTTTATGGAAATCACGTTAGGAGATGCTACAAAATTGCTTGATAATATTATGGCTAATTATTCTCAATGGCACACCAAAAGATCTTCTAGTAAAAAAGTGCATGCTATAGAAGAAATTAATGTTTTGAGTGGAAAGATGGATGAACTTATGAAGATGTTTGCTACTAAAAACACTCCTCTTGATCCCAATGATATGCCTTTGTCTTCCTTGATTGAGAATAATAATGAATCTATGGATGTGAATTTTGTTGGTAGGAATAGTTTTGGAAACAACGCTTATAGAGGAAATTTTAATGCTAGACCGTTCCCTAGTAATTCCTCTACTAATTAAGGAAATTCCTACAATAATTCTTATGGTAATTTTAATAAGATGCCCTCTGATTTTGAGAATAGTGTGAAAGAATTTATGATTTCTCTAAAGAATTTTAATGCTTTGCTTGAAGAAAAATTTCTCAAAGTTGATGATTTGGCTAGGAACGTTGATAGACTTTCGCTTGATGTTAGTTCTCTTAAACTTGGATCTTCTTCTCCTAAGCATGATATCAATGAGTCTCTCAAAGTAATGAGAATTTCCATTGACGAGTGCAAGGAAATAACCGCTAGATTGCGTGCTAAAAAAGAAAGCTTTATAAAAGCGTGTTCTTCTAGTCTTCATGAAAATAATGATGAGGATCTTAAAGTTATTGATGCGTCTCTGATTAGATCTATGTTTTGCAATATGAATTTTGATGATTATGGGAGTGATGATGAATCAACTTTGCCTAGAAGGTGTCCCAAAAATTCGGAGTCTTTAGATCTTGATGTTAAATTTGGTAAAAGTGAGATTGGAGAATCCTCAACTTCTAATAATATTGAACCTACTATCTCGGATTTCAAGGAATTTGATTATGATAATTGCTCTTTAAAAGGTTGTATTTCCTTGTTGCAATCCGTTGTTAGTTCTCCTCATGCTTATAGTCAAAACAAAGCTTTTACCAAACATATTGTTGATGCCTTGATGCAATCTTATGATGAAAAACTTAATTTGGAAGTTTCTATACCTAGAGAACTTAATGATGAGTGGGAAACTACTATAAAGATTAAAATTAAAGATTATGAGTGCTTTGCTTTGTGTGATTTGGGTGCTAGTGTTTCCATGATTCCGAAAACTTTATGTGATATTCTAGGTTTCCACGATCTTGATGATTGCTCTTTAAATTTGCACCTTGCGGATTCCACCATTAAAAAACCTATGGGAAGGATAAATGATGTTCTTATCGTTGCAAATAGAAATTTGGTGCCCGTAGATTTTATCGTTCTTGATATAGATTGCAATCTTTCTTGCCCTATTATTCTTGGTAGACCTTTCCTTAGAACGATTGGTGCGATTATTGATATGAAGGAAGGGAATATTAGATTCTAATTTCCTTTAAAGAAAGGCATGGAGCACTTTCCAAGAAAGAAAGTCAAATTACCTTATGAATCTATCATGTGTGCTACTTATGAATTTAGTGCCAAAGATGGCACTCGTTAGATCTATCCTTTTTTATGCCTAGCTAGGGGCGTTAAACAATAGCGCTAGTTGGGAGGCAACCCAATTTTCTTTATGTTTTTTGTTTTTGCTCCTGTTTAGTAATAAATCTTGCATCTACCTTATGTTTAGATGTGTTTTTATCTTTTAATTAGTGTTTGTGCCAAGTAGAACCTATGGGATAACCTACGATGATAGTTGATTTGATTCTGCTGAAAAACAGAAACTTTGCACGCACGTATATAATTTTATTAAATCACAGGAACATGCTTTTGCGTTGATTCTTTTTTGCTTCTGTTCAATAACAATTTGTCCAGGAATTTCTATTTGTGTAGGATTTTTAGAGTTCCAGAAGTTTGCATTAGTTACAGATTGCTACAGACTATTCTATTTTTGCCAGATTCTGTTTTTCGTGTGTTGTTTGCTTATTTCAATGCATCTATGGCTAGTAATTCAGTCTATGAACCATAAAGAAGTTGGAATACAGTAGGTTTAACACCAAAATAAATAAAGAATGAGTTCATTGCAGTACCTTATGTGGTGGTTTGGTTTTATTTCACTAACGGAGCTTATAAGATTTCTTGTTGAGTTTTGTGTTGTGAAGTTTTCAAGTTTTGGGTAAAGCTTTTATGGACTGTGGAATAAGGAGTGGCAAGAGCCTAAGCTTGGGGATGCACATGGCACCCCAAGATATTCAAGGATAGCCAAAAGCCTAAGCTTGGGGATGCCCCGGGAAGGCATCCCCTCTTTCGTCTTCGTTCATTGGTAACTTTACTTGGAGCTATATTTTTATTCGCCACATGATATGTGTTTTGCTTGGAGCGTTGTGTATTATATTAGTCTTTGCTTTTTAGTTTACCACAATCATCCTTGCTGTACACACCTTTTGGTAGAAGCCTATTTGATTAGAATTTGCTAGAATACTCTATGTGCTTCACTTATATCTTTTGAGCTTGATAGTTTTTGCTCTAGTGCTTCACTTATATTTTTTAGAGCACGGTGGTGTCTTAATTTTGAAGAAATTGCTAGTCTCTCATGCTTCACTTATATTATTTTGAGAGTCTTTTAGAACAGCATGGTATTTGCTTTGATCATAAAGTTGGTCCTAGAATGCTGAGCATCCAAGTTGGGTATAATAAAAACTATCATAGAAAGTGAATTGGATGCTATGATCAATTTGATGCTTGATAATTGTTTTGAGATATGGAGGTAGTAATATTAAAGTCATGCTAGTTGGGTGATTACGAATTTAAAGAATGCTTGTGTTGAAGCTTGTGATTCCCGTAGCATGCACGTATGGTTAACCGCTTTGTGATGAAGTTGGAGCACAATTTTATTTATTGATTGTCTTCCTTATGAGTGGCGGTCGGGGACGAGCGATGGTCTTTTCCTACCAATCTATCCCCCTAGGAGCATGCGCGTAGTGCTTTGGTTTTTGATGACTTCTAAATTTTTGCAACAAGTATATGAGTTCTTTTCATTAATGTTGAGTCCATGGATTATACGCACTCTTTCACCCTTCCACCATTTCTAGCCTCCCTTGTACCATGCAACTTTCGCCGGTACCATACACCCACCATCTACCTTCCTCAAAACAGCCACCATACCTACCTATTATGGCATTTCCATAGACATTCCGAGATATATTGCCATGCAACTTTCCATCGTTCCATTCATATGACACGCATTACTTTTGTCATATTGCTTTTTGCATGATCATGTAGTTGACATCGTATTTGTGGCAAGGCCACTTTCATAAATTTCATACATGTCGCTCTTGATTCATTGCATATCCCAGTACACCGCCGGAGGCATTCATATAGAGTCATATCTTGTTCTAACTTTGAGTCGTAAATCCATAAAAGTGTGATGATGTTCATTATTAGAGCATTGTCATAGTGAGGAAAGGATGATGAAAGCTATGATTCCCCCACAAGTCGGGATGAGACTTCTGACTTTACAAAAAGAAAAAAAGAAAGAAAAAAGTGAAAGGCCAAAAAGAAAAAAAAGGAAGGCCAAAGAAAAAAAGAAAAAAAAGAAAAAAAGAAAATAATAATATTAAAATGAGAGAAAAAGAGAGAAGGGACAATGCTACTATCTCTTTTCCGCACTTGTGCTTCAAAATAACACCATGATCTTCATGATAGAGAGTCTCATATGTTGTCACTTTCATATACTAGTGGGAATTTTTCATTATAGAACTTGGCTTGTATATTCCAATGATGGGCTTCCTCAAAAGTGTCGTAGGTCTTCGTCAGCAAGCAAGTTGTATGCACCCCACTTAGTTTCTTTTATTGAGCTTTCATATATTTATATCTCTAGTGCATCCGTTGCATGGCAATCCCTACTCACTCACATTGATATCTATTAATGGGCATCTCCATAGCCCGTTGATACGCCTAGTTGATGTGAGACTATCTTCTCCGTTTTTGTCTTCTCCACAACCACCATTCTATTCCACATATAGTGTTATGTCCATGGCTCACGCTCATGTATTGCGTGAAAGTTGAAAAAGTTTGAGATTATTGAAGTATGAAACAATTGCTTGGCTTGTCATCGGGGTTGTGCATGATTAAATACTTTGTGTGATGAAGATAGAGCATAGCCAGACTATATGATTTTGTAGGGATAACTTTCTTTAGCCATGTTATTTTGAGAAGACATGATTACTTTGATTAGTATGCTTGAAGTATTACTATTTCTTATGTCAATATGAACTTTTATTTTGTATTCATTTGGATCTGAACATTCATGCCACAATAAAGAAAATTACATTATGAATTATGCTAGGTAGCATTCCACATAAAAAATTCTCTTTTTATCATTTACCTACTCGAGGACGAGCAGGAATTAAGCTTGGGGATGCTTGATACGTCTCCAACATATCTATAATTTTTGATTGTTCCATGCTATTATATTACCCCTTTTGGATGTTTATGGGCTTTATTTTACACATTTATATCATTTTTGGGACTAACCTACTAACCGGAGGCCCAGCCCATATTGCTGTTTTTTGCCTATGTCAGTATTTCAAAGAAAAGGAATATCAAATGGAGTTCAAACGGAATGAAACCTTCGGGAGCGTGATTTTTGGAACAAACGTGATCTGGAGAGCTTGGAGTGCAAGTCAAGAAGCTTCCGAGGGCCCCACGAGATAGGGGCCGCGCCCCCCTGTAGGGCACGCCCCCCTGTCTCGTGGGCCCCTCGGGCGGCCACCGACGTACTTCTTCCTCCTATATATACCTACGTACCCTGAAAACATCCAGGAGCACCACAAAACACAATTTCCACCGCCGTAACCTTCTGTATCCGCGAGATCCCATCTTGGAGCCTTCACCGACACTCTGCCGGAGGGGGAATCAACCAGGGAGGGCCTCTACATCAACATCCTTGCACCTCCGATGAGTTGTGAGTAGTTTACCACAGACCTACGGGTCCATAGTTATTAGCTAGATGGCTTCTTCTCTCTTTTTGGATCTCAATACAATGTTCTCCCCCTCTCTTGTGGAGATCTATTCGATGTAAACTCTTTTTGCGGTGTGTTTGTCGAGATCCGATGAATTGTGGGTTTATGATCAAGTTTATCTATGAATAATATTTGAATCTTCTCTGAATTCTTTTATGTATGATTGAGTTATCTTTGCAAGTCTCTTCGAATTATCAGTTTGGTTTGGCCTACTAGATTTGTCTTTCTTGCCATGGGAGAAGTGCTTAGATTTGGGTTCAATCTTACGCTGTTCTTACCCAGTGACTGAAAGGGTTGCAAGACACGTATTGTATTGTTGCCATCGAGGATAACAAGATGGGGTTTATAGCATATTGCATGTGTTTATCCCTCTACATCATGTCATCTTGCTTAATGCGTTACTCTATTCTTATGAACTTAATACTCTAGATGCAGGCATGAGTCGGCCGATGTGTGGAGTAATAGTAGTAGATGCAGGCAGGAGTCGGTCTACTTGTTATGGACGTGATGCCTATATACATGATCATGCCTATATAATCTCATAACTATGCGCTTTTCTATCAATTGCTCGACAGTAATTTGTTCACCCACCGTAATACTTATGCTATCTTGAGAGAAGCCTCTAGTGAAACCTATGGCCCCCGGGTCTATCTCTTATCATATTTGCTTTCAATCTACCTTTATTTGCATCTTTACTTTTTGCATCTATCTTATAAAATACCAAAAATATATTTATCTTATCATACTATCTTTATTAGATCTCACTTCCGCAAGTGGCCGTGAAGGGATTGACAACCCCTTTATTGTGTTGGTTGCGAGTTCTCAGTTTGTTTGTGTTGGTGCGTGTGACTTTTGAGGAGCCTCCTACTGGATTAATACCTTGGTTCTCAAAACTGTGGGAAATATTTACGCTACACTTTGCTGCATCACCCTCTCCTCTTCGAGGAAAACCAACGCAAGCTCAAGACGTAGCAGTCTCCGCCCTCCTGAGTTCCATCTGCATCAACCAAGCATCGTCGTCCCCATTGTTGGAGGAGGAGGAAGACATGATGCCTGGCCTTGAAAACTCTAGCAGAAAACAGCTCAAAACGAAAATAGGAGATATTGTCATGGTACGGTGGTCAAAACCTTTGGGAGATCATATAATGAATTTTTACCAGCCAAAAGGAGTATCCCACAAGAAAACGGAGTCCGGAAGGCACACGAGGTGGCCACAAGCCACAGGGGCACGCCTAGGTGGTAAGGCGCGACCCCAAGGCCTGTAGCCTACTCGTGCAATTTTCAAACTACTTTTAATTTTCCTAATTTTTTTAAATATTCCAAAACGGAGTAAAATTGCCATTGGAAAAGTTATGGAGTCGGTTTACTTACCGTGCCACATACCTATTCCTTTTCGGAGTCTGAAATGTTCTGGTAGGTCTCCCTTATGTAATCCTTCGGTGTTATGGTATTAATAATATTGGTTTCAACATTTATGGAAGTACCTGAGATATAATGTTTGATTCTTTGCCCGTTACCACCTTCGGGTTATTGCCTTTAGCGTTGTTAATTTTGATGGCCCCGGAACGATAAACTTCCTCAACAATATAAGGCCCTTCCTATTTAGAGAGAAGCTTTCCTGCAAAAAATTTAAAGGAGAGTTGTATAGCAATACATGGTCACCTACATTAAATTCACGCTTTTGTATCGTTTTGTCATGCCATCTTTTAACTTTTTCTTTAAACAACTTGGCATTCTCATAGGCTTGGGTTCTCCATTCATCAAGTGAGCTAATGTCAAATAATAACCTCTTTTCACCGGCAAGTTTGAAATCATAGTAGAGCTCTTTAATTGCCCAATATGCTTTATGTTATAGTTCAAGAGGAAGTGACATGCTTTTCATAAACCATTTTATATGGAGACATACCAATAGGGTTTTCATAAGCAATCCTATAAGCCCATAATGCATCATCAAGTTTCTTAGACCAATTTTTTCTAGATCTATTAACAGTATTTTGCAAGATCAATTTAATTTCTCTATTGCTTAATTCTTCCTGACCACTAGACTGAGGATGATATGGAGATGCAATTTTATGGTGGACATCATACTTAACAAGCAATTTATAGAAAGCACCATGAATAAAGTGTGAACCACCATCAGTCATTAAATATCTAGGGACTCCAAACCTCAGAAAAATAACTTCTTTAAGCAATTTAATGGAAGTGTTATGGTCAGCACTACTAGTTGGAATAGCTTCTACACACTTAGTAACATAATCAACAACAACCAAAATATGTGTATACTGATAACCCACAAGTATAGGGGATCGCAACAGTTTTCGAGGGTAGACCCAAATTTATTGATTTGACACAAGGTGAGCCAAAGAATATTCTCAAGTATTAGCAGATGAGTTGTCAATTCAACCACACCTGAAAGTCTTAATATCTGCAGCAAAATATTTAGTAGCAAAGTGATCCGTCTCCATCGTATCTATAATTTTTTATTGTTTCATGCAAATATTATACAACTTTCACATATTTTTGGCAACTTTTTATATGATTTATTGGACTAACCTATTGATCCAGTGCCCAGTGCCAGTTCCTGTTTGTTGCATGTTTTTTGTTTCGCAGAAAATCCATATCAAACGAAGTTCAAACATGATAAAGTTTTATGGAGAATTATTTTGGAATATTTATGATTTTTGGGAGGTGGAATCAACGCAAACGGGGGCCCACAGTGACCACAACCCACCAGGGTGCGCTGGCACCCCTTGGCGCGCCCAGGTATCTTGTGCCCTCCTTGAAGGTCGGTTGGGGCCCTTCTTCTGGCCCAAGAAAGATAATTTATGGGAAAAATAGTGTGAAAATTTCAGCGCAATCGGAGTAATGGATCTTCGGGAATTTATGAAACCGTGAAGGGCCAGATGTGGGAACGCAAAACGGGAGGGAACAGAGAGGGAGATCCAATCTCAGAGGGGCTCCCGCCCCGCTACTGCCATGGAGGCCATGGACCAGAGGGGGAACCCTCCTCCCATCCTTGGGGGAGGCCAAGGAATAAGAAGGAGGGGGTATCTCTCCCCCTCTCTCCCGGTGGCACCAGAGTGCCGCCGGGGCTAGGATCGTGATGGCGATCTACATCAACAATCTTGCTACCATCAACACCAACTTTATCCCCCTCTATGCAACGGTGTAACACCCATTCTCCCCGTTGTAATCTCTACTTAAACTTCGTGCTCAACTCCATATATTATTTCCCAATGATATTTGGCTATCCTATGATGTTTAAGTAGATTTGTTTTGTCCTATGGGTTAATCCTGATCTTGGTTGGTATGATTGTATATTTTATTTATGGTGTTGTCCTACAGTGCCCTCCGTCTCACGCAAACGTGAGGGGTCCCCACTGTAGGGTGTTGCAATACGTTCATGATTTTCTTATGGTGGGTTGCGAGAGTGACATAAGCTTAAACCCGAGTAGGTGGGTTGTTGCCTATGGAATAAATAGGATTTGATACTTAATGCTATGGTTGGGTTTCACGACCTTAATGATCTTTAGTAGTTGCGGATGCTTGCTAGGGGTCCTATCTTAAGTGCATATGATCCAAGTAGAGAAAGTATGTTAGCTCATGCTTCTCCCTCATATAAAATTGCAAGAATGATTACCGGTACTTGTTATCAATTGCCTAGGGACAAATGACTTTCTTGTTGGCAAAAGCTATCCACTTTTATTATCTTTCACTTTATTCATAGTTTTTATTCTCGCAAAGTACTCAGAGTTTTATTCCTCGCAATATAGTTTCATACTTGTTTTAGGTAAAGCAAAGGTCAAGTGTGCGTAGAGTTGTATCGGTGGTCGATGGAACTTGAGGGAATATTTGTTCTACCTTTAGCTCCTTGTTGGGTTCGACACTCTTATTTATCGAAGAAGGCTACAAACGATCCCCTATACTTATGGGTTATCAAGACCTTTTTTCTGGTGCCGTTCCCGGGGAGCAATAGTGTGGGCTGAATATTCTCATGTGTGCTTGTTTGCTTTATCACTAAGTAATTTTTAACTCCTGTTCTAAGTTGTTCTCTATCTTGACTAATGGATGTTGAATGCGAAACACCAGAAAAATTAGATGTAATTGCTACTCATGGAGATGGGGAACCTCCTAAAACCCTCGATGCTCGTTATGTGAAAGATATTATGCACTACTTTGATAATCCTGAGAAAAGCTCATTCAACTATATAATGGGAGTAACATTGGATCACCGTGAATACTTTAGGGATTATCGCTTGACTCATAAAGGGAAATTGTTATGGGATCAAATTCATATGTTGCATTGGTATGCTTGGAATCTATGCTCTAGATATGATTATACTTGTTGCTCTAGGATGAACGCTCCACATCTTTCCTTTTCATGCAAATTTAATGATAATGAATCCTTAGCATCTTATGCTAATGGTATATATGATTACTATGATGTGGAACGAATATAAGAATTTGTTGCTTTTAAGGGTGCTTATGAAATTGAATCTTTATTTGAAAAGTATGAAGATTTTGATGATTCAGTTAATAGACCTAAATTTTTTGCTATCCTTAAATATTGCTATGATAATTATAAATACGATTACGATATTGATGTGTTTATTGAGAAAGTCTCCGCTGTCCAAGAAGAGAATAAGATTTTGCAGGAGTCTATCAAAGAAGGAATTGATGAAACTCTGAGCTCATTGGATGAAAAAGATGATGAGGATAGTGAAGAACAAAAGGAGGAAGAGCGGATTAGCTACCCGTGCCAAACTTCTAATGAGAGTAAGTCTTCAACTCATACATTGTTTAATGTCCCTTCATTCTTACCGAAGGATGAATGCTATGATAATTGCTATGATCCTGTTGATTCTTTCGAAATATCCCATTTTGATGAAGTTGATGCTTGCTATGTTTGTGGCCAAGATGCCAGTATGAATTATGCTTATGGAGATGAACTTGCTATAGTTCCTTATGTTAATAATGAAATTGTTGCTATTGCACCCAGGCATGATAGTCCTATTATCCTTTTGAATTCTCCAAACTACACTATATCGGAGAAGTTTGCACTTATTAAGGATTATGTTGATGGGTTGCCTTTTACCGTTGCACATGATGATTTTGATAAATATAATATGCATGTGCTTGCTGCTCCTACTTGCAATTATTATGGGAGAGGAACTACATCTCCACCTCTTTATGTTTCCAACACGATAAAATTGCAAGAAACTGCTTATGCTATGTATTGGCCTTTACTTGATGTGCATGAATTGTTCTTGTATGACATGCCGATGCATAGGAAGAGAGTTAGACTTCGCAAGTGATTTATATATGTTGCTTTGTGCTCACTACTAAATTCCAAATCATTGCTAATTAAAATTGGCTTTGATATACCTTGGGATCCGGGTGGATCCATTACTTGAGCACTTTATGCCTAGCTTAATCGCTTTAGAGAAAGCGCTGCCAGGGAGACAACCAGGAAGTTTTAGAGGGTCATTTATTTCTATTGAATTATTTTATGAAGTTTAAAAACAAAAAAATATAGAGGGGAACTTAAAACTTCACGAAAAGGAAAGTGAAAGTGAGAGAGATGAGCATTGTTGAAGTGGGGGAGCTCCTTGAACTTTGTTCATGCCCGTGGAAACTTTTTGAATCTCAACTATAGAAACTTTTCAACAAAAAGATTATCCCCTTGTACAAATCCTTTGTATTGTATAATTATTGTGCCAAGGTTTGTCTTTAGGATGATTAGATTGCTTGTTGGTATGTGCGGTGCAGAAACTGAAACTTTGGCTGTAGCGCGTGAATTTTGATTTTTTACTGGAACTTCAAAAGGTTATGAAACTTTTTGCAAACTATTTCTGTACAAATTTTTTATTTCCTCCTCATTTTTCAGAATTTTTGGAGTACGGGAAGTATGGTAGATGTTTAGATTGCTACAGACTGTCCTATTTAAGACAGATTCCGTTTTTGATGAATTGATAGGCTTGTTTTGATGACTATTGATTATATCGGTGGTATAAGCCATGGAAAAGTTATATTATAGTATCTACACTGCAAAAATAAAATATGAATTGGTTTGCTACTGTACTTAGAGTAGTTATTTGCTTTATTATACTAATGGATCTGTTGAGTTTTGTGTGGATGAAGTGATCAAAGATCGAAGAGGTCTCAATATGAGGAGAATGAGGAGAGGCAAGAGCTCAATCTTGGGGATGCCCAAGGCACCCCAAGTAAATATTCAAGGAGACTCAAGCATCTAAGGTTGGGTATGCCTCGGAAGGCATCCCATCTTTGTTCAACAAGTATCGGTATGTTTTTGTCTTCGTTTCATTCATGTGATATGTGTAAATCTTGGAGCGTCTTTTGCGTTTAGTTTTCACTTTTCTTTTATGCACCATGGTGGTATGAGATAGTCCATTGTTGATTTATAGAATGCTCATTGCACTTCACTTATATCTTTTGAGTATGGCTTTATAGAATGCTTCATGTGCTTCACTTATATCATTTGAAGTTTGGATTTGCCTGTTTCTCTTCACATAGAAAACCATTTTTTGTAGAATGGTCTTTTGCTTCACTTATACTTATTAGAGCATGATCTTTTGTAGAAAGAATTAAACTATCTTGCTTCACTTATATCTATTTAGAGAGTCAACTGGAACTGGTCAATTGCATGGTTAGTCATGAAATCGTACATAAAGGTTTGTGATTAGTAATATAGAGCTGGAATATGTGGAAGGTACTATTAAGCGGTTGTGGTTAGTAATAATATTGGTGTTAAGGTTTGTGATTCCTGAAGCATGCACGTATATTCTCTCGTTATGCTATGAAGTTGAAGCATGCTTTATTATTGATTGTGTTCCTTATGAGTGGCAGTCGGGGATGAGCGATGGTCTTTTCCTACCAATCTAACCCCCTAGGGGCATGCGTAGTAGTACTTTGCTTCGAGGGCTAATAAAATTTTGCAATAAGTATATGAGTTCTTTATGACTAATGTGAGTCCATGGATTATACACACTCTTACCTTTCCGCAATTTGCTAGCCTCTACGGTACCGTGCATTGCCCTTTCTCACCTCGAGACGTGGTGCAAACTTTGCCGGTGCATCCAAACCCCGTGATATGATACGCTCTATCACATATAAGCCTTTTATATCTTCCTCAAAACAGCCATCATACCTGCCTATTATGGCCTTTCCATAGCCACTCTGAGATATATTGCCATGCAACTTCCACCGCCTCCGTTTTGATGACTTGAGCATTCATTGTCATATTGCTTTGCATGATCGTAAGATAGCTAGCATGATATTTCCATGGCTTGTCTGTTTTTTGATATCGTTGTTATGCTAGATCATTGCACATCCTGGTACACTGCCAGAGGCATTCATATAGAGTCATATTTTGTTCTAGGTATCGAGTTGTAATTTTTATTTCTTTTGAGTTATAAGTAAACAGAAGTGTGATGATCATCATTATTCATTATTAGAGCATGTCCTAGTGAGGAAAGGATGATGGAGACTATGATTTCCCAACAAGTCGGGATGAGACTCTAGACAATGAGATAAGAAAAAGGAGAAGGGGCATTGTTACTATCTTTTTACCACACTTGTGCTTCAAAGTAGCACCATGTTTTTCATATAGAGAGTCTCCTATTTAGTCACTTTCATATACTAGTGAGAATTTTTCATTATAGAACTTGGCTTGTATATTCCGATGATGGGCTTCCTTAAATGCCCGAGGTCTTCATGAGCAAGCAAGTTGGATGCGCACCCACTTAGTTTCCATGTTGATCTTTCATACACTTATAGCTCTTAGTGCATCCGTTGCATGACAATCCCTACTCCTCGCATTGATATCAATTGATGGGCATCTCCATAGCCCATTGGTTAGCCGCGTTGGTGTGAGAGTTTCTTATTTTTTGTCTTCTCTATATTTACCCCTATCATCATACTCTATTCCACCTGTAGTGCTATACCCATGGCTTGCGCTCATGTATTGCGTGGGGGTTGAAAAAGCTGAAGCGCGTTAAAAAGTATGAACCAGTTGCTCGGCTTGTCATCGGGGTTGTGCATGATAAATACTTTGTGTCAAGAAGACAGAGCATGACAAGACTATATGATTTTGTGGGTACAACTTTCTTTAGCGTTGATATTTGACATGATTGTTTGTTGGGATGCCTGAGTATTGATGTCTTTATGTCAAATTATAGACTATTGCTTTGAATCACTCCTGTCTTAATATTCATGCCATGACTAGACATATGATCAAGTTTATGTTAGGTACCATTCCACATAAAAAATTATCTTTTTTATCATTTACCTACTCGAGCACAAGCAGGAATTAAGCTTGGGGATGCTGATACGTCTCTGTCGTATCTATAATTTTTGATTGTTTCATGCCAATATTATACAACTTTCACATATTTTTGGCAACTTTTTATATGATTTATTGGACTAACCTATTGATCCAGTGCCCAGTGCCAGTTCCTGTTTGTTGCATGTTTTTTGTTTCACAGAAAATTCATATCAAATGAAGTCCAAATGCGATAAAAATTTCCGGAGAATTATTTTGGAATATTTATGATTTTTGGGAGGTGGAATCAACGCAAACGGGTGCCCATAGTAACCACAACCCACCAGGGCGCGCCGGCACCCCCTGGCACACCCAGGTATCTTGTGCCCTCCTCAAAGGTCGGTTGCGGCCCTTCTTCTAGCACAAGAAATATAATTAATGGAAAAAATCGTGTGAAAATTTCAGCGCAATCGGAGTTACGGATCTCCGGAATTTAAGAAACCATGAAGGGACAGATGTGGGAACGCGAAACATAAGGGAACAGAGAGGGAAATCCAATCTCGGAGGGGCTCCCGCCCCTCTCTCGCCATGGAGGCCATGGACCAGAGGGGGAACCCTCCTCCCATATAGGGGGAGGCCAAGGAAGAATAAGAAGGAGGGGGGCTCTCTCCCCCTCTCCCCCTCTCTCCTCATTCTAAACATTGCCAAACATTTTATAGACTTCTTCTTCTAACACTCAGGCACAATTTTCCTTTCCATCATTTTCACGAAAGACATTAAAAAGATTTAGCTTATGAGGCAACCTCATTTCCATTTTTTGTAGTTGTCTTTTATAAAGTAAACTAGTGATAAAACAAGAAACTAAAAGATTCTATTGCAAGATCTAAAGATATAGGTTCAAGCATTAACCTCCCCAGCAATGGTGCCAGAAAAGAGCTTGATGTCTAGTACGCAACCTTCTTCTTGTAGACGTTGTTGGGCCTCCAAGTGCAGAGGTTTGTAGGACAGTAGCAAATTTCCCTCAAGTGGATGACCTAAGGTTTATCAATCCATGTGAGGCATAGGATGAAGATGGTCTCTCTCAAGCAACCCTAAAACCAAATAACAAAGAGTCTCTTGTGTCCCCAACACACCCAATACAATGGTAAATTGTATAGGTGTACTAGTTCGGCGAAGAGATGGTGATACAAGTGCAATATGGATGGTAGATATAGGTTTTTGTAATCTGAAAATATAAAACAGCAAGGTAGCAAGTAACAAAAGTGAGCGAAAATGGTATTGCAATGCTTCGAAACAAGGTCTATGGTTCATAATTTCACTAGTGCAAGTTCTCTCAACAATGATAACATAATTGGATCATATAACAATCTCTCAACGTGCAACAAAGAGTCCCTCCAAAGTCACTAATAGCAGAGAACAAACGAAGAAATTATTGTAGGGTACGAAACCACCTCAAAGTTATTCTTTCTGATCAATCCATTGGGCTATTCCTATAAGTGTCACAAACAGCCCTAGAGTTCATAGTAAAATAACACCTTAAGACACACATCAACCAAAACCCTAATGTCACCTAGATACTCCAATGTCACCTCAAGTATCCGCGGGTTTGATTATACGATATTTAGATTCATCTATTCAAACCAATACAAAGAACTTCATAGAGTGCCCCAAAGTTTCTATCGGAGAGTCAATACGAAAACGTGTACCAACCCCTATGCATAGATTCCAAAAGTCACGAAACCCGCAAGTTGATCACCAAAACATACATCAAGTGTTCTCAAATCCTTAAAGACTCAATCCGATAAGATAACTTCAAAGGGAAAACTAAACACGTTACAAGAAGGTAGAGGGGGAGAAACATCATAAGATCCAACTATAGTAGCAAAGCTCGCGGTACATCAAGATCGTGCCAAATCAAGAACATGACAGAGAGAGAGATCAAACACATAGCTACTGGTAGCCTCAGCCCCAAGGGTGAACTACTCCCTCCTCATCATGGAGAGCACCGGGATGATGTAGATGGCCACCGATGATGGATCCCCCCCTCCGGCAAGGTGCCGGAATAGGGTCCCGGCTGGTTTGCCGTGGCTACAGAGGCTTGCGATGGAGGAACTCCCGATCTTGGTTTCTTTTTGGGAGTTTCTGTATTTATAGGAATTTTTGGCGTCGGTTTCACGTCAGGGGGTCCACGAGTCAACGACCTGGAGCACCCTCCCGGGGGTAGGGCGCACCCTCCACCCTCGTGGTTGGATCGGGACTCTTCTAGCCAAACTCTTTTGCTTCGGGGGCTTCTTCTGGTCCGTAAAAAATCACCGTAAATTTTCAGCTCGTTTGGACTCCGTTTGATATTCCTTTTATGCAAAACTCAAAAACAAGGAAAAAAACAGAAACTGGCACTAAGCTCTAGGTTAATAGGTTAGTCCTAAAAATCATATAAAATGACATATAAATGCATATAAAACATAGAAGATGGATAATATAATATCATGGAACAATAAAAAATTATAAATGCGTTGGAGACGTACATCTACATCAACAATCTTGCTACCGTCAACACCAACTTTCTCGCCCTTTATGCAGCGGTGTAGCACCCCTTGTCCCAGCTGTAATCTCTACTTAAACTTGGTGCTCAACTCCATATATTATTTACATATGATATTTGGCTATCCTATGATGTTCGAGTAGATCCGTTTTGTCCTATGGGTTAATCGTGATCTTGGTTGGTATGATTGTATATTTTATTTATGGTGCTGTCCTACGAAGCCCTCCATCTCGCGCAAATGTGAGGGGTCCCCACTATGGGGTGTTGCAATACGTTCTTGATTCGCTTATGGTGGGTTGCGAGAGTGGCAGAAGCTTAAACCCGAGTAGGTGAGTTGTTGCGTATGGGAAAAAGAGGACTTGATACTTAATGCTATGGTTGGGTTTCATGACCTTAATGATCTTTATTAGTTGCGGATGCTTGCTTGGGGTCCAAGCATATGTGCATATGATCCAAGTAGAGAAAGTATGTTAGCTCATGCCTCTCCCTCATATAAAATTGCAAGAATGATTACCGGTACTTGTTATCGATTGCCTAGGGAGAAATGACTTTCTTGTTGGCAAAAGCTATCCACTATTATTATCTTGAACTTTATTCATAGTTTTATTCTCACAAAGTACTCGTAGTTTTATTCTTGCAAAATAGTTTCATACTTGTTTTAGGTAAAGCAAAGGTCAAGTGTGCGTAGAGTTGTATCGGCGGTCGATAGAACTTGAGGGAATATTTGTTTTACCTTTAGCTCCTCGTTGGGTTCGGCACTCTTATTTATCGAAGAAGGCTACAAACGATCCCCTATACTTATGGGTAATCACAAAGTAGAATAGAGTAACGGTAATGGTGGCAAAAGTGACAGTAGCAGTTAGTAATTGTAAGAGTGGCAACGACAAAGTAACGTAGCAAAGATCAATATGTGAAAAGCTCGTATGCAATGGATCAGTGATGGATAATATGTTAGATGGCATTCATCATGAAATAGTTATAACCTAGGGTGACACAGAACTAGCTCCAATTCATCAATATAATGTATGAATGTATTCCGAATATAGTCATACATCCTTATGGAAAAGAACTTGCATGACATATTTTGTCCTACCCTCCCGTGGCAGCGGGGTCCTAATGGAAACTAAGGGATATTAATGCCTCCTTTTAATAGAGAACCGGAACAAAGCATTAACACGTAGTGAATACATGAACTCCTCAAACCATGGTAATCACCAGAAATAAAATCCCAATTATTGTCACCTTGGGGTATGCGGATCATAACTCGTAATAGGAGTCAACAACTTGCAAGATCGGATCAAGAACACAAATATATTCATGGAAACATAAAGGGTTCAGATCTGAATTCATGGCACTCGGGCCCTAGTGATAAGCATTAAGCATAGCAAAGTCATAGCAACATCAATCTCAGAACATAGTGGATACTAGGGATCAAACCGTAACAAAACTAACTCAATTACATGATAGATCTCATCCAACCCATCACCATCCGACAAGCCTACGATGGAATTACTCACGCACGACGGTGAGCATCATGAAATTGGTGATGGTGGAAGGTTGATGATGATGATGGCGATGGATCCCCCTCCATGGAGCCTTGAATGGACTCCAGATTAACCCTCCCGATGAAGAACAGGAGGCGGCGGCTGCTCCGTATTGTAAAACGCGATGAATCCCTCTCTCAGATTTTTTTTCTCCCGAAACATGAATATATAGAGTTGGAGTTAGGTCAGAGGAGGTCCAGGGGACTCACAAGGCAGGGGGCATGCCCTAATGGGGGGCACGCCCTCCACCCTTGTGGACACATGGTGGGTCCCCTCTCGTTGATTCTTACGCCAATATTTTTTATTTATTTCAAAAATATTCTCCGCAAATTTTCAGGTCATTCCGGGAATTTTTGTTTCAGCACAAAAATAACACCAAGGTAATTTTGCTGAAAACAGCGTCAATCCGGGTTAGTTCATTCAAATCATGCAAATTAGAGTCCAAAACTAGGGCAAAAGAGTTTGGAAAAGTACATACGATGGAGACGTATCAACTCCCCCAAGCCTAACCCATTGCTTGTCCTCAAGCAATTCAGTTGACAAACTGAAAGTGATAAAGAAAAACTTTTACAAACTATGTTTGATCTTGTTGTTGCAAATATGTATAGCCAACATTCAGTTTTTAGCAAAGATTATAAACTAAGCATATTCACAATAACATTTAGGTTTCACATTTACTCACATCAATGGCATAATCAACTAGCGAGCAATAATAATAAATCTCAGATGACAACACTTTTACAAAATAGCCATGATATGATATAACAAAATGGTATCTCGCTAGCCCTTTCCGAGACCGCAAAACATAAATGCAGAGCACCCCTGAAGATCAAGGATTGACTAGACATTGTAATTCATTGTAAAAGAGATCCAGTCATACTCAATATCAATTAATACCAAAGCATACAAATGACAGTAGTGCTCTCTAACTGGTGCCTTTTATGAGAGGATGATGTCTACTACGCAACTTTATTCTTGCGTACTCGTGTTGGGCCTCCAAGCGTAGAGTTTTGTAGGACAGTAGCAATTTTCCCTCAAGTGGATGACCTAAGGTTTATCAATCCATGGGAGGTGTGGGATCAAGATGGTATCTCTCAAATGACCCTGCAACTAAATAATAAAGTCTCTTGTGTTCCCAGCATACCAAACACAATGGCAAATTGTATAGGTGCACTAGTTCGGCAAAGAGATGGTGATAAAAGTATAGTAATGATAGTAGATATTGATTTTTGTAATAATAACAATAAAAAACAGCAAGTTAGCAATTGATAAAGCGGAGCACAAAACGGTATTGCAATGCTGGAAAATGAGGCCTAGGGTCTGTACTTTCGCTAGTGCAATCTTTCAACAAATGCTAATCTAATTGGATCATATAACCATCACTCAATGTGCGATGAAGAATCACTCCAAAGTTCCTATCAAGCGGAGAACATAAAAAGAAATCGTTTGTAGCTATTCTTTCTAATCAATCTATCCAAGAGTTCGTACTAAAATAACACCAAGTTATTCTTTCCAATTGATCTATCAAGAGTTCGTACTAAAATAACACTAAGTTATTCTTTTCGATCGATCCATCAAGAGTTCATACTAAAATAACACCAAAGCAAATTCAGATTCATAATACTCAATCCAACACAAAGAACCTCAAAGATTGCCCCAAGATTTCTACCAGAGAAACAAAAGATGAGAATGTGCATCAACCCCTATGTATATATTACCCCAATGTCACCTCGGGAATCCGCGAGTTGAGTGCCAAAACATATCTCAAGTGAATCAATATAATACCCCATTGTGACCACGGGTATTCATATGCAATACGTATATCAAGTGCTCTCAAATCCATAAAAGTATTCAATCAGATAAGCCGAAATCTCAAAGGGAAAACTCAATTCAAAACAAGATAGAGAGGGGAAAACACCATATGATCCGACTAATTAACAAAGCCCGCGATACATCAAGATCATGACATCTCAAGAACACGAGAGAGAGAGGGAGAGAGAGAGAGATTAAACACATAGCTACTGGTACAAACCCTCAGCCCCGAGGGTGTACTACTCCCTCCTCATCATGGTGGCCGCCGGGATGATGAAGATGGCCACCGGTGATGATCTCCCCCTCCGGCAGAGTGCCGGAATGGGGTCTAGATTGGTTTTTCGTGGCTACAGAGGCTTGCAGTGATGGAACTTCTGATCTAGGGTCTCCGCGAGGGTTTTTGGAATTTGACGATTTATAGGGCGAAGAGGGGGTGCGGGAGGCCACCGAGGTGGGTGTCGGTGTCAAAACCGGCGGATCTCGGGTAGGGGGTCCCGATCTGTGCGTCTAAGGCTGATGGTAACAGGAGGAAAGGGACACAATGTTTTACCCAGGTTTGGGCCCTCTCGATGGAGGTAAAACCCTACTTCCTGCTTGATTGATATTGATGATATGAGTGTTACAGGAGTTGATCTACCACGAGATCGTAGAGGCTAAACCCTAGAAGCTAGCCTATGATGATTATGATTCTCCCTCTAAGGACTAAACCCTCCGGTTTATATAGACATCGGATAGGGCTAGGGTTTACATGGAGTCGGTTACAAAGAAGGAAATATAATATCCGGATCGCGAAGCTTGTCTTCCATGCAAAGGAGAGTCCCATCCGGACACGGGACGAAGTCTTGAGTCTTGTATTTTCACGGTCCAACAGTCCGGCCAAAGCATATAGTCCGGCTGTCCGGATACCCCCTAATCCAGGACTCCCTCAGTAGCCCCTGAACCAGGCTTCAATAGCGATGAGTCCGGCGCGCAGTTTGTCCTCGGCATTGCAAGGCGGGTTCCATCTCCGAATACTCCAAAGTAATTATCGAACACTTAAACCGTGTCCGGATATGCAAGATGATCTTCACATACCACCGTAGAGAGAATGATATTTCACAAATGTAATCTGCTGACATCTTTAGACAACGCGATACGACACTACGGTCGGGTCATTATTCGAACCATTTTCCCACAACCAGCCATAGCGCATATTGCGAGGCGGATTCTTCGGCACGTCTTGTCAAAGCAGAGATCATGTCCCCTTATCACGAGATTCCCATCAATACGGGTGAGGGAGTCCTGGACTAGGGGGTGTCCGGATAGCCGGACTATCAATATCCGCCGGACTCCAAGACTACGAAGATACAAGATTGAATACTCTGGCTCGTGTCCGGAAGGTACTTTACTTGGCGTGGAAGGCAAGCTTGGCGATACGGATACGTAGATCTCCTACTATTGTAACCGACTCTGTGTAACCCTAGCCCTCCCCGGTATCTATATAAACCGGAGGGCTTTAGTCCGTAGGACAACATACATTACAACAATCATACCATAGGCTAGCTTCTAGGGTTTAGCCTCCTTGATCTCGTGGTAGATCTACTCTTCTACTACCCATATCATCAATATTAATCAAGCAGGAGTAGGGTTTTACCTCCATTGAGAGGGCCCGAACCTGGGTAAAAAACATCGTGTCCCTTGTCTCCTGTTACCATCCGCCTAGATGCACAGTCCGGGACCCCCTACCCGAGATCCGCCGGTTTTGACACCGACATTGGTGCTTTCATTGAGAGTTCCTCTGTGTCGTCACCAATAGGCTTGATGGCATCTTCAACCTGCAACGCTGTCCTGGGTGAGACTTTCCTCCCCGGACAGATCTTCGTATTCGGCGGCTTCGCACTGCGGGCCAATTCACTTGGCCATCTGGAGCAGATCGAAAGCTACGCCCATGGCCGTCAGGTCAGATTTGGAAGCTTAAACTTCACGGCCGATGTCCGAGGAGATTTGATCCTCGATGGACTCGAGCCACAGCCAAGCGCGCCGCACTGTGACGATGGGCATGATCTAGCTCTGCCGCCGAACAGTGCTTTGGTGGCCGCACACGAATCCGCTCCGGCCATTATCCCGGAGCCGATCGCCCAGATCGAGGGCTGGTGGATAGACGCCGCCCCGGGGGCTTCAACATCCACGGCGATGGAGCCGAACACCAATCTTGTCCCCTACGAAACTCGTGATTCCGAGGCGCGAGACTCCTCGCCGGACTCCAAACCTCCCGCGCCCCTACCAATCGATCCAGATTGGGCGCCGGTTATGGAATTCACCACCGCGGACATCTTTCAATGCTCGCCTTTCGGCGATATCTTAAATTCACTAAAGCATCTCTCGTTATCAGGAGAGTCCTGGCCGGATTACAGCCAGGATGGTTGGGATGCGGACGATGAAGAAATTCAGAGCCCACCCACCACCTACTTTGTAGCCACTGTCGACGATTTAACCGACATGCTAGACTACGACTCCGAAGACATCGACGCTATGGAAGACGATGCCGGAGACGAACAGGAACCAGCGCCCACAGGGCACTGGAAGGCCACCTCGTCATATGACGTATACATGGTGGATACCCCAAAAGACGGGGACGGCGAAGGAACAGCGGAGGCAGATTCCTTAAAGAAACAGCCCAAGCGCCGGCGTCAACGGCACCTCTCTAAATCTCGCCACAGCAAAAACGGAGATTCCGGCACAGGAGATAATAACACTCCAGAGAGTGCCGAAGACAATCCCCTCCCGCAAGACTCAGCGCAGGAGGATGCAGAAGCAAGCCCTCATGAGGGGGTGGCAGATGAAGAGGTTGAGGATCATGATTATATGCCTCCCTCCGAAGACGAAGCAAGCCTCAACAATGACGAATTCGTCGTACCCGAGGATCCCGTTGAACAAGAGCGCTTCAAGCGCAGGCTTATCGCCACAGCAAACAGCCTAAAGAAAAAGCAGCAGCAGCTTCAAGCTGATCAGGACCTGCTGGCCGATCGATGGACCGAGGTCCTCGCGGCCGAAGAGTATAAACTCGAATGTCCCTCCAAAAGTTACCCAAAACACAAGCTGCTCCCCCGGTTAGAGGAGGAAGCATACATACATCCATCACCAGCGCACGATATGGCTGACCGACCACCCCGTGGTCATGACAGAGAGGCATCCAGGCCCCCAGCCAAGACCATACCCCGGCATCGCTCCAAAAGTACGAAGCCAAGAGGGAACGCGCCGGACTTGCGAGACATATTGGAGGACAAAGCAAGGCAATCCCGATCCATCTATGGATCACGTGGGCGCCCTACGACCCATGACGAATACCGTCGTGCCGGATACAATAACCCCGGCCGGGCCGAACACATCAAACAGCGCTCTCTCGAGCTGCGTCGCGATATCGCTCAATACAGGGGTGCCGCACACCCGTTATGTTTCACTGACGAAGTAATGGATCATCAGATCCCTAAAGGGTTTAAACCCGTAAACATCGAATCTTACGATGGCACAACAGACCCCGCGGTGTGGATCGAAGACTATCTTCTCCACATCCATATGGCCCGCGGCGACGATCTCCACGCCATAAAGTACCTCCCACTCAAGCTTAGAGGACCACCTCGGCATTGGCTTAACAGCTTGCCGGCAGAGTCAATTGGGTGTTGGAAAGACCTGGAGGCCGCGTTCCTTGATAATTTCCAAGGCACATATGTGCGACCACCACACGCCGATGACCTCAGCCACATCATTCAGCAGCCAGACGAATCGGCCAGACAATTCTGGACACGGTTCTTGACAAAGAAAAATCAAATCGTCGATTGTCCGGACGCAGAGGCCCTTGCAGCCTTCAAACATAACATCCGGGACGAATGGCTAGCCCGGCACCTGGGGCAGGAAAAGCCGAAATCCATGGCAGCCCTCACATCGTTAATGATCCGCTTTTGTGCGGGAGAGGACAGCTGGCTAGCCCGCAGCAACAATCTCCGTAAAAATTCTGGCAGTCCGGATACTAAGGACAACAACGGCATGTCACGTCGAAATAAAAACAAGCGCCGAATTAACGGCGATGATAAGGAGGATACGGCAGTCAATGCCGGATTCCGAGGCTCTAAACCCGGTCAACGGAAGAAGCCATTTAAAAGAACCATTCCGGGTCCGTCCAATTTGGACCGAATACTCGACCGCTCATGCCAGATACATGGCACCCCTGAAAAGCCAGCTAACCACACCAATAGAGATTGCTGGGTATTCAAGCAGGCCGGCAAGTTAATTGCCGAAAACAATGACAAGGGGCTAAATAGCGACGACGAGGAAAAGACCCGGCCGCCGAACAACAGAGGACAGAAGGGTTTTCCCCCACAAGTACGGACGGTGAATATGATATACGCGACCCATATACCCAAGAGGGAGAGGAAACGCGCACTAAGGGACGTCTATGCGATGGAGCCAGTCGCCCCAAAGTTCAACCCATGGTCCTCTTGTCCGATCACTTTCGATCGAAGAGACCATCCGACCAGCATATGCCATGGCAGATTCGCCGCATTGGTCTTAGACCCAATCGTCGATGGGTTTCACCTCACGAGAATCCTGATGGATGGCGGCAGTAGCCTGAACCTGCTTTATCAGGATACAGTGCGCAAAATGGGCATAGACCCATCAAGGATTAAACCTACAAAGACAACCTTCAAAGGTGTCATACCAGGAGTGGAAGCCAACTGTACAGGCTCAGTCACACTGGAAGTGATCTTTGGATCCCCGGATAATTTCCGGAGCGAAGAGTTAGTCTTCGGCATAGTCCCGTTTCGCAGCGGCTATCACGCTCTGCTCGGACGAACCGCGTTTGCCAAATTCAACGCGGTGCCGCACTATGCATACCTAAAGCTCAAGATGCCAGGCCATCGTGGAGTCATCACGGTCAATGGAAACACGGAACGCTCCCTCCGAACGGAGGAACACACAGCGGCTCTCGCGGCAGAAGTACAGAGCAGCCTTTTAAGGCAATTCTCGAGCCCGGCCGTTAAACGGCCGGATACAGCAAAGCGCGCCCGGAGCAATATCAACCAAGACCACCTGGCGCGATCAGAGCACGCGTAGCAATGCGGCCCCAACCCTCGCCCGCGTATGATTGCAAGAATAACACTCCGCGTACATTATTACACTTTGGAGATACCATGGGCACAGGGGAGGGGGCACGATCACAACGGACCCAGAGTGCGGTTCGACCACACCAGGGGCTCGCAAATGTGCCTCTTTTTTATTATTATTATTTTTCTTATTTTTTATACACAGGACTCTGTTAACCAGAAGCCCTGTCCGACGGTGAACCTGCCGAACTCATGATGCAATAGTCAGGGACTAAAGAAGGCCGCGTCGAACACTCAGGTGGTCTCAATTACGAGCATTAAATTCGATTATATACACCAAATCCGCAGCTCATCCCTGGAGGGGGACATATTTATTTAGTCCAAATCCCTTGCTTACCGCACTATTTGTATCTGTCCGCTCTACTAGCAGACTTTTTCTTTCATTAATAATGCAGCACCTTTATGATCGCAATTGCATTACATTTTATATATATGTTCATTATATGACATTCTGGCACCCGTATATTTTTGGTACGACATAATACACCAGGGGCTTATGTTCCCCACTTTATGGTGTGATAAAGTCCGAACACTTTCACAAGTGCGGCACCCCGAACTTATAGCATTATATGAATCGGCTCCGAATCATGGCTTGGGTCAATAGTTGGGTTTGCCCGGCTCCCATGTTTGGCTCCTTACGTTTCCGTTCCGTCGGCTAAGATAGCACTGGTAGAACCACTGCGATTGCGCCCCGGTTGAGCCGGGTTAACGCCTCAGTGGAGAAAGCTAAAACTGACCGGCATGATAAGGCGAGAGACTGGTCGCTGTTCGAGAGGTTTTTTCGGGTCCTTAAAGACTCACGCCGCTTCGAGCGAAGTTCCGGATTATGTCTGATGAAGGCGTGGATAGCGCCCCGGATTCGGTCTTCCGAATACCAGGGGCTTCGCCGAAATTTAAAATTATAGAATTCTATGGCTAAGTGAGAGTGTTCAAGCATTATAAGTCCGGTTGCCTTGTTCGTCGTGTTGAGCGCCTCCCTAGATGGACCCAAATATGGGAACAAGAGTGCTCAAGTTTATCACCGAACACCCCAGCACTTGTGGCTTGGGGGCTGAAGCCAACGACTTGCCATCTCTCAGATTTTATAAGCGGCCGCACAGAAGGTAATATTTTAAATTAAACAAGCGTTGCTCATGGCGCATATGAACGAAGTTTTCAGCGCACAGGATAAATACACAGCGAGTTCACTCAAAGATTACATTTCGGGAGCACTCATCTGCAATATTGCAGGCTCCCTTCAGGACAATATTATAATACTTCTCTGGCGTGCGATACTCCTTGCCCGGTGGCGGTGGGTCCGTGAGAAGCTTCTCCGCATCCAATTTTCCCCATAGCACCGTTATGCGGGCAAGGGCCCGACGAGCACCTTCGATATAGGCGGAGCGCTTGACTACATCCAGCCTAGGGCATGCATCCACCAGCCGCCGCACGAGGCCAAAGTAGCTACCAGGCATGGCCTGTCGAGGCCACAGCCGGACTATGAGGCCCTTCATGGCCTCCTCAGCTACTTTGTGGAGTTCGATCAGCTGCTTCAGCTGGTCGCTTGGGGGCACCGGATGGCCGGCCTCAGTATACTAAGACCAGAAGACCTTCTCCGTCGAGCTCCCCTCCTCGCCACGATAGAATGCGGTGGCATCAGCCGCACTACGCGGCAGATCTGCAAATGCCCCTGGAGAGCGCCGAATTCGGGTAAGTGTCCGGTAGTTCACATTAACATGCCTGCTTTGCATGAAAAATGCCTTACCCGCCGCTATCTTCTTTATGTCCTCAACCTCCTGAAGGGCCTTCTGGGCCTCGGCCTTGGCGGACTTGGCACTTTCGAGAGCCGGGGCAAGCTCGGACTCTCGAGTCTTGGAGTCACGCTCCAAACTCTCATGTTTTTCCATGAGAACCTGGAGCTCTTGCCGAACTTCCGCCACCCGCACCTCTTGCTTTTCTCGCTCAGCCTGTTTCGCGGCCGCATTGCGTTCGGCCGCGGACACAGCATCCTTCAGGGTTGCCACCTTGTTAGTGGCCCCTGCAGTGCACATATTATCCTTGTCAATTTTATTCGCAACCAAAATCCTTTTCTGTAAGGTACTTATTCAAAGAGGTGTTACTCACTTTCTTTTTCCTCAAGCTGCTTCTTTGCATGGCCGAGCTCTTGCTAGGACCGCTCGAGATTCTTTTTCAGCACGTTAACCTCCGCCGTTAGTGCGGCAGAGGTCAGCAGTGCAGCCTGCAAACCCATATTGACATATTTTAGGCAACCCTGCGTATATCTTGTTATAGTTCCTTAGTCCGGCTTTTCTTTCCGAACACCGAACCAAGCATCAGGGGCTACTGTCTATGCGGTATTATATTACATAATTTTAACTTCTTACCTCAAAGCCTGTTAAAAGGCTACTGCAGGCTTCGGTCAGCCCGCTTTTCGCGAGCTGAACCTTCTCAATCACCGCACTCATGATGGTGCGGTGTTCTTCCTCGATGGAAGCGCCTTTAAGCGCTTCCAGCAGGTTATCCGGCGCCTCCGGTTGGACGGAGGCCGCCGGCGTCACGGTCCTGCCCTTCTTTCGAAGGGGCCGCTTGCCGGACTCTGGAACCACTGCGAGTTCCGATGTGGAGTCCGGCACGAAGTCCGGGGGGCTGCCTGACGGCGCCTCCGGAGCCTCCTCCTGATGGGTCCCTCTTTGGGATCCCACCTCGGCGTCCTCGTTGGCGCGTGGGGTGGAGGCAGTCGGGATGGAATTCACATCCGACGAGGCCAATGACCCGCTCGATGAGTCAGGGAGATCATCATTGGCCGGACTACGGACAGAATGCGGCGTTAGAAGGATACTTCGCGACATAAAAGAAATTACACATCAAGGATCCGGATACTTACGATCTTGCCGGACGCCTGGCCCTTGGAGGCCGCTCATCCTCACCAACGCTGATGTTGGCGGAACTATCCGGGGGGATAGTTCTCCCCCTCTTGGACCCTTCGCCCCCCCCCCCCCGATGGGGGAAGCCTTCCTTTTCTTCTCTCCCTCCTCCGGGAGAGAATACTCCTCCTCCTCGTCTTCGGGAGAGGAGTCCTCGTCGTCGTCAGACGCCTGATTGTGGGAACTCTTTCGAGTCCCCGCGGCCACCTCCTTGGCCTTCTTCTCCGGCACCACGTGCGGTGCCGGAACCAGCAGCCCTGTTAAGCGGGCGTTCGCTGGGTCTTCTGGCATGGGAGCCGGGCTGATAAGCAGCTTGGCCTTTTCCATCCATTCCTGTCAAAGGAAGAGGCAGAATGAAGCCTCACTAGAGTCAATCTAATTATCACAAGTGTCCCGTAATGGGGTTGAATCACTTACCTCGTCAGTTGGATTCTACGAGCTGAATCCGCGGTCTTTGGTCGCGGACGTAGGGGCTTCGGCGCCCTTGAACAGCACCCTCCAGGCGCCTTCGTATGTTGTATCGAAGAGCCCGTTTAGCGCCTGATGCTGTTCCGGATTGAACTCCCACAAATTAAATGCCCGTTCTTGGCATGGGAGGATCCGCCGGATGAGCATGACTTGGACCACGTCGACGAGCCTGAGCTTATTGCTCACCATCTTCTTGATACATGCTCGTAGTCCCGTCACCTCCACCGGATTCCCTCACTGCAAGCCCTTCTGTTTCCAGGAGGTGAGCTGCGTGGGGATGCCAGATCTAAACTCGGGGGCCGCCGCCCATGTGGGTTTGCGCGGCTCGGTGATGTAGAACCACCCCGATTGCCACCCCTTGACGGAGTCCACGAAGGTCCCTTCTAGCCAAGGGACGTTGGGCAATTTTCCCAACATAGCGCCTCCGCATTCCGCTTGCGTACCCTTCACAACCTTCGGCTTGACGTTAAAGGTCTTGAGCCACTGGATGAAGTGGGGCCGGATGCAGAGAAAAGCCTCGCACACAACGATAAATGCCGAGATGTTGAGGATAAAGTTTGGCGCCAGATCGTGGAAATCCAGGCCGTAGTAAAACATGAGCCCCCGGACAAATGGATGGAGCGGAAAGCCCAGTCCGCGGAGGAAGTGGGGAAGGAAGACGACCCTCTCATGAGGCCCGGTGGTAGGGATGAGCTGCCCCTCGTCGGGCAGCCGATGCGCGATATCGCCGGAAAGGTATCCGGCGCTGCGCAGCTTGGTGATGTCCTCCTCCTTGACGGTGGAGGCTAACCATTTACCTCCCGCTCCAGACATATTCAGAGAAGGTCGAGGTGAGATGCGCGAGTTCGGGCGTTGGAGCTTGAATTCGCGGGGATGGATAAGCAAAGGAGGAAGAAGGCGTAGGTGAGAAGGTGAATCCTTATCCCTTATATATAGGCGGACAAAACTATGCGTCCCCCACCGGCCTGGTAAAACTCGCTTATCTCCCAAGCGCCACCGTTGATGGCGCGATTGGGTTACGCACGCACGTATTGATGAGAATCCCGGAATAAGGGGAACACGATCTCTGCTTCGACAAGACGTGCCAAGGAAACCGCTTCGCTAAACATGCTGAGGTGGTATAATGATTCAAACAAAGGCCTGGTGGCGGTGTGATGTCACGCCGCATAATACGTCAGCAGATTGAGCTAAGTGTACATTTTATTCTCTCTACGGTGGAATGTGGAATTTATTTTGCAGAGCCGGACACTATCCTGGTGTTCATGATCTCCTCTGGATTATTCAAGGGAGGAACCCGCCTTGCAATGCCGAACATTATGCACGCCGGACTTATCGTCATTGAAGACTGGTTCAGGGGCTACTGAGGGAGTCCTGGACTAGGGGGTGTCCGGATAGCCGGACTATCAATATCCGCCGGACTCCAAGACTACGAAGATACAAGATTGAAGACTCCGGCTCGTGTCCGGAAGGTACTTTACTTGGCGTGGAAGGCAAGCTTGGCGATACGGATACGTAGATCTCCTACTATTGTAACCGACTCTGTGTAACCCTAGCCCTCCCCGGTATCTATATAAACCGGAGGGCTTTAGTCCGTAGGACAACATACATTACAACAATCATACCATAGGCTAGCTTCTAGGGTTTAGCCTCCTTGATCTCGTGGTAGATCTACTCTTGTACTACCCATATCATCAATATTAATCAAGCAGGAGTAGGGTTTTACCACCATCGAGAGGGCCCGAACCTGGGTAAAAAACATCGTGTCCCTTGTCTCCTGTTACCATCCGCCTAGACGCACAGTCCGGGACCCCCTACCTGAGATCCGCCGGTTTTGACACCGACAACGGGTATGGGTAGCCGAACCGCGCCATAAATCGTGGCGCTTGGGAAATAAGCGACCCTCAACGGGCAAGTGGGGAGGCGCACTGCTTTCGTCGCCTCTATAAGGGGATAACGGTTCCCCATTTTCACCCACGCCTTCTTCCTCCTTCGCTTATCCATTCTTGCCTCCTCGAGCTCCAGCGCCCTAGTCCACGCCTTCTCCGCGCAGCCAAACATGTCTGGAGCAAGAGGCAAGTGGGTGGCCTCCACCGTGAAGGAGGAGCATATTGCGAAGCTCCGGGCGACCGGATACTTGGCCGCAGACATCGCGCACCGGCTACCGGACGCAGGGCAGATCATTCCAACCCCGGAACCCCACGAGAGGGTCATGTTTCTCGCCCACCTCGTCCGTGGACTGGGATTTCCACTTCATCCCTTCGGCCGCGGGCTCATGTTCTACTACGGGCTAGATTTCCATGATCTAGCCCCAAATTTCGTCCTCAACATCTCGGTGTTTATCGTCGTGTGCGAGGCCTTCCTCCGCATCAAGCCTCACTTAGGCTTGTGGCTACGAATCTTCTACATGAAGCCGAAGATCGTGAGCGGCCAGCAAGCGGAGTGTGGAGGCGCCATGGTGGGCAAGATGCCCAACGTCACCTGGCTCGACGGCTCCTTCGCGAAGACCGTGAAAGGGTGGCAATCGGGGTGGTTCTACATCACTGAGCCGCGCGACGCCAACTTGGCGGCGGCCCCTGAATTCTGATCCGAAATCCCCCTGCGGCTCACCTCCTGGGAAAAGAAAGGCCTGGCCTGGGGCGAGCCTGCGGAGCTGACCGGACTTCAGAACTGCATCAAGAATATGAAGGACAAGAAAATCAAGCTTGTCAACATGGTCCAGATCATGCTTGTCGGCCGGATTCTTCCGTGCCAAAGATGGGCATTTAATCTGTGGGAGTTCGTCCCGGCCGAACACCAGACACTTCGAGAGCTCTACGGCATGACACACAAGGACGCATGGAAGGCACTGTTCAAGGCCTCTGAAATACCTCCTCCCACATCCAAGGACCATGGACTTCACGCCGCGTGGCTCCCCGTCCGGCGAGTTTTCTGACTATCACCGGATATAGTTTTTCACAGTGTACTCATGGGCGGATCTTAAGTCATTGTGTGTATTTAATCAGGAGTATATGGAGACGGTGGAGCAGATTGACTGTTCGGCTCCACTGCCGGAAGGTCCAACAGATGCTCTCCTGACGGAGATGCTAGTCCTGGTGCCTTACAAGGCACCGGAAAAGAAGGCCAGAAAGAAGGCCCCGGGGACCAGGAAGGGTCTCCGGCGTAAGGTCATACCGGAAGCCTCATCCGAAGACGACGAGGCACACTCCTCCCCTGAAGGGGAGGAGGAAGTGGAAAGGGCTGTCCCATCCGGAGAGGACGAGGGGCCTAAGAAGGCGGTCCAGGGGACCAGGAAGGGTCCCCGGCGCAAGGCCGTCATACGCTCGTTGTCCGAAGACGATGAGGCAGATTCCTCCCAGGGAGGCGGGGGAAACACGAGGAAAATCTGCCTCCCCGCACTAGAAAGGATAAGAAGAGGAAAGCCGCCCCGGAGGGGGAGGCTAGGACGCCCAAGAAGGGAAAGGCGCCCCTTCCGGGTTACTCCACCACGGCCGCCTATAGCGAGGAGGAGTGGCTGCCGACGGGGAAGCCCCTAGTAAGATCATAAGTATCCGCACTCTATCATACTTTAGTGCGACTTTGCTTCATAGTCTGTTATAACGCCGAACACGTATATGTAGTCTAGCCAGGGTCCATCCTGAGGTATCCTCTTCAGATGGGTCCTTGAGTGATTCGGCGATGAACTCGCTCCTGACGGCCACTACCCCTCGGCCTGTGGACGACATGGAGGTGTTGTCCCAAAGGCTCCTAGAGCAGGGGGAGGTGACTCTGGAGACACCCCAAGGCGAAATTCTAGATGCCGGGCACACGGGGTATAAGATCCCCACAGATCGTGCCGACGAGAGCCGCAACAAGCCGGGCTCTCAGCCGGATACTGTACCGGAACCTCCAATGGTTCCGGATTCGGGCAGGCAGCCCCTCGCTAGGGAGGGGGAGCCGTCCATGCTGATGACTTCCGTTACGCTAGAGGCGTCGGATAGTCTACTAGAAGCCCTTCGTGGTGCATCCATGGATGAAGAGCACCGTACTCTTATGAGTGCGGTGATTCAGAAGGTTCTGTCCGCGAAGAGAGGACTAACCGAAGCCTGCACCAGCCTCCTGACAGGCTTTGAGGTAAGTAATCAAAAATGTGTAAAATTATCACCTGATAGGTAGTAGCCCCTGATACTCTGTTTGGTGTTCGGAACGACAAGCCAAACGGAGGGTCGATTATAATTCGCAGGAGTCTAATAGTAGATGTGCATGTGAATAAGCAGGCGGCGCTGCTTGCCGTTGCTGCCCGCACGGCCGAGGTCGCCGGACTTAAACAGGACCTGGAGCAGGCACAAGGAGAGCTCGGCCTCACGAAGAGGCAGCTCGAAGAGAACAAAGGTGAGTGATACCCCATTCGCATATCATAAAGAATAGACAAAATTGGTGATTCTAACGACAAAGCGTCGTGACTTTGTAATAGGGGCCACAACCGAAGTGGCGTCCCTGAAGAAAGTGTTGTCCGAGGCCGAAGACAAGGCGGCCATGGAGCGCATTGAGCGCGAAAAGCAGAATGCTAGGGTGGGCGAGGTACAGCAAGAGCTCCAGGAGCTCGGCAAGAAGTTCGAGTCCTTGGAACATGACCTCAAGACGAAGGAGTCTGAGCTTGCGAAGGCCCTTGTGAGTATGAAAGACGCCAAGGCCGAAGCCGAAAAGGCCCAGCAGGAAATCCCGGCGGCCAAGAAGATAGCGGTGGGTAAGACATTCTTTATGCAAACCAAGCATGTGGAGGAGACGTTTCTTTTACTTACCCAGATTCAGAGCTCTCCAGGGGCATTCGCAGATCTGCCATGCAGCGTATCTGATGCTGCAGAGTTCTACCGTGCCGAGGAGGGGAGGTCAACGGAGAAGTTGTTCTGGTCCCAGTATGCTGGAGCCAAACACCCAATGCCTCTAAGTGACCAACTGAAGCAGTTGGTTGAACTCCACAGGGCGGCCGAAGTGGCCATGAAAGATTTCATAGTCCGGATGTGGCCTGGTGAGCCCCTGCCCACTAGCTACGTCAGCCTGATAAAGCGGATGGTAAATGCCTGTCCGCGGCTTGAAGTGATCAAGCGATCCGTTTGCATTGAGGGTGCCCGCCAGGACTTTGCCCGTGCGAAGGTGCATTTGGGCAAGCTGGATGCGGAGAAGCTGGTGAAGGATGGACCGCCGGAGGGCAAGGCGCATCGCTGTCCCGAAAAATATTATGATGTTGTTATGAAAGGCGCTCGTCTCGTGGCTGATGAATGTACCAAGGACACGATCTTTGAGTGAATGTAATTCTGTCGTTGTTGTAATATAAAGACGAAGTTACCTGCACTATATAGCACTTTTTGATTTAAAATATTACCTTCTATGCGGCTATTTAGAAGATTCTGAAAGTAGGCCAGTCGTCGGCTTCCGCCCCCACATAACTAGTACCGGGGTGTTCCTGGAAAAGCCCAGACACTCTTTATCCAAATTTTTGGTCCCTGAAGGAGGTGTTTGGCGCAGCGAACAAGGCAATCGGACAATGCCGCTTTATAACTTTCACTTAGCCATAGAAGTCTACAATTTTAAATTTCGGCGAAGCCCCTAGAATTTGGAAAGTCGAATTGGGGCGCTATATATGCCTAAATTGGACGAGGCCAATTTCTCGCCTAAAGCGGAAAAAATCTTTAAGGATTTTAAGACCTCTCGAATAGCGACCAGCTCTCGCCGCATCATGCCAGTCAGTTTTCGGCTTTCTCTACTGAGGTACTCATCCGGAAGAACCGGGACACAATAACAGTAGTTCTCCCTGCGCTACCTTAGCCGATATAACGGAACATAAGGTACCAAAACAAGGGAGCTGGGCAAACCCAACTATTGACCCAAGACATGATTCGGAGTTGATGCATATAATGCTTTAAGTTCGGGGTGCCGCACTGTTGAAAGTGTCTGGACTTGTCTTGCCGTGTTATGGGGCGCCATAAGAAGCCCCTGGCAAACTGAACGTACCAAGGTGTACGGATGCAATATTAAATGAAGATTTATAGAAAAATGTGCAAATAGGAATAACAGGCTGACACTATATATTATCTCCCATTGATAAATAATACGTCGAAGTGTATGTTTACAATGAATGCGTTAAACAGAAGTAAATAGGACTATTTGACATGTCCCATCCAAGGGCGGGCTGCATGTAGGTATATAAAACAGATATAACGATCATGAACAGATTCCACCTGGGTATGCCCTTTGTGTGCAAAGCCTTTTGCCTCCTTGGTTTTCTCTCCTGTGCAAGTCCAACAATCCGGCTCTTCTGAAGAGGCTGCCCGAAAGCAATATCCTGAAAGATAAAAGGGGGGTTATTAAAGTATGTTGCGGCTGAGCCGCACTATTGACTGAGTCCCTATTGTGCCTCCGCCTATGCCCATGGTATTTTTAGTGCATAATTGTGTATGCGTGGCACGAATGCTGCCTTGATGGGGCTAGAGCGGAGGCTGGACTGTTAGTCGCGCGCTTGGTATGCCTAGCGATCCTGTTGCGGGGTACTCCGGACTTGCTTGATGGTGTTCGGGGTTTTTATCGCCGGATTGGTGGTTTGCCGGAGAAGGCCGCATTGTACTTCCACCGCGAGGGATGAAGTATGGTCTTCTGTACGGAGAGAGCGGTCCATGTTTCCGTTGACTGTTATGACCCCGCGAGGTCCTGGCATCTTGAGCTTGAGGTATGCATAGTGTGGTACCGCATTGAATCGAGCGAATGCTGTTCGTCCAAGCAGTGCGTGATAACCACTACGGAAAGGGACGATATCGAAGATTAACTCTTCGCTTCGGAAGTTATCCGGAGATCCGAAGACCACTTCCAATGTTATAGAGTCCGTGCAATGGGCCTCTACTCCTGGAATTACACCTTTGAAGGTGGTTTTGGTGGGTTTGATCCTCGAAGGGTCGATGCCCATTTTGCGCATTGTATCCTGATAAAGCAGGTTCAGGCTGCTGCCGCCATCCATAAGGACTCGCGTAAGGTAGAATCCGTCGATGATTGGGTCTAGGACCAATGCGGATGAACCGCCATGATGGATGCTGGTAGGGTGATCCCTACGATCAAAGGTGATCGGACAGGCTGACCATGGGTTAAATTTTGGGGCGACTAGCTCCATCGCATAGACGTCCCGTAGTGCTTGCTTCCGTTCCCGTTTGGGGATGTGGGTGGCGTAGATCATATTGACCGTTTTCACCTGTGGAGGAATTTTCTTCTGTCCCCCCGTGTTCGAACGCCGGGGCTCCTCGTCATCATCGTTGTGCAGCCCCTTGTCCTTGCTTTCGGCGTTTATTTTACTGGCCTGTTTGAACACCCAACAGTCTCTATTGGTGTGGTTTGCTGGCTTATCTAGGGTGCCATGAATTTGGCACGAGCGATCAAGTATGCGGTCCAGACTGGACGGTCCCTGATTGTTTCTTTTGAACGGCTTTTTCCGCTGACCGGATTTCGAGCCACTGAATCCGGCATTGACTGCCGTGTCTTCGGTGTTATCACCGTTGTTCTATCGCTTATGTCTGTTGCACCATGGCTTGTCGTTATTGTCGCGGACATTTGAGGTGCCTGAATTTATTGGCGTGGTGCTACTGCGAGCCAACCAGCTGTCCTCGCCCACACAAAAGCGGGTCATGAGTGTCATGAGGGCCGCCATGGACTTTGGGTCTTCCTGGCCGAGGTGTCGGGGGAGCCACTCATCACGGATATTATGCTTGAAGGCCGCCAGGGATTCGGCATCCGGACAGTCGACTATTTGGTTCTTTTTGGTTAGGAACCAAGTCCAGAATTTCCTGGCTGACTCTCCGGGCTGTTGGGTAATGTGGATCAAGTCATCGGCATCCGATGGTCGCACGTACGTGCCCTAGAAGTTGTCAAGGAACACGTCCTCCAGGTTTTCCCAACTGCCAATAGAATTCGTCGGCAGGCTGTTTAGCTAGTGCCGTGTCGGTCCTTTAAGCTTAAGGGGAAGATACTTGATGGCGTGTAGATCGTCACCGCGGGCCATGTGAATGTGGAGAAGGAAATCTTCGATCCATACTGCGGGGTCTGTTGTGCCATCATATGATTCAATGTTTACGGGTTTGAACCCTTCTGGGAATTCATGATCCATCACTTCGTCAATGAAGCAGAGGGGGTGTGCGGCGCCTCTATGCTGGGCTATGTGGCTACGCAGTTCAAATGATTCTAGTTGGCTGTGTTCGGCCCGGCCGGACTTGTTTATAGTGTATCCGGCGTGACGATCATCGTCATGTATTGGGGCGCACCCCCCGCGATCCGTAGATCGACCTTGGCTGTCCTGCCTTGTTTTCCAGTATATCTTGCAGGTCCTGCCTATTGCCCCGGGCCGTAGTATATTGGCGTGGGGGTGCAGGCTGGTATTCGGGTTGATACGCCGTTTTATCCTGGCCACGAGGTGGCTGGTCAGCCGTGTGGCGCTCGAGTCCATATTCCTCAGCCGCCAGGACTTCGGTCCATCTGTCTGTGAGCAGGTCTTGATTAGCTTGGAGCTGTTGCTGCTTCTTTTTCAGGCTCCTCGCAGTGGCCATAAGCCGGCGCTTGAAGCGCTCCTGCTCCATGGGGTCCTCAGGCATGCCGAACTCGTCGTCGCCAAGGCTAATCTCATCTTTGGAGGGGGGCATGTAGTTGTCCTCCTTCGGATATCCATCCGTTGCTAGTTCATCTGGGCTGACCTGCCCGTCTTCCTGTTCGGCCTGCTCGAAGGCAGGCTGATCGGGGTTGTATTCATCTTCGGCACCATCCGGACTATTTTCGTCACCTATGCCGATATTGTTGTGGCGGGGCTTGGAGTGGCGCCGCCGACGCCCATGCTTTGATTTCTTCCTTGAGGGGTTATCCTCCATTGCCTCATCACCATTGGTTTCTTTCCGAGTGTCCACCATATATATATATATATATATATATATATATATATATATATATATATATATATATATATATATATATATATAATATGAGGAGGTGGTTGTCCACCGCCCAGTGGGCGGTGGTTCCTGTTCCTTTCCTGCATCGTCATCCATACCGTTGATGTCTTCAGAGTCGAAGTCAAGCATGTCAGTTAAATCATCGACCGTGGCGATGAAGTGGGTGGTGGGTGGGCAACGAATTCCTTCGTCGCCTGCTTCCCACTCGATCTGGACATAGTTCGGCCGAGAGTCTCCTGACAAAGAGAGAGTCTTTAAAGAGTTCAACATGTCGCCAAAGGGCGAGTGCTGGAAGATATCCGCAGCGGTGAACTCCATTACCGGAGCCCAACCAGATTCGGCAGGCTTGGAGGTGCGCGGACTGGAACCTACAGCCGGATATGAGTTCGAGGGTCCGGTGTCACAGGATTCCTTGGGGGTGAAGTCTATGTTCGGCCTCCATGGCGGGGTCCATCCACCCGTCCTCGGACGACGCAATCTTCCCTGGATTTATGTACGGGCTCCTGCAGGTGCGATATCCCGAGGGTTGTCCGACAACAGGTCTAAGCCGTGCTCATCGTGACTGTCCGGCGCACCTGGTGCAGGCCCGAATCCGTTGAAGATCAAGTCTCCGCGGATATCGGCTGTGTAGTTCAAGTTTCCGAACCTGACCTGCTAGCCAGGGGCGTAGCTGTCGATCTGCTCCAGATGGCCAAGCGAATTGGCCCATAGTGTGAAGCCGCCGAACACAAAAATCTGTCCAGGGAGAAAGGTCTCACCCTGGACCGCGTTGTTGTTGATGATTGAAGGAGCCATCAAGCCTTGCAGCGACGACACAAAGGAACTCTCAATGAAAGCACCAATTTCGGTGTCAAAACCGGCGGATCTCGGGTAGGGGGTCCCGATCTGTGCGTCTAAGGCTGATGGTAACAGGAGGCAAGGGACACAATGTTTTACCCAGGTTCGGGCCCTCTCGATGGAGGTAAAACCCTACTTCCTGCTTGATTGATATTGATGATATGAGTGTTACAAGAGTTGATCTACCACGAGATCGTAGAGGCTAAACCCTAGAAGCTAGCCTATGATGATTATGATTCTCCCTCTAAGGACTAAACCCTCCGGTTTATATAGACACAGGAGAGGGCTAGGGTTTACATGGAGTCGGTTACAAAGAAGGAAATATAATATCCGGATCGCCAAGTTTGTCTTCCATGCAAAGGAGAGTCCCATCCGGACACGGGACGAAGTCTTGAGTCTTGTATCTTCACGGTCCAACAGTCCAGCCAAAGCATATAGTCCGGCTGTCCGGATACCCCCTAATCCAGGACTCCCTCAGTGGGCACAACCCACTGGGGGGCGCTTGGGGGCCCAGGCGTGCCCTGTGTTGGAAATATGCCCTAGAGGCAATAATAAATTAGTTATTATTATATTTCTTTGTTCATGATAATAGTCTTTTATTCATGCTATAACTATATTATCTGGAAATTGTAATGCACATGTGAATACATAGACCACAATATGTCCCTAGTGAGCCTCTAGTTGACTAGCTCGTTGTGATCAACAGATAGTCATGGTTTCCTGGCTATGGACATTGGATGTCGCTGGTAACGGGATCACATCATTAGGAGAATGATGTGATGGACAAGACCCAATCCTAAGCATAGCATAGAGATCGTGTAGTTCGTATGCTAAAGCTTTTCTAATGTCAAGTATCTTTTCCTTAGACCATGAGATTGTGCAACTCCCGGATACCGTAGGAGTTCTTTGCGTGTACCAAACGTCACAACGTAACTGGGTGGCTATAAAGGTGCATTACAGGTATCTCCGAAAGTGTCTGTTGGGTTGGCACGAATCGAGACTGGGATTTGTCACTCCGTGTAAACGGAGAGGTATCTCTGGGCCCACTCGGTAGGACATCATCATATGCGCAATGTGACCAAGGAGTTGATCATGGGATGATGTGTTACAGAACGAGTAAAGAGACTTGCCGGTAACGAGATTGAACAAGGTATAAGGATACCGACGATCGAATCTCGGGCAAGTACAATACCGCTAGACAAAGGGAATTGTATACGGGATTGATTAAGTCCTTGACATCGTGGTTCATCCGATGAGATCATCGTGGAACATGTGGGAGCCATCATGGGTATCCAGATCCCGCTGTTGGTTATTGACCGGAGAACGTCTCGATCATGTCTGCATGTCTCCTAAACCCGTAGGGTCTACACACTTAAGGTTCGATGACGCTAGGGTTATAAAGGAAGTTTGTATGTGGTTACCGAATGTTGTTCGGAGTCCCTAATGAGATCCCGGACATCACGAGAAGTTCCGGAATGGTCCGGAGGTAAAGATTTATATATGGGAAGTCCTGTTTTGGTCACCGGAAAAGTTTCGGGTTTTATCGGTAAAGTACCGGGACCACCGGGAGGGTCCCGGGGGTCTACCAAGTGGGGCCACCAACCCCGGAGGGCTGCATGGGCCATGTGTGGGAGGGAACCAGCCCCAGGTGGGCTGGTGCGCCCCACAAGGGGCCCAAGGCGCAGGGGAGAGTGGGAGGGGGCAAACCCTAGGGCAGATGGGCCCTAAGGCCCATGCTCCCTGCGCCTCCCTCTCCTCTCCCTCTTGGCCGCCGCCCCCTTTGCCATCTAGGGCTGGCCGCACCCCTTGGGGGGGGGGGGGGAAACCCTAGAAGGGGGGCGCAGCCCTCCCCTCCCCCTATATATACTTGAGGTCTGGGGGGCTGCCAACACACGAGATCCTCTCGCTCTATTGGTGCAGCCCTGCCTCTCCTCCTCCTCCTCTTCTGTGGTGCTTGGCGAAGCCCTGCAGGATAGCCACACTCCTCCTCCACCACCACGCCGTTGTGCTGCTACTGGATGGAGTCTTCCTCAACCTCTCCCTCTCTCCTTGCTGGATCAAGGCATGGGAGACGTCACCGGGCTGTACGTGTGTTGAACGCGGAGGTGCCGTCCGTTCGGCACTAGGATCTCCGGTGATTTGGATCACGACGAGTACGACTCCTTCAACCCCGTTCTCTTGAACGCTTCCGCTTAGCGATCTACAAGGGTATGTAGATGCACTCTCCTTCCCCTCGTTGCTGGTTTCTCCATAGATAGATCTTGGTGACACGTAGGAAAATTTTGAATTTCTGCTACGTTCCCCAACAGTGGTATCAGAGCTAGGTCTATTGCATAGATTCTTTGCACGAGTAGAACACAAAGTAGTTGTGGGCGTTGATTTTGTTCAATATGCTTACCGTTACTAGTCCAATCTTGTTTTGACGGTATTGTGGGATGAAGCGGCCCGGACCGACCTTACACGTACTCATACGTGAGACAGGTTCCACCGATTGACATGCACTTGGTGCATAAGGTGGCTAGCGGGTGCCAGTCTCTCCCACTTTAGTCGGAACGGATTCGATGAAAAGGGTCCTTATGAAGGGTAAATAGCAATTGGCATATCACGTTGTGGTTTTGCGTAGGTAAGAAACGTTCTTGCTAGAAACCCATAGCAGCCACGTAAAACATGCAACAACAATTAGAGGACGTCTAACTTGTTTTTGCAGGGTATGCTATGTGATGTGATATGGCCAAGAAGAATGTGATGAATGATATGTGATGTATGAGATTGATCATGTTCTTGTATAGGATTCACGACTTGCATGTCGATGAGTATGACAACCGGCAGGAGCCATAGGAGTTGTCTTAATTTATTGTATGACATGCGTGTCATTGAAGAACGCCATGTAAATTACTTTACTTTATTGCTAAACGCGTTAGCCATAGTAGTAGAAATAATAAGTTGGCGAGACGACTTCATGGAGACACGATGATGGAGATCATGATGATGGAGATCATGGTGTCATGCCGGTGACGATGATGATCATGGAGCCCCGAAGATGGAGATCAATGGAGCTATATGATATTGGCCATATCATGTCACTACTATATAATTGCATGTGATGTTTATTATGTTTATGCATCTTGTTTACTTAGGACGACGGTAGTAAATAAGATGATCCCTTACACAAATTTCAAGAAGTGTTCTCCCCTAACTGTGCACCGTTGCTACAGTTCGTCGCTTCTAAGCACCACGTGATGATCGGGTGTGATGGATTCTTACGTTCACATACAACGGGTGTAAGACAGATTTACACACGCGAAAACACTTAGGGTTAACTTGACGAGCCTAGCATGTACAGACATGGCCTCGGAACACGGAGACCGAAAGGTCGAGCATGAGTCGTATAGTAGATACGATCAACATGAAGATGTTCACCGACGTTGGCTAGTCCGTCTCACGTGATGATCGGACACGGCCTAGTTGACTCGGATCATGTGATCACTTAGATGACCAGAGGGATGTCTATCTGAGTGGGAGTTCATAAGATGAACTTAATTATCCTGAATAGTCAAAAGATTTTTGCAAATTATGTCGTAAGCTCGCGCTTTAGTTCCACTGTTTAGATATGTTCCTAGAGAAAATATAGTTGAAAGTTGTCAGTAGCGATTATGCGGACAGTAGAAAGCTTATGTCCTTAATGCACCGCTCAGTGTGCTGAACCCCAAACGTCGTTTGTGGATGTTGCGAACATCTGACATACACATTTTGATAACTACGTGATAGTTCAGTTAAACGGTTTAGAGTTGAGGCACCAAAGACGTTTTCAAAACGTCGCAGAACATATGAGATGTTTTGAGGGCTGAAATTGAGATTTCAGGCTCGTGCCCACGTCAAGAGGTATAAGACCTCCGACAATTTTCTTAGCCTGCAGACTAAGGAGAAAAGCTCAATTGTTGTGCTTGTGCTCAGATTGTCTGAGTACAACAATCGCTTGAATCGAGTGGGAGTTGATCTTCCAGATGAAATAGTGATGGTTCTCCGAAGTCATTACCACCAAGCTGCTAGAGCTTCGTGATGAACTATGATATATCAGGGACATATATGATGATCCTTGAGATATTCGCGATGTTTGACGCCGCGAAAGTAGAAATCAAGAAGGGGCATCAATTGTTGATGGTTGGTGAAACCACTAGTTTCAAGAAGGGCAAGGGCAAGAAGGGATACTTCATGAAACGGCAATTCAGCTGCTGCTCTAGTGAAGAAACCCAAGGTTGAACCCAAACCCGAGACTGAGTGCTTCTGTAATAAGGGGAACAGCCATTGAAGCAGGATTACCCTAGATACTTGGTAGATGAGAAGGCTGGCAAGGTCGATAGAAGTATATTGGATATACATTGTGTTGATGTGTACTTTACTAGTACTCCTAGTAGCACCAGGGTATTAGATACCGGTTCGGTTGCTAAGTGTTAGTAACTCGAAATAAAAGCTACGGAATAAACGGAGACTAGCTAAAGGTGAGTTGACGATATGTGTTGGAAGTGTTTCCAATGTTGATATGATCAAGCATCGCACGCTCCCTCTACCATCGAGATTGGTGTTTGCGTTGAGCATAGATATAATTGGATTATGTCTATCGCAATACGGTTATTCATTTAAGGAGAATAATGGTTACTCTATTTATTTGAATAATACCTTCAATGGTCTTGCACCTAAATGAATGGTTTATTGAATCTCGATCGTAGTGATACACATTTTCATGCCAAAAGATATAAGATAGTAATGATAGTACCACTTACTTGTGGCACTGCCATGTAAGTCATAATGGTATAAAACGCATGAAGAAGCTCCATGTTGATGGATCTTTGGACTCACTCATTTTTGAAAAGTTTGAGACATGCGAACCATGTCTATTGGTGTATACGCATGAAGAAACTCCATGCAGATGGATCATTTGGACTCTCTTGATTTTGAATCACTTGAGATATGCAAATCATACCACATGGGCAAGATGACTGAAAAGCCTCATTTTCAGTAAGATGGAACAAGATAGCAACTTGTTGGCAGTAACACATTTTGATGTGTGCAGCCAATGAGTGCTGAGGCATGCAGTGAATATCGTTATGTTCTTACTTCACAGATGATTCGAGTAGATGTTTAGAATATTTACTTGATGAAACACAAGTCTGAATTATTGAATGGTTCAAGTAATTTCAGAGTGAAGTAGAAGATCATTGTGACAGGAGGATAAAATGTCTATGATATGATCATAGAGATGAATATCTGAGTTACGAGTTTTGGCACACAATTAAGACATTGTGGAAATTGTTTCGCAATTAATACCGCCTGGAACACCATAGTGTGATGCTGTGTCCGAACATCATAGTTGCACCCTATTGGATATGGTGCGTACCATGATGTCTCTTATCGAATTACCACTATCGTTCATGGGTTAGGCATTAGAGGCAACCGCATTCACTTTAAATAGGGCACCACGTAATTCCGTTGAGATGACACTGTATGAACTATGGTTTAGAGAAACCTAAGTTGTCGTTTCTTAAAAGTTTGGGGCTGCGACGCTTATGTGGAAAAGTTTCAGGTTGATAAGCTCGAACCCAAAGCGGATAAATGCATCTTCATAGGACGCCCAAAACAGTTGGGTATACCTCCTAATTCAGATCCGAAAGCAATAGGGATTGTTTCTTGAATCGGGTCCTTTCACGAGGAAAGGTTTCTCTGGAAAGAATTGAGTGGGAGGATGGTGGAGACTTGATGAGGTTATTGAACCGTCACTTCAAGTAGTGTGTGGCAGGGCACAGGAAGTTGTTCCTGTGGCACCTACACCAATTGAAGTGGAAGCTTATGATATTGATCATGAAACTTCGGATCAAGTCACTACCAAACCTCGTGGGATGACAAGGATGCGTACTACTTCAGAGTGGTATGTAATCCTGTCTTGGAAGTCATGTTGCTAGACAACAATGAACCTACGAGCTATGGAGAAGCGATGGTGGGCCCAAATTCCGACAAATGGTTAAGAAACCATGAAATCCGAGATAGCATCCATGTATCAAAACAAATCATGGACTTTGGTGGACTTGCCCAATGATTGGCAAGCCATTGAGATAAATGGATCTTTAAGAAGAAGACGGACGTGGACGGTAATATCACCGTCTATGAAGCTCGACTTGTGGCGAAGAGTTATTCACAAGTTCAAGGAGTTGACTACGATGAGATTTTCTCATCCGTAGCGATGCTTAAGTCCGTCGAAGTCATGTTAGCATTAGCTGCATTTATGAAATCTGGCAGATGGATGTCAAAACGAGTTTCCTTACCAGTCTTCGTAAGGAAAGGTTGTATATGATACAATCCAAAAGTTTTTGTCGATCCTAAGGATGGTAAAAGGTATGCTGGCTCCAGCGATCCTTCTGAGGACTGGAGTAAGCATCTCGGAGTTGGAATGTACGTTTTGATGAGATGATCAAAGATTTTGGGTTTATACAAAAGTTTATGAGAAACTTGTATTTCCAAAGAAGTGAGTGGGAGCACTATAGAATTTCTGATGAGTATATGTTGTTGACATATTGTTGATCAGAAATGACGTAGAATTTCTGGAAAGCATATAGGGTTATTTGGAAAGTGTTTTTCAATGGAAATCCTGGATTAAGCTACTTGAGCATTGAGCATCAAGATCTATAAGGATAGATCAAAACGCTTAATGGTACTTTCAAATGAGCACATTCCTTGACATGATCTTGAAGGTGTTCAAGATGGATCAGTCAAAGAAGGAGTTCTTGCCTGAGTCGTGAGGTATGAAGTTAAGACTTAAAAGCTCGACCACGGCAGAATAGAGAGAAAGGACGAAGGTCGTCCCCTATGCTTAAGACGTAGGCTCTACAGTATGCTATGCTGTGTACCGCACCTGAAGTGTGCCTTGCCATGAGTCAATCAAGGGGTACAAGAGTGAACCAAGAATGGATCACATGACAGCGGTCAAAGTTATCCTTAGTAACTAGTGGACTAAGGAATTTTCTCGATTATGGAGGTGGTAAAAGAGTTCGTCGTAAAGGGTTACGTCGATGCAAGCTTAACACCTATCCGGATAGCTCTGAGCAGAGATACCGGATACGTATAATGGAGCAACAATTTAGAATAGCTCCAAGTAGAACAGTTATTTGGAATAGCTCCAAATAGAGCGTGGTAGCTGCATCTAGGACATGACATAGATATTTGTAAAGCACACACGGATCTGAAAGGTTCAGACCCGTTGACTATAACCTCTCTCACAAGCATAACATGATCAAACCCAGAACTCATCGAGTGTTAATCACATGGTAAATGTGAACTAGATTATTGACTCTAGTAAACTCTTTGGGTGTTAGTCACATGGGGATGTGACCCTGAGTGTTAATCACATATGCGATGTGAACTAGATTATTGACTCTAGTGCAAGTGGGAGACTGTTGGAAATATGCCCTAGAGGCAATAATAAATTAGTTATTATTATATTTCTTTGTTCATGATAATAGTCTTTTATTCATGCTATAACTGTATTATCCGGAAATCGTAATACACGTGTGAATACATAGACCACAATATGTCCCTAGTGAGCCTCTAGTTGACTAGCTCGTTGTGATCAACAGATAGTCATGGTTTCCTGGCTATGGACATTGGATGTCGTTGATAACGGGATCACATCATTAGGAGAATGATGTGATGGACAAGACCCAATCCTAAGCATAGCATAGAGATCGTGTAGTTCGTATGCTAAAGCTTTTCTAATGTCAAGTATCTTTTTCTTAGACCATGAGATTGTGCAACTCCCGGATACCGTAGGAGTGCTTTGGGTGTACCAAACGTCACAACGTAACTGGGTGGCTATAAAGGTGCATTACAGGTATCTCCGAAAGTGTCTGTTGGGTTGGCACGAATCGAGACTGGGATTTGTCACTCCGTGTAAACGGAGAGGTATCTCTGGGCCCACTCGGTAGGACATCATCATATGCGCAATGTGACCAAGGAGTTGATCACGGGATGATGTGTTACGGAACGAGTAAAGAGACTTGCCGGTAACGAGATTGAACAAGGTATAAGGATACCGACGATCGAATCTCGGGCAAGTACAATACCGCTAGACAAAGGGAATTGTATACGGGATTGATTAAGTCCTTGACATCGTGGTTCATCCGATGAGATCATCGTGGAACATGTGGGAGCCATCATGGGTATCCAGATCCCGCTGTTGGTTATTGACCGGAGAACGTCTCGGTCATGTCTGCATGTCTCCTGAACCCGTAGGGTCTACACACTTAAGGTTCGATGACGCTAGGGTTATAAAGGAAGTTTGTATGTGGTTACCGAATGTTGTTCGGAGTCCCTAATGAGATCCCGGACATCACGAGGAGTTCCGGAATGGTCCGGAGGTAAAGATTTATATATGGGAAGTCCTGTTTTGGTCACCGGAAAAGTTTCGGGTTTTATCAGTAAAGTACCGGGACCACCGGGAGGGTCCCGGGGGTCTACCAAGTGGGGCCACCAACCCCGGAGGGCTGCATGGGCCATGTGTGGGAGGGAACCAGCCCCAGGTGGGCTGGTGCGCCCCACAAGGGGCCCAAGGCGCAGGGGAGAGTGGGAGGGGGCAAACCCTAGGGCAGATGGGCCCTAAGGCCCATGCTCCCTGCGCCTCCCTCTCCTCTCCCTCTTGGCCGCCGCCCCCTTTGCCATCTAGGGCTGGCCGCACCCCTTGGGGGGGGGGGGAAACCCTAGAAGGGGGGCGCAGCCCTCCCCTTCCCCTATATATACTTGAGGTCTGGGGGGCTGCCAACACACGAGATCCTCTCCCTCTATTGGTGCAGCCCTGCCTCTCCTCCTCCTCCTCTTCTGTGGTGCTTGGCGAAGCCCTGCAGGATAGCCATGCTCCTCCTCCACCACCACGCCGTTGTGCTGCTACTGGATGGAGTCTTCCTCAACCTCTCCCTCTCTCCTTGCTGGATCAAGGCATGGGAGACGTCACCGGGCTGTACGTGTGTTGAACGCGGAGGTGCCGTCCGTTCGGCACTAGGATCTCCGGTGATTTGGATCACGACGAGTACGACTCCTTCAACCCCGTTCTCTTGAACGCTTCCGCTTAGCGATCTACAAGGGTATGTAGATGCACTCTCCTTCCCCTCGTTGCTGGTTTCTCCATAGATAGATCTTGGTGACACGTAGGAAAATTTTGAATTTCTGCTACGTTCCCCAACAGTGGTATCAGAGCTAGGTCTATTGCGTAGATTCTTTGCACGAGTAGAACACAAAGTAGTTGTGGGCGTTGATTTTGTTCAATATGCTTACCGTTACTAGTCCAATCTTGTTTTGACGGTATTGTGGGATGAAGCGGCCCGGACCGACCTTACACGTACTCTTACGTGAGACAGGTTCCACCGATTGACATGCACTTGGTGCATAAGGTGGCTAGCGGGTGCCAGTCTCTCCCACTTTAGTCGAAACGGATTCGATGAAAAGGTTCCTTATGAAGGGTAAATAGCAATTGGCATATCACGTTGTGGTTTTGCGTAGGTAAGAAACGTTCTTGCTAGAAACCCATAGCAGCCACGTAAAACATGCAACAACAATTAGAGGACGTCTAACTTGTTTTTGCAGGGTATGCTATGTGATGTGATATGGCCAAGAAGAATGTGATGAATGATATGTGATGTATGAGATTGATCATGTTCTTGTAATAGGATTCACGACTTGCATGTCGATGAGTATGACAATCGGCAGGAGCCATAGGAGTTGTCTTAATTTATTGTATGACCTGCGTGTCATTGAAGAACGCCATGTAAATTACTTTACTTTATTGCTAAACGCGTTAGCCATAGTAGTAGAAGTAATAAGTTGGCGAGATGACTTCATGGAGACACGATGATGGAGATCATGATGATGGAGATCATGGTGTCATGCCGGTGACGATGATGATCATGGAGCCCCGAAGATGGAGATCAATGGAGCTATATGATATTGGCCATATCATGTCACTACTATATAATTGCATGTGATGTTTATTATGTTTATGCATCTTGTTTACTTAGGACGACGGTAGTAAATAAGATGATCCCTTACACAAATTTCAAGAAGTGTTCTCCCCTAACTGTGCACCGTTGCTACAGTTCGTCGCTTCTAAGCACCACGTGATGATCGGGTGTGATGGATTCTTACGTTCACATACAACGGGTGTAAGACAGATTTACACACGCGAAAACACTTAGGGTTAACTTGACGAGCCTAGCATGTACAGACATGGCCTCGGAACACGGAGACCGAAAGGTCGAGCATGAGTCGTATAGTAGATACGATCAACATGAAGATGTTCACCGACGTTGGCTAGTCTGTCTAACGTGATGATCGGACACGGCCTAGTTGACTCGGATCATGTGATCACTTAGATGACCAGAGGGATGTCTATCTGAGTGGGAGTTCATAAGATGAACTTAATTATCCTGAACATAGTCAAAAGATTTTTGCAAATTATGTCGTAAGCTCGCGCTTTAGTTCCACTGTTTAGATATGTTCCTAGAGAAAATATAGTTGAAAGTTGTCAGTAGTGATTATGCGGACAGTAGAAAGCTTATGTCCTTAATGCACCGCTCAGTGTGCTGAACCCCAACGTCGTTTGTGGATGTTGCGAACATCTGACATACACATTTTGATAACTACGTGATAGTTCAGTTAAACGGTTTAGAGTTGAGGCACCAAAGACGTTTTCAAAACGTCGCAGAACATATGAGATGTTTTGAGGGCTGAAATTGAGATTTCAGGCTCGTGCCCACGTCAAGAGGTATAAGACCTCCGACAATTTTCTTAGCCTACAGACTAAGGAGAAAAGCTCAATTGTTGTGCTTATGCTCAGATTGTCTGAGTACAACAATCGCTTGAATCGAGTGGGAGTTGATCTTCCAGATGAAATAGTGATGGTTCTCCGAAGTCATTACCACCAAGCTGCTAGAGCTTCGTGATGAACTATGATATATCAGGGACATATATGATGATCCTTGAGATATTCGCGATGTTTGACGCCGCGAAAGTAGAAATCAAGAAGGAGCATCAATTGTTGATGGTTGGTGAAACCACTAGTTTCAAGAAGGGCAAGAGCAAGAAGGGATACTTCATGAAACGGCAATTCAGCTGCTGCTCTAGTGAAGAAACCCAAGGTTGAACCCAAACCCGAGACTGAGTGCTTCTGTAATAAGGGGAACAGCCATTGAAGCAGGATTACCCTAGATACTTGGTAGATGAGAAGGCTGGCAAGGTCGATAGAAGTATATTGGATATACATTGTGTTGATGTGTACTTTACTAGTACTCCTAGTAGCACCAGGGTATTAGATACCGGTTCGGTTGCTAAGTGTTAGTAACTCGAAATAAAAGCTACGGAATAAACGGAGACTAGCTAAAGGTGAGTTGACGATATGTGTTGGAAGTGTTTCCAATGTTGATATGATCAAGCATCGCACGCTCCCTCTACCATCAAGATTGGTGTTTGCGTTGAGCATAGATATAATTGGATTATGTCTATCGCAATACGGTTATTCATTTAAGGAGAATAATGGTTACTCTATTTATTTGAATAATACATTCAATGGTCTTGCACCTAAATGAATGGTTTATTGAATCTCGATCGTAGTGATACACATTTTCATGCCAAAAGATATAAGATAGTAATAATAGTACCACTTACTTGTGGCACTGCCATGTAAGTCATAATGGTATAAAACGCATGAAGAAGCTCCATGTTGATGGATCTTTGGACTCACTCATTTTTGAAAAGTTTGAGACATGCGAACCATGTCTATTGGTGTATACGCATGAAGAAACTCCATGCAGATGGATCATTTGGACTCTCTTGATTTTGAATCACTTGAGATATGCAAATCATACCACATGGGCAAGATGACTGAAAAGCCTCGTTTTCAGTAAGATGGAACAAGATAGCAACTTGTTGGCAGTAACACATTTTGATGTGTGCAGCCAATGAGTGCTGAGGCATGCAGTGAATATCGTTATGTTCTTACTTCACAGATGATTCGAGTAGATGTTGAGAATATTTACTTGATGAAACACAAGTCTGAATTATTGAATGGTTCAAGTAATTTCAGAGTGAAGTAGATGATCATTGTGACAGGAGGATAAAATGTCTATGATATGATCATAGAGATGAATATCTGAGTTACGAGTTTTGGCACACAATTAAGACATTGTGGAAATTGTTTCGCAATTAATACCGCCTGGAACACCATAGTGTGATGCTGTGTCCGAACATCATAGTTGCACCCTATTGGATATGGTGCGTACCATGATGTCTCTTATCGAATTACCACTATCGTTCATGGGTTAGGCATTAGAGACAACCGCATTCACTTTAAATAGGGCACCACGTAATTCCGTTGAGATGACACCGTATGAACTATGGTTTAGAGAAACCTAAGTTGTCGTTTCTTAAAAGTTTGGGGCTGCGACGCTTATGTGGAAAAGTTTCAGGTTGATAAGCTCGAACCCAAAGCGGATAAATGCATCTTCATAGGACTCCCAAAACAGTTGGGTATACCTCCTAATTCAGATCCGAAAGCAATAGGGATTGTTTCTTGAATCGGGTCCTTTCACGAGGAAAGGTTTCTCTGGAAAGAATTGAGTGGGAGGATGGTGGAGACTTGATGAGGTTATTGAACCATCACTTCAAGTAGTGTGTGGCAGGGCACAGGAAGTTGTTCCTGTGGCACCTACACCAATTGAAGTGGAAGCTTATGATATTGATCATGAAACTTCGGATCAAGTCACTACCAAACCTCGTGGGATGACAAGGATGCGTACTACTTCAGAGTGGTACGTAATCCTGTCTTGGAAGTCATGTTGCTAGACAACAATGAACCTACGAGCTATGGAGAAGCGATGGTGGGCCCAAATTCCGACAAATGGTTAAGAAACCATGAAATCCGAGATAGGATCCATGTATCAGAACAAAGCATGGACTTTGGTGGACTTGCCCAATGATTGGCAAGCCATTGAGATAAATGGATCTTTAAGAAGAAGATGGACGTGGACGGTAATATCACCGTCTATGAAGCTCGACTTGTGGCGAAGAGTTATTCACAAGTTCAAGGAGTTGACTACGATGAGATTTTCTCATCCGTAGCGATGCTTAAGTCCGTCGGAGTCATGTTAGCATTAGCTGCATTTATGAAATCTGGCAGATGGATGTCAAAACGAGTTTCCTTACCAGTCTTCGTAAGGAAAGGTTGTATATGATACAATCCAAAAGTTTTTGTCGATCCTAAGGATGGTAAAAGGTATGCTGGCTCCAGCGATCCTTCTGAGGACTGGAGTAAGCATCTCGGAGTTGGAATGTACGTTTTGATGAGATGATCAAAGATTTTGGGTTTATACAAAAGTTTATGAGAAACTTGTATTTCCAAAGAAGTGAGTGGGAGCACTATAGAATTTCTGATGAGTATATGTTGTTGACATATTGTTGATCAGAAATGACGTAGAATTTCTGGAAAGCATATAGGGTTATTTGGAAAGTGTTTTTCAATGGAAATCCTGGATTAAGCTACTTGAGCATTGAGCATCAAGATCTATAAGGATAGATCAAAACGCTTAATGGTACTTTCAAATGAGCACATTCCTTGACATGATCTTGAAGGTGTTCAAGATGGATCAGTCAAAGAAGGAGTTCTTGCCTGAGTTGTGAGGTATGAAGTTAAGACTTAAAAGCTCGACCACGACAGAATAGAGAGAAAGGATGAAGGTCGTCCCCTATGCTTAAGACGTAGGCTCTACAGTATGCTATGCTGTGTACTGCACCTGAAGTGTGCCTTGCCATGAGTCAGTCAAGGGGTACAAGAGTGAACCAAGAATGGATCACAGGACAGCGGTCAAAGTTATCCTTAGTAACTAGTGGACTAAGGAATTTTCTCGATTATGGAGGTGGTAAAAGAGTTCGTCGTAAAGGGTTACGTCGATGCAAGCTTAACACCTATCCGGATAGCTCTGAGCAGAGATACCGGATACATATAATGGAGCAACAATTTAGAATAGCTCCAAGTAGAACAGTTATTTGGAATAGCTCCAAATAGAGCGTGGTAGCTGCATCTAGGACATGACATAGATATTTGTAAAGCACACACGGATCTGAAAGGTTCAGACCCGTTGACTATAACCTCTCTCACAAGCATAACATGATCAAACCCAGAACTCATCGAGTGTTAATCACATGGTAAATGTGAACTAGATTATTGACTCTAGTAAACTCTTTGGGTGTTAGTCACATGGGGATGTGACCCTGAGTGTTAATCACATATGCAATGTGAACTAGATTATTGACTCTAGTGCAAGTGGGAGACTGTTGGAAATATGCCCTAGAGGCAATAATAAATTAGTTATTATTATATTTCTTTGTTCATGATAATAGTCTTTTATTCATGCTATAACTGTATTATCCGGAAATCGTAATACACGTGTGAATACATAGACCATAATATGTCCCTAGTGAGCCTCTAGTTGACTAGCTCGTTGTGATCAACAGATAGTCATGGTTTCCTGGCTATGGACATTGGATGTCGTTGATAACGGGATCACATCATTAGGAGAATGATGTGATGGACAAGACCCAATCCTAAGCATAGCATAGAGATCGTGTAGTTCGTATGCTAAAGCTTTTCTAATGTCAAGTATCTTTTCCTTAGACCATGAGATTGTGCAACTCCCGGATACCGTAGGAGTGCTTTGGGTGTACCAAACGTCACAACGTAACTGGGTGGCTATAAAGGTGCATTACAGGTATCTCCGAAAGTGTCTGTTGGGTTGGCACGAATCGAGACTGGGATTTGTCACTCCGTGTAAACGGAGAGGTATCTCTGGGCCCACTCGGTAGGACATCATCATATGCGCAATGTGACCAAGGAGTTGATCACGGGATGATGTGTTACGGAACGAGTAAAGAGACTTGCCGGTAACGAGATTGAACAAGGTATAAGGATACCGACGATCGAATCTCGGGCAAGTACAATACCGCTAGACAAAGGGAATTGTATACGGGATTGATTAAGTCCTTGACATCGTGGTTCATCCGATGAGATCATCGTGGAACATGTGGGAGCCATCATGGGTATCCAGATCCCGCTGTTGGTTATTGACTGGAGAACTTCTCGGTCATGTCTGCATGTCTCCTGAACCCGTAGGGTCTACACACTTAAGGTTCGATGACGCTAGGGTTATAAAGGAAGTTTGTATGTGGTTACCGAATGTTGTTAGGAGTCCCGGATGAGATCCCGGACATCACGAGGAGTTCCGGAATGGTCCGGAGGTAAAGATTTATATATGGGAAGTCCTATTTTGGTCACCGGAAAAGTTTCGGCTTTTATCGGTAAAGTACCGGGACCACCGGGAGGGTCCCGGGGGTCTACCAAGTGGGGCCACCAACCCCGGAGGCCTGCATGGGCCATGTGTGGGAGGGAACCAGCCCCAGGTGGGCTGGTGCGCCCCACAAGGGGCCCAAGGCGTAGGGGAGAGTGGGAGGGGGCAAACCCTAGGGCAGATGGGCCCTAAGACCCATGCTCCCCGCGCCTCCCTCTCCTCTCCCTCTTGGCCGCCGCCCCCTTTGCCATCTAGGGCTGGCCGCACCCCTTGGGGGGGGGGGGAAACCCTAGAAGGGGGGCGCAGCCCTCCCCTCCCCCTATATATACTTGAGGTCTGGGGGGCTGCCAACACACGAGATCCTCTCCCTCTATTGGTGCAGCCCTGCCTCTCCTCCTCCTCCTCTTCTGTGGTGCTTGGCGAAGCCCTGCAGGATAGCCACGCTCCTCCACCACCACCACGTCGTTGTGCTGCTGCTGGATGGAGTCTTCCTCAACCTCTCCCTCTCTCCTTGCTGGATCAAGGCATGGGAGACGTCACCGGGCTGTACGTGTGTTGAACGCGGAGGTGCCGTCCGTTCGGCACTAGGATCTCCGGTGATTTGGATCACGAAGAGTACGACTCCTTCAACCCCGTTTTCTTGAACGCTTCCGCTTAGCAATCTACAAGGGTATGTAGATGCACTCTCCTTCCCCTCGTTGCTGGTTTCTCCATAGATAGATCTTGGTGACACGTAGGAAAATTTTGAATTTCTGCTATGTTCCCCAACACCCTGGTGGGTTTTCCCACCTCTGGGCAGCCCCTAGGTGCTGCTCTGGCCCATTGGATGTCTTCTAGTTCATAAAAAATCCACAAAAAGTTTCGTGGTGTTTGGACTCTATTTGATACTGATTTCCTGCAATGTAAAAAACAAGCAAAAAACAACAACTGGCACTGGGCACTGGGTCAATAGGTTAGTCCCAAAAAATGATATAAAGTTGCTATAAAATGATTGTAAAACATCCAAGAATGATAATATAACAGCATGAATACTTCATAAATTATAGATATGTTGGAGACGTATCAGCATCCCCAAGCTTAATTCCTACTCGTCCTCGAGTAGGTAAATGATAAAAGAAATAATTTATGAAGTGTGAATGCTAGCAAAGTGCATAAGTTTGATCAATGATAATTTTAATCACTTTCCCTAGCATCATAACATCAACTCTTTCTCATAAAACTCATCATGACAAAGTAGCAACCAATTCACATGTTAAGGTTCAAACAATGAATTCTCTTAAAACTCAACAACCAATATTCTTAGTCACCAAACAATTGCAATTCAACTTACTCAACAGAGTCTAAGTAAGAGCTCCACATACTCAACCAACATATAGTCTTATATGATTGCTAACGCTCACTGCATACACATGAGCAAAACGTTTCAACCGGACACATAGAAAGATAGGGGCTTATAATTTTGCCTCCCAACGTATTCACCTCAAGGGTGATGTCAACAATAATAACTCATGCTACCCATATCCAACTGGATATATGTGCCTAGATCTTTCCTCACCACATGATGCGTGCCAAAAGAGAAATATAAAAAGGAATAGAGAGAAAAACTATGACTCTTGCATGAAAGTAAATACATAAAAGTAAAAGGTAGGCCATTCGCATAGGGAAGCAGAGGTTGCCATGCGCTTTTTGTTTGTATGCTCAATCCCTTAGTGTAAAAGATCGTCATGTTATATTGCCCCTTATGATAGCAACCTTTATTATGAAGTTTGTCGCTTTTATTCTTGGCCATCACAAGTTCATACAATGCTTAATTTTCTCTTACACTAAATGATCTAACACTTTAGAAGCAATTTTTATTGCCTTATTGCATCGATGACAACTTAGTTGAAGGATCTTACTCAATCCTTAGGTAAGTATGGTGGACTCTTGAAAATAAGATTTGGGTTTAAGGGTTTTTGGATGCACAAGTAGTATTTCTACTTGGTCCAGAATTTTGGCTAGCAAAGATGGGAGCCAAGCACCACATGTTGAAGGATCTATGTGAATATGAATAAACATAAATCATTACGTTGTGTTCCTTCTCCAACGTCAAAATTTTTGGCATATAATATTTTGATGGGGGCTCACAATCACAAAATATTTCCAAGATAGTGTATTTGCATGTGCAAGTTCTCTTCCTTATAGCAATCATTCAGGAATTGCTTGTATGACCAATATTGTTATTGTCAAGCTTCAAAAGATTTCACTTGCTGAACCCAATGTGAAGCTACCACTAGGCATGAGATGAACTTATAATTTCACCTTCATGATATTCAATTCATTCAAAAATTTACCCATAGGATATAAGTGAAGCACAAGAGTAAATGACAAACTACTCGAAAAAAGATATAAGTGGAGATCAAGCGAGTAGTTAAGCAAATGGGTAGCCAATTGTGGATTCTCTCTTATATAAAAACTTTCAAACCTAAGTATTTTGTATAAACATCAAGCAAAACAAAACAAAATGACATTCCAAGCATAGAAATACTCATGTGAAGAAGCAAAAACTTAGGCTCAACCGATACTAACCGATAATTGTTGAAGAGGAAAGGTGGGATGCCTACTGGGGCATCCCCAAGCTTAGATGCTTGAGACTTCTTGTAATATTAGCCTTGTATGCCTTGGGCATCCCTAAGCTTGAGCTATTGTGTCTCCTTAATTCCTCTCATACCACGGTTTCCCTAAATCTCAAAAGCTTCATCCACACAAAACTCAACAAGAACTCATGAGATAAGTTAGTATAAATCAATGAAACACCTTATCATTCTCTACTGCAAAAAATTACTAAAACTATTATTCAACATTGCATACTAAATGCCTCTACATATTTAATAATCCTATCCTCAAATAGAATCATTAAACAAGCAAACAATGCAACCATAATAGCAATCTGCCAAAACAGTACAGTCTGTAAAGAATGCAGGATTCGTCATACTTCCCTAACTCCAAAAATTTTAAAAAATTACCACACTATAGAAAATTACAGTCTTTAAAGAATGCAAGGTAAACCATTATAAACTCCTAGCTAATTAAGCATGGCATGAGTAACTATAATTTCTAATTGTCATCGCAAACATGTTTCATTCATAATGGGCTAAATCAAGAACGATGAACTAATCATATTTACGAAAAAAATAGGTCGAGTTCATACCAGCTTTTCCTCATCTCATTCATTTCATCAAATATCATCATTATTGCCTTTCACTTGCACGACTGAACGGTGTGAATAATAATAAGCATGCACGTGCATTCGACTAAGTTGGAATCTGCAAACATTTATTCAAAGGAGAAGACAAGGTAATATAGGCTCTTTGTTAGATCAACAACAACGCATATGATAGCCACTCATCATTTTCATCATGGTCTTCTCCTCTCAGCCCAAAGAAAGGAAAAAGAATTTCAAAGAAACACACTGAAATATTTTTGGAGTTTTTTGTTTTTCTAAAGAAAGTAAAACAAGAACGAGAGAAACTATTTACATGGGAAAGCTCCCAACAAGCAAAAGAAGAACGAGAAATCTTTTTCGGTGTTCTTTAATACTACCAGTAAACAAGGAAGGAAAACTAAAAAGAAACTACAACTATTTTTTTTGGATTTTCTCAAAGTTTTTCAAACACAATAGAAGAAGGCGAGAAAGGAAATAAAATAACATGGATAATACAATGAAAAAGTATGAACACCGAGAACTGGAATGAGTGTGTGAACATGAATTTAATGTTGGTGAGAAATACGTACTCCCCCAAGCTTTGGCTTTTTGCCTTAGTTGGTCTATTGTGACGCCCCCGATTTAGTCGTACACTAATCATGCACGCAAACGTGTATGATCAAGATCAGGGACTCACGGGAAGATATCACAACACAACTCTAAAACATAAATAAGTCATACAAGCATCATAATACAAGCCAGGGGCCTCGAGGGCTCGAATACAAGTGCTCGATCATAGACGAGTCAGCAGAAGCAACAATATCTGAGTACAGACATAAGTAAACATGTTGCCATAAGATGGCTAGCACAAACTGGGATACATATCGAAAGAGGTGCAGGCCTTCTGCCTTGGATCCTCCTAAACTACTCTTGGTCGTTGTCAATGGCCTGCACGTAGTAGTAGGCACCTCCAGTGTAGTAGGAGTCGTCGTCGACAGTGGCATCTGGCTCCTGGGCTCCAGCATCTGGTTGCGATAACCAGGAAGAAAGGAAAGGGGGAAAAAGAGGGAGCAAAGCAACCGTGAGTACTCATCCAAAGTACTCGCAAGCAAGGATCTACACTACATATGCATGGGTATATGTGTAAAGAGGCAATATCAGTGGACTGAACTGCAGAATGCCAGAATAAGAAGGGGGTAGCAAGTCCTATGGAAGACTACGCTGCTGGCAGCCTCCGTCTTGCAGCATGTAGAAGAGAGTAGATTGAAGTCCTCCAAGTAGCATCGCATAGCATAATCCTACCCGGCGATCCTCCCCTTGTTGCCCTGTGGAAAAGCGATCACCGGGTTGTCTGTGGAACTTGTCTGGGTGTGTTTTATTAAGTATCCGGTTCTAGTTGTCATAAGGTCAAGGTACAACTGCGGGTCATCCTTTTACCGAGGGCACGGCTATTCGAATAGATAAACTTCCCTTCAGGGGTGCACCACATAACCCAACACGCTCGATCCCCTATGGCCGAACACACTTTCCTGGGTCATGCCCGGCCTCGGAAGATCAACACGTCGCAGCCCCACCTAGGCCCAACAGAGAGGTCAGCACGCCGGCCTAAATCCTATGCACACAGGGGTCTGGGCCCATCGCCCATTGCACACCTGCACGTTGCGAGGGCGGCCGGAAGCAGACCTAGCCCCCTTAATACAAGATCAGGCTTACGGTCCAATCCAACGCGCGCCGCTCAGTCGCTGACATCACGAAGACTTCGGCTGATACCACGACGCCGAGTGCCCTTAACTGTTCCCGCGTAGTTGGTTAGTGCATATAGGCCAGTGGCCAGACTCAGATCGAATACCAAGATCTCATTAAGCGTGTTATTATGAAGTAACCACGAATGCCGACCAAGGCCAGGTCCACCTCTCACCTAGGTGGTCTCAACCTGCCCTGTCGCTCCGCCACAAAGATCCACATAGAGGGCTGTCAGGACAAATGTCCTTTCAGCCCCCAATCCGTGAATCACTCGCGGGTACTCAACGAGCTGAACCGACTTTAGTCACCATTGCATAGTATGTATATATGTATAGTATATACCCGTGATCACCTCCCGAGTGATCATGGCCCGATAGTATAGCAAGGCAGACTGACTAGAATGTAGGGCCAATGATGATAAACTAGCATCCTATACTAAGCATTTAGGATTGCGGGTAAGGTATCAACGACTGTAGCAACAATGACAGGCTATGCAACAGAATAGGAGTAACCGAACAATAACATGATACACTACTCTAATGCAATCAGTAGAGAGAAGAATATGCGATCTGGTGATCAGGGTGGGGGCTTGCCTGGTTGCTCTGGCAAGAGGAGGGGTCGTCAACTCCGTAGTCGTACTGGGTAGCAGCGACGTCGGTCTCGGTGTCTAATGAGAGAAGAGGGGGAAGAACAATAAATATAATGCAAACATATGCATATCGATGCATGACAAGACAAGTAACGGTGCCAGGTGTGCCCTAACGCGGTAGGAGGTGATACCGGCAAAAGGGGAAAACATCCGAGAAAGTATCCCCGATGTTTCGCGTTTTCAGATAGATGAACCGGAGGGGGAAAGTTGCATGTTTGCTATGCTAGGGATGTGTGGTAGACGAACGGGCTGCGTGTCTGGATTCGTCTCGTCGTTCTGAGCAACTTTCATGTACAAAGTTTTTCCAACCGAGCTACGGTTTATTTTATATTAATTTTAAAGGGATTTGATCATTTTCTAGAATTAACAGAATTACTTTAATCCTAAAATGCATTTATGACATCAGCATGACGTCCGCGGTCAACTCTGGTCGTTGACCTGGTCAACCTGACAAGTGGGTCCCACTATCATTGACTGTTTAGTTAACTAACAGTAGTTAACTAGGTTAATTAAGTTAATTAAACATAATTAATTAAGTTAATTAATCTAGTTAATTAATTAATTATTTAATATTTTTATTTCTTCTTCTTATTATTTTTTTAATTCCTTTTTTCTAATAACATTCTGGGGCGTGGGCCCCTCATGTCATTGGCCCAAAGGCCTAGCGAGCACAGGGCAGTGCGGTTAACGGGGCGAGCGCCTGAACGAGCGGCGAACCGGGCCGCGGCGGGGGGGGGGGGGGGGGGGGCACGGGCGCCAGAGCACGCCGGCGGCCAGGGCAGGGCTCACCGGTCGGCCATTTCCGGCGAAGGAAGCCGACGCAGGAGGGGTCGCCGGAGGCAGCAGCAGGCGCGCTGCGGCCTCACGTGAGGTGGCAGAGACGAGGTGGTCGCTGGAGGCAACAGCAGGGGTTCGCGGGTGCGCGACGGGCGCCATAGCGGGTGACGTGCGCGCACGGGACGACGTGTGGCGCGCGGGCGCTGGACGTGGCTGTGGCCGTGAGTGCGTGCGCGAGGGAGACAGGAGGAGGGGAGGAGGGGAGGAGGGGTGCGTGCTCATGGTGGCCGTAGGGGAGTGGCAGCGGGGCGCGAGGTGGAGGTTGGAGACGTCATACGCAGGGGAGGCAGGCCGGCGGGGAGGTCCGGCGTGGTCTTCGGACGGCGGCGGGTGCGGTCGATCCGTGCGGCGGGGTCGTCGGGGCGGGAGCGTGGTCGCCGGCGGCGCGGCGAGGGGCCCCGTCGAGGGAGAGGGGACGGGGCGCGAGTACGAGGGCGGGGGGGGGGGGGGGGCGGCGAGGCGGCACCGGGCGACGGCCACGGGGTCAGCCCCGATCCGATCTGGATCGGGGGGAGAGGGAGAGACGAGGGAGTGGGGGGAGTGGGTGCGGGTCACGGGTTAGGGTTTGACCAGGGTGGGGTTATGCTGGAGTGAGGGGCGGCCTGGGCCGGTTTGGGCCGGCTGGCAAGCATCTGGGTCGACTGGCCCAGTGTGGGGGTTCCTTTTTCTTTTTATTTACTTTACTTTTTTTGTTTTACTTTTGTCTCCTATTATTTTAGTTTTAGTAAAATATACACTTAGTAACTAAATTAGTATTTCAACTTAGTCCATAGTCACAAGAAGTCTAGTCCTCAAATAAATTAGTTTGATATTTTATTTATTACAAAAGGTATTTAAATAATTGTTTTTGCTGTTGTTTTATTCATATTATAGTATTTAAACATTTTATAAAGGTGTGGTTTCTCCACCATAATTACCTATACAATATTTGGTTCACTCCGAACATTTTAATTTTAATATTTGAAAACTTTTATTGTTTGCTTGCTTTTGGATTTGAAATTGAATCGGTTTTGAACTAAAGCGAGATTAACAACAGTAACCGTGATGATGTGGCAACATTAATGTGGGATTGCTGTAGCCTAAAAACCCAGGCGTCACAATTCTCCTCCACTACAAGAAATCTCATCCTGAGATTTAAGAGGTAGTGAAAGGGGGGGGGGAGGCTTGGTGACGAATCTAGTGGGTCTTCTCATTCTGGATTGCTCTTCTCAAAGAGGCTGATCTAGTACATTGATGTCTTCATTTCTCTGGTTCAAGTCACCATGATCAAGTCATCATCCTTTCTTCGGGATCTACATCGTCCTACGAACGCGACCAAGGGAAAAAAACTCCAGAAGAACGCATCTCCCCAAAGCTGGGCATCTGACGGTGAACTCAATGGGAATAGACGAGGTACCCCACGAGTTGTATTTCAGTGAATTCGTTGAGTGCAATATACGATGGTACCAAAGTTTCAAACGGGTAGGCAATCATTTGATGACTAGACAGAAGCTGGAATGGGGGTTTGAACAACGAGAATAACATGGTGTTTGATCCAGGATGAACAATGGTATAGAATTTAGCTCGTGAATCACATACGAAGTCAGGTGCAAAGGATACATTAGAATCCGGGTTGTAAAGAAGAGTCAGGTTTCGATCCAGTGGACCTGTGGGTTATGGGCCCACCATGTGGGTTGAAAATATGAAGGGTGGTGACATCTTGCACAGCGGCAACATGGAGGCATGTCAATGGATAGCTTGTCAGCTATGTCGGCAACAATGTCGGTACCAAGGACGGGGCATGAATAGAACCATTTTCTTGCTCATTGAAAGAGGCAAACCAATTTGCAAAGTTCTCACCCATCGGTGGTTACCGGAATGTCATCAATAGTAGTAACAGGGTCTTGCTGACGGAGTTGTACACTGAGGTGTTTTCTTAAGCAGTGAATCATTACTGCTTAGATTATATAGATCACATGAAAGGTCAAACAAACCAATGAAAGGAAAATGTAATCATCAAGTTAAACAGAACAATGGAAAGGAAAATGTGTTTAAAGACATATTCCAGGGGTATATCTTTCCCAAGGACAAGTAGAGCATGATATCCACGACAGGATAGAAAGCAGAAAACCCTTTAGGTAAGGGGAAAGAAATTTCATGACATTACCCATACAACGGTGTTTGGATAATTGAGCAAGAAACATTTAGCATTAGGATTCAATTGTGCTTGTTGAAAATTGGAGTACCACAGACATGCTTTGAGGTAGCATTGACATGGTCTTAAGGCAAAGGTCAGACTTTGGATACAGAAAGGATCCATTAGAAATAACTCATAGAATAAGTCTTAAAATTTCCTCCTCGAAGAATGGTTATCCTTGCAAAAGAAATTATAATGATAGGTCCTCCAGCCAAGGGTGCTAGGCATGACATCTTATTATCGGGTCATCAAAGGACCAACATCATAACTCCTGGAAAGTTGTCCCAACCATCATATCTGACTGGGATTCAGGTCCGATTGGGGTCATGATACCTCAGACTCAGGATGTCCGAGAAGAAAAGGTGCAACACAAATCGATGAAATGACATTGCAAGATTCTCAGGAAATGAACTATGGGAGCGGGTTCCTGAAACAATAGTTCATCATTAAACCAAGGAGAGGATGAGGAGGTGGCCAATGAGCTCAGCGACAATTCACTGAGAATTCCAAACGGATGGATTTCCACAATAATGTGAACAAGAAGATGACACTTGTCAATTCAAATGATATAATGTTGTATGCTCGAGTAAAACATGCACCATCAATCATTAGTTGAAAGGTGTGCCCGAAATATGACCTTAGGCACAACACAACACTAGCTGGAGAGCAAGTTGTATTCATAATATGGACAAATTCGCGATGAAAGGAAGTCAAGGGTGTTGTCGATGATAATAAAAATCATCAGGGCAAGGAGGGTACTTCTCATCATGAACACAGTTGACATCTCGAAAGAAGTCAAAGTGTTGAAGGTGATCCAACAAATTTGCCGGGAGGTTTCAAGAGGATGCAATCAAACAACAACGACAACAAGCAAGGAAATGACGAAGTGGCAAGTTATAGGATCTATATATAAGATGCAAGCTCGGAACCAAAGTTGCCTTTCAAGACAAGCAACATGATGTTGAAAGTTCGACGTAAGTCATGCTCACACACTGAAGAATTTGTGCACCAGAGAAGGACGAGGTAGCATAGTTAAAGATAGCAAGACCAGGACGCAGCCGATAGTCTAGGAATGACCAGATTGAGCTCATAATTTCCTAGTAAAAATACTAGGGGTATTTGATTTGTAGTGCAGAATAATTTCACTAGTTAGTGTCTTCGGTTGACAACAACCCAGAACTCGTAGAGTGATTACGACAAGGAAAGACATTACTTCAACAAAGTTAATAAGATGTGGTGCAATGGCAAGACATCTTCGAGATACCAGGGGGTAATACTCAAAGGTAGAACATGATAGAAGTAGAACCGGGTCATTGACCTATGACAGTAGATACTTCAACCTTGCCAAAAACAGATGAGGCACTGGAATGAATTCCCATCAGATATATTAGATCAGGACAACATGGTCGGAACCATAACTGTAAGCAATCAATTTCAAGAATATCGAAAGAATCATACAACTGGCTTATCATTTTGCAAGAAGCTTCCGAGAAGGTCTACATCATTTTCATGGGCATGATCACAAAGTTCAAGGTCGACTCCCACTTCTTTAATGCATATCATTTCATTCACCTCTCGCTTTGATAAAACTGTAGTGTTGGAATTATATCTGGTAGAACACCGGAAGAGTATGACTCGTGAAAACTTTCGGGTTCTCATGGATTAGGGGAAGGCATAGGTTCAACCCATCGGGCATCTTAGTAACATATACCACAAGTTTCAAAAGTAAATACACAAGCTCGAAAGCAGAAGATAGTTGGCCAAGCAGAGGATACAATTTACCAAAGGCACTATTTTTCAGGGGAAGAACTCACAACATGATTGAATATGAAGGAGACTATTGGATAATAATCCAACAATGGACCGGGCGATCCACAACGGTGCTGATGTGAGTATCGGTACTCACTGAGAGGAAGAAAGAATGTAGAGGCTTCAAATTCAAGAATCACCTGATTAGTCTGATGCTTAAATATAAAGAAATTATGGTTTCCAAAACGAAGGATCAGAAGCAGACGCTCTGATCAAGGATGGATAAGTTGAAAACACTTAGTTGAACAATCAATAAAGGTTTGAATTGACGAGAACCAACTCATGTCCGGAATGATGTCTGGGTCGGAAAGATAACTTTAAAAAGGATAACCTGATGAATGCGTGCATACGCCCATATTGAATGAATAGGCTCAAAATGACTAAGACAAGGGATGTTATCGAGGACTACTAGTCATATGGAATTAACCATAATGCAAGCAGGCAAAAATTTCAAGAATAACAGGCTGTAGAGGATTTTTGAAAGATCGAAAAGTATTTCGAAGAATTTTGTGAGGCACATGAACAATTGAGAAGAACGGATCCTCAATAGATGTGAGAAGAAAAACCGTAAGGGTTTTCATGCGAAATAAAACTGCAAGACAGTAAACTCAAAGGATTCTCGGGACAATAGAGAATAGTTCGAGGCATCTTGTAACAACAAGAGCGATGAGAAATGATCATGAAAATGGCAAGTGCATGTAGATATCCATAGGGATATATCGATGGCAGTGAATTGCAAAGGCGATGAGCACAAGGGTCTTGGGAAAATATCGAGGGATATCCTCAGAATCTTCTAATGAAGCAGGTGATCTTCCGGAATGAGGGATCTTCGGGAGAAATAGTTACAGGAACCTAGAGTTAGAGTTAGCAAAACCATTTAACCTGAATAGAAGAGAGATCAGAGTCCCAGAGTATAGACGAGAAGTAAAAGATCCTAATACCACCCAATGGCGACGTGGCCCGTAAGCCGCACAACCATGTTAGTAAAAACTTTTTCAATGACTAGACTCAACTTTGGCCAAGGAGTTTGGAAGGGGGATTCCTACAGGCAATCGGCTCTGATACCAACTTGTGACGCCCCCAATTTAATCATACACTAATCATGCATGCAAATGTGTACGATCAAGATCAGGGACTCACGGGAAGATATCATAACACAACTCTAAAATATAAATAAGTCATACAAGCCAGGGGCCTCGAGGGCTCGAATACAAGTGCTCGATTATAGACGAGTTAGTGGAAGCAACAATATCCTAGTACAGACATAAGTAAACATGTTGCCATAAGATGGCTAGCACAAACTGGGATACAGATCGAAAGAGGCGCATGCCTCCTGCCTGGGATCCTCCTAAACTACTCCTGGTCGTCGTCAGTGGCCTACACATAGTAGTAGGCACCTCAGTGTGGTAGGAGTCGTCATCGACGGTGGCGTCTGGCTCCTGGGCTCCAGCATCTAGTTGCAACAGTCAGGAAGAAAGGAAAGGGGGGAAAAGAGGGAGCAAAGCAACCATGAGTACTCATCCAAAGTACTTGCAAGCATGGGTCTACACTACATATGCATGGGTATATGTGTAAAGAGGCAATATCGATGGACTGAACTGCAGAATGCCAGAATAAGAGGGGGATAGCTATTCCTATCGAAAACTACGCTTCTGGCAGCCTCCGTCTTGCAGCATGTAGAATGGAGTAGATTGAAGTCCTCCAAGTAGCATCGCATAGCATAATCCTACCCGGTGATCCTTCCCTCGTTGCCCTGTGAAAAAGGGATCACCGGGTTGTCTGTGGAACTTGTCTGGGTGTGTTATATTAAATATCCGGTTCTAGTTGTCATAAGGTCAAGGTACAAACCCGGGCCATCCGTTTACCGAGGAACATGCCTATTCGAATAGATAAACTTCCCTGTAGGGGTGCACCACATAACCCAACACGCTCGATCCCCTATGGCCGGACACATTTTCCTGGGCCATGCCCGGCCTCGGAAGATCAACACGTCGCAGCCCCACCTAGGCACAACAGAGAGGTCAGCACGCCGATCTAAATCCTATGCGCGCAGGGGTCTGGGCCCATCTCCCATTGCACACTTGCACGTTGCGAGGGCGGCGGAAGCAGACCTAGCCCCCTTAATACAAGAGCAGGCTTACGGTCCAATCCGGCGCGCGCCGCTCAGTCGCTGACGTTGCGAAGGCTTCGGCTGATACCATGACGCCGAGTGCCCATAATTGTTCCCGCGTAGTTGTTTAGTGTGTATAGGCCAGTGGCCAGACTCAGATCAAATACCAAGATCTCGTTAAGCATGTTATTATGAAGTAACCGCAAACACCGACCAAGGCCAGGGCCACCTCTCACCTAGGTGGTCTCAACCTGCCCTGTCGCTCCGCCACAAAGATCCACACAGAGGGCCGTCGGGACAAATGTCCTTTCAGCCCCCAATCCGTGAATCACTCGTGGGTACTCAATGAGCCAACCCGACTTTAGTCACCATCTATATAGTATGTATATGTGTATAGTATATGCCCGTGATCACCTCCCGAGTGATCACGGCCCGATAGTATAGCAAGGTCGACTGACTAGAATGTATGGCCAATGATGATAAACTAGAATCCTATACTAAGAATTTAGGATCACGGGTAAGGTATCAATGAGTGTAGCAACAATGATAGGCTATGCAGCAGAATAGGAGTAACCGAACAGTAACATGCTACACTACTCTAATGCAAGCAGTAAAGAGAAGAATAGGCGATATCTGGTGACCAAGGGGGGGGGCTTGCCTGGTTGCTCTGACAAGAAGGAGGGGTCGTCCACTCCGTAGTCGTACTGGGTAGTAGCGGCATCGGTCTCGGTGTCTAACGAGAGAAGAGGGGGAAGAAACAATAAATATAATGCAAACATATGCATATCGATGCATGACAAGACAAGTAATGGTGCCAGGTGTGCCCTAACGCGGTAGGAGGCGATACCGGCGAAGGGGGAAAACATCCGAGAAAGTATCCCCGGTGTTTCGCGTTTCCGGACAGATGAACCGGAGGGGGAAAGTTACATGTTTGCTATTCTAGGGATGTGTGGCAGACGAATTGGCTGCTTATCCGGATTCGTCTCGTCATTCTGAGTAACTTTCATGTACAAAGTTTTGCCAACTGAGCTACGGTTTATTTTATATTAATTTTAAAAGGATTTTATCATTTTCTAGAATTAACAGAATTAATTTAATCCTAAAATGCATTTATGACGTCACCGGCAGGCGGGCAGGGCGGGGCTCGCCGGCCGGCCGTTTCCGGCGAAGGAAGCCGACGCAGGATGGGTCGCCGGAGGCAGCAGTAGGCGCGCTGCGGCCTCGCGCGAGGCGGCAGAGATGAGGTGGTCGCCGGAGGCAGCAGCAGGGGTTCGCGGGCGTGAGGCAGGTGACGTGCGCGTGCGTGCGTTGGACGTGGACGTGGCCGTGAGCGCGTGCACGAGGGAGAAAGGAGGAGGGGAGGAGGGGCCGTGCTCATGGTGGCCGTAGGGGAGTGGCAGCGGGGCGCGAGGTGGAGGTTGGAGACGTTGTACGCAGGGGAGGCAGGCCAGCGGGGAGGTCCGGCGAGGTCTTCAGGCGGCGACGGGCGCGGTCGATCCGCGGTGGGGTCGTCGGGGGTGGGGGCGTGGTCGCCGGCGGTGCGGCGAGGGGCCCCGTCGAGGGAGAGGGGACGGGGAGCGAGGACGAGGGCGGGGGCTGGCAAGGCGGCACCGGGCGACGGCCACAGGGTCAGCCCTGATCCGATCTGGATCGGGGGGAGAGGGAGAGACGAGGGAGTGGGGGGAGTGGGTGCGGGTCACGGGTTAGGGTTTGATCGGGGTGGGGTTATGGTGGAGTAAGGGGGCGGCCTGGGCCGGTTTGGGCCGGCCTGGCAAGCAGCTGGGTCGACTGGCCCAGTGGGGGGGTTCCTTTTTCTTCTGTTTTGTTTTGTTTTTACTTTTTATTTACTTTACTTTTTCTGTTTTAGTTTTGTTTCCTATTATTATAGTTTTAGTAAAATATACACTTAGTATCTAAATTAGTATTTCAACTTAGTGCATAGTCACAAGAAGTCTAGTCCTCAAATAAATTAGTTTGACATTTTATTTATTACAAAAGGTATTTAAATAATTGATTTGTTATTGTTTTATTCATCTTATAGTATTTAAATTTTTTATAAAGGTGTGGTTTCTCCTCCATAATTACCTATACAATATTTGGTTCACTCTGAACATTTTAGTTTTAATATTTGAAAACTGTTATTGTTTGCTTGCTTTTGGATTTGAATTTGAATCGGTTTTGAACTAACGTGAGATTAACAACAGTAATCATGGTGACGTGGCAACATTAACATGGGATTACTGTAGCCTAAATACCCGTGCGTCACTTCTATGCCCGCGGCTGGCCCGGCGAATATCTAAAGTTATAGACGGGGTTGTACTGGTACACGGCAGCTATTGCCTGAAGGGCTGCAGCATGGAGGCGAGCAGCCTCCACCTCTCTCTCATACTCATTCACCTCCTCCCTGGTTATGAAATATCTTCGTTTTACCTGAGAGTTAAAGAAGGCAGGAGCAGGAAGGGTAATATGGATAGAATGTTGTCTGTCAAAGATTAGTCGGTGCAGGAGGGATTGTTCGTTCCTCTCAAGAAATTGGTAGCGTACCATAGCATTACAATCAAGAAAAGTAGGTGGTATCTCAATGTCATTCCTCCTTATGGGTACCCCAAGATAATTAGATAAACGGGCGACATAAATCCACCAAAGAGATCTCAATCTTTAGCATTAAGGTGTAACCTCCTCGCAATAATGGCCCCCCAAGTTATATCATTTATCTCCCATTATTGCACACTTGAGGACACTAAGATCCGACGCACAACGGTTGCTATGATCATGTTTACCATTAAAGCATCTACCTATAAAGAGAGCAAAATAATGTATGGCAGGAAACTTAATGCTCCCTATGGTAGCTTGTGTAATATTTCTAGTTTCTCCCACAGTGATGCTAGCAAGGAAGTCATTATATTCAGTTTTGCGAGGCTCACTAAGAATGCCCCATTGCAGGATTTTGCATGCATCATTAAAATCTTCAAGGTCCACGGTATATGGTTTATCATAAAGGTCAAATAAAACAGTATGATTATTGTGCTGGGATGTAAACTCAAATCTCCGCACAAATGAATCAGTCAGGTGATAGCACCGCCGACACTTATCTGACACGAAGTCTCCTAGGTCAGCGTTTTGTATGTACGCATCAAAATCCTCCTTGAAACCAGCATGAACCATGAGTTCATCCAACAGCCATTCGCAAGGCTGTGCTGGAGCTTCTCTTGGTGGTTCAACGTCCGACTCATGTATCGTGAGCCTTGGGGCTTGCTTCCTTGAGGAACCACCTTGATATATCCTCCTAAACATTTTTCTTCCCGTGAAAAATTTCAAAAAAATTTGGTGATTAAAAATAAAAGTGAACCAAACTCAACAAGATTGATAGCAACTACTCCTACAAGTGCCTAGAGGCTATATCATGCATCAAAACTACTTTGGACCATATAAATTTGACATACAAGCTCAAGAACAGGGTCACCTCAACAACAAAAATTTACAATAAATAAGGCACTAGAACAAAAACTAATTGGACAATTGGAGGAGTCACATACCGAAGAACAATCCCCCAAAATAATTTTGCAAATGGAGCTTTGCACAAGGAGATCAAAAATGGCAACAAGATGAGCAAGAACACGGGTTTGAGCAATGGGATGATTTTTGCGGGTGGAAGACAAAGTGGATGGGTGCTTGAATAAGTGAGGGGGGCCCATAAGGCAGGGGGCACCCGACGGGTAGGGCACGCCCTCCACCCTTGTGGTCCATTGGTGCAGCCCCCCTAGAGTGTTCTCAGTGTAAAAAATCCTTAAATATTCTATAAAAAATCATACTAAATTTTTAGGGCATTTGGAGAACTTTTATTTTCGGGACATTTTTTATTGCATAGATAATTCAGAAAACAGACGAATAATAGTATTTTTTTGCTTTATTTCAACTAAATAACAGAAAGTAAAAAGTAGGTACAGGAAGTTGTGCTTTCTAAATTCATCCATCTCATGCCCATCAAAAGGAATCCATTAACAAGGTTGATCAAGTCTCATTAACAAACTTCTTTCGAGTAACATGAAACCGGAGAATTTTCGAATAACACTAAGTTACCTCAACGGGGATATGCACGTCCCCAACAATAAGAATATCATATTTATTTCTGACAGTAGGAAGAGGGAATTGAAACCCTCCAATAACAAAATTTGAAAATTTTCCAATAGAACTGATACTATGAACTTGAGGTTGTTTCTTCGGAAAGTGTACCGTATGCTCATTACCATTAACATGAAAAGTGACATTGGCTTAGTTGCAATCAATAACAGCCCCTGTAGTATTCAAAAAGGGTCTTCCAAGGATGATCGACATACTGTCGTCCTTGGGAATATCAAAAATAACAAAGTCCGTTAAAATAGTAACGTTTGCAACTACGACAGGCACATCCTCACAAATACCGATGGGTATAGCAGTTGATTTATCAGCCATTTGCAAAGAGATTTCAGTAGGTGTCAGCTTGTCGCGGGAGAAACTGATCCACGGACACCTATGGGGCCGGCGGACCGGGCCCCTTTCGGTTCGGCGGGGGGCGGAGGTCGCGTGAAGAGCAGATCGAGGCGAAGCACACGAGCGGTTTACCCAGCTTCGGAGCTCTCCGGAGAGATAATACTCCTACTGCTGCATGTCTGAGTGTATTGAGTTCTTGCTCGGGAGCGCTGAGTGCTACAGTACACACTAGCTGCTAACGAGACCGAGCGTGAGTGTTTTCTCCTTTCGAACCTCCCCTCTATGTTGCGCATGGGCCTCCTTTTATATGCTCAAGGGGTCACCGACAGGTGGCAACGTAGACAAGGGCAAAAATGGAAAAGGAGTTGCGGTTGGTACAACTACTTGTACAGTGTATCATACCTAACCCTGACGGCAAGGGACAAAGGCATTAAATGACCGTCTGTGTCGCCCAAACAGTGCAGAAAGGGACCGTCAGGGGCGCCACCGCCTGCCACGATGGCAATCTTGTCAGCGTCGCTTGCCACCGCGTACCGCTGGCTGCACAGCTTCTTGCCACGGGCGCCTGGAAAGGTCCCAGGGCGACACGTTGGTGGATGTGCTGGAGCGCGGGTACAGGGTGGTAGCTTGCCGCGGCAAGCGCCTTGCCGCGGTTGTTGTCTTGTTGCGTCCGGAAGCTTGTTGCTCGCCGGGCCTTGCCGGGACGCGTGGTGCATCGCGGCAAGTTCCTTGAGATGCCTCGGTTGGCCTTCCCGGCAAGCTCCTCTTGCCGGGGTCTTGTCTCCTTGGCTTGAATACTTTGTTCTTGAATGGCTCCAAAGGAACCACGGAGGACCTTGGCGGTCACCGGGCAAGCCTTGTTGCGGGGTGCTGTGACTGCCCGTGCACAAGTTCGGGATACTAGGGTACCCCTACTCTAGTACACCGACACAGCTTATTCAAATCAAGTCTACGATATAAACAGAAAAACATAACACTAACACCGGCTCCCAAATCACACAAAGCAGTTTTAACATAGTTTCTTTTAATGGAGCATGGTATAGTTGGTATTCCTGGATCTCCTAATTTCTTTGGTACTCCACCATTGAAAGTGTAATTAGCAAGCATACTGGAAATTTCAGCATCCAATATCTTTCTTTTATTTGTAACAATATCTTTCATATACGTAGCATAAGGGGACATTTTCAGAATATCAGTCAAATGCATACGCAAAAAGATAGGTCTAAGCATTTCAACAAAGCGCTAAAAATCCTCTTCATCCTTTTTCTTGGATGGTTTAGGAGGAAAGGGCATGGGTTTCTGAACCCATGGTTCTCTTTCTTTACCATGTTACCTAGCAACGGAGTCTCTCTTATCATAACGTTTATTCTTAGGTTGTGGGTTATCAAGATCAACAACAGGTTCACTCTCCGCATCATTATCATTACTAGGTTGAGCCTCAACATGAACATCATCATTAACATTATCACTAGGTTCATGTTCATCACCAGATTGTGTTTCAACATCAGAAATAGAAATATGGTTTGGATTCTCAGGTGTATCTATAACAGGTTCACTAGAAGCATGCAAAGTCCTATCAGTTTTCTTTTTATTTTTATTACTAGGAGGACTAGGTGCATCAGTATTAATGCCCTAACAATTTTGCTCAATTCTCTTAGGATACAAAGGTTCTCTGGTCATCTTACCACCTCTAGTCATAACCCTAACATCACGATCATTGTTCTTACTATTCAACTCATTAATCAAATCATCCATGCCTTAAGTACTTGTTCTACTTGAGTTTTAACCATGGAAGCATGCTTACTAATAATCTTAAGATCACAGTTATACTCATGTAATCACCCAAGCAGTCAAGCATGTAAGCATTCTCCGGCAAGGGAGAAGTCTCCGGCAAGGGAGAGTTCTCCGGCAAGGGACAACACCAGCGACCCCCTGGTGGCGAAGACCATGACTGCAGAACCCAGCACAGGTAATCCTCTTGCTTGAAAACTTCCCTCGGGTTCTTCTTCTTCTGATTTTCTTTTTAGATATTTGTTTGACTTTTCTCCCTCTTCCGGCCATCAGATCCACCTATCACGGAGCCGATGGAGACCGAGGTTGCCAGCGAGGAGAACACGCGCGACAACACCGACGACGCCGCTGCCACCGAAGAAGCAGCCGACGTTGATGATCCCGCCGGTGAAGAGGCCGCCAAAGCTGCCGCCGCAGAATCCGGCGAGGGGTCTGGCGATCGCACTGACAGCCCTGAGGCCACAGGAGCGTCAGGCGCTACGCTGACCGCCGATCCCTCCGCCGCTGCCGCAGCGCCAGGCTCCGAAGAGCCCCAGCCCGGCGCCTATTTGAAGGCCGGCCATGGCGTCTTCATCAAGCTCCCCTGGGCGTCAAGCTCCAGGGCGCCGGTCGAAGGAGAAACCTTTGATGGAGAGGTGCTCGCCTCCGCTGGTCTGGCGCTGGTTGACGCGCCGAGCAGCAGCAGCGGCGAGTCCGAGGAGGAGCAGCTGCTGCGGAAGCTGGTGTCGCTCTACCGCGCTCGACAGGCCAAGGTGGAATCCCGAGAAGCGCTTGTCGCCCAGGCGGGAGTAGACATCGAGAAGCGCGCGGAGGAGCTCCGGGGTCGCAATCAGGAAGCTCTCTGGTCCATTGCAGAGGAGCGGGCGCAACTCGCCGAGGCACGGAAAGCCTTCCTCCTCGAGAAGGCCGCCGGGGAGCTGTTTGCGCGGGAAGGCGAGTTGGCGCAATGGAAGGTCAATCTTGACAGCCATGAGGAGGAGCTCGCCGCGCGCGAGCAAACATTCGGCGGAGCTCTCAAGGAAGCAGAGGATGCTGCCACAGCTGCCGAGGCCGCCAAGAAGGAGCTGGAGACGAAGGTGGCGCAGCTGGAGGCCGATCTCAAGGCGTGCGGCGAAGAGCTTGCCGCGCTCAAGCATGAGCGCGAGAAGGACGCCTACACTCTTGGCGAGCTGCAAGGTAGTCTCGCCGAGAAGGGCAAGGAGCTTAGCGCCATCAAGGACTCCAACGCAGATCTTGAGCTGAAGCTAGATACTTTGACCAAGACGCTGGGCGGCGCCAGGGAGCAGGAGGTGGCCTTGAAGGAGGAGATCAAGGCCAACGAGGTGCTGCTGGCGAGTGCTGCTGCCACCCAGAACACTTTTAGGGATAATGTGGAGCACTGGACGGAGGGTCTCGTGGATATTGCCGCAGCCATCGACAGGGAGCTGGCGCAGCTGGGGATGGAGGATTTCGGGTATTCTTCCGATGAGAACCTCCAAGCCAGCGCCAAGCTCAGCTTGTTCTTCAAAGGCGTGGCGACGGCCCTCCAGCGACTCCAGGAAAGGATCCCAAAGCAGCTGGCCGACGAGTCGCGCACGATCTGCGCGGGAGTTCTTCAAAAGGTGTTGGTGAAGGTGGCCTTCCGCAACCCGGGCCTCAACCTCACCAATGTCCTCAAGAAGCTGCCGCCGGATGCTGATCTGGAAGCGCTCAAGACCCTTGTCGCACTCATTGTGGACAAGGTGAGCGAGATCAAGAGGGTTGAGGGCGATCGCGTAGATTAGGCCGCCCGTTTTCTCCTTTTCTTGCCGCTGCTGGTCATGTTACGAGAACAATATATTAGAGCTGCGACAAGCTATCTTGTAATATAACTTTATTTTGGGTATCGATTACTATGTTATTTCCTTTACTTGACTCCTTCCTTTGTATGTTTTTGCCCTACGCTTTTAGGGAACTTGTCGGCGTAGGCACCTTAGCCGCGAGCACTGAGTGCGGGACGTCAGCAGCCTGCTGGCGGTGCCGCAACCGACAAGAAACCTTGTCGCAACTAGTTGCAGCTCACTTAAGTTGTTGAGCGGACTCGAAACAAAGTAAGGGCGCAACGAGCTACGAGTTGGTTCCTCCGTGCACAGGTTTTCCATACAAAGCACGGTCGTTCGAGGAAGATAACTTAAAAATTTAAACTGATTGCTCAAACTTTGGCAACTTAGCTTTTCTGTCGTTTGCTTCCCGGTAAGGCGAAACTTCCTTGAACGACGCCTGGTCCATACCATTATCTTCTCCTTTCCCCCGGCAAACTTGTGGGCGAGGGAACCTTCCTTTCTTTGAGAAAAAGAAAGAAGAGAAAATAAAGATATGGAGCCTTACGGCTCGTTATTGCTTACCGGGGGTATGCGCTGCACAAAGTGTCAGATAACACATGCAAAAAATGGAAAGCGTGAAATTGACAAGATGTGCGGAGCACATGAGCTTTACTTATGCACGGGGTCTGCGCCCAGCTTTGTACAAAGGATTACATGCAACAACGGCAAGACTTGTACAAAAGGTGGTTGTCAGAACAGGTTCCGGGAACCGCGCCTTACGGGTAAAACTTACGAAGATGCTCAATGTTCCAGGAGTTGCTCACCGGAATGCCATCTTCGGTCTCAAGGCGGACAGCGCCAGGCCTAGTGACTCGTTTCACCCGGTAAGGGCCTTCCCACTTTGGCGTCAACTTGTTGGAATTCTTGGCGGACTTGACGCACCGAAGAACAAGGTCGCCTTCCTCGAGACTTCTGGCATTAACTTAGCGGCTATGGTAGCGGTGCAAAGCTTGCTGGTATCGAGCAGCTCGTACAGCAGCCTGAAGACAGTCTTCCTCAAGGAGCAGCGCGTCATCTTGTCGCAGCTGCTCTTGCTCAAGCTCATCATAAGCGAGCACTCGAGGTGACCCGTATACGAGTTCCATGGGGAGAACTGCCTCTGCTCCATAGACTAGAGCAAAAGGTGTCTGGCCAGTGGCTTGATTTGGCGTCGTCCTGATCGACCAAAGAACCACCGGCAGCTCCTCAATCCAGTTCTTTCCGCACTTGCGCAGCTTGTCGAAAGTCTTGGTCTTGAGCCCGCGCAGCACTTCAGCATTTCCCCTCTCCGCTTGACCGTTGCTTCTCGGATGAGCAACAGAAGCGAAGCAGACCTTGGCGCCAAGATCTTGGACATACTGCATGAAGGTGCGGCTCGTGAATTGCGTGCCGTTGTCGGTGATGATCCTGTTAGGGATCCCGAAGCGGCAAACAATCGACCTGAAGAACTTGACTGCTGACTGTGCTGTCACCTTCCTCACTGCCTCCACTTCCAGCCACTTTGTGAACTTGTCGATTGCAACATACAAGTACTCAAAGCCCCCGATAGCTCAGGGAAAGGGGCCGAGGATGTCGAGCCCCCAGACCGAAAATGGCCAGGATAAAGGGATCGTCTGGAGAGCTTGAGCTGGCTGGTGTATCTGCTTGGAATGGAACTGGCATGCTTCACACTTGGTTACTTGTGCCGTTGCATCCTGGAGGGCTGTCGGCCAAAAGAAACCTTGCCGGAACGCTTTGCCGGCAAGTGCTCTTGCGCCAATGTGGTGACCGCATATGCCTCCATGTATCTCTGCCAACAGCTTTTGTCCGTCTTCCCGGTGAATACACTTCAATTTCACACCGTTGAGTCTTCTTCTGTACAGTGTGTTGTCGACAAACTGGTACATACTTGACTGCCGGGCTACTCTTTCCGCTTCTTCTTGCTCTTCGGGAAGTTCTCCTGTCTGAAGGAAACGGACAATCTGCTGTGCCCATGCTGGAGCTTGCGGCTCGTCAACAAGGACTATAGGCACATATGCTGCTGCTGGAACATCCGCTTGTACGGCAAGAACCAGTGGCTCAGCCGGAGCTTGATGTTCCCCGGCAAGCTTGCCGGGGCAAAACTTGTCGGGAGCGTCTGCTTCAACGGAACAAACCCTAGGGCTTGCCGGAGCAGACTGCTCCTCAGCACTCTTGGTGTTGATCTTGGGGACCTTCTTGGCGTCGGCCTCGGGGAGATCTGCCGGAAAATAGTCACCAGAAATCAACTTCCTCTTCTTGCTCTGTCCAGTTGATGGCGTTACAGACGGTTGAGTCAGTTTGAGCACAAAGATCCCTGGTTCCACAGGTAACTTAAGTGCGTCGCACTTTGACAGGCCATCGGCGATGTCGTTCTGAGCCCTTGGAACATGTTCCATATGTAGGCCGTCAAAGTGCTCTTCTAACTTTCTCACTTCATCAATGTAAGCTTCCATCAACGGACTCTGATAATTCTTGTTCACTTGGCGGACGACAAGCTGCGAGTCACCCCTGACAATGAGCTTCTTGATCCCAAGGTCTGCTGCGATCCTGAGACCGGCAAGCAAACCTTCATACTTTGCGGTATTGTTCGTCGCTTGCTCCTTGGGAAAGTGCATCTGGACGACGTACTTGAGGTGCTCTCCGGTGGGCGCAACAAGTAGCACGCCCGCACCGGCGCCTTGCAGCGAGAAGGCACCATCAAAGTACATCAGCCACTCTTTACTTGCTTCCTTGACGGGGATGCTCGTTTCTGGAATTTCTTCATCTGGTGTTGGCGTCCACTCTGCTATGAATTCTGCCAATACTCTGCTTTGGATAGTTGAAGTGCTCTCAAACTTGAGGCCAAAGCTTGACAGTTCCAGTGCCCACTCGACAATCCTACCTGTTGCTTCTGGGTTCTGCAGTATCCTCTTCAGCGGAAAACGAGTGACAACTATGATCTCATGTGCTTGGAAGTAATGGTGCAGCTTTCTCGAGGCCATGAGAAGGCCGAAAAGCAATTTCTGCACACTAGAGTACCTTGACCTAGCCCCCTGCAGAAGGGAACTGACAAAGTAAACTGGGCACTGCACCATTCTCTTCTGTATCTCATCTCGCGCCTGCGCAGATCTATCTTTGTCGGGGCCAGAGCTTGTCGGTGAAGCCCCCTGCTTGTCGCTGGATGCATCTGCCGTGGTTGCTGGCTCATCATCCGCCTCCCTCTCCGCTACTAACGCAACACTAACCACTTGATTGGTTGCCGCTATATACAGCGGCAACTTCTCTTGTGGCTTAGGTGCGACAAGTGTTGGAGTGGAGGACAGGTATCTCTTTAAGTCCTGCAGCGCAGCCTCTGCTTCCGGAGTCCATTTCATTGGACCTGCCTTTTTCAATATTTTGAAAAACGGCAGGGCGCGCTCAGCAGACCTAGAGATAAACCTGCTGAGAGCAGCCACGCAACCGGCAAGTCTTCGTACATCCTTGATGCGCTTTGGTGCTTCAATCTGCTCAATGGCCTTGATCTTGTCCGGATTGGCTTCAATTCCCCGCTGAGACACGAAGAACCCGAGAAGCTTGCCGGAGGGGACTCCAAACACACACTTCTCGGGGTTAAGCTTGAGGTTGATCTTGCGCAAATTTGCAAAGGTTTCGTCTAAATCCTGAATTAGAGTTGCTCTGTCCTTGCTCTTGACCACTATGTCATCCATGTAGGCTTCCACATTTCTGTGCATTTGTGGCTCAAAAGCGTCATGGACTACCCTTGCAAATGTTGAACCAGCATTCTTTAAACCGAAAGGCATCCGTATGAAACAGTATGTGCCACATGGAGTGATGAATGCGGTCTTCTCCTCATCCTCTTCTGCCATGAAGATCTGATGGTATCCTGAATATGCGTCAAGAAATGAAAGCAAGTCACATCCGGCCGTGGAGTCAACAATCTGGTCAATGCGCGGTAAGGGAAATGGGTCTTTGGGACAAGCTTTATTGACATCGGTAAAGTCGATACAAAGCCTCCATTTCCCGTTTGCCTTGCGCACGACTACAGGATTGGCCAACCACGTAGGATGGAGCACTCCTCTGACAAGGCCTGCTGCTTCCAACTTCTTGATTTCTTCTGCTATGAATTCTTGGCGCTCCAAAGCTTGTTGCCTGACCTTCTGCTTGACGGGCCGCGCATGAGGACAGACGGCAAGATGGTGCTCGATTACTTTCTTGGGAACACTGGGGATGTCAGACGGTTGCCACGCAAACACGTCGACGTTCGCCCGCGGGAAAGCAACGAGCGCGCTTTCCTCTTTACGGTCGAGAGTGGCACTGATGGTGAAGGTACCACCAGTGCCGTCCTCCTTGGCGGACACCTTCTTGGTCTCTGGTGGAGCTGCCATTGTCTTCTTATGCTTGCTGGTGGAGCTCGATGGTGCGTCCTCGACGGTAGCGCAGCACTCCGAAGAGGTGCGCTTGCCGGAGTGGGCATCAGAACTCTTGCCGGACTTGGCCTTCTTCTTCCCCCCGGGAGCTTCAGCGGCAAGTGACTTGCGATCTGTTGCGGCTGCTGCTTCCCGGTAGATCTTGTCGGCGCAGATAAGAGCATCCTTCTTGTCACCAAGGACAGAGATGAAACTTATCGGGCCTGGCATCGTCAGCACGTTGTATGCATAGTGAGAGGCTGCCATGAATTTGGCGAGTGCTGGACGGTCGAGTATCCCATTGTAAGGCAATGGAAAGGCAGCAACGTCAAAAGTGACCCTCTCAGTCCTGAAGTTCAACTCCCTGCCAAATGTCACCGGCAACGTGATCTTTCCCTTCGGCTTGCTCCTTCCCGGATTGATTCCTTGGAATGTGCCGGTCTCTTCGAGCTCGCTGTCAGGGATCTGGAGTTTCTGGAGTACCGCGGAGGAGATCAGGTTCAAGCCGGCCCCGCCGTAACCTAACATCTTAGTGACCTTGAGGTTGCGGATAGTTGGTGAAACCAACATCGGCAAGCACCCGACCGCAGTTATGCGATCAGGGTGGTCCTCAATATCAAAGATGATAGGCGTGCTGGACCATTTCAGAGGCTTGCGTGACTTGACGGGTGGTTCTGCCGCATTGACTTCCCGCACCCACTGCTTGAGCTGGCGGTGTGAAGTATGCAGAGAAGCACCGCCGTCAATGCACAGGACCACTGTGGCTTTCTGGAACTCCTGCTCACTGGTCCCATCATCATCCATATCTTCATCGTCGTCGTCGTCTTCATCCTTGTCGCGGCCGCGGGGAGGTCTGTCTCCTTGCCGCTGCTTGGCCTTGCCGCGGCGTCCTCCTCGGCCGGGACGTTTCTTGCCGGATCCTCCAGTACCTTCTTGGGCCTTCTCCTTGTCGCGTCGCTCGTATTCAGCCTTTTGCTGCTCGACAAGCTGCTCGACTTTCTTGCAGCTCTGGAGGTCATGGCCCTTGGTGCGGTGGATCTTGCAGTACTGCTTGTCGGTGCCGTCCTGCTTGTCGGCGACCGCCACAGCGTTCTTGGCGCCACCTTCATTGCCGGACTGCTCAACGACTAGCACATCTTTGCCTTTCTTCTTCCTGTTGTTCCGCCGCCGGTTTTTCTTTGCCGGGGCAGCATCCTCGCTGTCAAATCCTCCTGCTTCTGTATTCTCTCCGGGGAGTTTCCTCCCTTCCTCAGCCCGTGCACACTTGTCGGCCAGGGCATATAGGTCACTAACGCCTCTGATCTTGCACATCGCCATCTCCTCTCGCATCTTGCGGTTTCGCACGTTCTGATGGAACACGCTGATGACCGCGGCAGGGTGGACATCTGGGATGTTGTGCTGTACACGGCTGAATCTCTGAATGAACTTGCGCAGGGACTCTCCTTCCTTCTGGGCGAGCAGATGAAGGTCGCTCTCTTGGCCATCAGGTTTGTGGCCGCCTGTAAAGGCGCCGACAAACTGATGGCATAGGTCTGCCCAGGAGGATATGGAGTTGTCCGGCAAGTGCATGAGCCAGGATCTGACATTGGGCTTGAGCACCAGCGGGAAGTAGTTGTCAAGGATCTTGTCGCCCCGCCCCCCGGCAGCTTGCACCGCGATGGTGTAGATGCTAAGGAACTCCGACGGATGCGACTTGCCGTTGTACTTCTCTGGTACATCTGGCTTGAAATTCTTCGTGCTGGGCCACTGGACTTGCCGCAGCTCACGAGTGAACGCAGGGCAACCTACCGCATACGGCAAGTCGCCTGGTTCCCTTGGCGCATGCATGTCGACAGAGGGCCCAGCGCGCTGGTCCGATTGACGCCGCGCTTCTCTTTGGCGCTCGATGCGGGTACGAGCATCTTCTTGCTGTCGTTCGTGAAGAACTTGGCGCTGATCGCGACGAGCTCGTGGATCTGATGATGCGGTGGAGTCGTTGTCGAGGTAGATCCGGCGAGTCGGCGATCTTGGCCTTCAGGGCGGGGAGTGCACGGTGGTCGCACCCCCACCGGTTTTGTCTCCATCGGCTCGCGCCTGGCAGTCTTGCCGCGGCTGCGATGTACTCGGCTGCCGTGGAGTGTCGCCGTTGGCGAAGCCGATGAGACTCTGAATGGTGGCCCTCCATTCGTCGATCTTGTCTGCCGTTGGAGGGTAATCCAAAAGTAGTTGAGCTCGTGCCAAAGCTTCTGCTGGAGTGGTGGGTGGTAGTGGCGAACGGTGCGAGGAGCGGGATATGCTCGAACTTCTAACTATGTTAGAAGGAGCACTATCCCGTCCAGGCGACCGTGTCTTGCTCGTGCCAGCATGTTGGCATGCATGCTGGTCTTGAGCACTCCGAGATCCACCGGCTCGATCTTGGTCCAACGAACGTATGGTACCGCGAGTACCATGACGCTGCCGGTCCCGCGCCTCCTGGGATGGGCGCGGCGCATGTACGGACGCCGAAGTCTGCGCAGCCTTGTCCTTGGACCTGGCAGCACAATGAGCTCCCTCGTCGACGCCGGTTCTTCCGCCGGCGTCTACCCCACCACCCGTTTGCTCCGGTGGTGGTGGCATCGACGTGGACGGATCAGCCACCTCCGAAGCTTTCTTCTTCGGTGGCATGTCGATGAAGAAGATGAAGATCTAGCTCGTGTGAACGCCGGATCAGGTTCACACAACCTCGACGCCCCCTACCTGGCGCGCCAAAGATGTCGCGGGAGAAACTGATCCACGGACACCTATGGGGCCGGCGGACCGGGCCCCTTTCGGTTCGGCGGGGGGCGGAGGTCGCGCGAAGAGAAGATCGAGGCGAACCACACGAGCAGTTTACCCAGCTTCGGAGCTCTCCGGAGAGATAATACTCCTACTGCTGCATGTCTGAGTGTATTGAGTTCTTGCTCGGGAGCGCTGAGTGCTACAGTACACACTAGCTGCTAACGAGACCGAGCGTGAGTGTTTTCTCCTTTCGAACCTCCCCTCTACATTGCGGATGGGCCTCCTTTTATATGCTCAAGGGGTCACCGACAGGTGGCAACGTAGACAAGGGCAAAAATGGAAAAGGAGTTGCGGTTGGTACAACTACTTGTACAGTGTATCATACCTAACCCTGACGGCAGGGGACAAAGGCATTAAATGCCCATCTATGTCGCCCAAACAGTGCAGAAAGGGACCGTCAGGGGTGCCACCGCCTGCCACGATGGCAATCTTGTCAGCGTCGCTTGCCACCGCGTACCGCTAGCTGCACAGCTTCTTGCCACGCGCGCCTGGAAAGGTCCCAGGGAGACACGTTGGTGGATGTGCTGGAGCGCAGGTACAAGGTGGTAGCTTGCCGCGGCAAGTGCCTTGCCGCGATTGTTGTCTTGTCGCGTCTGGAAGCTTGTCGCTCGCCGGGCCTTGCCGGGACGCGTGGTGCGTCGCGGCAAGTTCCTTGAGATGCCTTGGTTGGCCTTCCCGGCAAGCTCCTCTTGCCGGGGTCTTGTCTCCTTGGCTTGAATACTTTGTTCTTGAATGGCTCCAAAGGAACCACGGAGGACCTTGGCGGTCACCCGGCAAGCCTTGCCGCGGGGTGCTGCGACTGCCCGTGCACAAGTTCGGGATACTAGGGTACCCCTACTCTAGTACACCGACACAGCTTATTCAAATCAAGTCTACGATATAAATAGAAAGACATAACACTAACACCGGCTCGCAAATCACACAAAGCAGTTTTAACATAGTTTCTTTTAATGGAGCATGGTATAGTTGGTATTCCTGGATCTCCTAATTTCTTTGGTACTCCACCAACACTAGGGTACCCCTACTCTAGTACACCGACACAGCTTATTCAAATCAAGTCTACGATATAAACAGAAAGACATAACACTAACACCGGCTCCCAAATCACACAAAGCAGTTTTAACATAGTTTCTTTTAATGGAGCATGGTATAGTTGGTATTCCTGGATCTCCTAATTTCTTTGGTACTCCACCATTGAAAGTGTAATTAGCAAGCATACTGGAAATTTCAGCATCCAATATCTTTCTTTTATTTGTAACAATATCTTTTATATGCGTAGCATAAGGGGACATTTTCAGAATATCAGTCAAATTCATACGCAAAAAGATAGGTCTAAGCATTTCAACAAAGCGCTCAAAATCCTCTTCATCCTTTTTCTTGGATGGTTTAGGAGGAAAGGGCATGGGTTTCTGAACCCATGGTTCTCTTTCTTTACCATGTTACCTAGCAACGGAGTCTCTCTTATCATAACGTTTATTCTTAGGTTGTGGGTTATCAAGATCAACAACAAGTTCACTCTCCGCATCATTATCATTACTAGGTTGAGCATCAACATGAACATCATCATTAACATTATCACTAGGTTCATGTTCATCACCAGATTGTGTTTCAGCATCAGAAATAGAAATATGGTTTGGATTCTCAGGTGTATCTATAACAGGTTCACTAGAAGCATGCAAAGTCCTATCAGTTTTCTTTTTCTTTTTGTTACTAGGAGGACTAGGTGCATCAGTATTAATTCCCTAACAATCTTGCTCAATTCTCTTAGGATACAAAGGTTCTCTGGTCATCTTACCACCTCTAGTCATAACCCTAACATCATGATCATTGTTCTTACTATTCAACTCATTAATCAAATCATCCCGTGCCTTAAGTACTTGTTCTACTTGAGTTTTAACCATGGAAGCATGCTTACTAATAATCTTAAGATCACAGTTATACTCATGTAATCACCCAAGCAGTCAAGCATGTAAGCATTATGTTTCAATTGTCTACTAACATAAGCATTGAAATTTTCTTGTTTAACAATAAAATTATCAAACTCATCCAAGCATTGACTAGCATACTTATTATGAGGAATATCACCTTCATCAAATCTATAGTGAGAATTTACCTCTACTACCTGTGTCTTGTTATCAAGACCATGTATTTCTTCAATAGGTGGTAAATTCTTAACATCTTCAGCTTTAATACATTTTTCTTTCATAGATTTCTTTGCCTCTTGCATATCTTTAGGACTGAGAAATAGAATACCCCTTTTCTTCGGAGTTGGCTTAGGAATTGGTTCAGGAAGTGTCCAATCATTACCATTACTCAATATATTATTCAATAGCAATTCAGCTTCCTCAACAGTTCGTTCCATGAAAACACGACCAACACAACTATCTAGGTGGTCCCTAGAAGCATCGGTTAGTCCATTATAAAAGATATCAAGTATTTCATTTTTCTTGAGAGGATGATCAGGCAAACCATTAAGTAATTGGAGAAGCCTCCCCCAAGCTTGTGGGAGACTCTCTTCTTTAATTTGCACAAAGTTAAATATTTCCTTTAAAGCAGCTTGTTTCTAATGAGTAGGGAAATATTTTTCAGAGAAGTAGTAAACCATATCCTGGGGACTACACAAACAGCCAAGAGCAAGAGAAATAAACCATAACTTAGCATCACACTTTAATGAGAAAGGAAACAATTTAAGAATGTACTAATAGCGAAAAACAATCTCATGAGCAAATAGGGTGGCTATATAATTCAATTTAGTAAGATGTGCCACAATAGTTTCAGATTCATAACCATGGAAAGGGTCAGATTCAAACAAAGTAATTAACTCAGGATCGACAGAGAAATCATAATCCTTATCAATAACAAAGATGGGTGAAGTAGCAAAGTTAGGATCATATTGCATTCAGGCATTCAAAGATTTTTCTTTCCACTTGCATAATAATTTCTTAAGATCATTTCTATCCTTACAAGCAAGAAAGTCCCTGGCTACCTCACCATCCATAACAGAAACCTCAGGCATAACAGGAAGTTCATATCTAGGAGAGCTAGTCTTAATAGGTGTTTCAAAGTTTCCAGTTTCAATAATTTCATCAGTTTCAGAAATATCATCATCTTCAGCATAATCAATAGTTCTAACTCTATCAAGATGTTCATCAAGTAATTCACCTAGTGGCACAGTTTTATCAAGCAAAGTAGTAGCATCATAAGCATCATTCATAGCAGAAGTAGCATCATCAATAACATGCGACATGTCAGAATCAATAGCATGTGTAGGTGTCGCAAGCTTACTCAAAACAGAAGGTGAATCAAGCAGAGCTAGATGGCAGTTCCTTACCTCCCCTCGTAGTAGAGGGACAAATTTTGGTTTTGGTATCATTCAAATTCTTTGTAGTAATCGACAGATATAAATCCCAAGTGACTCAGAGAATAGAGCTATGCTCCCCGGCAACGGAGCTAGAAAAATGTCTTGATAACCCACAAGTATAGGGGATCACAACAGTTTTCGAGGGTAGAGTATTCAACCCAAATTTACTGATTTGAAAGAAGGGGAGCCAACGAATATTCTCAAGTATTAGCAACTGAGTTGTCAATTCAACCACACCTGAAAGACTTAATATATGCAGCAAAATATTTGGTAGCAAAGTAGTATAGAAGGAACGGTAATGGTGGCAAAAGTGACAGTAGCAGTTTTGTAGTAATTGTAACAGTGGCAACGAAAAAGTAATGTAGCAAAGATCAATATGTGAAAATCTCATAGGCAATGGATCAGTGATGGATAATTCTGTTGGATGGCATTCATCGTGCAACAGTTATAACCTAGGGTGACACAGAACTAGCTCCAATTCATCAATATATTGTAGGCATGTATTTCAAATAGTCATACGTGTTTATGGAAAAGAACTTGCATGTCATCTTTTGTCCTACCCTCCCGTGGTAGCGGGGTCCTAATGGAAACTAAGGGATATTAAGGCCTCCTTTTAACAGAGAACCGGAACAAAGCATTAGAACTTAGTGAATACATGAACTTCTCAAACTACGGTAATCACCGGGAAGAATCCCAATTATTGTCACCTTGTATGCGGATCATAAATCGTAATAGGTGTCTACAACTTGCAAGATCGGATCAAGAACACAAATATATTCATGGAAACATAAAGGGTTCATATCTGAATTCAGGGCACTCAGGCCCTAGTGACAAGCATTAAGCATAGCAAAGTCATAGCAACATCAATCTTTGAAAATAGTGGATACTAGGGATCAAACCCTAACAAAACTAACTCGATTACATGATAAATCTCATCCAACCCATCACCGTCCAACAAGCCTATGATGGAATTACTCACGCACGACGGTGAGCATCATGAAATTGGTGATGGAGGAAGGTTAATAATGATAATGGCAACGGATCCCCCTCTTCGGAGCCCCGAACAGACTCGAGATCAGCCCTCTTGATGAAGAATAGGAGGCGGCGGCGGCTCCGTGTCATAAAGCGCGATGAATCCCTCTTTTTGATTTTTTTTCTCCCCGAACGTGAATACATAGAGTTGGAGTTAGGGTCGGAGGAGGTCCGGGGGACCCACAAGGCAGGGCGCGCCCTAGGGGAGCGCCCTCCACCCTTGTGGACACATGGTGGGTCCCCTCTGGTTGATTCTTTCGCCAATATTTTTTATTTATTCCAAAAATATTCTTCGTACATTTTTAGGTCATTCCGAGAACTTTTATTTCTGCACAAAAATAACACCAAGGCAATTCTGCTGAAAACAGCGTCAGTCCGGGTTAGTTCCATTCAGATCATGCAAATTAGAGTCCAAAACAAGGGAAAAAGAGTTTGTAAAAGTAGATACGATGGAGACGTATCATATACCCATTGGAGGAAGGAAAAGGCCCCATATAATCAAAGCCCCAAACATCAAATGGTTCAATAAAAAGTGAATAATTCATAGGCATTTCCTGACGTCTCCTAATATTACCAATTCTTTGACATTCATCACAAGACAAGACATACTTACGAGCATCCTTGAAGAGAGTAGGACAATAAAAACCAGATTGTAATACCTTGTGTGCAGTTCTATCTCCAGCATGATGTCCTCCGTAGGCCTCGGAGTGACACTTGCATAGGATATGTTCCTCTTCATGCTCATGTACACAACGTCTAATAAAACCATCTACTCCTTCTTTATAAAGGTGTGGGTCATCCCAAAAGTAATGTCTTAAATCATAGAAAAACTTTTTCTTTTGCTAGTATGTGAAGCTAGGTGGTATAAATTTAGCAACAATGTAATTAGCATAATCAGCATACCATGGAGCATTATGAGAAGCATTTATTATAGCTAATTGTTCACCAGGAAAGCTATCGTCACACAAAAGATATAAAAAAGACAAATAGGCAAGTTACAACAGTTTTCAGTAGTTAACAGCAACATGCACTTTTGCAAGAGGGATTAATATGTCAAGATGCATCCTAACATGAATGCAACAGCCACCAACATGAAGAGCATGAAGATTAGAACATGTGCACATCAAGATCATCCTCATAGGATCAACAAGGACAAAGTTACACCACTCACAAGATGCAGACATGATGTCAACAGACAACACATTTCAGCAGTTTATATCACGTAGCAGTTTTGCAACAAAGATTAAGGCATCAAGATGTATAGAAACACGAATGCAAACTATTCCATCACAAAGAGCATCAAGTGATGAACATTTTCACATATCATACATGCAATTCGGAGCAACATGCAAGAAGTTATGGGCATGCAAAAATGATCACATAATGTAAAAACGCCAGGGACTTGGAAGAAAATAGACCTCGGAGAAATTGGGACGGGAAGGTCCTGGGACGAGCGGATCCGGGACGGTGGGATGCCGCCAGCCATTTGGATCGGTGGTCGGGTGGATCTCATCCCACCCGACCGGATCCGAGGCGGGCGGCGGCGAGGTCGCCGGAGGAGGCCGGCGACGAGGCGCGGACGGCGGATCCGGGGCGGGGCCGGTGAAGGGGAGGCCGAGGCGAGCTCAAGGACGAGCGGCGGCGAGCTCACTGGAGTGGAGGCGGCGGGCGGCGGCATGGAGGCGGCGGGCGAGGCGTGCCACCGTGGAGGGAGGTGCGCGGGCGAGCGGCGGCGCCTGCGAGGAAGGACGGCGGCGGGGCGGCGCACGTGCTACGGGTGGCATGCGACGAGGTGGACGGCGGCGGGGCTGGACGCCGGCGCTAGGAGGCAGCGGGCGGAGCACGGCGACACGGGGTCCCAGCGCGCGGCGGCGTAGGCGAACAGGCCACGCAGGCGGCAGCAGACGGCGGATGGGCCTGCGCGGGCCCGCTATGGGCTCGGCGGGCCGTGGCGGCACGGGGAGGCAGGAGGTCAATGTGGAGCTTGCCGATTGGACGAGGGCGGTGGCAGACACATCCAGCGGCGGGGTAGATATGCCCGGCGGCGCGAGGTGGAAGGAGGCTAGGGTTTGCAACGTGAATTTGGAAGGGGGAGGCATATTTATAGGTAGAGGGAGCTAGGAGAGTCCAAATGAGGTGTGGTTTTCTTCCACACGATCATGATCCAATGATCGACAGCATGGAGGGGGGTTAGATGGGCTAGGTGGAATGTGTGGAGGGATGTTGGGCTGGAAATAGAGAAGGGTTTCAATTAACTCGGTTAACGGTTGGGGCATCAAACAACCTCCAAATGAGACGAAATTTGGTAGGTGGTCCACCGGTGATATACCAAGGCCACTCAGCAAATCTCGGCCCATTCCGAGAACGTTTTTCTCCTGCTCACGAAACAAGGTCTGAGAGGGGCGACGGGTGCAAGTGGGAGTGTCAGATGACAAAACGGACAATGGAGAAAAAGACTAGATGCAAGTTTTGAAAAACATGCAGATGATGACATGGCAAAGTGCAACACGCAAGTAAATGACATGGCAATAACGATGAGTGACTGGAAGACACCTGGCGCGTCGGATTCGGGGCGTTACAACTCTCCTCCACTAACAAGAGATCTCGTCCCGAGATCTTTGGAACGAGACAGAAGAGAAAGAGTAAGAGGTGAAGTAAGAACGCAAGAGAGAAGATGAACAAAGACGAGAGCACTCGGGTAGAAAAGAGGAACGACGAATATGACAAGAATCAAAAGCTCATGGAAACAAGATAGACTCTAAAACCACTCCGGTTAAAATAAAATAGGAAAGGAATAAGAACATAAGAATTCCGGCGGCACTCCGGCTTAAAATGGAAGGAACGGAACATGAACTTCACAAGATGGAATGACACTTGATGAGATAAACAATGCAATGCCTTCAGATGAATTCAAATAATGGACTAAAAAGAACGGATAAGAGAACAACAACTTCCACCATGAATGAGTTCGATAGCATCCTTAGAGCAAGGGTAGAACGGAGTTGTTGAGGTATTCAACAACAAAAGAATAAGCTTGTTGTGGACTTATCAAAAAACATCTCAAAACTTGAGGTGAAATTATACCACAACCAAATGTCTGAATAGCTGAGAAGAACGAAGAAATGTGAAACTCCACTTCAAAAGAAAACAGAGAATTATTTGCACTTCGAGACACGAGAAGAAAAGATACTTGAACTCCTCCAACAAAATCTTGATGAACTCTTGAAGAATGGATTAAATCATGAAGAACCACCATGAAGAACTCCGGTGACAAAAGGATGATGAGATAGAATGAAGGATGAAAGAACAAGATGAGCATTGCGGTGATGTAGATGGAGGTTCCGACGAAATGGCCGAGGAATATAGAACTCTGAAAAAGAAAAGATGCAAACACTTTGAACCGAGAGATCATTCATCATGGGTAATCTCCGAAGGAAGGAATTAATCAACTTGATGAAAGAAGAATAAGAATTATTGTATGCTTATCCTTCACCAAATTAAATTGATGACTAGCAATGGATTTTGCATACTACTTATTCTTGTTGAAAAGGATTAAGGGGGATATAGCACAAAACTTGAGAAGGTCTTCATGAACCACCTGTAGGATTGGAAATAACGAGTGAATTGATATGATAACAAAGGAAAAGGAATTGGAAGGAACCACTGTAAGAATTCAAAAAATACTGATGAAAGAGAATGAATCACCAGGAAAAATTAGAAGAACAAATATGCTTGATGGGAATTAGAAGAATATCTGACAAACAGAATAATTCGAGAGGACAACATGAAGCTAGAACCACAAATCTTCGAAAGAACGGACAAGATTTAGAGGAAAAACTCTTCTTCGATCTTCAAGTGATGACGAGAAACACCACCAAAAATTGTTGAGACACTCCGGAAGAATGAAAAGAGTAAAGGTTGAGCCAGCAATGAAAAGAATTTGAAACTGATCTTGGAGAAGGCATGTAACTGATGGAATCCATTCTTACATCACAAAGGAAAAGAATTTTAGAATAACTCCGGAATAATTAGAAGAGTCAGGTAAGATCCAGGGAAAAGACCTGTGGGTTAGGGTCCACTAAAAGGAAAGCACCATTGAAAAAGGATTGTTGAAGAGATAGATGATGCACCGGAACAATTGAAATATTTGAATGAGATGACAACCTTGAATTAATTGGAACACAAATGAATCTCCTGAGATGTCTTGAGCACTCCGGAAGGATAAACTGGTGAGAGGCGAACGAGCAGTTAAAACACTTTATCCAAGGAAAATAATATGATCAACACCGAAAAACTTGAATTGAATCCACCGGAAAGAAAAAGATATAAAGAATGTCAAACGAGACGAGAATTCACCGGTTGAAATGATTGAAGAAAGACTGAAGAGGCTCCACACGAATGAAATTGATTCTCGAAAGAGACTCAGGCTCCGGGAAGAAGAGGGTGGGAGGGCAGGAGAATTAAGGCAACTTGGAAGGGAGAACCGACGAATAGCTTGAAGAGAAAACACTGGTTGAAATAATTGAGGAAAGAATTCCAAGGCTTCTTACGAGTAGGATGGATACTCGATTACGGACTCCAGCTCCGAGAAGAAAAAGGGTGGGCGGGTGGGAAAAAGAAAGACAACTAAGGATAGGGAAAACTTCATCGCTGAGAAAGAACTGAGGATTGATCTTGCGAAAACAAAGAGGTCGAATCGACTTGACGAGAAATGCACCGGATGAAAAGAGATGAGAACCAACGATCGAAAAACCAACTGCGTGATCCTAAAGAAAAATTTGAATGGGAAGAGGAGTAATTCAAAACACCTACGTCAAAATTCCTCACCAGAGCGACGAAGGGGCTAAGGAGTAAAAAGAATTCCCACTCTCTGATATAACTAGACTCTGAAAACAGTTTTCTTCTAGAGTCGACAATGGCCAAACTATGAACAATCAAGGGGGCTCCTATGGTCGGTCAAGGCTCTGATACCAACTTATCACGCCCAATATGCGACCCTATCCTAAAGGAACTCGAAGGTCCCACCAAGGATAGAAGCGCATATTGGAGACGCTTTTGGAAGGTGGATATCATTACATTGTACCATTACATAATAGTTGGGGATACATACAAGAGGCATACAGTGCCACATGAATACAACAACATCATACATAAGAGCAACATCCGACTACGGATGAAACACAAACAGAAACTCAAATGATATCCACCCTGCTAGCCCAGGCTGCCAACCTGGAACCTATCCCCTGATCAAAGAAGAAGCAAAAGAAGAACTCCAAAACAAGTAAACATTGCTCTCGCATCATGATCATTGCATTACCTGTACCTGCAACTGTTTTTGTAGTAATCTGTGAGCCACGAGAACTCAGCAATCCCATTACCATGGGTATCAAGACTAGTAAGCTTAATGGGTAAGGAATGGATAGTGGTGAGGTTGCAGCAGCGACTAAGCATGATATGGTGGCTAACTTAAGAATATAAGAATAAGATGAGAATCTATGCAAACGGTCGCAAACTAGTAATGATCAAGAAGTGATCCTGAAACTACTTACGTCCAAACATAACCCAAGACGTGTTCACTTCCCGGACTCCGCCGACAAGAGACCATCACGGCTAAACACGCGGTTGATGCGTTTTAATTAAGTCAAGTGTCAAGTTCTCTACAACTGGATATTAACAAATTCCCATCTGCCACATAACTGTGGGCACGGCTCTCAAAAGTTTATACCCTGCAGGGGCGTCCCAACTTATCCCATCACAAGCTCTCCCGATCAACGAAGGATATTCCTTCTCCCAGAAAGACCCGATCAACCTCGGAATCCCAGTTACAAGACATTTTGGCAATGGTAAAACAAGACCAGCAAGACCGCTCGATGTGCCGACAAATCCCCATAGGATTCGCACGTATCTTGTTCTCAACGCATACCGGATGGGCCAGACGTCGGGTTGGCATAGACACTGGTTGCCCAGGGGGCGGTGGACATCGCCCGGTTTGGACCAACACTTGGAGAAGCACTGGCCCGGGGGGGGGGGGGAGTTAAATAAAGATGACCCTCGGGGTTATAACTCCCAAGGGAAAGTTAGTAGGTTGTTAGGAAAATGTAAAACCAAGGTTGGGGCTTGCTGGAGGAGTTTTATTCAAAGTGAACTATCAAGGGGTTCCCATAAACCCGACCGCGTAAGGAACGCAAAAATCAAGGAACATAACACCGGTATGACGGAAACAAGGCGGCAAGAGTGGAACAAAACACCAGTAATAAGGCCAAGCCTTCCACCCTTTACCAGGTATATAGATGCATTAATTAAATAAGAGATATTGTGATATCCCAAAATAATCTTGTTCCAACATGGAGCAATCTTCAACTTCACCTGCAACTAACAATGCTATAAGAGGGGCTGATCAAAAGCGGTAGCATAGCCAAACAACGGTTTGCTAGGAAGGGTGAAAAGGTTAGAGGCTAACATGGGAATTTGGGAGGCTTGATAAACATGTGATAGGTAGCGCAGCATAGCGATAGAACGAAGCAACTAGCATAGCAATGATAGTAGTGAGATCCAGGGTAACGGTCATCTTGCCTGAATTCCCTCTAGGAAGAAGAAATAGTCCATCAAGAAGACGAATGGGCAAAGACAAACCAAGCGTAGTTGAACGGATCCTCATGGTCGCAACAAAACAGGAACTAACGAGAAGAAGCACAACCAGAAAGAAGCAAACAACCCGGTAAACACACAACACATAAACATGACATGATGCTCTACCAAGTATGATGCATGACAAGGCTATGTGAAGCTACTCATAGCAAGAGATGATGCATACAAGAACAACACACCAAAGCAAGTTTAAATGAGGCCAGAACAACATATAACAAATCCGGTAAGTCCCCATATGCAAATTTCGAAATTGGTCCAGATCTGAAAACACATTATGTTCAAGTTGTTAAACATCAAGTTAAGATGCACCAAGATAATCTACAGGAAAATCTAGTCAAGTTACGTATAAAGTTCATTTAATTCAGAGCTACGGCCTAGAAGATATGAGCAAAACAAGCTAAACATGGCATTGATGCAAAATACATTCAAACATCAAGCAAACACTCTCAAAACATGGATGCAACATGATAAGATGGAACTACATGCAAAATCAAGCAAGTTTCATATAAAACATGCTCAAAACAGAGCAACGGTGCAACACATACACTCCAAACAAGATATAACAACAATCTGCTCAAAACAGCAACCAGGCACTTAGCAAACATCAAAACAACATGCTACAGGAATCATATGAGCACAAACTTGACATGCACTACATGTACAGATAACATAATTCAAATATAATTAAGGTTCACGTTCATAGGCATCAAGATTAAACCAATATGATCAATGCAAAATGCAACTTTGTAACACAGGAGCATATGTATGAGCAGAGTTAATATGATGACATGTTGGGTGCATGAAACAAAGATGCTACAGAAACTATACATAGCACCCAAGGGCATGGAATCAAATTACACATAACAAAGAGCAAATAACATCATCGCATCATATACATATGACTCATTGATTAGTGGGAATCAGCAAGACAATATTGAATGTTGAAACAATTTTAGCAAGTGTAAAACAGCAACATTATGATAGCATGTTTGCAAGCCTGAAACAGAGGCATATGACATCCAAAATTAGCAAACCTAGCATGTGAACGAAGTACTCATAGCATGCTTAAAACCATGTAACTGGAGCATCTCCATAAGTGGGATGTGTCAACTAATATTAAGCTCACAAGATGGCATCGTGAAGTTAACAGAAATCCGGAACAATATATAAGCATGTTCATGGCAATGAAAACATACGCTACATGACATATATAGGGCATAAAAATGCATGGCATGGTAGAGAATAACATAGAAACGAAACATGTCAACCGGGAATCTCCAAATTATGCATGGATTAAATGGTGGCATCAAGCAAACATGGCATCATGATATAACAGAAACAGATTTGACAGAAAGTTAACAGCAAGTAGCCCACTTCACAAGCTTGATTCACTCACTAAAGGGCATATCATAATATATAGATTGCGCACCTGTAAATATGGCATGATTATGCTCCTAAAACATGTCGACATGATGCTCAAAAGAAAATCACAAAAAAAGATATAAAAAAGACAAATAGGAAAGTTACAACAGTTTTCAGCAGTTAACAGCAACATGCACTTCTGCAACATGGATTAATATGTCAATAATCATCCAAACATGAATGAAAAAGAAACCAACATGTAGAGCATGAAGAGCAGAACATGTTCATATCAAGGTCATCCTCATAGGATCAACAGGGACAAAGTTACACCACTCACAAGATGCAGACATGATGTCAACAGACATCAGATTTCAGCAGTTTATATCACCTAGAAGTTTTGCAACAATGATTAAGGCATCAAGATGAATAGAAACACGAATGAAAACTACTCCATCACGAAGAACATCAAGTGATGAACATTTTGACATATCATATATGCAATTCGGAGCAATATGCAAGAAGCTATGGCCATGCAAACATGCTCACATAATGTAAAAACGCCAGGGACATAAGAAAATAGACCTCGGGCAAATTGGGACGGGACGGTCCCGGGACGAGCAGATCCGGGACGGAGGGATGCCGCAGGCCGTTTGGATCGGTGATCGGGTGGATCTCATCCTACCCGATCGGATCCGAGGCGGGCGGTGGCGAGGTCGCCGGAGGAGGCCGACAACAAGGCGCGGACGGCAGATCCGGGGCGGGGCCGGTGAAGGGGAGGCCGGGGCGAGCTCTGGGACGAGCGGCGGTGAGCTCGCCGGAGTGGAGGCGGCGGACGACGGCGTGGAGGCGACGGGCGAGGCGCGCCACCGCGGAGGGAGGCGCGGGGGCGAGCGCCCGCGCCGGCGTGGAAGGATGGCGGCGGGGCGGCGCACGTGCTGCGGGTGGTGCGCGGCGAGGTGGACGGCGACGGAGGCGGCGACCGGCGGCGGGGCTGGACGCCGGCGTGGGACCCCGACGCGGGACGAGCGGCGGCGGACGGCGGATAGGCCTGCGCGGGCTCGGCGGGCCGCGGCGTCACGGGGAGGAAGGAGGTTGGCGTGGCGCTTGTGGATTGGACGAGGGCGACGGCGGACACGTCCGGCGGCGGGGTAGATTTTTCCGGCGGCGCGAGGTGGAAGGAGGCTAGGGTTTGCACCGTGAATTTGGAAGTGGGAGGCATATTTAAACGACAGGGAGCTAGGAGAATCCAAATGAGGTGTGGTTTTCTTCCACATGATCGTGATGCAACGATGGAGAGCATGGAGGGGGGTTAGATGGGCTAGGTGGACTGTGTGAAGGGGTGCAAATAGAGAGGGGTTTCGGTTAACTCAGTTAACCGTTGGGGCATCAAACGACCTCCAAATGAGACGAAATTTGATAGGCGGTCCACCAGTGTTATACCAAGGACACTCAGCAAATCTCGGCCCATTCCGAGAACATTTTTCTCCCGCTCACGAAACAAGGTCTGAGAGGGGCGACGGGTGCAAGTGAGAGTGTCGAATGAAGGAACGGACAACGGAGAAAAAGACCGGATGCAAGTTTTGAAAAACATGCAGATGAAATGCAGATGATGGCATGGCAAAGTGCAACAGACATGGCAACAACGACGAGTGACTGGAAGACATCTGGCGCATCGGATTCGGGGTGTTACAAATCTAATAGGCAGAGTAAATAAAAATGGAGGGCTACTACGTCCATCTGGGTTTTCAGTCCACACCATTTTTTAATGAAAGTTAATAGCTGGACAAATAAAATTACAGGGGAGCTGATGACAAAGTTGTGAGAAGGCTTAGAAATCAATACAAAACTTATGCTCTTAGTACCAACATCGATCCTTCTTCAAGGACACATTTGGTTCATAGCCAATCGTGTGATAAAATTGCACCAACATGAAAGACGACTGCGTCTCCAACGCAACCAAGGTGAACTAATGAAGGATATCATCTTTGTGGGTAACAAGCAAAGAGCACTAATGGAAGACAGCTTGTTTTTCATTGAAAATTGATCAGCTTCACCAGCCAATGCAGCCATGAGGCGCAACCATGAACATCGATAGGTCATCGTGGTGATGCATCATCCATTTGGCATCAAGTTTGGGTGAGGCACCTATGAAGTTCGACCAATCCTCACTGTGGTCTGTTTCTTCTCAGTAATCAAGCTCGAGGAAGGAAGAACCACGTGGTAAAGGACAGTGAGGCGGAACAACAATGGCAATCCAATTTTTTGCAGTTCCACTAAAATTGAAGAAGACATGCCCGGGTATGGAGATACACATAGCTGTTTGCAAAAATATAAAAAAGGGATATAGTGGTGTCACTTTGTTTTGGCAGTGGTACAAGATTAACAACGACATCTCAATTGTCAATAAGAATTAACGGAAAATACACCAACAAACAGAAGCATCATTTATCTTGATGGGAACTAAACCAGGATACCCAAGAAAAAAAGCATTTCTTCATTTAACCAGTGATAGTATTAGATTAGCAGCAGCAATAGGAGCATATGAACAATGACCGCACAACCACCATGTACTTTTTGTCGAAACAACATGTATGCCTCCACCGATGCATAAATCAGGACAACTTTTCATGTGGCATTTCCTCTATAATAGTAGGTGATGTTGGACCAGCCGACGAACCCTAGCTACTATACATGGGGAGCTGGGGAGTAGTCGCATAGAAGAAAACCTGCATGCAGCGACCTGGGAGTTGGACCAGTACAAGAAGTTATACCTCAGGTAGGCGGGTGGGCGGGATCTGCCCACATGATGACTGCGAACAAGGGCGCGGAGGACCTTTGTCTGTGCTGGCGCCGACTTCGAGAGGACGGTGCACATCGGCTTCCTCCATTGCCGACGGCGACAATGTCAACGTTGCACCTCCTCACCTCCCGCAGCGGACGGGAGAGATAGAGTGGACACTGTCATCTTGTTTTGATATGGAGAGGGTGAGAGAGCGAGACGTGAGAAACCCTATCAAACAAGAGGCTATATATACAATGGAGTAAAAAAATCTCTCCATAGCGGTGGTTTTAAAAAGAATACGCGTGTTCCCAAAAAAAGAAACGAAAACTAGCAGACAATTTTTTAACGTACCAAGAAACAAATCAAAAACATGCCCCCGCTTCCAGGTCGCGAGAGTCGTCGCACACACACACACATAGACATAGACATGCATATCCGTGTTTACGTAAAATTCCATCTCCATCTCCATCTCCATCTCCAATCATATTTGTCCAACTGGCACATTATTTACGTTGTTAATTATATATGCAGCAATATTAACGTACAACATCTCTTGTGCGTGGGCGTCCGGACTGCTGCCACGCCTGCTCCTAACCAACCCGAACCCTCTTCATCACCCGCGCGTGCTTCCCGCCCGAAATGGTCAGTGTCGCATTCATGCCCGGCCAGAGCAGACGCGACCTCTCACTGGTGCCGGCATTGAAGCGGCATGCCAGTCGAGAGAGCGTCCCTGTGCCGCTTCCCGGTGCACGCGATTGATCCACGTTCAAAGGTCGCAATAGCCGGCCACAACATGCATGTAAAAAGTTCTTGGGATTCCGTGGTACAGCTAGCTGTCCTTCCCCAACTCGCCAATCTCTTCCAGTAGTGCTAGTACTCCATGCGCAATCCATCGACAAGTAGGTGGGAAAGTTATCGTATACTCGGTTTGCGGTGAGTGGCATGCCGAGTGACCGTGTGGGGTCGAGTCATGGAGGAGGGTGAGACATGAACGCGACAGACGTGATTTAAACGTTGGTCTTGCTCGATGGCGCGATCCAACGAAGCGAAACATTGGTTTCTCTCCTTTCCATTTTTCTCCGGAAAAACGGAAACTTTCCACTCCATTTTCATTCCTACTCCAAGGTTTCCCCGTTACAACATTCCATCAAATACAAAGCAAAACTTACACGCATGCTGATGCATCTCAATGATTCACAGATCATAGCTAATATTTACATCACAACTAAAGACAAAAGTTGTGAGAGCGTGTACAAAAGTAAAACTACTGATGGGGTCACTATGACTTAAACCCTAAACCCTAAACAGGATTTAATTTCCTGGCTAGGTAGAACCTATCGAAGGAAAGACGGCTGGCACCCTCAGATCATACGATGCTTTTGTGCAGTTCCACTAAAATCGAGCTGAGCATCCCTGATGGCAAAGATATTGAAGAAGTGTGATTAGAATAATAGTACTGACACTAGTTCATGAGACATAAACTCATCACAAATAGAAGCCGGTAGAAGTAGAGAAAGATCGACATGGAGATGGAGCTACATGGGGAGCTGCGGCAGTGGAGCAAGCCGGCTCCAAAAGGAAGATGTACTACCTCAGACATCGGGCTGTAGCTAGAAGGGCGGTTGGGACAAACTGTGTATTTATCTCGTTTGAAATTAAGCCATATTAACCGGAAAGGATATGTACTAGCATTACTTTGTTGTGTCCCGTCAACTTGCCGAACGAGGAGAAGCTTGCAGGACGGGAGAAGCTTGCGCGCGGTGGCTCACAGGATAAGGAGAAACTTTTGACTAATGCAATCTCTCCCTTGCTTAGGCGGTGGACGTGCAACAGTTAATTTGGTGTCAAATTTCCAGAAGCATACACTATACTAGTACTATTATTGTTTGACTTCCCGAAGAGGCGAACAGCCAAGCGCAAAGTTTACTAGTACTAGTACTACTACTATAGAGGTATGTACTATACTACTAGGAACTGGATGGAGGAGCGTCTGCACTCTTATTATATTTTAAAAATGTGATAAAGCAATCTTCAACACATCTGGTTCTCTTCGAGGGTTCTCGCATGTGATAATGGAAGTTGATTGCATGGAACACTCGCCACAGTTCTCGCTTAATTCTGACTCATATCCTATTACAAATAGAAGCGCTCAATACTATTTCGTCTTTTTTGTTATTCAGCATGTAAACAGGCCAGCAAACCTTGCGACGCATCTTTGTGCGAACCGTACTTGCTGCACTTTGAATGTGGCCAAGAGCTGGCTTGATGAAACACCTCACTTCCTTCTTCTTTTTTTGTGGGGTACCTCGCTTCCTAGTGACCAGTCTCTTGGCTGATCGTCCTAAGAATGCTTATATATGAATAAATCTCTCTCATTTACCCGCAAAAAAGATTAAGCAATATTAACTGGAAAGGAGGGAGTATGGACTAGCACTACTTTTTGGTGTGTCCCGTCAACTCACAGAACGAGGAGAAGCTTGCAGGACAAGGTGAAGCTCACTTACGCCTTTTGACTAATGCATCCTACCCTCGCCCAGGCGGTGGACATGCATCAGTTCATTTGGTGCCAGATTGCCAGAGGCATACACTATAGTACCCAACATGCGGAGTACCATGTTCGACTTCACGAAGAGGCGAAGAGCCAAGCGCAAGGTTTAGTAGTACGAGTAGTACTACTACTAGAACCGCATGGTGGAGCTTCTGTACTTTTATTTTTTTAATCTCTGATACAGTACACATTTTATTCGGGAGAAGGGTGGAAAACGACAGCCCAATAGTATAGTACTAAAAAACATCGAACATGTAATGATGATACCGATCAACCATGCTCGAATATATCTTGGCCTCCGTGCGAGCCTGTCTGTGTGTTCTCGCTCCTCGTCTCTCTCAAGGAACGGCGGGTTGGCCATTTTGCCGTCAATTGAGATCGATTTGCTCATGCTCCTGTCCCACATGTCAGTGATATGCCAAGAGGAGGCGCGTTCACCGAATGGCCATACACGTACTTGGTTTGGCACCTTCATACTACTACTCCCCCCGTCACAGTTTACAGGGCGAACTTAATTATGATGCATTTTTCTCAATGCATTTCCACCACCAGAGATACTTTAGACGCGTTTGGTTTAATGCTCAATTAATTAGGGCGTGGTAACCGCAATCAAGTCCACAATTTTCTCTCGATGTACTACGAAGTGGAGTAAGTGCATGCATGTGTGTACCCGGGGTGGAAGCAGTGCATGCATGTGTGTACGCATTATTTCCTCTAGTAATAGATGCCGTGCTATAACTACCAATGCTATTTTTCAGGCAGATCGCTAGTGGCCTTGGTCCCAGAGATTTTTTTTGAAGTGCACTCTATAAACAGTGACAAATGGAGTAGTATGAGTGGATTCAAAGAAGAGCATATTGATGGTTGCTTCTTCCGAGCAACTTACAGTGCAAAAGGTGGGGCTTACGATTGACTACTCATTACTCACTATTAATGCGGCGCAATGACCGGGCTGAGTCTCCCATGCGGTTGTGCACTACTCCCTCGGTTCTTAAATATACTACGGGGTATTTTTCTTTCTAGAGATTTCAATGAGTGACTACATACGAAGCAAAATGAGTAAATCTACACTCTAAAATATGCCCATTTGAAATTTGTAAAAAGACAAATATTTAGGAACGGAGGAGTTTATTTTGTGCATAGCACATGGACCCGGATGCTGAAGAGGCTTCTGGCAATGCTATCAAGCTTCCAGCATTTGTTTACATAATTGACGTACTATACAAATAATTTTCCAGCGACATGAAATAGTACAATGCTTTGAGCTTTCAGCTTTTGTTTCGTGTGTCTTGCCATCGATGGTCTTTCGGAAACAATAAAAACTAACTTCCTTGCTAATACATTTCAATGATTAGCAGATCAGAGCTAATATTTACATCACAACTGAAGACAAAGTTGTGAGAAGGTGTTAAACTAAAATTGATCCATGCTTTCATTGGCAGCAACGTCCCCCCAGCTCTGTCTAAATCGACAAGGCATGTTGGTAAAAAAAGTAGCTGTCTGGAGCATGCAACATTCCGATCATTTTGTGTAGTTCCACTAAAATAGAGCTGAGCATCCCTGTTCCAAAGATATTAAGTCTGATTACGATAATAGAGGAGTGCTGATGAAACAATAAACACACAGATAGAAGTCGGTCACCTTTACAATCTCTCTTAAGACTAACTAGTTGGAGAAGATTAGGCTCGGAGTTGGATGAGGAGGATAGAGCAAAATCAATCTCGCTTTGTGCAGTTGCACTGAAATGTAGAGACGTTTCCTGTGTGACATTTTAGTACAACTGCACAAAAGACTCTTAAGAAAAAAGTGATTTGTGCAATTCACCAAAAGGTCGCAATAGCAACGAGGTGACATTTGCCGTGACAATTCCACGATAGTTGGCGCCCACCATGGGGCACGCGCACTGTGGTGTTGAGTTCTTGGAGGGATCTATCTCAGAGATTGAGAAGTTCGCAGTATGTTAGATGAAAAAGAGCCGGCGCAGAAGACGTCCCACGAACAGTCAAAGTGACATATACAAGATTTAAGATCAAGAGAAAATTAGGGTTGCATCTAGGTGCTAGCGCACACGACCAGATGATCCGTCGAGGCCGGGTTAATTTTCACTACCGCTGCAAGTCGAAGTCGTATCCGAAAACAACCGATATGAGATACAAGTCGCCGGAGTCCCGCTGAGTCCGACAGGTTTGATGGCTCCGTGTCCGTATCTAAATCCAATTTGGAGGTCTATTTTCCTCTGTGGCGTTTAAATCCAGACGTACTGACCCAATACGAGCGACACTGATGGTTGTTTTATCAGCACATATTAAATTGTTTGAGAACAATTACTCTGGTCTGTGGTATTTTTCGCAGGACCATTATTTGTTAAAAAGGGTGTAACGAGGGGGGCGCACCAATATTTTTTTTGCATTAGCGCTTGTCTGTGCCGTGCTTCTGGATGGATACATGAGCAAGTCGCCGCCCCGGTCTACATCAACTAGCCGGGACTATGCCTGTGATTGACTCGCGCGTCTGCACCGGCTTGCAACGCCACGGACGACTCGCCCGTCCGCCCTCGCGGTCGGTTCACGCGTCCGCGCCAGCTTACAACGCAGAGGACAACTTGCTCGCTCACAACGGCTTACAACACTACGGCCGACTCATGTGTCTGTGCTGCCTCTGATGCTGCAGTCGTTTTACTGTCCGCCCTGCGGTTCGGCCTACTCAACATGCCGAGTTAGCTAACAGCCACCGATGAGGATCATAAGGTCCAAATACATCAGGTGATATCTATTTAAATAACACGTATCAACTTTTTCCTTTTGACAACAATTACTCCGGTTTATGATATTATTTATGCAGGACATTTGGTCACTGCAAGAGCGGTAGCGACTCGCCCACGTCCATACTATCTCTAATGTTGCAGTTGTTTTTTCCGTCCGCCTCCGCGGGTCGGCATATATCAACACAATGCGGCTCACTTGCCCGTTCACACGGTTTACCGCGCCGCTTCACCATGGTGGTTAACTGATCATCAACTTCGCGGCGGATAAATACTGGCCTAACATATCAGGTGAAATCCATCCTATATATTTTTATTATATATTGCTTTCTTTAGAAGAGCAATTACTCCGGCTTGCAAAGTTATCTAATGCAGGACCCAAAACTGCCATATTGGTGCAAATTTAAAGGCCGTCAGAAAATTGCCGGCTTAAAAAGAAGTATTCCAGTTTAAAATCCGGCTCAAGGGAAAGTTGTCTCCCACAAAGCTTTGAAGCTCTCAATATCCGGTTTAAGAATTTCCGGTTCAAAATAATAATCTCTCACAAGTTCGAGTTCTTAGGAAAAATTAAAGGGACCAAAGAAAGTTTGTTGCATAGCACAACTCAAACATAGGCACCCGGCGAGCACAGCTCAGAAATATATCACTTGGGGGCTTCCGGCTCATTGAGCTAAGCTATGAATTACCCTTTGATCTTGCTTATATGCCATGTTTACAAAAATACTTGGGGTCTTGATACCCAAAGTCAAAAGGGGCCAAAGAGAGTCTGTTGCAAGGAACAACTCAAACATAGGTACCCATTGAGCACAGCTCAAAATATTACCTGGGGGCTCTTTTGTTGCACAGCAACAAAGAGTTTTAACCCTTGTAATAGGCTATCAAGCCAGGCTTGGAAGCCAGGTGTATTCACCTAAAACCCCGGGTTATCTTGCCTTTTTCAAGTAAGCCACTCCATCCAGGTAATCCTGGTATGACCCGCCGAACGTTTGGCAGGTCAATCTCATACAGACCCTGAACTTCTCAAAGTTAAAATGATGTTTGGTTAATGTGAGGTACATCTTAAAAGGCTTTGTAAAATGGTTGAACTCAGTGGCCTGGCAGCCCATGAAAAGCCTCGATTTTGGGCCTGGCAGCCCATGAAAAGCCTCGCGTGATTTTATTCGATAAATTTTCTCTTTTTGAGGTTTACAACACTTTATGATAAGCCGGTGTTTCTTAACCGGCCTGGTTTTAGCTACAAGTCACCAGTATTATATATGGATAATCCGGTGTTTATTACAACCCGGTACGGTTTTATCATAAACCGACAACATATGGGAGGAGTTATCAGTACTCAAGATTGGGTTATCACCCTTATTGCACAGGTATCCTAAAACGGCAGTACGATTCAATATCACAGGAACCGGTTTTCCAAACCGGATTATATTATTCAAATATTTAATAGCCAACATGGCTGGATTTTTATGGTTATTAATAACCAGTATTATGGTTGAGGTTTTCAAAGTCGCTTTAGCGCAATGGCTATTATTTTATCAATGGATATGATTTATTTTACAATGGAAGGAATAGTCCCGAGTCACTGCAGGCTTCCGACCTGGCGCTTGGGGGCTACATTATTCAAGTTGGGATTACATCAAATATGCAAGTCTCATGTCACTGCAAGCATGCACCATGACACTTGGGGGCTAATGCAAAGTCATTTCTTGCTCATCTTATTGAAGACCCGAATCATCACATCATAATGAGCCGGCCCTTGGGGGCTAACAATTGGTCCTATCAAAAATTCAAGGTACACAACCTTTAATCCATTACATTGAAAGGTTCACTGCTCAGTTGGTAGAGTATAAAGCTCTTTAACCTCGTGGACGTGGGTTCAAGCCCCATGGTGGAGATTACATCATACGATGTTATTATCCATGAATTATATACAAAGTCCCAACTCGGTATTATCTTACTAAGCCAGCCCTTGGGGGCTACACATTGCTGTTCAAATTTACATGATCACATTTATAAAGTCCCTGCTCATTATTGCATAATGACCCAGCCCTTGGGGGCTACACTGGTTGAAGTTTTTGAGCATCAGGCAATTACAAGTCCCAGGTTGCTGCAAGCATGACAACCTGACACTTGGGGGCTACATAATATGCAGTATTCAGTTTTTACTAGTGACTGGGACGAACAACATGGATTTCTTCAAAAGTGGCAGTATTTATATTGAAGCAAGTCTTAAGCCATCACTTTGTTCTGCTCAATACTTGGGGGCTACAGGTATTATATTATTATCGAAGAAATATTTTCAAATTCTCTGTTTTGAGCAAACAGATTAACCCGGCGTCACCAATCATTATGACCATGTGTCTGCAACCCGACGTCATCAATAATCATGAACCAGCTGGCAAGAATCATGAACCGGCGTTGGCAACAATCATGACCCGGAATTATCAGTTTTTATAACCCGACAATGGTGGTAATTATAAACCGGCAAGTTCTACATCTTCAAGCCGACTGGATATTAGTTGAATATTTCAAGACCAATATTTTTGTCAAGTCAGAGCATTGAAGGCCGACTCAAATGGGTTCTTGATTTACAATATTTCTTATGCAAGAAAGTTGATTATGAAGCTGGTCTATTGACCTGGATTTTCTAGAAGAAGGAAAGGACAAGGACTTAAGGATGTTCAGGTGCCGGTTTCCAAGAATTCTTAACCCGGAGCACAACCTGTCAAATTTGTTCTTATGTTTATTTTGCAGCATAAGTTTACCATGGATAAATCCAAGCTAAACTGGGGGCTAATGTCGGGGATATACCCCGCTGTATGACCCGGCCGGAAATATGACTCGGCCGGACTTGGCGGTTTACTTGAGACCCGGTTTACACTTGGCGATTCACTGGCGACCTGCCTTGACCAGACGGTTTACAAGCAACCTACCTGAACATTATGACTCACTAGTAACCCGACGACGGGACAAACAGATGACAAGGCCCAAGGCCTAGAAGGCCGATTTATGTTAATAGTGGGCTGGTTTAAGAGGAAAGGCGTGAGGAATATTTACCTTACAAGGAGTTAAGACCTGGACTTGTATCCAAATTGTAATAGAGAATAAGCTAGTTCTAATCTTACTAGGACTCTACATGTAAGACGCCCCTTCAAATTATATAAGGAAGGGCAGGGCACCCCAAGAGGGACAAGCAAGAAACAATCTTAAGATTAGACACAACTAGGAGAGCCGGTTTATGGTGACTCCCTCATAAGCATAATGAGACCTAGCCAAAAATAGCATGTAGGGCTATTACCAGATGATGTTTCCCGGGGCCCGAAGCTATCTAAATCCTTGTCTTGTGTGTTGACCCGTCTGGCGTCTCTCGATTCCGACCAACCCCTTCAAGCTACCGCGTAGATGCGTTGGCCTCATGACTAAGTCCTCACACTAGGACATTTGTCGTGACAATTCCACGACACTTGAGTTTGTCTAAAACGGTGTGAGGACGAGATTGCAATATGGAAAGTACGCCGGAGTAGCTTCATTTTGGGCAAAGAACTATGGAAGATCCACATGCAAGATTTTCCACATGCAGCGACGTGGAAAGACAGGCAATGGAGCAAGGCCGGAGGGGATACCTGGGGGTCGTCAGGATGTAACTAGGTGAGCGGCAGCGGGCGGGACCTGCCCATACTGCGGCAGGGAGCAGGTGGTGTAGGCCCTACCACGCTGGAGCTTGGTCAGAGAGAACGGCGGGTACCGCAGATCAGGACATGTTGCCTCGGCGCCGTCGAACGGAGAAACGATGCACATCCTCCCTTTTCTCCGGCGGATGGGATGCGGCCGGATCAGTGATCAATGGTGAGAGAGAGAGGCCACCGCCGCCTTGTGTGAGATACTCTGAAGAGAGACAAACCCAGGCAGGCAGGCTCCATTGTATATAGTGGAGCGGACTACCTTTTTCTCCATAAAAATCGTTTTATATTTGTGTACGTGCCATTGAGCGATATAACTTTATTTAAAAATAACGCGCCAATGCATCAAGTCGAACTTTGTTTCGTGCACACGTGGTACACGACCTCCATAGGTAAACAACCGCTACACACATTCAAATTAGCACGTGGGCTGCCATTTCATACAGAAATGAGCTCCACCGTGTACCCGCGCGGGTGTGGTTGGGCATGAAGCGTGAGTACGCGCACCTATTCACTTCGTGTACGTACACCACCTATGTGGGGTTGTGGGAGAGAGATACCAAACGTAGAGAGATATAGTGTGTGGGTTTGTGAGTGTTCTTTTGGGGGGGGGGGGTCAATAAAAAATGTGAGCAAGCAAGTAAAATGAAAGCACAAGTGCTCCCTAGGTGGTTTTGGTAATTAATGTCAACATATATCTTGTTGGACTAACACTTTTATCTAGTATGTTTCAGATAGGTTCAACAACGGAGTGGCATGGACTAAAGGATGTGGGAACTCCTTCAAGATGCTAAGGACAAAGAATTGGCTCAAGCTTCAAGCTCAAGACTCTTCATTTTCCATTTTAGTGATCCAAGATCACATTGAGTCTATAGGAAAAGCCAATACTATCAAGGAGGGATGAGATGTTGCTTAATGAGTTTCTTGCTCCACAGTGCTTAGTGATATGCTCCAAAACCCTCAACTACTTTCCCACTTCCACACATATGTCCTAAACCTAAAGTCAAACTCGGCCCCACTGATTCTTTCTATTCGGCGCCACCGAGTTTCGATGTCATAGCCACTGCCACAAACCCTAGGCAAATCGGTCTCACCGATAGGGATCTCGGTCTCACCGAGATGGGATTGTAATCTCTCTATGTATGTCCATTACCAAAATCGGTCTCACCGAGTTTGAGCAATCGGCACTACCGAGATAACAATGCAAACCTCCTGGTTGACTCATTATCAAAATCGGTCCCACCAAGTTTGTGTAATCGGTCAAACCGAGTTTGCCTGACCAACTCTCTGGAAAGCTCATTACCAAAATTGATCTCACCGAGTTTGTGTAATCGGTCTTACCGAGATTACGTTATGCCCTAACCCTAACCATATCGGTCTCACCGAGTTGCATTTCGGTGCCACCGAAAATCCTAACGGTCACATTATTTGCTAAATCGGTCTGACCGAGTTTAAAGATTCGGTCCCACCAAGTTTGGTAGATTGTGTGTAACGGTTAGATTTTGTGTGGAGGCTATATATACCCCTCCACCTCCTCTTTATTCGTGGAGAGAGCCATCAGACTGAACCTACACTTCCAGCATACATTTTTTGAGAGAGAACTACCTACTCATGTGTTGAGGCCAAGATATTCCATTCCTACCATATGAATCTTGATCTCTAGCCTTCCCCAAGTTGCTTTCCACTCAAATCTTCTTTCCACCAGATCCAAATCCCATGAGAGAGAGTTGAGTGTTGGGGAGACTATCATTTTAAGCACAAGAGCAAGGAGTTCATCATCAACACACCATTTGTTACTTCTTGGAGAGTGGTGTCTCGTAGATTGGCTAGGTGTCACTTGGGAGCCTCCGACAATATTGTGGAGTTGAACCCAGGAGTTTGTAAGGGCAAGGGGATTGCCTACTTCGTGAAGATCTACCGCTAGTGAGGCAAGTCCTTCATGGGCGATGGCCATGGTGGGATAGACAAGGTTGCTTCTTCGTGGACCCTTCGTGGGTGGAGCCCTCCGTGGACTCGCGCAACCGTTACCCTTCATGGATTGAAGTCTCCATCAACGTGGATGTATGATAGCACCACCTATCGGAACCACGCCAAAAACATCCGTGTCACCAATTGCATTTGAATCCTCCAAACCCTTCCCTTTACATTCTTGCAAGTTGCATGCTTTACTTTCCGCTGCCCATATACTCTTGCATGCTTGCTTGATATGTATTGTGAATGTTAAACTTGTGCCTAAACTCCACTTAAACTTAAGGAAACTTAAAAACTGCAACTTTGGTACTTAGTGTCTAATCACCCCCCCTCTGGACACCTCTTCTCAAGGTCCTACAAGTGTTATCAGAGCATTGGTTTCCACTGCCTTGGTTTAATCACCATTGGAGGAAGATGGATGAGTCTACTTTGGGGAGTCTTAGACATAGAGTGCCTATTCTTGATGGAGAGTATTTTCATGAGTGGAAAAATGAGATGCTTGTAATTTTCAATCAATATCATTTGAACAAGTACATTGCTAGCCCTTGTGCACCTTATGTTGATCCTATGCATCCTACCCATGATGAGTCAATTGACATGATTAGGAATCTTAGAACTGCCGAACTTATCATTAGAGGATTGCCTAGAAACTTGATTGGATGTTTGCCTACTCTTAAGTGTGCCTACACTATATGGAAATTTCTTGAGGAACGCTTTCCAAAATATTCCTTGAAAAATCTTGATGAAATTCTTCATAAGTCTATTGCTTTGAGTAAGATGAATACTAGTGATCCTATGTTTGGTGATCGTCTATTTGAGCTTACAAATCTTATGCATGCCAAAGGAGATGTTGGAATTATTAGTGATATTATTTCCAAAGCTATAAAAATTCATAAGCAAGATCATTGTCAAACTCACTCTAACGAATCACCCTCTCTAGGATTTGATCCACCACATGACGATGTTGAACATGGATACTATGATGAGGATGATGATAGTAACTTCGATCTTGATGATGCAATGAGACATTTTGGTCTTATGGCAAATCTTCGGGATATATGTCCGGAGGAAAGGAATGGGTTCTTGATAGTGGATGTACCGATCACATGACCGGAGATAAAGACATGTTTCGTGAGCTTGCTGATAATGATAGTCCTCGAAAGTATGTCACTTTCGGTGACAACTCAAAGGGTAAGGTGGTTGGCCTCCGTAAGTTGGCCATATCACATGATAGTTCCATACAAAATGTCATGCTCGTTGAATCTCTTGGATACAACTTACTTTCAGTATCTAGACTTGCTGATTTCGGTTTCAATGTCCTATTTACTGAAGTAGATTGCCAAGTGTTTCGTCGAGACAATCATAAAATGGTCTTTACCGGTGTGCATAGAGGTGATCTATACATTGTTGATTTCACTAGAAAGGCTCAACCTAAAACTTGCTTCATTGCTAAATCCTCAAAAGGTTGGTTATGGCATAGACGACTAGGTCATGTTGGTATGTGAAACCTTGACAAGCTTATTAAATGAAATCATATCCTTGGAGTTAACGATGTCATATTTGATAAGGATAGACTTTGCAGCGCTTGTCAGGCAGGTAAACAGGTTGGAGGAAGGCATCCCGTGAAGAACATCATGACCACAAGGAGGCCACTCGAGCTACTTCACATGGATCTTTTTGGTCCCAACTCTTACAAGAGTCTCGGTGGAAATTCTTTTGGTCTAGTTATAGTTGATGAATTTTCAAGATTTACGTGGGTGTTCTTTCTCGATGATAAATCGCAGGTCCAAAAGATCTTCAAAAACTTCGCTAGGAAGGCCCAAAATCAATTTGAAGTGAAGATCAAGAAGGTTCGCAGCGACAACGGAACGGAGTTCAAGAACACAAATGTGGGCACCTTTCTTGATGAAGAAGATATTTCACACGAGTTCTCGGCTACGTACACACCTCAACAAAACGGAGTTGTTGAGAGGAAGAACCGGACACTCATCGAAATGGAGAGAACGATGCTTGATGAGTACAAGACACCGGAGCACTTATGGGCAGAAGCGGTTGAGACAGCTTGTCTTGCAACAAATCACTTGTATCTTCACAAGCTACTCGGCAAGATGGCATACGAGCTCCTCACCGGTAACAAACCCCAAGTTGGATACTTTCAAGTATTCGGCTCAAAGTGCTACATTCTTGATAAGCATCGTCGTTCTAAATTTGCTCCTATGTCTCATGAAGGTTTCCTACTAGGTTATGGCTCAAACTCTCACACTTACCGTGTCTACAACAATTTCACCCGAAAGGTTGAAGAGAAGGTGGATGTGAAGTTTGATGAATCTAACGGCTCGCAAGTAGAGCAATTGCCAATTGATGTAGGAGACAAAGATCCTTCGAAAGAAATCCAAGACTTGTCTATTGTCAAGGTCCGTCCAATGGAGGTGAAGGAGAGTACCTCGTCCGTCTAAGTGGAAGCTTCTACTTCACGACAAGGTGAACCAAGAGTTGATACGGAAGCATCCACAAGTGGGACACACCAAGATGAAGAAAACGAGGAAGTGCATCAAGATGAACGTCAACAACCTCCTTCTCCACCACGACAAGAGAATGACAACGCCAACAATGAAGAAGGCCAAGAAGAATAAGGAGATGAAGAAGGAGTTCAACCAAGAAACAAGCAAAAGCTTTCACGAGTTCGAGCAAGAATTGCTAAAGATCATCCCGTCGAGCAAATCTACAATGATATTCAAACCGGGAGAATCACTCGCTCTAAAACTCGTTTAGCTAACTTTTGTGAAAACTATTCTTTCATCTCTAGCATTGAACCTATGAATGTTGAAGAAGCATTGGAAGATCCGGATTGGATAAATGCTATGCATGAAGAGCTACACAACTTTGAGAGGAACCAAGTTTGGACATTGGTTGAGAAGCCCGACAACAACCACAACATCATCGGTACCAAATGGGTGTTTTGCAACAAGCAAGATGAAGATGGACAAGTAGTTCGCAACAAAGCACATCTAGTCGCCCAAGGCTACACACAAGTCGAAGGTATGGACTATGGTGATACTTACGCTCCTGTTGCTAGACTTGAGTCCATTCGCATCTTACTTGCCTATGCTAATCATCATGATATCACCTTGTACCAAATGGACATTAAAAGTGCTTTTATAAATGGTGAAATAGAGGAGGAAGTTTATGTTAAGCAACCTCCCAGCTTTGTCAATCCTAAGAAACCCAATCACGTTCACAAACTTCACAAAGCTCTTTATGGTCTTAAACAAGCTCCTAGAGCTTGGTATAAATGCTTGACCAAGTTTCTTATTGAAAAAGTCTTTGAAATTGGGAAAATTGATTCTACTCTTTTTACTAAAAGGGTTAATGGAGAACTATTTGTGTGCCAAATCTATGTTGATGATATTATATTTGGTTCGACTAACCCTCATTTTAGTGAAAAGTTTGGGAAGCTAATGTCAGAGAAGTTTGAATGTCTATGATGAGTGAACTCAAATTATTTCTTGGGTTGCAAATCAAGCAAACTAAGGAAGGTACCTTTGTTTCTCAAACAAAGTACACCAAGGACTTATTCAAGAAGTTCAATATGCAAGAATGCAAAGGTATGTCTACACCCATGCCCACTAGTGGACACCTTGATTTGACCAAAGATAGTGAACCGGTTGATCAAAAGGTTTATCGGTCTATGATTGGTTCATTGTTATATCTATGTGCTTCACGTCCCGATATCATGCTAAGTGTGTGCATGTGTGCACGATATCAAGCTGCTCCTAAGGAATGTCATCTTAAGGTCGTGAAAAGGATAGTGAGATACTTAATCCATACACCAAATTTTGGCATTTGGTATCCTAAGAGGGCCTCTTTCAATCTTGTTGGCTACTCCGACTCGGACTATGCCGGAGACAAGGTTGATAGAAAGTCCACTTCGGGTACTTGTCAATTTCTTGGTAGATCTCTTGTGTCTTGGTCCTCCAAGAAACAAAACTCGGTATCCTTATCCACCGCCGAAGCGGAGTACATTGCCGCTAGTTCATGTTGTGCTCAATTACTTTGGATGACCCAAACTCTTAAAGATTATGGGATATATGTGAGACATGTTCCATTGCTTTGTGACAATGAAATTGCTACCAAAATTGGTCGTAATCCTGTGCAACATTCTCGAACTAAGCATATTGAAGTTCGTCATCATTTCATTCGAGATCATGTTGCTAAGGGTGACATTGATCTTAAGCATGTTCGCACCAAAAAGCAATTAGCGGATATATTCACTAAACCTCTTGATGAGAAAGTGTTTTGCAGGTTAAGAGGAGAATTGAACATCATTGATGCTTCAAACTTGGAGTAGAAACTCCATTGGATACATGCAAGACATGAACTTATGACTACTCCTTGATATTTCTCTCATGATGAAAATCTTATGTCTTGGATATATTTGCATCTTGCATGTTATCTAACCCATGTAGGTACTTGGTTGAATCTAATTCCATGAGATTGTTATCTACTAACATCTTGAGCAATCTCTACATCACCAAGTCTCTACACCATGGTGGTTGAAGACAAGGAAACACGAAACCATTCAAACATATCCTTTGACAAATTCTATGTTGAGCATCATGATTGTGATTTTTGGATACACAAGTGCTCTTCCTTGCAAGAACTAACCCATGTAGGTAGATGGACTCAAATTCCAAGTGGTGCTCCAACTCTTGATGAGCTACATCAACCTTGAGCAACCCACACAAGTTCAACTACATGGACAACACCACCAACAAAGGTATATTATTCCATCTTAGAGAAGCTTTACTCCGAGACATGAGATAAAGCAACTCGACAAGATGTGAATACATCAAGATGCTTAAACGAAAAATGGCAACCCCATTTTGAGCTTAAACGATGAGTATGACCTATGATCAAGTGATCTCACTTGACTCTTAAGTCAATATACTCTAACATAGGTGACTTTGTCGCCGACCATCTCTAGATGAAGTTCTCTTGTGTTGTTTTCTGTGTTTTTGTGTTTTTGCATTTGTCTCATGCATATTTGTTTCCCCTTTCAAAAAAAACTTCATCTAAATTTCTTTCTGTTTGCTCTGCATTTTCTTCATCCAATTCCTTGCATATCTTTCAGTAAATTCATTGCAAATCTTTGTGAGATCTTACTAGTCTAGTGAGCTGAGGTGACAGGTGTTTTCTCTATGATGAACTCGGTTTCACCGATTTATTGTCTTCGGTCCAACTAAATCCTTTCGGTACAACCGAAGCATACCACTCGGTGCCACCGATTTCACATCAGGAAAAACAGTTTGCCACATATTCTATGTTTCTTCTGATCCAGCTCCACTCAATGAATCTTGTCCTCTACAAGCATCACATTTTTATCATTGCTTTGTGCTATGTCTCAAGGACCAAACCCATTCAACAGATTCCAGAAAGCCCTTCTTGGAAATTGATGTCAAAGGGGGAGAGAGAGATCACATCAAAGCTTATCACTTAGAGAGATCACATCAAAGAAAGAGTATATCACCTTCTTAAGGGGGAGAGAGATTCTCAAGGGGAGAGAGAGATCTCCAGGGGGAGAGAATACTTAAGTAGAAAGTATTTCTCAAGGATCCCAGATGCTTGGTGTTCAAGAGGAGAGATGCCCACCTGTCTTCTTGAGGGGAGAGACATGTTCATATGATTTGTTGTGCTTATTTGCATTAGCTCTGATCAACATTCATATCTTTCAGCTCTAATTTTCTATTCCCTATCTTCTCCCAGTATCCCATGCTAGATTCAGGGGGAGCAAGACATTCAAGGTAAAGAAATCATTTAAATTCATTCCATATCTTTACTCTTGGGGACATGTCTAATCCAATGTGGTACTTAGTACTCACTCTCTACATGTCATCCCAGTCTTGGTATTCTTGTGGTGTCTTCTGTTTGCTCTGGCTAGTAGATGTATCTGTGTTATCTAACCTTGTTTGCGCAGGTTCATTCTATCCTAAGCCAACTCAAGAATACAAGGTAAGTATATGCATCACAATCATGTGTATGAGGAATTCTTGCTGATGTACATATTGTTTGCAAGAAGGACTCATGAGCATGAAGGTATTTTCTTTATTATTCTTTGCTCTGATGCATATGACCAAGATACATGTAACACATTGCCTACTCTATCATGGTTATTCTCTCACATGCTTCTATATTCCATATTTACATGATTGCATACATGTAGGGGGAGCCTATGCTTGTTACATGTCTTTCCAAAGCATTACTTGCTATTCTTTATATCTTTATCTAAAGCTTTGATGTATGTTGTCATCAATTACCAAAAAGGGGGAGATTGAAAGCACAAGTGCTCCCTAGGTGGTTTTGGTAATTAATGTCAACATATATCTTGTTGGACTAACACTTTTATCTAGTATGTTTCAGATAAGTTCAACAATGGAGTGGCATGGACTAAAGGATGTGGGAACTCCTTCAAGATGCTAAGGACAAAGAATTGGCTCAAGCTTCAAGCTCAAGACTCTTCATTTTCCATTTTAGTGATCCAAGATCACATTGAGTCTATAGGAAAAGCCAATACTATCAAGGAGGGATGAGGTGTTGCTTAATGAGTTTCTTGCTCCACAGTGCTTAGTGATATGCTCCAAAACCCTCAACTACTTTCCCACTTCCACACATATGTCCTAAACCTAAAGTCAAACTCGGCCCCACTGATTCTTTCTATCCGGCGCCACCGAGTTTGGATGTCATAGCCACTGCCACAAACCCTAGGCAAATCGGTCTCACCGATAGGGATCTCGGTCTCACCGAGATGGGATTGTAATCTCTCTGTGTATGTCCATTACCAAAATCGGTCTCACCGAGTTTGAGCAATCGGCACTACCGAGATTACAATGCAAACCTCCTGGTTGACTCATTATCAAAATCGGTCCCACCGAGTTTGTGTAATCGGTCAAACCGAGTTTGCCTGACCAACTCTCTAGAAAGCTCATTACCAAAATTGGTCTCACCGAGTTTGTGTAATCGGTCTTACCAAGATTACGTTATGCCCTAACCCTAACCATATCGGTCTCACCGAGTTGCATTTCGGTCCCACCGAAAATCCTAACGGTCACATTATTTGCTAAATCGGTCTGACCGAGTTTAACGATTCGGTCCCACTGAGTTTGGTAGATTGTGTGTAACGGTTAGATTTTGTGTGGAGGCTATATATACCCCTCCACCTCCTCTTCATTCATGGAGAGAGCCATCAGACTGAACCTACACTTCCAGCATACATTTTCTGAGAGAGAACTACCTACTCATGTGTTGAGGCCAAGATATTCCATTCCTACCATATGAATCTTGATCTCTAGCCTTCCCCAAGTTGCTTTCCACTCAAATCTTCTTTCCACCAGATCCAAATCCCATGAGAGAGAGTTGAGTGTTGGGGAGACTATCATTTGAAGCACAAGAGCAAGGAGTTCATCATCAATGCACCATTTGTTACTTCTTGGAGAGTGGTGTCTCCTAGATTGGCTAGGTGTCACTTGGGAGCGTCCGACATGATTGTGGAGTTGAACCAAGGAGTTTATAAGGGCAAGGAGATCGCCTACTTCGTGAAGATCTACCGCTAGTGAGGCAAGTCCTTCGTGGGCGATGGCCATGGTGGGATAGACAAGGTTGCTTCTTCGTGGACCCTTCGTGGGTGGAGCCCCCGTGGACTCGCGCAACCGTTACCCTTCGTGGGTTGAAGTCTCCATCAACGTGGATGTACGAAAGCACCACCTATTGGAACCACGCCAAAAACATCTATGTCTCCAATTGTGTTTGAATCCTCCAAACCATTCCCTTTACATTCTTGCAAGTTGCATGCTTTACTTTCCGCTGCCCATATACTCTTGCATGCTTGCTTGATATGTATTGTGAATGTTAAACTTGTGCCTAAACTCCACTTAAACTTAAGGAAACTTAAAAACTGCAACTTTGGTACTTAGTGTCTAATCCCCCCCCTCTAGACACCTCTTCTCAAGGTCCTACACAAAACAAAAAAAAAAGGTGCGTGAGACGCAGAGTGCGTTTCGGTGGTTTCACAGCTCGCCTGGATTTGATTCGACGCGTACGCATGTGCACTACAACATACAAGTAGAAAAGAAAAAGAGCGAGCAGAGGTGGAGACGCGATTGATGATCACACCACGCACGGAACAATTGTTGTCACCAGATCAGATCTAGTCAAACCCCATCACCGCATGCAAAAGAACCTTTGTGAGTAGCCGCCACACCAGTTAATGCTCTAAGCTTCTAGAGCTAGCCACGACGATGGCGCGCTTGTTTCTTCCTCCCGTCCTGCTGGCCTTCTCCCTGGCCGCCACTACACTCATCCTGAACGTCGATGCTGTGGAAGCGTGTTCGTGGCAGTGGCCCAGGTGGCGCCACGTCTTCCACGGCCGCTTCGGCCGCCGCTACCACATCTCGTTGATCGTGACGGAGGAGATGTTCTCGAGCATGTTCCTGCACAAGGACAACACCGCCTACCCAGCCAAGGGGTTCTACAACTACTCCTCCTTCGTCAGCGCAGCGGAGTGGTTCCCGGAGTTCGGCAGCGGCGCCCACCAGATCTCCCATGAGACCACCGACGGGTGGCCCACGGCGCCCAACGGGCCCTACTCGTGGGGCCTCTGCTTCAAGGAAGAGATCAATGCATTCAGCACCTACTGCGACGCCGACAACAAGGAGTGGCCCTGCGTCCCCGGCAAATCCTACCACGGCCGCGGACCCATGCAACTCTCTTGGTGAGCATTCCACAAGAAATCTCATTATTCCTGGTGGGTCAATAAAAAAAATGTAACATATGCAATGTGTGTGAAATAGAGTCCTGGATATATCATATATATAAAGGGGGCAATCTACGAGAAGAGAGTGGAGGTATCATCGGCTTGAGGTATCCATAAAATCTAAGAGAGGGATGATGTGTGTGTGTGTGCGCGCGCGATCGATAAAGACTGTCATCGAATATGTGTGTGCCCACGTCAAAGATATAGAGTGGCTAGCCTACTGGAACGTGAGAGGCGACAGGTGCAGTTTGTCTCTATGGCATGGATACCTACCTATAGCGCTCGACTGTCAGTGTGTGGTGGGTGGAGGCCTAATTAACTATAGAGGTACAATGGCTGGTATATGTGTGGAGGAGGAGAGAGGCCTACCTTATGTATTAAGGGAGATCGATCGGCATCAATGCATATGTGTAGGAGAGGAATAAGGTTGGGAGAGAGACAGAGCTAGAGTGTTGGAGGGGGTGGTAGTGGAGTTGCTTCTAACAAATGGTGGGAGAGGCTTGCTAGGAAAATGGAGGGCATGCGTGCAATATCAATAAGAGAGGGGATGGCTGCCTGTCTGTGCACGTGCGTATGAGAGACGGGTCAGGAGGCATGCACGAATGATGAGGGGGGACGATATGGCTATGGTAAGCAGACGTAACTACATAGGAAGATCAATCGTCCTTTGTCAGATAAAGGAGAGACATAACTTGTGAGGTACGTCGATCGATGGGTGGGGAGAAAATAGTTAATGTCGACCTAGGTATATGTAGGGAGATCGATCGGTATACATGCATGTATGTGTTAGAAGCAAATAAGGCCCGGGGAGAAGGATAGAGAGGGAGGGATGCATCTAGGAGGTGGTGCGAGAGGCATACTATATCGAGGGGGAAGGAGTGTGCGAGTATGAGATCGATGAAAAAGAGTGGTGGGAGTGAGGCATGGACGATGATAATAGAAGAGGGGAAGCTTGTGTTTGTGGTAGGCACACCTGGCTAGAGAGGCATATCGATCGATGTGTGTTGTAAAGGAGTTGGGGGGCCTACACACACCATGGATGAACGACCTAAAGTGAAAAGACGAATTTGCACGATGGAGCTAGAGAATGCTGAGAGAGGGTGAGAGGGATGCGGGCGTGTGCATGCACGAGAGAAAATTAGCGCTAGCTACAAAGATAAGAGGATTGTGTGGGTGTAAAAGATGAATAGAGATCATAATTCATTATAAAAAGCAAATTAGGATATTTGAAGAATTTATCATAGTGTTTTAAACCGATGCATGCGTGAATATATATAACGGTGATACACATGGTGTGGTTATGAACATGTTATACTACATATAATATATTTTATCTCTACTCTTATAAAAAAACAGAGTTGTTGATGATGGTGTGCCTGCCATCGTGCAATATAGGCCGTCCGATTTATATCTGACGGATAGGAAGGAAACTATGGCAATTTTGAAAAAAGATACCCACACCCCTCTTCATATTTGCAAATAAGGCCTCCCCTTGATCATGTTGATGTTCCGTGGAACGCATGGGCATCTTGCTAGTAGTACATATAATATATAGAACATGGTTTAGATTATGAATATATAGTTAGTACATCAAACATACTATTATTTGGAATCAACATCAAGTGTATTCAAAAAATTGAATTCGAATTCATATAGTACACATATTTCATATCTATCTCTATAGTAATCATGTGGTGTGTTGTTAAGGTAATACACGAATGATGGTTGAAGTTGGCAACAATCATGATTGTAGATTCTTATTGAAATAGATAAACGAATTCAAATTCAGTTCGAATTGCAACGGTAGTATAAACATTTGAAATGCACTAAAATGTTGGTATGAGTAGGTTACATGCATTATTCAACCAGCGAAAATATTTAACTGGACATAACATGGATTCATACTCCCTCCTTCCATCTATATAGGGCCTAATGCGTTTTTTAAGACTGCCTTTGACTATTGACAAGATTAATATTACATGCATGCACAATGTGAAAATTTTATCATTGAAAGCTCCTTCCACACACGAATTTAACGGTGTGCTTTGTGTAAGTTGCATGTCATATATTATTGCTCTAATATTTGGTCAAAGTTAGCCTCAAAAAACGCATTAGGCCCTATATAGATGGAAGGAGGGAGTAGCTTGGAATAGAATTTGTATTGTAAAACGGGACAATACACTCTCTTTGTGTGGTGTGAATAGTTTTATTTTTTTCGTTTTTTTCGTTGAGGGAAGTGCGAATTGATTCGGTACGTACAAGTATAATATTACACGTTAGGCTTGTCCCAAAAATTCAACCCACGCCTTCTTATATCCCGAAACTTCAGATATCGCGCTCCCAAAACTGGCGCCTTCACAATCCGCGCCTTGCTATCCCGAAATTACAACGCACGCGAAAACTCCCTCCAGCTGCCAAATCCCGACACGCCAAACCCTGAGCCAAAAGGGCTGCTAGTTCAAATTGGTGGGGGTACTTTTGTAACACAGCCTACATTTTGGACAAGCGCGTCCCTTAGTCATGGTTCCCCCTCCCATCGTCTCCTTTTCGCCATTCGAAATCCCAGGCCACCATAACCTCTCCGCTCCAGCTGCGAAACCCCACCCTCCTCCGTCGGCCACCTCACAGCTGCCCAGCCAGAGCCTCCTCCCCGACGACGTCGTCCACCGCAACAGCTCGACGTCCCTCATCCACCTCCCGGGATGAGGATCCGTCGTCCATCTTGTCGTCCCGCCGATTCAGCCGCCCCGTCCTCCACCTCCAAGGAGCTGCTCCGACGATCGCCTCGTCTATCGCGGTTGCTCCTTCCCTATAGCGCCTCCTTAACCTGCTCCACCGGAACCGCGGCATCCTCACCGACTCCTCAGATGAAGCCGAGGCCTACTCGGCGCCACCAAAGAGGTTGTACACTCATCGCATCACACCTTCTCCTTAACTTGACCTCCCGGCGCCGACGGTGCTCCATCCCGCACCCCCATGGAGCGGTTACCTTGAAGCTGGCGCCATGGGCGACATCTCCTTGGTGGCTTTCCCCCAGTGCGAGACCCCTTCGGCGGCGGCCATTCCAACCGGATCTGCTGCTGCTACTCCGGCTCTCGCTCGCTCGCTCGCGCTGCTGCGGCTGCTCTGGCTCTCGCTCGCCCAGCTGCTGCTGCTCCAGCTCTCGCTCACTCGCTCGTGCTGTTGCTACTGCTCCGACTCTCCCTCGCTCGCTCGCTCGCGCTGCTATAGCTACACTCCCCCTTGCTCGTGCTGCTGCTCTGCTCCAATTTACCTACACTTCAGTCGACTGAATCGACTTTTGGGTCAGTTGATTTTCAGGGGGTGGGGGGCTTGCTGGAGTTAAGGAAGAACCACCCGCAACAGGGAGGGGGGCTCGTCGGAGAGGTACCCACTATCTATCTTAGGGTTCAGGGTGGGGGCGGGGGGGCTAGAGGGCTGGCCGGGGCGGTGGCGGACTGGCGGTGGGGTGTTGTTTCAGGGCGGCGAGGTAGCGCGGGGGCCGGCGGTTCGGCCGGTGGTGGCTGGCTGCTTAGGGGGTGCAGGTTGAAGATGAACTGCAGACCCTCCCTAAACTACAGGTCAAGTGCCTCTCTACTACCATTGCGTTCAGTTTCGACAGTAACATTCAAATTCCACAGTAAATTTCAATTTCGACAGTTAAGTTCAGAGTCAACAGTTTTTACCTCATCTGTTGTAGTCAGGTGGTTTTTGGTGATGTAAATTTTACATCTATTTTACATCATCTATTGGAGATGCTATTAGAATCCCACTTGAGATTAACGATGTCTGTCTTGTGCTGCTTCAGCCTTGACATCTTACGACTCACCGGAGCTGCTCCAATGACAGAATGATCCATCACAACAGAGCAGTGCCCTGGACGCTGTCTACAGATTCCTTAGATCTTCCTCCACACCTACGATAGCCACCTCTGCCTCAACTTCTTCAGCGACCAACCCAATGATGCCGAGGTCGACACGGCTACGGCAAAGAGGTTGTACACTTGTAGCATCACTTATTACTCTACATTCATGTCGATCCATTAGGGCTATTTTGGTTCAACGGGAAAACATAGCAATAGTAAATTTTCCTATGGCACTCTACTATTCAATTATTCATGCATTTTGTTGAAAGGAATGGAGCAAAACTTCCACCTGGACCTACTTTTCAAAATCCTATGCATGAAAACAAGACGAAGTGCATTAGTGGCAGAATAACATTCTAGTTGTACACGCTTTCATATGGTTTCACTTTATTTTGGGCATGTTTCTTTGCATTTCTCTGCTCTTCCAATTCTTGTGAACCAAACACCCAAGTTGACAGAAATCTTGTGTTTACAAATGCTATGTTTACCATGTGCATTCCTATCCTATTCCGGTGTTTTTCCTATCCCTGCGTTTTTAGAATCATGCAAGTCAAATGAGCCCTTACAGAATTACTTCAGTTACAGGTAGGTGTCGAAGAAAAATTTGTGTGGTTTGTCCTGCTCCTGCCGTGACGTCGTCCACCTCACCCGAGCTGCTCCATCGACAGAAGCATCCACCAAACTAGACATCATGACTCCTGACCATCTTTTGCCTCTCAGCTCTCCTTCCCTGCCGCTGGCACCCACCGCAATGGCATCACCATCATCGACTCAGCGGATGAACCTGAGGAGTACAATGGTCCACAAGAGAGGTTGCACTCTTTTGTTTCTGCTTATGTTATGCATTGCTTAATATTACCTACTACTTTATTTTCATGTTCACCTCTTAGACTCCAAGTCAGGTCCAAACTGATGTTCAAACTTGAGTTCTAAATTAGTTGTGGGGCACATATCGAGGCAGCAATGAATAGTATCTCTGTCTAATATCTGGTTCACCTAGGGTATGCCTATGTTGTTCATCTTGGGTGGGAAACAAATAGTAAAGCAATCATCATCTGTTTTTTTATTAAATTAAAGTAATCATCAACCTGCTATCATTATTTTTGGATCCATCCACTCGTTGTTACCATTACTCTAGATTTTTGCATGCTCTCCTTACATAATCTCACTATATATTTTATGCATGTGAGATATTGTACACAGTCATGTTGAACATGTAGAGAAAAAGAGAAGAGTTTTGCGCGGCAATACACCAGATTGTAATCCAAAGGAAAATATCTGTTCTGAGGCAGATTTAGACGCAGCTGGCAACTCATATTTACCCCCCAAGGTGTTTGCTCTAACTTGGCATGATGATGTTAGTCATATCATGCATATGTTGCCTTGCAGTGCTGATAACCCGCAAGTATACGGGATAGTTGTAGGATCTTTCGATAAGTAAGAGTGTCGAACCCAAGAGGAGCTAAAGGTAGAACAAATACTCTCTCAAGTCCTGTCGGCCACTGATACGACTCTACGCACGCTTGACGTTCGCTTTACCTAGAACAAGTATGAAACTAGAAGTACTTTGTAGGTGTTTAGATAAAGAACAAGTAAATAAAAGCTAGGGGCTGTTTAGATAAAAGATGCAATAAAGTAAATATAATGAGTGTGGAAAAGTGATGGTAGGAGTTGTGAAATTGTCCCTAAGCAATTGACTACATTACTAGACCGGCAATCACTATTGCAATTCTATTTGAGGGAGAGGCATAAGCTAACATACTTTCTCTACTTGGATCATATGCACTTATGATTGGAACTCTAGCAAGCATCTGCAACTACTAAAGATTCATTAAGGTAAAACCCAACCATAGCATTAAAGTATCAAGTCCCCTTTATCCCATACGCAACAATCCCCTTACTCGGGTTTGTGTTTCAGTCACTCACGCAACCCACAATAAGCGAATCATGAACGCATTGCAACACCCTACAGCGAGAATCCCTCACGCTTGCGCGACATGGAGGGCACCATAGGACAGCACCAATAATAAAACATGCAACTCAAACCAATCATAGCATTTCATCAATCACCGATAGGACAATAGAAATCTACTCAGACATCATAGGATGGCAACACATCATTGGATAATAATATGAAGCATAAAGCAACATGTTCAAGCAGAGGGTACAGCGGGTTGTGGGAGAGTGGACCGCTGAATATAGAAGGGGGAAGGTGATGGAGATGTTGGTGAAGATGACGGTGGTGTTGGTGAAGATCACGGTGATGATGATGGCCCCCGACAGCGCTCCGGCGCCACCGGAAGCAAGGGGAGAGAGGCCCCCTTCTTCTTCTTCTTCCTTGACCTCCTCCCTAGATAGGAGAAGCGTTTCCCCTGTGGTCCTTGGCTCCCATAGCTTGGGAGGGGCGAGAGCCCCTCCGAGATTGGATCTATCTCTCTGTTTCTGCGTTCTCTGATTCTACCCCTTCACCGTTTCTTAAATATCCGGAGATCCGTAACTCCGATTGGGGTGAATCTTTCGCCCAGATTTTTCTCATAAAATTAGCTTTCTTGCAGCAAAAGAAGAGTGTCAACCGCCTTACGGGTGGCCCACGAGAGTCCATGGCACGCCCAGGGGGAGGGCGCGCCCCCTGTCTCGTGGCCACCTCGGACACTGTTTCGCGTTGATTCTTCCTCCGAAAAATCCCAAATATTCCAAAATAATTCTCCGTCCTTTTTATCCCGTTTGGATTCCGTTTTATATTGGGTTTCTGCGAAACAAAAAACATGCAACAGACAAGAATTGGCACTGGGAACTGGATCAATATGTTAGTCCCAAAAAATAGTATAAAAAGTTGCCAAAAGTATATAGAAGTTGAATAATATTGGCATGGAACAATCAAAAATTAAAGATACGACGGAGACGTATCAGCATCCCCAAGCTTAATTCCTGCTCGTCCTCGAGTAGGTAAATGATAAAAAAGATAATTTTTGATGTGGAATGCTACCTAGCATAATCTTGATCATATGTCTAATCATGCATTAATATTAAGACACGAGTGATTCAAAGCAATAGTCAAACATTTGACATAAAAACACTAATACTTCGAGCGTACCAATAAAGCAATCATGTCTTTTCAAAACAACAAGGCCAAAGCAAGCTTATCCCTACAAAATCATATAGTTTGGCCATGCTTCATTTTCGTCACACAAAATGCCCCCATCATGCACAACCCCGATGACAAGCCGAGCAATTGGTTCATACTTTTTAACGCGCTTCAGGTTTTTCAACCCTCACGCAATACATGAGCGCAAGCCATGGATATAGCACTATAGATGGAATAGAATATAATGATGGAGGTTATGTGGAGAAGACAAAAAAGAAGAAAGTCTCACATCGACGCGGCTAATCAGCGGGCTATGGAGATGCCCATCAATTGATGTCAACATGAGGAGTAGGGATTGCCATGCAACGGATGCACTAGAGCTATAAATGAATGCTCAACAAAAGAAACTAGTGGGTGTGCATCCAACTTGCTTGCTCACGAAGACCTAGGGCATTTGAGGAAGCCCATCGTAGGAATATACAAGCCAAGTTCAATAATGAAAAATTCCCACTAGTATATGAAAATGACAACCTATGAGACTCACTATATGAAAAACATGGTGCTACTTTGAAGCACAAGATATGAGACTCACTACATGAAGAACATGGTGCTACTTTGAAGCACAAGTGTGGAAAAAGAGATAGTAACATTGCCCCTTTTTATTTATTTATTTTTCTTTTTTTTCTTTTTTTTTCTTTGGCCTTTTTGGCCTTTCTTTTTTTTCCTTTTTTGGGCAATGCTCTAATAATGATGATCATCACACTTTTATTAATTACAACACATGAATTACAACTCGAAACTAGAACACGATATGACTCTATATGAATGCCTCCGGCGGTGTACCGGGATGGTGCAACGAATCAAGAGTGACATGTATGAAAAATTATGCATGGTGGCTTTGCCACAAATATGATGTCAACTACATGATCATGCAATGGCAATATGACAAAAGTTATGTATGTCATGATGATGAACGAAATGGTGGAAAGTTGCATGGCAATATATCTCGGAATGGCTATGGAAATGCTATGATAGGTAGGTATGGTGGCTGTTTTGAGGAAGATATAATGAGGCTTATGTGTGATAGAGCGTATCGTATCACAGGGTTTGGATGCACCGGCAAAGTTTGCACCAACTCTCGAGGTGAGAAAGGGCAATGCATGGTACCGAAGAGGCTAGCAATGATGGAAAGGTAAACGTGCGTATAATCCATGGACTCACATTAGTCATAAAGAACTCATATACTTATTGCAAAAGTTTATTATCCCTCAAAGCAAAGTACTACTACGCATGCCCCTAGGGGGATAGATTGGTAGGAAAAGACCATCGCTCATCCCCGACCGCCACTCAAAAGGAAGACAATCAAAGAAACACCCCATGCTTCAAATTTGTCACACAACGGTTACCATACGTGCATGCTACGGGACTTGGAAACCTCAACAAAAGTGTCTCTACAATCCACAACAACCCACTAGCATGACTCTAATATCACCACCTTTATATCGCAAAACTATTGCAAGGAATCAAACATATCATATTCAGCGATCTACAAGTTTATGTAGGATTTTATGACTAACCATGTGAATGACCAATTCCTGCAATCTCTCTAAATAGATATAAATGAAGCAAGAGAGTTTAATTCTTTCTACAAAAGATATGCCCATGCTCTAACAAATATAAGTGAAGCAAAAGAGCATTCTACAAATGGCGGTTTTCTATGTGAAGAGAAACAGGCAATCCAAACTTCAAATGATATAAGTGAAGCACGTGAAGCATTCTATAAAGCCGTACTCAAAAGATTTAATTGAAGTGCAATGAGCATTCTATAAATCAACCAAGGACTATCTCATGCCAGCATGGTGCATAAAAGAAAAATGAAAACTAAATGCAAAAGACGCTCCAAGACTTGCACATAATGCATGAACGAAACGAATTCGAAAACATACCGATACTTGTTGAAGAACGAGGGGATGCCTTCTGGGGCATCCCCAAGCTTAGACGCTTGAGTCTCCTTGAATATTTACTTGGGGTGCCTCGTGCATCCCCAAGCTTGATCTCTTGCCTCTCTTCCTTTTCCTCATATCGAAACTTCCTCAATTAGACACTTCATACACACAAAACTTCAACAGAAAACTCGGTAAGATCCGTTAGCATAATAAAGAAAATCACCACTCTAAGTACTGTTGCAAACCAATTCATATTTTGTTTTTGCATTGTGTCTACTCTAATATAGCTTTCCCATGGCTTAATCCACTGATAGAAATTGATAGTTTCATCAAAACAAGCAAACTATGCATCAAAAATAGAATCTGTCAAAAACAGAACAGTCTCTAGCAATCTGAACATCCACCATACTTATGGTACCCCAAAAATTCTACCAAAATTATTAGACATAAACAAGTTGTATATCAAGACAGTGCAAAAGGAATCAGAACCATTTGACATTCCAGTTAGAAATGTAAAATCACGCACTACAGCCAAAGTTTCTGCCCTGCACCGTACAAACCAACAAGCATTGTAAACATCCTAAAGGCAAACCTTGGCACATTATTTTTATAATACAATGGAATTATACGAGGGGATAATTATTTTTGTTGAAAAGTTTCTGTAATCAAGATTCACAAAGTTTCTGTGAGCATGAACGAAGTTCAAGGCTAGCTCCCACTTCAACAATGCTTGTCTCTCTCACTTTCACTTTCCTTTTTGAAAAGTTTTTAGGTTCCCCTGTTTATTTTTTTGTTTTTAAACTATATGAAAGCACACAACAGAAATAAATGACTCTCTAAAACTTCCGGGTTGTCTCCCTGGCAGCACTTTCTTTAAGGCCATTAAGCTAGGCATATAGTTCTCAAGTAATGAATCCACCCGGATCCCAATGTATATCAAAGCCAATTTTAATTAACAATAATTTGTAATTTAGTAGTGAGCACAAAGTAACATATATCATGCAACAACGAATTCTAACTCTCTTCCTATGCATTGGCATGTCATAAAAGATCAATTCATGCTCACCAGGTAAAGGCCAATGCATAGTATAAGTAGTTTCTTGCAATTCTATCGTGTTGGAAACATAGAGAGGTGGAGATATAGTTCCTCTTTCATAATAATTGCAAGTAGGAGCAGCAAGCACATGCATATTATATTCATCAAAATCATCACGCGCAACGGTAAAAGGCAACCCATCAATATAATCCTTAATAAGCACAAACTTCTCCGATAAAGTGTAGTAGGGAGAATTCAAAAAGATAATAGGACTATCATGTGTGGGTGCAATAGCAACAATTTCATGTTTAACATAAGGAACTATAGCAAGTTCATCTCCATAAGCATAATTCATATTGGCATCTTGGCCACAAGCATAGCAAGCATCATCAAAAAGGGATATTTCGAGATAATCAACGAGATCATAGCAATAATCATCATAGCAGTCATCCTTCGGTAAGCACGAAGGGAAATTAAACAATGTATGAGTTGAAGAGTTACTCTCATTAGAAGGTGGGAACGGGTGATCAATCTGCTCTTCCTCCTTTTGTTCTTCGCTCTCCTCATCATCTTTTTCATCCAATGAGCTCACAGTTTCATCAATTTCTTCTTCCATAGCTTCCTGCAAAATATTAGTCTCTTCTTGCACAGCGGAGACTTTCTCAATAAATGCATTAATATAGTAATTGTATTCATAATTTTCATAGCAATATCTAAGTATAGCAAGATTTTCAGGCCTATAAACACCATCATCATCAAAAGCTTCATACTTTTCAAACAAAGATTCAATTTCATAAGCAGCCTTAAAAGCAACAAATTCTTATATTTGTTCAACATCATAGTAATCATAAATACCATTAGCATAAGAAGCTAAGGTTTCATTATCATTAAATTTGCATGAAAAGGGAAGGTGTGGAGCCTTCATCCTAGAGCAACAAGTAATATCATATCTCGAGCATAGATCCCGGGCATACCAACGCAACATAATAAATTGGTCCCATAAGAGTTTCCCTTTTTGTGTCGAGCGATAATCCCTAAAGTATTCACGTTGATCCAACGTGTCTCCCATTATAAAGTTAAATGGGGTTTTCTCAGGATTATCAAAGTAGTACATAATATCTTCCACATAATGAGAATCGAGGGTTTTAGGAGTTACCCCATCTTCATGAGTAGCAAGTACACCTAATTTTTTTGGTATTTTGTGTTCCATATCCATAACTAAAGATAGAGAACAACTTAGAACAACAAATAAAAATTACTTAGTGATAAAGCAAACAAGCACACACGAGAATATTCACCCCACGCTATGACTCCCCGGCAACGGCGCCAGAAAAAGGTCTTGATAACCCGCAAGTATACGAGATAGTTGTAGCCTCTTTCGATAAGTAAGAGTGTGGAAACCAACGAGGAGCTAAAGGTAGAACAAATACTCTGTCAAGTCCTATCGGCCACCGATATGACTCTATGCACGCTTGACGTTCGCTTTATCTAGAACAAGTATGAAACTAGAAGTACTTTGTAGGTGTGATAGGATAGGTTTGCAAGATAATAAAGAACAAGTAAATAAAAGCTAGGGGATGTTTAGATAAAAGATGCAATAAAGTAAATATAACGAGTGTGGAAAAGTGGTGGTAGGAGTTGTGAAATTGTCCCTAAGCAATTGACTATGTTACTAGACTCGCAATCACTATTGCAATTCTATTTGAGGGAGAGGCATAAGCTAACATACTTTCTCTACTTGGATCATATGCACTTATGATTGGAACTCTAGCAAGCATCCTCAACTACTAAAGATTCATTAAGGTAGAATCCAACCATAGCATTAAAGTATCAAGTCCCCTTTATCCCAGACGCAACAATCCCCTTACTCAGGTTTATGTTTCAGTCACTCACGCAACCCACTATAAGCGAATCATGAACGCATTGCAACACCCTACAGCGGGAATCCCTCACGCTTGTGCGACACGGAGGGCGCCATAGGACAGCACCAATAATAAAACATGCAACTCAAACCAATCATAGCATTTCATCAATCACCGATAGGACAATAGAAATCTACTCAGACATCATAGGATGGCAACACATCATTGGATAATAATATGAAGCATAAAGCACCATGTTCAAGCAGAGGGTATAGCGGGTTGCGGGAGAGTGGACCGCTGAATATAGAAGGGGGTAGGTGATGGAGATGTTAGTGAAGATGACAGTGGTGTTGGTGAAGATCGCGGTGATGATGATGGCCCCCGGCAGCGCTCCGGCGCCACCGGAAGCAAGGGGGAGAGAGGCCCCCTTCTTCTTCTTCTTCCTTGACCTCCTCCCTAGATGGGAGAAGGGTTTTCCCTGTGGTCCTTGGCTCCCATGGCTTGGGAGGGGCGAGAGCCCCTCCGAGATTGGATCTATCTCCCTGTTTCTGCGTTCTCCGATTCTACCCCTTCACCGTTTCTTAAATATCCGGAGATTCGTAACTCTGATTGGGGTGAATCTTTTGCCCAGTTTTTTCTTATAAAATTAGCTTTCTTGCGGCAAAATAAGAGCGTCAACCGCCTTACGGGTGGCCCACGAGAGTCTAGCGCACGCCCAGGGGGAGGGCGCGCCCCCCTGTCTCGTGGCCACCTCGTACGCTGTTTCGCGTTGATTCTTCCTCCGGAAAATCCCAAATATTCCAAAATAATTCTCCGTCCGTTTTTATCCCGTTTAGATTCCGTTTGATATTGGGTTTCTGCGAAACAAAAAACATGCAACAGACAGGAACTGTCACTGGGTACTGAATCAATATGTTAGTCCCAAAAAATAGTATGAAAAGTTGCCAAAAGTATATAGAAGTTGAATAATATTGGCATGGAACAATCAAAAATTGTAGATACGACAGAAACGTATCAAGTGCCTATTTTCGACATCATATATGTCATCTGCTTAGTTTAGACATGTTCTGTAATGCCACCTATTTAGTTTCAATATCATATATGGGAATTATGCAGTCGCATGTCTTTTGGCCAGCCATAATATGTGTGAAATGTGCAATACCATCATGTTTAACCAGGAATCATATATTTGAATGATATCTAGCCCATCCTCTTCTTCATTAAATTTCCATTTGTCAACAATGTTTGTACATTAAACTACTCTTCCTGTAAATCAGCCATTTGAGTGGCTGATGGAAAAATCTGGAGTAAAACCAAGGCCTTCAAAGCAGACAGTGCTACCTGTCGAAGCAGATCTCTTGCTGGGTCCCGATAGCTCCTCAGAGATGGATTCGGAGATAGATGACCAGTCCTATTCCCCCACCGAGGTGTATGCTCTAACTTGGCACGGTTCTACTCCTCATATCTATTGGGGAACGCGGTAATTTCAAAAAAAATCCTACGATCACGCAAGATCTATCACTAGGAGATGCATATCAACATGAGGGGAGAGTGTTTTCTACGTACCCTCGTAGATCGAAACCAGAAGCGTTATGACAACGCGGTTGATGTAGTCATACGTCTTCACGATCCGACCGATCCTAGTATCGAAGGTACGGCACCTCCGCGATCTACACACGTTCAGCTCGGTGACGTCCCATGAACTCTAGATCCAGCTGAGGTCAAGGGAGAGTTTTGTTAGCATGACGGCGTGGTGACGGTGATGATGAAGTTACCAGCGCAGGGCTTCGCCTAAGCACTACGACGATATGACCAAGGTGTAAATCTCTGGAGGGGGCACCGCACACGGCTAAACAATCAACTTGTGTGTCTATGGGGTGCCCCCTCCCCCGTATATAAAGGAGGAGAGGGGAGGCCATCCAGCCCTCCTTGGTGCGCCCCCAAAGGGGGAATCCTACTAGGACTCCATGTTCTAGTAGGTTTCCACCAAGAAGGAGAGAGGGGGAAGGAAGGAGAGGGGGAGAGGGAGAAGGAAAGGGGGGCGCCGCCCCCCTTCCCTTGTCATATTCGGGCTCAAGGGGGGCACACGACCAGACCTCGTGCGGCCCTCCTCTCTCTCCACTAAGGCCCATCGAGGCCCACTAGTTCCCCCAGGGGGTTCCGGTAACTCTCCGGCACTCTGGTTTTATCCGAAACTTCTCCGGAACACTTCCGGTGTCCGAATGTAGTCGTCCAATATATCAATCTTTATGTCTCAACCATTTCGATACTCCACGTTATGTCCGTGATCACATTTGGGACTCCGAACAATCTTCGATACATCATATCACATAAACTCATAATACCAATCGTCATCGAACGTTAAGCGTGCGGACCCTACGGGTTCGAGAACTATGTAGACATGACCGAGACACGTCTCCGGTCAGTAACCAATAGCAGAACCTGGATGCTCATATTGGTTCCTACATATTCTACGAAGATCTTTATCGGTCAAACCTCATAACAACATACGGTGTTCCCTTTGTCATCGGTATGTTACTTGCCCGAGATTCGATCATCGGTATCTCAATACCCAGTTCAATATCGTTACCGGCAAGTCTCTTTACACGTTCCTTAATACTTCATCCCGCAACTAACTCATTAGTCACAATGCTTGCAAGACTATAGTGATGACTATTACCGAGAGGGCCTAGAGATACCTCTCCGAAACATGGAGTGACAAATCCTAATCTCGATCTATGCCAACCCAACAAACACCTTCAGAGACACCTGTAGAGCACCTTTATAATCACCCATTTACGTTGTGACGTTTGGTAGCACACAAAGTGTTCCTCCGGTATTTGGGAGTTGCATAATCTCATAGTTTGAGGAACTTGTATAAGTCATGAAGAAAGCAGTAGCAATGAAATTGAAATGATCATAATGCTAAGCTAACGGATGGGTCATGTCCATCACATCATTCTCCTAATGATGTGATCTTGTTCATTGATACGTCTCCAACATATCTATATTTTTTCATTGTTCCATGCTATTATATTACCCATTTTGGATGTTTATGGGCTTTACTTTACACTTTTATATCATTTTTGGGACTAACATACTAACCGGAGGCCCAGCCTGAATTGCCGTTTCTTTGCCTATTTCAGTGTTTCGAAGAAAAGGAATATCAAACGCAGTCCAAACGGAATTAAACCTTCGGGAGCGATATTTTTGGAACAAACGCAATCCAGGAGACTAGGAGTAGACGTCAAGAAGCAGCCGAGGCAGCCACGAGGAAGGAGGGCATGCCCTGGGGGCTGGGCGGGCCCCCCACCCTCATGGGCCCCTCGTGGCTCCCCTGACCTACCTCCTTCGCCTATATATATCCACGTACCCTAAAAACATCCAGGAGCAACACGAAAAACTATTTCCACCGCTGCAACCTTCTGTATCCGCGAGATCCCATCTTGGAGCCTTCGTCGGCGCTCCGCCGGAGGGGGGGATCGACCATGGAGGGCCTCTACATCATCTCCAAGGCCTCTCCGATGAGTTGTGAGTAGTTTACTACAGACCTTCGGGTCCATAGTTATTAGCTAGATGGCTTCTTCTCTCTCTTTGAATCTCAATACAAAGATCTCCTCGATCTTCTTGGAGATTTATTCGATGTAACTCTTTTTGCGGTGTGTTTGTTGAGATCCGATGAATTGTGGGTATATGATCAGGTTTATCTATGAGAAATATTTGAATGTCCTCTGAATTATTTTATGTATGATTGGTTATCTTTGCAAGTCTCTTCGAATTATCAGTTTGGTTTGGCCTACTAGATTGATCTTTCTTGCAATGGGAGAAGTGCTTAGCTTTGAATTCAATCTTGCAGTGTCCTTTCCCAGTGATAGCAGGGGCAGCAAGACACGTATTGTATTGTTGCCATCGAGGATAAAAAGATGGGGTTTATATCATATTGCTTGAGTTTATCCCTCTACATCATGTCATCTTTCTTAATGCGTTACTCTGTTCTTATGAACTTAATACTCTAGATGCAGGCATGAGTCGCTTGATGTGTGGAGTAATAGTAGTAGAAGCAGAATTGTTTCGATCTACTTGTTGCGGACGTGATGCCTATATACATGATCATGCCTAGATATTCTGATAACTATGCACTTTTCTATCAATTGCTCGACAGTAATTTATTCACCCACCGTAATACTTATGCTATCTTGAGAGAAGCCACTAGTGAAACCTATGGCCCCCAGATCTAGCTTTTATCATATAAGTTTCCAATCTACTTTTATCTGCATCTTTACTTTCCAATCTATATCATAAAAATACCAAAAATATCTATCTTACCTTATTATCTCTATAAGATCTCACTTTCGCAAGTTTCCGTGAAGGGATTGACAACCCCTTTATCGCATTGGTTGCGAGGTTCTTGTTTGTTTGTGTAGGTACGAGGGAATTTTGAGGAGCCTCCTACTGGATTGATACCTTGGTTCTCAAAAACTGAGGGAAATACTTACGCTACTTTGTTGCATCACCCTTTCCTCTTCAAGGGAAAACCAATGCAGTGCTCAAGAGGTAGCAAGAAGGATTTCTGGCGCCTTTGCCGGGGAGGTCGTCGCTCAAGTCAAGACATACCAAATACCCATCACAAACTCATCTCCCTCACATTACATTATTTGCCATTTGCCTCTCGTTTTCCTCTCCCCCACTTCACCCTTGCCGTTTTATTCGCCCTCTCTTTCCCGTTCTCCTCTCTCTTTTGCTTGCCTTTTTGTGTGCTTGTGTGTTGGATTGCTTGTCACGATGGCGCAAGATAATACCAAATTGTGTGACTTTTCCAATACCAACAATAATGATTTCCTTAGCACTCCGATTGCTCCTCTTAATGATGCTGAATCTTGTGAAATCAATGTTGCTTTGTTGTATCTTGTTATGAAAGATCAATATTCCGGCCTTCCTAGTGAAGATGCCGCTACTCATCTAATCAACTTTATTGTTTTGTGTGATATGCAAAAGAAGAAAGATACAGATACTTATATTGTTAAATTGAAGTTATTTCCGTTTTCACTTAGAGATCGTGCTAAAATTTGGTTTTCGTCTTTGCCTAAAAATAGTATTTTCCTCCTGCTAAGATCATCTCTCTTAGAAACTATATTATGAACTTTAAACAACTTGATCATGAGCATGTTGCCCAATCTTGGGAAAGAATGAAATTAATGATTCGCAATTGCCCTACGTATGGTTTGAATTTTTGGATGATCGTACAAAAAATTTATGCCGGATTGAATTTTTCTTCTAGAAATCTTTTAGATTCGGCCGCGGGAGGCACTTTTAAGAAATCACTTTAGGATAAGCTACTAAACTCCTTGATAATATTATGGTTAATTATTCTCAATGGCACACCGAAAGATCTACTAGTAAAAAAGTTCATGCGATAGAAGAGATTAATGTTTTGACTGGAAAGGTGGATGAACTTATGAAATTATTTGCTATTAAGAGTGCTCCTATTGATCCCAATGATATGCCTTTGTCTACCTTGATTGAGAATAATAATGAATCTATGGATGTGAATTTTGTTGGTAGGAATATTTTTGGTAACAAGCATATAGAGGAAACTTTAACCCTAGGCTGTTTCCTAGTAATTCCTCTAATAATTATGGTAATTCCTACAACAACTCTTATGGAAATTTTAATAAGATGCCCTCTGATTTTGAGAATAGTGTTAAATAATTTATGATCTCTCAAAATAATTTCAATGCTTTGCTTGAAGAAAAATTGCTTAAAGTTGATGAATTGGCTAGAAACGTTGATAGACTTTCTCTTGATGTTGATTCTCTAAAACTTTGATCTATTCCACCTAAGGATGATATCAATGAGTCTCTCAAAGCCATGAGAATTTCCATTGATGAGTGCAAAGAAAGAACCGCTAGGTTGCGTGCTAAGAAATATTGTTTTGTAAAAGCATGTTCTTCTAGTTTCCATGATAATAATGATGAAGATCTAAAAGTTATTGATGTTTTTCCTATTAAGTCTTTGTTTTGCAATATGAATCTTGATAATGATGGGACTGGAGATGAGTCAACTTTAGTTAAAAGGCGTCCCAATGATTCGGAGTTTTTAGATCTTGAAACTAAAATTGGTAAAAGTGGGATTGGAGAGGTCAAAACTTTACATAGCAATGAACCCACTATTATGGATTTCAAGGAATTTAATTATGTTAATTGTTCTTTAATAGATTGTATTTCCTTGTTGCAATCCGTGTTGAATTCTCCTCATGCTTATAGTCAAAATAAAGCATTTACCAAACATATTGTTGATGCCTTGATGCAATCTTATGAAGAAAAGCTTGAGTTGGAAGTTTCTATACCTAGAAAACTTTATGCTGAGTGGGAACCTACTATTCAAATCAAAAATTAAAGATCACGAATGCTATGCTTTGTGTGATTTGGGTGCTAGTGTTTCCACGATTCCGAAAACTTTATGTGATATACTAGGTTTCCATGAATTTGATGATTGGTCTTTAAACTTGCACCTTGCGGATTCCACTATTAAGAAACATATGGGAAGGATTAATGATGTTCTTATTGTTGCAAATAGGAATTATGTACCCGTAGATTTTATCATTCTTGATATAGATTGCAATCTTTCATGTCCTATTATTCTTGGTAGACCTTTCCTTAGAACGATTGGTGCAATTATTGATATGAAGGAAGGGAATATTAGATTCCAATTTCCATTAAGGAAAGGCATGGAACACTTCCCTAGAAAGAAAGTCAAATTACCTTATGAATCTATTATGTGAGCCACTTATGAATTGAATGCCAAAGATGGCAATACTTGGATCTATTCTCGCTTTTATGCCTAGCTAGGGGCGTTAAACGATAGCGCTTGTTGGGAGGCAACCCAATTTTATTTTTGTTTCTTGATTTTTGCTTCTATTTCGTAATAAATAATTCATCTGTTTAGATTTGGTTTTATGTTTTAATTAGTGTTTGTGCCAAGTAGAACCTATAGGATCATCTTGGGTGATAGTTAATTTGATTCTGCTGAAAAACAGAAACTTTTGCACGCACGAGAATAATTTTGGTAAATCACAGAAACATGCTTTTTAGTTGATTCTTTTTGCAGTAGGTCAATAGACAAATTTATCAGGACTTACTATTTTTAAGGATTTTTAGAGTTCCATAAATATTCTAAAGTAACAGATTGCTACAGACTTTTCTGTTTTTGACAGATTCTGTTTTTCGTGTGTTATTTGCTGATTTTGATGCATCTATGGCTAGTATCGGGGGGTATGAACCATAGAGAAATTGGATTACAGTAGGTTTAACACAAATATAAATAAAGAATTATTTCATTACAGTACCTTATGTGGTGGTTTTTATTTCTTGCACTAACGGAGCTTATGAGATTTCCTGTTGAGTTTTGTGTTGTGAAGTTTTCATGTTTTGGGTAAAGATTTGATGGACTATGGAATAAGGAGTGGCAAGAGCCAAAGCTTTGGGATGCCCATGGCACCCCAAGACAATTCAAGGACAACCAAAATCCTAAGCTTGGGGATGCTCCGGAAGGCATTCCCTCTTTCGTCTTCGTCTATCGGTAACTTTACTTGGAGCTATATTTTTATTCGCCACATGATATGTGTTTTGCTTGGAGCATCTTGTACGATATGAGTCTTTTATTTTTAGTTTAACACAATCATCCTTGCTGTACACACCTTTTGGGAGAGACACACATTATTTGGAATTTATTAGAATACTCTATGTGCTTCACTTATATCTTTTGAGCTAGACAATTTTTGCTCTAGTGCTTCACTTATACTTTTTAGAGCATGGCGGTGGTTTGATTTTGTAGAAATTATTGATCTCTCATGCTTCACTTATATTATTTTGAGAGTCTTTTATAACAGCATGGTATTTGCTAAGGTTATAAAATTGGTCCTAGAATGATGGGCATCCAAGTTGGGTATAATAAAAACTATCATAGAAAGTGAATTGGATGCTATGATCAATTTGATGCTTGATAATTGTTTTGAGATATGAGGATGGTGATATTAGAGTCATGCTAGTTAAGTAGTTGTGAATTTGAGAAATACTTGTGTTGAAGTTTGTGATTCCCATAGCATGCACGTATGTTGAACAGCTCTGTGATGAAGTTGGAGCATGATTTACTTATTGATTGTCTTCCTTATGAGTGGCGGTCAGGGACGAGCGATGGTATTTTCCTACCAATCTATCCCCATAGGAGAATGCGCGTAGTACTTTGTTTCAATAACTTGTAGATTTTTGCAATAAGTATATGAGTTCTTTATGACTAATGTTGAGTCCATGGATCATACGCACTCTCACCCTTCCACCATTGCTAGCCTCTCTTGTGCCGCGCAACTTTAACCGGTACCATACACCCACCATATACCTTCCTCAAAACAGCCACCATACCCACCTATTATGGCATTTCCATAGCCATTCCGAGATATATTGCCATGCAACTTTCCACCGTTCTGTTTATTATGACACGCTCCTTCATTGTCATATTGCTCTTGCATGATCATGTAGTTGACATTGTATTTGTGGCAAAGCCACCTTGATAATTCTTTCATACATGTCACTCTTGATTCATTGCATATCCCGGTACACTGCCAGAGGAATCCACATAGAGTCATATTTTGTTCTAAGTTTTGAGTTGTAATTCTCGAGTTGTAAGTAAATAAAAGTGTGATGATCTTAATTATTAGAGCATTGTCTAAAGTGAGGAAAGGATGATGGAGACGATGATTCCCCCATAAGTGGGGATGAGACTCCGGACTTTATGAAAATAAAAGAGTCCAAAGAAGCCCAAATAAAAAAAAGAGGCCAAAGAAGCCCACCAAAATAAAAATAAAAAATGAGAGAAAAAGAGACAAGGGACAATGTTACTATCCTTTTACCACAATTGTGCTTCGAAGTAGCACCATGATCTTCATGATAGAGAGTCTCCTATATTGTCACTTTCATATACTAGTGGGAATTTTTCATTATAGAACTTGGCTTGTATATTCGAATGATGGGCTTCCCCAAAATGCCCTAGGTCTTCGTGAGCAAGCAAGTTGTATGCACACCCACTTAGTTTCTTTTGTTGAGCTTTCATACACTTATAGCTCTAGTGCATCCGTTGCATGGCAATCCCTACTCACTCACATTGATATCTATTAATGGGCATCTCCATATCCCGTTGATACACCTAGTTGATGTGAGACTATCTTCTCCTTTTTGTCTTCTCCACAACCACGATTCTGTTCCACATAAAGTGCTATGTCCATGGCTCACGCTCATGTATTGCGTGAAAGTTGAAAAAAGTTTGAGAACATAAAAGTATGAAATAATTGTTTGTCTTGTCATCGGGGTTGTGCATGATTAAATACTTTGTGTGATGAAGATAGAGCATAGCCAAACTATATGATTTTGTAGGGAGAGCTTTCTTTAGCCATGTTATTTTGAGAAGACATGATTGCTTTGTTAGTATGCTTGAAGTATTATTGTTTTCATGTCAAAAGAACTTTTATTTTGAATCATTTGGATCTGAACATTCATGCCACAATAAAATAAATTACATTGAGAATTATGCTAGGTAGCATTCCACATCAAAAATTCTGTTTTTATCATTTACCTACTCGAGGACGAGCAGGAATTAAGCTTGGGGATGCTTGATACGTCTCCAACGTATCTATAATTTTTTTGTTCCATGCTATTATATTACCCGTTTTGGATGTTTATGGGCTTTACTTTACACTTTTATATCATTTTTGGGACTAACCTACTAACCGGAGGCCCAACCCGAATTGCTCTTTTTTTTTTGCCTATTTTAGTGTTTTGAAGAAAAGGAATATCAAACGGATTCCAAACGGAATGAAACCTTCGGGAGTGATCTTTTTGGAACAAACACAGTCCAGGAGAATTGGAGTGGACGTCAAGAAGCAGCCGAGGCGGCCATGAGGCAGGAGGGCGCGCCCCCCAAACTCATGGGACCCTCGTGGCTCCCCTGACCTAGCTCCTTTGCCTATATATGTCCACGTGCCCTGGAAACATCCAGGAGCACCATTAAAAACTATTTCCACCGCCGCAACCTTCTGTATCCGCGAGACCCCATCTTGGAGCCCTCGCCGGCGCTCCGCCGGACGGGGAATCGACCATGGAGGGCTTCTACATCATCTCCAAGGCCTCTCCGATGAGTTGTGAGTAATTTACCACAGACCTTCGGGTCCATAGTTATTAGCTAGATGGCTTCTTCTCTCTCTTTGAATCTCATACAAAGTTCAACTCGATCTTCTTGGAGATCTATTCGATGTAACTCTTTTTGCGGTGTGTTTGTCGAGATCCGATAAATTGTGGGTTTATGATCAAGTTTATCTATGCGAAATATTGAATCTCCTCTGAATTCTTTTATGTGTGATTGGTTATCTTTGCCACTCTCTTTGAATTATCAGTTTGGTTTGGCCTACTAGATTGATCTTTATTGCAATGGGAGAAGTGCTTAGCTTTGTGTTCAATCTTACGGTGTCCTTTCCCAGTGACAGCAGGGGCAGCAAGGCACGTATTGTATTGTTGCCATCGAGGATAAAAAGATGGGGTTTATATCTACATCATGTCATCTTTCTTAATGCGTTACTATGTTCTTATTAACTTAATACTCTAGATGCAAGCAGGAGTTAGTCGATGTGTGGAGTAATAGTAGTAGATACAGAATCGTTTCGATCTACTTGTTGCGGACGTGATGCCTATATACATGATCATGCCTAGTGTCGGTGTCAAAACTGGCGGATCTCGAGTAGGGGGTCCCGAACTGTGCGTCTAGGCAGATGGTAATAGGAGAAAAGGGACACGATGTTTTTACCCAGGTTCGGGCCCTCTCGATGGAGGTAAAATCCTACTCCTGCTTCATTGATATTGATGATATGGGTAGTACAAGAATGGATCTACCACGAGATCAAGGAGGCTAAACCCTAGAAGCTAGCCTATGGTATGATTGTTGTAATGGTTGTGTCCTACGGACTAAAACCCTCCGGTTTATATAGACACCGGAGAGGGCTAGGGTTACACAGAGTCGGTTACAATGGTAGGAGATCTACATATCCGTATCGCCAAGCTTGCCTTCCACGCCAAGGAAAGTCCCATCCGGACACAGGACGAAGTCTTCAATCTTGTATCTTCATAGTCTTGGATTCCGGCCGGCGATGATAGTCCAGCTATCCGGACACCCCCTAGTCCAGGACTCCCTCAGTAGCCCCCGAACCAGGCTTCAATGACGATAAGTCCAGCGCGTATATAGTCTTCGGCGTTGCAAGGCGGGTTCCCCTCCAGATTCCATGTGCTTGCCGAATAGTGTCCGGCTCCCTTACAAATGTTGCGCTCCTTGGCTTCCACGCCCAATAATGGCCTTCTTCCACGCGTCGCATGAATGTGAAAGGCCAGGGTATCTTTTATGTTTTACCCCCTAGCTGCGCAAATAACCTGCCTATAAGAGAGGCAAGGATCCAGATCCAAACCACACCATCTTCCTTCCACAAGTACTCATCGGAGCGCCTCTGACCAAAAATCCATTCCATCATGGATCGTCGACGCGGCTCCTCCTCTCGCGCTCCCAGCCCTCTGCCAGGAGATTGGAGGAAATGTTCTGTCCCGCACAACGAGCTGGTGACGCTCCAAGCGGAGGGATATCTTCCTCCGGCCTTTATGGTCCCGGTTCGAGCCAGGCTGGCCACCTACAAAGGTGGGAGGCAAGCGGAGGCCACCCCAAGTCCCAACAAAGGGGAGCGGGTATGCTTCGTCCCCTACCTGATAAGGGGGCTCGGATTTCCTGTACATCCGTTCCTCCGCGGGCTCCTGGAGTTCTACGGACTCCAGCTCCATCACCTCACGCCCGCCTCTATTCTGCATTTCGCGGGTTTCGTAGCTCTTTGCAAGCTATTCCTGGGCATCGAGCCCCATTTCGCACTGTGGAAGAGGTTATTCTGCCTCGTCCCCCATTCTCACAAGGGGTCCATATATCAAGTGGGCGGTGCCGAAATATGGCGCATCGCCGGGACCGGATATCCATCCGGGACCCCTAAGAAGGCGTCCGAAGAATGGCCTTCAGAATGGTTTTATGTAGAAGACACTCCGCTACCTGACCCTGTTCGGATCGGCCTGCCGGAGTTCAGCAATGCTCCTCTGAAGAAATGCCTGAGTTGGTGTCCGCGGAGCCCCCAGCTGGAGGAGGACAAGAGCGTCCATTATTTGATGGGCCAGATAAGGTTACTGGCCCATTCCGGACTGACCATGATTGGAGTCATGGCCACGTGCATCGTGCGGGGGGTGCAGCCGCTGCAATACAGGGGCCACCCCATGTGGGATTTCAACAGAGAGAATGATGCCACCCGTCATGGCCGCCAAGGGCCGGGATCGGCCGAAGATCTGGTGAAGATTCTATCCGGCCTGTACAAGGGGGAGAAGGAGGACTTTCTCCAGACGAGCCCATTGAATGGGTTCTCCATGAACAACCCTCGAAGCTGGGTAAGCGGACGTTCATTTATCCGACCCACGCTTTCAAAGTTAAGTACCTTATTTTATGGTTTTGACGCAAGATCTGCGCCGGACTGTGGAGAGCATACATAGCCCGGCTCCACAGCCCGAGGACCCAGAAAGATCCCTTGATCCGTCCTCGGAAGAGGATCCAGACATAAAGGTGGAGCTAATTGACGGGGTGTTTCACCAGCTCAGCATGGATAATGCTTTAGTCGCCATTATGGCTGACTACCCCGGCCTATCTCCGGCTCCCCAGGTGATTGTGACCGAAGTCCTGACACCATTATTTTCGTCCTCGCGCATTTCTGACCACCGTATACAATGGTGTCTCGCAGGAGGTACCTTCAAAGCAGGAAGCCGAACCTGCGGCGACTGGCCAACAAGGGTCAGTCCGGCCCAGCAGGCGGAAGAGGAGTGCAGCGCGGATCGAAACGTCGCCGCAACGGTATAGCTCACAGTTGTATTTTAGGACGAAGTTCCTAGGAAGTGTTTGAATGCTCATGACCTTTGCAGGAGAAAGAGTGCCCGCCGGACTGTGGGCGTAGAGGTTGCCAACCAAACATCTGCCAGTCAGGCTCCAACACCTGGTCTGGAGGGGGAGGCGAGCGCAAGGCGCAAGCCGGATACTCCTCCAACGGAGGATGCCGACAGACTGTCCGCCACCAGGTCTGAGGTGGAGAGCGCCATGAACCATAGGCACCGCCGGACAGCTTTTCGTGACGCGTGCTTCTCCCCTGAGGCGTTGAACGCCTTTAACGCGGGGGACACGAACCTCCGTGCTGCTCAAGATGGTTTGACCAGAGCCGCGGAGCAGTATGTAAAGGACATACGGGTAAGAGATAGTTGTATATGCCAGTAGCCCCCGAGACTTAAAGTAGTTAGATTAACTGATTTAAGGATCATTTGATATGCAGGATCTTACAGAGAAGAATACCCAACTGTCCCAGGAGCTACAAGAGTTCAAGGCCCAACTTGAGGCCGCACTTGCTGCCGCAGGAGGAAACACAGAGACCCCTCCTGGTATCACATTATTTTTAAAAAGATAAGCGGTGTGCGGCGTGCGTGTAAGTCTGACAATGATATTGCAGATGTTGCCGGACTGGATCCGGACAAGCAACAACTACTGCGCCAGCTGAAGGCCGGCGAGAGGGTGCTGACGAAGGTGCAGCAGGAAAGGAATAAACTCCAAGATGCCCACGCCCAGCTTGGAGAGGAGCTGAAAGGTGTTCGGGCCGAGCTGTCTGGCTCCGTAAAGGAGAATCAGCGGCTTCATCGCGGCATCTATAGTAAGTGCTTGAGCGAACTCCTTTGAAAAGAAGAGTTCGGCGAGGAAGTCAATTGACAGAAATATGTCTGTAGGTGTGCTCACAGGTCGCCCTGCAGAGGAGATGCCCGTATCAACGGGTGATCAACTTCCCGAGCTGGTGCAACTGCTCGAACGAGTTCGGCAGGCGATGAGCAGCGTCGTCCAGGCTTTATGGCCGTCCCTCACCCTGCCCGAGGGCCTTGGAGAGCTTGCGGAGAAGCTTCAGGGAGCGCGGCAGCGCTTCCGTTTATGGAAGATATCAGCCTGCCACCAAGGTGCCCGGGAGGCCTGGGCCATGGTGAAGACGCGGTACAAGAAGGCGGATCCCAACCACATGGCCGAGGTCGGACCTATGGGGCCCGATGGGAAGGAGATCCCTGTGAGTTTAGTGTACGGCCAAGTAGAGTTGGCCGCTAAATACTCCCAACAGGACTGTAAATTAGATAGCCTGTTAGACGGGATTGAGGAGGAATACAGTCAGTCGATTTGACAATGTATTGTAAAATGACATGTAAAATGCCTTCTAGCCGGATTGTAGATCGTTTGTCTTTTCCGACCTTTTCGCTTCAACCTCGGGACCCTAGAGTCCGGAGTGTGTCCGAATACCTTCTCGGTTAAGAAACAACCGGGGCATGCATGGAGACCAGGCGTAGGGGTCATTAGTGCTTTATCAGACAAGTGCCCAACTAGTTATGTTATATTACATGGTTAGTAAGAAACATCTTCCAGGGAGAATAGTTCCGTTAAGGGTTCCTTTCCCTGGGAGGCATGCCCCAAAGTGCATGTCCGGACTGTGAAAAGAGCAGGAAAACATCTGGGGGCAGATAAATAAATAGGTAAAAAAAATCATCTTTCAAGTCACCGACCGAATATTCCCTTAAGAACGCTAGCTTTCGGCTTCACCCAGTCTGAGGTACACATCTGGCTGACCCGGCAGTAACAATCGCAGAGGTGCTCCCTTTACCTCCTAGCCGAACAATCGGGAACGTAGGGGTAAGCACAGGAGCCAGGCAACCCAGCTTGGCCAAAACTTAAGTCATATCGATGCATATAGTGGTGAATAAAAGGTACATGTGGAAGTTTGACACATGTGCTGGGCATGAAGCCCTTATAAGTAAGCTTCTGGTAAAGAAGCTGCCAGGTATAATGAGTACGGATAGCACATCAAGTGTGTGCGAACAATGCGCAAGTAGGCCATTAAGGGCTTTTATGAAAAGGGTGAGAGAAAAAAGAGAAACGAAAGACAGCTGAAGTGTAAAAATTTGGACGGGGGAAGGAGACGAACTCTTAGTCCGGCGCTAGGCGTAGAATCTTCGGAGGCGGGCTGCGTTCCATGGGTTTGGCTCGAGTCGGTTGTCCGACGCATTTCGCAGACGGTACGCTCCGCCGATCAAGACTTGATCGATGATGAAGGGTCCCTCCCATTTGGGCTTGAGCTTGTCCTTCTTCTTGTCCGGCAGGCGTAGAACTAGTTCGCCAACATTGTAAGTCTTAGCCTGTACTTCTCTGCTTTGATATCTTCGAGCCTGCTGCTGATAGAATGCGGAACGAGCCTTGGCAACATCGCGTTCTTCCTCCAATGTGTCCAAGCTGTCCTGCCGATCCAGCTCGGCTTCTCTTTCTTCGTACATGCGCACTCGAGGTGAGTCATGAATGATGTCGCAGGGCAAAACTGCCTCTGCGCCGTATACCATAAAAAATGGTGTGAATCCGGTGGTACGGTTGGGCATTGTCCGCAGCCCCCAGAGTACAGAGTCGAGCTCCTCTACCCAGTCCGTGTTAGATTTCGTAAGGGACCGCACTAGTCTGGGTTTGATGCCGCTCATCATTAGACCATTTGCTCATTCCACTTGACCGTTGGTTTGAGGATGATAGACTGAAGCGTAATCTAGCTTGATGCCCATATTTTTGCACCACGATTTAACCTCATCGGCCGTGAAGTTCGTGCCTTTATCGGTGATGATGCTATGGGGGACACCATAACGGTGTACTACCCCGGATATGAAGTCTATCACTGGTCCGAACTCTGCCGTTTTAACTGGCTTGGCCTCTATCCACTTGGTGAATTTTTCCACCATGACCAATAAGTACCTTTGCTTGTGGGTTCCCCCTTTAAGGGGTCCAACCATGTCAAGCCCCCAGACCGCGAACGGCCAGGTAATGGGTATAGTTTTGAGGGCGGTGGGTGGCATATGGCTCTGATTAGGAAAGAGCTGACAACCGACGCATCTTTGGACTAAGTCCTGAGCGTCTGCCCGGGCCGTCGGCCAATAAAATCCTGTACGGAATGCCTTGCCTACCAGGGCCCGGGCTGCGGCGTGGTGTCCGCCTAGTCCGGCATGAATTTCAGCCAGAAGGTTTCGCCCTTCCACTTCGGAGATACACCTTTGAAGGACTCCGGTTGTGCTTTTCTTGTAAAGTTCCCCCTCATGGACCTTGTAGGCTTTAGACCGCCGGACTATGCAGCGAGCCTCATTTTGGTCTTCGGGAAGCTCCTGCCTAATCAGGTAGGCTAGGAATGGTTCTGTCCACGGGGCAATTACTGCCATTATTTCGTGGGCTGAATGCGTTATTTCATCGGTTGAATCGCCGATTATGTCAGATTGTTCTGTGTTGGGTGGTGCGGCTGCTTCCGGGTTGTTATTTCCGGACTCCTCTTCCCATAGTACGGATGGCTTAAAGAGCCGTTCCAGGAAGATGTTTGGAGGGACAGCGTCGCGTTTCACACCGATGTGTGCCAATACGTCGGCTACTTGGTTATTATCCCGGGCTACATGGTGGAATTCAAGTCCTTCGAACCGGGCTGACATTTTTAGGACAGCGTTACAATAGGCTGCCATCTTCGGATCCTTGGCGTCAAAGTCTCCATTTACTTGGGATATTGCGAGGTTTGAATCCCCGCGCACCTCTAGGCGTTGAATGCCCATGGAGATTGCCATACGGAGGCCATGTAGGAGGGCCTCATATTCGGCTGCATTGTTGGAGTCCGTGTACATTATCTGAAGTACATATTGGACTGTATCCCCGGTTGGGGACGTCAATACGACACCGGCCCCCAAGCCGGCCAACATTTTGGAGCCGTCAAAATGCATAGTCCAATTGGAGTATGCGCCGTACTCTTTAGGGTGTTCGGCTTCAGTCCATTCAGCGACAAAGTCAGCCAAGACTTGCGACTTTATTGCTCGCCTAGGTTTGTAAGTTATACCAAATGGTAAGAGCTCAATGGCCCATTTTGCAATCCTGCCCGTTGCGTCGCGGTTGTTTATAATGTCGTTGAGGGGTACTTCGGAGGCCACTGTTATCGAACACTCTTGAAAGTAGTGTCGGAGCTTCCGGGATGCCATGAACACCACATACGCTATCTTTTGATAGTGCGGGTAACGGGACTTGCAGGGAGTTAAGACAGTAGATACGTAGTACACTAGTTTTTGGAGAGGGAATTTATGCCCTTCCGTTTCTCGTTCGACGACGAGTACCGCGCTTACAACTTGATGTGTTGCTGCGATGTATAACAACATTGGTTCGCCCAGGTTAGGCGCAGCTAGGACCGGATTTGTTGCCAATATGGCTTTTATTTCTTCGAGTCCGGCAGTGGCAGCATCCGTCCACTCGAAGTGTTCGGTGCGCCTGAGGAGGCGATAGAGGGGCAATGCCTTCTCTCCCAAACGGGAGATAAAGCGGCTTAGAGCCGCTACGCATCCAGTTAATTTTTGTATTTGTTTGAGGTCTTTTGGAATATCCAACTGTGAGAGAGCTCGAATCTTGGCTGGGTTTGCCTCAATTCCTCTACCGGATACAATATAGCCCAGGAGCTTTCCGGCTGGTACCCGAAAACACATTTTTCCGGATTCAGCTTAATGTCATATGCTCGGAGGTTGTCGAATGTGAGCCTCAAATCGTCTACTAGAGTCTCGACGTGTTTGGTTTTGACGACTACGTCGTCTACGTATGCCTCTACTGTTTTGCCGATCTGGGTAGCCAGACATGTCTGAATCATGCGCTGATATGTTGCGCCGGCGTTTTTGAGTCCGAAGGGCATCGTGCTGAATGTCGTTGCGGCTTGGTCCGCTTCCGCCATCTTGATTTGATGGTAGCGGGAGTATGCGTCAAGGAAGCACAATGAATCATGTCCTGCAGTAGCATCGATTATTTGGTCGATGCGGGGGAGGGGGAAGGGATCCTTTGGGCAGGCCTTGTTGAGGTCTTTAAAATCGACACATGGCGCCAGGATTTGTCCTTTTTTGGTACCATTACCAGGTTTGCTAGCCAGTCCGGATGTTTAATGTCTCTGATGAATCCGGCTTCTAGTAGTTTGGCTAGCTCTTCTCCCATTGCCTGTCTTTTGGGTTCGGAAAATCGCCGAAGAGCTTGTTTGACTGGCTTGAATCCTTTTAGGATGTTTAGGCTGTGTTCTGCCAATCTGCGTGGGATTCCTGGCATATCTGAAGGGTGCCAGGCAAAGATGTCCCAATTTTCCCGAAGGAATTCTCGCAATGCGGCATCTAGATCAGGGTTTAACTGTGCCCCGATGGAGGCCGTCTTTGTTGGGTCCATTGGATGGACTTGGAATTTGACTATTTCATCTGCTGGTTTAAAGGAGGTGGACTTGGATCTCTTATCGAGTATCACATCGTCCCTGTTCACCGTAGAGTGCAGCGCAGTGAGTTCTTCTGCCGCTAGGGCTTCGGATAGTGCCTCCAGGGCTAATGCGGCTGTCTTGTTTTTGGCGCGGAGTGCTACGTCCGGATCACTAGCGAGAGTGATTATTCCGCCGGGCCCAGGCATCTTAAGCTTCATGTACCCGTAATGGGGTATGGCTTGAAAAACTGTGAATGCCTCTCGTCCCAGTATAGCGTGATATCTGCTGCTGAATGGGGCCACTTGAAACGTAACCTCTTCGGACCTGTAATTGTCCGGCAAGCCGAACACCACATCAAGTGTGATTTTTCCAGTGCAGCGCGCTTCCTGGCTAGGTATTATTCCTCTAAATTTTGTACTGCTTCGCTCAATGCGGCTCCAGTCTATTTCCATTTTTTGAAGAGTTTCCTCGTAGATGAGGTTTAGTCCGCTACCGCCATCCATGAGTACCTTGGTGAGACGAAAGCCATCCACTATTGGACTGAGGACCAATGCGGCTGGTGCTCGGGATAATCGAAATTTAGGTTCGTCGCTGGCGTTGAAGGTGATGGCCGTGTCGCTCCATGGATTTGTTGTTGCTACTTGGTACACTTCGGCGAGGCTGCGGATTGTTCGTTTTCGCATATTATTTGATGTGAAAGTCTCGAAGACTGTTGACACCGTACTGGTACTATTGGAGTGGTTTTCCGGGGCTAGAAGCTCCTCGCCCCTTTTGGCCACCTGCTGCAATATCCAACATGCTCGAAGGCTATGTGTTGGGGTGGCGCCTCCTGTATTGTGAATTTTACAGGGTCCGCTGAGCCATCCCTCCAGTACGGTTCCGTGCCCTTTATGGGGTTTTTGCTTTTTGGTTTTTGTACCTGGTGCCTGAGTGTGATGCACCCTTTTGTTACGGACTAGGGTTGTATTCGGGGCCGGATTGTCCCAGAACTTAGTTTCAGTTTTCTGGAAACTCTCCATCGCACAGTACTTTCGTACTATGGACGCCAGGTCGGCGAAACGTGTAATTTCATGGCGACTGACGGCGTTCAGGATTCCCTCGTCCGTGCAATTATTGCAAAAAATTGAAATTGCATTTTCCTCTCGGAAGTCCTTTATCCTGTCCATAACCAGGAGGAATCTGGCCTAGTAATGATGTACTGTTTCAGCGGGCTCTTGCCGGATTTGAGATAGATCGCTTATGTCTGGGTGGGTGGGTGGAATTGAATCCGAAATCCTACTCATCTCGGGGCTCAAGGACCGAGAGGCTTGCAAATTTGGAAGCTTGGATTGTTGGACGTTGTCCAACGAGTCCGGTCCGATGCCTGACTTTAGGTTCAGTGCTTGATCGAAGTCCGCCCCCCTGCGGGAGTCCGGCATGGAGGGTTCGGAAGCCCGGACATGACTAGTTTTCAATACAGGGGATGAGTCGCCGCGTTGTTCCTCTACCACCGCGACGTGGTGGGTAACCTGGGGAGAGTTAATCTCTCTCAGATCGGTTTTAAGCCCAATCTGATCGTAGTCTGTAGTGACTCCCAGGGCGGCGATGCAATCCAAGAGCTCGTTTACGGACGAGAGCTCTATTGGATCCAACTGCTCGGCGAATTCCGAGTTGACATGAAGATTGCTTTTGATGACCCGAGAGGTCATCGTCGAAGCGGTGGCCGAACAGGCGGTCATGAGAAAACCACCCAGCCGGATAGTTTGGCCGGCGGCCAAGGCTCCTTTGGCGAAGATACCGTCTTTGAAGAAGGGAAGAGGCATCCTTCCTATCGGTGACGGCACATTGGAACTCTCAATGAAAGCACCAATGTCGGTGTCAAAACCGACGGATCTTGGGTAGGGGGTCCCGAACTGTGCGTCTAGGCGGATGGTAACAGGAGACAAGGAACACGATGTTTTTACCCAGGTTTTGGCCCTCTCGATGGAGGTAAAACCCTACTCCTGCTTGATTGATATTGATGATATGGGTAGTACAAGAGTGGATCTACCACGAGATCAAGGAGGCTAAACCCTAGAAGCTAGCCTATGGTATGATTGTTGTAATGGTTGTGTCCTACGGACTAAAACCCTCCGGTTTATATAGACACCGGAGAGGGCTAGGGTTACACAGAGTCGGTTACAATGGTAGGAGATCTACATATCCATATCGCCAAGCTTTCCTTCCACGCCAAGGAAAGTCCCATCCGGACATGGGACGAAGTCTTCAATCTTGTATCTTCATAGTCTTGGAGTCCGGCCGGCGATGATAGTCCGGCTATCCGGACACCCCTAGTCCAGGACTCCCTCACCTAGATATTCTCATAACTATGCACTTTTCTATCAATTGCTCGACAGTAATTTTTTCACCCACCGTAATACTTACACTATCTTGAGAGAAGCCACTAGTGAAACCTATAGCCCACGGGTCTATCTTTTATCATATAAGTTTCCAATCTAATTTTATTTGCATCTTTACTTTCCAATCTATATCATGAAAATACCAAAAATATTTATCTTACCTTATTATCTCTATCAGATCTCATTTTCACAAGTTTCCGTGAAGGGATTGACAACCCCTTTATCGCATTGGTTGCGAGGTTCTTGTTTGTTTGTGTAGGTACGAGGGACTTTTGAGGAACCTCCTACTGGATTGATACCTTGGTTCCCAAAAACTGAGGGAAATACTTACGCTACTTTGCTGCATCACCCTTTCCTCTTCAAGGGAAAACCAACGCAGTGCTCAAGAGGTAGCATTCATCAAATGACAACACATGTCTATGATTAGGAAACATAACCATCTTTGATTAACGAGCTAGTCAAGTAGAGGCATATAGGGACAATATGTTTTGTCTATGTATTCACACATGTACTAAGTTTTAGGTTAACATAATTCTACCATGAATAATAGACATTTATCATGATATAAGGAAATAAATAATAACTTTATTATTGCCTCTAGGGCGTATTTCCTTCAATATCATGCATATGGTGTCTTGCGTTTCATAATCTAGACATCATATACACAATATTCAACACCATGTTCTTAGTTCATACATCATATATAAGAATACCCTCTGCTTAGCATATAAATCACATATGTGGATTAAATCATGCATTCCTGGTTATTTAGATAACATGTATGTGAATTATGTCATGCGATCCTGTTTAGTTAGTAATCATATCTTTGAATTATGGTATGCTACGCTATCCAGTTTAGATAGACATCATATATGTGAAATTATGTCATGCTATCCGTTTTAGTTAAACAATATACATGCCAACTATTTAATGCCCTCTTTTTTCCACACTATCTATTGCATCTGTCTCTCATACAATGTCTGTATATTCAACTATGTTTCCTGTTTATCAGCTATTTGAATTGGAGCGGGTGATGGCAGTATCTAGCGAAGTAAAAAACACGGTCTTCAAATAAAATAGTGCTACCTCTTGGTGGAGATAGCACCCCGGTTGTACATGCACGAGAACCAGCCCTACCACACATAACCCAAACTCCCGCAGATTTTACCCCTATTGCGATGGACAGAGAACCAACTTCACCCAATCTAACCCCAACCCCAGCAGATAGTAACCCAATTCCTGTTGACACAACACCATCTCCACCACAGAACTCCCAAACAAGAGCAGTTAGTAAGGCAGCTCCAGTGCCCAAAGCGCCAGTACTACCACGGCGAACCCCAACTCCACCAGTTAGTAGACCTATTCCTGTGGAGGAAGCACAACCAGCCATTCATAGTTTAGCATCTATTGCATTTGATGTTGTTAAATCCTATGTACGTATCTTCGCATCATGGAAATATTATACTGAAGATGAAGGAAAATGCCAGTTGTAGGTGTTTGTCCAGGAGTTATGTGTAAGTAATCTTATTCATGGTAATTACTTTGCTTTGTCCCATACATTCTACCTCCATGATGGTTATAATACAACAAATTTTCCCATTTTTCCCTATAGAGAAGGACCAATTTGGAAACTCAGGATGAGGTAACCTGTGCTAATACATCTGCTATCTTCAAGAATGCTTGGTGGCAGTATCGGAATTGCCTGAAGAAAACGTACTTCACTGGCAAAGAAACTCATCAAATTCCCTTATGTTCTCCTGAGACACATTTACTGGACGATGACTGGGAACGCCTTATTCTTTACTGGTCCCGAACCAAGAATGTGGTAAGGTCTATGAGCTCATTTTATTTTAAGTACTATATGCTTGCGTCTTACTGTACTCTGTTCATGTAGAATGCTTAAACCTGAAGAACAATTGTTCTCATTTAAGATTCCATTGCTATCGTGCATACTGCTTTGCTCTTGTATCACTGTATTTACTCATACAAACTTATTTTTAAATCGAATGATCCAACGGAAACTCCAATGGCACAACAGGTATGTTTACACATGTTTCTTTCACAGGTTTCCTCTTATAAATAGCTCTGTTGATTTCAATTTCAATTGTGTATATAGTTGAGTTATCATATCATGCACATTACTAGCATCATAACAGGGCCAATAGTGTTGTCGTACATGTAGACCCGTGGTACCCATCTGAAATCTTGGTGTGCCGTGTAGTTTCCCACGTTTTGTATTCTTTTAGTGCTGCTTTCTCTTGAACTGATATGATTTGAACCGTGTCTCTATTTTGATTTGGCAAGACAATGCAGTGACCATAGGACATAGATATATGTTTGTTTGATACTTTTATAATGTACTACTTGGCAATAGAAGACTTGGTAGTTTAATCTTGTCCATCATACTAATGAACTGGTTCACCGAAATGAGTTTCATATACTAGTACATGCTAAACCTGTTATGCGTCTACTTGTTTCTTCTTTTAGAATGCTGACAGAATATTGGGGAAGAGTGCCTTACTAAGCAACGATAAAGGATGTAATGCAGATAAGGTTCAGGATCATGAGACATCCTTGTTAGTCTCCAACAAAGCTGATAAAACAGCTAAGGAAAACTATCTTGAAGACAGTGAGGCAACCCCAAAGTCCTATCTTGGTTTGTTTGAGTTACTGGCCACTACCACATGCACAAGCTATTCAAACTCACTATTCGAATTAGTTCAGTTTCTAGAGTCTTAACTACAAGCTGAAAGACAGTTGTGCTGCGACAAGAATCGGAAGAATTGCGGAAGTCCCTCGAGCATTCAGATGCATACTTTTTGGTGCAACAGCAAGCGTTGGAGGATTTTAGCGCCAAACAGGACAAACCTAATAAGCTTGCTAAGCTTATTGCCAGCATGGTGGATACCCAGGATAACATTTCTTGAGCTCTTCTGAAGTTGTTTCAGTTATGGACTTGTTTTGTTGCCTCGTTTATTTGCACTGGTGGCTAATTTTGATGGCCAGTGTATGTAATATGCTGCTTTGTTCCCTATATTTGCACTAGTGGCATACTTTGATGCCCAGTGGATGTAATATGTGTAATAGTTGTAATAGGCTAGCGTTAGTTGCTTGCTTATTTATTTCCTTATAGTCTTGTTTAGTTGTTTGCTTGTAGTCACTGCAGTTCTTTTTTTGCGTTTTTCTAGTGGCCACAATAACCTATTTTTGGTAACTAGGCCACAATAATCATGGCAACACACGAACTGTTGTAACCATGGGCCTCCTGTGGGCCGTAGGATCCGTGGGCCTTCTAAGGGCCGTAGGATCCATGGGCCTTCTACGAGTCGTAGGATCCATGGACTTTCTATGGGCCGTATGATCCATGGGATTTCTACGGGTCGTAGGATCCATTGGTCTTCTACGAGCCGTAGGATCCATGGGCCTTCTATGGGGTGTATAATCATTTCGCAAAACATGGGCCGTACTATTTGTGGACCATAACGGGCCGTTAATAGGCCGCATTTGATAATGCTATGAAAATAGCCCAACGAGTTAATGGGCCACAAACAGGATGAATGAAACTACGGGCTAAATTTGGCCCACAAACGGAACAGGCCAGTAACGGATCGTAACTAAACAAATTCTAGAAAGTTAACACAGGCTGGAAACGGTCAACGGAATAATGGGCCGCTAATGGGTATAAAGCGATACACTATTCATTATGGGCCAGTTTCATCTCGGGCCTTTAATGGGCCGAAAGATATCATGGGCCATACATGGGCCGGAAGCTACATCAGGTTGGAATCATATTGGATGGCCCAGATGAAGGTACTGGGCTTAATTTGGGTAGGCCATAACAGGCCGGGAGTTAGCGAGTCGTAAATGGGCTATATATGAACATGTCGTTAATAGGCTTTCCTTGGACCGGCCCGTTACCTTTTGACAAAGTCAAATGGGCCGGTCTTTTCACCAGAATGGGCCTCTGTTAGGTCGTGCCACGTGTCGACGTATCACAGGCGCCTCCTGTCCAATGAGTGGATGACATCTGTCCCAACGGTGAGCCAACACGTGTTTCCTCTGGCCAATGAGAAATTTACACATGGAAAATCCCCATTGGTTTGGGCTGTTAACGGGTTATTGGATCCAAAACCGGACCCAATAGATTAACGGCGCCCCGTTACGGTGAATGCCACGTGTCGTTCACCTTTGATGAAAGCACTTCTGTGACGCGCGATTTATTGTCATGGAAGTGCACACTCCTGTGATGATAATTTTGGTAATGTCATGGAACACTTCTACGACAGCACATGTATGACTATCTTGATTCTGTCATAAAATTGTCATGCATGTACATGCATGACAAAAAACGCGACCTACTGTGACAAACACATCAAGGAAGTGTATTTTTTTGTAGTGTATCGGTATGTTTAAAACTAGATTGATGAAATGTACTGCACAGTAAATAGTTGCACGTATAGAGCATCACATTGTGAACAACTTAAATAAACAAGGCATACTGCAAACAACCAGATATAGCAATTAAAACTAGACATATTATCACTACACTACAAAAGGGACTCGACAAAACAAATCATGGGCTTCCCCTTGTGAAGAGGCATGGCAAAACAAATCATGGGTTTCCTCACTGGTCACAGATGGGCTCGTTATCGTGCGAAGAGCATGGAACCTGGATGCACTCCATGTTGTCGCAGATGGGCTCCTTCCCCTTGGAAGAGCACGACTGTAGGGTGCCCTCCCTGATGTCGCAGACGGGCTCTTTCCCCTTGGAAGAGCCGAAGAGGGTGCCCTCCTCGTGGTCGCCGTCGATGAGGTCTGACTTGGAAGCTGTGGATCCCAAGCCAGCGGCACAGAACGTGTCCTACAGAAATGACAAAAGGGGCTCGATGGCAATGTAGGATGGCAAGTTGTTGACAGTGAGCCAGAGGAGATCAGTGGCGGGGCCATGGATGAGATCGACGGCATTTGAACCAAGGGTTTGGGGGTGGGCCACTTAACCTGTGACATAGCCCGCATCAGGCCATCGTTGTCGATGACCTCGATGTCGTAGCCGGCGGCCGAGACATGCCCGTATACTCTAGCCCGTTCCTTGAGTGCCTGCCGCCAGTAATGGTCGTCAGCTTCCTCGGCGACGTCGGGCGAAGAGACCGCGATACAGCTATTTTGGGCCATCCGCTCCTTGAGCTCCACAGGAAGCGTAGCCAGGCTTAGAGTGCGACACTCTGGAGTGGGGGATGGGGATCTATGGGAAAAGGGGTGTTTGGTAGGTGTCATCTAAGAAACTCATGGCGACCTTGGTATGGAGATCGGTGGGTAAGCTGCACGGGCAAATCGGCAGATGTTGACAATGGAGGTCTCTCGGCGGCGGGGACCTTTCTAGGGTTTCGAGCGAGGGAGGGTGTGTGTGCGCATGCGCGCGTGCCCGAGGAGGTTTTGGTGTGTGTGTTTGTGTGTGTGGAAGGGGGCGGGGGGTGTGTTTGAGGAAACCACACGGGTACTGAAAATTTTACTATGCGGGAGTCAAATGCGGGAGTGAAATGCCGGGGCTATTGAAAATTTTGATGATGGTGCATTGCACATGGTCTGGAGATAACAACCGTGTGTTATGAAATAGAAAAACCCTCGATGCTGGCAGTTTTCTAGGGGCGGGCGGGATTGGGAATAAGAAACATCACACACGGTCCGGAGGTAACAACCGTGTATTATGAAATAGAAAAACCCTCCTCGAGGCGGGCAGATATTTTCCAGGGGCAGGCGGGATTGCGAACAAGAAACATCGCACACGGTCTGGAGATAACAACCGTGTGTTATAAAACAGAAAAACCCTCCTCGAGGCGGGCAGATATTTTCTAGGGATGCAGGTGGGATTGGGAAGAAGAAACATCGAACGTGGTCCGGAGATAACAACCGTGTGTTTGAAACAGAAAAACCCTTGAGGCGGGCAGATATTTTTGAGAGGGGGAGCCTCGTGGAGCCCAATGTACTATGCGAATGTGTGTGTGACAGGGACACCGGCGTGGCACACGGTTAGTTTGAGTGAACCGTGTCTGTTGCGTCATCCGACTTGTCTAATGTTCATAAATTTGGTGAACAATGACGCGAGAGAGGGTTAGAACACGAACACACTTGCATGTGGACCAAATTTATATGTAAGAAAAGGGTGGTTTGATTTTCAAATAGCAAATGGAACTTCGATGTCGCACCTATCTCGCAAAGCGCATGGTATTGCTTGCCCCCCTCGTGTCAGCACGAAGGGAATCCTGAGCTATGAATGTATGCCCCCCCAACCGAGGCTCACCTAGCAAAGTGCGAAGTTACTAGCAGCCCCCCCTCCCTCGTGTCGGCACGAATGGAATGGATGCCCCCCCCCCCCAACCGTGGTTCACCTAGCAAAGTGCGAAGTAGCTAGCAGCCCCCCCTCGTGTCGGCATGAAGGGAATCCTAAGCTATGAATGCATGCCCCCCAACCAAGGCTCGCCTAGCAAAGTGCGAAGAAGCTAGCAACCCCCCTCCCTCATGTCGGCACGAAGGGAATCCTAAGCTATGAATGGATGCCCCCAACCGTGGTTCACCTAGCAAATTGAATTAGCTAGCAGCCCCCCCCCCCCATGTCGGCACGAAGGGAGTCTTATGCTATGAATGCGCCACCCCAACCGAGGTTCACCTAGCAAAGTGCAAAGTAGCATCCCCCACCCCCACCCCCCATCCCCCACACACACTTTTAGTCGACGGGCCACAGAGGCATCTCACCAAGACTGATCGTAAAACGGACCAAGAATAATCCATCTTGGTCATACAACCTCTCTCTTGTTGCTGGTCAAAGTGATGGTCGTCCATGCGACCCCAGATGGGCTAGCTCGCCAATAATCACGCAAGTAGCTAGTCGCCGATAACCACGCGAGGGAGTGTACTGTTCGAAGACAACCACTACATGCATATGTATGGAGGTGATGCGTGCATGCATGTTTGAATACCATTTCACAACATTGATGTGGCGCGTGCGTTGAAAATCATACACTCTCCCCACACAGAGCGAGATCGGTTCATGACGTGTCGTTGTACTAGCCACTTCGACTCGATGGGAGGGATTTATGCGTACACATGCATGCGCGTGTGCTCATATATATACCGTATTTACAAGCAAAAAAATAACCCCCTCCTAAGTCAAATTAACCACTCTTGTTGTCAGGCAAAAAGTAGTGATGGACCAAGCCGGCCCACAAATGGAAAGCATCGATATCGCTAATAACCGCTCAAGTGGGTGCAAGAGGCCAACCACCATCGCTTTGCAAGTGGGCCAAACATATGTTGAATATAATACCTAAAATGCACAACTTTGATGTGCCACACATGCCTCAAAAATCGTAAACCATGCACCCACACAGAGCGAGATTCATGAAGTGTACTACATATGATGGTCCCCTTCCCCCCTCTTTGACGCATACTATATGCTCCTACCATAATACAGCCCAAAAAAAATCCTCATCGATGGTGAAATTAATTAATCTCTCCTGATGTAGGTCAAAGTGATACACATGCATCGATGATGGCCTCGTGGGCCCATAGATGGAAACGTCACACGTGAGTGTCCTAGCTAGGATAACCACCGCCTGCATGCATGTGGCGCAAAGAGGTGTTCTGTGATGTTTGAATAGCCATTTTCACAATTTTGATGTGGCATGTGCCTCAGAAACCGAAAAGTCCCGACACTGAGTGAGGTGTACTTGTTCACGGACGCATACGTATAGTATATATATATATATATATATATATATATATATATATATATATATATATATATATATATATATGCTAGTCCCCTCCCACCTCTTCGACGTGCAATATATACCACCATAACACAAACAAAAAAAGATTGTACCTTGCTGGTCAAATTAACCTCACTACCGGTTGTTCGTCAAAGTGATGGACGACCACCTAGCGGGCCCATAGAAAGCGTCATACGGGAGTATCGAGTGTCGTGTAGGACAACCATCGACTGCAAGTGGCCAAAACATGTATGTATGAAAGGGTTGTGTAATGTTTTAAATTACGAATTCACGACTCTGATGTGGCACTGGCCTGCCTAACAAAACGGCGAACCCACACGGTGGCTCACAATTCGTAGTGTACTGCGAGCCACGCGCCACCCCCAGACACACACACACCCACACACACACCGCGAATCCACCGCAACTACGATGCATGTTAAATTAATTATCCCGCAGTGAACATATATATGTGTCGGCGTTCTGGGAACGGGGGTCCCCAGACTTGCATGCCTGCGGCCTGCGGTGTGGCTCAAGTGGTGGCCCAACACGGCCCATCTTCGTCAGCACAAGACTCAAGACCCTCACGAGGGGCCAAGCCTCGCGGGGCGGATGACACAAGGCTTCCTCAGGAACAGCCTCACCAGGCAGGCTCGCGAGGAGGTGGAGAGATCAAGGCGGGGTACCTCGCGAGGTGCTCATGACGCAAGCCACGATGATTGGGACCAGGCGGGCGTCGGCCTGCACAGTGTCCTTGTTTTCTCTTTGGTGCAAAGGGGGCAAGCACAAGCCTGGAGTACCGAGGAATCCGGCATAGGTTGTCGTTTCAGTGCAACGAGACCAAGACCAGCAGAGCGGCAGGATGGAGGTCACCGTGGAGCCCAAGACGGTGTCATCACCAGTCCTTTTGGCAGCCGAAGACCAACTTTAGTTAGGATAACTCGTACTAGATGTTCCCCTTCGAAATGGCCGTTGTTGGCGCCCTTCACGCTCAATTTTTGGGAAGGGGGCCAGGGCCTCTATAAATAGGACTAGCCACCACAGAGAAAGGGAGGATGGATCGAGTGCTCATTAGAGAGAGAGGCGATTGAACTCACCCAAGAAGTTCATCGCACCAGCTCAAGAACACCTCTCGTGAGGCTGTTCTTTCCTTATACTATTCATCATCAGCCCCTAAGGCAATCCACCACACCACACACTGGAGTAGGGTATTACACCACAACGGTGGCCCGAACTAGTATAAATCTTGTGTCCCTCGTGTTGTTCATTGTTTTTATCTTAGATCTCACGAGACGACCGGGCGTAGATCGGTAGTGGAGAGATCTTCGTGCGCACCCCAGAGTTCGAACCTTAAGGGTCTGCCGGAACACAACATCTGACATTTGGTGCGCCAGGTAGGGGTGCGCTGGAGCTCTCCCTTCCGTCGACCCGTTCCCCATCAGCGCCGCGCTCTTCCCTCATGGCGGCCAACGCACCGCCTGCTGCACCTGTCGGCGCCGGCGCGGAAACTGGGGGGCTCCGAGCCCTGGCCCCCGCCTTGCGACAAGTGCGGTGGCCGAACAAGTTCAAGCCGGACATGCCGCCGTGCTACAACGGCGCGGCCGACCCGCTAGCCTTCCTGCTGGCATATGAAGAAGCCGTCCTCAAGGATGGAGGCGACGACAAGGTCATGGCAAACTGGCTGCCCATGGCCCTCACTGACGTCCCGCGCATGTGGCTGCTCCACTTACCAACGGCTTCTGTGGCCTCCTGGGAGGAGTTGCGCGACCTCTTCCTCGCCCATCATGTTGCGTCGGCAACCCTAGTCGTCGCAGCCATCCTGGGTGGATCGCAGGCACTACCTTCGAGCCTCCACGTCAAGCTGTTCGTCCGCCAGATCGGCGCCATCCTCAAGCACCGAGAAGCCCCTCCGGGCTGGGTGGCACCCAAGGCTGATTTGACCTTCAGCTCGGACGATCACCCCTCCAACACCGCCTGTTCGGGCACGCTCCTGATGCTATGCACCCCCACCATCTGCCAGGTGGCCGTTACCAGGACCCTCATCGATGGTGGTGCCGGCCTCAACATGCTCTCGGTGGAGGCCTTCAGCCTCCTCCACGTGCCACTAGAGCGGCTCCAGCCCAGCAGGCCCTTCTCGGGCGTTGGAGGTAGTTCCACCGGCTCCCTGGGGCAGATCCGCCTCCCGGTGACCTTCGACACCCACGACAACTTCCGCACGGAGCTGGTCGACTTCGACATTGCCCCCATCGGCCTCCCGTACAACGCCATCCTCGGCTATCTAGCCTTGGCCCAGTTCATGGCAGCGACTCACCCGGCGTACAACCTCATGAAGATGCCCGGGAGCAGCGGCGTCCTTACCGTGTCCGGAGACACAAGGGATGCGCTGCAGGCGCTCAAGCTTGCTTTCAACACGGCCGCGGTGGCACAGCCCGCCAGCGCAGACACCCTTGAGCCCAAGGGGGCTGCGCCGGCCAAGAAGAAGAAACTATTCACCCAAGACAAGGCGGAGACCAAGCAGGTACCAGTCAACGAGGATGGGTCCTCTGGCGCCACCTTCACCATAGGCGCCAACCTCGATCCTGAGCAAAAGGAGGCCTTGGTGAAGTTCCTGCGCGCAAACAAGGAGGTGTTTGCGTGGGAACCTGATCAACTGGCAGGGGTCCCAAGGGATGTGATTGAACATCATCTCAACGTGTGCCCCAACATGCGCCCCGTGAAGCAGAAGGCAAGGCGACAGTCCACTGAAAAGCAGGCCTTCATCATCCAAGAAACCCGCAAGTTAGAGGCAGCAGGCATCATTCGCGAGGTTCGCTATCCTGAATGGCTGGCCAACCCTGTTGTTGTGCCAAAAAGGGAGGAAAGGAACACATGTGTGTCGACTTCACCAACCTCAACAAGGCCTGCCCACAGGACCCATTCCCGCTCCCTCGCATCGATCAGATCGTCGATTCTACCGCCGAGTGTGACCTATTGTGCTTCCTGGATGCCTTCTCGGGCTATCATCAGATCAAGATGGCGGTAGAAGATGTGGAGAAAACGGCTTTCCTGACCCCGTGTGGAGTATACTGCTATACCTGCATGCCATTCGGGTTGCGCAACACAGGTGCGACCTTTCAGCGATTGATGCACATCGCCTTGGGCCGGCAGCTCGGGAGGAATGCCGAGGCCTACGTCGATGACATTGTGGTGAAGTCTCAGGAGGCGAAAACCCTGATACATGACCTGGAAGAAACCTTTGCAAGCCTCCGTGAAGTGGATCTGCGGCTCAAATCGGAGAAGTGCGTATTTGGAGTTCCCTCGGGCAAGCTTTTGGGCTTCCTCGTATCCCACAGGGGCATCAAGGCTAACCCAGAGAAGGTCAAAGCAGTCGAAGACATTAGTCCACCGAAGACCCTCCGAGAAATGCAGAAGCTCACCGGGCGAGTACCACGTTGGAGCACTTCATCTCCAAGCTGGGAGAGCGAGCACTGCCCTTATTCAAGCTGATGAAGAAGAAGGGCCCGTTTGAATGGACGAAAGAGGCCGACAAGGCATTCCAAGATCTCAAGAAGTACCTTACCAGCCCTCCGGTGATGGTAGCTCCGCGCCCTCGGGAGCCCTTGGTGATCTCCCTTGCAGCCACACCCTACTCCGCCAGCGCAACCCTGATGGCGGTTAGGGAGGAGCGCTGGGCCAAGGTCGCGCCAGCTGCGGCCCCGGCTGAGGCGGAGCAAAGCCAAGAAGGCCTCGCGAAGACCACGACCGCTGCAGATGGGGATCAGCCTCAGCAGGGGGGCGCACCTGGAGCGGAGGAGGCCTCGCTGGGCGACCAATCGCTAGGGGCTCCGTTGTCTCAGGAGGCGCCCCAACCTCCGGAAGACGCAGGCTGCGCCAGCACCCTCAACCTCGTCGAGCATCCTGTATACTTTGTTAGCACAGTGCTACGGGATGCAAGGGCACGGTACCCCATGCCCCAAAAACTCCTCCTTGCGCTGCTAGTGGCTTCACGCAAGCTGTGGCACTACTTTCAAGGCCATCCCATCAAGGTCGTCTCAGCATACCCCTTGGAAAGGGTACTCAAGAGCCCCAACTCAGCTGGAAGAGTCGCTGAATGGGACATCGAGTTGCATGCGTTTCATCTAGAATTCAGCACGACTAGAGTCATCAAGGGAGCCACACTTACAGATTTCGTGGCAGAATGGGCGGAGGCACGGGGGCTCAAAGCGGGTGAGGACCGGTCACTTTCCCCGGGAAGTGAATCACCGGACGGCTGGGTCATGTACTTCGAAGGGGCGTTCTCGTGACATGGCGCGGGGGCTGGCGCAGTGCTCATATCCCCCACTCAGGACAAGCTCTACTATGCTGTGCAACTCTGCTTCCAGCATGGAGAGAAGGTCTCCAACAACATAGCAGAGTACGAGGGCCTGATAGCGGGCTTGAAAGCCGCAGCCGCCTTGGGGGTAAAGCGCCTCATCATCAAGGGCGATTCACAACTCCTCATCAATTTCTCCAACAAGGTGTACGAGCCGAAGGACGAACACATGGAAGCATATCTCACGGAGGTCCGTAGGATGGAGAAACAGTTTTGGGGGCTGGAGTTGCATCATGTGCCTCGCGGCACCAATCAAGAGGCTGATGACATCGCCAGGAGGGCGTCTAGGCGGTTACCTCAGGAGCCTGGCGTCTTCGAGGAACAACTCTTCAAACCTTCAGCGGTGCCACCACTACCAAAAACAGCACAGCCTCGGGAGGAGCTCCCTCAACCGCCTGCCTCGGGAGCTCCGTTCTGTGGCCCGACCTCAGGGGCACGCCTGCTCCTGGCGCTGGAACCTCAGGAGGGATGTTGGACCGCGGAGTTCAAGGATTACTTGGTGCAAGGGATTCTGCCGGAAAAGGAGGAGGACGCGGAACGCGTGGCGTGGCAGGCCACGGCCTACTGCATCCAAGACGGAGAGCTCTACCGGAAGCGGCCGAATGACGTTACCCTACATTGCATCTCTAGGGAGCAAGGGAAAGAGTTACTGGCAGACATTCACGCTAGAGACTGCGGGTGAGGGAGTCCTGGATTAGGGGGTATCCGGACAGCCGAACTATATACATCGTCCGGACTATTGGAGCGTGAAGATACAAGACTCAAGACTCCGTCCCGTGTCCGGATGGGACTCTCCTTTGCGTGGAAGACAAGCTTGGCTTTTCGGATATTGTATTTCCTTCCTTGTAACCGACTCCATGTAAACCCTAGCCCTCTCCGGTGTCTATATAAACTGGAGAGGTTGGTCCTTAGAAGGCCGATCACAATTACAATCATAATCATCATAGGCTAGCTTCTAGGGTATAGCCTCTACGATCTCGTGGTAGATCTACTCTTGTACTACTCATATCGTCAATATTAATCAAGCAGGAACTAGGGTTTTACCTCCATCGAGAGGGCCCGAACCTGGGTAAACATTGTGTCCCTTGCTTCCTGTTACCATCAGCCTGAGACGCATAGATCGGGACCCCCTACCCGAGATCCGTCGGTTTTGACACCGACATTGGTGCTTTCATTTAGATTCCTCTGTGTTGTCGCTGCAAGGCTTAATGGCGCCTTCAATCGGCAACAACACGGCCCAGGGCGAGACTTTTCTCCCCTGACAGATCATCGTGTTCGGCAGCTTCGCACTGCGGGCCAATTCACTTGGCCATCTAGAGCAGATCGACAGCTACGCCCCTGGCCACCAGGTCAGCTTCGGAAACCTGAACTACACGGCCGATATCCGCGAAGACTTGATCTTCGACGGAATCGGGCATGTGCCAGGAGTGTCGGGCAGTCACGATGAGCACGGCCTAGACCTGCTATCGGACAGTGCTCGGGATATTACCCCAGCAGTAGTCCCGGACCTAAATCCGGAACAGACTGTGTGGCCCAAGGACGGGTGGATGGACCCCGCCCCGTAGGCCACACACTCATCGGCGGTGGAGCCGAACACAGGCCTCACTTCTAAGGAAGCATGTGGCTCAGGACCCCCGGACTCGTATTCGGTTGTACGTTCCAGTCCGCGCGCTCCCGAGCCTGGTTGGGCTTCGGTAATAGAGTTTACCGCTGCGGATATCTTCCAGCACTCGCCCTTTGGCGACATGCTGAACTCATTAAAGTCTCTCTCTTTGTCAGGAGGCTCCTGGCAGAACTATGTCCGGCTTGAGTGGGAAGCAGGCGACGAAGGAATTCGCTGCCCACCCACCACCCACTTCATTGCCACGGTCGATGACCTAACTAACGTGCTTGACTTCGACTCTGAAGACATCGACGATATGGACGACGATGCAGGAGAAGTACAGGAACCACCGCTCACAGGGCGGTGGACAACCACCTCCTCATACGATATATATATATATATATGGTGGACACTCCGAAGGAAACCAATGGCGATGAGGCAACGGAGGATAACCCCTCAGGGAGAAAAACAAAGCATGCGCGTCGTCGGTGCTGCTCCAAGCCCCGCCATTGCAATACTGGCCCAGAAGACGAAAACAATCCGGATGGTGCCGAAGTGGAATACAACCCTGATCAGCCCGCCTTCGAGCAGGCCGAGCAGGAAGATGGGTGGGACAGCCCAGACGAACAGACGACCGACGGATATCCGGTGGAGGACAACTACATGCCCCCCTCCGAAGACGAGATTAGCCTCGGCGACGATGAGTTCGGCGTTCCTGAGGATCCCGTGGAGCAGGAGCGCTTCAAGCGCCGACTTATTGCCACTGTGAGGAGCCTGAAGAAGAAGCAACAGCAGCTTCAAGCTGATCAAGACCTTCTCACAGATAGATGGAAAGAAGTCCTGGCAGCCGAGGAATATGGACTCGAGTGCCACACGGCTGACCAACCACCCAGTGGCCGGGATAAAATGGCATATCAGCCCGAATACTAGCCCGCACCACCGCGTCGGTTTACTTCGGCCCGGGGCAATACTCAGGACCTGCGTGATAGATTGGTAAACACTGCAGGACAACCAAGATCAATCTACGGATCATGGGGGCTCACTGCAGCACATGACGATGGTCGTCATACCGGGTACTCCAACAGTAAATCCGGCCGGGCCGAACACAATCAACGAGACTTAGTCAGACTGCGTCGCGACATAGCCCGGCACAGAGGTGCCGCACACCCCCTTTGCTTCACCGATGAAGTAATGGATCTTGAATTCCCAGAAGGGTTCAAACCCGTAAACATCGAATCATACGATGGCACAACAGACCCCTCAGTATGGATTGAAGATTTCCTTCTCCACATTCACATGGCCCGCAGAGATGATCTACATGCCATCAAGTATCTTCCCCTTAAGCTCAAAGGACCCGCCCGGCACTGGCTAAACAGCCTACCCACAAATTCCATTGGCAGTTGGGAAAACCTGGAAGACGCATTCCTCGACAAATTCCAAGGCACATATGTGCGACCGCCGGACGCCGATGACTTGAGCCACATCACTCAACAGCCCGGAGAATCAGCCAGGAAATTCTGGACTCGGTTCCTAACTAAAAAGAACCAAATAGTTGACTGTCCGGATGCCGAGGCCCTGGCGGCCTTTAAGCATAATATCCGCGACGAGTGGCTCGCCCGACACCTCGGCCAGGAGAAACCCAAGTCCATGGCAGCTCTCACGACACTAATGACCCGCTTTTGCGCGGGCGAGGACAGCTGGTTGGCTCGCAGCAGCACTATGCCAGATTCTGGCGCTTCGGACGATCGCGACAATAACCGCAAGCCACGGCGCAACAAACACAAGCGACGGAACAACGGCGACAACACCGAAGACACGGCAGTCAACGCCGGATTTAGCGGATCCAAATCTGGTCAACGGAAGAAGCCGTTCAAAAGAAATAATCAGGGACCGTCCAGTCTGGACCGCATACTAGAGCGCTCGTGCCAAATTCATGGCACCCCAGACAAACCAGCCAACCACACCAACAAAGACTGCTGGGTGTTCAAACAGGCCGGCAAAATAAACGCTGAAAACAAGGACAAGGGGCTGCACAGCGACGATGACGAAGAGCCCCGGCATCCGAACACGGGGGACAGAAGAAATTCCCCCCAGGTGAAAATGGTCAACATGATCTACGCCACTCACATTCCCAAGCGGGAACGGAAGCGAGCACTACGGGACGTCTATGGGATGGAGCTAGTCGCCCCCAAATTCAACCCATGGTCAGCTTGTCCGATCACCTTTGATCGTAGGGATCACCCTACTAGCATCCGTCACAGCGGCTCAGCCGCATTGGTCCTAGACCCAATCATCGACGGATTCCACCTCACGCTAGTCCTTATGGACGACGGTAGCAGCCTGAACCTACTTTATCAGGACACAGTGCGCAAAATGGGCATTGACCCTTCAAGGATGAAGCCCACCAAAACCACCTTTAAAGGTGTAATTCCTGGAGTAGAGGCCCGTTGTACGGGCTCTATAACATTGGAAGTGGTCTTCGGATCTCCGGATAACTTCCGAAGCAAACAGTTAATCTTCGATATCGTCCCTTTCCGTAGTGGTTACCACGCACTGCTCGGATGAACCGCATTCGCTATACTCAATGTGGTACCACACTATGCATACCTCAAGCTCAAGATGCCAGGCCCGCGCAGGGTCATAATAGTCAACGAAAACATGGACCGCTCTCTCCGTACAGAAGAGCATACTGCAGCCCTCACGGCAGAAGTGCAATGCGGCCTCCTCCGACAAACCACCAATCCGGCGACGACAACCTCGAGCACCATCAAGCGAGTCCGGAGCACCCCGCAACAGGATCACCAGGCACGCCAAGAGCACGACTAGCAGTCCGGCCTCCGCTCAAACCCCATCAAAGCAGCATTCATGCCACGCGTACACAATTACGCACTCGAAATACCATGGGCACAGGCAGAGGCGCAGCAGTGACTCAGTCAACAGTGCGGTATCACCGCAACAGACTTTCATAACCCTCCCTTTTTATCTTTCAGGACACTGCCTTAGGGCAGCCTCTTCAGAAGAGCCGGATTGTCGGACTTATACAGGGGAGAAAACCAAGGAGGCAACAGGCTTTGTGCACAAAAGGAAATACCCAGGTGGAATCTATTCACGATTGTTATACCTGTTTTATATACTTGTACGCGGCCTGCCCCTGGTTAGGAAATGTCAAATAGTCCTATTCATCTCTGCTTACTGCATTCATTGTACACATATGCTTAGACGTATTATGCATCAATGGGATATTACATACGGCGTCAGCTCACTATTCCTATCCGCACATTTTTTTCTATAAATGCTTATTTACTATTGCATTCGTACACTTTGGTACGTTTATTTTGCCAGGGGCTTCTTATGGCGCCCTGTAATATAGCAAGTAAAGTCTGAACACTTTCAACAGTGCCGCACCCTGAACTTATAGCACTATATGCATCAGCTCCGAATCATATCTTGGGTCCACAGTTGGGTTAGCCCAGCTCCCTTGTTTTGGTACCTTACGTTCCGTTATATCAGCTAAGGTAGCGCAGGGAGAACTACTGCGATTGTGTCCCGGTTCTTCCGGACGAGCACCTCAGTAGAGAAAGCCGAAAACTGACCGTCATGATGTGGCGAGAGCTGGTTGCTGTTCGAGAGGTCGTAAAATCCTTAAAGATTTTTCTGCTTTAGGCGAGGAATCGGCCTCGTCCGATTTAGGCGTATATAGCGCCCCAGTTCGGTCTTCCAAATTCTAGGGGCTTTGCTGAAATTTAAAATTGTAGACTTCTATGGCTAAGTGAAGGTTATAAAGCCGCGTAGTCCGATTGCCTTGTTCGCTACGGTAGACACCTCCTTTAGGGACCAAACATTGGGATAAAGAGTGTCTGGGTTTTCCACAAACACCCCAGTACTAGTTACGTGGGGGCGAAAGCCGACGACTGGCCTACTTTCAGAATTTGATAAACAGTCGCACAGAAGGTAATATTTTAAATAAGAAAGCGCTACATAGCGCAAGTAACTTCGTCCTTAAATTACAAACATGACAGAAGTGAATTCACTCTAAAATTGTGTCCTTGGTACATTCATCGGCCACGAGACGAGCGCCCTTCATAACACCATCGTAATACTTCTCGGGATAGCGATGCGCCTTGCCCTCCGGCGGCCCGTCCTTCACTAGCTTCTCCGCATCCAGCTTGCCCCAATGCACCTTTGCGCGGGTAAAGGCCCGGCGGGCACCATCAATGCAAACGGATCACTTGATAACTTCAAGCCGCGGACAGGCATTCACCATCTGCTTGATCAGGCCGAAGTAGCTAGTGGGCAAGGGCTCACCAGGCCACATCCGGACTATGAAATCTTTCATAGCCACTTCGGCCGCCCTGTGGAGTTCGACTAACTGCTTCAGTTGGTCACTCAGAGGCGTTGGATGTTCGGCCCCAGCATACTGGGACCAGAAAAGCTTCTCTGTCGCGCTCCCCTCCTCGGCACGGTAGAACTCCGCGGCATCTGATATGCTGCATGGCAGATCTACGAATGCCCCTGGAGAGCTCCGAATTTGGGTAAGTAAAAGAAACGCCTCCTCTGCATGCTTGCTTTGCATAAAGAATTTCTTACCCGCCGCTATCTTTTTGGCCTCCTGGATTTCCTGTTGTGCCTTCTCGGCTTCGGCCCTGGCGTCTTTTATACCAGCAAGGGCCTTCGCAAGCTCGGCCTCTTTGACCTTAAGCTCATGGTCCACGGCCTCAAACTTCTTGCCGAGCTCCTGGAGCTCTTGTTGTACCTTGCCCACTCTAGCATCTTGCTTTTCGCGCTCCGTGCGTTCCAAGGACGCCTTGTCTTCAGCCTCGAACAACGCTTTCTTCAGAGATGCCACTTCGATGGTGGCTCCTGTTACAAAATCACGACGCTTCGTCGTTAGAATAACCAATTTTATCTATCCTTCATTATGTGAGAGTGGGGAATCACTCACATTTGTTCTCTTCGAGCTGCCTCTTCGTGAGGTCGAGCTCTCCCTGCGCCTGCTCCAGATCTCATTTTAGTCTGGCAATCTCAGCTGTGCGAACAGCAGCGGCAAGCAGCACATCCTACTTATTCACATTCACACTTATTATTAGACTCCTGTGGATTTTAATTGACCCTCCGTTTGGTTTTTCTTTCCGAACACCAAATTTTTATTACTTGCCTCAAAGCCTGTCAGGAGATTGGAGCAAGCTTCGGTTAGTCTGTTCTTGGCGGACAAAACGTTCTGAACCGCCACACTCATAAGAGTACGGTGCTCTTCATCCATGGAAGCGCCGCGAAGCGCTTCCAGCAGACAATCAGATGCCCCGGGCGTAGCGGAAGTCCTCGGCACAGACGGCTCTCTCTCCCTAACGAGGGGCTGCCCGTCTGAGCCCGGAACCACTGGAGGTTCCGGAACAGTATCCGGCTGAGAGCCCGGCTTACGGCGGCTCTCATCAACACGATCCGCGGGGATCTTGAACACCGTGTGTCCGATGTCTGCAATTCCACCTGGGGGCACCTCCAGAGGCACCCCCCCGCACCGGGAGCCTTTGGGACAACACCTCCGTGTTGTCTGCTGGCTGAGGAGTAGTGGCCGTCGGGAGCGAATTCATCGCTGAATCGCTCAAGGACCCATTCGAAGATGACACTTCGGGATGGACCTTGGCCAGACTGTATACAAGTTCGGCGTTATGGCAAGACTATGAAGAAAAATCACAATAGAGTGCGGATACTTACGATCGCGCTAGGGGCTCCCCCCTGGGTAGCCACCCCTCCTCACTATCGGCGGCGATGGTGGAGTAGTCCGGAAGGGACGCCTTGCCCTTCTTGGACGTCCCGGCCTCCCCCTCCGGGGCGGCTTTCCACTTCCCCCCCACCCCAGTGTGGGGAGGCAGAGTTTCTTCTTGTTTCCCCCCGCCTCCGCGGGGGGAATCTGCCTCGTCGTCGTCGGACGACGAGGGTATGACGGCCTTGCGCCGGGAGCCTGTCCTGGCCCCCCGGTCCACCTTCTCAGGCCCCCCATCCTCTCCGGATGGGGCGGCTTCTTCTCCTTCTTCCTTCCCTATGGGGGAGGAGTTTGCCTCGTCATCTTTGAACGAGGCCTCTGGTACAACTTTACGTCGGAGACCTTTCCTGGTCCCCGGGGCCTTCTTCTCCAGTGCCTTGTAGGGCGCCGGAACTAGCATCTCCGTCAGGAGAGCATCGGCTGGACCTTTGGGCAACGGAGCCGGACAGTGAATCCGCTCCGCTGTCTCCACATAATCCTGATCAAACATGCACAGTTACTTAAGACTCCCTCGTGAATATATTGGGAAGAACTGAATCCGGTGGTAGTCAGAAAACTCACTGGACGAGGAGGCCGTGCGCCGTGAAGTCCACGTTCCTCGGATATGGGAGGAGGTACTTCGGAGGCCTTGAACAACGCCTTCCACGCGTCTCTGCGCTTCATGCCATAGATCTTTCGAAGCGTCTGGTGTTCGGTCGGGACGAACTCCCACAAATTAAACACCCTCCTTTGGCATGGAAGAATCCGGCGAACGAGCATGACCTAGATCACATTGACAAGCTTGATGTTCTTGTCCTTCATGTTCTTGATGTAGTTTTGGAGTTCGGTCAGCTCCGCAGGTTTGCCCCCGGCCAGGCCCTTCTTTTCCCAGGAAGTGAGCCGCATGGGGGTTCCGGATCGGAATTCGGGGGCCGCCGCCCAGTCGGCGCCGCGCGGCTCTGTGATGTAGAACCACCCCGATTGCCACCCTTTCACGGTCTCCGTGATGGAGCCGTCAAGCCAAGTGACATTAGGCATCTTACCTACCATGGCCCCTCCGCACTCTTCTTGCTGGCCGCTCACGATCTTTGGCTTCACGCAGAAGGTTTGTAGTCACAAGCCAACGTGAGGCTTGATGTGGAGGAAGGCCTCGCATACGACGATAAACACCGAGATGTTGAGGATGAAGTTTGGGGCTGGATCATGAAAATCTAGCCCGTAGTAGAACATGAGCCCGCAGACGAAGGGGTGAAGTGGAAACCCCAGTCCACGGACGAAGTGGGCGAGAAACATGACCCTCTCGTGGGGTCCTGGGGATGGAATGACCTTCCCATCGTCCGGTAGCCGGTGCGCTATATCTGCGGCCAAGTATTCGGCCGCCCGAAGATTTGCGATATCCTTCTCCTTCACGGTGGAAGCCACCCACTTGCCTCCTGCTTCGGACATATTTAGCTGTGCGGAGGAGTCTTGGACTAGGGCGCTGGAGCTCAAGGAGGCAAGAATGAGCAAAGGAGGAGGAGGGCGTGGGTGAAAATGGGGATCCTTTATCCCTTTATAGAGGCGATGAAAGAGGTGCCCCTCCTCACTTGCCCGTTGAGAATGGCTTACTTCCCAAGCGTCGCGATTGATGGCGCGATGGGATTACCCATACCTGTATTGATGAGAATCCCGTGATAAGGGGACACGATCTCTGCTGCGACAAGACGTGTCAAGGAAACCGCCTCGCAATGCGCGTTGTGGCTGGTTGAGGGAAAATGGTTCGAATAATGACGCGACCGTAATGACATATCACGTCGTCTAAAAAGTTGTCAGCTGAAATATCATTCTCTCTACGAAGGTATGTGAAGATCATTTTGCAGATCTGGACACGGTCTACGAGTTCGATAATTACTTTGGAGTATTCGGAGAAGGAACCCGCCTTGCAATGCCGAAGACAAGACTGCGTGCCGGACTCATCGTCATTGAAGCTTGGTTCAGGGGCTACTGAGGGAGTCCTGGATTAGGGGGTATCCGGACAGCCGGACTATATACATCGTACGGACTATTGGAGCGTGAAGATACAAGACTCAAGACTCTGTCCCGTGTCCGGATGGGACTCTCCTTTGCGTGGAAGACAAGCTTGGCGATTCGGATATTGTATTTCCTTCCTTGTAACTGACTCTGTGTAAACCCTAGCCCTCTCCCGTGTCTATATAAACCAGAAAGGTTGGTCCTTAGAAGGCCGATCACAATTACAATCATAATCATCATAGGATAGCTTCTAGGGTATAGCCTCTACGATCTCGTGGTAGATCTACTCTTGTACTACTCATATCGTCAATATTAATCAAGCAGGAAGTAGGGTTTTACCTCCATCGAGAGGGTCCGAACCTGGGTAAACATTGTGTCCCTTGCTTCCTGTTAGCATCAGCCTGAGACGCACAGATCGGGACCCCCTACCTGAGATCCGCCGGTTTTGTGGGAAAGAGATACTGGCAGACATTCCCGCTTGAGACTGCGGGCACCACTCGTCTTCACGCACACTCATCGGCAAGGCATTTCGCAGCGGGTTCTATTTGCCAACAGCACTCAATGACGCAATCGAGCTGGTGAAGGCTTGTGAAGCCTGTCAATTCCACGCCAAGCAGATTCATCAGCCAACTCGGGGCCTTCAGACCATTCCCCTCTTGTGGTCATTCGCTGTTTGGGGACTGGACATCCTTGGCCCATTTCCTCAGGCGCCAGGGGGCTACCGCTACCTCTACGTCGCCATTGACAAGTTCACCAAGTGGGCAGAAGTGGAAGCTGTCTGCACCATTCCGGTTGGCTCAGCAGTCAAGTTCATCAGGGACCTTGTGAGCCGGTTTGGGGTACCTAATCGCATCATCACCGACAACGGTTCACAGTTCACCAGCAATCTCTTCAAAACATATTGTGCTAACCTTGGAACGCAAATATGCTACGCTTCGGTGGCACACCCTCAGAGCAACGGCCAAGCTAAAAGCGCCAACGCGGAGGTCCTGAAAGGCCTCAAAACTTGAACCTTCAAAAAGAAGCTGGAGGCCTGCGGCAGGGGCTGGCACGACGAGCTTCAGTCCGTGCTGTGGTCCATCCGCACCACCGCTTCCAAGTTGACCAGTGAAACCCCGTTCTTCCTCATCTATGGTGCTAAGGCGGTCCTTCCTCACGAGGTCAGGCATCGTTCTGCGCTGGTCCTGGCTTTCGACGAAGCACAGCAGGATGCCACGCGGGGGTGGACCTCGTGCTTGGAGAGGAACACCGTCGGGAGGCTGTGCTTCGGGGTGCGAGGTATCAAAAAGCACTGCGGCGATACCACTGCCGCAGCATCCGCCCCAGGACCCTCGAGGTAGGTGACCTCGTGCTCAGACGGGTGCTCTCTAGGGAGGGGCTGTGTTGGATTTCGGGTTCCGGCAGACCCTTGAGGTTCGAACACTGGGGTGCGCGCGGAGATTTCGCCCTCTACCTACCTGTTCCTCGCCGGCTTGTTGAGATCTAAACTACGAAGGGAACAACACAAGAGACACCGAGTTCATACTGGTTCAGGCCACCATTGTGGTGTAATACCCTACTCCAGTGTGTGGTGTGGTGGATTGCCTCTTGGGCTGTTGATGAACAATATAAGGAAGAACAGCCTCGCGAGGGTCTGTTCTTGGCTGGCGCAATGAACTGCTAGGAGGAGTTCAGTCGCTCTCTCTACTGGTTTCTTGGTGAGGATCTTGTGCATTCCAGATGCCTCTACCCTGGGGGTGGCTAGTCCTATTTATAGGCAAAGGCCCTGGGCCTCTTCCCAAATATTGAGCGGGAAGGGCGCCAACAATTGGCCATTTTGAAGGGGAACATCAGGTACACTTATCCTGACTAAAGTTGGTCCTCGCCTGTAAAAGGCTCTGGTGGTGACGCCTGCTAGGGCTCCACAATGACTTCCTCCCTGCCGTTGGGCTGGTCTTGGTCTTGTTGCACCGAAATGGATGCCTTTGCTTGATGCTCTCGCCTGCGCTTGCTCCCTTTGCACCGAAGAGGAAAGGAGGACACTGCGCGGGCTGGCGCCCGACTGGCGCCCTTGGTCGTCATGGCTTGCGTCATGGGCACGTCATGGGCACCTCGCGAGGTACCCCGCCTTGATCTCTCTGCCTCCTCACGAGCTAGCCTGATGAGGCCGTGCCTGAGGAAGCTCCTGGTCATCCGCCCCGCGAGGCTTGGCCCCTCGCGAGGGTCTTAAGCTTGTGTTGATGAAGATGGGCCGTGTTGGGCCCCCTTTGAGCCACGCCGCAGGCCGCAGGCAGGCAAGTCTGGGGACCCCCGTTCCCAGAACGCCGACAGTAGCCCCCGGGCCCAAGGCGCGCCCGAACTTGGCCGAGCAGAGAGGCGAAAGAGCAAGTGCGAAGCATCGCGGGCCCTAACAGCCTGCGGCCTTGGGCGCCGCGTGGAAGTTGATTGGACGTGGGCGCCTCCACTTCCCCATGACACCTTGGCAACTGCACGAATTGACAAGTCCCTGCATGCAAAGCGGGTCATGATTACCTGCGATCGTGGAGGTTGGCGGTTGGCCTCCTCTGGCTATAAGTACGGTGCGGCGCGTGCCCTTCCAGTCTATCTCTTTTTGCTTCTCCTTCTTCCCGGTCCTTGCTCCGTCTTGCTGCAATGGCTCTGATCCGCCGATTCTCTACGGCAGAGAAGGGAAAGGCTCCCCGAGAGGATCCTGACCCGCTTCCGCCGAAGAAATGGCTAGCCCGCCAGGAATTGCCGAGGCCCTGGTGTGAGCGGCCACCACCAGGATTCCCGCTTCCCTTGTACGCCCACATTGAGGGCTCTGAAGGAGTCGATGCTGAACACCACGGGCGGCGCCGCCGTCGGCGCCGGCGGGTCACAAAGGTGTGCGTCTTTCCCCCTGGATTCCACGCCGAGGGCTCCTCCCGAGAGTTCGTGCTTTACGCTGCCATGCCTCCTCAGTCTTGGATTCGCCTTCCTCCTTTCTTCGCCTCCGTCATCCCGCAGGGGGAACTCCTGGGGCTCTGGCTACAGCACGCGGGCTACAACACCATCACGACTGGGGCAGAGGTCGCGGTCGTTGCACAAGGCGAGGTCTTCATGACTCGAGGTTGGGGCGAGATCGCCCGGGTCTGCAGGACAAGGGGCGGCCTCGCGATCCACCTGGAGTACGACGGTGCTTCGGTGATGTTCTTCAAGGTCTTTGATGCGGAGGGTTGCCAGCTGGAGTGCTGCCCCGAGAGAGGCGGTCGGGACCCTGCTACGGCGAGGCCGAGGCCGGCTAACTGCTCCCTTGGCAGCTCCCCAGGCGATGGAGGCGCCAGAGGATCCAGCGACTCCGCCTAGCTCTTCGCGACTCTGGAGAGGAGCGACGACAGCTACGAGCCCCCCGAGCCTGTGCCGCTCCCCGAGCAGGGTGGGCTCGTCAGGCCGTTACCGCCCCCACTGTTGATGATGGCGTCTACCACGATGGTTCCTGTAGTTAGGACTCCTTAGGATACGTGTCTTTTGTTCCTACGAGGAGCCAAGAATATACCCCGTGGGGGCTTGTAAGGTGTTTGTAGCTCCATTTGTCAATATGATCCTCATCGCGAAGCAGTGCGAGATGCTTATTCCGTCTTAGCTTAGTTTCTCCCTTTCGGACCTCGTGAGGGCTTGATGCTCTGCGCCGACAGGTCCCAGTCCCAAGGCGGCTTCAGCCGTCGCTGGTATGCTAGGTCGCGATGCCGTGGTCAAGGCCAGGAGGTGAGCGGCCCGAGGTCCGGTAAGAGCCCCTGAGTCGCGATGCTCAGGAGGTCCCCCTTAGCGCTCAAGCAGCCATCATTCGGTGAGAAAGGAGAGTGACGTTGCTAACACGGGATTGCATTAGGTGCAAGGATGGTTTTGCGATAGCTAGTGTTTCTGGAGAGTGCCTTATCTCGAGAATCAGAGACCGCTCCCTGGTGTATCGCCGGGTCCATGCATTGTCATGCGAGGGGTTGCTTGGCGAGGTCCTCGCGTGCCTCTCCCCTCTCGCCTTCGCTCCCCTTTCTGCTCTACATCCTCGGGTCCCGGCCCTCGAGCGAGTCTCAGCCGTCGCTGGTATGCCAGGTCGCAATGCCGTGGACAAGGCCAGAGGGTGAGGGCTGGAGAGCCAGTAGGAGCCCTGAGTCGCGATGCTCAGGTACCCCCCCTTTAATGTGCAAGCGGTTTGCACGGACGAGAGTGAAGAAAACACCATGAGGGCCTCGACTGACGCTGCTCCTTGAAGAGATCCTGCAGGCTCATCACAGAAAGAACAAGAGTTCGCCATGACAATCGACAGTCAGCCGTTGGTTGCTCTGGAGAGGTGGTGAGGCACTGAAGGCTCGACGAGGTGGCGCTATGCGGGGCTACTGCGGCCAGAGCTCAGCCATTCAGGTTTGTCGGTGTTGCAGGGACGGACCCATGCGCAAGCGTCGTGCCGTTTGGGAGCAGCTCCATCAGTTGGTGTCAGTTGAGCGGGCAACTAGGTCAAGCATGTTAATCGCGGAAGAGTGAATTCATTCAAATAGATGCTGGGAAGGCGGACATCACTGGGTCTGGCCCGAGCGACTTGGGGATGATGCAGCCCGAGGGGCGCCCCCAACAAAGTAAGCTAAAAACACGAGCAAAAGGGATACACGCCGCAGGGACAGACCCACGCGGCCTGGGAATAATGCAGCCCTGAGGGTGCTCCCAGCTGGAAATGAAACTTGAAAGATGTCACCTGATAGTGTTGACGATGAAGGGGTGTTGGTGTAGCAGACTCGGTGGGCTGCGGGAGCCAATCGTCACGAGCCCCCAGGCCCTGGGGCCTCGGGAGGCTCCGGAGGCGCTGGTGGCTCCTCGGGGACCATCTCCATCTCCGCCAGGGCTGCGGAACGCCTGACCTCTTGAGCCTCCAGAATGCCTCTCATGAGGCGCTGGTACGTGGCAGCCGCGTTCGGCAAGCCATAAGGCATGTGAACGTAGCTGTGGGGTGGACCTTCGCAGTGCCCCACTTGCGAGGGCCAGAGGCGCTCCTAAGATGTGGCTTGGTTGAGCCCTGGTATGTCGATGCAGACGCGCAACCCACCATCCTCGCCTGGATGGGGGGCCACAGCGGGTAAGCGGCGGCTGCCTCTCATGACTCTTGACTCCTGTAGCTCCTGAATGGCCTTGCTGACTAACTCCTGAGGGTTTGGCCCTCCTTGCCTTGCTCCTTCTTGAGGGAAACGTGCTTCAAAAAACGCCTCCAAGTGGTGCCCAAGTGCCTCCCTCGTGACCTTGGCGACGTCGGCGGCCCTCCAGGGGAGAGCCCCCGAGCCCTGCCTAAGGAGGGCACCGGGCGCGCTTCCCTATGCGATGGAAGGAGGTTCCCCCTGGGCAGGCACGGGCCCTGAGGGGCCTGCCTCCTGAGGGGCTGGGCCGGACGATGTCTTCTTCTTCTTGGGGGTGGCCTCGGGAAGCCCCCTGCTTCCGCGATCCGGGTCTTCTAGTGATGCGGCATGAAAGGCTCGTTCCAGGGAGCACACCGCGTCTTTCTCTTTGCAGGGCACCATGATGACTCCGCCACTTCCTGGCATCTTGAGGACGTTGTAGCCATGGTGGGTTACGGCCATGAACTTGGCCAGCGCTGGGTACCCGAGGATGGCGTTGTATGGCAGGCGAATGTGGGCGACGTCGAAATCGATGAGCTTGGTGCAGTAGTTGTCGCGTGCCCCGAAGGTGAAAGGGAGGCGGACCTGCCCAATCGGGACCGTGGAGCCGTCGGTGACTCCGGAGAAAGGCTTGGTTGGCTGAAGCTGATTGTAGGGCACTTGAAGATTGTTAAATGTTTCCACGGACAGGACGTTGAGCCCTGCCCCGCAATCGATGAGGGTCCTGGTGACTAGCACGTTGCTGATGATTGGGGAACAAATCATTGGGAGAACTCCGGCTGTGGCCACGCACTTGAGCTGATCCGCTGAGCTGAACGTGATGGTGCACGCCGACCACCTGAGAGGGCGCGTGGCCTCGAGCTTGGGGAGGACTGCATTTACTTCGCGGGCGACTTGCTTGAAGATGCATTGAGAGGCTGGGGCTTGAGCTCCGCCCAGGATGCAGACGATCGCACGTGGTTCCTGGAGGCCCCCAGCCCCCTCGTCCTGATGACGGTCCTCATTTCTCCTTGGCTGCGGCGGCAGTGGAGGGAGGCCTGTGTTGCCTTGCGGGCGATCCTCGCGAGGTTGGTCGCGCCACCCTTGGCGAGGGCCGCGGTCTTCCCAGCACCCTGCGATCCTTCCTCCTCCTCGGCTGTAGCCCCAGTCGCTGCGGTCGGGACGTCGGCCGACCCTTCCTTCAAGCACGGCTCGGAGCTCTTGGCATTCATTAGTGTTGTGGGTGTGGATGTCGTGGTACACGCAGTACCGGCTGCCCTTGGAAGATTCAGGCTGATCTCTGCCCTGCTTGGTGTCTGGTTCTGCCGCGAGCACGGCAACCCCCTTGCGCTTCACGTCCTTGGCCTTTGGGCTTCTTCTCTTCTGGGTCTGCGGCAGGCAGCTCGAGGAGGGAGAGACGCCCTTCCTCAGCCCTGGCGCACTTGGTCGCCAAGTTGAACAGCTCCAAGGAGGTGCACAGGTCTTCATGCATCGCCAGCTCCTCCTTCATCTTGACGTCGCGCACGCCGTCGGAGAAGGCTGAGATGATGGCCTCCTTGGTCACCTTGGGAATCTTGAGGCGCGCGTTGTTGAAGCGCTAGATGTACTTCCGCAGGGTTTCCCCTGGTTGCTGCTTGACACGGCCCATGTCGCTCATGGCGGGTGGCCGGTCGCGAGTACCCTGGAAGTTGGCGATGAAGCGGGTGCGCATCTCGTCCCAGGAGGAAATCGTGCCTGGAGCCAGGTTCAGGAGCCAGGTGCGGGCCCCGTCCTTGAGCGCCATGGGAAACCAATTCGCCATGACCTTCTTGTCTCCATTGGCAGCCTCGATGCCCAGCTCGTAGAGCTGGAGGAACTCTGTAGGGTCAGCCGTACCGTCGTAGCGAGGAGGTAGGTCCAGCTTGAACTTGCCGGTCCACGCGACGCTGCGCAGCTCGCGGTGAAGGCGCGGCAGCCCGCTGTGGCCACGGGAGGCCTTTGGTGACGAAGAGCTTGGTCCTGCGGGTCCCCATGCGCTGTAGCTGGGAGCAGCGCGGGGTCTTGACGTGCTGGAGCAGGAGCGTGTTCGCGACGAGCCGGAGCAGGGAGCGCTCGGGCAGCTTCTCGAGGGCGAGGGACTTCTTGGCAGCTCTGCTCTTGCCGCGCTCGCGCCTGACGGAGCGGGTTCAGCCCAGGGGCCACGCGCCTTGGGTCCAGGGCGCCTTCTTGAGGGGGAGGCGGCTGCGGCGCCCCCGGGGCTTCATTGCCCGTGCAGGGCGGGCGCGGTGCAGCGAGAAGGACGACGCAGGAGAGCCCCCAGCGGCGCGGACGAGCTCGACGACTCGGTCGAGCCACTCTTCATAGACGTCGTCGACTGGGCGGTAGCGCAGGAGCTCGTTTGCCGTGATGAGCACAGCTCGAGCCTCCATTGCCGCGCAGGGCGCGCGGGACGAAGAACCAGCTGGGGTGAGCGAGGGTGCAGCAGTGCGGCCGTCTCGCCTCATGGATGGATGCTGGGACGATGCTTGCTGCTCGTTCCCCGCCGGGCCGATGGCGGCATTGATGGCAGGCGACAGGGAACGGCGGGGGTGGCCGCCAACGGGGGCCGTCTGGGCGACGCGGGAAGCGAGAGCGGCTCGGCACTCGGCGCGGGCCCGACGAGTGTCAGACATGGATGCGACGGTCGGAGAAGAACAGGGCGACGGAAGACGAATTCCGGCGCACACCTACCTGGCGCGCCAAATGTCGGATTTCGGGTTTCGGCAGACCCTTGAGGTTCGAACACTGGGGTGCACGCGGAGATTTCGCCCTCTAGCTACCTGTTCCTTGCCGGCTCGCTGAGATCTAAACTACGAAAGGAACAAAACAAGAGACACAGGGTTTATACTGGTTCGGGCCACCATTGTGGTGTAATACCCTACTCCAGTGTGTGGTGTGGTGAATTGCCTCTTGGGCTGTTGATGAACAATACAAGGAAGAACAGCCTTGCGAGGGTCTGTTCTTGGCTGGCGCGATGAACTGCTAGGAGGAGTTCAGTCGCTCTCTACTGGTTTCTTAGCGAGGATCTTGTGCATTCCAGATGCCTCTACCCTGGGGGTGGCTAGTCCTATTTATAGGCAAAGGCCCTGGGCCTCTTCCCAAATATTGAGTGGGAAGGGCGCCAACAATTGGCCATTTTGAAGGGGAACATCGGGTACACTTATCCTGACTAATGTTGGTACTCGCCTGTCAAAGGCTCTAGTGGTGTCGCCTACTAGGGCTAGACAATGACTTCCTCCCTGCCGTTGGGCTGGTCTTGGTCTTGTTGAACCAAAATGGATGCCTTTGCTTGATGCTCTCGCATGCACTTGCTCCCTTTGCACCGAATAGGAAAGGAGGACAGTGCGCGCGCTGGCGCCCGACTGGCGCCCTTGGTCGTCATGGCTTGCGTCATGGGCACCTCGCCTTGATCTCTCTGCCTCCTCACGAGCTAGCCTGATGAGGCCGTGCCTGAGGAAGCTCCTGGTCGTCTGCCCCGCGAGGCTTGGCCCCTCGCGAGGGTCTTGAGCTTGTGTTGATGAAGATGGGTCATGCTGGGCCCCCTTTGAGCCATGCCGCAGGCCGCAGGCAGGCAAGTCTGGGGACCCCCATTCCCAGAACGCCAACAGGCTGCACAAGCTCTCGCCCATGTGGGAGGGTCCATTCAAGGTTGTTCATGTCTCTAGGCCTGGCGCCACACGCTTGGAGACCCAGGAGGGGGTGCCCATCCCGAACGCGTGGAACATCCAGCACCTTCGGAAGTTCTACCCCTGAAGAAAGGCCCAGCGCCTGTAAAGAAGGCCCAGCGCCTGTGAAGCTAGACGAACCAAGAAAGTCCCGGTGCCTGTGAAGAAGGCCAATGCCTGTGAAGCTCATCGCCCCGATAAAGGCCCGGAGCCTGTGAAGAAGGCCAATGCTTGTGAAGCTCGCCGCCCGTGACACTCTCACGTAATAATGAGTTGGGGCCGTACACGCCCCGGAGTCTCTGGAGAGCCACCCTCGGGTCTCAGGGGCTCCCGCCCACGCCCAATGGTAGCACTTAGATCCGCGCTGGTGAGAAGACGTCAAAGACTAGATTAGGTGCCGGACGCGGCTGTTCATTTGCTTTCTGCAGTTGTCTTGTTCGTCCCTATTTGGAGTTTTATTGAAGTTGCTTTCAGCATTGTTGCCCTCTTTGACTTGCGACTCTCTGTCTTTTTCACCTACTTGACTCGTTTTCTCTCACGCAAGTCTCGCGACGAGGCTATGCGGGTGCCCTCGCGATTGTTTTTCTGACCCAGTCTTGTGAGGCTTCCCTATCCAAGTCCACTACGGGAGCACTCCTTCCGGTCCGTGCCCCACGAGCATCACGACACGAACACAGGACCTGATTCGGTCGCCCTCGCGACCAAGACCGGAAGTTACCTCTCCTGACTAATCCTTGCAGGACATAAAGCGCGCGACGAGGCCTCAACCTCAGGAAGCGAAGACTGAGGCAAGCCCCCCAAGCTAGGTAATTCCTACACGCGAGCATGCGGCACCGAAACACAGGACAGAAATAGCGGAAACAGCATAATAGTTAACGGCAACAGTCCGGCACGCCCCCGCGGGGCCCTACACTACTCTCTCTTTGCGCAGGGAAGGGAGAAAAACAAAATAGGCACGGCTTGCTCGACACCAACTCGCGGCGAGGGCTCGTACTGCCTCCAGAGCTCTGTCAGACTCCTCCTCGCGCTTCACCCATGGTTTTAAATAGTGGATAACGCGTTGATAGCGGATTGGGGTCCACATAGCGGAATACGGATAGCGGGAGATATTGCGGGCGCTATGTCCATGTAGCGGATTTGTAAAACAACTAGATTATTGTGTATATTGCTACATCATTAAGAAAAAGTAATGATATTTAATTTGATCAGCAGCTGACGCTATTGCGCTGGTGCTATTGCGGATGCAATAGCGGATGCTATCTTCGCTATTTGAAACTATGGCTTCACCGAGACGCAATGGCGGACTGACCCGCTACCTTCCTCAAGGCGAGCGCGATGACGCGGAGGCTGGTCGCGGCCACCGCTGGAGGAGCTGCTGTCCAAAGGGGAGCCTCCAAAGCTTGGCGAGCCACGAACGCCGCCGACCACGCACCTGCCTTCATCTTCATCCCAACCGTCGCCGAGGCTGAGTACCTGGCCGCCGTCATCGTCTTCGGGGCAGCACCCAGTGCGGCGGCCATCTTCTCCGAACACCCTCACGTAGAGGGTGGCGTCGCCATCAAACTTGAAATGCAGGTTGCACCGCTGGCTGAGGCCACGCGTGCGGGCAAACGTTTGCCAGCCGTAGGTCAGGGCCACATTCCTGGCGATGGAGATCTCCAGCGAAGCCCAGGAGGCCCTACTGCAGCAACCGTCCGCTTGAAGCCACAAGCCGCCAGGAGCACCGGCCGGAAGTTCACCTGCAAAGAAGCAGGGAAGCTGGAGCCAGGTGCTGGTTGGGTCCGCCGACCACACGACGAACTCCGGCAGCACTTCTGCGAATGGATGTGCGGCCTGGGGGGCCGTGCAGCCACGACGTGCCTACCTTCACCCACCATGCGCCCATCGCCACGCGGGAGATCGCAGCCGCGACCGCGAGGAGCCGCTGCAGGCGGCGCAGGATGCTTGTGGGGACGACCCCGGCCGCGCTTGGGCGGGGGAGAGTCAGGCCCTTCCCGACGAGCCTTTCCCTTCTCTGCGGCCGAGAACCTCTTCGGTGGTGTCATGGGAGATGGCGAGTAGCTGGGATGGGGAGAAAGAAGGAAGCGAGGAGGAAGATATACAGCGGAGGCTTGCGCTCTCCCGCCTATATAGCCAGGGGAGGCCAACCATCGGCCTCCACGATCGCAGGTAATCATGACCCGTTTCTGCATGTAGGGACTTGTCAAGTCGAGCAGTTGCCAAGGCGGCGTGGGGAAGCGGAGATGCCCACGTCCAATCAACCGCCACGCGGCACCCAAGGCCACAGGCTGATGGGGCCCGCGGTGTGCCGCACTTGCCCCTTCGCTTCTCCGCCAAGCCAAGTCCGAGCGCGCCTTGGGCCCGGGGGCTACTGTCGGTGTTATGGGAACGGGGGTCCCTAGACTTGCCTGCCTGCGGCCTGTGGCGTCGCTCAAGTGCTGGCCCAGCACGGCCCATCTTCGTCAGCACAAGACTCAAGACCCTCGCGAGGAGCCAAGTCTCGCGGGGCGGACGACACAAGGCTTCCTCAGGAACGGCCTCGCCAGGCAGGCTCGCGAGGAGGCGGAGAGATCAAGGCGGGTGTCGGTATCAAAACCGGCGGATCTCAGGTAGGGGGTCCCGAACTATGCGTCTAGGCGGATGGTAACAGGAGACAAGGGACACGATGTTTTTACCCAGGTTCGGGCCCTCTCGGTGGAGGTAAAACCCTACTCCTGCTTGATTAATATTGATGATATGGGTAGTAGAAGAGTAGATCTACCACGAGATCAAGGAGGCTAAACCCTAGAAGCTAGCCTATGGTATGATTGTTGTTCGTCCTACGGACTAAAACCCTCCGGTTTATATAGACACCAGAGAGGGCTAGGGTTACACAGAGTCGGTTACAATGGTAGGAGATCTACATATCCGTATCGCCAAGCTTGCCTTCCACGCCAAGGAAAGTCCCATCCGCACACAGGACGAAGTCTTCAATCTTGTATCTTCATAGTCTTGGAGTCCGGCCAATGATGATAATTCAGCTATCCGGACACCCCCTAGTCCAGAACTCCCTCAGTAGCCCCTGAACCAGGCTTCAATGATGACGAGTCCGGCGCGCATATTGTCTTCGGCATTGCAAGGCGGGTTCCTGCTCCGAATAGTTCAAAGAAGATAGTGAACACCAGGATAGTGTCCGGCTCTGCAAAATAAATTCCACATTCCACCGTGGAGAGAATAATATTTACACAAGTTCAATCTGCTGACGTACTTCGTGGCATGATGTCACACCACGGCCAAGCCTTTACTCGAATTGTTTTTATTGTTCCACCTCAACACTTTTAGCGAAGCAGTTTCCTTGGCACGTCTTGTCACATCAGAGATCGTGTCCCCTTATTCCGGGATCCTCATCAATACGGACGTGGGTAACCCAACCGCGCCATTGATTGCGGCGCTTGGGAGATAAGCGAGTTTTACCGGGGTGGTGGGGACGCATAGTTTCGTCCGCCCATATATAAGGGGATAAGGATCCACCTTTTTACCTACGCCTTCTTCCTCCCTAGCTTATCCATCTCCGCGCACTCGATCTCCAGCGCCCAAGTCCGCACATCTCACCTCAACCTTCTCCAACCATGTCCGGAGTGGGAGGCAAGTGGATGGCCTCCTCCGTCACGGTGGGGCACATCAAAAAGCTGCGCAAATCCGGATACTTGTGCAGCGATATCGCGCACCGGCTCCCCGACGAGGGGCAGCTCATCCCCACCCCCAGGCCCCATGAGAGGGTGGTATTCCTTCCCCATTTCCTCCGCGGACTGGGCTTCCCACTCCACCCCTTTGTCCGGGGGCTCATGTTCTACTACGGCCTGGATTTCCATGATCTGGCCCCGAATTTTATCCTCAACATCTCGGCGTTTATCGTCGTGTGCGAGGCTTTCCTCTGCATCCAACCCCACTTTGGCTTATGGCTAAAGACTTTTAATGTCAAGCCGAAGGTAGTGGGTGGCAGCCAAGCGGAGTGCGGAGGTGCCATGGTGGGCAAGATGCCCAACGTCACCTGGCTCGAGGGCGCCTTCGTGGAAACCATCAAAGGGTGGCAATCGGGGTGGTTCTACATCACCGAGCCGCGTGACCCTGAATGGGCAGCGGCCCCCGAATTCAGATTTGGCATCCCCACACGGCTCACCTCCTGGAAAGAGAAGGGCCTGTTGTGGAGCGATTCAGAGGAGCTGACCGGACTCCAATCCTGTCTCCAAACCCTGGTGAACAAGAAGCTCAAGCTTGTCAACGTAGTCCAGATCATGCTCATCCGCCGGATTCTCCCGTGCCAACAGCGGGATTTCAACCTGTGGGAGTTCAATCCGGCACAGCACCAGACCTTGAGCAGGCTCTTCGACACTACGTATGAAGAGGCCTAGAGGGTGTTGTTCAAGGGCGCCGAGGCGCCCGCATCCGCTACCGAAGATCGCGGATTCAGCTCGCAGCGTCCGGCTGGCGAGGTAAGCTATATTATCCTTTATGGGACACTCGCTTTCCATAGTTTGACTCTATGTGGGATCTAAACTCCCAATACCTTTAACAGGCCTGGCAGAAGACGTCTGAACAGGTTAACTGTCCGGCTCCCCTTCCAGAAGACCCAGTGGATGCCCGTTTGATAGGGCTGCTGGTCCCGGCGCCCTACGTGGTGCCAGAGAAGAAGGCCAAGAAGAAGGACACGGGAACCCGGAGGAGTTCCCGGCACCAGGTGTTATCGGACTCATCGTCCGATGACTCCGAGGCGGACTCCTCCCACGAAGATGGGGAGGATAAGAAAGAGGCCTCTCCCCCAGCGGGGGGAGAGAAGAAGAGGAAGGCTTCCCCAATGGGGGAGGCCGAAGGGTCCAAGAAAGGAAGGACCCTTCCCCCGGACTATTCCACCAACGCTGACGACGGCGAAGAGGAGTGGCCCTCGAGGGCCAAGCCCCTGGCGAGATCGTAAGTTTCCGGATTCCAGAATAACTCATATTTTTTCTTTCGTCGCATAGCGTCTTCTAACGCCGAATACAACCATGTAGTCCGCCCAAGGATGATCTCCCCGCTTCATCAAGCGGGTCCCTGGGTTCGTCGGATGTGAATAGCACTTCACTTCCGACCGCCTCCTCCCCCCGTGACGCAGACGATGCGGAGGTGGGGTCCCAGAAGGGGACCAGCCAGGAGGAGGAGGCCCCGGAGGTGCCGCAGGGCAACCTCCCGGACTTTGGACCGGACTCCGCACCGGAACCTTTGGTGGTTCCGGAGTCCGGCGGGCGGCCCCTTCGTAGGAAGGGCAAGACAGCGACGCCGGCGGCCTCCGTCCAACCGAAGGCGCCGGATAACTTGCTGGAGGCACTCAACGGCGCTTCCATCGATGAGGAACACCGCACTGTCATGAGTGTGGTGATTCAGAAGGTTCAGCTCGCCAAGAGCGGGCTGACCGAAGCCTGCACCAGCCTTCTAACAGGCTTTGAGGTAAGAATTTTTAAGATATGTAAAATAGTACCGCATAGACAGTAGCGCCTGATGCTCGGTTCGGTGTTCGGAAAGAAAAGCCGAACTGAGGATCTAAAAAGATATACGCAGGAGTCTAACATAAATATGTCAATATGGGAATGCAGGCTGCGCTACTGACCTCTGCCGCACTGACTGCGGAGGTCAATTCCTTGAAGCAGAACCTCGAGCGGTCCGAGATCGAGCTCGGCCGTGCCAAGAAGCAGCTCGAGGACAAGGAAGGTGAGTAACACCTTATTAAAGTTGTACCTTATAGAAAAGGATTTGGTTGCAAAAAGAAAAATGACAAGAATAACGTGGGTACTCCAGGGGGTACGAACGAGGTGGCGACCCTGAAGGAGGCGGTGTCCGCGGCCGAACGCAATGCGGCCGTGGAACGCGCCGAGCGAGAGAAGCAGGAGGCGCGGGTGGCGGAGGTGCGGCAAGAGCTCCAGGCTCTCATGGAAAAACACGAAAGTTTGGAGCGTGACTTGAAGACTCAAGGGTCCGAGCTCGCGTCGGCTCTTGAAAGTGCCAAAGCCGCTAAGGCCGAAGCCCAGAAGGCCCTCCAGGAAATTGAGGCAGTAAAGACGATAGCGGCGGGTAAGGCATTCTTCATGCAGAGCAAGCATGTAAAAGTGAATTACTTGTTACTTACCCGAATTCGGAGCTCTCCAGGAGCGTTCGCAGATCTGCCCTGTAGCGTGTCCGATGCTGCCGCGTTCTACAGAGCCGAGGAGGGGAGCTCGATGGAAAAGGTGTTCTGGTCTCAGTATGCTGAGGCCGGACATCCGGTTCCCCTGAGCGACCAGCTGAAGCAGCTGGTCGAGCTCCACAAGGTGGCCGAACAGGCCATGAAGGGCCTCATAGTTCGGCTGTGGCCCAAAGAAGCCATGCATGGGAGCTACTTCGGTCTAGTGCGGTGGCTGGTGGACGCCTGTCCGTGGGTTGACGTCATCAAGCACTCCGCCTGCATTGAAGGTGCCCGTCGGGCCCTTGCCCGCGCTAAGGTGCACTGGGGCAAGATGGACGCCGAGAAGCTTGTGACGGATGCGCCACCGCCGGGCAAGGAGTATCGCACGCCCGAGATGTATTATAAGGGCGTCATGACGGATGCCCGCATTATTGCGGGTGAATGCTCCAAAGATGTAATTTTTGAGTAGACTCACATTTTGTTATCCTGTGCGCTGAAAACTTTGTTCATATGCGCTAAGCAACGCTTGTTAATTTAAAATATTACCTTCTGTGCGGCCGTTTATCAAATCTGAGAGATGGCGAGTCGTTGGTTTGGCCCCCATGCCATGAGTGCTGGGGTGTTCGGGATAAACTTGAGCGCTCTTGTTCCCATTTTTGGGTCCTTCTAGGGAGGCGCTCAACACAACGAACGAGGCAACCGGACTTATAATGCTTGAACACTCTCACTTAGCCATACAATTCTATAATTTTAAATTTCGGCGAAGCCCCTAGTGTTCGGAAGGCCGAATTCGGGGCGCTATCCACACCTGGGCTGGACAAAGCCGGTTCCTCGCTCTAAGCGGCATAAGTCTTTAGGGACTCGAAAAAACCTCTCGAACAGCGACCGGCCCTCGCCCCATCATGACGGTCAGTTTTAGCTTTCTCCACTGAGGTGCTCGGCCCAGCTCAACTGGGGCACAATCGCAGTGGTTCTCCCAGCGCTACCTTAGCCGATATAACGGAACGTAAGGTACCAAAACATGGGAGCCGGGCAAACCCAACTATTGACCCAAGACATGATTCGGAGCCGATGCATATAATGCTATAAGTTCGGGGTGCCGCACTTGTGAAAGTGTTCGGACTTATCACACCATAATTTGGGGAACTTAAGCCCCTGGTGTATTTGGCCGTACCAAAGCGTACGGGTGCAACATGTCATAAGTGAACATATATAAAAAGGAATGCAATGATAGGCAAAAAGCGATGCATTGTTTATTCAAAAAACTGCAATGAATGCGGAGCAATACAAATAGTGCGATAAGCAAGGGGTGGGACTATTTAACATGTCCCCCTCCAGGGGTAGGCTGTGGAATGGTGTATAAAACAGGTATAATGCTCGTAATGGAGAGCACCTAGGTACTCGTCGTAGCTTTTCTGCTTCCCTGGCTGTTGCATCGTGAGTTCGGCAGGTCTACTGCCGGATAGGGCTTCTAGGAAACGGAGTCCCGAGGAAAAGAAAAAAAGAAAAAAGGATGACACATTTGGGAGCCCCTGGTGTGGTTGAGCCGCACTCTGGGCCTGCCGTGGTCGTGCCCCTCCCCCTATGCCCATGTTATCTCCAGAGCGTAGTGATGTACGCGTGGTACTGGCCTCGCGATTTTGCGAGGGCTGGGGTTGGGGCCGCATTCCTACGCGTGCTCGGAACGTGCCACGTGGTCTTGTTGTAGGTTACTTCGGGCGCGCTTGACGGTGTCCGGTCGCTTAACGGCCGGACTCGAGAATTGCCTTAAGAGGCTGCTCTGCACTTCCGCCGCGAGAGCCGCTGTATGCTCCTCCGTTCGGAGAGAGCGTTCGGTGTTTCCGTTGACCGTGATGACTCCTCGAGGGCCTGGCATCTTGAGCTTGAGGTATGCGTAGTGCGGCACCGCATTGAACTTTGCAAATGCGGTTCGTCCGAGCAGTGCATGATAGCCGCTGCGGTACGGGACTATGTCGAAGATTAACTCCTCGCTTCGGAAGTTATCCGGGGATCCGAAGACCACTTCAAGTGTGACTGAGCCAGTACAATTGGCCTCTACACCTGGTATGACGCCTTTGAAGGTCGTCTTTGTGGGTTTAATCCTTGAGGGGTCTATGCCCATCTTGCACATTGTATCCTGATAAAGCAGGTTCAGGCTGCTGCCACCGTCCATCAGGACTCTAGTGAGGTGAAATCCATCGACGATTGGGTCTAGAACCAATGCGGCGAATCCGCCGTGGCGGATACTGGTGGGGTGGTCCCTTTGATCAAAAGTGATCGGGCAGGAAGACCACGGATTGAACTTTGGGGCGACTGGCTCCATCGCGTATACGTCCTTGAGCGCACGCTTCCACTCCCTTTTGGGTATGTGGGTTGCGTATATCATGTTCACCGTCCGCACTTGTGGGGGGAAACCCTTATGTCCTCTATTGTTCGGCGGCCGTGTATCCTCCTCATCATCGCTATGTAGCCCCTTGTCATTGCTTTCGGCGATTAACTTTCCTGCCTGCTTGAACACCCAACAATCTTTGTTGGTGTGATTAGCTAGCTTTTCGGGGGTGCCATGTATCTGGCACAAGCTATCGAGTATCCGGTCCAAATTGGACGGGCCCGGAGTAGTTCTTTTGAATGGCTTTTTCCGCTGACCGGGTTTAGAGCCTCTGAATCCGGCATTGACTGCCGTATCTTCAGTATTATCGCCGTTAATGCGGCACTTGTGCTTATTGCGACGCGACCTGCCATTGCTATCTTTGGTATCCGAACTACCAGAGTTTTTGGTTAGGTTGTTACTACGGGCTAGCCAGCTGTCTTCTCCCGCACAGAAGCGGGTCATGAGGGATGTGAGGGCTACCATTGATTTCGGCTTCTCCTGTCATAGGTGCCGGGCAAGCCATTCGTCGCGGATGTTGTGTTTGAAGGCTGCAAGGGCCTCTGCATCCGGGCAGTCGATGATTTGATTTTTCTTGGTTAAGAACTGCATCCAGAATTGCCTGGCCGATTCGTCTGGCTGCTGAATTATGTGGCTTAGGTCATCGGCATCTGGTGGTCGCACATATGTGCCCAGGATGTTATCAAGGAATGCGGATTCCAGGTCCTCCCAACACCCAATTGATTCTACTGGCAAGCTATTGAGCCAATGCCGAGCTGGTCCTTTAAGCTTGAGTGGGAGGTATTTGATGGCGTGAAGATCATCACCGCGGGCCATGTGGATATGAAGGAGATAGTCTTCGATCCAAACCGCGGGATCTGTTGTGCCATCGTAGGATTCAATGGTCACGGGTTTGAACCCTTCGGGGATTTGATGATCCATTACTTCATCTGTGAAGCATAGTGGCTGTGCGGCGCCTCTGTATTAGGCTATGTCACGACGCAGCTCAATCGAGCTTTGTCTACTGTGTTCGGCCCGGCCGGAATTGCTATATCCGGCGTGGCGGTTGTCGTCGCGTATCATGGGGCGCCCACGCAATCCGTAGATCGATATTGTTTGTCTTGCCTTATACTCCAATATGTCTCGCAAGTCCGGCGCATTCCCCCGTGGCTTTGTACTATTCGAGCGATGCCGGAGTGCGGCTTTAGTGGAGGGCCTAGAGGCCTCTCTGTCGCGGCCACGAGGTGGCCGGTCGGCCGTATTGTGCGCTGGTGATGTAGGTTTATATGCTTCCTCCTCTAATCGGGGCAGCAACTTGCGTTTGGGGTAGCTTTTGGAGGGGCGTTCGAGTTCGTACTCTTCAGCCACAAGGACTTCAGTCCATCTATCGGCTAGCAAATCTTGATCAGCTCTAAGCTGTTGCTGCTTTTTCTTGAGTCTGCTTGCCGTGGCCATAAGCCTGAGTTTGAAACGCTCTTGTTCGACGGGATCCTCAGGCACTACAAATTCGTTGTCGTCGAGGCTTACCTCATCTCTGGAGGGAGGCATGTAATTATCGTCCTCTACCTCTTTGTCTGCCGCTCTCTCATAAGGGCTGGCTTCTCCATCCTCCTGTGCTGAATCTTGCTTGAGGGGGTTGTCTTCGGCATTGTCCGGGGTTTTCTTGTCTCTGGAGCCGGAATCTCCATTTTTGCTGTGGCGGGATTTAGAGCGGCTCCGCTGACGCCGGCGCTTAGGCTGTTTCTTGGAGGGGTCATCCTCCGCTGTTCCATCGCCATTCCCATCCTTTGGGATGTCCACCATGTATATGTCGTATGATGAGGTGGCTTTCCAGTGCCCGATAGGCGCTGGTTCTTGGTCGTCTCCGGCATCGTCGTCCATGCCGTCAATGTCTTCGGAGTCGAAGTCTAACATGTCAGTTAAGTCGTCGACAGTGGCTACAAAGTGGGTGGTGGGTGGGCTTTGAATTTCTTCGTCGTCCGCATCCCAACCGTCCTGACCATAATCCGGCCAGGGCTCTCCTGATAAAGAGAGATTCTTTAGCAAATTTAGGATGTCGCCAAAAGGCGAGTGCTGAAAGATGTCCGCAGCGGTAAACTCCATGATCGGCGCCCAATCAGATTCGATTGGTAGGGGCGCGGGAGGTTCGGAGTCCGGCGAGGAGTTCGGCACCTTGGAGTCACGAGCTTCACAAGGGACAGGGTCGGTATTCTGCTCCATCGCCGTAGAGGTAGCAGCCCCCGAGGCGGTGTCTAGCCACCCATCCTCGATCGGCGCAGTCTGCTCCGAGTTAAGGGTCGGAGCGGACTCTTGTGCGGCCTCCAGGGCACTGTCCGGCAGCAGAGCTAAATCATGCCCATCGTGACAGTGCGGCGCGCTCGGCTGTGGCTCGAATCCATCGAAGATCAAGTCTCCGAGGATGTCGGCCGTATAGTTCAAAGTTCCAAATCTGACCTGATGGCCAGGGGCGTAGCTTTCGATCTGCTCCAGATGGCCAAGTGAATTGGCCCATAGTGCAAAGCCGCCGAATACAAAGATCTGTCCGGGGAGAAAAGTCTCACCCTGGACCGCGTCGTTCTTGATGATTGAAGGAGCCATCAGGCCTATGGGTGACGACACAAAGGAACTCTCAATGAAAGCACCAATGTCGGTGTCAAAACCGGCGGATCTCGGGTAGGGGGTCCCGAACTGTGCGTCTAGGCAGATGGTAACAGGAGACAAGGGACACGATGTTTTTACCCAGGTTTGGGCCCTCTCGGTGGAGGTAAAACCCTACTCCTGCTTGATTAATATTGATGATATGGGTAGTACAAGATTAGATCTACCACGAGATCAAGGAGGCTAAACCCTAGAAGGTAGCCTATGGTATGATTGTTGTTCGTCCTACGGACTAAAACCCTCCGGTTTATATAGACACCGGAGAGGGCTAGGGTTACACAGAGTCGGTTACAATGGTAGGAGATCTACATATCCGTATTGCCAAGCTTGCCTTCCACGCCAAGGAAAGTCCCATCCGGACACGGGACGAAGTCTTCAATCTTGTATCTTCATAGTCTTGGAGTCCGGCCAATGATGATAGTTCGGCTATCCGGACACCCCGTAGTCCAGGACTCCCTCAGCGGGGTACCTCGCGAGGTGCTCATGACGCAAGCCATGACGATCGGGACCAGGCGGGCGCTAGGCGGGCGCCAGGCGGGCGCCGGCCTGTGCAGTGTCCTTGTTTCCTCTTTGGTGCAAAGGGGGCAAGCTCAGGCGTGGAGTATCGAGGCATCAGGCAAAGGTTGTCGTTTCAGTGCAACGAGACCAAGACCAGCAGAGCAGCAGGATGGAGGTCACCATGGAGCCCAAGACGGCATCATCGCCAGTACTTTTGGCAGCCGAAGACCAACTTTAGTCAGGATAACTCGTATTAGATGTTCCCCTTTGAAATGGCCGTTGTTGGCGCCCTTCCCGCTCAATATTTTGGAAGGGGACCAGGGCCTCTATAAATAGGACTAGCCACCACAAAGAAAGGGAGGATGGATCAAGTGCTCATTAGAGAGAGAGGCGAATGAACTCACCCAAGCAGTTCATCGCACCAGCTCAAGAACACCTCTCGCAAGGCTGTTCTTCCCTTGTACTGTTCATCATCAGCCCCTGAGGCAATCGACCACACCACAAACTGGAGTAGGGTATTACACCACAACGGTGGCCCGAACCAGTATAAATCTTGTGTCCCTCGTGTGTTCATCATTTTTAGCTTAGATCTCATAGGACGACCAGGCGTTGATCGGTAGGGGAGAGATCTTCATGCGCACCCCATATTTCGAACCTTAAGGGTCTGTCGGAACCCAACATCCGACAATATGTTACCAACGGAGGGACGTTTTAATTTAGAAAAAAATAGAGATCATTAAGACGTTTTAGTACATTAATTGATTGCTTTTCTATGGGTATAATGTGCAAAAATCAAATTTGAGCTACATGCACACGTGACAGTGCACCTAAATGGATTGCAAAAACACATGTGTCTCACTGGGTGCATGTTTACTCCCCATGCAACAAATTTCAAACAATGAGAATCTTGATTTTTAAATTCTAGTACATCAAAAAATTATTTGAAGTTCATGAAACTTTTCGTGTTGTCATATGGATACCAATACAAAGTTGCATTGTACTTTTTTTGCTCAAATTTGAGACCAGTTTTGATGTAATATTTATCTAATTACAAATGGGATATTATTAATAATTAGGAATCAATATCCCAAACGGACTATTTATTCGAATCGTGAGCATTAGACCAACAATGGATACATGCCATGCTTCAGTTAAGCAAAAAATATAGTGGCATCATTAATCATCCAAATAGAAAAACAACATACGTGCCGCCACGCGACCCATGTACCGTGCGAGTAGGCGTGAGTTGACGAAACGCATGCGAGCAGTTTGTCGCGCAGGCAGACCGGGAGGCATGCGTGCAGGTGTATGAATTGACCGAGGCGTACTCGCTATGCAGTATCATTGGGAGGCGTGCGAGTAACTGTGTGAAACGACGGCAGGCATGCCAACAGTCCGGTGCATAGGCTCACTGGGAGGCGAGCCAACGGTTTGACCACCGCTCGCCTCTCTCCCGGTACTCCATATTAATGGTGCGCCCGAGCGGCCGCACCCCCCGTCCTCGCCACACACACAATCCCCTCTCTCCGCTTGTATCCTCGACGATGCTCTCTGTCATCAAAGTCGTTAGTGTATGAGGATGCCGCCAAAGCGCCCCATCTGAGGGAGTGGCGACGCCGGGGATGCTAAAGCACTGGAGCACGACATGGAGATGGAGACAGAGGTTGCCGTCACCGCTGGTGAGTTATCGCTGCAACCTGACATCATTGACGGTGTCGAGCTTCCACAGCCGGAGGCAGAGTTCCACACCGACTCTGGTGACGACTACTCGGGTGACGACTCCGACGACCACTCCGGCGACGACTCCGACAACGACGGACAACTTGTTAGTCATCTATACCCATTTATGTGTCAAATAGATCCCAGGGTTTCTCTGGTTACTCCTGCCTCCCCCTTTCTGGAATAGAAATCCTATGGTTATGTTCTCCCAATCCATGAAATCTGAGTAAGTTTCGTTAGATCCGTGTAGTGTATTGATTATTTGAATGGTACAAGTGATAAGTGATTAGTTGTTTCATCTGTGGAAATGATTTCTGCTAGTAATCCGACTAGGGTTAGTGTTCGTGCGAATAATTCCTAGCCAAGACTTGACAATTGATTTTGAATGACCTACATATGTTTATGCCATTATTTTCTTCAAGATTGGTCTATACACAGACGAATGTGCTTAAAAATCAAACCATAATCTCTCGATATGTATAAATAAATAGCCATAAATTCCTAATCCTACTTCACGGCATGTAATCGTTGGTTTGTTGCCAATTTTTGGCAACTGCCAAATGTTCGCTTGAGACTAGTTTGTAACCATTAATTTGACGCCACATTTTTTTTACTATTTGTACAGGTGCTGTCTGACGATGTGGAAAGCAACAATGAAGATGTCCAGAGGAGGTACAAGAGGCAAATCCTAAGGGAGCTTTATGCGGGAATGCATAACAGGAGTATTTGGACCGGGGACGGCGGCTATCGATGCCCATTTTGCAACCACAATCTTCATCATGCGTATCAAAGTGTTTTGGCTCATGCAAGAGGACGGGCCTTTGGCTCCTTCAAGCAGAAGTATGCTCGCAGGGTGGAGCACGGCGCGTATGCCGAGTACCGGGAGAAGCTTCAGGGTCGTGCCAGCTTGTGAGATGAGATATGGGATCGAACTATGTATGCTTGAGCATGCTTAATGACGGTTGAACTATGCTTGTGTACGTGTACGCTTATTATCTATGTTTGAGTATGTTTAATCTATGTTTACTTAATGTCTAACTGTGGGATATGGATGCAATCAATTTGGTTGATGGAATCTACCTCTGTCCTTGTTTATTGGTCCCCTTTCTATATTGTGTTAATGTTGACCAAAGATTTAACTGACAAAATGTTAGTGTAGGTCAGCAAAAATTATATCATTGGATGCGTATTTGAACATAGTGTTCAATGATATAATTTTTGGTGACATGCATAAACATTTTTTAGTCAAATATTTGGTCGAAATTTGGTACAAATTGTAGAGGGGACCAATAAACCAGGACGGAGGTAGTACGTCAATCACACACAGTTCCCAAAATTGGAACCGTGTGCAATGACTTTCATTTTGCCTGTTGCTTCAATGAGGTTGTACGCGGGGTGGGCCGCAGCCATAAACTGGGCCAAGGCTGGGTACCCCAGAATGGCATTGTACGGCTGGTCGATCTTGGCGATGTCGAAGTCGATGAGTTTAGTGTGGTAGTTGTCATGGGTCCCGAAGGTGACAGGGAGACGGATCTGCCCTAGGGGCCTGGTGGAGCCGTCACAGACTCCGGAGAAAGGCTTGGAGGGGTGGAGCTTGCTGGGCGGCACGTGGAGCAGGCCGAACGCCTCCGGGAAGAGCATGTTGAGGCCGGGCCCGCCATCGATGAGGGTTCTGGTGATCACCACGTGACAGATGGTGGGGGTGGGGTGATCTTCGGGGCCGAAGCTGAGGTCAGCTTGGGGCGCCGCCCAGCCCGGGGGAGCCCCCGAGCCTGCCTGAGTGTTGCCTGCCTATCGGTAGAACTGCTTGATATGGCGGTTACAGGGTGGCGCCTGTGAGCCACCCAGGAGAGCTGCAACGACCGGGGGTGCCAGCACCGTGTAGTGGGCGAGGAAGAGGTCGCGCAGCTCCTCCCATGAGGCCACAGAAGATGCTGGCAGGTTGAGCAGCCAGGCACACGGTGCGCCCATGAGGGCCATGGGGAACCAGTTGGCCTTCACCTTGCACTACAAAAAAATACACTTCCGTGATGATACGTGTTTGTCACAATAGGTCGCGTTTTTTGTCATGCATGTACATCCATGACAAATTTATGACAGAATCAAAATAGTCATACCTGTGATGTCGTAGAAGTGTTCCATGACATTACCAAAATTATCATCACGGAAGTGTCCACTTCCATGATGATAAATCGTGCGTCACAGAAGTGCTTTCGTCAAGGGTGACTGACACGTGGCATCCACCGTAATGGAATGCCGTTAAGCTATCGGGTCGGGTTTTGAATCCGATAACCCATTAACAGCCCCGACCAATGGGGATTTTCCACGTGTAAAATCATCATTGGCTGGAGGAAACACGTGTCGGCTCATCGTTGGGACACATGTCATCCACTCATTGGACGGAAGGCGCCTATGATACGTCGACACGTGGCACGGCCCAACAGAGGCCCATTCCTGTGAAAAGGCCGGCCCAGTAAAAATTAGCAGGCAAACCCATATAATGCCTACTTGTGCCAGGTCCATTTAAGCCCACGGCCCATACGAGATGTGCCAATTCGTCCTGTCAACGGCCCGTTAAATACTTGACACCATTGCAGCCCATCGTTAGTTTGAGCCCGTTAATAGCCCGCTATATATTTGGGCTCAATATCGGCCCGATGAGATTTCGGCCTGGTAACGGCCCATTTAATGGATGGGCCAATTTTCAGGATGTACATCTTTCGGCCTTTTAGCGACCCATTTAAATGTTGGGCTAATTTCCAGCCCGGTGTGTCTTTCAGCCTGTTGACGGCCCATAAATCTGATGGGCCATTTGTTGTCGGACCTGAGTTTCGACCTTTTAGCGGCCCATCTAAGTGTTGGGCCAATTTCTGGCCCGGTGTCACTTTCAGCCTGTTGACGGCCCATAAATCAGTTGGGCCATTTGTAGTCGGACCTAAGTTTTGGCCTTTTAGCGACCCATTTAAGTGTTGGGCCAATTCCCTGCCCTGTGTGCCTTTTGGCCTCTTAACGGACCATAAATGAGTTGGGCCATTTGCAGTCGGACCTTAGTTTTGGCCTTTTAATGGCCCATGCCCTTCATGGTCCAATACCAGCCCGGTTTCTCTTTTGGCCTGCTAAAGGCCCACAGCACAGTTGGGCCATTTAAAATACGACCTGACTTTCGGCCTATTAGCGGCCCATGGTCTTCATGGTCCAGTACAAGCCCGCTGTCTCTTTCGTCCTGCTAAAGGCGTACAGTATAGTTGGGCCATATGTAGCCCAAACTTAGTAACGGCCTGTTAACGGCCCGTGAAATAAATTGGGGCCACCTGTTGCCCGCTTCGATGTCGGCCTGTTAACGAACCGGGAGGTAAGAGGGCCGACCATTAACTTTCGGCCTAGTAACGACCCATTAACTTAATGGGCCCATTAAAGTTCGTACATGTCTTTAGGCCAAATTAGATACTTTGAGCCCATTACGACGAGCAATTATGCACAGGACCAAAACCGATCAAGCAAAGGTACGACATACAGGGAATAACGTTGGACATCCATCATATATTACAGGAAATTACATCCACTGGGCAATCATAGATTGATGCCAGTGCAAATAAATGAGCAGAACCTAACCATCTACAACGTCACAATCTGTAACCTCAGCATAGGTGATGCCCATAAGCATGTGGGCAAGTTCTTTCTGCTTTGCTACCCTGTCTCTGAAAACATTGATCAGTTGTTGTGTCGCACGACTCTGCACCTCTGATTCATCCACCATTTCCATCATTGCTCCGGCCATTAATTGGTTCACAAACATACATTTATTCCGTTGCATTTGAGACAGAGGATACTGAATAGATTCAGATGGCGATTTTGGCAGGCTTGTATTATTGATAGTGGAGAGTGTCTCGACCACTGCATCATAACATAAATTAGGACGGGAACCAAACAGATTAAGCATGAGTTATTGCCATATTACCTGGGCTAGATTTACTAGAAAGAAACAATGGGGTTGCCTTGCTATTTTCAGAGTTTCTCTTCTTATCTTCAGCAGCCTGCACAAAATTAACACACTAGCATTGCTATCATTGGCCAAGTCAGATAATAGGAAAGCAACATTGACACAACAAACGTTTGGGCAACTAGCCAACACCAAATTAACACAATATGGCACTGCTATCATCATCCAGGTAAGGTAGTACGAAAGCAACATTGACACAATGAATGAATGGGCAACCAAAGAAGCACTGCAATTCAGTAATGTGCATGATATGAGATAGTACATTCATGCAGCTCGGTATGCAAAACTACCAGGCAGTTTTCCTTACAAAAATCAACATTGGAGCCTTTAACATTTTGCTACAACTAATTTTAGATCAGATAAAGGTTAGATTCACGCCGATTAACAAAATACATGTTGATGTAAAAATATAGTGATATACAACAGGTACTTTGTAAGTGCATCTAGTTCCCCTTAGTGATTTTGGTGTATTGAAGACTTATAGGTTAAGGGACTAATGTGTTTATGAGTGTACACAGGTCTATAAGTCTATGAGGAGTTTGATATTTACCGAGAAAGTCGACCCCTAAAATGAATATCTTCGACTGAAGATTTTGGTATTCCTGAAGACTTTCATGAAGACTTTGAAAGTGAAGAAATTGGTGTGTCCGTGAAGACTTGATATTCATGCAAGGAATATGAAGCTTGAAGACTTTCGTTTTCATACTTCTGTTTTTCTCCTTCTTGAGTCATAGGAAACACCGTACTGTTAAAGGGGGTCGAGGAAATACTAAGGAAAAATTTCCATGTGATGATCAACTCAAAATCCTACACCTACCAATCCCTTCGAGTGAAGCCATTGGAAATCTCATACAGTTCAGCCAATTTCTTCAGTGACAGAGGACGAAGTTCTTCTGGTCGCTGAGGAATTTGTTCTGACTGAGGAGTTAGGAATTCGCCAGTGCGGATTGCCTACACAGTAAGGAACATGATAGCCCTAAGGAATTTGAGAGTCAAAATTCCGACCGTTGTTGTGCTGCGTGCCAGCTGTCCCAAAATATCTTATCCACCTAACGGTCATATCATCGAAGGGCATTTATGTCTTATCATGTCGGGCTGCTCCCTAGGCTATAAATAGCTGCCCCCTACAACCACTAGCTGGTTGGCTACTCCGAGAGAAACTGACACTTGTCATTTGAGAGCAACCCATCCTCCGAGGACTTTGAGCTAAAATCATCGAGTGAGGAAAACCCAAACCCAAACACCTACAAACTCAAAGTGATTGAGCATCACTTAAGAGATTGATCCTGCGTGGATCCGACGCTTGTTACCTTTGAAGAATGTGCTTCTTCCAGACAGTTAGGCGTCATGGTCTAGAGCATCCAAGAGGAATTGTGGATCGCCGAGTGACCGAAGTCTGTGAAGGTTTGGAAGTCGCCTGAAGACTTACCATGAGTGATTGGACGAGGTCTGTGTGACCTTAGTTCAAGGAGAATACAGTGAGGACATGGTGTCCTGAGTTGCGTGCTCAGCGACTGGGTGTCCGGGACTGTGTGTCCTCGAGCTTAAATACTCAGCCGCTCCAACCAGACGTACAACTGAGACAGCAGTTGGAACTGGTCTACCAAATCATTGTCTTCACCAACCTTACTGGTTCTATTTCCTCAACTCTTTCATTTCTTCATTACTGTGTTGAGTGATTGTTCATATCTGTGTTTGAAGACTTTGACTGAAGACTTTCTCAATTTCCTCAGTCCAATTTCTTCAGTCTGTTTGTCTTCATCTTGTGTTATCTTGTGTTTACGCTTTCTGTACTCTGTGTTTGTCTTCATTTCATCATGAGTACCATGTGTGCATTCTGTCATGCTTACTTCTGAGTACTTATTCCACTGCAAGTAGTTCTTCGCTAAGGAATTTCCTCACCGGCAAATTCCTCAGTGAAGAATTCATAAAAATCGCCTATTCACCCCCCCTCTAGTCGATATAACGCACTTTCAATTGGTATCAGAGCAAGGTACTCCCTTGTTCTGTGTGATTTTGGTTTAACCACCTGGAGTTCTAGTTATATCGACCGCAAGTATGATCAAGGTCTCTGCTGGGTGTCCTACCTTCAATGGCATGGACTACCCCTACTGGAAGAATAAGATGCGAATGCATCTTGAAGCAATTGACAACGATCTCTGGTACATTGTGGAAAATGGTGTTCCCTCAGTCACACCTTCCCTGAATGCTGCTGATGTGAAGAGATTCAAGCAACTCGATTCTCAAGCGAAGAATATCATATGTGGTCATCTGAGTAAAGGGCGGTATGGTAGAGTGAGTGCTTTGGAAACTGCTAAGCTTATCTGGGATAGGCTCTCCAAAGTAAACGAAGGAGTCTCAACTCAATGTGACTCTCGTGTTGACGTTCTTTGCACTCTCTTCAACCGCTTCAAAAGACTTGACAATGAAAATGTTCAGCAAACCTTCGATCGCCTCACTAATATCTCAAATGAGCTTCAAGCGCTCGGTGCCACTGACATCACCGACCATGAGGTGGTGAAGAAATTGCTGAGATCACTCGATTCTTCATTTGACACTCTGGCACTGATGATTCAAGAGCGTGTTGATTACAAGTCACTAGATCCCGCTGATTTCCTCGAGAGGCTAAATACTCATGAGTTCCAGCTTGCTAAAAAGAGAGATCTCTATGGCTCAAGCTATGGAAAAACACGTGCCCTGAAGGCCAAGGCAGTGTCTGAATCTGAATGTGAAGATTCGGGTAGTAGCCTTGGTGATCCTGAAGAATTGAGCCAGGAGCTAGCATTGCTCGTGAAGAAGTTCCAGAAATTCTCAAGACGTGGTCGCTTTGGAAAATCTTCAAGGAGCAGTGATTCCTCATCAAGTGACTATAAGAGAAGGCTATGCCACAAATGCAAGAAGCCTGGTCACTACATTCAAGATTGTCCTCAGTGGGACAAGGAATTAAAGAAGAAGAAATACAAGGATTATAGTTCTGAGGATGCTAAGAAGAAGAAGAAATCTTCAAAGTCTTCATCATCAAAATCCTCAAAGTCTTCATCCCACAAGAAGAGCAGCTCCAAGAAGGCTCAGACATTCATTGGCAAGGAAATGGATTCTGAGGCTGAATCTGAGGATCATGAGGAAGAGGAGGCATCCGAGGAGTCTGAGTCAGGTGTGGCAAGTCTAGCTCTTGCTACCGCATTTGTCAGCAAGTCTATCTTCAACTCTGAAGAAAATGGCAACACCAACAACGCTTATGAAGGCAATGATGACTATGCTCCCACCTATTGCTTCATGGCAAAGGCTGCTAAGGTAACTAAATACCCCTCCTCTAAATCAAGTGAGGATGAATCTGATGAAAATCTTAAGCCTAGCTACTCTAAACTTGCCAAGATTGCTGTGAAACAACAAAAGGCTATTGAAAAACTTCAAAACATGCTAGACAAAAAGTGATGATATGTTGGGTGATGAAATGGACCGCACTAAAGACTTAACTGAAAATCTTCAAAGACTTCAGTCTAAGTTTGACAACCTTCAAAGTCATCATAAAACTCTCTTATCTGATCATGAGAAGCTTTCTTATGAATTTCTTCAAAGAAAGCAAGATCTTGAGAAGCTAAGAGTGAGTTATGAAGATCTTCAGAAGGAGTGCGATTCATTACTTGCTCAACAAATCAGCACTACTCAGGAAGAATTTGATCCTCCATGCTTAAAGTGCATTGAACGTGAATCTGCTACTTCTTCACCTGAATGTTCAAATGCTTCAAATGTTACAAATTCTTCACCTGCCTCTGCTATCACTAATTCCTCATCTAAGGACATTGCTAGAATCACCGACAATGCAGGGATGAAGGAATTATATATGACAGACATGTACAAAAGCCTCAAAGGGCATCAGACTCTTTGTGATGTGCTTAAAAAGCAGATCCTCAACAGAAACCCTAGGAAAGAGGGTATTGCTTTTGAGAGGAAACTCAATGCTGATGGAACATATTGGAAGCCTGAGCAGTACCCCAAAACCTCATGGGTTGCTGCAAAGGGACCTCCAGTTGATCCATCTAACTTATCTGGCTTTACATGTGAATCTCCTCATTCTTCTGATGAGCCATTTGACTCCAACTATAAACTGTTCAAAAATCAGAATGGTGAAGTATTTGCTAGATATGTTGGCACTAACTGCAGGAACGGTTCCCCTATGAAGAAAATCTGGGTTCCCAAAAGTTATGTTGAAAGTCTTCAGGTGAATGTCCTCATGACACCACCAGTGAAGAATAGGAACCCCAGATCAAACTCTTCATATGGACCAAATTCTTCATATGGATCCAAGTCCTCATACGGACAAAATTCCTCACGTGGATCAAATTCCTCAAAAGGATCAAAGTCCTCATATGATCATCATCGTGCTAACCCTTCTATTTCGTAGGGTAGAGCTAAGGGCTATGAATATGTGCATTATTCTTCAAATCATTATGTTCATAAGTCCTCAAAGAATTTCTCTGCTTATTCATATGCTTACCCTAACCCCTCTTATGTGAAACGAAGTGGACTGGCGTCCATGCCACCTTTCTCATATGGTGCTCGCAGAGTGATGAATTCTTTGCCACCCCTCCAGATGTGGGTGGTGAAGAAAAAGAACTAATCTCTTATGCAGGGTCAGGTCTCCAGTCGTGCTCAAAACGACTGAAGAATTTGCTGGAGACCTGAACAGTGCCTGATAGGACGCAGGCTAATCATGATGAAATGAACATTCATTTCACAAGTCCTCATACTGATTATCTGATCAATTTACTTGATGAAATTGACCTGATGATACTGATTTCACTGATGAAGTATATGAGTTTGTAAGCTGCACTAATTCAACTGCAGGATGATCAACCGAAGGCAAATGAGTGGGTCCTCGATAGTGGATGTACAAATCACATGACTGGTGACAAGAATCTCTTGATGGATGCTCCCTTATCACCGTCACATCTAAAGCATATCATCTTCGCTGATAAAGGCAAAAGTCAGGTATTGGGTCTAGGTAAGGTTGCGATCTCTAAGGACATACACATGGACAAACTCATGCTTGTCGAGTCCTTAGGATACAACCTCATGTGTGTCTCAATGCTTTGTGATCTTGATATGGTTGTTGTCTTTGGCAAGTATCGTTGTGTTGTGATCATGGAAGCTGACAATTCCAAAGTCTTCGAAGGCTTTAGGAGAGGAGACTTGTACATTGTTGATTTCTCTACAGGACCACAACCTGCCATGTGCTTACTTGCAAAAGCTTCAGAAGGCTGGCTATGGCATCGACGACTTGGTCTTGCTGGCATGAGGAATCTGCACACGCTCGCGAAGAAGAAGCATGTCATTGGCATTGAGAATGTCAAATTCCTCAAGGATCACTTATGCGGAGCCTGTGAAGCTGGGAAGATGACTAAGGCCAAGCATCCAGCGAAGACTATCATGACTACCACTCGACCATTTGAATTGCTTCACATGGATCTCTTCGGTCCTAATCATTATTCTGCAGTGACAAATGATGCATCCCTATATGGCTTTGTTATTGTTGATGATTATTCTCGTTACACATGGGTACACACTGTTACTTACAAACATGAAGTGCAGGAAGTCTTCAAACGATTTTCCTCGAGGGCTTCAACCAACTTTGGTGTGAAGATCAAGCACATCAGGAGTGACAATGGAACTGAGTTCAAGAATTCCGGTCTTAATGACTATCTTGATGAACTTGGTATTACTCATGAGTTATCTGCTCCTTATACTCCTCAGCAAAATGGCGTCGTGTAGCGCAAGAACAGAACTCTTGTTGAGATGGCTCGCACTATGCTTGATGAATACAAAACGCCTCATCGTTTTTGGATTGATGCAATTGATACCGCGTGCCACATCATCAACAGAGTATATCTTCACAAATTCTTCAAGAAGACTTCCTATGAACTCCTCACTGACAAGAAACCCAATGTGAGTTATTTCAAAGTCTTCGGTGCTAAATGTTGGATTAGGGATCCTCATCACAATGCTAAATTCGCACCAAAAGCACATGAAGGTTTTATGCTTGGTTACAGAAAGGACTCACACACCTACAGAGTCTTCAACAACGCTCTTCACAAGGTTGTTGAAACTGTAGATGTGCGGTTCGATGAAACTAATGGCTCGCAAAGAGAGCACCTACCTTCTGTGATAGATGAACCAGCACCTGAGGATTCTATCAAGTTCAAGACTACTGAGGATGTCATTCCTACCGAAGAATCTACTGAAGAATTCATTCCAGAACGCGAAGATCGTCGTGCTAATGCACCTGAGGAAAATGCTGAAGAAAATGCTAATCAAGTTCCTTGACGACAACCAGCTCATCCTCGCGTTGCAAAAGAAGTGCAAGTTGAAAAGATCATCGATGACATTGAAGCACCAGGTCCTCTCACCCTCTCAAAAGCTTCACATTTATCTAACTTTTGTGGGCACTATGCTTTTGTTTCTATCACAGAGCCCACTAAGGTAGATGAAGCATTTCTGGAGCCTGAGTGGATTCAGGCCATGCAAGAAGAATTACATCAGTTAGAGCTCAACAATGTCTGGGAACTGGTCAAACGTCCAGATCCTTGCAAGCATAATATCATTGGCACAAAGTGGATCTACCGCAACAAGCAAGATGAAAATGGCCTTGTGGTGAGGAATAAGGCATGACTTGTAGCTCAAGGCTACACACAGGTTGAAGGAATTGATTTCGATGAAACTTTTGCACCTGTTGCTACACTTGAGGCTATTCACATATTACTTGCTTATGCTAACCATCATGTTATCACTTTATATCAAATGGATGTGAAAAGTGCATTCCTCAATGGTAAGCTTGAGGAAGAATTATATGTTGCTCAACCCCCAGGTTTTGAAGATCAAAAGAATCCTGACAAAGTCTTCAGACTCAACAAGGCCCTCTATGGCCTCAAGCAAGCCCCTCGGGCGTGGTATGATACTTTGAAGGAATTCTTCGTGAAGAATGGCTTCACACCCGGTTCACTCGACCCTACTCTCTTTACTAAATCTTATGATGGTGAACTATTTGTATGCCAAATATACGTTGATGATATTATCTTTGGCTGTACTGACTAACGTTATAGTGATGAATTTGCCTATATGATGAGTGAAGAATATCAAATGTCTATGATGGGAGAGTTTAAATTCTTCTTAGGTCTTCAGATTCGTCAACAGCACAATGGCATATTCATATCTCAGGAGAAATACCTCAAGGATGTTCCGAGGAAATTCGGCATGCAAGATTGCAAAGGAGTCAAAATTCCTATGCCCACAAATGGCCATCTATGCACTGATGAAAATGGTATTGACTTCGATCACAAGGTATACCGCTCCATGATTGGTTCTTTATTGTACTTATGTGCATCTAGGCCAGATATAATGCTTAGTGTTTGCATGTGTGCCCGATTTCAAGCTACACCGAAGGAATCACACCATAAGGCTGTGAAGCATATTCTTCGATATCTAGCTCACACACCAACACTAGGACTATGGTACCCCAAGGGCTCTACTTTTGATCTCATTGGATATTCTGACTCTGACTATGCTGGTGATCATGTGGACCGCAAGTCAACATCTGGTACTTGTCATTTTCTCGGACGATCTTTGGTGTGTTGGTCCTTGAAGAAACAGAACTGCGTATCACTGTCTACTGCGGAAGCTGAATACATTGCTGTTGGTTCTTGTTGTGCTCAATTGCTGTGGATGAAGCAAACTCTCAAGGACTACGGCATCAACATGAAGAATGTGCATCTCTACTGTGACAATGAGAGTGCCATCAAGATTGCTCACAACCCAGTTCAGCACTCGAAGACAAAGCACATTCAGATTCGTCATCATTTTCTTCGCGATCATGTGTTGAAGGGTGACATCTTTATTGATCATGTGAAGACTGAAGATCAGCTAGCCGATATCTTCACAAAGCCCTTGGATGAGAAGAGATTTAGCAAGTTGCGGTGTAAGCTAAATATCTTAGAGTCTTCGAATGTTCTTTGAAAAAGGACACTCATCCTAACACTTATGCAAAATTGATGACTTAGATGTGCAACACATGAAGAAACGTTTTTCTTCAATCAATGAAGAATAACACTCTAAGTGTGAAGAAATTAATGAAGAATTTGATTCTCAGAACCCTATGACAATTGTATGCGGTGTCTGAAATCATCATTCTTATACGGTGGGTCACGCCACCACCAAAGTTGAAAATCTTCATTTTTGAAATTCCTCAGTTTTTAAAACTCTTCAACTTTGCAAAATCTTCACTGTTTCCGTTGTTTTTCTTCATTGGCTATATATATACGAGTTTATGCCCTATACAGCATTCACTTATGGCTATTTCTTCAAGTTGCTTTTTCTGCTAAGTGAATGTGATCGTACCCTTTCCCCTCTATGCTATACTCAACCCAATCTATTCACAAGTTCTTCATGTGCGTTCTATTTGAAACTCATTCAAAATCTTCACTATGTCCTTGTCAGCTGAAGAAATTGCGAACGAAACTTAAAATCTTATCTTATCCAAATTTTCGGTTTTGCCGCTCAAACCGTCCTGTATCCCACGATAGAATTATCTATTCACCCACGATCTCCACTTTTCTATTCATGGGTGACACATGTCAAGCGAATGAGAAGGGTCAGGGGCATGTTCGTCCTAAATCTTCGGGCAAACAGTTTTTCACTGCGACTATAAATACCCCCTCACCCCTTCCTCACTTCCTTTACTCTGCTCGACCGCTCTCTCTCTCTCTCTCGCTCGAGCTTCTCAAACCCTAGCGCCGCTGCTACTCCATCATCGCTGGTGAGGAAGAGCTTCACTGCCTCGACCTCGTCGCCGTCGTACTCGCCCCGGCCGTGGAAATCTTCACTCCGCCGCCGCCGTAGCTGTCTTCCTCCACCAAGTTAGGGCGTGGAAGATCTGAACTGACGAGCTTCAAATCTACACTTCTCAGTTCGTCATGTTCTTCATCAGGGTAATTAAAAGTTACTTTTACTGCCCTCTTTGATTCAAATTTTCTCATCAATATCTTCAAAGGTGTTTTTATTCTTCAAATCCTCACACACAAAACACCTCACTAGTCATCTGCTCTTGATTCGTTTCTCTAAGCATCATTCTTCAAGATTCCTCAATTGTGTGGATCCTCAATCTATACAACTCTGGAACCTAAGAGAAAGAATGCTTAGTGAAATTCTTCAAGACTCATCTGGTCAAATTCCTCAAAGTTGTTCGTTTTGAAAACCTTCTGAGAACGCATATGACCTCTTCAAATTCCTCGCAACTATACTCTGTTCACAGGTACTCATGTCCACTGCTAAATCACTAGTTTCTCATCAACTTAACTCATTTGCAGCGTTCCTCGAAGAAAAGTTGCATACTTCTTCAGAGAATTCGATCGTTCAAATTCCTCAATTGAAGAATATGGCAGACGGTAAGAAGCCACAAAAAGGAGGAAAGAGGCCTGAGGTCATGACTGCATTTGAAATACCTGAGGACATCTATGCTGACTATTGCACACCTGATGAGGCTAAGTTTGGAAAGGAGAACAAAAATCAGTGCAAGGTGCGCATACAGAGGATTGAAAGGAGATGGGCAAGAGAATGGAGGGAGTACAGATATGTAACTCCAAAGTATATGAAGAAATTCGCTCTAAATACTCCATGCCCAAGAGCTCCATTGGCACCTGGCCAAGAAGCTGACCCCACCAGCATCAAGCGTGGTGAGGATTTCCCTAAAGAATGGGCCAAACGCCAAGCCAAGTTAGCAAGACAAGCCAAAGAAGCAGTGAGGAAATTCAATGAAGACTCTGCTACTGCTGCTGCCACCAAGGCCTTTGTCAGGCCTAGAAAATCAATGGCAAAGAAGCCCGCTCACAAGCCAAGTGCTTCACCAACTGTGCAATCACGGCCAAGTTCCTCTGCAATGCCCTCACGGCCAGAATCTTCAAAGCCCTCACGGCCAGTTCCTCATGCTGCTCCTACTCTCCCAAAGTCCTCAGTTGCTCTAGCAAAGTCCTCAACACCTGTACATCTCGCCACGTGCCAAAGGACTGCAGGCATCTCTATTGCCTCTGGTGTCTCAGCGAGTTCCTCGGCTGCACCAAACTCTTCATCAGGCCCCACTCTGCTGAAGACAAAGGCAACAGCTGGTCGAGGACCTCGGCCAAATCTGAAGAAGAAACAGGTTGCCTTCCAAGTGCCATCTGACGATGAAGCTGATGATGATGAACTTGCAAAAATCATCAGAGACAGGCAAGAAAGGGCCGCTAGAGCCAAAGGCACAAATGTGCCACTGCTTTTGGATCCAAAGGCGATCCTCGACTACATTGATCTCTGGCACAAGGACCCAAAAACTCCTATGCCTGATTTTCATTTGACTCCTGGCCAAAGTCACATGTTGACCCATTTCATCACTGAAGGGAAATGGAAATTTGAGAAGGCTAGACAAATCAAGAAGGCTCAGTTCAGGAAAGAGAAGTTCCTGAGGAAAAACGTTGTCAAAATGACAATTGATGAACTCCTCAAGATCTAGTCTGAAATCAAAGCCCTCGGCGATGATTTCAATGCTTATTATGCTGATTGGCAAGGAGCCAAAGTCAGGTTCGTTAAACTGACTGAGAAGTTCACCAATGTTGCAGCCCCATCGCAACAAGAAATTCCTCAAGCTGAAGCCTCTACTCAGCAAACTGAAGAACATGCCAGCACCGCTGATGACTTTCAGGCTGCTGATGAAAATGCTAGTTCTAGGGCTGATGACTCCATTCTAGCCATTGAAGACATTGCCAGGGCATCCACTAGTGGTGCGCCTGAAGAAAATGAAGAAGTCAGGGCAACTGCATCAGTTGCGCCTCGGGAAATTCAAACAGATTCCTCAGCTCCTTCTGCGCCTACACCAACTCCGACCCTTCCATCGGCATCAGATGTGAGGAAGACCAAGGCTGCAGAGAGAGCTGCAGTGAAGAAAAGTAAAGCATCATCTGCTTCAGATTCTTCAGCTCCGATGAAAATGAAGCCTATGACCAGCTCACTTGAAAATCCAATTGATGTTGTTCCGATTTCCACCATGCCATCAAAGGACCTTGTTCCTTTTGGTAAAGAATATGTGATCCCTAGCAGATCTGATGAAGAAAATCATTCAGCTGCTTCGTCAGAGCATATTGATGAAGAAATTGAAGTGGATGCGATCCCTTCAACACATGTTGCTTCCTCGCCAATGCCTCAGTTCATAGCTGAAGAGGCTGGCGTTGAAGAAATTGAAGATGAAGACGTGGATATTGGATGCACTACGCTTGTGATGAATGATGACTTTTGGGAAAGACAGCATCCCAATTCTCCACTCTTCACCCCAATACAACAAATACCTCAGTCCCCTGCACCAACCGTTCAAATGGGCTCTGAAGAAACTCATCCTACCTCGTGTGTGCATGAAGAAATTCCAGCCACTAGTGCTGAAAAACTGTTGCTGCTGATCCTTTGAACACGCAGACTGCCACTAAAGAGGAACCAGAAATTCCTCAGCCTGAAGAACCGGAGATTGCGATTCCTGAGGTTGTGATGCAACTCACTAACACTCCTCTGCCCAAGCCAAAGGACCCATTCTCAAAGAAGCAAAAGTTCAAGGCTGCAGATTTCTTCAACGAGCATGTATACTTCACTGACTACAATCCCTATGACTCTGCTTGCATAAGGAAGAGGCGTTTTTGGACTGCTAGTCAAGCCAATTTCTATTCCTCAGTGCTATTTAACAAAGACAAAGTCTTCAATCATGAACACATTCCTCACGTGGACATGGAATCTCTGCCAGGCTTCGAGCCAGTCGTCAGTGTTCTTCACGATGCTGGATTGCTGAATTTCTGCACTGACATCTGTGATTGGAATGAAGAACTCATTCTTCAATTCTATGCAACGCTGCACATCACAGGAAATTCTGAAGACGTGAACTCATGGGTGCTGGACTGGATGTCAGAAAATACTCACTACAAGGCACCAGCAACTGAATTGCTTCGTGCCCTCCCACTCAGTCCTCCCCTTGAAGGTGCTCGTTGCATCTACAACGAACCTGAGCTTACAAATAATTACATGCAAGTGCTGATGAAGCCCTTGAAGCCAGGGCAGGCCCCTCGAACCAAATTCCTCGTCAAGGAATTACTATATGTGCCACGGACTGTCTATCGCATTCTGACGAAGACATTGAGTCCTATCACAGGCCACGACTCAAATTATGAAGAAGTCATTGGCATCATGAAGAATATGCTTTTCAATATCATTCATGGCGTTCCCGTCAACTTCCATGATTTCTTCATGAGGACTCTGGCAAATATTGCTATGTCACCATTTGAGCTGAAGCCTTATGCACCATGGATTATGAGGTTCATCAGGACAAGGTCTTCACTCAATTACAAGGCTGATACTCTGAACCACGGCAGCTATCTGCCTCCAATTGAACTCCTCAAAGGACATTTTCCTCAGTTGATGACAAAGGCAAGGCAGCTACTGTGATAAATGAAGGCATTTGTCCATTGGATGTTCAATTTTGCAAAGCTGCATCCTACTCCACCTATGATGACTCTGCCACACATGACTCTGCCGCCAACACCTCTGCCAAGCAAATTCCTCAAGCCACAGCACCCAGGGTGATGACTGATCGTGAGTTACTCCTTAGTCTTCATCAGAAAGTTGATCGCAATCATAAATGGGTCAAGCGTCAGTTTGGTTCAATTCTTCACAACATGATCTCCACACACAATGCAGTGAAGAAAAACCACTACTACCTCCATGAAACCTTCAACCGTACCTGGGCTGTTCTATCTCATGTCTACAGCGCAGAAGATCTGAAGAGAATGGGTCTCAAGGAAGAATTTGACTGGTCTGCACCTCCACCAAAGAAATTCAAGAAGGTCAAGGTTCCTTCCTTGGTGGCCAGCTCCTATTCTTCATCGCGTGACACTGATGAAAATGAAGACTTGGACGACACTGTGGCAGGCCCTACTACGACAACCGACCCAAACAACGCTGACGCTCCTCCATCAACTTGATATTCTTCAGGGGCGTTAGTCCTCAGTTTCGATCCTTTTGGTCATTCGATGACAAAGGGGGAGAAATCTGAGTTAGTCTTCAAGCGGGTCTATTATATGGGCATTTTTTTGCTAAGTTACAACTCTCACTCTTCTGAAACTTTTATTGGATCGAGTTGTAATCTTAAAACCGATGGTGCTCTGATACTTTTGATGCACTGTGCTCTGATACTTTTGATGCGTTATTCTGCATGCTTGTTCCTCGTTAATATTATTGCACGCATGATGAATTTCTTCAGGCACCATATTTCATCATGCATTTCAAATTCTTCATATTATATGTCAAATGCATGTATGAATTACAAGATATAGGGGGAGATCTCCATGATTCAACTCTTCAAGTGTGCATTGCTTCAAAATCAAATTCCTCACTATGCACATCTTCAGGGGGAGTTCTTCTATATCTTGCAATCAAATTCCTCAATATCAGTACTTACACTTCATATGTTTATCCCCGTTGAAAACTTAACCTATATTGTCATCAATCACCAAAAAGGGGGAGATTGTAAGTGCATCTAGTGCCCCTTAGTGATTTTGGTGTATTGAAGACTTATAGGTTAAGGGACTAATGTGTTTATGAGTGTACACAGGTCTATAAGTCTATGAGGAGTTTGATATTTACCGAGAAAGTCGACCCGTAAAAATGAATATCTTCGACTAAAGATTTTGGTATTCCTGAAGACTTTCATGAAGACTTTGAAAGTGAAGAAATTGGTGTGTCCGTGAAGACTTGATATTCATGCAAGGAATATGAAGCTTGAAGACTTTCGTTTTCATAGTTTTGTTTTTCTCCTTCTTGAGTCATAGGAAACACCGTACTGTTAAAGGGGGTCGAGGAAATACTAAGGAAATTTTTCCATGTGATGCTCAACTCAAAATCCTACACCTACCAATCCTTTCGAGTGAAGTCATTGGAAATCTCATACAGTTCAGTCAATTTCTTTAGTGACTGATACGTCTCCAACGTATCTATAATTTTTGATTGCTCCATGCTACTTTATCTACTATTTTAGGCAATATTGGGCTTTATTATCCACTTTTATATTATTTTTGGGACTAACCTATTAACCGGAGGCCCAGCCCAGATTTGCTGTTTTATGCCTATTTCAGTGTTTCGAGGAAAAGGAATATCAGACGGAGTCAAAACGGAATGAAATCAACTGGAGAAGTTAATTTTGGAAGGAAACCAACCTGATGGGCTTGGAGTGCACGCCAGGGGAGTCCCGGGCTGCCCATGAGGGTGGAGGGCGCGCCCTCCCCCCTGGGCGCGCCCCCTACCTCGTGAGCAGCCCGGAGGTCCACCGACGTACCCCCTGCACCCATATATACCTACGTACCCTAAAACTTCCAGAACAGAAGATAGATCGGGAGTTCCGCCGCAGCAAGCCTCTGTAGCCACCAAAAACCAATCGGGACCCGTTCCGACACCCTGCCGGAGGGGGATCCCATCACCGGAGGCCATCTTCATCATCCCGGCGCTATCCATGACGAGGAGGGAGTAGTTCACCCTCGGGGCTGAGGGTATGTACCAGTAGCTATGTGTTTGATCTCTCTCTCTCTCTCGTGTTCTCTCTCGTGTTCCCTCTATGGCACGATCTTGATGTATCCCGAGCTTTGCTATTGCAGTTGGATCTTATGATGTTTCTCCCCCTCTACTCTCTTGTGATGAATTGAGTTTCCCCTTTTGAAGTTATCTTATTGGATTGAGTCTTTTATGAACACTTGATGTATGTCTTGCGTGGGATAACCGTGGTGACAATGGGTTATTCTGTTAATCCACTTGATGTATGTTTTGGTGATCAACTTGCGGGTTTCGTGACACTTGGGAACCTATGCATAGGGGTTGGCACACGTTCTTGACTCTCCGGTAGAAACTTTGGGGCACTCTTTGAAGTATTTTTATGTTGGTTGGATGAATCTGAGATTGTGTGATGCATATCGTATAATCATGCCCACGGATACTTGAGGTGACAATGGAGTATCTAGGTGACATTAGGGTTTTGGTTGATTTGTATCTTAAGGTGTTATTCTAGTACGAACTCTTTTATAGATCGATCTGAAAGAATAGCTTTGTGGTGGTTTCGTACCCGACCATAATCTCTACGTTTGTTCTCCGCTATTAGTGTCTTTGGAGTGACTCTTTGTCGCATGTTGAGGGCTTGTCATATGTTCTATCTATGTTATTATTGTTGAGAGAACTTGCACTAGTGAAAGTATGAACCCTAGGCCTTGTTTCCTATCATTGCAATACCGTTTACGCTCACTTTTACCGCTCGTTACCTTGCTGTTTTTATTATTTCAGATTACAAAAACCTATATCTACCATCCATATTGCACTTGTATCACCATCTCTTCGCCGAACTAGTGCACCTATACAATTTACCATTGTATTGGGTGTGTTGGGGACACAAGAGACTCTTTGTTATTTGGTTGCAGGGTTGCTTGAGAGAGACCATCTTCATCCTACGCCTCCTACGGATTGATAAACCTTAGGTCATCCACTTGAGGGAAATTTGCTACTGTCCTACAAACCTGTGCACTTGCAGGCCCAACAACGTCTACAAGAAGAAGGTTGTGTAGTAGACATCAAGCTCTTTTTTGGCGCCGTTGCCGGGGAGGCTAGGTAAGTGAAGGTATATCTTTAGATCTTCCAATTGAATCTTTTTGTTTCTTGTTTTAGCACTAGTCTAGTTTATAAAAGAAAACTACAAAAAAATGGAGTTGAGTTTGTCTCATATGCTTCACCTTTTAAATATCTTTCGTGAGTATGATGGAAAGGATAATTGTTGAAGAAGAAATCTATAGAATGTTTGATACTAAATTTTTGAATGATGAGCATGATTGCAATGTTGTTAGTATGAATTCCTTGAATATCCATGATGCTAATGATATGCAAAGCCACAAGCTTGGGGAAGCTATGTTTGATGGAGATGATATTTTTTGTCCCCCAAGCTTTGATGAGCAAATTTACTATGATGAAAGCATGCCTCCTATTTATGATGATTATTGTGATGATACGTATGCTATAAAGAAGAAGTTTGCTTATGTGGAGAGTAGAAAATTTTCTATGCTTGTAGATCATGAAAATAATGCTTTAGGTGCTGGTTATATTGTTGAATTCATTCATGATGCTACTGAAAATTATTATGAGGGAGGAACATATGCTTGTAGGAATTGCAATAATGTCAAGTTTCCTCTCTATGTGCTTAAATTCTTGAAGTTATGCTTGTTGTACCATCCTATGCTAGTTGATTATTGTTCCCATAAGTTGTTTGCTCACAAAATCCCTATGCATAGGAAGTGGTTTAGACTTAAATGTGCTAGTTATGTGCTTCATGATGCTCCCGTTATGTTTCAATTCTTATCTTTTATGTGAGCATCATTGCCATCATCATGCCTAGCTAAAAGGCATTAAGGAAAAGCGTTTGTTGGGAGACAACCCAATATTTATCCTTACTGTTTTTGTGTGTCCACATGATTATGCTACTGTAGTAATCATGTTTTATAGCTTTTGTTTCAATAAAGTGCCAAGTAGAACCTTTGGGAAGACTTGGGTGAAGTTTATGTGATCTTGCTGTGAAAAACAGAAACTTTAGCGCTCACGAGAATAGCTGGCATTTTTACTGGACAGTGCTTTTAGGTTGATTCTTTTTGCAGATGATTAATAGACAAATTTATCAGGTCCAGCAATTTATTTCATAATTTTTGGGGTTCCAGAAGTATACGTTTTATACAGATTACTACAGACTGTTCTGTTTTTGACAGATTCTGTTTTCTATGTGTTGTTTGCTTATTTCGATGAATCTATGAGTAGTATCGGAGGGTATGAACCATAGATAAGTTGGAGTACAGTAGATATTACACCAATATGAATTTAGAATGAGTTCATTACAGTACCTAAGTGGTGGTTTTATTTTCTTATACTAACGGAGCTTACGAGTTTTGTTTTGAGTTTTGTGTGGTTGAAGTTTTTCAAGTTTTGGGTAAAGATTCGATGGACTATGGAATAAGGAGTGGCAAGAGCCTAATCTTGGGGATGCCCAAGGCACCCCAAGGTAATATTCAAGGACAACCAAGAGCCTAAGCTTGGGGATGCCCCGGAAGGCATCCCCTCTTTCGTCTTCGTTCATCGGTAACTTTACTTGGAGCTATATTTTTATTCACCACATGATATGTGTTTTGCTTGGAGCGTCATTTTATTTTGTTAGTTTTTGCTTTCTGTTAGTTAGAATAATGTTTTTCATCTTTAGTTCCAATAAAAAAGTCATGTATAGCCTTTGCCATGCTTATTTTGCTAGTATGCATATTGCTGTTTGAAAACAGAAAGTTTACCGCTGTTGCAGAAATTCCTTAGAAAAGTCAGAGAGCGGTATAATGTTGAATCTTTTTGCATATTGAGCTCTGATAAATTTATTACAGTGTGAATTTTAGTTCATAATTTTTGGAGTTAGGGAAGTATGATGACTCTTGCATTCTTTACAGACTGTACTGTTTTGGCAGATTGCTGTTATGTTTGCATTGTTTGCATATGTTTGCTTGCTTAATGATTCTGTTTGAGGATAGGAGGATTAAACATGCAGAGGCATTTAGTATGCAATGTTGAATAATAATTTTAGTGATTTTCTACAGTATAATATGATAAGGTTTTGCATTGGTTTATACTAACCTATCTCACGAGTTCTTGTTGAGTCTGTTGTGAATGAAGCTTTTGATAAAAAGAGAAACCATGATATGAGAGGAATTAAGGAGACACAAAAGCTCAAGCTTGGGGATGTCCAAGGCACCCCGAGATAATATTTCAAGAAGTCTCAAGCATCTAAGCTTGGGGATGCCCCGGTAGGCATCCCACCTTTCTTCTTCAACAACTATCGGTTAGTATCGGTTGAGCCTAAGTTTTTGCTTCTTCACATGAGTTGTGCTATCCTTGCAATGTAGTTTTCTTTAGCTTTGCTTGCTGTTTGAATAAGTATCAATATCTGAAATTCTTTAATGAGAGCGAGCCTTACACAAATTGGAATTTGCTAGAATACTCTATGTGCTTCACTTATATCTTTTGAGCTTGATAGTTTTTGCTCATAGTACTTCACTTATATCTTTTAGAGCACGGTGGCGGATTTGTTTTAAAGAAACTATTGATCTCTCATGCTTCACTTAGATTATTTTGAGAGTCGTTAATAGAATGGTAATTTGCTTAATGTTAATATACTTGGTATTCAAGATATGTGAAACTTTCTTTTGAGTGTGTTGAATACTAAGAAAAGTTTGATGCTTGATAATTGTTTTGAGATATGGAGGTGATAATATCAAAGTCGTGCTAGTTGGGTGATTATGAATTTGAGGAATACTTGTGTTGAAGTTTGCAAATCCCATAGCATGCACGTATGGTTAAAGTTGTGTAACAAATTTGAAACATGAAGTGTACCTGGCTTGTGCATCCTTATGAGTGGCGGTCGGGGACGAGCAATGGTCTTTTCCTACCAATCTATCCCCCTAGGAGAATGCGCGTAGTACTCGATTTTTGATGGCTTCTAAATTTTTGCAATAAGTATATGAGTTCTTTTGACTAATGTTGAGTCCATGGATTATACGCACTCTCACCTTTCCGCCTTTGCTAGACTCTTCAGTACCGTGCATTGCCCTTTCTCACCTTGAGAGTTGGTGCAAACTTCGCCGGTGCATCCAAACCCCGTGATACGATACGCTCTATCACCCATAAACCTCCTTATATCTTCCTCAAAACAGCCACCATACCTACCTATCATGGCATTTCCATAGCCATTCCGAGATATATTGCCATGCAACATCCATCATCATATTCATGACATACATTACTTTTGTCATATTGCCATTGCATGATCATGTAGTTGACATCGTATTTGTGGCAAAGCCACCATGCATTATTTTTCATACATGTCACTCTTGATTCATTGCACCATCCCGGTACACCGCCGGAGGCATTCATATAGAGTCATATCTTGTTCTAAGTTTCGAGTTGTAATCCTTATGTTGTAATCAATAGAAGTGTGATGATCATCATTATTAGAGCATTGCCCCAAAAAAAGAAGAAAGGCCAAAAAAAGGCCCAAAAAAAAGAGAAAGGCCAAAAAATAAGAAAGGCCCAAAAAAATAAAAAAAATAAAAATAAAGGGCAATGCTACTATCTCTTTTTCCACAATTGTGCTTCAAAGTAGAACCTTGTTCTTCATGTAGTGAGTCTCATATATTGTGCTTCAAAGTAGCACCTTGTTCTTCATGTAGTGAGTCTCATAAGTTGTCTTTTTATACTAGTGGGAATTTTTCATTATAGAACTTGGCTTGAATATTCCTACGATGGGCTTCCTCAAATGCCCTAGCTCTTCATGAGCAAGCAAGTTGGATGCACACCCACTAGTTTTCTTTTGTTGAGCATTCATAGCTCTAGTGCATCCGTTGCATGGCAATCCCTACTTCTCATGTTGACATAAATTGATGGGCATATCCATAGCCTGTTGATTATCCTCGTCAATGTGAGACTTTCTCCTTTTTTGTCTTCTCCACACAATCCCCATCATCATATTCTATTCCACCCATAGTGCTATATCCATGGCTCGCGCTCATGTATTGCGTGAAGGTTGAAAAAGTTTGAGATTATTTAAGTATGAAACAATTGCTTGGCTTGTCATCAGGGGTATAGAAAGTTGGGAACATCTTTGTGTGACGAAAATGGAGCATAGCCTAACTATATGATTTTGTAGGGATGAACTTTCTTTTGCCATGTTATTTTGAGAAGACATGATTGCTTTGATTAGTATGCTTGAAGTATTATTATTTTTGTGTCAATATGAACTTTTGTCTTGAATCTTTCGGATCTGAATATTCATATCACAATTAAGAAGATTTACATTGAAATTATGCCAAAGTATCACTCCGCATCAAAAATTCTTTTTTATCATTTACCTACTCGAGGACGAGCAGGAATTAAGCTTGGGGATGCTTGATACGTCTCCAACGTATCTATAATTTTGATTGCTCCATGCTACTTTATCTACTGTTTTAGGCAATACTGGGCTTTATTATCCACTTTTATATTATTTTTGGGATTAACCGGAGGCCCAGCCCAGATTTGCTGTTTTATGCCTATTTCAGTGTTCCGAGGAAAAGGAATATCAGACGGAGTCAAAACGGAACGAAATCAACTGGAGAAGTTAATATTGGAAGGAAACCAACCTGATGGGCTTGGAGTGCACGCCAGGGGAGTCTCGGGCTGCCCACGAGGGTGGAGGGCGCGCCCTCCCCCCTGGGCGCGCCCCCCTACCTCGTGAGCAGCCCGGAGGTCCACCGACGTACCCCCTGCACCCATATATACCTACGTACCCTAAAACTTCCAGAGCAGAAGATAGATCGGGAGTTCCGCTGCCGCAAGCCTCTGTAGCCACCAAAAACCAATCGGGACCCCGTTCCGGCACCCTGCCGGAGGGGGATCCCATCACCGGAGGCCATCTTCATCATCCCGGCGCTATCCATGACGAGGAGGGAGTAGTTCACCCTCGGGGCTGAGGGTATGTACCAGTAGCTATGTGTTTGATCTCTCTCTCTCGTGTTCTCTCTCGTGTTCCCTCTATGGCACGATCTTGATGTATCCCGAGCTTTGCTATTGTAGTTGGATCTTATGATGTTTCTCCCCCTCTACTCTCTTGTGATGAATTGAGTTTCCCCTTTTGAAGTTATCTTATTGGATTGAGTCTTTTATGAACACTTGATGTATGTCTTGCGTGGGATAACCGTGGTGACAATGGGTTATTCTATTGATCCACTTGATGTATGTTTTGGTGATCAACTTGCGGGTTTCGTGACACTTGGGAACCTATGCATAGGGGTTGGCACACGTTCTTGACTCTCCGGTAGAAACTTTGGGGCACTCTTTGAAGTATTTTTATGTTGGTTGGATGAATCTGAGATTGTGTGATGCGTATCGTATAATCATGCCCACGGATACTTGAGGTGACAATGGAGTATCTAGGTGACATTAGGGTTTTGGTTGATTTGTATCTTAAGGTGTTATTCTAGTACGAACTCTTTTATAGATTGATCCGAAAGAATAGCTTTGTGGTGGTTTCGTACCTGACCATAATCTCTACGTTTGTTCTCCGCTATTAGTGTCTTTGGAGTGACTCTTTGTCGCATGTTGAGGGCTTGTCATATGTTCTATCTATGTTATTATTGTTGAGAGAACTTGCACTAGTGAAAGTATGAACCCTAGGCCTTGTTTCCTATCATTGCAATACCGTTTGCGCTCACTTTTACCGCTCGTCACCTTGCTTTTTTTATTATTTCAGATTACAAAAACCTATACCTACCATCCATATTGCACTTGTATCACCATCTCTTCGCCGAACTAGTGCACCGATACAATTTACCATTGTATTGGGTGTGTTGGGGACACAAGAGACTCTTTGTTATGTGGCTGCAGGGTTGCTTGAGAGAGACCATCTTCATCCTACGCCTCCTATGGATTGATAAACCTTAGGTCATCCACTTGAGGGAAATTTGCTACTGTTCTACAAACCTGTGCACTTGCAGGCCCAACAATGTCTACAAGAAGAAGGTTGTGTAGTAGAAATTAGTGACAGAGACGAAGTTCTTCTGGTCGCTGAGGAATTTGTTCTGACTGAGGAGTTATGAATTCTCCAGTGCGGATTGCCTACACAGTGAGGAACATGATAGCCCTGAGGAATTTGAGAGTCAAAATTCCGACCGTTGCTGTGCTGCGCGCCAGCTGTCCCAAAATATCTTCTCCACCTAATGGTCATATCATCGAAGGGCATTTATGTCTTATCATGTCGGGCTGCTCCCTATTCTATAAATAGCCGCCCCCAACAACCACTAGCTGATTGGCTGCTCCGAGAGAAACTAACACTTGTCATTTGAGAGCAACCCATCCTCCGAGGACTTTGAGCGAAAATCATCGAGTGAGGAAAACCCACACCCAAACACCTACAAACTCAAAGTGATTGAGCATCACTGAAGAGATTGATCCTGCGTGGATCCAACGCTTGTTACCTTTGAAGACTGTGCTTCTTCCAGACGGTTAGGCGTCATGGTCTAGAGCATCCAAGAGGAATTGTGGATCGCCGAGTGACCGAAGTCTGTGAAGGTTTGGAAGTCGCCTAAAGACTTACCACGAGTGATTGGATGAGGTCTGTGTGACCTTAGTTCAAGGAGAATATGGTGAGGACTTGGTGTCCTGAGCTGCGTGCTCAGTGACTGGGTGTCCGAGACTGTGTGTCCTCGAGTTTAAATACTCAGCCGCTCCAACCAGACGTACAACTGAGACAGCAGTTGGAACTGGTCTACCAAATCATTGTCTTCACCAACCTTACTGGTTCTATTTCCTCAACTCTTTCATTTCTTCATTACTGTGTTGAGTGATTGTTCATATCCGTGTTTCAAGACTTTGACTGAAGACTTTCTCAATTTCCTCAGTTCAATTTCTTCAGTCTGTTTGTCTTCATCTTGTGTTATCCTGTGTTTACGCTTTCTATACTCTGTGTTTGTCTTCATTTCATCATGATGACCATGTGTGCATTCTGTCATGCTTACTTCTGAGTACTTATTCCGCTGCAAGTAGTTCTTTGCTAAGGAATTTCCTCACCGGCAAATTCCTTAGTGAAGAATTCGTAAAAATCGCCTATTCACCCCCCTTTAGTTGATATAACGCACTTTCAATTGGTATCAGAGCAAGGTACTCCCTTGTTCTGTGTGATTTTGGTTTAACTACCTGGAGTTCTAGTTATGTCGACCGCAGGTATGATCAAGGTCTCTGTTGGGTGTCCTACCTTCGATGGCACGGACTACCCCTACTGGAAGAATAAGATGCGAATGCATCTTGAAGCAATTGACAATGATCTCTGGTACGTTGTGGAAAATGGTGTTCCCTCAGTCACACCTTCCTTGAATGCTGCTGATGTGAAGAGATTCAAGCAACTTGATTCTCAAGCGAAGAATATCATATGTGGTCATCTGAGTAAAGGGTAGTATGGTAGAGTGAGTGCTTTGGAAATTGCTAAGCTTATCTTGGATAGGCTCTCCAAAGTAAACGAAGGATTCTCAACTCAACGTGACTCTCGTGTTGACGTTCTTCACAATCTCTTCAACCGCTTTAAAAGACTCGACAATGAAAATGTTAAGCAAACCTTCGATCGCCTCACTGATATCTCAAATGAGCTTCAAGCGCTCGGTGCCACTGACATCACCGACCATGAGGTGGTGAAGAAATTGCTGAGATCACTCGATTCTTCATTTGACACTCTGGCACTAATGATTCCAGAGCATGCTGATTACAAGTCACTAGATCCCGCTGATTTCCTCGAGAGGCTAAATACTCATGAGTTCCAGCTTGCTAAAAAGAGAGATATCTATGGCTCAAGCTATGGCAAAACACGTGCCCTGAAGGCCAAGGCAGTGTCTGAATCTGAATGTGAAGATTCGGGTAATAGCCTTGGTGATCCTGAAGAATTGAGCCAGGAGCTAGCATTGCTCGTGAAGAAGTTCCAGAAATTCTCAAGACGTGGTCGCTTTGGAAAATATTCAAGGAGCAGTGATTCCTCATCAAGTGACTATAAGAGAAGGCTATGCCACAAATGCAAGAAGCCTGGTCACTACATTCAAGATTGTCCTCAGTGGGACAAGGAATTAAAGAAGAAGAAATACAAGGATTATAGTTCTGATGATGCCAAGAAGAAGAAGAAATCTTCAAAGTCTTCATCATCAAAATCCTCAAAGTCTTCATCCCACAAGAAGAGCAGCTCCAAGAAGGCTCAGGCATTCATTGGCAAGGAAATAGATTCTGAGGCTGAATCTGAGGATCATGAGGAAGAGGAGGCATCCGAGGAGTCTGAGTCAGGTGTGGCAAGTCCAGCTCTTGCTACCGCATTTGTCAGCAAGTCTATCTTCAACTCTGAAGAAAATGGCAACACCAACAACGCTGATGAAGGCAATGACGACTACGCTCCCACCTATTGCTTCATGGCAAAGGCTTCTAAGGTAACTAAATACCCCTCCTCTGAATCAAGTGAGGATGAATCTGATGAAAATCTTAAGCCTAGCTACTCTAAACTTGCCAGAATTGCTGTGAAACAACAAAAGGCTATTGAAAAACTTCAAAACATGCTAGACAAAAGTGATGATATGTTGGGTGATGAAATGGACCGCACTAAAGACTTAACTAAAAATCTTCAGAGACTTCAGTCTAAGTTCGACAACCTTCAAAGTCATCATAAAACTCTCTTATCTGATCACGAGAAGCTTTCTTATGAATTTCTTCAAAGAAAGCAAGATCTTGAGAAGCTAAGAGTGAGTTATGAAGATCTTCAGAAGGAGCGCGATTCATTACTTGCTCAACAAATCAGCCTACTCAGGAAGAATTTGATCCTCCATGCTTAAAGTGCATTGAACGTGAATCTGCTACTTCTTCACCTGAATGTTCAAATGCTTCAAATGTTACAAATTCTTCACCTGCCTCTGCTATCACTAATTCCTCATCTGAGGACATTGCTAGTATCACTGACAATGCAAGGCTGAAGGAATTATATATGACAGACATGTACAAAAGCCTCAAAGGGCATCAGACTCTTTGTGATGTGCTTAAAAAGCAAATCCTCAACAGAAACCCTAGGAAAGAGGGTATTGCTTTTGAGAGGAAACTCAATGCTGATGGAACATATTGGAAGCCTGAGCAGTACCCCAAAACCTCATGGGTTGCTGCAAAGGGACCTCCAGTTGATCCATCTAACTTATCTGGCTTTACATGTGAATCTCCTCATTTTTCTGATGAGTCATTTGACTCCAACTATAAATTGTTCAAAAATCAGAATGGTGAAGTATTTGCTAGATATGTTGGCACTAACTGTAGGAACGGTTCCCCGATGAAGAAAATCTGGGTTCCCAAAAGTTATGTTGAAAGTCTTCAGGTGAATGTCCTCATGACACCACCAGTGAAGAATAGGAACCCCAGATCAAACTCTTCATATGGACCAAATTGTTCATATGGATCCAAGTCCTCATACGGACAAAATTCCTCACGTGGATCAAATTCCTCAAAAGGATCAAAGTCCTCATATGATCATCATCGTGCTAACCCTTCTGTTTCGTAGGGTAGAGCTAAGGGCTATGAATATGTGCATTATTCTTCAAATCATTATGTTCATAAGTCCTCGAAGAATTTCTCTGCTTATTCATATGCTTACCCTAACCCCTCTTATGTGAAACGAAGTGGACTGGCGTCCATGCCACCTTTCTCATATGGTGCTCGCAGAGTGATGAATTCTTTGCCACCCCTCCAGATGTGGGTGGTGAAGAAAAAGAACTAATCTCTTATGCAGGGTCAGGTCTCCAGTCGTGCTCAAAACGACTGAAGAATTTGCTAGAGACCTGAACAGTGCCTGATAGGACGCAGGCTAATCATGATGAAATGAACCTTCATTTCACACGTCCTCATACTGATTATCTGATCAATTTACTTGATGATATTTACCTGATGATATTGATGTCATATTCTTCACTGATTAAGTATATGAGTTTGTAAGCTGCACTAATTCATCTGCAAGATGATCAACCCAAGGCAAATGACTTGGTCCTCGATAGTGGATGTACAAATCACATGACTGGTGACAAGAATCTCTTGATGGATGCTCCCTTATCACCGTCACATCTGAAGCATATCATCTTCGTTGACAAAGGCAAAAGTCAGGTATTGGGTCTAGGTAAGGTTGCGATCTCTAAGGACATACACATGGACAAAGTCATGCTTGTCGAGTCCTTAGGATACAACCTCATGTGTGTCTCAATGCTTTGTGATCTTGATATGGTTGTTGTCTTTGGCAAGTATCGTTGTGTTGTGATCATGGAAGCTGACAATTCCAAAGTCTTCGAAGGCTTTAGGAGAGGAGACTTGTACATTGTTGATTTCTCTACAGGACCACAACCTGTCATGTGCTTACTTGCAAAAGCTTTAGAAGGCTGGCTATGGCATCGACGACTTGGTCATGCTGGCATGAGGAATCTGCACACGGTCGCGAAGAAGAAGCATGTCATTGGCATTGAGGATGTCAAATTCCTCAAGGATCACTTGTGCGGAGCCTGTGAAGCTGGGAAGATGACTAAGGCCAAGCATTTAGCAAAGACTATCATGACTACCACTCGACCATTTGAATTGCTTCACATGGATCTCTTCGGTCCTAATCATTATTCTGCTGTGACAAATGATGCATCCCTATATGGCTTTGTTATTGTTGATGATTATTCTCGTTACACATGGGTACACATTGTTACTTACAAACATGAAGTGTAGGAAGTCTTCAAACGATTTTCCTCGAGGGCTTCAACCAACTTTGGTGTGAAGATCAAGCACATCAGGAGTGACAATGGAACTGAGTTCAAGAATTCCGGTCTTAATGACTATCTTGATGAACTTGGTATTACTCATGAGTTATCTGCTCCTTATACTCCTCAGCAAAATGGCGTCGTGGAGCGCAAGAACAGAACTCTTGTTGAGATGGCTCGCACTATGCTTGATGAATACAAAACGCCTCATCGTTTTTGGATTGATGCAATTGATACCGCGTGCCACATCATCAACAGAGTATATCTTCACAAATTCTTCAAGAAGACTTCCTATGAACTCCTCACTGACAAGAAACCCAATGTGAGTTATTTCAAAGTCTTCGGTGCTAAATGTTGGATTAGGGATCCTCATCACAATGCTAAATTCGCACCGAAAGCACATGAAGGTTTTATGCTTGGTTACAGAAAGGACTCACACACCTACAGAGTCTTCAACAACGCTCTTCACAAGGTTGTTGAAACTGTAGATGTGCGGTTCGATGAAACTAATGGCTCGCAAAGAGAGCACCTACCTTCTGTGATAGATGAACCAGCACCTGAGGATTCTATCAAGTTCAAGGCTACTGAGGATGGCATTCCTACTGAAGAATCTACTAAAGAATTCATTCCAGAACGCGAAGATCGTCGAGCTAATGCACCTGAGGAAAATGCTGAAGAAAATGCTGATCAAGTTCCTCGACGACAACCAGCTCATCCTCGCGTTGCAAAAGAAGTGCAAGTTGAAAAGATCATCGATGACATTGAAGCACCAGGTCCTCTCACCCGCTCAAAAGCTTCACATTTATGTAAATTTTGTGGGCACTATGCTTTTGTTTCTATCACAGAGCCCACTAAGGTAGATGAAGCATTTCTGGAGCATGAGTGGATTTAGGCCATGCAAGAAGAATTACATCAGTTCGAGCTCAACAATGTCTGGGAACTGGTCAAACGTCCAGATCCTCGCAAGCATAATATCATTGGCACAAAGTGGATCTACCGCAACAAGCAAGATGAAAATGGCCTTGTGGTGAGGAATAAGGCATGACTTGTAGCTCAAGGCTACACACAGGTTGAAGGAATTGATTTCGATGAAACTTTTGCACCTGTTGCTAGACTTGAGGCTATTCACATATTACTTGATTATGCTAACCATCATAATATCACTTTATATCAAATGGATGTGAAAAGTGCATTCCTCAATGGTAAGCTTGAGGAAGAAGTATATGTTGCTCAACCCCCAGGTTTTGAAGATCCAAAGAATCCTGACAAAGTCTTCAGACTCAACAAGTCCCTCTATGGCCTCAAGCAGGCCCCTCGGGCATGGTATGATACTTTGAAGGAATTCTTTGTGAAGAATGGCTTCACACCCGGTTCACTCAACCCTACTCTCTTTACTAAATCTTATGATGGTGAATAATTTGTATGCCAAATATACGTTGATGATATTATCTTTGGCTGTACTAACCAACGTTATAGTGATGAATATGCCTATATGATGAGTGAAGAATATCAAATGTCTATATTGGGAGAGTTGAAATTCTTCTTAGGTCTTCAGATTCGTCAACAGCACAATGGCATATTCATATCTCAGAAGAAATACCTCAAGGATGTTCTAAGGAAATTCGGCATGCAAGATTGCAAAGGAGTCAAAATTCCTATGCCCACAAATGGCCATCTATGCACTGATGAAAATGGTATTGACTTCGATCACAAGGTATACCGCTCCATGATTGGTTCTTTATTGTACTTATGTGCATCTAGGCCAGATATAATGCTTAGTGTTTGCATGTGTGCCCGATTTCAAGCTACACCGAAGGAATCACACCATAAGGCTGTGAAGCATATTCTTCGATATCTAGCTCACACACCAACACTAGGACTATGGTACCCCAAGGGCTCTACTTTTGATCTCATTGGATATTCTGACTCTGACTATGCTGGTGATCGTGTGGACCGCAAGTCAACATCTGGTACTTGTCATTTCCTCGGACAATCTTTGGTCTGTTGGTCCTCGAAGAAACTAAACTGCGTATCACTGTCTACTGCGGAAGCTGAGTACATTGCTGCTAGTTCTTGTTGTGCTCAATTGCTGTGGATGAAGCAAACTCTCAAGGACTACTACATCAACGTGAAGAATGTGCCTCTCTACTGTGACAATGAGAGTGCCATCAAGATTGCTCACAACCCAGCTCAGCACTCGAAGACAAAGCACATTCGAATTCGTCATCATTTTCTTCGCGATCATGTGTTGAAGGGCGACATCTTTATTGATCATGTGAAGACTGAAGATCAGCTAGCCGATATCTTCACAAATTCCTTGGATGAGAAGAGATTTAGCAAGTTGCGGTGTGAGCTAAATACCTTAGAGTCTTCGAATGTTCTTTGAAAAAGGACACTCATCCTAACACTTATGCAAAATTGATGACTTAGATGTGCAACACATGAAGAAACGTTTTTCTTCAATCAATGAAGAATAAAACTCAAGTGTGAAGAAATTAATGAAGAATTTGATTCTCAGAACCCTACGACAATTGTACGCGGTGTCTGAAATCATCATTCTTATACGGTGGGTCACGCCACCACCAAAGTTGAAAATCTTCATTTTTGAAATTCATTAGTTTTTAAAATTATTCAACTTTGCAAAATCTTCACTGTTTCCGTTGTTTTTCTTCATTGGCTATATATATATGAGTTTATGTCCTATACAGCATTCACTTATGGCTATTTCTTCAAGTTACTTTTTCTTCTAAGTGAATGTGATCGGACCCTTTCCCATCTATGCTATACTCAACCCAATCTATTCACAAGTTCTTCATGTGTGTTCTGTTTGAAACTCGTTCAAAATCTTCACTGTCTCCTTGTCAGCTAAAGAAATTGCGAACGAAACTTAAAATCTTATCTTATCCAAATTTTTGGTTTTGCCGCTCAAACCGTCCCGTATCCCACGATAGAATTATCTATTCACCCACGATCTCCACTTTTCTGTTCATGGGTGACACATGTCAAGCAAATGAGAAGGGTCAGGGGCACGTTCGTCCTAAATCTTCGGGCAAACAGTTTTTCACTGCGACTATAAATACCCCCTCACCCCTTCCTCACTTCCTTTACTCCGCTCGACCGCTCTCTCTCTCTATCTCGCTCGAGCTTCTCAAACCCTAGCACCGCCGCTACTCCATCGTCGCCGGTGAGGAAGAGCTTCACTGCCTCGACCTCGTCACCGTCGTACTCGCGCCGGCCGCGGAAATCTTCACTCCACCGCCGCTGTAGTTGTCTTCCTCCGACAAGTTAGGGCGTGGAAGATGTGAACTGACGAGCTTCCAATCTACACTTCTCAGTTCGTCGTGTTCTTCATCAGGGTAATTAAAAGTTACTTTTAATGCCCTCTTTGATTCAAAATTTCTCAACAATATCTTCAAAGGTGTTTTTATTCTTCAAACTCACACACAAAACACCTCACTAGTCATCTGCTCTTGATTTGTTTCTCTAAGCATCATTCTTCAAGATTCCTCAATTGTGTGGATCCTCAATCTATACAACTCTGGAACCTAAGAGAAAGAATGCTTAGTGAAATTCTTCAAGACTCATCTGGTCAAATTCCTCAAACTTGTTCGTTTTGAAAACCTTCTGAGAACGCATATGACCTCTTCAAATTCCTCACAACTATACTCTGTTCACAGGTATACATGTCCGCTGCTGAATCACTAGGTTCTCATCAACTTAACTCACTTGCAGCGTTCCTCGAAGAAAATTTGCATACTTCTTCAGAGAATTCGATCGTTCAAATTCCTCAACTAAAGAATATGGCATATGGTAAGAAGCCACAGAAAGGAGGAAAGAGGCCTGAGGTCATGACTGCGTTTGAAATACCTGAGGACATCTATGATGACTATTGCACACCTAATGAGGCTAAGTTCGGAAAGGAGAACAAAAATCAGCGCAAGGTGCGCATACAGAGGATTGAAAGGAGATGGGCAAGAGAATGGAGGGAGTACAGATATGTAACTCCAAAGTATATGAAGAAATTCGCTCTAAATCCTCCATGCCCGAGAGCTCCATTGGCACCTGGCCAAGAAGCTGACCCCACCAGCATCAAGCGTGGTCAGGATTTCCCTGAAGAATGGACCAAACGCCAAGCCAAGTTGGCAAGACAAGCCAAAGAAGCAGTGAGGAAATTCAATGAAGACTCTGCTACTGCTGCTGCCACTGAGGCCTTTGTCAGGCCTAGAAAATCAATGGCAAAGAAGCCCGCTCACAAGCCAAGTGCTTCACCAACTGTGCCCTCACGGCCAAGTTCCTCTGCAATGCCCTCACGGCCAGAATCTTCAAAGCCCTCACGGCCAGTTCCTCATGCTGCTCCTGCTCTCCAAAAGTCCTCAGTTGCTCCAGCAAAGTCCTCAACACATGTACATCTCGCCACGTGCCAAAGGACTGTAGGCATCTCTATTGCCTCTGGTGTCTCAGCAAGTTCCTCGGCTGCACCAAACTCTTCATCAGGCCCCACTCTGCTGAAGACAAAGGCAATAGCTGGTCGAGGTCCTCGGCCAAATCTGAAGAAGAAACAGGTTGCCTTCCAAGTGCCATCTGACGATGAAGCTGATGATGATGAGCTTGCAGAAATCATCAGAGACAGGCAAGAAAGGGCCGCTAGAGCCAAAGGCACAAATGTACCACTGCTTTTGGATCCAAAGGCGATCCTCGACTATATTGATCTCTGGTACAAGGACCCAAACACTCCTATGCCTGATTTTCATTTGACTCCTGGCCAAAGTCACATGCTGACCCATTTCATCACTGAAGAGAAATGGAAATTTGAGAAGGCTAGACAAATCAAGAAGGCTCAGTTCAGGAAAGAGAAGTTCCTGAGGAAAAACGTTGTCAAAATAACAACTGATGAACTCCTCAAGATCCAGTCTGAAATCAAAGCCCTCAGCGATGATTTCAATGCTTATTATGCTGATTGGCAAGGAGCCAAAGTCAGGTTCGTTAAACTGACTGAGAAGTTCACCAATGTTGCAGCCCCATCGCAACAAGAAATTCCTCAAGCTGAAGCCTCTACTCAGCAAACAGAAGAACATGCCAGCACCGCTGATGACTTTCAGGCTTGAAAGTGCGTTATATCGACTAGAGGGGGGTGAATAGGCGATTTTTATGAATTCTTCACTGAGGAATTTGCTGGTGAGGAAATTCCTTAGCGAAGAACTACTTGCAGCAGAATAAGTACTCAGAAGTAAGCATAACAGAATACAAGCATGGTCATCATGATGAAATGAAGACTAACACAGAATACAGAAAGCGTAATCACAGGATAACACAAGATGAAGACAAACAGACTGACGAAATTGAACTGAGGAAATTGAGAAAGTCTTCAGTCAAAGTCTTCAAACACAGATATGAACAAACACTCAACACAGTAATGAGGAAATGAAAGGGTTGAGGAAATAGAACCAGTTAGTTGGTGAAGACAATGATTTGGTAAACCAGTTCCAACTGTTGTCTCAGTTGTACGTCTGGTTGGAGCGGCTGAGTATTTAAACTCGAGGACACGCAGTCCCGGACACCCAGTCACTGAGCACGCAGCTCAAGACACCCAGTCCTCACCATATTCTCCTTGAACTAAGGTCACGCAGACCTCGTCCAATCACTCGTGGTAAGTCTTCAGGTGACTTCCAAACCTTCATAGACTTGGTCACTCGGCAATCCACAATTCCTCTTGGATGCTCTAGACCATGACGCCTAACCGTCTGGAAGAAGCACAGTCTTCAAAGGTAACAAGCATCGGATCCATGCTAGATCAATTTCTTCAGTGATGCTCAATCACTTTGGGTTTGTGGGTGTTTGGTTTGGGTTTTCCTCACTTGATGATTTTTGCTCAAAGTCCTCGGAGGATGGGTTGCTCTCAAATGACAAGTGTCAAGTTCTCTCGGAGCAGCCAACCAGCTAGTGGTTGTAGGGGGCGGCTATTTATAGCCTAGGGAGCAGCCCGACATGATAAGACATAAATGCCTTTCAATGATATGAGCGTTAGGTGGATAAGATATTTTGGTACAGCTGGCGCGCAGCACAGCAACGGTCGGAAATTTGACTCTCAAATTCCTCAGGGCTATCATGTTCCTCACTGTGTAGGCAATTCACACAGGCGAATTCCTAACTCCTCAGTCAGAACAAATTCATCAGCGACCAGAAGAACTTCGTCTCTGTCACTGAAGAAAGTGACTGAACTGTACGAGATTTCCAAAGGCTTCACTCGAAGGAATTGGTAGGTGTAGGTGAGGGAGTCCTGGACTAGGGGGTGTCCGGACAGCCGGACTATCATCGTCAGCCGGACTCCAAGACTATGAACATACATGATTGAAGACTTCGTCCCGTGTCCGGATGGGACTTTCCTTGGCATGGAAGGCAAGCTTGGCAATACGGATATGTAGATCTCCTACCATTGTAACCGACTCTGTATAACCCTAGCCCTCCCCGGTGTCTATATAAACCGGAGGGTTTTAGTCCGTAGGACAACACAACCATTACAACAATCATACCATAGGCTAGCTTCTAGGGTTTAGCCTCCTTGATCTCGTGGTAGATCCACTCTTGTACTACCCATATCATCAATATCAATCAAGCAGGAGTAGGGTTTTACCTCCATCGAGAGGGCCCGAACCTGGGTAAAAACATCGTGTCCCTTGTCTCCTGTTACCATCCGCCTAGACGCACAGTTCGGGATCCCCTACCCGAGATCCGCCGGTTTTGACACCGACATTGGTGCTTTCATTGAGAGTTCCTCTGTGTCGTCACCGATAGGCTTGATGGCTTCTTCGATCAACAACAATGCCGTCCAGGGTGAGACTTTTCTCCCGGACAGATCTTCGTATTCGGCGGCTTCGCACTGCGGGCCAACTCACTTGGCCATGTGGAGCAGATCGAAAGCTACGCCCATGGCCGTCAGGTCAGATTTGGAAACCTAAACTTCACGGCGGATATCCGTGGAGAATTGATCTTCGATGGATCCAATCCGCAGCAGAGCGTGCTGCACTGTCACGATGGGCATGATCTAACTCTGCCGCCGGACAGTACCTTGGAGGCCGCACGCGAATCCGCTCTGGCCCATAGTCCGTAGCCGATCGCGCAGCTCGAGGACGGGCGGCTGGACACCGCCTCGGGGGCTGCAACTTCCACGGTGATGGAGCCGAACACCGACCTCGTCCCTTATAAAGCTCGTGACTCCGAGGTGCCGGACTCCCTGCCGGACTCCGAACCTCCTGCGCCCCTGCCAATCGAATCCGATTGGGCGCCGATCATGGAGTTCACCGCCGCGGACATCTTTCAGCACTCACCCTTTGGCGACATCTTAAATTCGCTAAAGCATCTCTCGCTATCCGGAGAGCCCTGGCCGGACTATGGCCAAGATGGTTGGGATGCGGACGACGAAGAAATTCAAAGCCCACCCACCACCCACTTTGTAGCCACTGTCGACGATCTAAGAAACATGCTAGATTACGACTCCGAAGGCATCGATGGTATGGACGACGATGCCGGAGACGATCAAGAACCAGCGCTCACCGACCACTGGAAGGCCACCCCAACCCATGATGTATATATGGTGGACACCCCAAAAGGAAGCGATAATGAGGACCAACGGGACACGGCAAAGGATAATCCCACTGACAAACAACCAAAACGGCGACGCAAACACCGCCCTAAGTCCCGCCTCGACAAAAACAGCGCTCCTAATGACCCAGCAATAGAGCAGGGCAAACCAGTGGACGACGAACATGCAACCAAGCAACCGTCCGAACAGGACGAATCGGATAATCAATCCATGCCCGGCGAAACCAACAGTCCAGATGACCTCACGCCGGACACACCACCAGAACATAAGAACCTTCACAAAAGACTCATCGCCACTGCAAGAAGACTGAAGAAGGAAAAACGGAAGCTCAAAACAGCGGAAGACATACTCAGAATGAGGTGGAGCAAAGTGCTCAAAACCGCAGACAAATACGGCAATGGCCATTAATCAAAGAGCTACCCGAAGTGCAAGCTGCTGCCAGAATTTGACGAGGAAGCCATAGAGCCACCATAGTCAAAAATTAAAGAAGCCGCCTGGCCGGATAGACGGCCAGATGACAGGCCAAAAGCAACAAGCGGCGCCGCACACAAGCCAACTCATGGTCCTGGGAAAACAGATGGCCAAGTGTTCAAAGACAGCGGCACACCGAAATACAGGGGCGCCGCACACCCACTATGTTTCACCAATGAGGTGCTGGATCATGAATTTCCAGCAGGGTTTAAACCCATAAACATAGAAGATTACATACTACACATACACATGGCTAGAGGAGATGATCTCCACGCCATAAAATATCTACCCCTCAAGCTCAAAGGGCCAGCTCAGCATTGGCTCAAAAGCCTCCCAGAAAACATTTTTGGAAGTTGGGAAGAGCTCGAGGACACCTTTAGAGCAAATTTCCAAGGGACTTATGTCCGCCCTCCGGATGCAGACGATCTAAGTCACATAACTCAACAGCCCGGAGAGTCAGCGCGCAAATTCTGGAACAGGTTCCTTACCAAAAAGAACCAAATAGTCGACTGTCCGGACGCAAAAGCCTTAGTAGCTTTTACACACAACGTCCGAGACGAATGGCTCGCCAGACACCTCGGCCAAGAGAAGCCGAGGACAATGGTCGCGCTAACAAGACTCATGACCCGCTTTTGCGCGGGAGAAGGCAGCTGGCTAGCAAGATGCAGCACCAGCGACCCGAGTACATCTGAGATCAGAGATGGAAACGGAAAATCACGGCGCAGAAAGGATCAGCGCCGGAATAAATAAAAAAGTCCAAAGAACACGGCGGTCAACGCTGGATTCAAAAGCTCGCGGCCAAACAATAAAACACTGCCTCTTAAGGATAACAGTGACGAGCTCTCCAACTTAAACAAAATTTTGGATCGGATATGCCAAATCCACAGTACCCCCGGAAGGCCTGCAAACCACACCCACCGAGATTGTTCGGTTTTCAAACAGTCCGGCCGACTCAACGCCGAACACAAGGGGCTCGACGCACCAAGCGAGGATGATGATGAACCCCACCAGCAGAGCACCGGAAAACAAAAGACCTTCCCACAAGAAGTCAAAACAGTAAACTCACTTCATGTGATATTACGGAAAAACAGTGCGGCACCCACTAAAATAAGTGCCGCACGGTCCACCCCAGCGAAACCTCGGAGTTGGATGTCAAAACCAATCACCTTCGACCACCTGGATTATTCCAGAAGCATTCGAAACGCAGGATGGACTGCCCTGATATTGGATCCTAAAATCGACGGACTACAATTTACACAAGTCCTGATGGACGGCGGCAGCAATTTAAACCTGCTATATCCGAACACAATCCGCAAGTTGGGGATAGACCTTACTAAAATTCGACATAGCCGCACTTCCTCTAGAGGAGTGACGCCATGCCCTTACGCCAAGTGCACAGGCTCCTTATTACTAGAAGTTGTGTTCGGGTCACCGGACAACTTCCGACGCGAAAAGCTAATCTTTCATGTCACCCCATTTAAAAGTAGCTATCAAGCACTATTGGGACGCAAAGCTTTTGTCCGCTTTAACGCAATACCACATTACGCGTCTCTTACACTTAAAATGCCCGGTCCACGTGGCATCATTTCATTAAGAGGGTCGTTCAAAGACCCCGGACACGGCTAGACGAGTCCGGCATAAATAAGTTAGGGGCTCCCTAGCCGCACACCCCTTCACAAGGGGCTGTGCATATAAGCAATAATGAGCTAATATAGACTCAGCTTTATTCATTTATATATATTTTTTTCATGCACTTTTTCGCACGATTTCCTTTCAAACTAAGTTCCTCTCTTTTTACAGATGAACAACGTGCACACCCATCCAGGATAACGGCACAACGGAGACACAGGCGCGGACGTGCAGTAGGGACCCGTTGCAAGGATACTTTTCAGATTAAGACCCTGCGTAAACCTTTTTTACTGTCTCTTGTTGCTATAATCCCCTGGTTTCTCATTATAACCAGAGTGGAGACTGACTTTTTGGCATCGGCCGCGTCAGAGGACCTCGCCCGTACCTGGACACTAGGGGCTTAGGGCATTGTTCTGCCCGTTATCATAAAGACCGAACACCTTAGGGAGTGTTCGGCATCTCGAGTTAGGCCTTATATGCATCAGCTCCGAATCATGTCTTTGGTCAAATGTTGGGTTTGCCCGGCTCCTGTGTTTTGCAGCCTTACGTTTCTTATCATCGGCTAACGCGACACCAGGAGAACTACTGCGATTGTGCCCCAGTTCGGCTGGGCGAGCACCTCAGTAGAGAAAGCCAAAAACTGACTGTCATGATACAGCGAGAGACTGGTCAACCACTCGATCGACCACAGGAATGTTTAGAATTCCTCCGCTTTGACGAAGGACTGTTTCCCGGTCAGGCACATACGCGCCCTGAATTCGGATAGCGCGGTGCCCCCAGGGGCTATATCGTAGCCCCACCCTCGAACTCCATTGGCTAAGTGAAAGTGATAAAGCATTATAGTCCGGTTGCCTCGTTTGCTACGCTACCACCTCCTTAACAGGACCGAGACATCGGATTAAGTGTGAAAATGCGCTATTTTTGCGAACACCCCCGCACCTTGTGCGTGGGGGCTGAAGCCGACGACTGCCATCTTTCAGGTTATACACACGTATACATAAACGGCCGCCCAGGAGATAATTCAATACTTGAACGCACAAGTACAAAAAGCGCCTACATCATAAACATTGTTTTATAAAATTAAAACGTTCATTTGAACGTGACACTTTTCGAGCACTGCGACTCTATTACACGAGCACCACGCAGAACTTCCCCAAAATAGTGCTCGGCGGGTAACCGGCTTTCGTCCGAGCCCTGGGTTGCAACAGCGGTGGCATCCATCTCTGTCCAATGTGTCTTCACACGGGCGAGGGCCATCCGCGCACCCTCTATGTAGGCCGACCGCTTCATCACCTTGATATGCGGCACCGCCCCAAGAAATTGCTGCAATAAGCCAAAATAGCTCGTCGGCTTGGGCCTATCTGGCTAGACATGAGTCACAATATCCGTCATGGCAAGTCCGGACAACCTATTCAGCTCAGCCCATTCGGCCAACCGATCGGTCAGCGGAAGTGAACGATCCGGACTATGGAATTGAGACCAAAACAGCTCTTCCGTCTTGTGATCCTTCTGATTTCGGAAGTGCACAACGGCATCCGCCGCACTCGCCGCTAAGTCCATATAAGGATCCTCCGGACCCCACAGCTGGCCAAGCTGGGCATACTTTGGATCCGTAAACCTGCGGCGCAGCAGAAAAGGCTTGCCAGACACAATGTCTTCGGCCTGGCGCAGCTCCTCCTTTATAGCCCGCATTGCAGAACGGGCATCCTTGGCTTCGGCGGTGGCATTCCCCAGGTCTTCTCGCTCCGATAGGCACTCCTTTTCAAGAGCCTCATTGCGGTCGGTAGCATCCTTTAACCTAACGGCCATTTCGGCCATCTCTTCCCTGCTTCGGCAGTGTGCAGCCCTTTCGGATTCTAACTCCTCGGCCGCCCTCGAGGCAGCCGCATTACTTCTTCTGGCCTGCTCCTTGGCTTGAGCAAGTTCGGCCCGAAGGCTCTCCACAGCAGCGGCACCATCTGCGTCAAGCACACATATTATAAGAGGTGGCCTTCGGCTCCCTTAGGTGACCACAGAGAAACAACTTACCTTGCGACTCGTCAAGTCGGTTGTTGACTAGCGTGATGTCCGCATCCGCAACGTCGAGTTGCCGCTTTAGTTCAGCAACTCCATCAGTCCGGCTAGCCCCCGGACTATCCGCCACCTGCATAGGAAAGGCGACAATTAATACCTGCGATTTTGATCCTCGGCACACTGTCGCTTTTGACAACCTACCGAGTCTCAGGGGCTACTATCTATACAGGGCGCACCTCATGTGCAAAACTGTCAAACAGGCGTGTCATTTTTACGTACCTCAAACCCCGCCAGCAAACTCCTGACGGCATTACGCAATCCGCTTTCGGCGGACGAAATCCTTCCAATCACTATACTCATCAATGCATGGTGATCTTCTGAGATAGACGCCCTCTCAAGCAGATCCTTCAGCTCCCCCGGCCGAACACCAGTTGGCGCCGAACCATCCGGCTTTGCCAGACTCAGGGATACCCTCCATGATGACACTTCAGGCTCGTCCGCCCTATCCGACGGCGCAGCAGACGGAGGCGTCTCGCTCTCCACCATCTCCGGACGAAGGTCCCCCGAAGACGAGCTCATCTAAGAAGGTCGGAGATCCAAACTACAAGGTAAAAATTTTGGTTATCCTCAGAAGCATAAATAGGGATGTCTCTCATTACCGAACTCCCTTTTTTCTACTTACGGCTCGCTGGAAGGCTGATCCTTTAAGGGAGACTGTGCGGCCGGGGCCTCCCCGGACGCAGGACCCTCTGGTGAAGATTTCTTCCCCCGCTTAGGGGCTTTGGCCTCCGGGCCTTCGGAGGCGGTCCTCTTCTCCCCCTGGAGGGAGGGATTCTCGATCCCCCCTCTTTGAAGAGCCTCCTTGGACGAGGCGGTAGCTCCTCTATTTTCCCCTTCGCCTTCTTCTGAAGGCGCAACCTCCAGCATCTTGACCAGCACGGGATCCGGCACGGTCTCTGGGAGGGGGGCCGAACACCGTATCAGCTTTGCTTGCGCTATCCACTCCTGTTGAAGGATAACAGGTTAAAAGGCGAATTGTAGAAAGGCAAACGAACGGTACGTCCGAACACTGAGCTACTTACTTGAGTATCTGGGTGGTTGTAGCTTAGGCTGGCATCCTCGGTCAATTCTGGACACACCGCCCGTGATCCGAAGAACAACTCGTACATCTCCACAGGTGTCATACCCATAAAGTGTTGGAGAATCCGTGGTCCCTCCGGATTGAACTCCCATAGCCGGAGAGGACGGAGTTTGTAGGGCAGGAGACGCCTAATCATCATAACCTGCATCACCACGACCAGATCGATCTCCCTTGCCTGGAGGTCTCGAATCCAGCCCTGCAATAAGGGCACATCTTTTGACGGCCCCCAATTGAGCACTTGGTTGACCCACGACATCAACTGTCGAGGAGGTCCCGAGCGGAATACGGCGGCGGCTTCTACCTGCTGCCCTTCGGAGCGGTGATATAGAACCACTCTTGTTTCCATAAGCCAAGCTCCTCTTGGAAGGAGCCCTCGGGCCACGGGGCATCGGCCCTCCTACTCACGGCCGCCCCGCCGCACTCTGCTTGACGCCCCCCGATCATCTTCGGCTCCTCATTGAAGGTCTTCAGCCACAGGCCGAAGTGGGGGGTGACACGGAGGAAGGCTTCGCAGACAACAATGAATGAGGAAATATGGAGGATGGACTCCGGAGCCAAGTCATGGAATTCCAACCCATAGTAGAACATGAGCCCTCTCACAAAAGGATCCATCGGGAAGCCTAAACCCCGACGGAGGTGGGACACAAAGACGACGTACTCGCCGGGCTCGGGGGTGGGGATGGCCTGCCCTTCGGTGGGCAGCCTGTGCGAAATCTCGTAAGACAAGTACTTGGCCTCTCACAGCATTAGCACGTCCTCCTCCGTGACGGAGGAGGGGATCCACCGACCCTGAAGGTCGGAGCCGGACATTGTTGAAGGTCCGAAGCACTCGAATCTGGGGCTCTAGGTGTTGGAACTTGGAGCAAGGAGAAGATTCGATGGAGGATTGAAGAAAAGAAACGAGCCTTGGTCCTGTTATAAAGAGGGAGAATACCAAGAGCCGTCTTCGTGACCGTTCGGGACTCGCCTTTGATAGAGGGGGCGTGGCGACGGGCGCGGTTGGGTTACCCACGTCCGTATTGATGAGAATCCCAGAATAAGGGGAACACGATCTCTGCTTCGACAAGACGTGCCAAGAAAACCGCTTCGCTAAACGCGCTGAGGTGGTATAATAAAAAACGATTCAAGTAAAGGCTTGGTAGTGGCGTGATGTCACGCTACAAGATACATCAGCAGATCGAACCTGTGTATATGATATTCTCTCTACGGTGGAATGTGGAAATTATTTTGCAGAGCCGGACACTATCCTGGTGTTCGCAATCTTCTATGAATTATTCGGAGGAGGAACCCGCCTTGCAATGCCGAACAACATGCGCGTCGGACTCATCGTCATTGAAGCCTGGTTCAGGGGCTACTGAGGGAATCCTGGACTAGGGGGTGTCCGGACAGCTGGACTATCATCGTCAGCCGGACTCCAAGACTATGAAGATACAAGATTGAAGACTTCGTCCCGTGTCCGGATGGGACTTTCCTTGGCGTGGAAGGCAAGCTTGGCAATACGGATATGTAGATCTCCTACCATTGTAACCGACTCTGTGTAACCCTAGCCCTCCCTGGTGTCTATATAAACCGGAGGGTTTTAGTCCGTAGGACAACACAACCATTACAACAATCATACCATAGGCTAGCTTCTAGGGTTTAGCCTCCTTGATCTCGTGGTAGATCCACTCTTGTACTACCCATATCATCAATATCAATCAAGCAGGAGTAGGGTTTTACCTCCATCGAGAGTGCCCGAACCTAGGTAAAAACATCGTGTCCCTTGTGTCCTGTTACCATCCGCCTAGACGCACAGTTCGGGACCCCCTACCCGATATCCGCCGGTTTTGACACCGACCGTAGGATTTTGAGTTGAGCATCACATGGAAATTTTTCCTTAGTATTTCCTCGACCCCCTTTAACAGTACGGTGTTTCCTATGACTCAAGAAAGAGAAAATGAAACTACGAAAACAAAATTCTTCATGCTTCATGTTCCTCAAATGAATACCAAGTCTTCAAGGTCACACCAATTTCTTCACTTTCAAAGTCTTCAGAAAGTCTTCAGAATATGAAAGTCTTAAGTTGAAGAACTTCATTTTTAGGGGTCGAGTTTCTCTATAAATACCAAACTCCTCATAGACTTATAGACCTGTGTACACTCACGAACGCATTAGTCCCTTAACCTATAAGTCTTCAATACACCAAAATCACTAAGGGGCACTAGATGCACTTACAATCTCCCCCTTTTTGGTGATTGATGACAACATAGGTTAAGTTTTCAACGGGGATAAACATATGAAGTGTAAATACTGATATTGAGGAATTTGATTGCAAGATATAGAAGAACTCCCCATGAAGATGTGCATAGTGAGGAATTTGAGTTTGAGGCAATGCACATTTGAAGAGTTGAATCATGGAGCTCTCCCCCTATATCTTGTAATTCATACACGCATTTTGATATATAATATGAAGAATTTGAAATGCATGATGAAATATGGTGCCTGATGAAATTCAGCATGCGTGCAATAATATTAACGAGGAATAAGCATGCTGAAAGCATCAAAAGTTTCAGAGCATAATGCAGCAAAAGTATCAGCGCACCATCAGGTTTAAGATTACAACTCGATCCAAATAAAAGTTTCAGAAGAACGAGAGTTGTAACTTAAAAAATGCCCTTAATATAGACCCACTTGAAGACTAACTCAGATTTCTCCCCCTTTGTCATCAAATGACCAAAAGGATTGAAACTGAGGACTAACGGCCCTGAAGAATTTCAAGTCGATGGAGGAGCGCCAGCGTTGTCGGGGTTGTTTGTTGTAGCAGGGCCTGCCGCAGTGTCGTCCAAATCTTCATACTCATCAGTGTCACGCGATGAAGAATAAGAGCTGGCCACCAGTGGAGGAACTTTGACCCTCTTGAATTTCTTCGGAGGAGGTGCAGACCAGTCAAATTCTTCCTTGAGACCCATAGTCTTCAGTTCTTCAGCGCTATAGACATGAGTGAGGACAGCCCAGGTGCGGTTGAAGGTTTCATGAAGGTAGTATTGGTTCTTCTTCACTGCATTGTGTGTTGAGGTCATATTGTGAAGAAGTGCACCAAACTGACGCATTACCCCAGCGATCAACCTTCTGATGAAGACTGAGGAGTAACTCACGGTCAGTCATCACCCTGGGAGTTGTGGCTTGAGGATTTTGCTTGGCTGAGGTATTTGCAGCAGAGTCATGTGTGGCAGAGTCGTCATTGGTAGAGTAAGATGTAGCCAGGCGAAATTGACCATCCAATGGACGAATGCCTTCATCGATCACAGCAGCTGCCTTGCCTTTATCATCAGATGATGAAACTGTCCGTTTGAGGACTTCAATGGGAGGCAAGTAGCTACCGTGGTTCAGAGTGTCAGCTTTGTAATTCAGTGAAGATCTTGCCCTAATGAATCTCATAATCCAAGGAGCATAGGGCTTCAGCTCGAATGGTGACATAGCAATATTGGCCAGAGTCCTCATGAAGAAATCATGGAAGTTGACGGGAACGCCATGAATGATGTTGAAAAGCATATTCTTCATGATGCCAACGACTTCTTCATCATTTGAGTCGTGGCCTTTGATAGGACTCATTGTCTTCGTCAGAATGCGATAGACAGTCTGAGGCACATAAAGTAATTCCTTGACGAGGAATTTGGTTCATGGGGCCTGCCCAGGCTTCAAAGGCTTCATGAGCACTTGCATATAGTGATTTGTCAGTTCAGGGTCACTGTAGATGCAATGTGCACTGTCATGGGGAGGATCGAGAGGAAGGACACAAATCAATTCAGTTGCCGGTGCCTTGTAGTGAGTGTTTTCAGTCATCCAATCCAACACCCATGAGTTGACATCTTCAGCGTCTCCAGTGATATGCAGTGTAGCGTAGAACTGAAGAATGAGTTCTTCATTCCAATCACAGATGTCAGTGCAGAAATTGAGTAATCCTGCATCGTGAAGAACACTGAGGACTGGCTCGAAGCATGGCAGAGATTCCATATCCATGTGAGGAATATGTTCATGATCGAAGATTTTGTCCTTGTCAAACAGCACTGAGGAATAGAAGTTGGCTTGACTAGCAGTCCAAAAACACCTCTTCCTTATGCGAGCAGAGTCATAGGGGTTGTAGTCAGTGAAGAATACATGCTCGGAAAAAAAATCTTCAGCCTTGAACTTCTGTTTGCTTAAGAACGGATCCTTTGGCTTTGGCAGAGGAATGTCAGTGAGTTGCATTACCACCTCAGGAATCACGAGCTCAGGTTCTTCAGGCTGAGGAATTTCTGGTTCCTCTTCTTGTGCAACCTGATGATCATCAGCAGCAGGTTCTTCAGCACTAGTGGCTGGAATGTCTTCATGAACAAAGGGAGTGGGATGAGTTTCTTCAGAGCCCAGTTGAACTGTTGGTGCAGGGGACTGAGGAATCTGTTGGATGGGTGTGAAGAGAGGAGTATTGGGATGCTGACTTTACCAAAAGTCATCATTCATCACTGGTGTGGTGCATCCTATATCCACATCTTCATCTTCAATTTCCTCAACACCAGCCTCTTCAGCTGTGAACTGAGGCATAGGTGAGGAAATGACTGGCGTTGAAGGGATTTTGTCCACTTCAATTTCTTCATCAATCTGCTCTGATGAAGCAGCAGAATGATTTTCTTCATCAGATCCGCTTGGGATCACATAGTCTTCTCCAAAAGGAACAAGGTCCTTTGATGGCATGGAGGAAATCGGAACAGCATCAATTGGATTTTCGAGTGAGCTGGTCATTGGATTCATTTTCTTTGCAGCCGAAGAATTTGACGCAGCTGATGCCTTCCTTTTCTTCACTGCAGCTCGCTCTACAGCCTTGGTCTTCTTCACCTCATAGGCAGATGGAAGAATTGGAGTTGGTGTAGGCGCGCGAGGAGCTGAGGAATCTGGTTGATTTTCTTCAGGCGCAACTGATGCAGTTGCCCTGATCTCTTTAGTTTCTTCAGGTGCACCACTAGTGGATTCCCTGGCAATTTCTTCAGCGGCTAGAATTTCTTCATCAGCCCTGGAACTACCATTCTCTTCAGCAGGCTGAAAGTCATCAGCGGTGCTGGCATGTTCTTCAGCAGGCTGAGCAGAGTCTGCAGCCTGAAGATTTTCTTGTTGCAATGGGGCTGCAACATTTGTGAATTTCTTCGTCAAATTGACGAATCTCACTTTGGCTCCTTGCCAATCAGCATAGTAGGTATCAAAGTCTTTGCTGAGGGCTTGAATTTCAGACTGAGCCATGAGAAGTTCCTCAGGTGTCATTCTAACAACATTTTTCTTCAGGAGCTTCTCCTTTCTGTATTGCGCATTCTTGATCTCTCTTGCCTTTTCAAACTTCCATTTCTCTTGAGTGATGAAATGGGTCAGCATGTGACTTTGACTAGGAGTCAGAGGAAAATCAGGCATTGGGGTGTTTGGATCCTTGTGCCAGAGATCAATGTAATCAAGGATTTTCCTCGGATCCAAAAGCAGTGGCACAGATGTGCCTTTGTCTCTAGCGGCTTTCACCTGTCTGTCTCTGATGATTTCTGCAAGTTCATCATCAGAAGCTTCATCATCAGAAGGCACATGGAATGCGACATGTTTCTTCCTTGGACTTGGTCGAGGACCGCGTCCAGCTGTTGCTTTAGTCTTCAACAGGGTGGGGCCTGACGAGGACATTGGTGCAGCTGAGGAACTTGCTGAGACGCTAGAGGCAATCGAGAAACCAGCAGTCCTTTGACATGTAGCCAGATGCACAGGAGCTGAGGACCTTGGTGGAGCAGTAGCAGTGTGAGGAATTTGCCGTGAGGGCATTGCTGAGGAACTTGGCCGTGAGGGCGCTGTTGGTGAAGCACTTGGCTTACGAGCAGGCTTCTTTGGCATAGATTTCCTCGGTTTGACCGAGGCCTCAGTTGCAGCAGCAGTGGCAGAATCCTCATTGAATTTCTTCACTGCCTCCTTGGCTTGTCTTGCCAGTTTATCTTGGCGCTTAGCCCATTCTTCAGGAAAGTCCTCACCACGCTTGATGCTTGTGGGGTCAGCTACTTGGCCAGGTGCCAATGGAGCTCTTGGGCATGGAGGATTTAAAGCAAATTTCTTCATATACTTTGGAGTAACATATCTGTACTCCCTCCATTCTCTTGCCCATCTCCGTTCAATCCTCTGAATGCGCACTTTACGCTGATTTTTGTTTTCTTTGCCAAATTTGGCTTCATCAGGTGTGCAATAGTCCTTATAAATGTCATCAGGGATCTCGAAAGCAGTCATGACCTCAGGCTTCTTTCCTCCTTTTTGCGGTCTCTTACCTTCAGCCATATTCTTCAGATGAGGAATTTGAAAAATTGAACACTCTGAAGAAGTATGCAATTTTTCTTCGAGGAACGCTGCAAATGAGTTAAGTTGATGAGAACCTAGTGATTCAGCAGCAGACATGAGTACCTGTGAACAGAGTATAGGTGCGAGGAATTTGGAGAGGTCATATGCGTTCTCAGAAGGTTTTTCGAAAAGAACAAGTTTTGAGGAATTTGACTAGATGAACCTTGAGGAATTTCACTAAGCGTTCTTAGGTTCCAGAGTTGTACAGATCGAAGATCCATACAAATAGCGAATCTTGAAGAAAATGATTGCTTAGAGAAACAGTTCAAGATCATATGATATGTGAGGTGTTCATACGTGTGAAGATTTGAAGAATAAACACCTTTGAAGATTTTCAGGAAAGTTTGAGAATCAAAGTGAGTAATAAAAGTAACTTTTAATTACCCGAAGTGAAGAACACGACGAACTGAGAAGAACAGATGTGAAGTTCGTCAGGTTATATCTCCCACGCCCTAACTTGGCAGAGGAAGACAGCTACGGCGGCGGCGGAGTGAAGATTTCCGCAACCGGCGCGAGTACGACGGCGACGAGGTCGAGGCAGCGAAGCTCTTCCTCACCGGCGACGATGGAGTAGCAGCGGCGCTAGGGTTTGAGGAGCTCGAGCGAGAGAGAGAAGTCGAGCGGAGTAAATGAAGTGAGGAAGGGGAGAGGGGTATTTATAGACACGGTGAAAAACTGTTCGCCCGAAGATTTTGGGACGAACATGCCCCTGCCCTTTCTCCTTCACGCGACATGTGTCACCCACGTACTGTGTAGTTGAGATCGTGTAAGATCGTGGGTGAATATAATAATGCATCGTGGGATGCGGATGCAGAACAGTTTGAGCGGCAAAACCGAAAATCTGGATAAGATTTGTTTTAAAGTTTCGTTCGCAATTTCTTCAGCTGACAAGGACACAGTGAAGATTTTGAACGAGTTTCAAATAGAACGCACATGAAGAATTTGTGAATAGATTGGGTTGAGTTTAGCATAGAGGGGGAAGGGTCCGATCACATTCACTTAGCAGAAAAAACAACTTGGAGAAATAGCTATAAGTGAATGCTGTAGAGGACATAAACTCATATATATATATATGTATATATATATATATATATATATATATATATATATATATATATATATATATATATATAGCCAATGAAGAAAAACGACGGGAACAGTGAAGATTTTGCAAAGTTGAAGAATTTGAAAAACTGAAGAATTTCAAAAGCTGAGGAAAAACTCAAATTGAAGATTTTCAACTTTTTGTGGTGGCGTGACCCACCGTATAAGAATGATGATTTCAGACACCGCATACAATTGTCGTAGGGTTCTGAGAATCAAATTCTTCATTAATTTCTTCACACTTAGAGTGTTATTCTTCATTGATTGAAGAAAAACGTTTCTTCATGTGTTGCACATCTAAGTCATCAATTTTGCATAAGTGTCAGGATGTGTGTCCTTTTCAAAGAACATTCAAAGATTCTAAGATATTTAGCTCACACCGCAACTTGCTAAATTTCTTCTCATCCAAGGGCTTAGTGAAGATATCAGCTAGCTGTTCTTCAGTCTTCACGTGCTCGATGGAGATGTCGCCCTTCAACACATGATCACGAAGAAAATGATGACGAATCTGAATGTGCTTTGTCTTCGAGTGCTGAACTGGGTTGTGAGCAATCTTGATGGCACTCTCATTGTCGCAGAGGAGAGGCACATTCTTCACATTGACGCCATAGTCCTTGAGGGTTTGCTTCACCCAAAGCAGTTGAGCACAGCAAGAGCCAGCAGCAATGTATTTAGCTTCCGCAGTAGACAGTGATACGCAGTTCTGTTTCTTCGAGGACCAACAGACCAAAGATCATCCGAGGAAATGACAAGTGCCAGATGTTGACTTGCGGTCCACACGATCACCAGCATAGTCAGAGTCAGAATATCTAATGAGATCAAAAGCAAAGCCCTTGGGGTACCATAATCCTAGTGTTGGTGTGTGAGCTAGATATTGAAGAATATGGTTCACAGCCTTATGGTGTGATTCCTTCGGTGCAACTTGAAATCGGGCACACATGCAAACACTAAGCATTATATCTGGCCTAGATGCACATAAGTACAATAAAGAACCAATCATGGAGCGGTATACCTTGTGATCGAAGTCAATACCATTTTCATCAGTGCATAGATGGCCATTTGTGGGCATAGGAATTTTGACGCCTTTGCAATCTTGCATGCCGAATTTCCTCAGTACATCTTTGAGGTATTTCTCCTGAGATATGAATATGCCATTGCGATGCCGACGAATTTGAAGACCTAAGAAGAATTTCAACTCTCCCATCATAGACATTTGATATTCTTCACTCATCATATAGGCAAATTCATCACTATAATGTTGGTCAGTACAGCCAAAGATAATATCATCAACATATATTTGGCACACAAACAGTTCACCATCATAAGATTTAGTAAAGAGAGTAGGGTCAAGTGAACCAGGTGTGAAGCCATTCTTCATGAAGAATTCCTTCAATGTATCATACCACGCCCGAGGGGCTTGCTTGAGGCCACAGAGGGCCTTATTAAGTCTGAAGACTTTGTCAGGATTCTTTGGATCTTCAAAACCTGGGGGTTGAGCAACATATACTTCTTCCTCAAGCTTACCATTGAGGAATGCACTTTTCACATCCATTTGATATAAGATGATATCATGATGGTTAGCATAAGCAAGTAATATGCGAATAGCCTCAAGTCTAGCAACAGGTGTAAAAGTTTCATCGAAATCAATTCCTTCAACCTGTGTGTAGCCTTGAGCTACTAGTCGTGCCTTATTCCTCACCACAAGACCATTTTCATCTTGCTTGTTGCGGTAGATCCACTTTGTGCCAATGATATTATGCTTGCGAGGATCTGGACGTTTAACCAGTTCCCAGACATTGTTGAGCTCGAACTGATGTAATTCTTCTTGCATAGCCTGAATCCACTCCGGCTCCAAAAATGCTTCATCTACCTTAGTGGGCTCTGTGATAGAGACAAAAGCATAGTGCCCACAAAAGTTAGATAAATGTGAAGCTTTTGAGCGTGTGGGAGGACCTGGTGCACTAATGTCATTGATGATCTTCCCCACTTGCACTTCTTTTGCAACACGAGGATGAGCTGGTTGTCGCTGAGGAATTTGATCAGCATTTTCTTCAGCACCATTTTCCTCAGGATTTTCTTCAGGTGCATCAGCTCGACGTTCTTCATGTACTGGAATGAATTCTTCAGCAGATTCTTCAGTAGGAATGACATCCTCAGTTGCCTTGAACTTGATAGAATCCTCAGGTGCTGGTTCATCTAACACAGAAGGTAGGTGCTCTCTTGCGAGCCATTAGTTTTATCGAACCGCACATCTACAGTGTCAACAATCTTGTGAAGAACAATGTTGAAGACTCTGTAGGTGTGCGAGTCCTTTCCGTAACCAAGCATAAAACCTTCATGTGCTTTCGGTGCAAATTTAGAATTGTGGTGAGGATCTCTAATCCAACATTTAGCACCGAAGACTTTGAAATAACTCACATTGGGTTTCTTGTCAGTGAGGAGTTCATAGGCCGTCTTCTTGAAGAATTTGTGAAGATATACTCTATTGATGATGTGGCACGCAGTATCAATTGCATCAATCCAAAAACGCTGAGGCGTTTTGTATTCATCAAGCATAGTGCAAGCCATCTCAACAAGAGTTCTGTTCTTGCGCTCCACGACGCCATTTTGCTGAGGGGTATAGGGAGCAGATAACTCATGAGTAATACCAAGTTCATCAAGATAGTCATCATGACCGGAATTCTTGAACCCAGTTCCATTGTCACTTCTGATGTGCTTGATCTTCACACCAAAGTTGGTTGAAGCCCTCGAGTAAAATCGTTTGAAGACTTCCTGCACTTCATGTTTGTAAGTAACAATGTGTACCCATGTATATCAAGAGTAATCATCAACAATGACAAAACCATATAGAGATGCATCATTAGTGACAGCTGAGTAATGGTTAGGTCCGAAGAGGTCCATGTGAAGCAATTCGAATGGACGAGTAGTGGTCATGATAGTCTTCGCTGGATGCTTGGCCTTGGTCATTTTTCCAGCTTCACAGGCTCCGCATAAGTGATCCTTGAGGAATTTGACATTCTCAATGCCAATGACATGCTTCTTCTTCGCAAGCGTGTGCAAATTCCTCATGCCTGCGTGACCAAGTCGTCGATGCCATAGCCAGCCTTCTGAAGCTTTTGCAAGTAGACACATGGCTGGTTGTGGTCCTGTAGAGAAATCAACAATATACAAATCTCCTCTCCTAAAGCCTTCGAAGACTTTGGACTTGTCAGCTTCCATAATCACAACACAGCGATACTTGCCAAAGACAACAACCATATCAAGATCACAAAGCATTGAGACTGACATGAGGTTGTATCCTAAGGACTCAACAAGCATGACTTTGTCCATGTGTTTATCCTTAGAGATTGCAACCTTACCAAGACCCAATACCTGACTTTTGCCTTTGTCAGCAAAGATGATATGCTTCAGATGTGACGGTGATAAGGGAGCATCCATCAATAGATTCTTGTCACCAGTCATGTGATTCGTACGTCCACTATCGAGGACCCACTCAGTAGTTTTGGGTTGATCATCCTGTAGATGAATTAGTGTAACTTACAATCTCATATGCTTCATCAGTGAAGAATATGATATCAATTTCATCAGATGAATTTCATCAAGCAGTAAACAGATATAGCAGTATGAGGATGTGTGAAATGAAGGTTCATTTCATCATGATTCGCCTGCGTCCTTTCAGGCAATTTCGTCAGGTCCCCAGCAAATTCTTCCGACGTTAAAGCACGTCTGGAGACCTGACCCTGCAGAAGAGATTAGTTCTTTTTCTTCACCACCCACATCTGAAGGGGTGGCAAAGAGTTCATCACTCTGCGAGCACCATACGAGAATGGTGGCATAGAGGCCAAACCATTTCGTTTCACATAAGAGGGGTTAGGGTAAGCATATGAATAAGCAGAGAAATTCTTCGAGGACTTATGAACATAATGGTTTGAAGAATAATGCACATATTCATAGCCCTTAGCTCTACCCTACGAGACAGAGTTGTTAGCACGATGATAATCATATGAGGACTTTGATCCTTTTGAGGAATTTGATCCATGTGAGGAATTTGGTCTGTATGAGGACTTGGCTCCATATGAAGAATTTGGTCCATATGAAGAATTTGATCTGGGGTTCCTGTTCTTCACAGGTGGTGTCATGAGGACACTCACCTGAAGACTTTCAAGGCACTTCTTGGGAACCCAGATTTTCTTCATAGGAGAACCATTCCTGCAGTTAGTGCCAACATATCTAGCAAATACTTCACCATTCTGATTTTTGAACAGTTTATAGTTGGAGTCAAATGACTCACCAGAAGACGTAGGAGATTCACATGTAAAGCCAGATAAGTTAGATGGATCAACTGGAGGTCCCTTTGCAGCAACCTATGAGGTTTTGGGGTACTGCTCAGGCTTCCAATATGTTCCATCAGCATTAAGTTTCCTCTCAAAGGCGATACCCTCTTTCCTAGGGTATCTGTTGAGGATCTGCTTTTTAAGCACATCACAAAGAGTCTGATGCCCTTTGAGGCTTTTGTACATGCCTGTCATGTACAATTCCTTCAGCCCTGCATTGTCAGTGATACTTGCAATGTCCTCAGATGAGGAATTAGTGATAGCAGAGGCAGGTGAAGAATTTGTAACCGTTGAAGCGTTTGAACATTCAGGTGAAGAATTAGCAGATTCACGTTCAATGCACTTTAAGCATGGAGGAACAAATTCTTCCTGAGAAGCGCTGATTTGTTGAGCTAGTAATGAATCGCGCTCCTTCTAAAGATCTTCATAACACAATCTTAGCTTTTCAAGATCTTCCTTTCTTTGAAGAGATTCAGAAGAAAGCTTCTCGTGATCTTGCTTTCCTTGAAGAAATTCATAAGAAAGTTTCTCATGATCAGATAAGAGAGTGTTATGATGACTTTGAAGGTTATCAAACCTAGACTGAAGTCTCTGAAGATTTTCAGTCAGGGCTTTAGTGCGATCCATTTCTTCACCCAACATATCATCACTTTTGTCTAGCATGTTTTGAACCTTTTCAAAAGCCCGTTGTTGTTTTACAGCAATCTTAGCAAGTTTAGAGTAGCTGGGCTTGAGATCCTCATCAGATTCATTTTCACTAGATTCAGAGGAGTTGTATTTGAGTACCTTTGCACCTTTTGCCATGAAGCAATAGGTGGGAGCGTAGCCATCATTATCTTCACCAGGCTTGTCGGTGGGGTCAGTTTCTTCAGTGTTGAAGATGGACTTGCTGACGAAAGCAGTAGCGGAGGCCAGACTCGCCACCCCAGATTCGGATTCTTCGGACGCCTCCTCTTCCTCATTTTCCTCAGACTTAGCTTCAGAGTCCATTTCCTTGCCAATGAATGCCCGAGCCTTCTTGGAGCTGCTCTTCTTGTGAGATGAAGACTTCGAGGATTTTGATGATGAAGATTTTGATGATTTCTTCTTCTTCGCATCATCAGAACTGTAATCCTTGTATTTCTTCTTCTTCATTTCCTTTTCCCACTGAGGACAATCTTGAATATAGTGACCAGGTTTCTTGCATTTGTGGCACAGTCTTCTCTTATAGTCACTGGATGAGGAATCACTGCTTCTTGAGGATTTTCCAAAGCGACCACATCTTGAGAACTTCTGGAATTTCTTCATGAGCAGTGCTAGCTCCTGGCTCAATTCTTCAGGATCACCAAGGCTACTGCCAGAATCCTCACATTCAGGGTCAGACACAGCCTTGGCCTTCAGGGCACGTGGTTTGCCATAGCTCGAACCATAGAGATCTCTCTTTTCAGCAAGCTAGAACTCGTGAGTATTTAGCCTTTCGAGGATATCGGCGGGATCAAGAGACTTGTAGTCAGCACGTTCTTGTATCATCAGTCCCAGAGTATCAAATGAAGAATCAAGCGACCTCAACAGTTTCTTCACCACCTCATGGTCAGTGATGTCAGTGGCACCGAGGGCTTGAAGCTCATTTGAGATGTCAGTGAGGCGATCAAAGGTTTGTTGGACATTTTCATTGTCGAGTCTTTTGAAGCGGTTGAAGAGATTCCGAAGAACATCAACTCGAGAGTCACGCTGAGTTGAGACTCCTTCATTCACTTTGGACAGCCTATCCCAGATAAGCTTAGCAGTTTCCAAAGCACTCACTCTTCCATACTGTCCTTTACTCAGATGACCACATATGATATTCTTTGCTTGAGAATCGAGTTGCTTGAATCTCTTCACATTGGTAGCGTTCAGAGAGGGTGAGACAGAGGGAACACCATTTTTCACAACATACCAGAGATCATTGTCAATTGCCTCAAGATGCATTCGCATCTTGTTCTTAGAGTAGGGGTAGTCCGTCCCATCAAAGGTAGGACACCCAGCCGAGACCTTGATCATACCTGCGGTCGACATAAATAAAACTCCAGGTAGTTAAACCAAAATCACACAGAACAAGGGAGTACCTTGCTCTGATACCAATTGAAAGTGCGTTATATCGACTAGAGGGGGGTGAATAGGCGATTTTTATGAATTCTTCACTGAGGAATTTGCTGGTGAGGAAATTCCTTAGCGAAGAACTACATGCAGCGGAATAAGTACTCGGAAGTAAGCATAACAGAATACAAGCATGGTCATCATGATGAAATGAAGACTAACACAGAGCACAGAAAGCGTAATCACAGGATAAGACAAGATGAAGACAAACAGACTGAAGAAATTGAACTGAGGAAATTGAGAAAGTCTTCAGTCAAAGTCTTCAAACACAGATATGAACAAACACTCAACACAGTAATGAGGAAATGAAAGGGTTGAGGAAATAGAACCAGTTAGTTGGTGAAGACAATGATTTGGTAAACCAGTTCCAACTGCTGTCTCAGTTGTACGTCTGGTTGGAGCGGCTGAGTATTTAAACTCGAGGACACGCAGTCCCGGACACCCAGTCACTGAGCACGCAGCTCAGGACACCCAGTCCTCACCGTATTCTCCTTGAACTAAGGTCACACAGACCTTGTCCAATCACTAGTGGTAAGTCTTCAGGTGACTTCCAAACCTTCACAGACTTGGTCACTCGGAAATCCACAATTCCTCTTGGATGCTCTAGACCATGACGCCTAACCGTCTGGAAGAAGCATAGTCTTCAAAGGTAACAAGCGTCGGATCCACGCAGGATCAATTTCTTTAGTGATGCTCAATCACTTTGGGTTTGTGGGGGTTTGGTTTGGGTTTTCCTCACTTGATGATTTTCGCTCAAAGTCCTCGGAGGATGGGTTGCTCTCAAATGACAAGTGTCAAGTTCTCTCGGAGCAGCCAACCAGCTAGTGGTTGTAGGGGGCGGCTATTTATAGCCTAGGGAGCAGCCCGACATGATAAGACATAAATGCCCTTCAATGATATGAGCGTTAGGTGGATAAGATATTTTGGGACAGCTGGCGCGCAGCACAGCAACGGTCGGAAATTTGACTCTCAAATTCCTCAGGGCTATCATGTTCCTCACTGTGTAGGCAATTCGCACTGGCGAATTCCTAACTCCTCAGTCAGAACAAATTCATCAGCGACCAGAAGAACTTCGTCTCTGTCACTGAAGAAAGTGACTGAACTGTATGAGATTTCCAAAGGCTTCACTCGAAGGAATTGGTAGGTCTAGGATTTTGAGTTGAGCATCACATGGAAATTTTTCCTTAGTATTTCCTCGACCCCCTTTAACAGTACGGTGTTTCCTATGACTCAAGAAAGAGAAAATGAAACTACGAAAAAAAAAGTCTTCACACTTCATGTTCCTCAAATGAATACCAAGTCTTCAAGGTCACACCAATTTCTTCACTTTCAAAGTCTTCAGAAAGTCTTCAGAATATCAAAGTCTTCAGTTGAAGAACTTCATTTTTAGGGGTCGACTTTCTTTGTAAATATCAAACTCCTCATAGACTTACAGACCTGTGTACACTCACAAACGCATTAGTCCCTTAACCTATAAGTCTTCAATACACCAAAATCACTAAGGGGCACTAGATGCACTTACAAGGCTGCTGATGAAAATGCTAGTTCTAGGGCTGATGACTCCATTCCAGCCGCTGAAGACATTGCCAGGGCATCCACTAGTGGTGCGCCTGAAGAAAATGAAGAAGTCAGGGCAACTGCATCAGTTGCGCCTCGGGAAATTCAAACAGATTCCTCAGCTCCTTCTGTGCCTACACCAACTCCTACCCTTCCATCGGCATCAGATGTGAGGAAGACCAAGGCTGTAGAGAGAGCTGCAGTGAAGAAAAGTAAATCATCATCTGCTTCATATTCTTCAGCTCCGATGAAAATGAAGCCACTGACCAGCTCACTTGGAAATCCAATTGATGTTGTTCCGATTTCCACCATGCCATCAAAGGACCTTGTTCCTTTTGGTAAAGAATGTGTGATCCCTAGCAGATCTGATGAAGAAAATCATTCAGCTGCTTCATCAGAGCAGATTGATGAAGAAATTGAAGTGGATGTGATCCCTTCAACGCATGTTGCTTCCTTGCCAATGCCTCAGTTCATAGCTGAAGAGGCTGGCGTTGAAGAAATTGAAGATGAAGACGTGGATATTGGATGCACTATGCTTGTGATGAATGATGACTTTTGGGAAAGTCAGCATCCCAATTCTCCACTCTTCACCCCAATAAAACAAATACCTCAGTCCCCTGCACCAACCGTTCAAATGGGCTCTGAAGAAACTCACCCTACCTCGCCTGTGCATAAAGAAATTCTAGCCACTAGTGCTGAAGAAACTGCTGCAGCTGATCCTTTGAACACGCAGACTGCCACTAAAGAGGAACCAGAAATTCCTCAGCCTGAAGAACCAGAGATTGCGATTCCTGAGGTTGTGATGCAACTCACTGACACTCCTCTGCCCAAGCCAAAGGATCCATTCTCAAAGAAGCAAAAGTTCAAGGCTACAGATTTCTTCAACGAGCATGTGTACTTCACTGACTACAATCCCTATGATTCTGCTTGGATAAGGAAGAGGCCTTTTTGGACTGCTAGTTAAGCCAATTTCTATTCCTCAGTGCTATTTAACAAAGACAAAGTCTTCGATCATGAACACATTCCTCACGTGGACATGGAATCTCTGCCAGGCTTCGAGCCAGTCGTCAGTGTTCTTCACGATGCTGGATTGCTGAATTTCTGCACTGACATCTGTGATTGGAATGAAGAACTCATTCTTCAATTCTATGCAACGCTGCACATCACAGGAAATTCTGAAGACGTGAACTCATGGGTGCTGGACTGGATGTCAGAAAATACTCACTACAAGGCACCAGCAACTGAATTTCTTTGTGCCCTCCCACTCAGTCCTCCCCTTGAAGGTGCTCGTTGCATCTACAACAAACCTGAGCTTACAAATCATTACATGCAAGTGCTGATGAAGCCCTTGAAGCCAGGGCAGGCCCCTTGAACCAAATTCCTCGTCAAGGAATTACTATATGTGCCACGGACTGTCTATCGCATTCTGACGAAGACATTGAGTCCTATCAAAGGCCACGACTCAAATGATGAAGAAGTCATTGGCATCATGAAGAATATGCTTTTCAATATCATTCATGGCGTTCCCGTCAACTTCCATGATTTCTTCATGAGGACTCTGGCAAATATTGCTATGTCACCATTTGAGCTGAAGCCTTATGCACCATGGATTATGAGGTTCATCAGGACAAGGTCTTCACTCAATTACAAGGCTGATACTCTGAACCACGGCAGCTATTTGCCTCCAATTGAAGTCCTCAAATGGATATTTTCCTCAGTTGATGACAAAGGCAAGGCAGCTACTGTGATAAATGAAGGCATTCGTCCATTGGATGGTCAATTTCACAAAGCTGCATCCTACTCCACCAATGATGACTCTGCCACACATGACTCTGCCGCCAACACCTCTGCCAAGCAAATTCCTCAAGCCACAGCACCCAGGGTGATGACTGATCGTGAGTTACTCCTCAGTCTTCATCAGAAAGTTGATCGCAATCATAAATGGGTCAAGCGTCAGTTTGGTTCAATTCTTCACAACATGACCTCCACACACAATGCAGTGAAGAAAAACCACTACTACCTCCATGAAACCTTCAACCGTACCTGGGCTATTCTATCTCATGTCTACAGCGCAGAAGATCTAAAGAGAATGGGTCTCAAGGAAGAATTTGACTGGTCTGCACCTCCACCGAAGAAATTCAAGAAGGTCAAGGTTCCTTCCTTGGTGGCCAGCTCCTATTCTTCATCGCGCGACACTGATGAAAATGAAGACTTGGGCGACACTACGGCAGGCCCTACTACGACAACCGACCCAAACAACGCTGACGCTCCTCCATCAACTTGATATTCTTCAGGGGCGTTAGTCCTCGGTTTCGATCCTTTTGGTCATTCGATGACAAAGGGGGAGAAATCTGAGTTAGTCTTCAAGCGGGTCTATTATATGGGCTTTTTTCCTAAGTTACAACTCTCGCACTTCTGAAACTTTTATTGGATTGAGTTGTAATCTTAAAACCGATGGTGCTCTGATACTTTTGATGCACTGTGCTCTGATACTTTTGATGCGTTATTCTGCATGCTTGTTCCTCGTTAATATTATTGCACGCATGCTGAATTTCTTCAAGCACCATATTTCATCATGCATTTAAAATTATTCATATTATATGTCAAATGCATGTATGAATTACAAGATATAGGGGGAGATCTCCATGATTCAACTCTTCAAGTGTGCATTGCTTCAAAAGCAAATTCCTCACTATGCACATCTTTAGGGGGAGTTCTTCTATATCTTGCAATCAAATTCCTCAATATCAGTACTTACACTTCATATGTTTATCCCCGTTGAAAACTTAACCTATATTGTCATCAATCACCAAAAAGGGGGAGATTGTAAGTGCATCTAGTGCCCCTTAGTGATTCTGGTGTATTGAAGACTTATAGGTTAAGGGACTAATGTGTTTATCAGTGTACACAGGTCTATAAGTCTATGAGGAATTTGATATTTACCGAGAAAGTCGACCCCTAAAAATAAATATCTTCGACTGAAGATTTTGGTATTCCTGAAGACTTTCATGAAGAATTTGGAAGTGAAGAAATTGGTGTGTCCGCGAAGACTTGATATTCATGCAAGGAATATGAAGCTTGAAGACTTTAGTTTTCATAGTTTTGTTTTTCTCCTTCTTGAGTCATAGGAAACACCGTACTGTTAAAGGGGGTCGACGAAATAGTAAGGAAAATTTTCCATGTGATGCTCAACTCAAAATCCTACACCTACCAATCCCTTCGAGTGAAGCCATTGGAAATCTCATACAGTTCAGTCAATTTCTTTAGTAACAGAGATGAAGTTCTTCTGGTCGCTGAGGAATTTGTTCTGACTGAGGAGTTAGGAATTCGCAAGTGCGGATTGCCTACACAGTGAGGAACATGATAGCCCTGAGGAATTTGAGAGTCAAAATTCCGACCATTGTTGTGTTGCGCGCCAGCTGTCCCAAAATATCTTATCCACCTAACGGTCATATCATGGAAGGGCATTTATGTCTTATCATGTTGGGCTGCTCCCTAGGCTATAAATAGCCACCCCCTACAACCACTAGATGGTTGGCTACTCCGAGAGAAACTGACACTTGTCATTTGAGAGCAACCCATCCTCCGAGGACTTTGAGCGAAAATCATTGAGTGAGGAAAACCCAAACCCAAACACCTACAAACTCAAAGTGATTGAGCATCACTGAAGAGATTGATCCTGCGTGGATCCGACGCTTGTTACCTTTGAAGACTGTGCTTCTTCCAGACGGTTAGGCGTCATGGTCTAGAGCATCCAAGAGGAATTGTGGATCACCGAGTGACCGAAGTCTGTCCGGGACTTGGTGTCCTGAGCTGCGTGCTCAGCTACTAGGTGTCCGGGACTGTGTGTCCTCGAGTTTAAATACTCAGCCGCTCCAACCAGACGTACAACTGAGACAGCAGTTGGAACTGGTCTACCAAATCATTGTCTTCACCAACCTTACTGGTTCTATTTCCTCAACTCTTTCATTTCTTCATTACTGTGTTGAGTGATTGTTCATATCTGTGTTTGAAGACTTTGACTGAAGACTTCCTCAATTTCCTCAGTTCAATTTCTTCAGTCTGTTTGTCTTCATCTTGTGTTATCTTGTGTTTACGCTTTCTGTACTCTGTGTTTTCTTCATTTCATCATGACGACCATGTGTGTATTCTGTCATGCTTACTTCTGAGTACTTATTCCGCTGCAAGTAGTTCTTCGCTAAGGAATTTCCTCACCGGAAAATTCCTCAGTGAAGAATTCATAAAAATCGCCTATTCACCCCCCCTCTAGTCGATATAACGCACTTTCATACTTACATCAGCATTGGAGCACAGAGAATTCCCGCAAGATATTTTCCTCGAATACAATCCCAATGGAGGAAGTCTTCTATCGTTTAACCTTATTTTCTAAAAGAGAGATGGGTAAGAAACATGTAGAAAATATGATCAGAATGCTATAAAATTTCATGATGCGAGGATACGCACACGCTTCTTAGAATGGAGTTGACATTCTTTTGCTGGACTGGAGCGGACTAGTTCTTTGGCCACTGGAATCTGCTTATTAACAGTGGGAGTTGGGTTTCTCTGTGCTGGAGCAGTATCTATGAAAAATGGAGTTGGTTTATTATCTCCTGGCGTTTGGATCTTTTGCAAAGACCTGGTTTGTAACCCTTCAGATTCTAACATAGCCGTCTTCCCCTTGCATGCCTTATATAGAAGAATGGTGATTCAGTTATAAAACATGCTACAGCAGAGATGGAATAGGTACTGAAGAATAGAAAGGCATGATATATTGACATGTATTCCCTCCATCCGGAAATAAATGGATGGGTCTAGGCGTATTTCAGTTCTAGATACATCTAGTTTTATCCATTTCTGCGACATTTAATCCGGACAGAGGGAGTATGATGTAAGAGCTAGGGATACGACAGGACAACACAGTAAAAGAAACACTGAAAAACCCACTACAGAACCAAAGTATTCAAACCCACTGATATGAGATAGTACACTCATGCAGCTCAAGATGCAAAACTACCAGGAAGTTTTCCTTACAAAAATCAACATTGTGGCCTTTAATCATACATTTTGCTACAACTAAATTTAGATCAGATAAAGGTTGGATTCACGCCGATTAACAAAATACATGCTGATGTAAAAATATAGTGATATACAACAAGTACTTACATCTACATTGGAGCACAGAGAATTCCTGCAAGAATCTTTCCTCATAAACGATACCTTTGCACAAATTCTTCTATCTGTTAAGCTTATTTTCTAAAAGAGAGATGGGTAAGAAACATGTAGAAAATATGACCAGCATGCTATAAAATTTCATGACGCAAGGATACGCACACGCTTCTTAGAATTGAGTTGACATATTTTTGCTGGACTGGAGCGGACTAGTTCTTTAGCCACTGGAATCTGCTTATTATCAGTAGGAGTTGGGTTCCTCTGTGCTGGAGCAGTATCTATAAAAACTGGAGTTGGTTTATTATCTCCTGGCATTTGGATCTTTTGCAAAGGCCTTGTTTGTAACCCTTCAGATTCTAACATAGTCGTCTTCCCCTTGCATGCCTTGTATAGAAGAATGGTGCTTTAATTATAAAACATGCGACAGCAGAGAGATGGAATAGGTACTGAAGAATAGAAAGGCATGACATATTGACATGTATTCCCTCCATCCGGAAAAAAAATGGATGGTTCTAGGCGTATTTCAGTTCTAGATACATCCTTTTTTATCCATTTTGGCAACATGTAATCCGGACGGAGGGAGCATGGTGTAAGAGCTAGGGATACGACAGGACAACACGGCAAAAAAACACTAGTTGAATGTAAAACTATATGCTAGCGGAATATGTACAGAAATAACTAAGGCAACATACACGTGTATGATTGGGAAAATAAGATGGCATTGCAATAGAGCACTAGAACAGCACTTCAATGTAAAAAAACATGGTATGGCAGACATATGAAGTACATACTGATGAATAACAATGCATAAGATATTCAGAAGCATGATGTCCAAATTAAGCAGATGGCATTGCGATAGAGTAGAATGACAGTACTTGAATTTGAAAACATGTTATCATGAATGGAATAGGTACTGAAAAACAGGAAGGCATGACATATTTACATGCATGATCAGCATGCTGAGCACATGGCATTGCAACAGAGTAGATACACTCCAGGACATTATATGCATGTTGTACCCATATCACAGGCCAAGTTAGAGCAAGGACCTTGTGGGGTGAAGAGGATTCATCATCTTTCTGCAAGTCTTCTGAAGAACTGCCTTTACATGTTCCATCATATTGGGTATCATTGACATCAAGTTTATTGGCCTTTACATTGCTCCGTGAGATTCTTGTGGATATATCAGTGTGTGCAATTATATCTGACATGCATGGAAGACAACTAGTAGTTAGATTTATGTAAATGAGTGCCTGTAGGAGACGACATAAATAGTAGGTCTGGGGTTAACTAGCAGCAACAGGTCTCATAAACTAAAGGGAGAACACAGATGAAAGCTACAGAGTATGTATCGTTTGTACTTGAGATTAACTAGATGGCACACAAAAGTATTAAAGAACAACATAGGTAACACTAGAAGTGGTATAATACTATAATCACCAGCCTGTGGGATAGCATTGGCTGATGGATGATAACTATGGAACGGCGTTACCTAAAGAACAAGTATCTTAGCTAGATTATGGAACAGCGTGAACTCCTGAACACGACCCGTAAGAGATCAGCATGAATATACAGTGAAATGTGAAGATCTATTTTCCGTGCTTAGATGAATAACAAAGCCATAAATGTTGCACACAAGTAAGATGAGGGTACAACCTATCTGGCTGCCATCCATAGGAGTGAGCATCATGTGTTGACTTGTCGATGGCCCTGCAGTTGGTGTGGCTGTCCATGTCGGGCACGCGCATTCGACGCAAGGAACTGTTGAGTGGGGACTGTAGCTCCCTTCTGGTGTATGCTTCCCTTGTTGGAGCAGCTGCGGTGAGTCGGAAGACGGTGTGTCTGAAGATGCAGATAACGCATAATGTTAAGAACGACATATCTCTTTGATTTGAAGAAATACACTAAGAGATCAACAGCAAGGTACGAGAGTGGTCACACTTCTGTTGACTGAAGACTAAATTGGGGTAACATGATTTTATTTTATTTTGGTACTGTCCGATCTATGCCGGATGGCTTGATGGCCGTCTTATGCCTCCCGGCTGACACTGTTTGGAATCTTCCCCGAAGAGCCAGCGACCAACGGCAGAGCAGCCTACCTCTGCCGTCCGTGGCCCCGGCCAAAACCCCGCTCCCCGCCCCACCGCACTATCATGGTTGCGCCACCCCCGGGCCAATCCACAAAGACTCCCCGTCATCCAGATCCGGCGGCGGCAGTACCTTCAACCCACGCAACTCTAACAGATAGCCATCTAAGCGCTGCTTCTGTAGCGAACTTGCGGCCCTGCACCCTTATGTTAGACACCAGCCAACCGGCAGCCTAGGAGCTCCGCCGCCTCGAGGGGTGCTGCTTCCCATTGGGAATCGATTGGCCCAGAATAAAAATTCAGACAACTGACGCCTAAATAAAGTGATTTGAGAAGAGGGTGCGACCTACCTGGCGGCATGGTGAAGTAGGCAGGTCTAGCTGCTGAGTCGATGAGGCCGGCGCGGTTGCGGTGGCGACCGGCGGTAGGGAAAGAGCGATGTTGCGATGGTCGACGGCTACGCGGAAGCAGCGCCAGGACTCTGGACGGATCCAAAGATGGAGCCGTTCCGGCGCCGTGAACAACGGCGGGGGTGAGTCGGCTCCGGTACGGTTCACGCGGCCGTCGTCGAGGCAGCACCAGCAGCACGGAGTAAGAGGCACACGGCCTAGTGCACGACGGCAATTGGACAGCATCTCCGGCATTAGGGAGGAGGGCGGCTATGAAATTGGTGCGGTGGGGGGCGACATGGAGGTGGGGCTGAGGTTTCGCGGCTCGGGAGAAGGGAACTTCCCGGGGAGAAGGTGATTTGGCGCCCACGAGGTATGAGTGGGGGCGGGCGGGAGGGAATTGGGAGGGGAGTGGAACCATGTCTTACGGACGCATTTGTCTAAAATGTGAGGGGGAGTTACAGTTCTACCCTTGCCTATAGGCTTCTCGGCTTGGGTCTGTGTACTGAGGGTCGGGGCTAGTAGAGTAACTTTGCTTCTCCCCAAATAGTGGGCGGGAGCGATTTCGGGTGAGGAGGGCGTGTTTTGAACTATAGTGGGTGCGAGCGATTTCGGGCGAGGAGAGCGTGTTTTGAAATAGTGGGCGCGAGCTATTTCGGGCGAGGAGAGCGTGTTTTGCCGACCATGGTTTATGAATTATTCGGCACATGTCATTTCGGCCGAGGAGAAGGCACGCTTGGATGAAGTTACGAACCTACCCTCAATGTACAACAGGCCAATTGATGCGTGTCCCACATAGGATGGTAATTTCGCATCTCCCATTTATTTGCTCGGGCGAATTCCACCGAGCAGAGAGGATGTTTAACGGTTCGTTCAAATTTTGGGAGAACGAGCATCCACGTCTACCTTACCAAGTCGATTCAAATCAAATTTTGAAATATTAGCTTGCCACTTCTTTTTTAGATGGAGAGATGATGCTCGGGAGTAAAGTGTTTTTACATGCTCGTTGCTAGCGATTTACTATATGACAAATAGTTGACCCACTCAAAAACGTGAATAAAACCCAAAATGAAATATCTTGATTCAATGAACTAGCTCGTTCAGTAGGTCAAAATAGTGAACTAAATCCAAAATTGAACACCTCAATCAAGTACCATGTTGTACAGTATTATAGTACTCCATGAACATGTTGAAAGTCAAATTAATGAACTTGTTTGATATACGCATATATCATTCATGTGTGGATTGCAGACAACATGTTCTCCAATTTAAATATTTGAATGCAAGTTTATATCAAAACATGGTTTATATCAGTCTTTGATGCATAAAACGCGACCTCCCCCTCTCCCGGACTCCTGTTCTCTCTCTCTCATTCACTCACTCTCTCGCCGACAATCTTCAATTCTGTCGCACGCATCAGACACAAAAACCTTGTTGGTCCCTCTCCCTTTCTCTCCATCTCTCTCTCACTCACTTACTCTCTCTCTCTCTCTCTCTCTCTCTCTCTCTCTCTCTCTCTCTCTCTTTGTGTGTGTGGGGGGGAGGGGGTCTTTCTAGTTCGCATTCATATATACACCATCTATAGGTCTCTCTCGCACACTATGTATGATACTCTAGCAAGTCCAAGCTAGATATCTTGGGTGCACTCATCGTACGCACACAAATTCCTTGGCTCTTTGCCCGTAACTCTCTCACGCACCACTATGTCATCTTGGAGCTCTTCCCCCCCCCCCCCTCTCTCAAACTCTCCATCCACCTGGGTCACACATACACATGCATATCTCACTCGCGCTCGATAGGCCCATCTAAAACTCTATCTCTCTCCATCGTTCTCTCTCCATCTCACACGCACACACACACACACAATCTCATGCCCAGCTAGCCAAGTATGATGGTCTCTCACTCAATTGTAGGCACACGCAGTCCCCCATATATTTATATGACTAGCTAATCTTAGTCTCCATCACAAACATGTGCATGGTCTATCTCGATTTCTCTCAAGGCATCTTTCTATCGTGCACGCACTCCCTCGATCTCCCACCCATATAGTCCCCTCACGATCTCGAGGGGATCTCTCTATCACAAACACACCCTCTCTCCCTCCCCATGCATCCATGCCATCCATGTGTCCCTCTCGACCTTTTTTCCTTGTTGGCCAGACCTCTATTGGACATGTGCTACAGGGGTGTCTCTCTCCGTTGCAAACAATCACACACAAGCTATCTTCATGTATCTCCTCGCTTTTCCATCTCGGAGATGCATGCGTGATATGTTCGCATAAGAAACGAAAAACACTCTCTCTCTCTAATTTATCGTTTGTTGTCACTTTCTCTTTCACACACATACTCTTTTTGCACACTTACTCATTCTCCTTCACACGCACTTGATCTGTCTCGATCGAGGCACTCTCCTCCGTCCATAGCATATAGATTTATTGAAGGAACAATTGTATTGGTGCCCCTAGTTGGGTCACGCTCGACTGATTTGCCCCTAGTTTTCCAACAATTGCGGTTTTGCCCAGCTCACTTCACTCGCCTTGTGTTTTTGCCCTTCCGAAGTGGTTCCGACCAATCACGGTTCGCCACGTGGCGACTGCTCATTGGTTGGAACCGCCCCGGAAGGGCAAAAACACAAGGAGAGTGAAGTGAGCTGGGCAAAACCACAATTGTTGAAAAACTAGGGGCAAATCAGTCGAGCATGACCCAACTAGGGGCACGAATGCAAAAATCCCTTTATTGAAAAGTTAAACATCACAAAGTTTGACCATGTACGTGGAGAAAAACCATTACATCTAGTATGGCAAACATATACCATTAGATTCACCATGAGATGTAGTTTTGTATGATGTATCTTTGGTATTGTAGATATAAATAACATTTGCGTAAACCTGATCAAAGTTTCCAAAGTTTGACTTCTAAAAAATTTACATGCACTGCATTATCGAGCGGATGGAATATCTCTGTCCCCCTCTCAGCTATCTGACGCACCACTCAGCCTTATCGGGGCTCCTCAATCTCTCTAAAACTTTATTGGTCAGTTTGGTTTGTGACCTGACCCTCATGCCTTGATGGTCGGTACTGCCTGGTGTGGACGTGAGATGTAAAATATTTCTGCCTGGCCAGGCTTGTGTGGTGCTGAAGCGTTTGGTTCATGCCTGGGCCAGGCAAAGCATCAACGTCCCATCAATCAATCCATGCATCAATTATTTAATGTTAATATCCATCCATGTTGTTGTTAGCCTCGTGGCCGCACGACCAGGCATGGCCAGGCGTTCGAAATCTGTCGCTTGGGCTAGGCTACTTGCAGTGTCTGGAGTTCAGCCAGGCTAATTAAAGTGCAAGGGAACCCAGCCCAGGCGGGCTTTCTTTTTCACAGGGTAGCAACCAAACAAGCGTGCATGAAATCCAGCCACAACCCCAGGCAACGCAAAAGATGCTCATGACGCAAGCCAAACTGGCCTTATATCTCCCTGGTTCACACATACACATGTCTCGCTCGCGCTATACATATAGACCCATCCAACACTCTCTGCCCTTGTTCTCTCTCCATGTGACACGCACCCCCCCTAAGTACCATAATCCCTCACTCCATCATAGGCTCTATTTGGATCCATGGGTTAGAGTTAGTTTAGGTTAGTTTGGAGTCAACTAACCCAAAAAGATCCAAACAGGAGGGTTAGTTTAGGTTAGATGCATCTAACCCATCCAAAAAAACTAACCCATCCAAGAGGTGCTTATTTGGGTTAGTTCTTCTCGGGACCACTAATAAACACTTTTTTCTCTCGCTCTCCCCGCAGCAGATCCCTCCCCACTTCCTCGAAGCTTCTTGTCCTCTCCCTCCCTCCCTCTCGCACCGCCCGTGAAGGTGCCTCGCCGTATCCGTGCTCCATCTAACCCTGCCATCCAAACACCTCTTTACTTAGAGTTAGTTCAGGGTTAGTTCACGGTATGAATCTAACTCTAACCTCTAACTGAGTTAGATTATCCAAACAGGGCCATAGGCGCAAGCACTCCCCCCCCCCTCCTAAGTATGATTATCTCTTACTAGCCATCAGGAACACATGTATTGTCTCCTTCCATCCATACGTCTAACTCGATATCTCTCGGGGCATCTTCTATCACACACACACCTTGTCACTCGATCTCCCACCCATGTAGTCCCATCACGATCTCCAGGGATCTCTCTATGACAAACATACACTCTCTCCTCCCCATGTCTGCATTTTCTCCTTACGTCTCTCTCGACCTCTCTCCCTTGTTTGTCAAACCCCTCTTGGCCACGTGCTAGGGGTCTTCCTCTCTCGGTTCCAAACAACCACACACTATCTCCTCACCTTGCCTCCATTGTCGAAGATGCATGTGTGATATGTATGCATAAGACACACACGCTTTTTCTCTACTTTTATCGTGTGTTGTCCATGTCTCTTTCACACACGCACACACACTTTTTTCACTCTCTCTCTCTCTCTCTCGTTAGGGACTCTATCACGTCCATAAGCATATGGATGTTTTGAAAAGTCAAACCTCAGAAAAGTTTGACCAGGTATATGTGGAGAAAAACATTTACATCTGGAACGATCATTAGATTCATCACAACATGTACTTACTTCATACTATCATTTATCTTTGGTATTGTAGATATAAGTAATCTCTTTATAAACTTGGTCAAAGTTTCAAAAGTTTGACATAAAAAAATGTTGTAACTACATTATCGAATGGAGGGAGTAGCTCTTTCTCTCTCTCTCTGCTATCTCTCACGGGCCTCCCCTCTCACTCGAACTCTCTATACCAACGGATTATACGCTCACTGTGTCAGCGTATAGCTCCGTATATTATTTAGTTGACTGGTCAACCAATCCACATGCTGCGTTGTCAGCTCGTGTTCTGTATCTTGGTGTGCTGGCCCATGTGGCAGTGGGTGAAAATAAGTAAACTAGAGGCCCATCTGACACGCGGTGAAGTAAACAAAGTTTAAACCACTCGGGGTAGCACCCTGCATGCTAGTAAATTGAGGGCGCATTGAGGACAAACTTCTTGCGCGTGAAGGACGCACTCGCGCACAATTCACCACTGCGCGTCGGCATGCACAGAAGGACGCACTCGCGCACACCAAGCACACAACACACACCAGCACACGTGTACACCAGCATCGCCGCCGGTTGAGATGGACGGCGAGGCAGCTAACAAGCGGAGGCGGCTCGAGCCAAAACCGCATCCGGCGAGCCTGGACTTCATCAGCAGCCTCCCCGACGACATGCTGCTCGTCATCATCGGCCTCCTCCCCACCAAATCTGCCGTGCGGACCGCCCTGCTCTCCCGGCGGTGGCGCCCCCTCTGGCACTGCATCCCCCTCAACCTCACCGTCGACAGCTGCCTCTACGACGGGGATTGCAAACGCATGGCCGCAGTCTCCAAGATCCTTTCATCGCACCTTGGGCCAGCCAGATGCCTTGACATCCGCATGTTCAGTACCAACTGCAAGGTCCAACCCAAGTTCGACGAGTGGTTCTTATCCCCTGCCGTAGATCAGCTCGAGGAGCTCAGCTTTGAAGCTGGACGATGTCGCTCTCTGCCGCCGTCCGCGCTCCGCCTCACGCCAACGCTGCGCTGCGCCAGCTTCAGCTCCTGCTATCTTTCCTAGATTAATGCCGCGCCCTCCCTTCTTCTCCCTCAACTCAAGCAGCTCGACCTCGTCGACGTTGTCATCTCAAAGAAGGCTATGGAGCACCTGCTCCGCAGCTGTACTGCGCTCGAGTACCTTCGTCTTGAGCAGATCCACGGGTTCATTAGCCTCCACATCACCTCGACGAATCTCCGATGGATTTATGTGTCTTGCTGGCCCCGCAACAAGACATCAATTGGGAAGAGATCATTCCAGCTGTTCCACGTTATGGTCATTGAGAATGCGCCTTTCCTTGAGAGATTGCTTGTATCGGATCTAGAAGGTCCAACAAAAATCAGGGCCATTGAAGCGCCGAAATTGACAGCGTTGGTGTACTCGTCTGCCAAATTCTACGAACTCTTTATTGGATCCGTAATCATTCTGGTACAACACTCATCTTCTTCTCCGTCTTCTTGAAATTCACATTTTTAAATTTCTTCTTGATGTATTTACGACCATCTTCCAGAAAATGATTCCCACAAGCTTGACCCAGTCCATGCGCATAGTGAAGATCTTAGCACTAAAATCTATCGGCCCCAATCTGGATCAAGTTGTTGGATTCCTTACATGCTCTCCGTGCATGGAGAAGCTACTCATCGAGGTGAAACTTCTTTCCTATAAGTAAACGGTAATCACAACGTAGCTCAATTTTTCGTAATTTTCCCAAATTATGATGACAAGTGTAGTGTTCAAAACTGCATCTACGCACTGCACCGAAAGAAATTTTTTTAGTATTTTTTTCTCACGTGATCACCTGCATCGTTTTTATGCTGTACTACTATAGTAGCCAAGACTAGTCATAGTGGAAAGTAACTTAGACTACTCCAGTAACTCTATGGTTACCCTAAGAGCAAGTACTACCTCCGTCCTGGTTTACTCTTCCAATTTTGTAGTATCAAAATTTGACCATAGATTTAACTGACAAAATGTTAATGCATGTCACTAACAACTATATCGTTGGATTCGTATTTGAACATAATTTCAAATGGTGTAATTTTTAGTGACATGCATTGGCGTTTTATTAGGTAAATCTATGGTCAAAATTTTATACTAAATACGAGGTAGTATTCCCTCCGTCCCAAAATTCTTGTCTTACATTTGTTTAGATACGGATGTATCTAACACCAAAATGTAACCAGATACATCCGTATTTAGACAAATTTAAGACAAGAATTTTGGGACGGAGGGAGTACAAAAGTGGGCTATGTAGGCCAAAACATGTGCCAAATTCACTTGTGATGCATTTGGCATCGATGCCCCTCCATTGCTCACCTGGTGCCCCAATCTGGATCACCTACTTTGCTCTGGTGCCAAATTAACTCACGCAATGAAAAAACACTGCGTGGGAGAGAGAGAGGACTGAGGTAATAAAAAAACACTTGTTTGGGAGAGTGGGAGGCTGGTGTAGTTGGTTTGATTGATTTGTTTATACATGTGGGTCTATGTGCACAGCGGTGCCAACTCTCTCACATCGCAAGAGCGGTGCCAAAATCTTTTGATTTGACATCGATGCGTATTATGTGGCATACTTTTGCCAAATATGGCATCAGCCACATAGTGGAAGGCAACAAATTCCCAAGCTCTTCACATGCTCCTAGTTAAATGAGAGGAAACAGAAAGAGAGAGAGAGAGAGAGAGAGAGAGAGAGAGAGAGAGAGAGAGAGAAATAATATCACTAGCCAGCCAACCCTATCGTATGAGCGAATGATATTGGTACCTCTTGATGACATGGCAATCTTATGCAGCCAGCTGCTCTAATATGTTCTCTTCTTTTGTAGATAAAAAAAGACCCGAAAGTGAAAAATGTGCTACATATAACAATCTCATCGAATGCCTTGATCTCCATCTTAGAGAAATTGATTTGATCGACTACCGAGGCTGTACATCTGAGATTAAATTGGCCAGGTTCTTTGTTCTGGAGGCAAGTGTGCTGAAGGTAATGAGGTTTGGCGTTCTCTGGCCCAACAATGAATGGCGTGCTGATCACCGCAAGCGTCTAAGCCTAAATGACAAAGTCTCCGCAGAAGCTGAATTTGTTTTTGAAACATCAAGTGGGCCAGAGACTCGAAAACTTATTTTCCCATTAGTAACTTGTCAGGGCGGTGGATTTTAGTTTGTATGATAATGCTGCATCCACCTAAAGTAACAAAAGTTCTTACGTAAACTTCCTAGTAATTCCCTCTTCCTAGGTGCAGCATTACTCCTAACATTTGTAATATTAGTTTGAAACTTGTAATATTGCCGTGTCCTATTCCTGCGTTTTCAAAATCCTGCGAATCAAACAGGTCCTAAGTTGGTGATGATGTTGTGCCTGCCATCTTTCACCAATAGCCATCGGATCTAGATCTGACGCATACAAACCAAGCTTCTCCATTTTTGCAAAAAGATGCCCGCACTTGTTCCCTATTTACAAACAACTCCTTGTCTCTCACAATCAGCCTTATCTCCTCCCCACCACATCTAGAAGGCCGTGGAAAAATCTGGCATGATGGCTGCTGCCGGAGCCGTCCACCCCCAATCTTGGTGTTCCGTGCAATGCATGGGCATCTACGCATGGGAAATTATGTCGAACAGGGCTAGTTGTAAGCAGGCTAGCTCTACAGCCATGATGATAGTGACTGCAGACTGTGAGGCTGACTATGGTATGCCGAACACGGCGCCTATACTCAGGTGTCATCTCTGGCGCAGGGTCTTGTCACTTCACTATGAGGAGCAGCACGTAATAATTTGACCAACGGGTAGTACAGTGCTAGTACTCCTACTACTACATTGGTAGTACTACCTCCGTCCTGGTTTAAAGGTCCCCTTTGTAGTTTGTGTCAAATTTTGACTAAGGATTTAACTAATAAAATGTTAATGCATGTCAAAAAAAATTATCTCATTGGATTCGTATTTAACTAATACAATGATGACCAATAAACCCGGACGGAGGTAGTACTACTACTAGTACTAGTAGCACCACCGTCTGGATTTAGGAGTACTACCGCGTCCATCTAGATTTTAGTATTTGACTAGCAATATCTAGTAATGCATGTCATAAAAAATGTACTACTCCCTCTGTAAATAAATACATGGTGTTTTATTCCTATCGGCGAGAGAACTTAATGTTTTTTTGCTAACTACTAATAGGATTACATGCAATGAACTAAACATTGCATGTCATGTTTGGTAGTCTCAAGTCATTGAAAGCATGCACGGCCCACATCTCTCATTGGTTGATATGTCACGACATAAGAAACAAGGAGGGAGTTAATGCACCGTGCCTAAGGCTAGCCATAGTGGGGGTAACATAAGTAGTATCATGCACTTGGGACTCGCAAACATGCTTATGTGGCAGGCAATTAAAGAAGAGAGAGATGGTTATAGTAACATAGGTAGATATCGTAACATAATAAATGTGATGCTACTATGTGTCATGCATGGCAATAAATGAGACCAATTATGATACTAATCTATGACACTATGCACTATAAAGATAGTAACATAGACTAGTAACATACGCATGTTACTAGTCTAAGTTACTCTCCACTATGACCAGCCTAAGTGTTTTGGGATTATTTGGTTTTCGTAATGTGACTTACACAACATTTTTTTTTACATCCATTAACATTTTATTAGTTAAATCAAAGGTCAAAACTTGGCGCAAAATGCAAAGGGGACCAATAAACCAGTAAACATCAAACTTCTCTCGTTTGGCCCCAACTAGAGGTCCGGTGAGATGACTATACTGCACCAGCATGGAGGGGGACGCGGCTTCATTGACTTACGACAACTGCCTTTGGGTGAATGACACGTGGGCCCAGGGGGTGGCTGGCCCACCTATCATACAGCCAAAGGCTGGTGCAGTAGAGGGCCGAGGAGTAGTACAAAATCCTACGCACCTATGCACGCTAATCAAGGGCAAGAGTGATCACTCGAATCGCAAGATCAGTTGATTAGAAGCTAAGCTAGACCCATGGAGGCGATGAGCGCGAGCATCAGCCTGCTGTGCCAGATGGTCCACGACGCCGGCCTGCGGCCCGGCAATGAGGAACGTCTCCAGGTAGTATTGCTTGAGGCCGCCAGGGCGAGGGGCCGCTTGGAAGACAGCTTTGTCTCCTTGTTCGACGAGGTCCTCGTCGGTTTCCTCGACAAGTTCACCGTCGTCAAGAAGCTCGCGGACGACTTTGATGTAAGCCTCCAGCCGACGCGCCTAGGCTCTGTGATGCCCGCCACCCTCAACGGCCACTATGGTGACAACCTCTTCGACGCATTGTTGGCCCTGCGACTGCCCGCCATCGCGCCGGAGTATGTCCACCTCGAGGTCGCGCTCGCCGCGCAGCGCCTGGCGCAGCAAGACACCATCGACATAATCACCCACGTCTACGCGCAAATCGTCCACAAGGACTACTACATGCAAGAGGAGGACGATAGGATGCTGGCCTTCTTGGACCGCAGGGCAACCTTGGACGGCACTATTCAGAAGCACGTTGAGCTCGCTGTCGGTGTCAAAACCGGCGGATCTTGGGTAGGGGGCCCCGAACTGTGCGTCTAGGCGGATGGTAACAGGAGACAAGGGACACGATGTTTTTACCCAGGTTCAGGCCCTCTCGATGGAGGTAAAACTCTACTCCTGCTTGATTAATATTCATGATATGGGTAGTACAAGAGTAGATCTACCACGAGATCAGAGAAGCTAAACCCTAGAAGCTAGCCTATGGTATGATTGTTGTTCGTCCTACGGACTAAAACCCTCTGGTTTATATAGACACCGAAGAGGGTTAGGGTTACACAGAGTCGGCTACAATGGTAGGAGATCTACATATCCATATTGCCAAGCTTGACTTCCACGCCAAGGAAAGTCCCATCTGGACACGGGACGGAGTCTTCAATCTTGTATCTTCATAGTCTAGGAGTCCGGCCAAAGATGATAGTTTGGCTATCCGAACACCCCCTAGTCCAGGACTCCCTCAGTAGCCCCTGAACCAGGCTTCAATGATGACGAGTCCGGCGTGCATATTGTCTTCGGCATTGCAAGGAGGATTCCTCCTCCGAATTCTTCATAGAAGATTTTGAACACAAGGATAGTGTCCGGCTCTGCAAAAGAAGTTCCACATACCACCGTAGAGAGAATAATTTTTACACAGATCTGTTGACGTATTCCGTGGCGTGACATAACACCATGGCTAGGCCTTTATTCGAATCGTTTTTTGTTGTCCCACCTCAGCGCGTTTAGTGAGGCGGTTTCCTTGGCACGTCTTATCAAAGCGGAGATCGTGCCCCCTTATTCCGGGATCCTCATCAATACGGGCGTGGGTAACCCAACCATGCCCATTGGCACGCCCCCTCTATCGAAGGCGAGTCCCAAACGGCCACGGGGAGGGCTCTTGGTATTCAACCTCTTTATAACGAGACCAAGGCCTGCTCCTTTCTTTCAATCTCAATCGAGTCCACCCCTCGCCTCGACTTCCAACACCCAAAGCTCCAGATTCAGGCGCTTCGGACCTTCAACGATGTCCGTCTCCAACCTGCAAGGCCGGTGGATGCCTTCTTCTGTCACGGAAGAAGACGTGCTAAAGCTGAGAGACGCCAGGTATCTAACCGGCGAAATTTCGCATAGGCTGCCTGCCCAAGGGCAGGTTATTCCTACTCCCGAGCCTGGTGAGAGCGCGGTGTTCGTGTCTCACTTCCTTCGGGGTTTAGGCTTCCCGACGGACCCCTTCGTGAGGGGGCTCATGTTTTATTATGGGCTGGAATTCCACGACTTGGATCCGGAATCCGTCCTCCACATCTCATCGTTCATTGTTGTATGCGAAGCCTTCCTCCGCATTACCCCTCACTTCGGATTGTGGCTCAAGATCTTCAAAGTGGAGCTGAAGATGATCAAGGGGCAGCAGACAGAGTGCGGAGGGGCTGTTATAAGCAAAAATGCTGACGCTCCATGGCCCGAGGGCTCTTTTCAAGAGGTGCTCGGTTTATGGCAACAGGAGTGGTTTTACATCACCCCTCCCAGGGGCACCAAATGGGTGGCGCCACCTGCCTTCTGCACGGGTCCTCCACAGCGGCTGGTGTCATGGGTCAACAAAGGGCTCGACTGGGGGCCGTCCAAGGACGTTCCTCTGCTGCAGGGCCGTATTCGAGACCTCCAAGAGATAGAGATCAATCTGGTCGTAGTGGCGCAGGTCATGCTGATTCGGCGCCTTCTTCCCTGCAAACATCGCCCCCTCCGCCTGTGGGAATTTAATCCGGAGGGACCACGAGCTCTCCAACACTTCATGGGCGCGACGCCCGTGGAGATGTATAAACTGTTCTTCGGACTTGACCGAGGACGCAGGTCTGAGCTGCAATCGCCCGGATACTCACGTAAGTAGTCCTGTGCCCGGACACGCTATACGTACATTTGTCATAAACTTGCCTGAGGGAGTCCTGGACTAGGGGGTGTCCGGATAGTCGAACTATCATCATCGGCCGGACTCCAAGACTATGAAGATACAAGATTGAAGACTTCGTCCCGTGTCCGGATGGGACTTTCCTTGGCGTGGAAGGCAAGCTTGGCAATACGGATATGTAGATCTCCTACCATTGCAACCGACTCTGTGTAACCCTAGCCCTCTCCGGTGTCTATATAAACCGGAGGGTTTTAGTCCATGGGACGAACAACAATCATACCATAGGCTAGCTTCTAGGGTTTTAGACTCCTTGATCTCGTGGTAGATCCACTCTTGTACTACCCATATCATCAATATCAATCAAGCAGGAGTAGGGTTTTACCTCCATCGAGAGGGCCCGAACCTGGGTAAAAACATCGTGTCCCTTGTCTCCTGTTACCATCCGCCTAGACGCACAGTTCGGGACCCCCTACCCGAGATCCGCCGGTTTTGACACCGACATTGGTGCTTTCATTGAGAGTTCCTCTGTGTCGTCACCGATAGGCTTGATGGCTCCTTCGATCATCAACAACGACGTAGTCCAGGGTGAGACTTTTCTCCCCAGACAGATCTTCGTATTCGGCGGCTTTGCACTGCGGGCCAATTTGCTTGGCCATCTAGAGCAGATCGAAAGCTATGCCCCTGGCCATCAGGTCGGATTTGGAAGTCTAAACTTCACAGCTGACATCCGCGGAGACTTGATCTTCGATGGATTCGAGCCACAGCCGAACGCGCCGCACTGTCACGATGGGCATGATGTAGCTCTGCTGCCGGACAGTGCCCTGGAGGCCGCACACGAGTCCTCTCCGATCCTCAATTCGGAGCCGGCTGCCCAGATCGAGGACGGGAGGTCAGACACCGCCTCGAGGGCTGCTACCCCTGCAGCGATGGAGCCGAATACTGACCTTGTCCCTTGCGACGCTCGTGACTCCGAGGTGCCGGACTCCTCGCCGGACTCCGAACCTCCTACGCCACCTCCGATCGAATCCGATCGAGCGCCGTTCACGGAGTTCACCGCCGCGGACATCTTTCAACACTCACCTTTTGGCGACGTCTTGAATTCACTAAAGTATCTCTCGTTATCAGGAGAGCCCTGGCCGAACTGCGGTCAGGACGGTTGGGATGCAGACGACAAAGAAATCCAAAGCCCACCCACCACCCACCTTATAGCCACTGTCGACGATTTAACCGACATGCTAGACTTCGACTCCGAAGACATAGACGGTATGGACGACGATGCCGGAGACGACCAAGAACCAGCGCCTACTGGGCACTGGAAAGCCACCTCAACTCATGACATATACATGGTGGATACACCAAAAGGAAGCGATAACGAGGAACAACGGGACGCGGCGAAGGATAATTCCCCCGAAAAACAACCAAAACGGCGACGCAAGCGCCACCCGAAGTCCCGCTCCAATAACAACAACATCCATAATGACCCAGCCGTAGAGCAGGGCGAACCAGTGGATGATGAACATGCAACCAAGCAACCATCCGAACAGGATGAATCGGACAAGCAACCCATCCCCGGCGAAAACAACAGTCCAGACGATCTCACGCCGGACACATCACAGGAGCATAAGAACCTTCACAAAAGGCTCGTCGCCACTGCAAGAAGTTTGAAGAAGCAGAAACGGAAGCTCAAAACAGCGGAAGACATACTCAGAATGAGATGGAGCAAAGTACTCAAGACCGCAGACAAATACGGCAATAGTCACCAAGCAAAGAGCTACCCGAAGCGCAAGCTGTTGCCCGAATTCGACGAGGAGGCCGTAGAGCCACCACAACCAAAAAGCAAAGAGGTCGCCTGGCCGGATAGACGACCAGATGACAGGCTAAGAGCGGCAAGCGGCGCCGCACACAAGCCGGCACATGATACACATAAAGGTCCTCGCAAAAAGGATGGCCCGGTCAGGTCCATTTATGGGCCAAAAAAGAGGGCCCCAGGAAGCAACACAACACGCCGAGTGTTCAAAGATAACGGCACACCTAAATACAGGGGCGCCGCACACCCACTATGTTTCACCGATGAGGTACTGGATCATGAATTTTCAGCGGGTTTTAAGCCCGTAAACATAGAGGCATACGATGGAACAACAGACCCTGGAGTCTGGATTGAGGATTACATCCTACACATACATATGGCTAGAGGAGACGATCTCCATGCCATAAAATACCTACCCCTCAAGCTCAAAGGGCCAGCTCGGCATTGTCTCAAAAGCCTCCCAGAAAATACCATTGGAAGTTGGGACCAGCTCCAGGATGCATTTAGAGCAAATTTTCAGGGGACTTATGTCCGCACTCCGGATGCAGACGATTTAAGTCACATAACTCAACAGCCCGGAGAGTCAGCGCGCAAATTCTGGAACAGGTTCCTCACCAAAAAGAACCAAATAGTCGACTGTCCGGACGCCGAAGCCTTAGCAGCTTTTAAACATAACGTCCGAGACGAATGGCTCGCCAGACACCTCGGCCAGGAAAAGCCAAGAACAATGGCCGCGCTAACAAGCCTCATGACCCGCTTTTGCGCGGGAGAAGATAGCTGGCTGGCAAGATGCAGCACCAGTGACCCGAGTACATCCGAGGTTAGAGATGGAAATGGGAAATCACGACGCAGAAAAGATCAGCGCCGGAATAAGGAAAATGGCCCAAAGAACACGGCGGTCAACGCCGGATTCGAAAGCTCTCGGCCGAACAGCAAAATGTTGCCTCTTAAGGACAACAGTGACGAGCTATCCAACCTAAACAAAATCTTGGATAGGATATGCCAAATTCACAGTACCCCCGGGAAGCCTGCAAACCACACCCACAGAGATTGTTGGGTCTTCAAGCAGTCCCGCCGACTTAACGCCGAACACAAGGGGCTCGACACACCAAGCGAGGACGATGACGAACCCCACAAGCAGAGCGCCGGACAACAAAAGAACTTCCCACAAGAGGTCAACAGTGAATTCACTTCAAGTGATAACAAGGAAACATAGGGCGGCATCTACCAAAGCACATGCCACACGGTCCACCCCAGCGGAATCCCGAGATTGGATGTCAAAACCAATTACTTTCGACCATCTGGATTACTCCAGAAGTATTCGAAACGCAGGATGGACTGCCTTGATATTGGATCCTATAATCAACGGACTACAATTTACACAAGTCCTAATGAATGCCAGCAGCGATTTAAACCTACTATATCCGGACACAATCCGCAGAATGGGGATAGACCCTACCAAAATTCGCCATAGCAGCACTTCCTTCAAAGGAGTGACGCCAGGCCCTTACGCCAATTGCAAGGGCTCCTTACTACTAGAAGTTGTGTTCGGTTCATCCGACAACTTCCGTCGCGAAAAGCTAATCTTCCATATCGCCCCATTTAAAAGTAGCCATCAGGCACTCTTGGGACGCGAAGCTTTCGCCCGCTTTAACGCAATACCACATTACGCATCTCTTACACTTAAAATGCCCGGTCCACGCGGCATCATCTCCTTAAAAGGTCGCTCAAGACCCCGGACACGGCTAGGAGAGTCCGGTATAAATAAACTAGGGGCTTCCTAGCCGCATACCCCTTCACAAGGGGCTATGCGCATGAACAATAAGAGCCAATAAAAGCTCAACTTTATTCATTTATTCATACTCTGTTTTAAATACATTTTTTGCACGATACCTTTCCAAACTAAGTTCTTCTCCTTTACAGACGAACAGCGTGCTACACCCATCCAGGATACAACACAACGGAGACACAGGCGCAGACGTGCAGCAGGGACCCATTGCAAGGATTCTTTTCAGATTAAGACCCTGCGTAAACCTTTCTTACTGTCTCTTGTTGATACACATCCCCCGGTTTCTTACCATAACCAAGGAGGAGGCTGGCGTTTTGGCATCGGCCGCGCCAGAAGTTCTCGCCCGTACCTGGACACTAGGGGCTTAGGGCATTGTTCTGCCCGTTAACATAAAGACCGAATACCTCAGGGAGTGTTCGGCGTCTCGAGTTAGGCCTTATATGCATCAGCTCCGAATCATGTCTTTGGTCAAATGTTGGGTTTGCCCAGCTCCTGTGTTTTGCTGCCTTACGTTCCGTATCATCGGCTAACGTGGCACCAGGAGAACTACTGCGATTGTGCCCTAGTTCGGCCAGGCGAGCACCTCAGTAGAGAAAGCCGAAAACTGACCGTCATGATATAGCGAGAGACTGGTCAACCACTCGATCGACTACCGGAATGTCTAGAATTCCTCCGCTTTGACGAAGGACCGTTTCCCGGTCAGGCACATACGCGCCCCGAATTCGGAGAGTGCGGTGCCCCTAGGGGCTATATCGTAGCCCCACCTTCGAACTCCTATGGCTAAGTGAAAGTGATAAAGCATTATAGTCCGGTTGCCTAGTTTGCTGCGCTACCAGCTCCTTCACAGGACCAAGACGTTGGATTAAGTGTGAAAATGCGACCTTTTTGTAAACACCCCCGCACCCTGTGCGTGGGGGCTGAAGCCGAAGACTGCCATCTTTCAGGTTATGTACACATATACATTAACGGCCGCACAGGAAATACTTCAATACTTGAACGCACAAGTATAAAAAGCCGTTACATTATAAATGTGGTTTCACAAACCATAAATATCATTTAAACATAACATTTTTTGAGCACTGCGACTCTATTACACGAGCGCCGTGAAGGAATTCCCCAAAATAGTGCTCGGTGGGTAACCGGCTCTCGTCCGAACCCCGGGTTGCAACATCGGTGGCATCCATCTCCGTCCAGTATGTCTTCACACGGGCGAGAGCCATCCGTGCACCCTCTATGCATACCAACCGCTTCATCGCCTTGATATGCGGCACCGCCCCAAGGAATTGCTGCAATAAGCCAAAATAACTCTTTGGCTTGGGCCTATCCGGCCACATATGAGCCACCACATCTGTCATGGCAAATCCGGACAATCTATTCAGCTCAGCCCACTCAGCCAACCGATCGGTCAACGGAAGTGAACGCTCCGGACTGTGGAATAGAGACCAAAAAGCTCTTCCATCTCGTGATCCTTTCGGCTTGGGAAGTGCACGACCGCATCCGCCGCACTCGCCGCCAAATCCAGATAAGGATCCTCCGCACCCCACAGCTGGCCCAACTGAGCATACTTCTGATCCGTGAACTTCCTGCGCAGCAAAAAGGGCTTTCCGGCCGCAATGTCTCCGGCCTGACGCAGCTCCTCCTTTATAGCCCTCATTGTAGAACGGGCATCCTTGGCTTCGGCGGTGGCCTTCTTCAGGTCCTCTAGCTCCGCTCGGCATTCTTTTTCAAGAACCTCATAGCGGTCAGTAACATCCTTCAGCTTCACGGCTATTCCGGCCATCTCCTCCCTGCTTCGGCAGTGAGCAGCCTTTTCGGCTTTTAGCTCTTCGGCTACCTTCGAGGCAGCCGCATCACTCCTTCTGGCCTGCTCCTTGGCTCGAGCAAGCTCTGCCCGAAGGCCCTCCACAGCGGTGGCACCATCTACATCAAGCATACATGTTGTAAGGAGTGGGCGTCAGCTCCCTTACTAGGTGACCACGGAGAAACAACCTAACTTGTGACTCGTCAAGTCGTTTATTGACCAGCGTGATGTCCGCATCCGCAACATCGAGTTGCCGCTTTAGCTCGGCAACTCTATCAGTCCGGCTGGCCACCGGACAATCCGCCACCTGCATAGGAAAAGCGAGAATTAATAACTGAGATTATGTTCCTCGGCACGCTGTCGCTTTCGACAACATACCGAGTCTCAGGGGCTACTATCTATACAGGGCGCACTCTATGTGCAAAATTGTCAAAAGGTATGTCATTTTTACGTACCTCAAAACCCGCCAGTAAAGATCTGACGGCCTCATGCAACCCGCCCTCAACGGACGAAATTCTTTCAATCACCGTACTCATCAATGTACGGTGATCCTCTGAGATAGACGCCCTCTCGAGCAGATCTTTCAGCTCCCCCGGCCGTACACCAGTAGGTGCCGAACTCTCCGGCCCTGCCGGACTCGGGGAGACCCTCTGTGACGACACCTTAGGGTCGTCCGCCCCGCCTGACGGTGCGGCAGATGGAGGCGTCTCGCTCTCCATCATCTCCGGACGAAGGTCCCCCGAAGATGAGCTCAGCTGAGAAGGGCGAAGATCCGAACTACAAGGCAAAAACCTCGGTTATCCTCAGAACCTAAAATAGGGATGTCCCTTATTACAAAACTCCCCTTTCCTACTTACGGCTTGCTGGAGGGCTGATTCCTTAGGGGAGATAGTGCGGCCGAGGCTTCTCCTGGCGCAGGACCCTCCGGTGAAGATTTCTTCCCCCGCTTTGAGGCCTTAGCCTCCGGACCTTCGGAAGCGGTCCTCTTCTCCCCCTGGAAGGAGTGATTCTAGATCCCCCCCCCCCTTTCTTTAAAGCCTCCTTAGCAGAGGCGGTAGTCTCTCTGTTTTCCCCTTCGCCCTCTTCTGAAGGCGCAATCTCCAGCATCTTGACCAACACGGGATCCGGCATGGTCTCCGGGAGGGGGGCCAGACACCGTATCAGTTTTGCTTGTGCTATCCACTCCTGTTTAAAGGACGATTGGTTAAAAGGCAAATTCAAGATATGCAAACGAACGGTATGTCCGGACACAGGGCTACTTACATGAGTATCCGGGCGATTGCAGCTTAAGCCGGCGTCCTCGGTCAATTCCGGACACACCTCTTGTGATCCGAAGAACAATTTGTACATCTCCATGGGTGTCGTACCCATGAAGTGTTGGAGAGCTCGTGGCCCCTCCGGATTGAATTCCCACAGGCAGAGGGGGCGACGTTTGTAGGGCAGAAGATGCCGGATTAGCATGACCTGCGTCACTACGACGAGATTGATCTCCCTCTCTTGGAGGTCTCGAATCCGGCCCTGCAACAGGGGCACGTCCTTGGACAGCCCCCAGTCAAGCCCTTTGTTGACCCATGACGTCAGCCGTTGTGGAGGGCCCGAGCGAAAGGCGGGCGGCGGCCTCTGCCTGCTGCCCCAGGGAGTGGTGATATAGAACCACTCCCGCTGCCACAAACCGAGCTCCTCCTGGAAAGAGCCCTCGGGCCATGGAGCATCGGCCCTCTTGCTTATAATCGCCCCGCCGCACTCTGCTTGACGCCCCTCAATCATCTTCGGCTCCACGTTGAAGGTTTTGAGCCACAAACCGAAGTGGGGGGTGGTGCGGAGGAAGGCTTCGCAGACGACAATGAATGATGAGATGTGGAGGATGGACTCCAGAGCCAAGTCATGGAATTCCAGCCCATAGTAAAACATGAGCCCTCTCACAAAAGGATCCATCGGGAAGCTTAAACCCCGACGGAGGTGAGACACAAACACGATGCTCTCGCCTGGCTCGTGAGTAGGAATGACTTGCCCTTGGGCAGGCAACCTATGCGAAATCTCGTAGGTTAAGTACCTGGCTTCTCTCAGCTTTAGCACGTCCTCTTCCGTGACGGAGGAGGGCATCCACCGGCCCTGTAGGTTGGAGCCGGACATTGTCGAAGGTCCGAAGCGCTCGAATCTGGAGCCCTGAGTGCTGGAACTTGGGGCGAGGGGTGGATTCGATTGAGGATTGGAGAAAAGAAACGAGCCTTGGTCTCACTATAAAGAGGGAGAATACCGAGAGCCGTCCCCGTGACCGTTTGGAACTCGCCTTCGATGGAGGGGGCGTGGCAACAGGCGCGGTTGGGTTACCCACATCCGTATTGATGGGAATCCCGGAATAAGGGGAACACGATCTCTGCTTCGACAAGACGTGCCAAGGAAACCGCTTCGCTAAATGCACTGAGGTGGTATAATAAGAGCGATTCGAGTGAAGGCTTGGTAGTGGTGTGACGTCACGCCACAAAATACGTCAGCAGATTGAATTTGTGTAAATATTGTTCTCTCTACGGTGGTACGTGGAATTTATTTTGCAGAGCCGGACACTATCCTGGTGTTCACAATCTTCTATGAATTATTCGAAGGAGGAACCCGCCTTGCAATGCCAAAGACAATATGCACGCCGGACAAGTCGTGATTGAAGCCTGGTTCAGGGGCTACTGAGGGAGTCCTGGACTAGGGGGTGTCCGGATAGCCGAACTATCATTATCGGCCGGACTCCAAGACTATGAAGATACAAGATTGAAGACTTCGTCCCGTGTCCGGATGGGACTTTCCTTGGCGTGGAAGGCAAGCTTGGCAATACGGATATGTAGATCTCCTACCATTGTAACTGACTCTGTGTAACCCTAGCCCTCTCTGGTGTCTATATAAACCGGAGGGTTTTAGTCCATAGGACGAACAACAATCATACCATAGGCTAGCTTCTAGGGTTTTAGCCTCCTTGATCTCGTGGTAGATCCACTCTTGTACTACCCATATCATCAATATCAATCAAGCAGGAGTAGGGTTTCACCTCCATCGAGAGGGCCCGAACCTGGGTAAAAACATCGTGTCCCTTGTCTCCTGTTACCATCCGCTTAGACGCACAGTTCGGGACCCCCTACCCGAGATCCGCCAGTTTTGACACCGACAGTGCCCTTTAAAGAGCTGTCCCTTGAACAGGAGTGGATAGCGAAAGCAAAACTAATAAGGTGTCCGGCCCCCCTCCCTGAGACCACGCCGGATCCTATGTTAACCAAGATGCTAGAGGTTGCGCCTTTGGAAGAGGGCAAAGGGGGGAACAGGGAAGCTACTGCCTCCGCGAAGGAGGCTTTCAAGAAAGGGGGGATCGAGAATCCCTCCCTCCAGGGGGAGAAGAGGACCGCTTCTGAAGATCTAGAGGCCAAGGCCTCAAAGCGGGGGAAGAAATCTTCACCAGAGGGTCCTGCGCCAGGAGAAGCCCCGGCCATACTATTTCCCCAAGGAAATCAGCCCTCCAGCGAGCCGTAAGTAGAAAGAGGAGTTTTGTAATAAGGGACATCCCTTTTTTTATTTCTGAAGATAACCGAAGTTTTACCTCGTAGTTCGGATCTCAGCCCTTCTCAGCAGAGCTCATCTTCGGGGGATCTTCGCCCGGAGATGATGGAGAGCGAAACGCCTCCATATGCCGCACCGTCATGCGAGGCGGACGACCCTAAGGTGTCATTGCGGAGGGTTTCCCCGAGTCCAACGGGGCCGGGAGGTTCGGCACCAACTGGTGTACGGTCGGAGGAGCTGAAGGATCTGCTCGGGCGAGCGTCTATCTCAGAAGATCACCGTGCGTTGATGGGTATGGTGATTGAAAGGATTTCATCTGCTGAGAGCGGATTGCATGAAGTCGTCAGAAGTTTACTGACGGGGTTTGAGGTACGCGAAAATGATATACCTTCTGACAGTTTTGCATATAGAATGCGACATGTATGGATAGTAGCCCCTGAGACTCGGTACGTTGTCGAAAGTGACAGCGCGTCGAGGATCATAATCTCAGTTGTAAGATGCCGCCTGTCCTATATAGGTGGTGGAGCGTCCAGTGGCCAGCCGGACTGAGCAATTTGCCGAACTGAAGCGGCAACTTGACGTGGCGGATGCGGACACCGCGCTTGTCAATAAGCGGCTTGACGAGTCACAAGGTATGCAACTTCTCCGCGGACACCTGGTAAGGGAGCTTGACGCCCATGCCTTACAACATGTATGCTTTATGCAGATGGTCCCGCTGCTATGGAGAACCTTCAGGTGGAGCTAGCCCGAGTCAAGGAGCAAGCCAGAAAAAGTGATGCGGCTGCCTTGAGGGCGGCCGAAGAGCTAAAAGCCGAACAGGCTACTCACTGCCGAAGCAGGGAGGAAATGGCCGAGATGGCCGGGAGGTTGAAGAATGCTACCGACCGCTGCGAGTTTCTTGAAAAAGAACGTCGAGCGGAGCAAGAGGACCTTAAGAAGGCTACCGCCGAAGCCAAGGATGCCCGCTCCGCTATGAGAGCTATAAAGGAGGAGCTACGTCAAGCCGGGGATATCGCAGATGGAAAGCCCTTTCTGCTATGGAGGAAATTTACGGATCCTAAGTATGCTCAGTTGGGTCAGCTGTGGGGTGCGGAGGATGCTTATCTGGATTTGGCGGTGAGTGCTGCAGACGCGGTCGCACACTTCCGAGGCCAAAAGGATCACGGAATGGAAGAGCTATTTTGGTCGCAGTTCCATAATCCAGAGCGTCCGCTTCCATTGACCGATCGTTTGGCCGAATGGGCTGAGCTGAATAGGTTGTCCGGACATTCCATGAAGGATGTCGTGACTCATTTGTGGCCGAGCAGGCCCGAGCCGAAGAGTTATTTTGGCTTGGTGCATGCTATGTCTCGAGCTTGCGTTGGTTTTCCCCGAAGAGGAGGGGGTGATGCAGCACAGTAGCGTAAGTATTTCCCTCAGTTTTTTGAGAACCAAGGTATCAATCCAGTAGGAGGTCACACGCAAGTCCCTCGTACCTGCATAAAACGATAGCAACTCGCAACCAACGCTTAGGGGTTGCCAATCCCTTCACGGTCACTTACGAGAGTGAGATCTGATAGAGATAATATTTTTGGTATTTTTGGTATAAAGATGCAAAGTAAAAAAGTAAAAGGCAAAGCAAGTAAATAAAGTGATGGAGATTGATATGATGAGAATAGACCCGGGGGCCATAGGTTTCACTAGTGGCTTCTCTCAAGACCATAAGTATTCTAGGTTTCACTAGTGAGCAAATTCTGTTGAGCAATTGATAGAATTGAGCATAGTTATGAGGTTATCTAGGTATGATCATGTATATAGGCATCACGTCCGAGACAAGTAGATCGAAACGATTCTGCATCTACTACTATTACTCCACTCATCAACCGCTATCCAGCATGCATCTAGAGTATTAAGTTAAAAGCAGAGTAACGCCTTAAGCAAGATGACATGATGTAGAGGAATAAATTCATGCAATATGATAAATAACCCATCTTGTTATCCTCGATGGCAACAATACAATACGTGCCCGGCAACTCTTTCTGTCACTGAGTAAGGACACCACAAGATTGAACCCAAAGCCAGAACTACCAATCTAGTTGGCCAAACTAAATGGATAATTCGAAGAGACTTGCAAAGATAACTCAATCATACATAAAAGAATTCAGAGAAGATTCAAATATTATTCATAGATAAGTTGGATCATAAACCCACAATTCATCGGTCTCAACAAACACACCGCAAAAAGAAGATTAAATCGAATAGATCTCCACGAGAGAGGGGGAGAACATTGTATTGAGATCCAAAAAGAGAGAAGAATCCATCTAGCTACTAGCTATGGACCCGAAGGTCTGAAGTAAACTACTCACACTTCATCGGAGGGGCTATGGTGATGATGTAGAAGCCCTCCGTGGTGGATGCCCTCTCTGGTGGAGCTCCGGAACAGGCCCCAAGATGGGATCTCGTGGATACAGAAGGTTGCGGCGATGGAATTAGGTTTTTGGCTCCGTGTCTGGTCTATTGGGGATACGTAGGTATATATAGGAGGAAGGAGTACGTCGGATGGGCGCGCCCTACACCCTCGTGACCTCCTCGGAAGCTTCTTGGAGTAGGGTCCAAGTCTCCTGGATCACATTCGGTGAGAAGATCACGTTCCCAAAGGTTTCATTCCGTTTGGACTCCGTTTGATATTCTGTTTCCTCGAAACACTGAAATAGGCAAAAAACAGCAATTCTGGGCTGGGCCTCCGGTTAATAGGTTAGTCCCAAAAATAATATAAAAGTGGAAAATAAAGCCCAATATAGTCCAAAACAGTAGATAAAGTAGCATGGAGCAATCAAAAATTATAGATACGTTGGAGACGTATCAGGCATCCCCAAGCTTAATTCCTACTCGTCCTCGAGTAGGTAAATGATAAAAAGAAGAATTTTTGATGCGGAGTGATACTTTGGCATAATTTCAATGTAAATCTTCTTAATCATGGTATGAATATTCAGATCCGAAAGATTCAAGATAAAAGTTCATATTGACATAAAAATAATAATACTTCAAGCATACTAATCAAGCAATTATGTCACCTCAAAATAACATGGCCAAAGAAAGTTCATCCCTACAAAATCATATAGTTAGGCCATGCTTCATTTTCGTCACACAAAGATGTTCCCAACTTCTATACCCCCGATGACAAGACAAGCAATTGTTTCATACTTTTTAACGTGCTTCAGCTTTTTCAACCCTCACGCAATATATGAGCGCAAGCCATGGATATAGAACTATAGGTGGAATAGAATATGATGATGGGATTGTGTGGAGAAGACAAAAAAGGAGAAAGTCTCATATTGACGAGGCTAATCAATGGGCTATGGAGATGCCCATCAATTGATGTCAACATGAGGAGTAGGGATTGCCATGCAACGGATGCACTAGAGCTATGAATGCTCAACAAAAGAAAACTAGTGGGTGTGCATCCAACTTGCTTGCTCATGAAGACCTAGGGCATTTGAGGAAGCCCATCATTGGAATATACAAGCCAAGTTCTATAATGAAAAATTCCCACTAGTATGAACAAGAAAATTTATGAGACTCACTATATGAAAAACGTGGTGCTACTTTGAAGCACAAATATATGAGACTCACTACATGAAGAACAAGGTGCTACTTTGAAGCACAAATATATGAGACTCACTACATGAAGAACATGGTGATACTTTGAAGCACAAGTGTGGTAAAAGGATAGTAACATTGCCCCTTCTCTCTTTTTCTCTCATTTTTTTATTTGGGCCTTTTCTCCTTTTTTATGGCATCTTTTTTTTCTTTTCTTTTTTTTTTATTTTCGTCTGGAGTCTCATCCCGACTTGTGGGGGAATCATAGTCTCCATCATCCTTTTCCTCACTGGGGCAATGCTCTAATAATGATGATCATCACACTTTCATTACAACAACTTGATATTACAACTCAAAACTAGAACAAGATATGACTCTATATGAATGCCTCCGGCGGTGTACCGGGATGGTGCAATGAATCAAGAGTGACATGTATGAAAAATAATGCGTGGTGGCTTTGCCACAAATACGATGTCAACTACATGATCATGCAATGGCAATGTGACAAAAGTAAAGTATGTCATGATGAACGGAACGGTGGAAAGTTGCATGGCAATATATCTCGGAATGGCTATGGAAATGCCATAATAGGTAGGTATGGTTGCTGTTTTGAGGAATATATAAGGAGGTTTATGTGTGAAAGAGCGTATAATATCACGGGGTTTGGATGTACCGGCGAAGTTTGCACCAACTCTCAATGTGAGAAAGGGCAATGCACGGTACCGAAGAGGCTAGCAAATGCGGAAAGGTAAAAGTGCGTATAATCCATGGACTCACATTAGTCATAAAGAACTCATATACTTATTGCAAAAGTTTATTAGCCCTCGAAGCAAATTACTACTACGCATGCCCCTAGGGGGATAGATTGGTAGGAAAAGACCATCGCTCGTCCCCGACCGCCACTCATAAGGATGCACAAGCCAGGTACACTTCATGCTTCAAATTTGTTACACAACTTTACCCATACGTGCATGCTACGGGACTTACAAACTTCAACACAAGTATTTCTCAAATTCACAACTACTCAACTAGCACGACTTTCATATTATTACCTCCATGTCTCAAAACAATTATTAAGCATTAAATTTATCTTAGTATTCAATTCACTCAAAAGAAAGTTTCACATATTTTGAACACTAAGTATATTATCATTAAGCAAATTACCATGCTATTAATGACTCTGAAAATAATCTAAGTGAAGTATGAGAGATCAAGTTTCTTTAAAACAAATCCACCACCGTGCTCTAAAAGATCTAAGTGAAGCACTAGAGCAAAAATTATCAAGCTCAAAAGATATAAGTGAAGCACATAGAGTATTCTAACAAATTCCAAATCTTGTATGGCTCTCTCAAAAGGTGTGTACAGCAAGGATGATTGTGGTAGACTAACAAGCAAATACACAAATAATACAAGACGCTCCAAGCAAAACACATATCATGTTGGTGAATAAAAATATAGCTCCAAGTAAATTACCGATGGAAGTGGACGACAGAGGGGATGCCTTCTGGGGCATCCCCAAGCTTTGACTTTTTGGTGTCCTTGGATTATCTTGGGGGTGCCATGGGCATCCCCAAGCTTAGGCTCTTGACACTCCTTGTTCCATAATCCATCAAAAGAATTCACCCAAAACATGAAAACTTCACAACACAAAACTCAACAGAAATCTCGTGAGCTCCGTTAGAGAAAGAAAACAAAAGACTACTTCAAGGTACTGTAATGAACTCATTCTTTATTTATATTGGTGTTAAACCTACTGTATTACAACTTCTCTATGGTTTATAAACTAATTTAATAGCCATAGATTCATCAAAATAAGCAAACAACACACAAAAACAGAATCTGTCAAAAACAGAACAGTCTGTAGTAATCTGTAACTAACGCAAACTTTGGAACTCTAAAAATTCTACCAAAATAGGAAGTCCTGGACAATTTTTTTATTGATCAGCAGAAAAAAGAACCAACACAAAAGCACTCTCCAGTAAAAAATGGCAGCTAATCTCGTGAGCGCTAAGGTTTCTATTTTTCAGCAGAATCAAATCAACTATCATCGTAGGTTATCCTATAGGTCTTACTTGGCACAAACACTAATTAAAACATAAAACCACATCCAAACAGAAGGTAGATGGATTATTTATTCATAAACAGAACGAAAAACAAAAAAAAAGAAAATAAAATTGGGTTGCCTCCCAACAAGCACTATCGTTTAACGCCCCTAGCTAGGCATAAAAGCAAGGATAGATCTAGGTGTTGCCATCTTTGGTAGGCAATCCATAAGTGGCTCTCATGATAGATTCATATGGTAATTTTATTTTCTTTCTAGGAAAGTGTTCCATGCCCTTCTTTAAGGGAAATTGGAATCTAATATTCCCTTCCTTCATATCAATAATTGCACCAATCGTTCTAAGGAAAGGTCTACCAAGAATAATAGGACATGAAGGATTGCAATCTATATCTAGAACGATAAAATCTACGGGCACATAATTCCTATTTGCAACAACAAGAACATCATTAATTCTTCCCATAGGTTTTTTTATAGTGGAATCCGCAAGATGCAAGTTTAGAGAGCAATCATCAAAGTCATGGAAATCTAGCAAATCACACAAAGCTTTGGGGATAGTAGAGACACTAGCACCCAAATCACACAAAGCATGAAACTCATAATCTTTAATTTTAATTTTTATGGTAGGTTCCCACTCATAATGGAGTTTTCTAGGGATGGAAACTTTCAACTCAAGCTTTTCTTCATAGGATTGCATCAAGGCATCAACAAAGTGTTCGGTAAAGGCCTTATTTTGACTATAAGCATGAGGAGAATTTAACACGGATTGCAACAAGGAAATACAATCAATCAAAGAGCAATTTTCATAATTAAATTCCTTGAGATCCAAAATAGTAGGTTTGGCAACATCACGGTTTCTATTTATTTCATTCCTACTTTCATCAATTTCATCATCAAGATCTAGAAACTCAGAATTCTTAGAACGCCTTCTAGGTAAGGGAAGATCATATTCAGATTCATCAAGATTCATATTGCAAAACAAATATTTAATGGGGGACACATCAATAAATTTTAGATCTTCATCTTGATTTTCATAGGGATTAGAAGAACATGCTTTAATAAAGGCATCTTTGGAAGCACGCATCCTAGCGGTTCTTTCTTTGCACTCGTCAATGGAAATTCTCATAGCTTTGAGAGACTCATTGATATCATGCTTAGGAGGAATAGATGTAAGCTTTAAATAATCAATTTCAAGAGAAATTCTATCAAGGTTCCTAGCCAAATCATCAACTTTAAGCAATTTCTCTTCAAGCAAAGCATTAAAATTCTTTTGTGAATTCATAAACTCTTTAACACTACTCTCAAAATCAGAGGGCATCTTATTGAAATTTCCACAAGAGTTGTTGTAGGAATTTCCATAATTGTTAGAAGGATTGCTAGGAAAAGGCCTAGGATTAAAATTCCCTCTATAAGCGTTGTTACCAAAATTATTCCTACCAACAAAATTCACATCCATAGATTCATTATTATTCTCAAGCAAAGTAGATAAAGGCATATCATTAGGATCAAGAGGAGTATTTTTAGGAGCAAACATCTTCATAAGTTCATCCATCTTTTCACTCAAAACATTGATTTCTTCTATAGCATGCACTTTTTTACTAGAAGATCTTTCGGTGTGCTATTGAGAATAATTAGCCATAATATTATCAAGCAATTTGGTAGCATCCCCTAACGTAATTTCCATAAAAGTGCCTCCCGCGGCCGAATCTAAAAGATTTAGAGGCAAAATTCAATCCGGCATAAAAAATTTGTATGACCATCCATAAATTCAAACCATGAGTAGGGCAATTGCGAAGCATTAATTTCATTCTTTCCCAAGATTGGGCAACATGCTCATGATCAAGTTGTTTAAAATTCATGATATCGTTCCTAAGAGTGATAATCTTAGCGGGAGGAAAATACTTAGAGATAAAAGCATCTTTGCACTTGTTCCAAGAATCAATACTATTTTTAGGCAAAGATGAAAACCAAACTTTAGCATGATCTCTAAGTGAAAACGGAAATAACTTCAATTTGACAATATTGTTATCCTTATCTTTTTTCTTTTGCATATCACACAAATCAACAAAATTGTTTAGATGAGTAGCGGCATCTTCACTAGGAAGGCCGGCGAATTGATCTTTCATAACAAGATTCAGCAAAGCGGTATTGATTTCACAAGACTCATCATTATTAAGAGGAGCAATCGAAGTACTAAGGAAATCATTATTATTGGTATTTGAGAAATCACACAATTTGGTATTATCTTGCGCCATGGCAACAAGTAATCCAACACACAAGCAAACAGGAAGGCAAAGGGAAAGAGAGGGCAAATAAAACGGCAAGGGTGAAGTGGGGAAGAGGAAAACGAGAGGCAAATGGCAAATAATGTAATGCGAGAGATAGGGATTGCGATGGGTACTTGCTATGTTGACTTTTGCGTAAGCCTCCCCGGCAACGGCGCCAAAAATCCTTCTTGCTACGTCTCGAGCTTGCGTTGGTTTTCCCCGAAGAGGAGGGGGTGATGCAGCACAGTAGCGTAAGTATTTCCCTCAGTTTTTGAGAACCAAGGTATCAATCCAGTAGGAGGTCACGCGCAAGTCCCTCGTACCTGCACAAAACGATAGCAACTCGCAACCAACGCTTAGGGGTTGTCAATCCCTTCACGGTCACTTACGAGAGTGAGATCTGATAGAGATAATATTTTTGGTATTTTTGGTATAAAGATGCAAAGTAAAAAAGTAAAAGGCAAACCAAGTAAATAAAGTGATGGAGATTGATATGATGAGAATAGACCCGGGGGCCATAGGTTTCACTAGTGGCTTCTCTCAAGAGCATAAGTATTCTACGGTGGGTGAACAAATTACTGTTGAGCAATTGATAGAATTGAGCATAGTTATGAGGTTATCTAGGTATGATCATGTATATAGGCATCACGTCCGAGACAAGTAGATCGAAACGATTCTGCATCTACTACTATTACTCCACTCATCGACCGCTATCCAACATGCATCTAGAGTATTAAGTTAAAAACAGAGTAACACCTTAAGCAAGATGACATGATGTAGAGGAATAAATTCATGCAATATGATAAATACCCCATCTTGTTATCCTCGATGGCAACAATACAATACGTGCCTTGCAACTCTTTCTGTCACTGAGTAAGGACACCGCAAGATTGAACCCAAAGCCATGCACTTCTCCCATTGCAAGAACTACCAATCTAGTTGGCTAAACTAAACGGATAATTCGAAGAGACTTGCGAAGATAACTCAATCATAAATAAAAGAATTCAGAGAAGATTCAAATATTATTCATGGATAAGTTGGATCATAAACCCACAATTCATCGGTCTCAACAAACACACCGCAAAAAGAAGATTACATCGAATAGATCTCCACGAGAGAGGGGGAGAACATTGTATTGAGATCCAAAAAGAGAGAAGAAGCCATCTAGCTACTAGCTATGGACCCGAAGGTCTGAAGTAAACTACTCACACTTCATCGGAGGGTCTATGGTGATGATGTAGAAGCCCTCCGTGGTGGATGCCCTCTCCGGCGGAGCTCCGGAACAGGCCCCAAGATGGGATCTCGTGGATACAGAAGGTTGCGACGGTGGAATTAGGTTTTTGGCTCCGTGTCTAGTCTATTGGGGATACGTAGGTATATATAGGAGGAAGGAGTACATCGGTGGAGCTCCGAGGGGCCCACGAGGTAGGGGGCGTGCCCTCCACCGTCGTGACCTCCTCGGAAGCTTCTTGGAGTAGGGTCCAAGTCTCCTGGATCACGTTCGGTGAGAAGATCATGTTCCCGAAGGTTTCATTCCGTTTGGACTCCGTTTGATATTCTGTTTCCTTGAAACACTAAAATAGGCAAAAAAAAACAGCAATTCTGGGCTGGGCCTCCGGTTAATAGGTTAGTCCCAAAAATAATATAAAAGTGGAAAATAAAGCCCAATATAGTCCAAAATAGTAGATAAAGTAGCATGGAACAATCAAAAATTATAGATACGTTGGAGATGTATCAGTGGAGTAGTTCCTTGGTGCGGTGCCGCATATTGGTGCAATGAAGCGGTCGGCATGCATAGAGGGTGCGCGGATGGCTCTTGCCCGTGTCAAGACATGCTGGGCGGAGATGAAGGCCACAGACGTTGCATCCCAGGATTCGGACAGAAGCCGAGTACCTGCCGAGCACTATTTTGAGGAAGTCCTGCAGGGCGCTCGTTTAATAGAGACGCAATGCTCGAAGGATATTATGTTCTAATGACATGTATGATTTGTGAAACGATGTTTCAATATAATATAAGGGCTTTTTATACTTGTGCGTTCAATTATTGAAATACCTCCTGTGTGGCCGTTAATGTATATGTGTATATAACCTAAAAGATGGCAGTCTTCGACTTCAGCCCCTACGCACATAGTGCGGGGGTGTTTGCAAAAAAAAACGCATTTTCACACTTAATCCAACGTCTTGGTCCTGTGAAGGAGGTGATAGCGTAGCAAACTAGGCAACCGGACTATAATGCTTTATCACTTTCACTTAGCCATAGGAGTTCGATGGTGGGGCTACTATATAGCCCCTAGGGGCACCGCGCTCTCCGAATTCGGGGCGCGTGTGTGCCTGACCGGGAAACGGTCCTTCGTTAATGCAGAGGAATTCTAAACATTCTGGTGGGTCATCGAGTGGTTGACCAGTCTCATGCTATATCATGATAGTCAGTTTTCGGCTTTCTCTACTGAGGTGCTCACCAGGCCGAACCGGGGCACAATCGCAGTAGTTCTCCTGGTGCCGCGTTAGCCGATAGAGCGGAACGTAAGGCAGCAAAACACAGGAGCCGGGCAAACCCAACATTTGACCAAAGACATGATTCGGAGCTGATGCATATAAGGACTAAGTCGAGATGCTGAACACTCCCCAAGGTATTCGGTCTTTATGAAAACGGGCAGAACAATGCCCTAAGCCCCTAGTGTCCAGGTACGTGCAAAAACTTCTGACGCGGCCGATGCCAAAACGCCAGCCTCCTCCTCGGTTATAGAAAGAAACCGGGGGATGTGTATCAACAAGAGATAGTAAAAAAAAGGTTTATGTAGGGTCTTAATCTGAAAAGAATCCTTGCAACGGGTCCCTACTGCACGTCTGCGCCTGTGTCTCCATTGTGCCGTATCCTGGACAGGTGTAGCACGGTGTTCATCTGTAAAAGAGAAGAACTTAGTTGGAAAAAAGATCATGCGAAAAATGTATTTTAAAATAAACAGAGTATGATTCAAAAAATGAATAAAATTGAGCTTTATTGTCTCTTGTTGTACATGCGTGGAGCCCCTTGTAAGGGGGTACGCGGCTAGTAAGCCCCTTGTTTATTTATACCGGACTCGCCTAACCGTGTCCGGGGTCTGAATGACCAGTTTAGGTGCTTTGATCAGCAAAGCTGGATTAGTGTGTGGCTGTCAAGGCAGTCTCACGTTCATCCGTATTCGAGGAACACTTGAAGTTTCCCTTTAATGACATGATGCCACGTGGACCGGGCATTTTAAGTGTAAGAGATGCGTAACGCGGTATTGCATTAAAGCGGGCGAAAGCTTCGCGTCCCAATAGTTCTTGATAGCTACTTTTAAATAGGGCGATGTGGAAGACTAACTTTTCGCGATGGAAGTTGTCGGATGAGCCGAACACAACTTCTAGTGGTAGAGAGCCCGTACAATGGGCATATGGGCCTGGCATCACTCCTTTAAAGGAATTGTTGCTATGGCGAATTTTGGTTGGGTCTATCCCCATTCTACGGATTGTGTCCTGATATAGTAAGTTTAGATCACTGCCGCCGTCCATTAGGACTTGTGTAAATTGTAGTCCGTCGATTATAGGATCTAATATCAAAGCAGTCCATCCTGCGTTCCGGATACTTCCGGAGTAATCCTGATGGTCGAAGGTGATTGGTTTTGACATCCAGTGTCGGGACTCCGCTGGGGTGGACCGTGCGGCGCGTATTTCAATGGGCACCGCTCTATTTTTCCCTGTTGTCACTTGAAGTGAGTTTACTGTTTTGACCTCTTGTGGGAAATTCTTTTGTTTTCCGGTGCTCTGCTTGTGGGGTTCGTCATCGTCCTCACTTGGTGTGTCGAGCCCCTTGTGTTCAGCGTTAAGTCGGCCGGACTGTTTGAAGACCCAACAATCTCTGTGGGTATGGTTTGCAGGCTTCCCGGGGGTACTGTGGATTTGGCATATCTTGTCCAAGATTTTGTTTAGTTTGGATAGCTCATCGCTGTTGTCCTTAAGAGGCAGTTTTTTGTTGTTCTATCGAGAGCTTTTGAATCCGGCGTTGACTGTCGTGCTCTTCGGACTGTTTCCCTTGGTCCGGCGCTGGTCCTTGCTGCGTCGTGGTTTCCCATTTCCATCCTGACCTCGGATGTACTTGGGTCGCTGGTGTTGCATCTTGCCAGCCAGCTATCCTCTCCCATGCAAAAGCGGGTCATGAGGCTTGTTAGTGCGGCCATTGTTCTCGGCTTTTCTTGGCCAAGGTGTCTGGCAAGCCATTCGTCTCGGACGTTGTGTTTGAAAGCTGCTAAGGCTTCGGCGTCCGGACAGTCGACTATTTGGTTCTTTTTGGTGAGGAACATGTTCTAGAATTTACGGGTTGACTCTGCGGGCTGTTGAGTTATGTGACTTAAATCGTCTGCATCCGGAGGGCGGATATAAGTCCCCTGAAAATTTGCCCGAAATGCATCCTCCAGCTCTTCCCAACTTCCAATGGTATTTTCTGGGAGGCTTTTGAGCCAATGCCGGGCTGGCCCTTTGAGCTTGAGGGGTAAATATTTTATGGCGTGGAGGTCATCTCCTCTGGCCATGTGTATGTGGAGGATGTAATCCTCAATCCAGACTCCAGGGTCTGTTGTTCCGTCGTATGCCTCTATGTTTACGGGCTTGAATCCTGCTGGATATTCATGATCCAGCACCTCATCGGTGAAACATAGGGGGTGCATGGTGCCCCTATATTTGGGTGTGTCGTGATGTTCGAATACTTGACGTGCTGCATTGCTCGCTAGAGCTTGTTTTCTTGGCCCATAGATAGACCTAACTGGGCCGTCCTTTTGGGGCAAATCCTTATGCGGATCGCGTGCCGGCTTGTGTGCGGCGCCACTTGCCGCTCTATGTTTGTTGTGTGGTCGTCTATCCGACCGGGCGGCCTCTTAGTTCTTTGGTTGTGGGGGCTCTACGGCCTCCTCGTCAAATTCCGGCAGTAGTTTGCGCTTCGGGTAGCTCTTTGTTTGGCGACTATCGCCGTATTTGTCTGCGGTGTTGAGTACTTTGCTGCATCTCATTCTGAGTGCGTCTTCCACTGTTTTGAGCTTCCACTTATGCTTCTTCAGACTACGTGCAGTGGCGACGAGCCTTTTGTGGAGGTTCTTCTGCTCCAACGATGTGTCCGGCGTGAGATCGTCCGGACTGTTATCTTCGCCGGGGACGGATTGTTTATCCAAGTTATCCTGTTCGGATGGTTGCTCGAGGGCATGTTCGTCGTCCACCAATTCGCCCTGCTCTATGGCTGGGTCTGTATGGGTGCTGTCTTTGTCAAGGCGAGACTTTGAGCGGCGCTTACGTCGCCGTTTTGACTGCTTTTCGAGGGAATTATCCTTCGCAACATCCCGTTGTTCCTCGTTATCGCTTCCTTTGGGTGTATCCACCATATATACATCATGAGTTGAGGTGGCCTTCCAGTGCCCTGTAGGCGCTGGTTCTTGGTCGTCTCCGGCATCGTCGTCCATACTGTCGATGTCTTCGGAGTCAAAGTCGAGCATGTCGGTTAAATCATCGACGGTGGATACAAAGTGGGTGGTGGGTGGGCGTTGAATTTCTTCATCGTCCGTGTCCCAACCTTCCTGACCATAGTTCGGCCAGGGCTCCCCTGATAAAGAGAGAGACTTTAGTGAATTCAGGATGTCGCCAAAGGGTGAGTGCTGAAAGATGTCCGCAGCGGTGAACTCCATGATCGGCGCCCAATCGGATTCGATTGGCAGGGGCGCGGAAGGTTCGGAGTCCGGAGAGGAGTCCGGCACCTTGGAGTCATGAGCTTCACAAAGGACAGGGTTGGTATTCGGCTCTATCGCCGTAGAGGTAGCAGCCCCCGAGGCGGTGTCCAGCCACCCGTCCTCGATCGGCGCGGTCGGCTCTGAGCTAAGGGTCGGAGCGGGCACTTGTGAGGCCTCTAGGGCACTGTCCGGCAGCAGAGCTAGATCATGCCCATCGTGACAGTGCGGCACGCTTGGCTGTGGTTCAAACCCGTCGAAGATCAAGTCTCCGCGGACGTCAGCCGTATAATTCAAACTTCCAAATCTGACCTGATGGCCAGGGGCGTAGCTTTCAATCTGCTCCAGATGGCCAAGCGAGTTGGCCCGCAGTGCAGAGCCGCCGAATACGAAGATCTATCCGGGGAGAAAAATGTCACCCTGGACCGCGTCGTTGTTAATGATCGAAGGAGCCATCGGGCCTAAAGGTGACGACACAGAGGAACTCTCAATGAAAGCACCAATGTCGGTGTCAAAACCGGCGGATCTCGGGTAGGGGGTCCCGAACTGTGCGTCAAGGCGGATGGTAACAGGAGACAAGGGACACGATGTTTTTACCCAGGTTCGGGCCCTCTCGATGGAGGTAAAACCCTACTCCTGCTTGATTAATATTGATGATATGGGTAGTACAAGAGTAGATCTACCACGAGATCAGAGAGGCTAAACCCTAGAAGCTAGCCTATGGTATGATTGTTGTTCGTCCTACGGACTAAAACCCTCCGGTTTATATAGACACCGAAGAGGGTTAGGGTTACACAGAGTCGGTTACAATGGTAGGAGATCTACATATCCGTATTGCCAAGCTTGCCTTCCATGCCAAGGAAAGTCCCATCCGGACACGGGATGGAGTCTTCAATCTTGTATCTTCATAGTCTAGGAGTCCGGCCAAAGATGATAGTTTGGCTATCCGGACACCCCCTAGTCCAGGACTCCCTCACTCGCCGCCAACGCCGCTGCTCCTCACACGTCGGTTGGTGACCCGGCGCACTAGGGCGTGAGGATGTCGTTGATGGATCCGTATGTACTTTTATCTTTCCGTCAAATCCATGTAGTAGTATATGATACTACAGTAATTATCTTACCTTTTGCATCAACTTCATAATTTTCGTACGTACTCCATGCATGAACGGCGCCAGAACCAAACTTCTCATTACTTTAGGCAAAATTGTTATTTTCTATCTATCGATCGCGCCATGGAGCAGAACCAAATTTTACAAGTTACGAGTTCAAAAGGAAAAGCTTGCCGTGTTTGTGTCGCACCCCCACACGGTTGGTCCGGCACGCCGCTCAAGCGGGAATGCGTGCGGTGTTGCTTTTCACTTACAAGTGGGACCACAGTTGAGCAAACCGACTATCGGCAAACCCCCACCCCGCCCACTGCGCGATGGCTGAGAAAACAGGAGGGAGAAGAGATGGCTGTAGCATGGACTCCAAGAAAATTGGTGTCGGATGGGACTCGTGTTGGTGGCATGTGCCGTACTGCTAGACGTGAATGCTAGTTATGGCCCATGCCACCCCACTATATCGAGCCTATATCGAGGTACGTAGAACAAATTTCCTGCAGTCCGTGCTCAGCCCTCCTCTATCTCTCTTCTCAGCCAGCCAGCGGACGCACGGAGCCCATCGTCTGTTTGCTCACATGCGGTCCACATGTCAGTGAAAACGCAAGCGGGCCCACTGAACCTACACATCTTTCACCTCGACGTGCTGGTGATGAAAAACAAATCCAAGAAAGATCTTCGGTGGCCGCTTTTGAAGTTACTCAAGGTAGTAAGATTCTATTTACAGTTTAACCCAAGATGCACATCTCGTGGCTTCAACTACCACTCTATTTTCTTTCATGACACGACCTGGATGCTGGATGTCCCACGTGTCGGCAAAAGGAGGAAGAACCCGACCAAATCTTCGGTTGTGCTCTCGGATTAGACTAGTTGTGCTAACTTAAAAAATTTATTGTGTACTCCCTCCGTTCCAAAATACTTGACTTCCATTTGTCCAAAAATGGATGTACCTATATACTAAAACATGTCTAGATACATATATATTTTGACAAATAGAAGGCATGTATTGTGCAACGGAGGGAGTAGAATGGATGCAAGTTTTTGTATTGGGAAGAAGCGTACATCTATATATTAATAGAATGCAATTTAGTAGATGTTCTATCACTTTTAGCTAGCACAGAGGCTATAGATGAGATTAGTGCACTTGTTGATACTCCTACTTGGTATGCGTGTTGCTGCTTAGACGCGGAGAAAAACGGACCAGAGGGAGTACTAGAATAGAGGCTAGACATGAGACTAGATGCGAGGAAGCAACATCTACTTCTTTACACTCGAAGAAGAAAGAAGCACGCAAGATCGAGCCTCCGTAGATAAACAATGAATGCATCGAGAAGGCACTAATCCAACTTACAGGAGTAGTAAAATGTATTCTTGTGGTTCTTGTTTTCTTTGGTCTTGCTTTTCTAGTCAAAATTATCGTTGGAGTTCATGCAAAACGGAGGTGCATTTGGGGTCGTGCATTGCAGTTGGCCTTACAAGTGGGACCGCAGTTAAGGAAACCGACTAACGGCAAACCCCCACCTCGCCCGCCGCACGATGGCTGAGTTAGAGAAACGATGAGGTTGAAGATATTGCTCTAGCACGGACTCGAAGAAATATGGTGTCAGATGGAAGTCGTGATGGTGGCGTGTGCCGTACTCCTGGACGTGAATGCCTGTTCTGTCCCATGCCACCCTACTACTCCTACTACTTACTATATAGTACTACTAGTATCGAGGATTCGAGGTGCTGGTTACATAGTACAATATGGCTACAGTAAAAACACCCGCATGACGCGCGAAGCATGTGAAGCTAGTACAAATGGTGTACAACTATTGTTGATTGGCCTCATTCGATAACCTGTTGCAATGCACGTACAATTATGTATTCGGAAAATATTTTTTTGCCTCGTCGCACCACTCACTCACAGAAGCGACTCGGAAGCCATTCATAAATTTAGTAAGTTTATCACAGGCATATCATTTTATTACATACAACAGGTCATCAACCCACATCGACAATGAGGATACATTATAAATACTAAAGTTTTAACCACACAACAAGTAACAAGCAATCAAATGAACTTCAACTCAACCATTCCTCGGCGTTGGAAACGCTTGCTTTGAACCACAAGTGATTCTCTGGGACGGGCCATCCATTGTCGATCTGGAGACCAACGCAGGACTGATCATCCAGGCTGAAGCGGCCTACTATATCAGTACTAGGGTAGGGAACCACCTAAATGTCCGAGGTATAGACACAGTTGCTTCTCATAAATGGTAGTAACGTTGTGTCAACAGCAGTTGGATCGCCTTTCACCATCATTGGATAGTTTTGTCCAAGGAAGAGCGAGTTTTCTCCAAGACTATCAATTCTATACCAGGGAGAAGGAGTTGGCGCTAGCACACTAGTATCCATCCCGAATACCATGCAACGGGTGCTGGAATAGGTTTGGAGAGTGCGACCATGGGAGACTACACCTGCTTCCTTAGTAGTAACATCATCAGTGGGCTGTATACACACGAGAAGAGGTGATCCATCGGAATTAGTTGCCAGGCGCCAAATAGTATATGGGCGCTGCTCGTCCTCATGCTCGTGATCATCACCATCGTCATCTCCCCCTTGGTTATAAAAATCTTCAAGTATAGGTGGTGGAATGTTCGCAGGACCTTGGAAACACAAGAAGAAGGTTAATTAGTAAAGGGAAACTTGCTAACCCGCATGCATGTGGATGAAACAATTATAATTACGGTGGAAGACAAACATACTGAAACAACGATTCCATGCAAAAATAGGGCCACGAGTGGTGGCAGCAAACACAAGGCCCTCGTATTCAATTGCATCACAGTACTCATCCGTGTACAGAAACTGATTTTTGAGAAATATCCAATGAGTCAAACCAGCAAGGACGGCAACAAGCTTGTCGAAGATAGCAACAACTTCATAGTTGTTGTAATTCCAAGAGCGGTTGGGAACTCGAGAAATTGCTATCTTTCGTAGAAGGCAGTCACCATGATTGTATTTGGACGTGCGTACAATGCCGGTGTGCTCAACCTCTGGGCAGTCTGCTGAGATTTTTGGAAGTGGAACCCGGTCATGAGTGTACACATTCACAAGTTCCCACTCGCAGTTGGACCCAATGTAAACAACCCAATCTCCATTTGCGCCTGCCCAAGCCTTTCCCTCAAGCGATGGCATCTTAACATCATACGTATCAAGCCTTGCCCTCAAGCGATGGCATCTTAACATGATACATATCAAGCCTTGCCCTCAAGCGAGGCCTCCGTCGTGACGGCACCAGTCATCAGGGTCACGGCGAAGAAGATAGGGGAGATCAAACCGCTCCTTGACTCGTGGGTTCCTTGTAATGATGTTATTAGTTGAGTCAAGAATGGGCTTGAATGAACCTGCCATGCTAGCCGAGGTGATGACGTCACACCGATCAATGAGTTCCTCCACCACGTCATCTTTCAGATCGGGGCAAGAATAACGGGGTCGTTTCCGTCCTGTTCCCTCCATGGAGAAGACGATCGAACAATGGCAGAAGAAAGGGTGAAGGGCTGAAGGAAAATGGAGGAGGGAGAGGAAGAGCGTGCGACAACAGTTCCAAATCGAGAGGGAAAGGAGAAGAGTCGGTGGACGGTTGCCAGTTTGCGACGGTTCATGAAGGGGCGCCCCGGCCTACACGTCGGTTTAGAAATACTCCTACTACTCTCCATCGTCACACTGATATGTTGGAACGGGACCACATGTCAACGAAACATGGTGTGTAATTTCTCATGCAAAATGCGATCTGGCCGCGTTGGCCCGAGGTGCCGCATTTGTTATCGACCTTTATTTTTTTAATGGCGTGCCGTTCAGTTTTGAAGCACGACTAACTGGTACTGTACGCAGAGAAAATATAATTACTCTACCACTACTCCACCTCAAGTACTAGTAGTATAAAAAATATACATAGGCTGGAGCTTCAGCGCTTTCTTGCCAAGGGCTGCCCACTTGCTTCTCACACTACCACCCTCTCTCCAGATCTAAAAAAGACGGCCCCTCTCTCCCTCCTCACCAGTGGTCACAGATCCGCCAGGGAAGAAAAGGACGTGCAGCATTGACGCACTCGTCATTGGCGAGCGAGGTCACGCACTGACGACAAGGCCATCCTCTCAGACCTAGCGCCCGCGCTGGATGGCCTCCGTCCCCAAGCTCACTGCCGTAGTGTGTGCGGAGGACGACGACCACGAGCGAAGCCACTTCCCGCCGACCCTCAGGTATGCTACCTCTTTTCGAACCATACCCTTGTTTTATTGCCCCATCTGGCACGTCATTACATGTGGATCTTTTTCCACTCCACCATCTTCCCAATTTGCTATCCTCTGCTCTGCTCGCCATGCAGACGAAAACCATAATTTTCACTATTAAAGGAAACCCTACTTCATGCAGACTAATCCATGTCTGTGTTGAATAAGGAAATGAAGGGAGACTATATTGTCCAAGACAGTAGGCATCGAACCCACATCTAGGTTGAAAAGGGGAAAATCAGTAGCTAAGGAATGAGTCTCGTGTCTCTTGGTTGAAGAGGGGTAGAAAGGCATGACAACGCAATAGAGAATGACCAGGTCGATCGATTTGTTGTCCTCACATAGAACAAAAATGGGATGTAATCCACATATGCTGCCTGGATATTTGTTGCTCTGGGCAACCATACCTCCCTCACCACTCTACGTCCGTGGAGGTACATCGTACTGGTGCGCCCACTGTCCGAAATGGGCCTCCCATGCTCTTATTGCCACTTTTTTTGCTGTTAGTATAACGCCAGCAGTCAAGTCAAGCAATGCTACTGCTAAAGTGATGCCACCTTTAACTAATGTCGCTCTCAGTCTAATGCCACCGATAAATTTAAGCAATGCCATTTAATGTCAATGGATTATTTCAGGGTTAGCTGTTGATTGTGGATGTATTAAACATTTTTCAGCTAAGGCATTCTAATGCTGTTGCACAGCCTGTAATAAACTAACTACTCTACTGTTGCACTAGCCACTGGATTAGTGTATATTTGTAGTATTCGAATGGTGTTGCATTAGCGTATGGACATAAATAAAGTGTGGCAAGCTTTCCCAGATATGTGCTCAAGAAAACTACTACTCCCTCCATTTTTGTATACAAGGCAACAAACTCGGATTACAGGTACCAATGTAAAATTTAATGCCTGCTTTATAAGTCAACTTCTCTTTTTGTTTACTGGGATCATTAATACTCCGCATGCATGCAAAGAAACTGAGTGGAGGAAGTAACTGACTGTCATTATGACTGCATGCATGCAAGTATTAAACATGTTGTTAGTACAAGAAAATATCATTAACTTTGCCTCAATTACTGTTTGTGGCCTTGTATAGATGCAAAATGTATATTCCATAGTGGCCTTGTATATAAAAATGGAGGGAGTACCTGTTTTTCTAAATACTAGACGTTTGGGTGCTTTAAATTGAACCGCGAAAACGCCTTATATTAAGGAACAGAGGGTGTAGAGTTCACTCAAATTATCCCGGTAAAGCTAGTCACACCTTTGTTAAAATTAATGTCCATTATGTTATCGGAGGAGATCTGTATGTTTGTCTCTAATTCTTGTCGACTATTGTGGGCGTTCTGGGAACGGGGGTCCACAGACTTGCCTGCATGTGGCCTGCGATGTGGCTCAAGTGGGGGCCCAATGCAGCCCAGCTTCATCGGCTCAAGCTCAAGACCCTCGCGAGGGGACAAGCCTCGCGGGGTGGACGATAGGGAGCTTCCTCAGGAGCAGCCTCCTAATGCGGGCTCGCGAGGAGGCAGAGAGATCAAGACAAGGCACCTCCCGAGGGGCCTGTGACGCAAGCCATGACGATCGGAGGCCAGGCGGGTGCCAGTCGGGCGCCGGCCTGTGCAGTATCCTTGTTTCCCTTTCGGTGCTAAGGGGGCAAGCACAGGCCAAGGCATCGGGCAAAGGTTACCGTTTTAGTGCAACAAGACCAAGACCAGCAGAACGGTAGGATGGAGATCATCGTGGAGCCCAGGGCGGCGTCACCGTCAGAGCCTTTGGCAGCCGAAGACCAACTTTAGTCAGGATAGGTGTACCAGATGTTCCCCTTCAAAATGGCCAATTGTTGGCGCCCTTCCCTCTCATTATTTGGGGAGAGGCCCAGGGCCTCGCTCTATAAATAGGACTAGCCACCACAAGGTAGAGGGATCTAGAGATCGACCAGAGAGAGAGAGAGAAGCGACTGAACTCACCCAAGCAGTTCATTGCACCAGCTCAAGAACAGCCCCTCGCGAGGCTGTTCTCCCTTTGTACTGTTCATCATCAGCCCCTGAGGCAATCCACCGCACCACACACTGGAGTAGGGTATTACACCACAATGGTGGCCTGAACCAGTATAAATCTCGTGTCCTATGTGTGTTCATCTTTCTTGCCTAGATCTTTGCAAGACTTCAAGACGTGAGCTGGTAGCGGAGAGATCTTCATGCGCACCCCAGTGTTCGAACCTCAAGGGTCTGCCGGAACCTGAAATCCGACATTTGGCGCGCCAGGTAGGGGTGCGCCGGAATCTTTTCTTCCACTAGCCGCGTGTGATCTTCCGCCGTGACCATGGCGGACGCTCGCCGAGCTCGCGCCGAGCGTCGGGCTGCTCTCGCCACCCGCGTCACCCAGACGGCGCCCATCGGTGGACGTCCCCATCGTTCCCCGTCGCCTGCCGCCAACGCCGCCATCGGCCCAGTGGGGAACGAGCAGCAGGCCTCATCCCTGCATCCTTTGGTGCGGTGCGATGGCCGCACCGCCACCCCGTCGCTGAGTCCAACCGGTTCGTCATCCCACACCCGTCGCGCCCCCACGGACGTGCACGCCGCGCTGCTCCTGGCGCATGACCTCCCGCACTACCGCCCCGTCGACGACCTCTACGAGGACTGGCTCGCCTGCATCACCGAGCTCGTCAGCGCCGCAGGGGGCTCTCCCATGCTGTCCCTCTCGCTGCTTCGCCCTCCATCCTGCACAGGAGGCGAGGAGCAGGAGGTGCCTCCACCACCTCCACGCTAAGAAGGCGCCCTGGCTCCCAGGCGCGCGATCCCAGGACGAGACCCGCCGCGTCCCGCGCCTGCGCGACAAGAAAGGAGCTGCTAAGAGATCCCTCACCCCCAAGAAGGTGCTCGCGTGCTCCCAGCACTGGTGCGCCATGACCGCATCCCTGCGCCACCACGTCAGGACCCCATGCTGCTCTAGGCAGCGGCGCGTGGGAATCTCCAGGAGCAAGCCCTGCACCAGCAGAGAGCTCCGGTGGCCACCGCAGGCTGTCGCGCTTTCACCTCCGAGCTGCGCAGCGTCGCATGGCCCGGCAAGTTCAAGCCAGACCTGCCTCCATGCTACGACGACACTGCAGAGCCTGCAGAGTTCCTCCAGCTCTACGAGTTGGGCATCGAGGCCGCCAACGGAGACGAGAAGGTCATGGCGAATTGATTTCCCATGGCGCTCAAGGACGGTGCCCGCACCTGGCTCCTGAACCTGGCTCCAGGCATGATCTCCTCCTGGGACGAGATGCGCACCCGCTTCATCGCCAACTTCCAAGGTACTCGCGACCGGCCCCCGGCCATGAGCGACCTGCACCGCATCAAGCAACAGCCGGGAGAGACCCGACAGAAGTACATCCAGCGCTTCAACAATGCCCGCCTCAAGATCCCCAGGGTGACTGAGGAGGCCATCATCTCAGCCTTCTCCGATGGCATGCACGACATCAAGATGAAAGAGGATCTAGCGATCCATGAAGACCTGTGCACATCGCTGGAGCTGTTCAACCTGGCTACCAAGTGCACCAGGGCTGAGGAAGGGCGCCTCTCCCTCCTCGAGCTCCCGGATGCCGACCCAGAAGAGAAGAAGCCCAAGGTCAAGGACGTGAAGCGCAAGGGGGCTGTTGTGCTCGCAGCGGAGCCGGACACCAAGCGAGGCAAGGATCAGCCTGAGTCATCTAAGGGCAGCCGGTACTGCATGTACCACGACCTCCACACCCACAACACCAATGAATGTCAGGAGCTCAGGGCCGTGCGAGATGGGCGTATCGGCCGACGCCCCGACCGCAGTGACCGGGGCTATGGACGAGGAGGAGGAAGAGGTGGAGGACGATGGGAAGACCGGGGCCCTCGCCAAGGGTGGCGTGACCGGCCTCGCGAGGACCGCTGGCAGGACCAGCCTCGCGAGGGAGGTTGGAGGGATCAGCCTCGCGAGGACCGCCCTCAGGGCAACACAGGCCTCCCTCCTCTGCCACCGCCGCCAAGGAGGAATGAAGACTATCACCAGGACGAGGGGGCTGGGGGCTTCCAGGAGCCGCACACAATCGCTTGCATCCTGGGTGGCACTCAGGCCCCAGGCTCTCAGCGCATCTTCAAGTAGTTTGTTCACGAGGTGAATGCAGTCCTCCCCAAGCTTGAGGCCATGCGCCCTCTCAGGTGGTCTGCATGCGCTATCACATTCAGCTCAGCGGATCAGCTCAAGTGTGCGGCAACGGCCGGGGTCCTCCCGATGCTTTGTTCCCCAGTCATCAGCAATGTGCAAGTCACCAGGACCCTCATCGACGGCGGAGCTGGGCTCAACGTCCTGTCCGTTGAAATGTTCAACAATCTCCAAGTGCCATACGATCAGCTTCAGCCAACCAAGCCTTTCTCGGGAGTCACTGATGGTTCCACTGTTCCAGTAGGGCAAGTTCGTCTTCCTGTCACTTTTGGGCAGCACAACAATTACCGCACCGAGCTCATTGACTTCGACGTCGCCCACATTCGCCTGCCGTACAATGCCATCCTCGGGTATCCAGCCTTGGCCAAGTTCATGGCAGTGACTCACCATGGTTACAATGTCCTCAAGATGCCAGGAAGCGGTGGAATCATCACAGTGTCTTGCAAGGAGAGGGATACAGTGTGCTCTCTTGAGCGTGCCTTCCAGGCCGCGGCAATCGAAGACCCAGATCACAGGAGCGGGAGGCTCCCTGAGGCGGTCCCTAAGAAGAAGAAGGCTTCACCTGGCCCAAGCGCTCGCGAGGCAGGCGCCTCCGGAGGCGCCGCGTCGGGACCCGCGCCTGTTCAAGGGGCGCCACCCTCTGCCGCATAGGAAGGTGCGCCCGACGCCCTCCTCGAGCAGGGCTCGGGGGCTCTCTCCTGGAGGGTCACCGACCTCGCCAAGGTCATGAGGGAGGCGCTCGGGCACCACTTGGAGGCGTGCTTCAAGGCACATTTCCCTCGGGAAGGTATAAGGCAGGGAAGGCAAAACCACCAGGAGTTCATCGCAAGGAACATTCAAGAGCTACAAGAGTCGAGAGTCATGCGTGGCAGTCGCCGCCTACCCGCCGCAGCCCCACATCCCGGCGAGGATGGTGGGCTGCGCGTATGCATCGACGTATTGGGGCTCAACCGAGCCGCGTCTCAGGAGCGCCACTGGCCTTCACGCGTGGGGCGTTGTGAGGGCCCACCTCACAGCTACGTTCGCATGCCCTTCGGCCTGCCGAACGCGGCTGTCGCCCGTCAGCGCCTGATGAGGAGCATCTTGGAAGCTCAGGTGGCCAGGCACCGCGCGTTCGTGGAGGAAATGGAGATGGACCTCGAGGAGCCGCCCGGACCCTCAGAGCCTCCCGAGGCTCTGGGCTCCAAAGGCTCATGAGGAGCGGCTTCTTCACCACACGTCATCAGCTACTCCGACACTCGCTCTGCAATGGTACCAGGTGACATCTTTTTAAGTTTTATCTTCAGCTGGGAGCACCCACAGGGCCGCATCATTCCCAAGTCGCTTGGGTCCATCCCTGCGGCATGTATCCGTTTTGCTTAATGTTTTTCATCTGCTTTGTTGGGGGCGCCCCTCGGGCTGCATTATCCCCAGGTTGCTCAGGCCAAACCCAGTGGCGCTTACTTCTGTGCATCTATCTAAATTGATTTGCTCCTCCGAGCTTAACCTGGTCCCCATGGTTATCATCTGCTGCTTATTGCGGACCTCTCCACGCGCATGCAAAGCGCTTGCACGTTAAAAGGGGGGCGCCTGAGCATCGTGACTCACGGGCTCTTACTGGCTCTCCAGCCCTCACCCCTGGCCTTGACCCACGACATCGCGACCTGTCAAATCAGCGGCGGCTGGGCCCACTCGAGGGCCGGGACCTGAGGACGTAGAGCATTTGCATTCTAACCACCCTGCAGGAACACACCATTGATAAAGGCCCAGAGCCAGGCGCAACCCGCCTCGAGGTAGGGACCCATGAGTCCCGCGCTGGCTCATGGGTGCCTAGATACACCTCTCCTAGCCCTACCGTGCCAGCCATGCGTCAGGGTGGGGCTGTACACACCCCGAAGGCTCCTCCCGGAGGGGAGCCCCCTCCCACGCACCAGTGGAAGCACCATGCTCCATGCTGGCTGACGACACTGCCGAGGAGCGGCTATGCCCGTGCACACACGGAAGCGCTATGCTCCGCGCTGGTGATAACAACTGGGGGCGGCCCGCGGCCGTACCAACGTCAGGGAGCCCCGAGCTCAGTATCTGGCACCATCGCAACGCCTCCCCTCAGGAGTGCCGCGCGAGGGGGCTAGGCACGGGGGCTGCGTCGGGCCACCCCCGAACGCACGCCACCCAGCCAGGTCCCTCGGACCTGGTCGTCGCGCGCCTCTCCCCGAGCGGAGCCAAGGCATGAAGGCTCGTTTGTGCATCAAGGGGGACTCCTGAGCATCGCGACTCAGGAACCTAACTGGTCATGTAGCCCCTCACCCCTTAGTCCCGTCCTGGTTTCTGGTCGGGGCTAACAGCGGCTGAGGTATGCGTGGGGCCGGGCCCTGCCGACGTAGAACGACAAGTCTACTCCTACGCCTCCCTTCCCTACTTGTTGTTCGCGCGTCAAGGGGGACTCCTGAGCATCGCGACTCAGGAGCCTAACTTGCCACGTAGCCCTCACTCCTTGGTCCCGTCCTGGTTTCCGGTCGGGGCTAACAGCGGCTGAGGTATGCGTGGGGCCGGCCCCTGCCGACATAGAACGACAAGTCTACTCCTACGCCTCCCTTCCCTACTTGTTGTTCGCGCGTCAAGGGGGACTCCTGAGCATCGCGACTCAGGAGCCTAACTTGCCACGTAGCCCACACTCCTTGGTCCCGTCCTGGTTTTCGGTCGGGGCTAACGGCGGCTGAGGTATGCGCGGGGCCGGGCCCTGCCGACGTAGAACACAGGCAAATAGGAGGGAAAATGCAAATCCTAAGGAATTCAAAAGAAAATATTACAAGCCATAGAATGTCTCACAACACCAAACACAAGTTTAACCGCCTCCACGAGACACGGTGCATGTTGCAGGAATTAAAAATAGGACAGAAGTTGCAAAGGGATCACTTTCCAGTGGCGCCGCCGCTTGTGGTGGAGCCACGCTGGGCGGCTCCGACTCCTGAAGCCGCAGAACTGGTGGCGTCGCGTCTAGGCAAGATGCTGAAGGCGCGGAACCTCCCCAACAAAGCCTCGGCTCAGAACTTCACAGCCTCAGCAGCGGCGGCGGCAAGGTCGCCGCTCATGGGTTCCATCAGGCTGACGAGGTCAATGTTGGGGTCGCGAAGGTAGATGTGGCTGAGGACGCGCGTCAGCGCTGCAGAAGACAGGGCACGCGCCTCGGCCTCGGTCGTGGGGCCAAGGCCGTCCACGGCATCTTCAAGCGCACGGACCAGGAAGGGAAGTAGCTCGGCGGGGCCGTCCTCCTCGCCAGCCAACGGGTCCTCTAAGCCGCTCTCATAGAGCGTCTTCAGTGTAGCACGAGCCTTCTCCTCCAGCTCAGCAAAGGCCACTTGATCCTCGACCAGGACCTTCGCCTTGCGGTCTAGCTCGGTCCTCTCCACCTTCAGCGCCTGCTCCAGCGTCTCCAGCCGGCCATGGCGGTCGACATGCTCGGCGTCCCGGTCCTTGACGGCAGCCTCCCGAGCCTTCATCTCCTCCTCCTTCTCCTGGCGGACGCGGACCTCCTTCGTGAACTCCTCGCGCAGGTCTTGCAGCTCAACCTCCAGCGCCTTGTAGCAGCCCCGGGCATCCGCAGCATCGCCTTGGGCAGCATCGCAAGCAGCCTTAGCCTGGCGGGCGGCTTGCTTCTCCTCGTCGGAGGCAGACACAGCCTGCCTCAGCACCGCTCGGACAGAGGCAGCGAACGGGCCCAACCGGAGGCTAACTCCAGGCGCCCGACCACCAGGGAGGGGTCCGCGCTCTGGAGGTCCTCCCGAAGCCGGCTCAGTTCATTGGCGGCCTGGTCCAAGACAGCGGAGGGATCAGAAGAGACGGGAGCTGGCAGAGCAGGCAAAGAGGACGGTAGCGTGATCACAGCTTGGGAGGAAGGAGCCTCCCGGGCCTTGGGCATCTCAGCAGCAGCACCAAGCCTAGGCCCCTCCAGGGTCAGCGAGGCCACAGGGGCTGACTCCTCGCCAGAGTACCCTTGCTGGGATCGCGAGGACGACCGGGCAGGGGAAGCGCGAGCCTCGGTGCCTCCCTTCCCCGCAGACGAAGATGCTGCCTCGGCAGGCGAACTCGCCTCAAGCAAGGCTGCAGAAGCCTCCTCAACCTCTTTGCCTCAGGTGCCGGACTGGTCAAGAAGTGCAGACGTCAAGTCTCGGCGACAGAAACAAAGCAGAGTGCGGGTCGAGTACTTATAGGTCATCGCTCGCGGGTTCAAGCAGCCTCCGGCCAAACTTGAAGCCCGAGAGCCTGTAGCTGGGGTCAGCCTTGGGAGGCATGGAAGCAGAGGACGCGTCGGGAAGGCTGGAGCTGGCCTCAGACCGCCCCGGAGCCAGAGCGGATCCTGGGGGCACCAGCCCCGACCTGTCTTTCCTCGGGACCGGGGGAGAATCCACTCCTCCTCGCCCGGCGCTGGCCTCTTCGTCATCCAACATGGAGCGGAGGGTGCGAGACCTGCGTCGGGGGAAGGACTCCTCCGACTCCTCGCAAGTCGCCTCAGAGTCGAACTCTTCCTCCTCCTCCTCCTCTTCTTCCTCCTCACTCCCGCTGGAGTCGCTGGAGGACACGTTCACCGTCGGCAACACCGTCAGATCCCCGGGAGCCACTGCGGGCACTAGCCCCTCACCGTTGAAGGTGGGCATGGCGTCCATCGCCTGCTCCCAGTCATCATGAAGAAACAGGGGGACAAGAGCACCGTCCGGCCTCGCCACGTCTCCCCCGACCAACGAGTGGAGGGCCATGACCAGATCTTCGTCGGCCGGGGCTGCAGAGCTCAAGCGAAGGGCAGCATCTGCTTCCCCGAGCCTCCACAACGGGAGCGAGTGCTCCCAGAGTGGAGCCACCCAGTGCTCCAGAAACTCCCTCAGGAGTGTGGCCCCGATCAGCTTCGCCGACCCCAGGTTGCCTGGCCCAGGTCCGCGTCCATCCTCTCCAGCACTACCCTCGCGCGGGGGTCGACGAGCTCCGCGCGAGACCACGCATCAACGGCTTTGGGCTGCCCCGTGGGCAGCACAAGTCGAGGGTGGATGCGCCCGGCGTCCACCATGACCCACCTGCTCCGGAAGCCCTCAATCCTCTTCCCGGGCTTCGAGATGGCGTTGGAGCCAGAGTACGCGACAAAACTCGCGCATGCGGAGATGGGGCCACGAGAAACCCGGAGATAAAATTAATGACGCAGCAAGGCCACCGAGGGCTTTATCCCAACGTGAGCTTCGCAATAGTAGGAGAAGATCGCCAGAAGAAGAACAGAGTTGGGGTGGAGGTGCAGAGCTTGCAAGTTGTACAGGCGAAGAACGGCAAGGAAGAACTCAGAAAAAGGAGGCACCAGACCGGCGACGATGGCGCTCACGAAGAGCGGGTAGAAGGTGCTCCGCTTGCCTTCAGGCTGGCCGGAGCCAGCCTTGAACACAGTCGCTCCCGCGTTGCCCTACGCCACCGTCCTCAGGAGCAGGAGGGTAAGATTCCTCTCCGACACGTTTGGGGGATCCAGAGCTGGGGAGTACCAGGCCTCAGTCGGAGTCTTGTGGGCACCATAGCTAGCCGGGCGGGAAGGATTGAGGCAGATTTGGAGGATTTCAGAAGCAGGAAGGAGAAGGGCGAGAAAGGGGATCTGGAGCAAGGCAAGCGAGAACAAAGCAGGTCAGTCTGGCCCGGGGACCCCTTTTTGTCAGATGGGCGAGGCATCGTGGGGAAGCGGATACGCCCATGTCCAATCAACCGCCACGCGGCGCCCAAGGCCGCAGGCTGTTGGGGCCCGCGGCGCTTCGCACTTGCCCCTTCGCTTCTCTGCTAAGCCAAGTCCGGGCACGCCTTGGGCCCGGGGGCTACTGTCGGCGTTCTGGGGACGGGGGTCCACAGACTTGCCTGCCTACGGCCTGCGGTGTGGCTCAAGTGGGGGCCCAATGCAGCCCAGCTTCATCAGCTCAAGCTCAAGACCCTCGCGAGGGGCCAAGCCTCGCGGGGCGGATGACAGGGAGCTTCCTCAGGAGCAGCCTCCTCAGGCGGGCTCGCGAGGAGGCGTGGAGATCAAGGCAGGGCACCTCCTGAGGGGCCCGTGACGCAAGCCATGACGATCGGAGGCCAGGCGGGTGCCAGTCGAGCGTCGGCCTATGCAGTGTCCTTGTTTCCCTTTCGGTGCTAAGGGGGCAAGCACAGGCCAAGGCATCGGGCAAAGGTTACCGTTTCGGTGCAACAAGACCAAGACCAGCAGAACGGCAGGATGGAGGTCATCGTGGAGCCCAGGGCGGCGTCACCGTCAGAGCCTTTGGCAGCCGAAGACCAACTTTAGTTAGGATAGGTGTACCAGATGTTCCCCTTCAAAATGGCCAATTGTTGGCGCCCTTCCCGCTCATTATTTGGGGAGAGGCCCAGGGCCTCGCTCTATAAATAGGACTAGCCACTACAAGGTAGAGGGATCTAGAGATCGACCAGAGAGAGAGAGAAGCGACTGAACTCACCCAAGCAGTTCATCGCACCAGCTCAAGAATAGCCCCTCGCGAGGCTGTTCTCCCTTTGTACTGTTCATCATCAGCCCCTGAGGCAATCCACCACACCACACACTGGAGTAGGGTATTACACCACAATGGTGGCCTGAACCAGTATAAATCTCGTGTCCTCTGTGTGTTCATCTTTCTTGCCTAGATCTTTGCGAGACTTCGAGACGTGAGCTGGTAGGGGAGAGATCTTCGTGCGCACCCCAGTGTTCGAACCTCAAGGGTCTGCCGGAACTTGAAATCCGACAACTACATACCCGACATCATGATGTAATGTTAAGTCATTTCCTTTTGTACAGTGTCACTGAATTGTCAAGGCTGTGATGGCATTTTATTTTTGTAGAACTGCACAAAATTTGCTTAAAAGAAGGGGAAAGGTCAGGAATGGCTCAGTTTTTCAGAAAAAACTATGTATACCTTCCTGACATCAGCTGTTGTTGCTTTATTTATTCCTTCAAATAGGTGGTTAGAAACAGTCTTGCTACCTTTTCCCATTAAGAAATTGGAATGCTTATATTTGTGAGTCTATGCCTAAACTAGTGCCACTTTTATAGTAATCACACTTTCAATATCTATGCAAACAGGGATGCTCGATTTTAGTGGAACTGCACAAAAAGTCCAACTGGTTCAACATTAGGAGCATTTTTTTTCCAAACCTTTATATCCAATTGGTGGCACTATGAGCTGTTCATTAGGAAGGTACATGGTTTGCTACTATCTTGCTACTCTTTTTGTACTGTCATTAGATAGTAATACTAGTGGTTTGCATGTGAATTTATTGGCAGGGTGGACCTACATTGGAGGTGCAGGACAGGATTCAATGATTGGATGCTCAATTTCGGTTGTATCGATTTCACCTCGAACATGGTGTGGTATATGTTTACTAGCTGCTTGATATTTGTGCAGACAGAGATTTCTGCCCGTTTGCTATTTGGCAAACAAACAAAGTGTCCGTAATTTTGGTTGAACTGCACAAAAGAATAGTATAGTCACTGCATGCAGTGCCATTTGAAAATAGACACAAAGATTGGATAGTCACTTCATGGACTGCAGAAAAGTAGTACTGTACTATTTACTAACCAACACTAGGTGCTTCATTGCTTTGGTCTGATTATACAATGGGCATCATTTTCCCTAAGTTAAAGTTTGTATTCCGAAAATAGTCTCGCGGTGTGATCGAGAGAAGACCAAATCATATTGTAGTGGATGTTCCTCCATCATGTGTGGTTCATTCTCATGGTTCCAGCTGTTGGTGAAACCACTTACGTTTGCAAGAGGAATTGTAGACTTCACAAACAAATTTGTCTTTTAGTCTGTACTGAATGTTGGCCAAGAGAAGCATCCATGTTAGTAGGAAGAACAGATGTTTTTTTCTAGATCTTTGCTTTTGGGGCTACATATTTGTATATGATCTGTGAATCATTGAGATGCATTAACATGTTGATCTTATGTATGGGAATCGTACTAGTTAGTTTTAGTTGCGAGTCTTGCGACGCAAGATCGGAAGTGGCTGATCTTTGCTTTTGGAGCTACATATTTGTATATGATCTATGAATCATTGAGATGCATTAACAGTTACTTATTTCTGTTCGCTCAGTGTTTACAAGTTACTGATCGATCACTAGCTAGCCTACAAATGCACTCCTGGCAGTTTTATTTGCGACCCAAGATGCGAAGTGGCAGTTTTTTGAATAAAAATGCCTACCTCTGAAGAAACTGACAAGCTACACTATCGATCCTACACGGATAAAAATGCCTACCTCTGAAGAAACTGACAAGCTACACTATCGATCCTACACGGATAAATAGCGGATCACGCATGTACTACCTCCTTTCCGTTTTGTAGGGCTCAATTCAAGAAACGATCTACTCGATCCTACACAAATAAATAGCGGATCACACACGTACTAGTACCTCCTTTCTGGTTTGCAGGGCTTAATTCAAACCTCTCACCAACCAAGGTGCTCCCTCCGTCCGGGTTTATTAGTCCCGTGAGCAAAGCAGCAAGACCAAGGCATGGCAATAATTAACGACATGCAGAAGTTTAAGCCTAATTAATTCCAGCGATTTAAGTGGCTGCATGCGTGCCCTCGGCTGCGACTCGTTGCATGCTGCTTCGCGCACTGCCTGCGAGCGATTCTGAGTGCCTACCTGCAGCCGGCCGTAATTAAGGCAGCTAACTGATGCGAAAAAAGATACGCTTTAATTGTTGTGGGCTTTTTAAATCCGTGAAATCATTATTGACAAGGAGGGAGATGATTCGAGTGCACTCGTTTGACCGCCATACCGGCGTGCGACCCAGACGGGACGGGATGGCACAGTCATAATTTCAGTTTCCCTAGTTTTCCACGGCAAGCTGGTGCACTAAGCCATTATGCATTGAATTCCGATGACCGTCGCGCTAACTTCCCCCTATAAGTACTGTTTCCCGGCCTTCTCCGGTGCCACCGTGACCCAACTCGCCATATCCTCGTAAGCCCCCACCGGCCTGACGTCGCTCGCCACGTCCGCCATGCCCCCGTCCGTCCGCAGTAGGCGACGCCGGAGGCGGTCACCGCCGGAACTAGTGTTCGGTTTTTCACCGGAAGGCAGACAGAGGGAGGAGGCATTCTATCTGTCTTTAGATGGCAATGCGCAGATCGAGGAGTCGTTGGAGCGCGACCGCATGGCGGAGGAGCAGGAGTTGTTGGAGCGTGACTGCCTGGCGGAGGAGCAGCGTATCGCTGATTTGCGCCGCCAGCGGGACATGGAGCAGCAGCACACCGACGCTCTGAGTCGCGAGCAGAGCGCCCGCAACTGGGCCGACTATGTGGAGGCCGGCGACCGGCAAATAGCCCTGGGGGCTGTCGGGCACGCACGCGTTCGCGATGCCGATTTTTACTACCAGCTCGTCAAGTGGGTTTCCCGCTTGGAAGCCGAAGCTTCGGTGGACCACGCCGGCATGGAAAGGGCCAACGCGCGCGAGCAACGTGCCCTATCGCACGTCTGGCAAGTCTGAGGCGAGGCGCAGGACGCCGGTGCCGGCGTTTAGCGTGTACCACAGATGGCGGACGGCATCGTCTAGTTAGCTAAGAGTAAGTTAGTACTTGTCTAGTGGGAGTAGATAGTTAACTTGGCTATGATGGTTGTCAACGTGGAAGTTCAGTACTCTATATGTGGATCAGACCTGTTACTTTGCTCTGAATGTTGAACTTTCCGTTTGAACGTATGGAATGGGCTGTTATTTTTTTAAATGGGTTGTATTTATCCTCCACGGGTTTAGAGGCTGACTTGTGGGCCTAGCAAGTTGACGTGTACACAATCAGGAGATGATTGTACGTGGAGAGGATGACAGCAGGGACCCGCCAAGGTCATGGCAGTACGCAAGCAAGTGCCTCCTTATTTCAAGCCAATAAAAAAATGGCTCCTCCAAGTGGATTTCTGACATCTGGGTCCCATGCCATTGTCAACATAGTCAATAAACGAGAGAATTGTACAACGAGCGGCTGACACCAGGGACCAGCAACTCACCCATTTATTTTTGTTTTGGGTTAATTTGATAAATTCCTCCGAGAAATGCCACTGCAATTTCCAAACTTTGAAAAATGCCATTTCTAGTGGCATTTTTTGAAGTCTGGAGTGACGTTTTTCAAAGTTTGCAAACTGAAGTGGCGTTTTTCAAAGTTTGCAAAAATTGCAGTGGCATTTTTCAAAGATTGGAAATTGCAGTGGCAATTTTATGAATCGCCATAATTGGAGTGGCATTTATCTAATTTGTTTTTGAGACGGAAGCAGGGTATCAACTGGGCTGTGCAGGACACTCTGGCCTGTCTAGACAGCCTTTTCTTTTATGTTTACCACAGACCAGTCCAGTAGTTTTTTTTTCTTTCTGAAAATGGCTAGCCCAGTTTTTTTGTGATTTGTCAAGGAAGTCGCTTTATCAGGCCTGTTGGGCTGCAAATCTTTAATACGAGGAGAGCTTCATTCGGCTGGCCGAGAAAATGGCCTATCGGTAATGAGAAATGGGTTGTACATTTTTAAAACACATCAAACCGGCAATTAGTTTCAAATATCTTTTTTTTTCATTTTGAGATTTTAAATTGCATTGATTTTTATGCATGGGCAATTTATTGGATTTTATATTGATATACATTTATTTTTAAAATCAGTCTGAATGTGACTCGAAATTTCGGGATTAAAAACAGTTCAGACCGCACCGACATATGCAAAATTTCGTATAATTTTTTAACCGTGGCCACAATATGGGCTGTAATGCTAACAAAAAGAATATGGGCTCCAAAAAAACCCGTAAGAATTAGCAAATGGGCTGTAAACTATTTGAAATAATGGCAGATGGGTTGTATGTTGTTTTCCACAGATTTGAGGCTTTCCACAGATGGCCTGTATAATGTTGGATGTCCAATCAACGGTCGTCGTGCTTCTTCAATCTCTGCTCTTCCTGCTGCAGCTGCTCAAACAAGCATCAGCGGGACTGCCTGCTCCCTCCTCCCCGTGGCCGGCTGTGCTGCCGCGCAGGCCTCACCGCCCCACCGTACTCCCATCGTGGGCCTAGCCATCCCTCTACTCACCCACAGTCCCACACCTACTGTTATTCTCCGGCGACGGCAGACGAACCAGTAAACCCTCGTACAGTCGTACTCCCCTCCGCGTGGGAAACAACTGCTGAGTCTTCCCTGCCTCCGTGTTGTTCCCTTCCTAGGCCTCGCCGTCGTCCACCGCCCTGGTGCTCTCGGCGTGGCGTGGTCAACATGGTCAACGACCGACATGCATCTGAAGTGGATTGTACGTGGAGAGGCTGGCAGCTGGGTCCACGGCCGCACGCAAGGAAATGCCTCCTTATTACGCGCAAAATAATGATTCCTCCACCTAACATCTGGGACCCACCGATAGGGCCTCTGTATTTCGCGAAAAAAACGTTACCGCTGCTGACAGCTCGAACCCACCAGCTATATCTTCGCACGCAAGGAAGTGCCTCCTTATTACGCCCAAAAAAAGAATACTCCCCATACGATGTCCACTAAGTTGACGGGGCCTACTAAGTTGATGGGGACGAAGGGCTTTGTCAACTTAGTCAATATGCACGATTCTAGCTCGACTGACCATACGATGTCCATCCAATGGCCGTAGTGCTTCTTCAACCTCTGGTCTTCTTGCTCCAGCCGCCCAAAGCAGCGCCGGTCGTGCCGCCTGCTCCTGCCTCCCGTGGCCGGCTGTGCTGCCGCGAAGGCCTCACCGCCTCCATACTACTCCCACCGCTGGCCAGGCCATCCCTCCACTCCACTCACCCACACCCCCTGTTATTCTGCGGCGACGGCAGCGCAGCCGAACCAGTGAACCCTCGTACTCCTCTCTGCATGGGCATCCATTGACGCATCTTCCCCGGCTCCGCGTCGTCCCCTTCCTAGGCCTCGCCATCGTCCACCGCCGTGGTGCTCTCGGCGCGGCGTGGTCAATGTGGTCAACGACTGAATTCCATCGGAAGAATACTGTACGTGAAGAGGCTGACAGCTGGGTCCACGGCAGCCACAAGGAAGTGCCTCCTTATTACACGGAAAATAATTATTCCTCCACCTGACAGCAGGGACCCACCAGACGGGCCACAAGTATTTCACAAAAAAAAATGTTTGCCCCTAACTGCTGGGACCCACCCGACGGGCCACCATATTTCGCGAAAAAAAATGTTCCCCCTGCTGTTAGCTCGGACCCACCGGAAGTGCCTCCTTATTAAACACAAATAAATGAATACCCCCATTGCTAGCTGGGACCCACCTTGGTGGGAGGCTGACTTGTGGGCCTACTAAGTTGACGGGGACGGAGGGCTTTGTCAACTTAGTCAATATAAACGATTCTAGCTCCAGTGACCATACAGTGTCCATCCAACAGCCGTAGTGCTTCTTCAACCTCTGGTCTTCTTGCTCCAGCCGCCCAAAGCAGCGCCGGTCGTGCCGCATGCTCCTGCTTCTCGTGGCCGGATGTGCTGCCGCGGAGGCCTCACCGCCCCTACTATTCCCACCGCTGGCCAGGCCCTGCGGCAATGACAGCCTCACACCACATCCGAACCAGTGAACCCTCGTACTCCTCTCCTCGCGGGCTTCCACTGCCGCGTCTTCCCCGGCTCCCCGTCGTCCCCTTCCTAGGCCTCGCCGTCGTCCACCGCCCTGGTGCTCCCGAGGCGGCGTGGTCAACGTGGTCAAGGAATGACTTCCATCGGACATGGACTGTATGTGGAGAGGCTGGCAGCTGGGTCCACGGCCGCAGCAAGGAAGTGCCTCCTTATTACGCGGAAAATAATTATCCCTCCACCTGACAGCGGGGACCCACCGGACGGGCCACCATATTTCGCGAAAAAAACGTTTCCCCCCTGACTGCTGGGACCCACCAGCTGCACCTTCGCACGCAAGGAAGTGTGTCCGGGCAAAAAAAATGATTCGCCCCCCTGACTGCTCGGACCCACCAGCTACATCTTCGCACGCAAGGAAGTGCGTCCGGGCAAAAAAAAACGATTCCCCCCCCCTGACTGCTGGGACCCACCAGCTACATCTTCGCACGCAAGGAAGTGCGTCCGGGCAAAAAAAATGATTCGCCCCCCTGACTGCTGGGACCCACCAGCTACATCTTCGCAGGCAAGGAAGTGCCTGACAGTCGGGACCCACTTGGTCGAAGCGTACGTAGTGTTGTCATTCTGGTCCCGAACGTGTACGTACATAGTGGTCGATGTAGAGGCGCGCACATGTCGTAGTAGAGACGCGCATGTGTCGATGTAGAGGCACGCACGTAGCATGTACATGTACGTACAGCGGCGAGGGTGCAAGAAAGAAAATACGACCACGTACATACATACGGGCAGGGGCTCGAACGCCTACTCGCACATACGTACATGGCTGGGTCAGAACAGAGAAACAACATCATCGTCATGTTCATGGGGAGCCAACCGGCTGGGTCGGAATGGAATGCGTGGTCGTGTTCATCGGGAGGGCTTGGACGGAACAGGTGATGGAAACGAGGCCTGGCGTACCGCACAAGGAAGGAAACGGACCTCCTACGTTCGGAACGGGGTCCTAATGATCGGGAGGGGTGTGGCGTACCGCAAAACGGACGAAACAGACCTCCTACGGTCGAAACGGGGGTCCTGTTGATCGGGAGGGGTGTGGCGTACCGCAAAACGGACGAAACAGACCTCCTACGGTCGAAACAGGGGTCCTGTTGATCGGGAGGGGTGTGGCGTACTGCAAAACAGACGAAACGGACTTGTGTTGGAGCGCTACTGTCGAAACGGGGGTCCTGTTCATCCGGAGGGGTGTGGCGTACTGCAAAACGGGACTCCATGGGATACTGTTCATCTCAACCGTCGACCTCCTCCAGCCTCCACGGGCTACCGTCGACTCCTCCAGCCTCCACGGGCTCATCCAGCCTCCACCGCGCGCTGCTCCACCGGCTACTATTCAACCACCCCTCCATGGGCACCCCTCCACCGTCTACTGTTCATCTAGCCTTCCACACCACGGGGTCCTGTTCAACCACCCCTCCACGGCCACCCCTCCACTGTCTACTGTTCATCCAGCACTCCACACCACGGGGTCCTATTCATCTAGAGGCAACGCCACCGCTCACTGTTCATCCAAACGCCCCCCCCCCCCCCCCCCCCCGCAACGCTCACTGTTCATCCAATCGATCAGCTTCAGTTAGCAGCAGTAGCGAAGGAATCGCTCCATCGGGTTCACTTAACAGCCATTGATCAATCACTCGGGTTCAGTAACGCGTAGCCTGCAGTGCAATCGCTCGGGTTCAGTTAGAGCCCAACGCCTCGCTCGGGTTCAGTTAGAGCCAACACCTCGCACACACGCACGTACATGTATGAGAGAAACGCGCATCGCTCGGCCCCCGACCTCCCACCGTAACCGGCAACTCCCCGAAATTTTCCTCCCCCTCGCTTCTACCACGGTTTTTTCCGTCATGGACGGCCCAAAGAATGTCATGCAGCTGCGTCTCCGGCTCGCCCAAGACGAAAAGCCCATTTTCCGTCATGCTTTTTTGTCATAGAAGTAGGAGCCCACCACATCTATGATGATGCCGGGTTTTGTCACAATTATCGTCATAGAAGTGTCATATGTATGACAGAAAAAAATTTTGTTCAGCCCAAAATGTCATGGATGTGTCTTTTTTTGTAGTGTTGTCATCTCCACCAGCCGCCCAAACTGCTTCCTCGTATGCCTGAAGGAAGGGGGCTGGATCCGCCGCGTCGTCGTAGCGCGGTGGCATCTCCGGTCGGAACTTGGGCGGCCACTGCACCTGCCGCAGGGAGAGGGTGAAGCAGCGCAGCCCCGGCGCCTCTCCAGGAACGCGCACCGACAGGGCCGACGAAGGAACGCCTGCCATGGGGGTCGGCGGCACAATCTAGAGGTCGAGGAAGAGGATTCTGACGCACCCCTACCTGGCGCGCCAAATGTCGGATTTCGGGATCCAGCAATCCTTGAGAGGTTCGAACTCTGGGGTGCGTGCGGAGATCTTGACCTGCCCAGCCTGCCTACTCGTGATCCTTCCTAGCCTAGCACATCGAGCTCTCAGAGACACAAAGACACAGAGATTTATACTAGTTCGGTCCACCGCTGTGGTGTAATACCCTACTCCAGTGTGGTGTGGTGGATTGCCTCGAGGGGCTATGGATGAACTAGTACAAAGGATGAACAAGCCTCAAGAGGTGAGGTGTTCTTGAGCTGGTGTGGTGCTCGGGTCGGAATGGATCTCTCCTCCCCCTACTATGGTGGTGGCTAAGTCCTATATATAGTGGCCTTGGACCTCTTCCCAAATATGAGCGGGAAGGGATTCCACAACGGCGGGATTTGAAAGGGGACAAGTAGTACAGTCTATCCTGACAAAAGTAGTCTTCGCCTGCGAAAAGCCTCTGGTCGTGACGCTGTGGTGGGCTCGGTGATGACCTCCGTCCTGCCGTCCTGGTGGTCTTGGTCTTGTTGCACCAGAATGGAAACCTTTGGCTGATTCCTCAGGACTCCGCGCCTGTGGCTTGCCTCCCTTGCACCAAAGAGGAAACTTGCGCTCTGCACCCGCCTGGCACCCGCCTGGCCTTGGTCGTCACGACTCACGTCAGCTGACCCTCATGAGGTAGCTGCATATAACTCTCCGCCCCTAAGGAGCCCTCCTGAGGAGGCCAACTCCTTTGGGAGTCTTGGCATCGTCCGCCTCGCGAGGCTTGGCCCCTTGCGAGGGTCTTATGGTGTTGATGTTGAAGCTGGGCCGTACCAAGCCGTCAATGGAGCCACGCGGTGGGCCGGAGGCAGGTAGGACTGGATACCCCCAAGTCCAGGACGCCGACAAAAACCCTCACCACCCAATTCAAAAAAGAAAAAAGAAAACCCTCGCCATCCCCACATCACAAAAACTCTCACCCCCGCCCGCCACCCCATGCCTCCGGTCCCCATTCACACCTGCACAAGCTCCTCCGTGTCTATGCATGGCACAGCCTATCGTGGCGGTAACCACTTAGCTCGACGTCTGCCGCCGCCACCAGGCTGCCGGCAAACCCCACCACATTTCGCCACTTCCGCTTGCGGCCGCCTATCGCCATCGACTTTCTCAATGCTGACCGCGGTGGACCCAGCTCCGCTCGGTTGGGGAATCTGCCGTACTGAGGGTTTTCTCTCATGGACAACAAGGTAACTAATTTAATGAGATATAATCTCATCTCTCATCCTAGTTCACCTGCCTCCTTTAATCAGTCGGCGGAAATTGCCATGAATTCATTTTTATTCGAGCTAATTTCAGGGTTTTCTTTCATTCATAGAGTGTATAGTGCGCCAACCCATCAAGACCTTGCGACCTCCACCAGAGATTCCATCTCACCGTACCAGATGATTTGAGCATGTGCGCGGTATGTTCAGTTTCACCCTAAATCGGATGGCATGGCCTACTTTCCTGAAGATATTCTAAATATTGCTACATTTGGATAAAAGGTGCCACATGCACCATATACGTCAAAGGGTATTTTTTCCCCCTCTTCTTTCTATATTAGGCAAATTAATGATGTATTGTTCTTATGATTACTCTCATATTTCCATGACATCAAGTTTACCCTATCTGTTTAATTACAGATTTTTGTCCTTCGATTTCAACTGTTGTACAGTTCTTTCAATTTGGACCCATATTTGCATGTTACCATATTTTCTTTAACAATCCTACCATTTTCTGCAGCGCATCCCTTGTTATGCAACAGATTATGTAGTGCACAATTTTTCCCTTACATAGATCAAGGCTGCACAGATGTCATACTGCACACAAACCATGGATTTACAATCATTGCTACTGTAAGACTTGATGAACGTGGTGACTCCTATTTTCGCGCTGGCTTTTGAAAAGAAATTTCTAAGTTTTATGTACTGAAAGCTGGTACTAAAATTGGACTACGCATAAAAGGGTCTGGTCATGAGATATATGCTAACTTCTCCGACAAAATCATCCGTCCTGACTTTGTTTGAAGTAAGTTTTCTTTTCAACTATCTGCATGTTGACTTACCCAGCAATGTTAAATGAATTGTGTAGTATTTAAGCAACCAATTGTTATTCCCTTTTCTTACTATATTCCTACCTAATAACTTCTAGTTACCAATACACTTTTCTATTGCCCTATTTTAACAAAATACTCCCTATACTCTCATTTCTATCAGAAAGCACCGCTGACAAAGAGACTCCGGAGGTGGAGAACGGGGCAGCCAACAAGCGGAGGCAGGACGAGCTAGAACCTCCCCGATGATATGTTGACAGTCATCATCTCCCTCCTCCCAATCAAATGTGGGGCCCGGACAACCGTCCTTTCCCGGCGGTGGCGCCCCCTATGGAACTTCACCCCTCTCGACCTCATCGACACCCATGAGCTCTGCCATGGCTATCGCAAAAGCTTGGATGCGTATCTCCAAGATCCTTGGCAGTCACCCTGGCCCAACCAGAGGCCTTAGAATGAGCAAGTTTCATTCCAACGGCAGGGACATAGCCAACCTTGATGACTAGCTCGAATCCCCCGCCCTAGATCAGCTCGATGATCTCACTTTTGATGATGGGCATATGCACTTGCTGCCAACATCCACGCTCTGCCTCGCACCCACGTTGTACGTCGCCAAGTTCAGGAATTGCCATCCCCCCTTAATGATGCGCCTACTCTTATTCTACCATGAATAAAGCACCTCAAGCTCGTCACCGTCTGCCTCTCAAACGGTGACATGGAGCGCCTGCTCCGTGTCTGTACTGCACTCAAGTACCTTCGTCTTCAGGCGATCAATAGGTTGAGTACATTCGACATCACCTCCATGACTCTCTGGACTATTTATGTGTGTTGTTGGTTCGGCAGGAAGACATCACAAGATGTGTACCACAGTATGGTCACTGAGGACACGCCTGCACTTGAGAGATTACTTGTACTTGATCAAGTAGGTCCAACAAGAATCAATGTCATTTCTGTGCCGAAATTGATAGTGCTGGGCTACTCGTCTGACAAATACTCCGAACTTGTTATTGGATCCACACCCGTTCAGGCACAACAGCCGCCTTCTACCTCTCCTTCTACAAATTAACATTATTTATAATTTTGAAGATGTTTGTTCGTATGTCATTCAGAAAATAATTCTGACAAACCTGACCGCGAAACAGCGCACAGTGAAAGTCTTGGCACTAGAATCTATCGGCCCCAACCTGGAGCAAGTTGTCACTTTCCTGACATGCTTTCCGTGCCTGGAGAAGCTATATATCGAGGTGATGTTCCTTTCCTATTAAATATTAACCATAAGGGAGTTCAATTTGTGACACATTTTTCCAAGTTTACAATGACAATGTACTACGATTTCTGAAGGATTCTTTTGGAAGATTTCAGTACATACATGTCTCCTTTTCCAAGTTTACAATGACAATGCTTGATCCATATGGTTACAATCCATATGCATTTCTCCTTTGGATTCATCTGTACTAGTTTTCTTAGGGAACTTTCCATCCACTCCAACATCTTGTGAAGATTGAAGATGGCATGTTAATGCCCATGTTAATCATGTCAGATCGAAGATGACATGTTAGTGCATTTTCAAATCCTGCAAACCAAATAGGCCTGTAGTAGTGTTCAAAACTGCATCTAGGCACTAACACGTTTTCTTCTTTTGCAGATAAGATTAGGCCCAGTGGTGGATAATTTGATACAATATAACAATCACGTCGAATTCCTAGATCTGCATCTCTCAGAAATTACTTTGAACTCCTACCGAGGGACCTTACCGGAGATTATATTCGCCAGGTTCTTTGTTGTCAGAGCAAGGGTGCTGAACGTAATGAGGTTTTCCCTACATTTATTTTGGAAAAATGAATGGTTTGTTGATTAACACCGACGCCTGCGGCAGAATGGAATAGGCTCCAAAAATGCTAAATTTCATTTTGGAACTTCAGATGACAGAGTAATCGGAACTCATCGTGTCAACCCCATACATGACTTCTCAGTGGCTGGCCCCTTTGCAAAAGTTGTGAGGTTTCGAAACCAGACTTAGAAGTGGTAATATTAGTTTGAACCTCTCTGATATCCATGTTCAGCGGATCAGCGTGAGCATTTGCAACTAATGAGCTAAATTTCATTTCTAATATAAGTTTGAACATTGTAATCTTCCAATTTGAGCCATATAACTCTGGAATTTGAACCTTGTAATATTTCGAGCCTTTGTAGTACAATTGTTGAAATGGCATCGTATGACCTTAATATGCAGTGGTCTTAGATTTGATTTTATTAACCATTCTCGAATCTGTTTACCTTGTCGATCTCACAGCACATGATCTGTATAGCTAACTCGACTGCGATCTTGGACATTATTGCACACAGTTGGTTTCTTCCACCGTGTGCCCTATGGAGCACAAAATTAATTATCGCACTCGAGTGTCCATCATCACCCTTCTGTGTAACTTTGACCTCATCACCCACGGGTAAACTTGCCACCGAAGTCATTCCACACACTTCATTTTTACAAAGCTTTTTGCCAATAATGCCCATGATTTGTCCCTCTTCTAGCCGAGGCGTGGCAAACCAAGCTGGGCGGGAAGCTTGCATGGTAAACTGCGCAGTAGTGCGGGAACAGGCTCACCCATGATACATTTGGCGCCTCTTTGAGCCCACGCATGGTCAAACTGTGGTGCGGTGTTGTCAAGCGTGCACTGGAATCCTCTGCTATGAACGCTGTGACAAGACATGCCGATGACAGGCAGGCTGGCCCCCATTTGTTATAGTGGCTATTTAACCCTTGTGTCTCTTCAACCTTTCGATCGCGTCCCACCATTGCAAGAAGCACACCCACCACGACAAATTCTTAGAGAGTATCCCGCGCGGCTCCAGTGGCGCTCCGAGCGGCTGCCGACGACAAGCAGCAGTTCACCATGCATGCCATGGTGGACACCCACCGAAGGTTTGAGGAGCTCTCAGTGGTGTACAACAACAACCCGGTCTGGGTGGAGCACTCCATCCGCATCATGGAGTTGTTGCTTGCCGATGAGAAGTACAAGGTGGTCGGGTTCGACATCGAGCACACCTGCGCTCGTGCCAGGTCTCGTCCCAAGGTCGTCGTTGCCCAGATGTGCATGGGCCACCACGTCCTCGTCTACCACTACTGCCTGGCCACAAGGCCTTGTGAGCATTTCACCAGGTTTGTCAATATCCCCCACTACATCTTCGTGACGGTCGACATCACCAACGATGTCAAGGTGCTCAAGAATTCGGGCATCGCCTGCCAGAATCTTGTCGACATCTAGGGCCAATACAAGAGCTGGGGAAGCAAGGAGCATGAGAAGGACTCAGTGGTTCACCTCGCCGAGGCCATCATCGACCCCTACTACAAAGACATGAAGGATTCCTGCAACAACGACAAGCGTGCCTGGCACTCGGCCTGCATGGAGAAACTCGACAAAGCTCACGCCGTGTATGCAGCCAAGGAGGCGTACACGTGCTACGACATGTACAGGCGGATCTTTAACATGAGGAAGTGCCTCCTTCCCCAAAACGGCCAGGGATCCAGCCAGAAGCATAGCAATGGCAAGCGTCGTCGCAACAAGAAGTAGATGAGTAGATCCTTGTTTCTCCTAGTTTAGTATGCATATAATTGATTACTTTGGTGTGTGAAAATGCCATCTATGTAGTCACTTGTGTAATTGTATACTTAATTTGGTTATGTGATGCTGTCTTTTTAACTACATATGTTGATGCTCTATAGACAGAGAAAATCACATCGCACACGGACTAAACAAGGGAACCCGTCGGTGATGATTTCATCAATCACTGACAATTGTATACCAGCAATCGTTTGCTCACAACACACATGGCTTGTTAACAGGAATCGTCTGTGTTGTTATCGGTCTTCCCACACATTTCTGATTACACACTTGTTTGCCGCGTATCACACACATCTTGTTACCATTTCTGTTCTCTTGTCTCAACACAAACAGTTCATCCGAGTGAACCGCATGTTGTATATCGCACATACCTTGATCTGGCTGACCGTTTCTTTTGTGTTGCCTAATCACAAATGGTTCATCCGAGTGAAAGTATGCTATGTATCGCACACGCCTTCATCTGGCTGCTCGTTTCTTTTGTTCCTCCTCATCACAAACAGATAATTGAACTGAACTGTATGCCCTTCATCGCACACGCAACTAAAATTTGAACCGTGTTTGATGCATCCGTCATCGCAAACGCTTTACACATTTTTGACGGTTTTCTTACACCACCGTTTGTGATTATTGCATCGCACACAGTTTCTCGAAGGGTCTCTGATCATAGTGTCGCGTTAGCAGCATCCCGCAGTAGTGTTTGCCCCTATCCTTGCTAGCCAAAAATTCCGCACCAAGTAGATATACTACTTGTGCATCCAAAAACCCTTAAACCCAAATCTTGTTTTGAGAGTCCACCATACCTACCTAAGGATTGAGTAAGATCCTTCAGGTAAGTTGTCATCGGTGCAATACGGCAATAAAAATTGCTTCTAACAGTGTTAGATCATTTAGTGTAAGAGAAAATTGAGTGTTGTAGGAACTTGTGATGGCAAAGAATAAAAGCGATGGACTGCATAATAAAGGTTGCTATCACAAGGGGCAATATAACGTGACGTTCTTTTGCACTAAGGGATTGAGCATACAACCAAAAAGCGCATGGCAACCTCTGCTTCCCTCTGCGAAGGGCCTATCTTTTACTTTTATGTATTTACTTTCATGCAAAAGTCAAAGTTTTTCTCTCTATTCCTTTTTATTTTTCTCTTTTGGCAGGCATCACATGGTGAGGAAAGATCTAGGCACATATATCTAGTTGGATATGGGTAGCATGAGTTATTATTGTTGACATCCCCCTCGAGGTGAGTATGTTGGGAGGCAAAACTATAAGCCCCTATCTTTCTATGTGTACGATTGCAATGTTTTGCTCATGTGTATGCGGTGAGTGTTAGCAATCATAGAAGACTATATGATGGTTGAGTATGTGGACTTGCCAAAAAGGCTCCGATACGTGACCCTTCCTGAAAATATGATGAATTGTAGTTGCAAAGTTGACAAAGAACATAGTTTGTTGGTTTTCAATAGAGTTTAGGCTTTATACTTTGATGTCCTGATGAATTGTTACTTATTCATGAGAAGTCTATGCTAAAAGTTCTATGATAAAAGTTTCATGTTAAAGTTTGTTGTTGTCATAATGAGTTACATGATGCTTCTATGTCCGTATTTTGTTTTTATCGACACCTCTCTCTCTCTCTAAGCATGTGGACATGTTTTACGATTTCGTTTTTCGCTTGAGGACAAGCGAGGTGTAAGCTTGGGGAGTTGATACGTCCATTTTGCATCATGTGTACCTATTGTTATTTATATTTTTTTATGCATAATAATGCTTTTTGGAGTAATTCTAATGTCTTTTCTCTCATAATTTGCAAGGTTCACACACAGAGGGAGAATTCCGACAGCTGGAAATCTGAACCTGAAAAAGCTACATCAGGCCACCTATTCTATACAACTCGAAATGAGCTGAAACTTCACGAGGAATTTTTATGGAATAAATAATAAATAATGGAGCAAATAACTACCGGAGGGAGCCCACCTGGTGATCATAAGACACGAGGGCGCGCCAGGGCCCCCAGGCGCGCCCTGGCGGGTTGTGCTCAGCCCAGCGCACCTCCGGTGCCCCTCTTCTGGTATATAAGTTATTTTGACCTAGAGTGATGACTTCACATATAAGAAGTATGATGCATGAAATTTGTTGAGGGTTGGCAAACATAGTGTTGGTCATTGTTGCAATTAATAGGAAGTAATAAAGAAAGATAAGCTTCACATATAAATATATTATCTTGGACATCTTGTATGATTGTGAGCACTCATTAAAAATATTATATGCTAATAAGTTGATGTTGGACAAGGAAAACAACATAACGTGTTATGTTCCCTTATATACGATTAGAAGTTATATTGTCATGGATCCTCCAACATGTTGGGATTGATTTCCATCCCATGCTAGCCAAATCTTCCACACCAAGTAGAGATACTACTTGTGCATCCAAAAACCTTTAACCCAGTTTTCGCCATGAGAGTCCACTATATCTACCTATGGATTGAGTAAGATCCTTCAAGTAAGTTGTCATCGGTGCAAGCAATAAAAATTGCTCTCTAAATATGTATGATCTTTTAGTGTGAGGAAAATAAGCTTTATACGAACTTTTGATATGGAAGAAATAAAAGCGAGGACTGCATAATAAAGTTCTCTATCACAAGCAGCAATATAAAGTGACGTTCTTTTGCATTAAGATTTCGTGCATCCAACCAAAAAGCGCATGACAACCTCTGCTTCCCTCTGTGAAGGGCCTATCTTTTACTTTTACCTTCTACCTTTATACAAGAGTCATCGTGATCTTCACCCTTCCTTTTACACTTTCTCTTTTTAGCAAGCACTATGTTTGGGGAAAGATCCAGACATACATATCCACTCAGATGTAGGTGATCATGAATTATTATTGTTGACATTACCCTTGAGGTAAATAGTTGGGAGGCGAAACTATAAGCCCCTATCTTTCTATGTGTCTGATTGAAGATTTGATCTCATAAGTATCGCGTGAGTGTTAGCAATCATGGAAGACTAAAAGATGGTTGAGTATGTGGACTTGCTATAAAAGCTCTTACATTGACTCTTTCTGATATTATGATAAATTGAATTTGTTTCAGTGACCGAGATCATAGTTTGTTAGTTTTCATTTTTATTTTCATACTTTACCTTGTGAATGAATTATCACTTTAGCATAAGAATTTATATGACAATATATTGTTGTTTTAAAGATGATCATGATGCCCTCATGTCCGTATTTTACTTTATCGACATCTGTATCTCTAAACATGTGGACATGATTATCAATTTCGGCTTTCACTTGAGGACAAGCGAAGTCTAAGCTTTGGGGAGTTGATACGTCCATTTTGATCATGCTTTTTTATTGATATTTATTGCATTATGGGTTGTTATCATCTATTTTGGTACAATACTTATGCCTTTTCTCTCTTATTTTACAAGGTTCACATGAAGAGGGAGAATGCCGGTAGCTGGAATTCTGGACCGTAAAGGAGAAAATCTGAGATACCTATTCTGCACAACTCCAAATGTCCTGAAACTTTAAGGAGAATTATTTTGCAATATATAACAAATATTACTTCATCTCTTGTATTCAATCTTTGTCTCAAATCCTCAGATTGGTACCTGTGGGTTGCTAGTAGTGTCGATTACTCCTTGTAGTTGATGCTAGTTGGTTTATTTGGTGGAAGATCATATGTTCAAATCATTAATGATATTTATTACCTCTCTGATCATGAACATGCTTTGTGAGTAGTTATGTTTGTTCCCGAGGACATGGGAGAAGTCTTGTTATAAGTAATCGTGTGAATTTGGTATTCGTTCGATATTTTGATGAGACATATGTTGTCTTTAATCTAGTGGTGTTATGTGAATGTCGACTACATGACACTTCACCATGATTTGAGCCTAGGGGAAGGCATTGGGAAGTAAGTAGATGATGGGTTGCTAGAGTGACAAAAGCTTAAACCCTAGTTATGCGTTGCTTCGTAAGGGGCTGGTTTGGAATCACATGTTTCATGCTATGGTTAGATTTATCTTAATTCTTCTTTCGTAGTCGCGGATGCTTGCGAGAGGGGTTAATCATAAGTGGGAGGCTTGTCCAAGTAAGGACAGCACCCAACCACCGGTCCTCCCACATATCAAATTATCAAAGTAACGAACGTGAATCATATGAGCATGATGAAAACTAGCTTGACAGTAATTCCCATGTGTCCTCGGGAGCGCTTTGCTTTATATAAGAGCTCGTCCAAGCTTATCCGTTGCTATAAAAAGGATTGGGCCACCTTGCTACACTTGTTACTCGTTACCCGTTACAAATTATCTTACTACCAAACTATCTGTTACCGGTAATTTCAGTGTCTGCAGAAAATACCTTGCTGAAAACCGCTTGTCATTTCCTTCTGCTCCTTGTTGGGTTCGACAGTCTTACTTATCGAGAGGACTACGATTGATCCCCTATACTTGTGGGTCATCACCGTGCAAGATGTCATTGCCCTTCCTACTTCTAAACCACATGGTGGGCCCATAACCCATAGTTCCACAGGATCGAAACCTGATTCTCATGTACATCTCTGTTTCCAATGTTATTCCTCATGCTTGGCTTCGCATGTAAATCACGAGCCACCTTCCTAGAGATGATCTACACTGGTATAAAACACAATATTTATTTTCGTTGCTCTGAAACCCTTTCACCTTCTGATTAGGCATCGAACGATTGCCTGCCCGCTTGAAACTTCTCATGGTACCTTCTTACTTGCTCTCGATATTTTCTTAAGTTTCAATGCGAGAGATTCTTTCTGCCACCTTCCCCGAGTTATCTACCAGATAAGCAACCTTGCAGAGGTTTGTTCTTCTGAAGTTACACCCTTATCCTTTTCGTAAGTACGATGGAATTCCCGAAGAAAGGATGACGACTTCATCATAATGACCCGAAGAAAAGAAATGAAGGCATCAACGAAAGGAATCGACTTCTTAGAGAAGAGCAATCAAGACCGAGAAGATCCGTTCGAATTTCGTAACCAGACCTTTCCCCCTTACTCCACCTCTTAAAAATCTCGGTACGACATTTCTTGTAGTAGAGGAGATTTGTAACACCCCGAGAATCATGCTATAGTAACTCTAAACTAATGATGCCAAGTGACCCTAATTACTAAGCTAAATTGCCCCTTGATTGACACCAAATCAATTTCAAAATTCAAATGCAAGTCAAATTATTAAAATTTCAAACAATAAAATAAAAATGTAGGTATGTTTGCAAATATTCACTAACTATTTGTCATGGATAAGTCAACATTATTTGGACATTTAAAATGCCCTTAGCACTATTTAAAATTGGACCAATAATATTTAATTGGTTTTTTCAATTTAAATAAATACTTGAATTATTTAGAATAAATTAAAACATTGTGTACTAGTGCAACATATGTCCTAGTATTATGTGCCAAAATTTCATGTTAAACCAAATTTGTTTAGTATCTCAAAATGAAGTAAAACAGTAAGTAAAATATAAAAACAGAAACTAAAAAAGGGAAACTTCCCTACTATGCTGCTGGGCTTAAGTAGCACAGTACTTGGCCCAGGCCAACAACACAGTCATCGTCCTCGTCGTGCTATCAGCAAGCGCACGACCGATGCGCGCCACCACCGGCCGATGGCCGACACCGAGGCGCTATAGGGCGTCAGGGAGGGGATAAGGGCGACCCCCCTCGCTCGTCCGCACGAACCCTAGCCTCCCCCATTCCCTCGCTCTCCCTCTCTCGTGCAGCAGCACCCGAGACCACCACCGCCATGGTCGTCGCCGCCCGCGTGCTCCCGGCGTCTTGTGACCGCGTCTACCAGCACCGCAACCCCCGTCTTTATCTCCTCGCCCTCGGACCGAAGCCCAAGAGCCCCTACAACACCGCCTGCGCCCGTTCCCCCTCGCCGGAATCTGCCTTGGCCGTTGCCTCGATCCACTCGTCTCCGACAACCTCCGGCCGTCCCCAACCCCTCCCGAGCACGCCTACGCCCCTGCACTGAGCTCGTCCTCTCCTTTGCTTCTTCCCGAGCCCGGATTCGAGCTCGAGCATACCTTCATCATGCCCATGAGCTCGTCGTCATCGTGCTTGAGGCCACCGTCGTTTCAGTGGTCCGACGTCGCATTTGGGCTTGCCTTCGTACTCCAGGAACTCCTAGGAAACTGCCACGCTACCCACTGTGCTCCGTCGCACGCTCTAGCCACCCCGCTGTCCTTCTCGAGCTCCAGCCACCGCCCAGCTTGTAGCCATCGTCGCCACAAGCTGCCCTGCGCCCTCCTATTGCCTCTATTGGATGCGCCTCACCGCCAACTTGCCGCAGGGCCCTTCGCCTCGCGTTTCCAGGCCCCTCAGCCCTCGCGCCCTTCAGAACCGCAACTCTGGACGTTGCTCATGTCGTCGCCGTCGGCAAACCAGGCCACCCCGGCGCCCCCTGTTACCTGCTGCTAGTGCACGCGAGCTTTAGCTCTCGAACGTGCCATCCCGCGGCTCGAATAATCGCTGGACGGTGAAAACCGAGACCCTCCACCGCGCGGGATGGTTGCCGTCGGCCAACTCCGGCGAGGCCGGCGTGGCCGCGTCGTTAGCCCTAACAGCCTTCACTAATCACCCACTAGCACTGGGTCCCACCGTGCTAATTAACTAAACAGATTAATTAACCCTGTTAAATAAATATGACACAGACGTGTGGGCCCACCTGCTAACTAGTCTAATTAAATTAAAACTAAAAACGGAGTAACGCCTTAAGCAAGATGACATGATGTAGACAAAGTAAACTCACGCATGAATAAACCCCATCATCCTTAATCGCAACGATACAAATATGTGTCATGTCCCTTTTTGTCACTGGGATTGAGCACCACAAGATCGAACCCATCACAAAGCACATCTTCCATTGCAAGAAATATCAATCTAGTTGGCCAAACCAAATCAATAGATCGGAGAGAAATACAAAGCTATATTAATCATGCATAAAAAGAGTTCAGAGAAGACACAAATAATATTCATGGATAATCTAATCATAAACTCATAATTCATCGGATCTCAACAAACACACCGCAAAAGTGATTGCATCGAATAGATCTCCAAGAACATCGAGGAAAAAATTATATGAAGATCAAAGAGAGAGAGAATAAGCCATCTAGCTACTAACTATGGACCCATTGGTCAGTGGTAAACTACTCACACATCATTGGAAGGGCAGCAAGGTTGATGTAAAGGCCTCCAGATGGGATCTCTCGAGAACAGGAATTTGCGGCGGCGGAAAGAGTATTTTGGGTGGCTCTCTATTGGTTTCCCGATTTTAGAGAATTTATGGAGGCGAAATTAGCTCAAACGGGTGAACATGGGCCCACAAGCCACCATGGGGCGCCCTAGTGCCTCGTGGGCTCCTCCTTCATCTTATAGCCCTCTCCCGAAGCTTCTAGGGTCTCTTTTGTCCAGAAAAAAATCTTCAAAAAGTTTCGTGGCATTTGGACTTCGTTTGGTACTAATATTCTGGAAAACCAAAAACAGGCAAAAAACAGCAACTGGCACTAGACACAAAGTTAATAGGTTAGTCCGGAAAAATGACATATAATTGGTTGCAACTACATATAAAACATCCAAGATTGATGCTATAATAGCATGGAACAATAAAAAAAATTAGATACGTTCGAGATGTATCTGAAGGAAATATGCCCTAGAGGCAATAATAAAGTTATTATTTATTTCCTCATATCATGTTAAATGTTTATTATTCATGCTAGAATTGTATTAACCGGAAACATGATACATGTGTGAATACATACACAAACATATAGTCACTAGTATGCCTCTACTTGACTAGCTCATTAATCAAAGATGGTTATGTTTACTAACCATAGACATGTGTTGTCATTTGATTAATGGGATCACATCATTAGGAGAATGATGTGATTGACATGACCCATCCCGTTAGCTTAGCACTTGATCGTTTAGTATTCTGCTATTGCTTTCTTCATAACTTATACATGTTCCTGTAACTATGAGAATTATGCAACTCCCGTTTACCGGAGGAACACTTTGGGTACTACCAAACGTCACAATGTAACTGGGTGATTATAAAGGAGTACTACAGGTGTCTCCAAAGGTACATGTTGAGTTGGCGTATTTCGAGATTAGGTTTTGTCACTCCGATTGTCGGAGAGGTATCTCTGGGCCCTCTCGGTAATACTCATCACTTAAGCCTTGCAAGCATTATAACTAATGAGTTAGTTATGAGATGACGTATTGCAGAACAAGTAAAGAGACTTGCCGGTAACGAGATTGAACTAGGTATTGGATACCGACGATCAAATCTCGGGCAAGTAACATACCGATGACAAAGGGAACAACGTATGTTGTTATGCGGTTTGACCGATAAAGATCTTCGTAGAATATGTAGGAACCAATATGGGCATCCAGGTCCCGCTATTGGTTATTGACCGAGAATGGTTTTAGGTCATGTCTACATAGTTCTCAAACCCGTAGGGTCCGCACGCTTAACGTTTTGATGACAGTTTTATTATGATTTTATAAGTTTTGATGTACCGAAGTTTGTTCGGAGTCCCGGATGTGATCACGGACATGGCGAGGAGTCTCGGAATGGTCGAGACATAAAGATTGATATATTGGAAGCCTATGTTTGGACATCGGAATGGTTCCGGGTGAAATCGGCATTTTACCGGAGTACCGGGAGGTTACCGGAACCCCCCGGGGGGTTAATGGGCCTACATGGGCCACGAGGGAGAAGAGGCAAGGAGCCAGGAGGGGGCCGCGCGCCCCTCCCCCTCCTAGTCCGAATAGGACAAGGGAAGGGGGGCGGCGCCCCCCCTTTCCTTCCCCTCTTCCTCCTCTTTCCCCCTTCTCCTACTCCTACTTGGAAAGAGGGAGTCCTACTCCCGGTGGGAGTAGGACTCCCCCCCTTGGCGCGCCCTCTAGGCCAGCCGCCTCCTCCCCCCTGGCTCCTTTATATACGAGGGCGGGGGGCACCCTAGACACACAAGTTGATCTACGGATCGTTCCTTAACCGTGTGCGGTGCCCCCTTCCACCATATTCCACCTCGGTCATATCGTCGCGGAGTTTAGGCGAAGCCCTGCGCCGGTAGAACATCATCATCGTCACCACGCCGTCGTGCTGACGGAACTCATCTCTGGAGCCTTTGCTGGATCGGAGGGCCGGAGATCGTCATCGAGCTGAACGTGTGCTGAACTCGGAGGCCCCGTACGTTCGGTGCTTGGATCGGTCGGATCGTGAAGACGTACGACTACATCAACCGCGTTGTGCTAACGCTTCCGCTTACGGTCTACGAGGGTATGTGGACAAACACTCTCCCCTCTCGTTGCTATATCATCACCATGATCTTGTGTGTGCGTAGGTAATTTTTTGAAATTACTACGTTCCCCAACAGTGGCATCCGAGCCTAGGTTTTATGCGTTGATGTTATATCCACGAGTAGAACACAAGTGAGTTGTGGGCGATACAAGTCATACTGCTTACCAGCATGTCATACTTTGGTTCGGCGGTATTGTGAGATGAAGCGGCCTGGACCGACATTACGCGTACGCTTACGCGAGACTGGTTTCACCGTTACGAGCACTCGTGCTTAAAGATGACTAGCGGGTGTCTGTCTCTCTCACTTTAGCTGAATCGAGTGTGGCTACGCCCGGTCCTTGCGAAGGTTAAAACAGCACCAACTTGACGAACTATCGTTGTGGTTTTTGATGCGTAGGTAAGAACGGTTCTTGCTAAGCCCGTAGCAGCCACGTAAAATTTGCAACAACGAAGTAGAGGACGTCTAACTTGTTTTTGCAGGGCATGTTGTGATGTGATATGGTCAAGACGTGATGCTATATTTTATTGTATGAGATGATCATGTTTTGTAACCGAAGTTATCGGCAACTGGCAGGAGCCATATGGTTGTCGCTTTATTGTATGAAATGCAAACGCCCTGTAATTGCTTTACTTTATCACTAAGCGGTAGCGATAGTCGTAGAAGCAATAGATGGCGTGATGACAACGATGCTACGATGGAGATCAAGGTGTCGCGCCGGTGACGATGGTGATCATGACGGTGCTTCGAAGATGGAGATCACAAGCACAAGATGATGATGGCCATATCATATCACTTATATTGATTGCATGTGATGTTTATCCTTTATGCATCTTATCTTGCTTTGATTGACGGTAGCATTTTAAGATGATCTCTCGCTAATTATCAAGAAGTGTTCTCCCTGAGTATGCACCGTTGCGAAAGTTCTTCGTGCTGAGACACCACGTGATGATCGGGTGTGATAGGCTCTACGTTCAAATACAACGGGTGCAAAACAGTTGCACACGCGGAATACTCAGGTTATACTTGACGAGCCTAGCATATACAGATATGGCCTCGGAACACGGAGACCGAAAGGTCGAGCGTGAATCATATAGTAGATATGATCAACATAGCGATGTTCACCATTGAAACTACTCCATCTCACGTGATGATCGGACATGGTTTAGTTGATTTGGATCACGTGATCACTTAGATGACTAGAGAGATGTCTGTCTAAGTGGGAGTTCTTAAGTAATATGATTAATTGAACTTAAATTTATCATGAACTTAGTACCTGATAGTATCTTGCTTGTTTATGTTTATTTGTAGATAGATGGCTCGTGCTGTTGTTCCGTTGAATTTTAATGCGTTCCTTGAGAAAGCAAAGTTGAAAAATGATGGTAGCAATTACACGGACTGGGTCCGTAACTTGAGGATTATCCTCATTGCTGCACAGAAAAGTTACGTCCTAGAAGCACCGCTGGGTGCCAGGCCTGCTGCTGATGCAACTGACGACATTAAGAACGTCTGGCAGAGCAAAGCTGATGACTACTCTATAGTTCGGTGTGCCATGCTTTACGGCTTAGAACCGGGCCTTCAACGATGTTTTGAACGTCATGGAGCATATGAGATGTTCCAGGAGTTGAAGTTAATATTTCAAGCAAATGCCCGGATTGAGAGATATGAAGTCTCCAATAAGTTCTATAGCTGCAAGATGGAGGAGAATAGTTCTGTTAGTGAACACATACTCAAAATGTCTGGGTATAATAATCACTTGATTCAACTGGGAGTTAATCTTCCTGATGATAGTGTCATTGACAGAATTCTCCAATCACTGCCACCAAGCTACAAGAGCTTCGTGATGAACTATAATATGCAAGGGATGAACAAGACTATTCCCGAGCTCTTCGCAATGCTAAAAGCTGCGGAGGTAGAAATCAAGAAGGAGCATCAAGTGTTGATGGTTAACAAGACCACTAGTTTCAAGAAGAAGGGCAAAGGGAAGAAGAAGGGGAACTTTAAAAAGAACGGCAAACAAGTTGCTGCTCAAGAGAAGAAACCCAAGTCTGGACCTAAGCCTGAAACTGAGTGCTTCTACTGCAAGCAGACTGGACACTGGAAGCGGAACTGCCCCAAGTATTTGGCCGATAAGAAGGATGGCAAAGTGAACAAAGGTATATTTGATATACATGTTATTGATGTGTACCTTACTAATGCTCGCAGTAGCACCTGGGTATTTGATACTGGTTCTGTTGCCAATATTTGCAACTCGAAACAGGGACTACGGATTAAGCGAATATTAGCTAAGGACGAGGTGACGATGCGCGTGGGAAATGGTTCCAAAGTCGATGTGATCGCGGTCGGCACGCTACCTCTACATCTACCATCGGGATTAGTTTTAGACCTAAATAATTGTTATTTGGTGCCAGCGTTGAGCATGAACATTATATCTGGATCTTGTTTGATGCGAGACGGTTATTCATTTAAATCAGAGAATAATGGTTGTTCTATTTAGATGAGTAATATCTTTTATGGTCATGCACCCTTGAAGAGTGGTCTATTTTTATTGAATCTCGATAGTAGTGATACACATATTCATAGTGTTGAAACCAAAAGATGTAGAGTTGATAATGATAGTGCAACTTATTTGTGGCACTACCGTTTGGGTCATATCGGTGTAAAGCGCATGAAGAAACTCCATACTGATGGGCTTTTGGAATCACTTGATTATGAATCACTTGGTACTTGCGAACCGTGCCTTATGGGCAAGATGACTAAAACGCCGTTCTCCGGTACTATGGAGAGAGCAACAGATTTGTTGGAAATCATACATACAGATGTATGTGGTCCAATGAATGTTGAGGCTCGTGGCGGATATCATTATTTTCTCACCTTCACAGATGATTTAAGCAGATATGGGTATATCTACTTAATGAAACACAAGTCTGAAACATTTGAAAAGTTCAAAGAATTTCAGAGTGAAGTAGAAAATCATCGTAACAAGAAAATAAAGTTTCTACGATCTGATCGTGGAGGAGAATATTTGAGTTACGAGTTTGGTCTACACTTGAAACAATGCGGGATAGTCTCGCAACTCACGCCACCTGGAACACCACAACGAAATGGTGTGTCCGAACGTCGTAATCATACTTTACTTGATATGGTGCAATCTATGATGTCTCTTACTGATTTACCGCTATCGTTTTGGGGTTATGCTTTAGAGACGGTCGCATTCACGTTAAATAGGGCACCATCAAAATCCATTGAGACGACGCCTTATGAACTATGGTTTGGCTAGAAACCAAAGTTGTCGTTTCTTAAAGTTTGGGGCTGCGATGCTTATGTGAAGAAACTTCAACCAGATAAGCTCGAACCCAAATCAGAGAAATGTGTCTTCATAGGATACCCAAAGAAGACTATTGGGTACACCTTTTATCACAGATCTGAAGGCAAGATTTTCGTTGCTAAATTCGGATCCTTTCTAGAGAAGGAGTTTCTCTCGAAAGAAGTGAGTGGGAGGAAAGTAGAACTTGACGAGATAACTGTATCTACTCCCTTATTGGAAAGTATTTCATCACAAGAACCGGTTCCTGTGACAAATACACCAATCAGTGAGGAAGCTAATGATATTGATCATGAAACTTCAGAACAAGTTTCTACAGAACCTCGTAGGTCTACCAGAGTAAGATCCGCACCAGAGTGGTACGGTAATCCTATTCTGGAAGTCATGTTACTTGACCATGATGAACCTACGAACTATGAGGAAGCGATGACGAGCCCAGATTCCGCAAAATGGCTAGAGGCCATGAAATCTGAGATGGGATCCATGTATGAAAACAAAGTATGGACTTTGGTTGACTTGCCCGATGATCGGCAAGCTATTGAGAATAAGTGGATTTTTAAGAAGAAGACTGACGCTGATGGTAATGTAACTGTCTATAAAGCTCGACTTGTTGCGAAAGGTTTTTGACAAGTTCAAGGGGTTGACTACGATGAGACTTTCTCACCCGTAGCGATGCTTAAGTCTGTCCGAATCATGTTAGCTATTGCTGCATTTCATGATTATGAAATTTGGCAAATGGATGTCAAGACTGCATTCTTGAATGGATTTCTAGAAGAAGAGTTGTATATGATGCAGCCGAAAGGTTTTGTTGATCCAAAAGGTGCTAACAAAGTGTGCAAGCTCCAGCGTTCCATTTATGGACTGGTGCAAGCATCTCGGAGTTGGAATAAACGCTTTTATAGTGTGATCAAAGCATATGGTTTTATACAGACTTTTGGAGAAGCCTGTATTTACAAGAAAGTGAGTGGGAGCTCTGTAGCATTTCTAGTTTTATATGTAGATGACATATTATTAATTGGAAATGATATAGAATTTCTGGATAGCATAAAGGGATACTTGAATAAAAGTTTTTCAATGAAAGACCTCGGTGAAGCTGCTTATATATTGGGCATCAAGATCTATAGAGATAGATCAAGACGCTTAATAGGACTTTCACAAAGCACATACCTTGACAAAATTTTGAAAAAGTTCAAAATGGATCAGGCAAAGAAAGGATTCTTGCCTGTGCTACAAGGTGTGAAGTTGAGTCAAACTCAATGCCCGACCACAGCAAAAGATAGAGAGAAAATGAAAGATGTTCCCTATGCTTCAGCCATAGGCTCTATCATGTATGCAATGCTGTGTACCAGACCTGACGTATGCTTAGCAATAAGCTTGGCAGGAAGGTACCAAAGTAATCCAGGAGTGGATCACTGGACAGCGGTCAAGAACATCCTGAAATACCTGAAAATGACTAAGGATATGTTTCTCGTATATGGAGGTGACAAAGAGCTAGTCATAAAAGGTTACGTCGATGCAAGCTTTGACACTGATCCGGACGATTCTAAATCGCAAACCGGATACGTGTTTATATTAAACGGTGGAGCTGTAAGTTGGTGCAGTTCTAAACAAAGCGTCGTGGCGGGATCTACATGTGAAGCGGAGTACATAGCTGCTTCTGAAGCAGCGAATGAAGGAGTCTGGATGAAGGAGTTCATTTCCGATCTAGGTGTCATACCTAGTGCATCGGGACCAATGAAGATCTTCTGTGACAATACTGGTGCAATTGCCTTAGCAAAGGAATCCTGATTTCACAAGAGGACCAAGCACATCAAGAGACGCTTCAATTCCATTCGGGACCAAGTCCAAGTGGGAGACATAGAGATTTGCAAGATACATACGGATCTGAATGTTGCAGGCCCGTTGACTAAGCCTCTCTCACGAGCAAAACATGAACAACACCAAGACTCCATGGGTGTTAGAATCATTACTATGTAATCTAGATTATTGACTCTAGTGCAAGTGGGAGACTGAAGGAAATATGCCCTAGAGGCAATAATAAAGTTATTATTTATTTCCTCATATCATGATAAATGTTTATTATTCATGCTAGAATTGTATTAATCGGAAACATGATACATGTGTGAATACATAGACAAACATATAGTCACTAGTATGCCTCTACTTGACTAGCTCATTAATCAAAGATGGTTATGTTTCCTAACCATAGACATGTGTTGTCATTTGATTAATGGGATCACATCATTAGGAGAATGATGTGATTGACATGACCCATCCCGTTAGCTTAGCACTTGATCGTTTAGTATTCTGCTATTGCTTTCTTCATGACTTATACATGTTCCTGTAACTATGAGAATTATGCAACTCCCGTTTACCGGAGGAACACTTTGGGTACTACCAAACGTCACAACGTAACTGGGTGATTATAAAGGAGTACTACAGGTGTCTCCAAAGGTACATGTTGAGTTGGCGTATTTCGAGATTAGGTTTTGTCACTCCGATTGTCGGAGAGGTATCTCTGGGCCCTCTCGGTAATACTCATCACATAAGCCTTGCAAGCATTATAACTAATGAGTTAGTTATGAGATGACGTATTGCAGAACGAGTAAAGAGACTTGCTGGTAACGAGATTGAACTAGGTATTGGATACCGACGATCAAATCTCGGGCAAGTAACATACCGATGACAAAGGGAACAACGTATGTTGTTATGCGGTTTGACCGATAAAGATCTTCGTAGAATATGTAGGAACCAATATGGGCATCTAGGTCCCGCTATTGGTTATTGACCGAGAATGGTTTTAGGTCATGTCTACATAGTTCTCGAACCCGTAGGGTCCGCACGCTTAACGTTTCGAAGACAGTTTTATTATGAGTTTATAAGTTTTGATGTACCGAAGTTTGTTCGGAGTCCCGGATGTGATCACGGACATGGTGAGGAGTCTCAGAATGGTCGAGACATAAAGATTGATATATTGGAAGCCTATGTTTGGACATCGGAATGGTTCCGGGTGAAATCGGCATTTTACCGGAGTACCGGGAGGTTACCGGAACCCCCCGGGGGGTTAATGGGCCTACATGGGCCACGAGGGAGAAGAGGGAAGGAGCCAGGAGGGGGCCGCACACCCCTCCCCCTCCTAGTCCGAATAGGACAAGGGAAGGGGGGCAGCGCCCCCCCTTTCCTTTCCCTCTACCTCCTCTTTCCCCCCTTCTCCTACTCCTACTTGGAAAGAGGGAGTCCTACTCCCGGTGGGAGTAGGACTCCCCCCCTTGGCGCGCCCTCTAGTCCGGCCGCCTCCTCCCCCTGGCTCCTTTATATACGGGGGCGGGGGGGCACCCTAGACACACAAGTTGATCTACGGATCGTTCCTTAACCGTGTGCGGTGCCCCCTTCCACCATATTCCACCTCGGTCATATCGTCGCGGAGTTTAGGCGAAGCCCTGCGCCGGTAGAACATCATCATCGTCACCACGCCGTCGTGCTGACGAAACTCATCTCTGGAGCCTTTGCTGGATCGGAGGGCCGGAGATCGTCATCAAGCTGAACGTGTGCTGAACTCGGAGGCCCCGTACGTTCGGTGCTTGGATCAGTCGGATCGTGAAGACGTACGACTACATCGACCGCGTTGTGCTAACGCTTCCGCTTATGGTCTACGAGGGTACGTGGACAAACACTCTCCCCTCTCGTTGCTATATCATCACCATGATCTTGTGTGTGCGTAGGAAATTTTTTGAAATTACTATGTTCCCCAACAGTATTAACAATCAAGGCGATAATTCTTGTTGCTAGATTAACTTTTGGGGTGTGTGAGGGAGGAACTTAATTAAAATCTCTAGCCCCACACTAAACTTTGTCAAATATGCATGACCCCCTGAAGATCGAACATCTTCATCACTCACTTATGTTTGCAATGGTTCACTATTCTTGACTATGATGAAGCCCAAAGAATTGTTAGTAGATGGTTGACAGCTAGAGCCGATCAATTGTTAGAACTTTGTACAGAGCTACATCATGCCGCCAATGAACTGAACTGAAGCAACACACAAGGGAAGCATAGCAAGAACATCATGTTGGGGAACGTAGTAATTTCAAAAAAATTCCTACGCACACGCAAGATCATGGTGATGATATAGCAACGAGAGGGGAGAGTGTTCGTCCACGTACCCTCATAGACCGTAAGCGGAAGCGTTAGCACAACGCGGTTGATGTAGTCGTACGTCTTCACGATCCGACCGATCCAAGCACCGAACGTACGGGGCCTCCGAGTTCAGCACACGTTCAGCTCGATGACGATCTCCGGCCTCCGATCCAGCCGAGCTCCGGAGATGAGTTCCGTCAGCACGACGGCGTGGTGACGACGATGATGTTCTACCGGCGCAGGGCTTCGCCTAAACTCCGCGACGATATGACCGAGGTGGAATATGGTAGAGGGGGGCACCGCACACGGCTAAGGAACGATCCGTAGATCAACTTGTGTGTCTATGGGGTGCCCCCTGCCCCCGTATATAAAGGAGTGGAGGAGGGGAGGGCCGGCCTCTCTATGGCGCGCCCTAGGGGAGTCCTACTCCCACCGGGAGTAGGATTCCCCCTTTCCTAGTCCAACTAGGAGTCCTTCCAAGTAGTAGGAGTAGGAGACAAGGAAGGGGAAGAGGGAAGAGAAGGAAGGAGGGGGCGCCGCCCCTCCCCTTAGTCCAATTCGGACTAGTCAATGGGGGGGCGCAGGGCCTGCCTCTCCCTCTCCCCTAAAGCCCAAAAAGGCCCATATACTTCTTCCCCCGTATTCCCGTAACTCTCCGGTACTCCGAAAAATACCCGAATCACTCGGAACCTTTCCGAACTCTGAATATAGTCGTCCAATATATCGATCTTTACGTCTCGACCATTTTGAGACTCCTCGTCATGTCTCCGATCTCATCCGGGACTCCGAACTCCTTCGGTACATCAAAACTCATAAACTCATAATATAACTGTCATCGAAACCTTAAGCGTGCGGACTCTACGGGTTCGAGAACTATGTAGACATGACCTAGAACTATTCTCGGTCAATAACCAATAGCGGAACCTGGATGCTCATATTGGCTCCTACATATTCTACGAAGATCTTTATCGGTCAAACCGCATAACAACATACGTTGTTCCCTTTGTCATCGGTATGTTACTTGCCCGAGATTCAATCGTTGGTATCTCAATACCTAGTTCAATCTCGTTACCGGCAAGTCTCTTTACTCGGTACGTAATGCATCATCCTGCAACTAACTCATTAGTCACATTGCTTGCAAGGCTTATAGTGGTGTGCATTACCGAGAGGGCCCAGAGATACCTCTCCGACAATCGGAGTGACAAAACCTAATCTCGAAATACGCCAACCCAACATGTACCTTTGGAGACACCTGTAGTACTCCTTTATAATCACCCAGTTACATTGTGACGTTTGGTAGTACCCAAAGTGTTCCTCCGGTAAACGGGAGTTTCATAATCTCATAGTTACAGGAACATGTATAAGTCATGAAGAAAGCAATAGCAACATACTAAACGATCAAGTGCTAGGCTAACGGAATGGGTCAAGTCAATCACATCATTCTCCTAATGATGTGATCCCGTTAATCAAATGACAACTCTTTTGTCCATGGTTAGGAAACTTAACCATCTTTGATTCAACGAGCTAGTCAAGTAGAGGCATACTAGTGACACTATGTTTGTCTATGTATTCACACATGTATTATGTTTTCGGTTAATACAATTCTAGCATGAATAATAAACATTTATCATGATATAAGGAAATAAATAATAACTTTATTATTGCCTCTAGGGCATATTTCCTTCACATCAAACCCTCACATCCACATATGACCTAGATTAAAACCTGCATCTACTCATAGAACCGCTCATCATGCCACTGTTGGGAAACATAGTAGAAAACAAAAATCGCCCTACAATTACCCAGGAACAATTTGTGGATGCATAAATGGTTTGGGTCATGATCGTTACCGACTTCAAGTAATAGCATAAGTAGATGAGCCGGTGTAGATCATACTTGGAGTCCCTTGAACTGTAGATGAACGATCTCGCGAACCGCCCTCGAACGATCCCTCCAACCGAAGACCGAAATCACGACCTCTCTACTTGGTTGCAAGCGTACGGTCTTCATGACCCGGGAGTGCTTCGCCGTCCAGAGCTAATCGTCGCTGGAGAATTAGAGGGAGGAGATTGGAACCAATCTCGACTTCTAATTATGAGGATTAAATGATCTAGGTCAAGCTCTAATTGATCAACTAGGACCAACTAGAACTAGGACTATAGAACTAGAGGAGGCTCCAAAACTCTAGTATATATAGCTTTGAGGAAGAGGAAGGGGTGCCACACTAGGAGGGAAAGGAGCCCCTCCTTGGTGCGTCGGCCTAGGGGAGAGAGTCCAATTCGGCCTCCCCACTTGGAAAAGTGGGCGCCTCCACTACATGGGCCTATGTGGCCTAATTCTTCTTCCACCACTTGGCCTTTTAAGGCCCGTTGATATTAAATTAAATATAAAATCCTCCTAACAATTACTAGATCCTTTTATTATTAATTTAACATCAGCAGAAACATTTTCCACCTATATATTATTTATCGGGAATATCCAGTATTGCCCGGAAAACTCCGAAACCCTTCTGGTGACCCTGAAACGCTTCCAGTTCCTCTCAAAACTATTCCGAATATTAATGAAACAATTCCACAAACAAATCCTTGATAATCTCATCCCACTAAGACTCAGCATATCATGATTACTTTAAGCTTGTGACCCCGTAGGTTCGATAAAACATAGACATGAACGAAACTCCTTCATTCAATGACCGATAGCGAAACCATGGACGTCCATATCGATCCCTATGATTACACGAGTGACATTTGAGCGAATCCTCGGTTATCATGTGATGTTCCATTTACTTCACGATACTTTACAAAACCCAAAGAGTGTTGGTATCCTCTTGAGTCATCCACATGCTCACTATGACGTCATCCTCGTTATCGGTTTTGTTCTTCTTTCTCGTTTCGGCATCCCCGTGACATAGTCACCCGTGTCTTTCGTCGGAGGAGAATCCCAATCTTGAGCTATCTGGTCCCTTGTCAAACTTTTCGATGAACCTCTAAGTTGTGGTTATGATCATCGTGTTATGGGTGACGTTTGAGAAACCCCCAAGCCCACCTTACAGTAAGAAGTGACTATGATACTCTCTTGGTCCAAGGAATTAAATCACATGTTAATACTCCATGTTATATTCTGAAGATATTATTTCAAAGTATAACAAACAAGTTTGGGTTGATTCACTATTATCGTTTCTAATGTCATACTCTCAATGTTGTTTTAGGACTATCGTTACACTTAACGATATCCTAAGATCCGGAAAACATGATCACCAAGAACACTCGAGCCAATCTTAGAGGAAAGACTAGAAACCTAATTTTATTGTTTATCATTCTAGACACGCATATGAATTTTCAATTGAATCGCATATTCTAGGATCATAGAGTTATAACATGGTATATAAACTATTAATTGTGAACATGGAAATATAATAATACAATATTATTGCATGTAGGGCATATTTCCAACACATTCGGTGTGCCAACCTCACGGAAAAGACCTAGTTTTTTCATGACACCACACCCAAGTATCCTCAAACTCCATAGTGGCTAGGGGTATTTGCTACGTTATCTTGCATCAATAGGTAGCATATTATCACAAACAACATCCATGTTCCAGGATCTCGTAGCTCCATTGAACGGCTCCTCAACCATGGCTTGTCTACCTTAAGTGCCACTATCGGCCTCATCATTTCATGTATAGGTAGCCAGTTGTCATTCCAGATGTGAGATTTCCTACCATTCCCAATCCTCATGATGAGGCCTTGTGTAAGTATCTCCCTCCCGCCAAGGATGGAGCACCAAATATATGAGGTTTTTGAGCCCAACCGTGTTGTTAGAAAATCGCCATTCGGGAAATATTTCGCCTTCAAAATGTGTGCACTTAATGAATTTGGTTCCTGGATTATTCTCCATCACTGTTTTGCCAGCAAGGCTAAGTCGAAAAGCTCCATGTTTCTAAAACCCAAACCCCCATATGTTTCGGTTTGGTCATGCAACCCCAGGAAACCCAAGCAGTGCGCCTCTTGCCATTTTTTATTCCCCACCAAAACTTTCGTAGGATCCCATCAATATGCTCACATATTCCTCTTGGGAGCTTGAAGCACCCCATGAAATATGTTGGTAATGCCTGTGCAACAGACTTTATTAGTACCTCTTTACATCCAGCTGAAAGAATCTGCTCAATCCATCCTTGAATTCTCTTTCATATCCTATCTTTTAGATATTTGAAAACATCATTTTTTTGATCTCCCAACATTGGTAGTCATTCCTAAGTATTTCTTGTTCAAAGCTTCATCATGAACATGCACCACTTGCTTGATCTCCGTTCTCAAGTCGTTTGGACATCACTTGCCCAAAAACCCGTTGACTTGTCCAAATTTATTCTTTGACCTGAAGCTTGACAGTAGAGTTGCAACACCCTTGTGACCTCTTGCGCAACCGCCGGCGATGCTCTCAAGAACAAGAGACTACTGTCTGCAAATAGTAAGTGGCTAACACATGGTGCTATTGCTACCACCTTCATACCTATCTGGTCATTCAATCTACTCCTGCTCTATAATAAGCATGACAAACCTTCAACTCAAGTAAACATAAATAACGAGATATGGGATCTCCCCTGACAGATTCCTCTGGTCAGTTTAAATTTCTCTAGATGATCTCCATTAAAAAGAACTGAAAAAGAAGCAGTTCTAACATACATCATCACCGACGAAATCCAAGCAGGTTTGAAACCCAACTCCCCCATGATTGTTGAGAAGCGTCTTCCATCTAGTGTGTCATCACGTCTGTCTTATGGGGCAATAACACTCAACCGAGTGGACTTCGAGGTGCGCCTAGCTGATCCTCTGGTCGGTTTAAATTTCTCTAGTCTGTCTCCATTAAAAAGAACTAAAAAGAAACAGTTTTAACACACAACATCATCGACGAAATTCAAGCAGGTTTGAAACCCAACTTCCCCATGATTGCCGAGAAGAATCTTCCATTTAGTGTGCCCTGATGTCTGTGTTATGGGGAACTAACGCTCAACCGAGTGGACTTCGAGATGCGCCTAGCTGAGTGGGCTTCGTGGTTGAGGCCCAGTCGAGTGGGCCTCCTGAAATGGACTTAGAGCATCTACAGCCGGACTTAGCAAATCTGACCCCTCAAACACCAACCCGTCACCCCTGAAAAAACGCATTCCACATCCGGATACATCAAAATAGAAACCTCAAATCCATATTATTACATGCAACGTGAGACCTAATCTACGTGGAGCTTGTCCGGTTCCGCTCCCCGCTCGCCCGACTCCACCCTAGCCATGTCCGGCGGCCGGCTCGCTCCTCAAAGTGTTGGGCCGGTCGCCGGCAAGGTAGGGTAGGGCATGGGACATGAGCTGGCTCACGCGGCTCAAGGCCCCGCCGTCTCCCATGCCCTACTCTTCCTCGTCGGAGACCGTAACCCGAACGGTGCCGTGGACGTCAGATCGATGATGGATCCGTCCGGGGACGAGCCACCGACGTCCACCACGACGCAGTTGTGGCGCCTGGACTGATGCACCATATTGGGCGCCGGAGAATGCGACCTCGCTTCGCCGACGTCCGCCGCCGCGAGGGCTGCCGCCGCCTCCTGCGCCCGGTGCCTTATGCGGCGGGCACGCCGTGCCATGGCCTTGTTGGGAAAGGCCCATGGTGCGTCCCGGTGCTCGGCGCGCCACCGGAGGGGCTGCGCATCCGCCGGCGCGTTCGGATGCCAGACGGACCGCACGACCTCCGGCGAGGCAGTTATGGCCGGCCTAGCGCCGGATCCATGCCCCATTTGGGCAGACACAATGGATTCCCGACGGATGAAGTCCGAGCGCAGCCGTCCACGGGCCTCCTTTCGGGCGCGGCAGAGCGCAAGCCGGACGGCCATCTCCTCCTCGGGGCCGCGCAGGATGAGCTCAGGGTCGACAGATCTGGAGGTGAAGGACTCGAATCCGCTTCCAGCCATGCCGGAGAAGGCCGGAATGAGCCGGAGACGAGCTTGGGTGGCGGAGGGGGAGTGGAGGAAAGGAGAGTGAAGTGGTTAGGGTTTGGTCCGGCGAGCAGATAAGGAGGAATTTATGTGGGGTCGGGGTGAGCCAGCGTGGGCCGGATCCGACGTGGCGGGCGTGCCCGTTGGCGTCCCCATATTCGCCTTGTATTTGGTTGGATATAGGGTGTCAGTCAGCCCGGATGATTAAGGGCCATTCGAGGGTCCGTCTGGATCAAAAAATCGTGACCGGACAGTGACCGAGCGGCCCGTCCGGACGTATAAGGCGGGTTTGAGGTCTCCGCTCGTGGATGCTCTTAGGTGATCCGAGGTCTGCTCGGCCAATTCCCGGCCATGGGCGAGACAAAAAAGAAAAGAAAGAATAGTCTTCCCTCTCGCAACCCATTTGGGTAGCACCAACAGAAAATTTCTGAGTTTGTCAAAAAAAGAAAACAGAAAATTTCTGCAGTCACCTCTCATCTTCCGTTCGTTCCGGATCACGAGTCTCCAAACCCAAACCCCAGAGGAGGCAGGAGGATCCAGCGCGGCGATGGGGGAGGCGGACGCGAGCACCGGTGGCGGGGATCCGCAGAAGCTGAAGCGGATCGCGGCGGGAGCGTACGACTACGAGAACGACGCGCGGTGGGCGGGGTACTGGTCCAACGTCCTCGTCCCGCCCCACCTCGCCTCCCGCCCCGACGTCGTCGATCACTTCAAGCGCAAGTTTTACCAGAGATACATCGTAAGACTTCCCCCATGGATTGGGCGGATAACTGCTTGTTCGATCTGTTTGACTTAGCTCCGGTGTGTTGGTGTCGGGGAGAATTAATCGTTGTTAAATGGTCGATGGCTTGAATTTGATGCTGTTAGAGACTTAGAGTCCAATTGGCTGTTAATAAAAATGTAGGTTGCAGCAGCTGCACTGCTAGCGTCGTACTACCAATTGGGTATTATGGGGTTGCATGATATCGGCATCATTGTGCTCAGGTGGCACATTTTGGCATTGGTTCCATGCAGTTGCCGTGATTTTAAGTTATACTATCCCACATTTATAAATTCGGCGTGCCTGTACTTTGATACTGCATTGCAATGCCTTCTTTGATGAACTGTGAGTGCTTCATCTGATTGATACGGCTTAATGTAGCTCAAACATCAGGAGGCCCATGTTAGTCTTCCACATGGATTTTTGTTAGGGCCAATAAATGTGTGTCAGTGGCGTAGATTTAATTTAATGAACACATAATTAACACGTTCTTCTGTGCTTTACCGTTCATTTGTACACCAAATGTTAGCTGCCTCCGATTTGTATTTTCTTTTGACGAAATAACTGAGACTCACGTGGTTTTTGCCTCTAGGAGGTACATGCAGTGTTTGCACTTTTTTCTTCAGACAGGATGGATCTCTTTGTATGGCTAATAGCCCAATGCTAGTCTTGAGCATGTTGCTTACTGTTCCCTTTGGATTGAGTTATGATCAGGGGCGGAGCCAGGATACGAATATAGGGGGGGGGGGGGGGGGGGGGCAAGCCAAGCTAATAAAACAATTTCAGTGCAAAAATATAACTATCATAGTATTTTGCTTCAGTGCTATAACTATATTACATTTGCACCCTGGGATTGTTAACATACTAGTATTAGCTTAAATTTAGCTCTAGGATTGTTTCTTTCTTTCTTTTGACAAAGCTTCTACGATTGTTAAGATAATAGTAATAATAATTTCATCAGAATTCAGAAGTGATTTTAGCTGCTAATTCTCTTTTGATATGAAAATATGGCACATTCAGGATATGCCTCTCTATTCACTTAATCATAATTTTTTTCCTTTTGGTATTCGAGTTGAAGAAGTATAGATTGTTGCGCAATGCTGAAGCAAGTCATCTCCCATTTTATTTCAAGAACTCAAAGCAACATGCCTAAAAATTGAATTAATCTGTATGTTGTTTGACAACACTTTTCTATTTGTAACTGCTGAAGTATAAGTCTCAGAATCAGCATTGCGTATCACACAAACAAAAAAATTATACCCTGATTAATATTTTTGACAGCTAAAAGATTAGGATTGAGAGGGATAGGCAGTTGACAGTAATAAGTAGTGTTAACCTTGCTAGTTGAAGCGGGTCAGATGGAGTTGCTCACGGGATGGAGAAAGAGTGCAGCCAAATAGATCGGCAGATCGTCTGTCGGCCGCAAGACTCTGGTCGGCCGTCGCGTGTGGTTTTAAAATTTAAATCTGATTGCAAGCAGGATGAGAGGAAGGAGGAGGGTGAATGGCGGCTGTGGCGCAACGCTTCGCAATCACAGTTTTTTTTTTTTCAAGGGTTTGCAATCACAAATCTTTTTTTTAGAAGAATTCGCCCGCACTTGACCCCAGGGCCGACGAGATCATCAATCCGGCGGTGATTGGGCTTCCTAGTGGGCCTTTTTTTGGTCTTTCTGATTTGCATTAGAGAGACAAGGGGGCCAAGTACACGTAATGACCTATGTTTACGTTAATTACAATACTACCTGGCAGAGGTTTGCTCAATCGATAGGGGGGGGCAGGCCCCTGCTCGCCCCCCCTTGGCTCCGCCACTGGTTATGATGCTGTATGGTATCAGTTGAGACAAAAGAATTAGGATTGGTAAATTGTGTGCAAGTACTGGGAGATGTAGCTCCCTTATCCACAGTCCGAATGTCTCACTTTTTCCTCACCGCAACGCCACCATTTCGCAGTTGCGCGGTTAGGCTTTTGAAGAATTGACAGTTTGTTTTACTTTTATTAACCATTTATTGCCTTTGTATCTTACATGTTCAGCTTGCTTTTCTTTCCTGTCCAAAAGCATGACATGTTCAACTTCTGGCTGCTAGATATTAGCATTGTTTTTGAGAGATGCAAACCGTACTCGTTAAAGAAATTCTTAACCATTCACGTTGGTTAGTGAAAAGTGACTCTTCTGTCGCTACCATCCAATTACTCTTGCCTATTATTTGCTGGTTCTCCATTTGGTCTGGTAGTATGTTCAGGTACCATCCTTAATGTTTCTCCACTTCCCGATAGTGTAACGATAGTTTTACTTGTTCATCTTACAAATTATTTGCTGTTTGGAATTGAACCTTCTCAAACTGAGTCATATCCAAGTAAAATAATCTGAGTATGACAATTGGCGGTCAGAATTACTAACTTTCCTTCTTTACATCTCATCTCAGGACCCTGATTTGGTGGTTGAGCCAATGTCTTCCACAAGTTCGACTCAATCCAACAGATCAGCAGCAAGTTCTTCATCTACACCATCCAGTGAGAATTCCCGAGCTCATGACACAGGTGTGGTGACAATGAAGTGGCAAGATTCTTGGCAGAAGGGAGTCCGGGAATTACTTCCTGCCATCTAGATTATTATATGTTCTTCTCAGAACCGTGGTTTTCCTGTTCTGCTTGTCGGCTTTGTAGTGAGCCAGGTTTCAGCAAAGTTGCCCCCTTTTAAAAACATAACTCTAGTGCTGAATAAACTACTTTTGGAATGGCAATTGGAACTAACTGGAAAAGAACTGTCACTATGTTTTGTATCATATCACATGAGTCTGAACTCTACAGATTCATAACTGTTTTTTGCTTCTTTTTTATGTAGGATCTAGTGTGAGATCAGCTGGTGCATCTCAACCACCACCAACAGAAAGGACAGGAAACTCTTTACGGTTTGATGGACGAACCATACATTTCTCTATTAATGCTTGGGTATGGATAGCTACCTTGTGCCCTTCAATTTAGAAAAACATATTCATAATCTACTTGCTGTGAGCACAAGTTGTGTTATTATCGTCTTATGTTCCATTCTCTTTAGACATTTCACTTCTTCGCCAATTACAACAAATTTTGTTCTTAGGCCCTGGTCACTCTTTCTCATATGTAGCTTCACAAGCAAAAACAAATGTCATGACCCTATATCATTGTCTCTTAATATATGTTGTTACAGTGTCATAGTGAAATATGGTGTTATGAACTGCGGTTTTGCAGGTATTGATTGTTGCTAGTCTTGGAATCCTTCCAACTCTACCGAAAGATGTCGCAAGCAAAGCATATAGACTTTCGTTGCTAGGAACAATATGCTCGTCAGCATATTCTTTATACTGCACTTATGGGGTAGGTGTCTGCTTATCTGAATGAATAGATATAGCGCCTTTTTCTAAAACAATTTTGTCACTTTCCCATGATTTCTCAATCCTGCCCCTTACCCCCTCTCTGCCTGTAGAAACCAAGAGCATGGAACATGCCTGCAATTCAGCCTTGGCTGCAGTCTATAATTGTAGCCAAGGACTTTGTTCATTTGATGTTCTCTCTTATGATGTTCACCTCAAATGTACGCTTTAAGAGTAAGCCACACTTCCTTTTCCTGCTTTCTCAATTTTGTGAGTCTAACCTTTGTTCTTGCCTTAGCAGTTTCATTTTTCTTTTATTCAGTTGTTCTACTTCCTGTGCTTTGCTGGGCACTTGATCATGTTGCTAGATTCCTGAGGCGTAATTTTGCACACTCCTCTTTCTACAGGCAAGTCGCCGATTTCTACAATTAAATTGCACCTTTGTATCAACGCTTGCAATTACTGATTTTGTTTTAATCACTATCTTTAGGAGGTACATGGAGGAGCCTTGTTTGTGGGTGGAGACAAACAACACTTCAATCAGCCTCCTTTGTTCAAATGCTGAAATTACCCTTGGCTTTCTTATGATCGTATCACTTTTCTCGTATGTGCATTCACTTTTCTTGGCTATTTAAAGAAGATTTTTGAATCTAAACTCACATTAGTGACATGCTTGCTTTCTCATGCAGGTGGAAACGCAACATAATTCAGACATTCATGTACTTTCATGTTAGTTGCCCTGCCCTAAACAAGCGTTTTTCTTGTTTTTGACTTTTGTTTTGTTTGTGCTTTCATGAGTTTGAAAACATGAGGACACTATTGGTTAAACATTGGATCTTGTTGGCTGCATTACCACCACATGCATCTACTGAAACACTCGTTCTTATGCAGTGCATTCACAACTGTATTGCCTAACTAACTTTTCTGTACACATGTATTTTGTGCAGCTGCTGAAGTTGATGTACCATGCTCCTGTAACATCGGGTTATCACCAGAGTGTGTGGGCGAGAATTGGCCGGGCTGTAAACCCTCACATTCATCGGTACACGCCAGTTCTCAACACGCCAATTTCAGCAGTCCAAAGATGGTGGCTGAGATAGAAGGCATGGATGGTGCCACGCCTATGTATCCCTTGATCCCCTCTACATATAAGAGAGTATCTGCTACAGTTGGCTTCCCTCGTCATCGTTCCGTTAAGAACATACTACACGTCACTTGCACATCGTTCTATTGTTTTCATACCCTCATTTCACGTCTTACTGAGCTACTCAACGGATGGCACAGCATAAATTTTTCTGTGCAAGCAGTAGGTTTTGAGCGGTCTGTCCATATCTAATGTCTTGACTGATACAGTTGCAATGATGGCGATGAATTCTTGAGGATACTTTGTTACTACTCCCTCCATTCCTAAATATTTGTCTTTCTAGAGATTTCAACAAGTGACTACATACGGAGCAAAATGAGTGAATCTACACCCTAAAATATGTCTATATACATCCGTATGTGGTAGTCCATTTGAAATCTCTAAAAGACAAATATTTAGGAATGGATGGAGTAGTATATAAACAATGAAAGGTCCCTCGCTACTGGTTGGCATTTGCTAATATAAAATCGTTGAAGACGATTTGTTAGGGTGATGGCTGATCCACACCCTATCGGAGCTCATCGTCGAGCCTAGGCATCAGAGCACATGATCAGACCTTATTTGAACAAGCCGACTGACGACGGTGGCGGTGTTGGCTACAAATCGTGGATGGCCGATGAACACACTCATGCATGAACACACGCCGCCACAGGGTGTGCGGTGCGACAAGTTCGGGACAACTTTCTGCCCTGCTCGAAGCATCCCAGTTCGAAGACGAGAGGAGGACATCTCAAAAGAAAAAAGACGAGGGGAGGAGGTTGCCCTTGCCGCCGAGTGCAATGCAATACTACGTGACTCTCAGCAATAAGGGCAGCCTCCTCCTGCATTCGCTTCCCACCTTTGACGTAAACCAGTGTCATCGTTGGTGGTGGCCAGTCTTCAAGGGAAGTATTTCAACCCAAATTTATTGATTTGACACATAGCCGACAAGCACAACAAATGAGCACAACCATCCGAGACCTACCACGTCGGGTGGTGTCCACCCCATGCTTGCCTGGTGCCGACAAGCTAGTCCGACGGTTAAGTTTCTATGATGGCTCTTTTCTCCTTAATGGCATCACACGCTTGAAGCCATGAACATCTAATCATCCACTATCGTCTATCGAGCGAGCATAATCAAAACGGGAAAGGTAGTTAAGAAAATGACTGGGCGAGCCAGTCTATACAAAACCTAGAAGTCATTTTTCCCATGATCTATTTTCTTTGAATTCGTGTCGAACGACCTCTTTCGCCCTCTCGCATGACTATGGCTCAACTATCCGACCTTTCGGTTTTGATAGAGGCCTAAGTATGGGGCTCTCTACCCCCTATTCCTTCTTTAATACATGATATGCACACTCGTGCGTATCCCCCCCCCCCCCCCCCCAAAGATAGAGTCCTAAGCACCCTTGCTAGCCGGATGCGTCTTGGTCGGCTGTGCCGAGTTCCACATACCTGCATGACAGTTTCCCGGCTACGGGTTACCAGTCAAAGAAGGACATGAGAAGCAATCATCGTTGTCCGGGGTTGGTGAATATACAGTGCAGATATAGACGCGTTCCCAAGAAGTCGGCATCAGATGTGTCTGGCTGTTGTTGCTTGCATGTCGGGGAGCTTTTGCATGACAAGTGTGTTGTCGGGTATAATCACGAACACATGCCTGGGCATTCGGACCGGAGTCGGCAGGTGATGGTGTCCTGGACTAGGTGGTGCTAACCACGTCAGCCTGCCAGTCATGGGCTGGCTGAGGACCCAGAGGCAATAGAAGAATGGTCCAGGTTCACCATAACCCCGACGTACTCAAGGTGGAATCCTCCGAAGACTTGACACACACATCACGACATGTTCTGTTCAAACCTTCGGCAAGCTTATCCCTAGATGTAATCGGCCTCATGTAACCCTAGGTACCCCCGGTCATTACACAAGCCGACGGGTTAGGGTTAAGTTAGATACATTTATACGATCTCAAGGTAGATCATCATGTACTTTGTACTCTATCACAATCAATACAACAAAACAAGACGTAGGGTTTTACCTCTTCGAGGGGGCCCAAACCTGGGTAAACATCATGTCTCTTGTTCATCTTGTTACCATCAAGCAAAGATAACCAGCTCGGAACCCCCTTCCCGAAATATGCCGGATTTAATGCCGACAGCACGCACAACAAACAAGCACAACTGGACGGTAAATAATCGATTGTGCACGATTGTACCCGCCATGTACCGCCCCCGGGCATACCATGTCTACCGCACCCGTCATGCCCATTCGTCCGTCCAAAACATGCCTATCGTATCCGAATGCATGTCGTATCACACATCGTGATTGGGAAACGGATACGACAGACATGTTTTGGATGGACGAAGGGGCATGCTAGGTACAGTATGCACGATTTGTCCGGGGGAGGTGCATGGCGGGTACAATCATGTGCAATCGATTTTTACCGTCCGTTTATGCTTGTTTGTTGTGCCTGTTATCGGGGTTAAATCCGGCAGATCCCGGGTAGGGGGTCCCGAGTTGGTGATCTTAGCATGATGGTAATAGGACGAACAAGAGACACAATGTTATCCAGGTTCGGGCCCTCTCGAAGAGGTAAAACCCTATGTCCTGCTTTTATTGTATTAATTGTGATGGAATACAAAGTACATGATGACCTACCTCGAGATTGTATGAATGTATCTAACTTAACCGTACAAGCTAAACCCTTGGGCTTGTGTAAGGACCGGGGATACCTAGGGTTACATGAGGTCGGTTACATCTAGGGATAAGTTTGCCAAAGATTTGAGCATGTCTTGAAGTGTGCTCCAAGTCTTCGAAGGATTCCATCTTGAGTACGCCAGGGGTCATGGTGAACCTGGCCCATTCTTCGATTTTCTGGGAGTCCTCGTCCCGACCCATGACTGGCAGGCCAACATGGTTAGCACCCCTAGTCCAAGACACCGTCAGTAGCCCTGAACCAGTCTTCAAGCCGAGGACATTGGCCGACTCCTTGGAGTGCCTTTGATGTCTACTACGCAACTTTATTCTTGTAGACTCATGTTGGATCTCCAAGCGTAGAGTTTTGTAGGATAGTAGCAATTTTCCCTCAAGTGGATGACCTAAGGTTTATCAATCCATGGGAGGCGTAGATGAAGATGGTCTCTCTTAAAAAACCCTGCAACCAAATACAAGAAATCTCTCGTGTCCCCAACACACCAAATATAATGGAAACTTGTATAGGTGCACTAGTTCGGCGAAGAGATGGTGATACACGTGTAATACGGATAGTAGATATATGTTTTTGTAATAGGAACAATAAAAAATAGCAAGGTAGCAAGTAACAAAAGTGAGCACAAATGGTATTGCAATGCATGAAAATAAGGCCTAGGGTTCATACTTTCACTAGTGCAATATCTTAGCAATGCTAATATAATTGGATCATATAACAATCCCTCAATGTGACAAAGAATCACTCCAATGTTCTTATCTAGCGGAGAACATAAGAAGAAATTGTTGTAAGTAGCAAACCACCTCAAAGTTATCCTTTCCGATCAATCTATTTAGCCGTCCCTATAAGTGTCACAAACAACCCTAGAGTTCATACTAAAATAACACCATACGAAAACACATCAATCAACCCTAATGTCACCTAGATACTCGAATGTCACCACAAGTATCTGTGGGTCAACTATACGATATGCATCAAACAACTTCAGATTCATAATATTCAATCCAACACACAGAACCTCAAAGAGTGCCCCAAGATTTCTACCGGAGAAACAAGGATGAAAATGTGCATCAACCCCTATGCATAGATTACTCCATGTCACCACGGGAATCCGCGAGTTGAGTGCCAAAACATACATCAAGTGATTCAACATGACACCCCATTGTCACCATGGGTATTCATACGCAAAACATACATCAAGTTTTCTCAAATCCATAAAAGTATTCAATTTGATAATAATGAAATCTCAAAGGTAAAATTCAATTCATCACAACAAGATAGAGAAGGAGAAACACCATATGATCCAACTATATTAACAAAGCTCGCGGTACATCAAGATCATGCTAAATCAAGAATACGAGAGAGAGAGAGAGATCAAACACATAGCTACTGGTACAAACCCTCGGCCCCAAGGGTGGATTACTCCCTCCTCATCATGGTGGCCACCAGGATGATGAAGATGGCCTCCGGTGATGATTCCCCCCTAAGGCAGGGTGTCGAAACGGGCTCCCTATTGAGTTTTCATGGATACAGAGGCTTGTGGCTGTGGAACTTCTCACCTAGGGTTATTTCTAGGGGTTTCTGTATTTATAGGATTTTTTTGGCATCGGTCTCATGTCAAGATGGGCTTCGAGGGGCCCACTACCCACCAAGGCGCGCAGAGGGGGGTGGCGCGCCCTGGTGCCTAGTGGGCAGCAGCCCCCCAGTGGGTCTTTGCTCCAATATTTTACTTCTATTCCAAAATAATTCTCCAAAAAGTTTCGTTCAACTCTCCCCTATTAGGTCTTATTGATATTTTGTTTAGCCCATTGATATTAAATATATTCTAAAAGCCTCCTAATCAATATTAGAACCTTTTATCATTTATTTAACATCCATGGAAATATTTTCCACATATATATCAATTTCCAGTATTATCCGGTAAACCCTGAAGCTCTTCCGGTAAGTCCGAAACGCTTTCGGTTTCTCTTGAATATTTTCTCATAACCCTTACTCCACTAACACTCAACAGATCATGATTCTCTTAAGCTTGTGACCCTGTATGTTCGGTAAAACATAGGCATGAATGAAACTCCTTTCATCAATGACCAATAGCGGAATCGTGAACATCCATATTGATCCCTGTGAATACATGAATGATATTCGAGTGAACCTTTGGTTATCATGTGCTATTCCCTTAGCTTCACAATAATTTACAAAACCCGAGGTGAAATATATCTATATCCTCTTGAGTCATTCTCATGCTCACGATACCGGTCTCCTCGTTACCGTTTTGTTCTTTTTTCTCGTTGACATGTTCCGGCATCACCGTGACCTAGTCACCTGTGTCTAGCCAGATGACGATGGATGCCATCACACCGAGAGGGTCCTAAGAATATCTCTCCATTGTCGGAGGAGCAAATCCCACTCTTGAGCTATCTAGCCCCTTGACAAACTTTTCGATCAACCTGTAAGTTGTCGTTATGATCATCGTGTTACAGATGACGTTCGAGCAACTCCAAAGTCCATCGTACAGTAAGAAGTGACTACGATACTCTCATGGTCCAAGGAACTAAAGCATACGTTAATTCTCCATGTTATATCGATTGACTTGTGACAATAGTATCTCAATTATAACATACAAGTTGGGTCAATTCAATATGATCATTCTTCTAATGTCATACTCTCAAAGTTTTTCTGGAACTATCGTTAACGATATCCCGGAATCTAGAAAACATGATCACAAACAACACTTGAGTTAGTCCTAGAGGCGAGACTAGGAATCAAGTTTTACTGTTTATCATTCCACACATGCGTATGAGTGTTCCACTAAATTGCATATTCCAGTATCATAGCAGTTATAGCATAGAATGTAAACTTTCAATTATAAACATGGAAATGAATAATACAATATTATTGCCTATAGGGCATATTTACAAAAGACTCCCATTTGAACAATCTAGTTAGCACAATTCCTTTTACACCAATGGCAATCCGGTGTTAGTTCATGCTTTGCTGGTAGTATAGCCTTCCTCTTCTCGAATCTGATAAGTTCCGATCCAAGTGTATGTCTGCATTCCCATGCATCTTTCAAGTTTCCATAAAAATTCATAATTTGCATGGAACTAGCTTTGTATATCATGAATCACTGGTAGGACCTTTGATTCCTTGGACTAAGCTATGGAATCATACCAAGTTCATAAATGAACTATTTGATCCATCACCCTCCATTGTTGCTTCTAAAGAAACAACATACTTAGCTTTCATCATAGAATTCGCCATGGTAACCTTCTTGGACCAATTCAAACTTATCGTACCACCATTTAATGTATTCCACATATCCTTTAATTAATATCGAGAATCTCTTGGAGCACTGATGAAGATTTCATCGGTATAACTACTTACAACAAGTCCCGTGTTAACGCAACTCCTTACATCAATCTCTTCATTTTCTTCATATGCGAGAAACATGTCATCTTTCTTACTCTAGTACTTAATGGCATTTTCACTGTTTTCCTATGATCAATGACCTGATCACTTTAGTAACTTACTCACAACTTATTTGGAGTACTGGACATATCTAGTTTGTTTACATATCATGGAAACATGATTAATTCAAAACACAATTGTGAGTGAAATCTCAATCATGTGCTTTGCTCATAAGAATTCCAAATATTGAGTTTTGCTTAAAACTCTTTCCATGTGACCTCGGCAAGAAACTCTTCTTGACATTTTCATACTAAACCATTTTAGTATCTTGTCAATATGTATTTTGGCTAAATGCTGTTAGGCACTACTATCTTCATAGATTATGCCTAATACCAAGGTTATATTTCCTAAGTACTTTACTAAAAAGCTAGTTTCAATAAAGTCCTAATTCATGTAAGGAAATTGACCTATGGATCGACAAAATTACCTTGGACTGTATCATATATACAACCCCGGTCTATTTCCATCTCCTGGGAATCCATTTTGACATCTATTTATTGTATTTCATAATTGAAATATGTAGTAATTGCTAGTTTAACCCAAACTGACTTTAAGCTTTGCTACGACGACATAATCTCGTTATAGTCAACTCCTTGATCTTGTCATAAACTATTTGCAACAATTATTTTGTTGCTCATTCTTTATGGCCTTTGAACAATATTTTAGTTTACTTCACCATTTGAAAAAAAGTTGCAAGTGTCAGATGATTCATAATCAGATGACTTCAAAATCCATCACTATGAAATTTCTCCATGCGGGTTTCTCCAATGTGGCTAAATGTAGTTCCACACATATGTGGTATGCTTTTAGTCTTGTGACATCGTCAGTGTTATGATGATCAATTTTTTAAATGATAAAACAAAAAATATGTTGAATGCTACCTAGCATGTACTTGATCAAGTTGTGCATTTGCCGTATGAATATTGGGAAACGAGTGATTCAAGGCAATAGTCTATCAATTTGACATCAGAACAATAACACACAAGCATACTAGCAATCAATCATTGCCTTTCAAAATAAAAATGCTAAAGAGCATTATCCCTACCCACTTAATCATGTAAGCATGGAATACTCAGTCTTCCTAGCAAAAAAAGATATCTATCATGAACACTCCAGTGCCAAACCAAGCAATTAAATCATACTTTTCTCGCTCTAGCTTTTTGAACTCCCACGCAATGCTTGATCATCAACCAAGGACTTAACACTTTGGCTGGCAAAGAGAACGATGATGGGGGATTATAAGGGAAGACCAAAAGGTATAAAAAAGTCTCAAATCAACGGGGTGGTTAGGCAATGGAGAGGCCTTACAATCGATGTTAATTCGTGGAGTAGGGATTGCCATGCAATGGATGCACTAGAGCTATAAGTGTATAAAGGCTCTCAATATAATACTAAGTGGGTGTGCATCCAACTTACTTGCTCATGTAGACCTCGAGCATTTGAGGAAGCTCGTCATGGAAATATGCGAGTCAAGTTCTAATAATGTAAAACTCCCACTAGTATATGAAAATGAAAATCATGGAGACTCTTTATATGAAATACATGGTGCTACTTTGAAGCACAAGTGTGTAAAAAATATAGTAGTGCGTCCCATCTCTCTTTTTCTATCACATTTGTTTTCTTTTTTAATTCTCTCATTTTTTGAATGGCTTCATGGACCTCATCCCCTCTTTTTTGAGGAATCATAAGTCTCCTCCAATTCATTTCCTCACAGATAGGGGCACACTCTAACAACAACAACAACAACAACAACAACAACAACAACAACAACAACAACAAAAACAACAACAAGTGGAGTCGATGAAGACGAGGATGTGTTACTGAAGTTCCCTCCCTTTAGGGGGAGGCACGTCTCCGTTGGAGCGGAGCAATTCTCACTACAAAATTTGCTCTATTTTGCGACGTTTCACTTGTGTCACGTATAACCCTTTTTTATCGCTGATAAATACCCCCATGATGGTTTCCATCAGTCACCCCCATCGTCACCGAAGCGCTGTCATAGTAAATAAAATTTTGACAGTACCATTTTTCACGTCACGCAAGATGGCATTTTAGGTGACGAACCAAATAGTGTTACCAATGACCGTTTTCGATGACGGCCCAGAATGTCACCTATGATGGCCTAATATGTCGCGTAAGATCATCGTGGCAACGATAATTTGTTGGTGGTGATCGATCCGAGGGGGTTGACCGGTCAAAGATTCAGACAGGAGGGGCCAACAGTTGCTGACATGGCTTCTTTCATGTGGGTCCGCAGTGGGTTTTATCGCCGACTGTCCCATTAGTAATAACTGGGTGTCAGTTATGATCGGTCAAAGCTACTGACATATGGGCCCAGAAGATGCTGACATGGCTGCTTACAAGTGGGACCAGGCATTGTTGACAACATGCATTTACGTCACAATTACCGTCACTTGTAGAAAAAAACGTAATTCATCTATTATTAATTTTGCCAAGGAATCTATATTTAATTTGTAATTTTAGGAAAATAGATCAAAAATTCGATTCGCTGGAATATGAGATTTCAAACTTTGGCAACAAATCTTCCATTTAAGTGGATCCTGACATTTTACAAGGAGAAGCAGAGGACAAATCTCAAAAAAATATAAAATTAGGTTAACTATAAGCATGAGGCCATCGGTGTTTTTCAGATGATGTCTTGTGCTGACAGCATGGACTTCCTTAACAGGTGACTGAGCATTGCCTTCATATGTCTTTGCTTTTTTTCAAAGATAGTGGATTTCTTCTACTAAACCATTTTGAAATCTTCCATCTCTTCTAGCTGCTGCTTCTAAAGTTCTTTAATTTCTACTATCTAGGAAAAATTATTTCATTCAACTCTTCATGAAACATATTAGTTGCCTTTTTTGCATCTGCCTCTTGAGTTGAAATGATGTGTTCTAGCTCACGGATGTGTTCACGAGAGGATGAATCGTTCCCGGAGGAGGATGAGACAACCTTGCTCAAAAGTAAGGTGCTTGAGTAGCTCTTTTCCTCAATGTTTTCTACACCATGTATTATTGTCGTATCAAGTAGTTTTGATGGTGTATGCCTGATCCTCGATTCATTCTGCAATACGATTGATAGCAGTGTTAGAGCAATGTTTGATAGTTTGAATAACAATTGTTAGACTATAAATTTGAAGCCTAAAAATTTGGCAGTACTTACAATTTGTTTTTTTGCAGTCATACTCAATGTAGGATATTTATTTGTAGTGCACATAGGTTCAAGCAAGTCTCCATTGGATTGATTATCAATCTTTTCCTAAGGCTTGTATTAGATTTATCAACTGGTAAACATTAATACTGCAAGAAATGTAGTAATCCAACATAAAGCTTTTGTAATAAGGTGGTACAAATACTTACCATATGTATGAAGTGGGAATCACATTTTCTAGGTGCAGTATTCTGGCTAAGCTTCAAAGTAGATGGTTTTCCTTGTTTCTTCGCACGAAGTTCCTACGACATGAAGCTCAAATTTTGTATGATGTTTCTAGAAGTATGGACTGACAAGTTGAAAAGCGAAGAGTGTGTATCACATACATTGGAGTGATCCTCACACTAGTGGTCCATAAGTTTCTGCCGATTTTCTTCATTTATATAATCAAGCTTTAACAATATAGCCTGCTCACGGGTGCATATTTTTACCTTGTTCTAGTAATTGTTCCTATCTGGAATATCGCGACTACATTTCCTCATAAGACCAATGCACATTTATGTGGCAAATGCATCCTTCCGGTCAATATGATCCATTCCCTGCACAAAACATACACCCATTTAGGATAGAACATATGCACGTCTAGTTTGAATAAATGTTTTACAACACAAGTTCAACTTGTAGATGAATTAGCAATCAAGAAAGAAAGTTTAACCATGTGAATAGATGGCCGTTCACTGTAGATTTTGTTGTAGTTGAAGATGAAGGTACGTCGGCTATGGTGCACTTTTTCCCTAGTGCCACTGTAGAACCATACATTGCCTAGACGAATGCACTCGAAGACATAGTTTAGAAACAAAAATCTAGAAGCGGTACTAATCTGATGTACAAGAAATATGTACCTGAGAAGTAGTTTTTCTAAGATTACTGGGATCTTGACCTATACCAATCTGACTGGCATCATCTAAACCTTGTGAATCCATATCAATTTCATAGACCACATCTTTTTTAGTGCACGTTTGGCTATAGAACAATAGTCCTTTGGTGTTTCTTCTTTAATCCTCCAGTATAGATGTGCTCGTCTGGCAGCATCAGCTGTAGAATCAGACACGACTTGTTACTATGCACGGTCATCAATAATGTGAAGAAAGATTCATAGGGTTACACATACTCCATAAGTACGCATATTGTATTAGTAAGAATAAGTAGTACTGAACTACCTAATCTAGAGCAACATGTTATATTAAGAAGAAGAAATCATTCAATTGTGAAAAACAACACACAAGATTTAATATGAACATGCATACTAAATTACTGTAACCCTAGATAGAACGATCTGCACTACCCCATGTAATACGGCTAATTTATTAAGAAACTACATACTGAATTGGTATAATCCTAGATAGAGTTAGATGATGTACAAAGCCTATAATTAGATTACTTCTTTCAAAGAACAACATGTGAAAACGTAAAAGCACATGCAAAACTTAAAAGGGATGGTGGGGCGAGAGGGGGCTAGAGTTGTTACTTGGTAGTCTAGGATTAGATCTTGGGGTTGACGGGGGAAGTTTATGTTGTTTGCCGCTTCGTAGCATGCCGGCCATGCTGGAAGCCGGGGAGGGTTGCATTTGGCTACCACAAGTGGACTAGATCTGCGGAAGAAGAGACATATGAGGGTATGGTGCGAATGAAGATGTGGCTTCATTTCATGAATTGGGAGAAGCTTTATACGGTGGGTTTGGGGAAAAAGAGCGCGACATTTAAAATAGTTGGAGGGAACAAAAAAATAGAGGGAACGAAAGGGCGGGCGGGGGGGGGGGGGCAGAATTTTTGGGTCCAATGAGCATATTAAAGGAAGGTGGAACCTTTTTATTTGCTAGAAGAGGTTTATTTGTCATGGCAAGGTTCAGTGAACAATTTTTCAATGAACAATGTTCTTTTCCTTGTACATGACAAACCAGCAACAATTTATATTAGATCATGTAATACATCTTTGTTCATGTGAAATTTGAACTAAAGTTACCACTTGACATGTCCTGATAGTTGTTCACCCCCATTTTGAAATCTAGATGCCACACCCTTCTATACCTCCTATTGACACTACTTTCATACCCATAGTGCACACATGTTCTCCTAGATTCAAACAACTTACTGTAGATGTGTTTTCTCATTCATTGTGGTACTTCCTTTTCAATTTCCATGTACTCATAACCATTTGAAAATCAAGATGGTACGCCCTTTTGTACTTGCTACTAACACTACCTCCATACCCCTAGTGCTCACATGTTCTCCTTGATTCAAACAACTTATTATAGTTTTGTTTTCTCATTCAAGGTGGCATTTCCTTTCATTTTTTACGTACTAATAACCATTTGAAAATCAAGATGCTACACCCTTTTGTACCTCATACTAACAGTACCTCCATACCTAATCCTCACATGTTCTCCTTGATTCAAACAACTTATTGTAGATTTATTTTCTCATTCATTGTGGTACTTCCTTTTAAATTTCTATGTACTCATAACCATTTGAAAATTTAGATGGTACGCCCTTTTGTACCTCGTACTAACACTACTTCCATACTCATAGTGCACACATTTTATCCTTGTACAGCCCACAGTAACACTACCTCCATACCCCTACTGCACACGTGCTATCTTGTTTAAAACAACTTAATGTTCAACTTTTATATGGACAAAAGCGGTTTTATTTGTAATCATGATTCATAATTTGGGCATTTTTGTATGGGGTATTAATATCGGCTTTCCAAACATGTACATAATGCAGAGAAGAAAATGCAAGCTCTTTGGGTGTGGTTTGCTTCGTAACGTGTACATGAATGAACCAACATATGTGTTTAGTGTGCACAAGTAGAAGTAAGATGGATGTTACATCGGCCATGTCCATTTGTCAGATACATCTACCATTCACTGTGATCGCTTGTTCTTTTGTCAGAAAATTCAGTTGCAATTTCAGAGAGTGGACATGACTACTTCAGGACAAATAGATGACATGTTGGTCACCACGTCAATTTTAGATAAATTTGGAACAAATTTGCTACAATTGGTTGTTGATTTGTAGATATCATATGTCTTTTGTAGTGCATATGATTGAATAGAATAGGTTAAAGTCTGGATGGGAAGATAGATTCTTTCATCATAAAGTTTAGTTTCTATTTCAGTCAGTGGACATGCCTACTTCAAAACAAACATATCACACTATGGTCGACACGTAAATTTTGGATGAATTAGCGACACATTTGCACGCTATTTTCAGTCTAAAGCACTCAAACAGATAACACATTCATTCCTTAAACTCTTTGGGCATGAATTTGAAGATGAAAGGTAAATACATTTGAGAGGAATTTATCCTCTACTCAAAACATGCCCCCACTAATACTAGGCCTCGATGTCTGCAACTACTTTCGTGCACTACCAGCTTCCATCGCCACCACTTGCTCTTCCCGGCGAGCCCGATCAGCATTTTTGCATATGTCCTCGAGGGCGCGCCGTTTGTCAGCAAAGAACTCTTGTCTTGCTCTGTTAGGGCCGAGGAAGTCCTATAGGGCGATTTCTGATATGTCTCCATCGTATCCATATTTTTTGATTGTTTCATCCAACATTCTACAACTTTCATATATTTTTGGCAACATTTTATATTATTTTTGGAACTAACATATTGATCCAGTGCCATTTCTTGTTTTTTGCATGTTTTTTGTTTTGCAAAATTTCCATATCAAACGAAGTCCAAACACGATAATAATTTACGGAGATCTATTTTGGAATGTATGTGATTTTTGGGAAGAATAATCAACGCAAGATGGTGCACGAGGTGGCCAGGAGGAACCAGGGCGTGCCCAGGGGGTGGTCACGCCCTGGTGGCTTGTGAGCACCTCGTAAGTCGGTTACCCCCTTCTTTCGCTGCAAGAAAGATAGTATTTGGAAAAAATCGTGTTAAATTTTAGCCAAATTGGAGTTACGGATCTCCGGATATTTAAGAAATGATTTTCGGCCATAAAACAAAAACGCAAAATAGAAGATAACACATAGAGAGAGAGAGAGAGAGATCCAATCTTGGAGGATTCCCGCCCCTCCGCCGCCATGGCAGTCATGAACTAGAGGGGGGACTCTCCTCCCATATAGGGAGAGGCCAATGAAGAAGGAGGGGGACTCTCTCCCCCTCTCTCCCAGTGGCACCAGAACGCTTCCGAGGCAATTATCGTGATGGCGATATACACCAACAACTTTGCCTCGTCATCACCAACTCTCTCCCCCTCTATGCAGCGGTGTAACACCTCTTCTCCCCGCTATAATATCTACCTAAACATGGTGCTTAATGCTACATATTGTAATCCAATGATGTGTTGCCATCCTATGGTGGTTGAGTAAATTCGTTTTGTCCTATGGGTTGATTGATGATCGTGATTGGTTTGAGTTGTATGTTTTATTTTGGTGCTGTCCTATGATGCCCTCCATGTTGCGCAAGCGTGAGGGACTTCCGCTATAGGGTGTTCCAATACGTTCATGATTCGCTTATAGTGGGTGGCGTGAGTGACGGAAACACATACCCAAGTAAGGGTGTTGTTGCATTGGGGGTAAAAAGGACTTGATACTTAATGCTATGGTTGGGTTTTACCTTAATGATCTTTAGTAGTTTCGGATGCTTGCTAGAGTTCCAATAATAAGTTCATACAACCAAAGTACAGAAAGTATGTTCTCATGCCTCTCCCTCATATAAAATTGCAATAATGATTAACGGTCTAGTTATTGATTGCCCAGGGACAAATCTTTCTCTTGTGTTACAAAAATCTAAACAACTAACTTTATTATCTTGCAAATTACTCGTAGTATTATTCTCGCTAAGTACATCTAGTTTTATCCTTGCAAACTTATCCTTTCACCTACAAAATAGTTTCATACTTGTTCTAGGTAAAGCGAACATTAAAGTGTGCGTAGAGTTGTATTGATGGTCGATAGAACTTGAAGGGAATATAAATCCTACCTTTATTTCCTCGGTTGGTTCGACACTCTTATTTATCAAAAAAGGTACAATTGATCCCATATACTTGTGGGTTATCAAGATCTTTTTCTAATGCAATTATCGGGGAGCAATAGCATGGGGTGAATATTCTCGTGTGTGCTCGTTTGCTTTATCACTAAGTAGTTTTTATTTTGTGGTCTTGTTTTCTTTATTTAGTTATGCGTAGGAAACGTAAAATACCAAAAATATTAGTTGTACTTGCTAACCAATGGTTGAAGAACCACCCAAAATCTATCATACTGCTGAAGCTTTCTACTTGGATCGTCTTTGATCTCTATGTGCTCGTGCTGAAAACCCAACTAGCTTAGTTGAGGGAAAATCATTACACGGGCATGCTTATTTTGTGAGACACCGCTTATCTCGAAAAGGGAAACTCTTATGGCATCATATTAGTAATTTGCATTGCTATGCTTGGAATTTATGCGAAATACATGATCTTACTTGTTGTTTTGAAGACCCTAAAAGCCACCTTCTGTTCCAATGTGAGTTTAAGGATACTGGAATCTTGTCTTCTTATGCCAAAGCTGTTTATAATTACCGTGATATTGAACAAATTTAAGAACTTTTTGCTTTTAAGGGCGCCTATGAAATTGCTTCTTTGATTGAAAAGTATGATGTTACTCTTCAAAAATCTGAAAATGTCGTTATACTTAAATATTGCTATGAAAACTATGCTTCTAATCCTTATGTTAAAGAATTTATTGAGAAAGTTTTCGCTGTCCCAGAAGAGACTAATATTTTGCAGGAAACAATGGAAGAAGAAATTGCTGAAATTGTGAGCTCATTAGATGAAAAAGATGAGGTGGAGAGCGAGGAACGAAAGGAGGAAGAGCGGATTAGCTACCCGTGCCCAACTTCTAATGAGAGTAACTCTTCAACTCATACATTGTTTAATTTTACTTCATGCTTGCCGAAGGATAAATGCTATGATAATTGCTATGATCCCTAGGATTCGTTTGAAATATCCCTTTTTGATGAAATTGATGTTTGCTATGCTTGTGGCCATGATGCCAATTTGAATTATGAGATGAACTTGATATAATTCCTTATGTTAGGAATGAAACTGTTGCTATTGCACCCACACATGATAATCCTATCATCCTTTTGAATTCTCCCAACTACACTATATCGGAGAAGTTTGCGCTTATTATGGATTATATTGATGGGTTGCGTTTTACCATTGCACAAGATGATTTTGATGGATATAATATGCATGTGCTTTCTGCTTCTACTTGCAATTATTATGAGAGATGAACCACATCTTCACCTCTCTATGTTTCCAATATGATAAAATTGAAAGAATCTGTTTATACTATACATTGGCCTTTACTTTGTGTGCATGAATTGTTCTTTTATGACATGCCAATGCATAGGAAGAGAGTTAGACTTCATTGTTGCATGATATATGTTGCTTTGTGCTCACTACTATGGATCCGGGTGGATCAATTACTTGAGCACTTTTATGCCTAGCTTAATGGCTTTAAAGGAAGTGATGACAAGGAGACAACCCGGAAGTTTTAGAGAGTCATATTATTTTGTTGTTTGCTTTTAGAAATTTGAAAAACAAGAAAAAACATAGAGGTAACCTAAAACTTTACAAAAATAAAAGTGAAAGTGAGAAAGACGAGCACCGTGGAAGCAGGAGCATGCCTTGAACCTTATTCATGTCCATGGAAACTTTGTGAATCTTAATGACAGAAACTTTTCAACAAAAATAATTACCCCCTTGTACACTCATTGTACTATAAAAATAATGTGCCAAGATTTACCTTTAGGATGTTTAAATTGCTCATTTGGTGTACGCGGTGCAAAAACAAAAACTTTTGCTGTAGTGCGTGAATTTACATTTTTTTACTGGAACATGCAAAAATTATGAATTTTTTACACAATACTTCTATGAAATTTATTTTTCCCCTAATTTTTAGACTTTTTTGAGTTACAGAAGTATATGTAGCATCTACATCTTTGCAGACTGTCCTGTTTTCACATATTGTTGTTATAGTTTCATTATTTGCGCATGTTTGAAATCTTGTTGAGCCCCATTGATTTGGGAGCCATAGAATTGTGATAGCATACAGTGGTTAATGTCTGATTATAATTATACAATAGTGTTACGGCAGGACATGATGGGATTTGATGTTATATGTACTAATCCCGCTAATAAAAAGTTTGGTTAGGTTTTATGTGGATGAAGTGTTCAAAGATCGAGGAGGTATCGATATGAGGAGAATAAGGAGAGGCAAGAGTTCAAGCTTGAGAATGCCCAAGGCACCCAAGTAAATATTCAAGGAGACTCAAGTGTCTAAGCTTGGGGATGCCCCGAAAGGCACCCCATCTTTGTTCAACAAGTATCAGTATGTTTTGGTTTTTGTTTTGTTCACATGATATGCGTAAATTCTTGAAGCGTCTTTTGTGTTATTTTTCCCTTCTCTTCTACGCACCATGCTGGTATGAGATAGTCCTTGGTTGATTTATAGATTGCTATTTGCACTTCACTTATATATTTTCAATATGGCTTTATAGAATGCTTCATATGCTTCACTTATATCATTTGAAGTTCGGATGCCTGTTTCTCCACATCTAGAAAACCATTATTTTTATAATGCTCTTTTGCTTCACTTATATTTATTAGAGAATGTGCAAGTATTTTGTAGAAAGAATTAAAGTCTCTTGCTTCACTTATATCTATTTTGAGAGTCATCAAGAATTGGTCATTCACATTGTTAGTCATAAAATATGTTGGTGCAATATTTACCCTCTTGTGTTTTGGAGATTGTTGACAGAAACAGGCATGGAATGATTTGTTTGCTAGTGCACACAAAGAGAAATAGTCCATGCAGAACCGAAGAGAATGTTGTCTCCGGTGTCAAGTTCGAGGAACTTCACCGAAGAATATCTGTGTTACAAAGAAGAATGAGCTTCATCCGTTGAAGACATGTGGGCATGAAGATTGATGTGAAGGAGTTAATCCCTCAAAAATTTATTGATGACGTGAAGCAATTGGTTCGGAGATTCCGTCTGAAGAAAATTGACTACAACGAATGGAAGTCGAAGACAAAGTGAAGACGTAGTATTCATTTCGTTATTCTTCCTTCGTTTATTTGAGTCATAGGACCTCTGTACTAGTAAGAGGGGTATGGGTTCTTGAAGCTTAGATCCGATGTGATGCTTAGCCCTAAACCTATGCGAGACTGAGAGAAATCTCTTTATGTTTTGAATGATTACCTGCCAGTAGTAGACGTTGTTCTTCGTGCTGCAGGAGATATCTTTCAAACTAAGGAGTTAGCATTACTTGCTCCACAAGCAATGTTATCATTGTGCTCAATTTTCAAACGTTGGACTTGTGTCGTTCAGCCATTGGCTGCTCCTCATGTCCAATTTGGTCTTTGCCCTTCAGGGAAGGCTGCATCTATAAATAGCCACCCCGCTCCAATGTTGCCCGTTGGCTGCTCCGCTTAAGATTTTTGAGAAGATTGATTGAGCATCACCTCTCCAAGTGATTTGAGTTTAAGATCTACCGAGAGAAAAATCAAGAGCCAAAATTTAGCTAATGGTTGAGCATCACAGTAGTTCCAAGTTTAGAGTTCTTGTACCTATTACTCTTGAGAGCTGCGCACTCTCTAGACGGATAGGTGTCGGCTCGAGTGTTGAAGAGTTGTTGTTTTCATGAAGCAAGATCTTCAGCAACCAAGAGTCATTGTGGTTCGCGAAGAGGTCTGTCAAAGGTTTGGAGATCGCCGACAAGCATCTACCACGAGTGTGATCAGCTCCGAGCTGAAGGAGAATAGGGCGAAGAGAGTTTCACTTCTGTGTTAAATCACAACCCCTCCAACCAGATGTAGTCCTTTGGCAGGAGGGCGAACTGGTCTACCAAATCCATCTGTCACCATCGAGCACCACTGGTTCACTCTACTTTACTGCATTTTCTTCAGCAGTCTACTTTGTGCTCTGTGACGATAGTTGATCTGATCAATCATGGACCATTGCATATCATTCATATCTATCATATTAGTCATTCCCTATCTGTTTAGGTTCATTGCTCATAATGCTATTCTCATCGTTCACCTTAGTTGTCCCAGTCGTATGAATTTCTCGTAGCATGGATCTTATTAAGACTGGCGTCTTTTCCCTGTGTTGTTTTCATTCACCTCATCATTGTTACTTCAAGTGCTTTTACTTCGTAGTTCCTACCTAGTTTTCTATCATGCTACTGCATTTGTTCGCATGTTGCATTACCATCACTATTGTCAAACATGTCATATCCTATGCTTGTACCATAATTGCTTCCTACGCCAATAAATATGTTCATCAACAACATGCTTGATTAAGTTCTTTTCTATTGAACCTTATTTTCGCTGCTTTGTTTGGGATCAGTTCAAAACATTCGAATTTTTTTTGAATCTCCCATTCAGCCCCCCTCTAGTCGATATACTCTCTGTCCTAACAATTGGTATTAAAGTAGGCACTCCCTATCTCTATTTATTAAAGGTCTAACAACCTTGGAGTTTTGAGTATGTCGTATGCAGGTAGATCCTCGCACTCTGAAAGGTTTCCTATCTTTGATGGAAATGACTATGTCTACTGGAAAGAGAAAATGAGAATCAGACTTCAAGCCATCAACTTAGAACTGTGGCAGATTGTGGAAAATGGATACACCATTCAACACCCTGATGCTCCCACTCCCGATGACAAAGCTATACTGCGGTTGAATGCACAAGCAAATGATATTATTCGTAACAGTATCTCGAAAGACATTTTTCATTCGGTTCCGAAAGCTAGACACCGCAAAGCAACTCTGGGATGCCATAAAAAATGCTCATGAAGAATTCGTTGCCAGAACAGATCCTCATACTGAAACGCTTCGTGCTATGTTTACTGGTTTCAGAAGTCTTCGTAAGGAAAGTGCTATGGTACTCACTGATCGGTTGACCAATATTGTTGAAAGACTTCATCAACTAGGAGTAACAGATATCACTGATCGAGATGTGGTCAACAAGGTGCTAAGTGTTCTTGATCCAACCTTTGATTCAATCATAGCTGATATCAAGCAAAGACCAGACTATGAAGAACTTCACTATGTCGAGGTCATGACGCTGCTGTCTATCCATGAAGAAAAGATGGAACTTGAAAATGGATATCAAGAATCTTGTTTAGAAGGTGAAGGGGAAATCCTCTCACAATATGATAGTTCACAAGAAGAAGAAGTCGAGAATCAACACACTATCACAAGGGAGCAAGAAATGCTCACTGAAAGGCTAAGTGATCTCAGAAGACAGAATCTATGCCTCATAAATGATGACAAATTGGACATGCCTAAATCTTCAAGAAAGTTACCTCCGAAAGAAATGAAGTGCTTCAAGTGCAAACGATTCGGTCACGTCATAGCATACTATCCTTGCTGGGATGGAAAACCTAGCAACAGATGGAAGTATCTTCACCGCAATGGATTCACTTCAACAAGACCAGTCACTGACATGCAAACCAAAGCTAACATCGAATTATATGAAGAAAATATCACAACTGAATAGAGTATGTGCTGAAATGAATATGAACTCTGACGATGAGACATCAGAATCAAAATCAGAATATGAAGAGCTTCACAGGAGGTTAGGAAGAAGCAATGCTTTCGTTGCTTATGCATCATCTGAGAAATCACTCGAAGAAGAAACTGATGACGATGCTTCAAGTGATGATGAACTAATCACATTTTGTCTCATGGCAAAGACCTCTAAGGATCAGGTATCAGCAAAGCACCAAAAATCTATGACTGAATATTCTCCCGAATACATTGCCTATGCTAAATTGGTTAAGATTGCTAAATCTCAACAAGATGAGCTTGAAAAACTTGAGAAGAATCTTAGGAAAGCCGAAGGATTACTGGTCGAAGAGATGGAGAAGAATCAAAAGTTGATCGAAGAGCATGATGCTTTTTTCTTCAACTATTGATGAACTTTCCAACCAATATGATTCTCTTACAGTCACTATGAGAGTTTATCAGATGAACTCCTTAACAGGAATCAAGAACTCGAGTCACTAAAAAAGTCTAATAATGTGCTAGCGAAAGAAAAAGCTTCTCTCTTCGCCGAGCAATCTAAACAAGTTTCAGATGATTTTGTGTCTCCTTGCTCACAATGCCTAGAACGTAGCAATGCGGATTAAAATGCTAAAATATCTAATGATGTCATCAAGAATATTGCAACCACTAGAAGTGGTATTGCTATCCCCTCTTCCGAGGAATTTGTTGCTATCTCTAATGAAAACTGTAGGTTAAAGAAGTTGCCTGAGACAGGAATGTTGAAGAGCCTCAAAGGGCATCAAACTCTCCCTGATGTGCTCAAGAAGTTAATATTGCACAAAAAACCTCAAAAGGAAGGATTGGGTTTCGAAAGAAAACTCAATGTTGATGGAACTTACTGGACTCCCAAGCAATATCCTTGAACAAGTTGGGTTCTTGCTAAAAGGAAAACTCTCGAACATGCAATTCTGTCTGGATATGACACTCCCATTTCTGTTGTTTCTAACGAGTATGATGACTCAAACTACAATTTATTTAAACAACAGAATGGTAAGGTTTTCGCTTGGTATGTTGGGACTAACTACAGGTCTAGTTCACCCAAGAGGCAAATCTAGGTGAAGAAGTGCATCATTGAAAATTTATCTGTCACTGCTAACCTGAATATGCAGAGTGATTCTCTTCGAGGAAATGCTTATCATTCTCAGATTGGCACTGGAACTTCCTCTAATGGATATCGGTCAAACCTTCGACAGAAATAGTACATGCGCACCTCCTCGAATCATTATGCTCATGTCTCTGGAAACAATTTCAATGCATATTCATATAATTACTCTCGAAATGCACATGCCAACTGCAGATCTCATCAAAGTAATGTCCCTGCTCAGTCAAGACAAATGAGATCTTTGCTACCCGCGCAAGTGTGGGTTGCAAAAAAGAACTAACCCTTCTTGCAGGAACTCTCTCAGGGACTCTACACGTTTATTCTCAGCCTTGATATCTATATTGTTAGTGCCTGTTCTTTGTGTTTTTGTTCATGTGTTTTGTCTTTGTTTTGCTGTGTTTGTGTTTTGTCTGAAGAACAACTCACTCATAGCTCCGTGCTTTTGTGTTTCCTCTCTTCCGGCCGAGTGTTTTGTTTTGGACCCTTTTATCCCTCTACTATCTCTCATCCAAATCTTTGCTATCTGTCATAAGCATGCAATTTGATCTGAAGAAAATTTCTATCCGACGACCTTGGTCGCAAAATAAATAGACTTCAAACTTTTATCCACTTTTGGTGTTTGCTCTTCTCTGAACCTTTCGGTCTCCCGCTCTCTTCCTGAGTTTTTTGCAGGAAACGGTTGGCACGTACCCACGATCCCCACGATCGTGATCGTGTCTGTTGAATGTGGAACGTCCCGCAACCGTGGGTCATAGATTTCAGAGAAGTGGTTCAGCTTGCTAGCTATGAATACCCCTCACAGCATCTTCTTCCTCCTAGTTCCTCAAACCATCGTCCACCTCTAACCGAGCTCTCGCTCGAAGCAACTCCGGAGAAGAAACTTGCTGCTACTCCGGTGAAACTTCGTTGAGGTTGATCACGCCGGTGCGGTAATCTTCCCTCCCGCACTACCGTAGTTAATCCAAGCTTCCAATTTAGGGCGCTTGGATCCGGAACTGCTCTTGCTCTTACCTCTGTTCTTAGGGCAGTTCTTACCGATGCTTTTTTCCGTGTTTTATTTCACTGCAGTAGATCTTTAGGAATCACTAGGTTATGACTGGCATGATTTGTAGATCTTCCTCGTACTTGTTATCCTCGATCTAGGGTTCATGTGTACTTATCTGAAAGATTAGATAGTCTTTTATCAGCGTTGAGCATTCTATGGCTTGTTTAAAATCTATCAAGGATATCTTCTCTAAGACTACCATAAATTCCTATGTTTCTTCCACAAACATTCATTTTCGTTCAAAATAACTTTTCTGCATGCTCATGACCCTACCCCATTATCCCTCGTATCTATTCTTTTCACAGGTTGGTCATGGCACAGAGTTCGGAAGACTACTCAAATTCTGAAGGAGATTTGCCTCAGCTTCCACCAAGGTCGGACCGAATGAGATTAACTGGAGGAGGAAAATCTTCAAAGTCTCCCAAAGCACCGAAGAAGAAACATGAGTCTAAATCAGTAGAAGATGATGAGCAGATTCCCTCTAGTCACAGCCAACCCGAAGATGAATTGGTCATAGACGCCCTAACCATCTTCTTTGATGGTAATCCCAAAAAGGGTTGTCGTGGCAGAGAAAAGAACACCACCACTAAAATGTCTGAACCTGATAGCTATAGAACTCCACCAGAGGGTGAATCAACAACTGAACGCAACAACAGGCTGCAAAGGATTCACCGCTACTGGGCAAGAAAATGGTACAACTATGAAAACGTTCGCAAGAAGTATCAGATCCTGTTTGCCTTCACACCTCCATGGAATGACTGCATTGCTGAAAATTGCATTGGCCCCGATGATGAAAAAGTCAGACCACCACAGTCATCAAATGCTCATCCCGATTCCCTCAAAACCATCACTGATTTTCCCGAGGGAGTGGCTAGGAGGGAGAAGGCCAAAGCTAAGCGTGATGCTAGGGAAGCGAAGAAATATCAAGTTGAAGCGAAAAACGTCGCGTTGACTCAGTAAGATGTCCAGAAGAAGAAGGAGCGTGCTTCTGCCTCCAAAGGAAGCAAGTCCAGAAAATATGTTTTCCCTCGTGCTCCCCGAAAGAAAACCATCGCTAGGAGATGAAAGAAGGCCGTTTCTGACTTGTCTGATGAGGCATCTAGCAAAGATGATCCTGATGAAATTCCTATGAATGATCAACCTGCACTTCTCAACAAGCCATCCAAGAGCCACTCAGCTGCGAAAGTTTTGCCCTCTCAAAGGAGATCACTAAGGAATGCACCCATTTCCCTCACTCAAAAACCTTCGGGTTTTGCTGTTCCAAGATCTGTGTCTAACCCTATAGTAAAGAGAAAGCTGCAGTCTAAAGGAAAACCTGAAGCATCTGCTAAGAAGGCTAGACCCAGTGTTCCTGCTTCCACAGAGGAACACAAGTATGATTTCAACTTCATGATCGATGTGATTGAAAGTGCTGCATATGATGGAAAATTTGATGATGTAAGCTATCTGGGATTACCTGATGATGTTACCAAAATGGTAACGAAGCATTTCATTGAGCTGAGAAAAATCTCCAAGAAGCTGAATAAAGCCATCAAAGACAGGCAAACTATCGAGAAAATGAGGAGAGAGGCCAACATTGAATCCGAAAGGAAAAGTCTGAACAAAGAGATTGTTGAAATCACCAAGGCCCTCAATCTCATGCAAAATGAGAAAATTGATTGGAATTTACGCTTGCACATGTAGGTATCCCAGTTGTGTGAGAGAAGAAACAAGGAGATTGACCGCAAGGCGGATCTCGCTCGAAGAAGAATCAAAGAAGAAGAACGTCAGAAGGCTAAAGCAAAGGCCAGGAAACAGAAATGAATCAAAGATCACCGCCTTCAGACTATTGCTGATGCTCCACTTGATTCCAGTACTCCTTTACAGCAGATTCCACCATCTCGACCTCACGAAGATGAACCAATGCAGCAAGCTGCACATTGATATGTCTCCAATGTATCAATAATTTATGAAGTATTCATGCCATTATATTATCATTCTTGGATGTTCTACAATCATTTTATAGCAACTTTATATCATTTTTGGGACTAACCTATTGATCCAGTGCCCAATGCTAGTTGCTGTTTTTTGCTTGTTTTTTACATCGCAGGAAATCAATATCAAACAGAGTTCAAACACCGCGAAACTCCTTGGGGATTTTTTATGGACTAGAAGAAAGCCAGTGGGCCAAGGAAGCAACTGGGGGGCTGCTCGAGGGGAGCAGCACCAACCAGGGTGTGGCAGGAGGCCCATGCGCACCCTGGTGGGTGCTGCCAACCTCGGGTGCCCCCTGGACCGCCTCTTCGCCCTATAAATTCTCAAATATTCGAAAACCTTTGGGGTAGCCCTAGATTAGGAGTTCTGCCGCCGCAAGATCTTTGTATCCATGAGATCCAATCTACACCCTGTTCCGGCACCCTGCTGGAGGGCGGAATCATCACCGGTGGCCATCTTCATCATCCCGGCGGCCACCATGATAAGGAGGGAGTAGTCCATCCTCGGGGCTGAGGGTTTGTACCAGTAGCTATGTGTTTAATCTCTCTCTCTCTCTCTCTCTCTCTCTCTCTCTGTCTCTCTCTCTCTCGTGTTCTTGAGATGTCACGATCTTGATGTATCGCAGGCTTTGTTAATATAGTCGGATCATATGGTATTTTCCCCTCTCTATCTTGTTGTGATGATTTGAGTTTTTCCCTTTGAGATTTCATTGTTATCGGATTGAATACTTCTATGGATTTGAGAACACTTGATATATGTCTTGCAATTGAATACTCATGGTGACAATGGGGTATCGTATTGATTTACTTGATATATGTTTTGGCATTCAACTCGTGGATTCCCGCGGTGACATTAGGGTAATCTATGCATAGTGTTTGATGCACTTTCTCATCTTTTGTTTCTCCGGTGGAAATCTTGGGGCACTCTCTGAAGTTCTTTGTGTTGGATTGAGTATTATGAATATGAATTTGCTTTGGTGTTATTTTAGTACGAACTCTAGGATAGATCGAATGGAAAGGATAGCTTCGTGTTATTTTAGTACGAACTCTTGAATAGATCGAACGAAAAGAATAGCTTTGAGGTGGTTTCGTACCCTACAAACAATTACGTCTTGTGTTCTCCGCTAGATTGGAACTTTGGAGTGATTCTTCATCACACTTTGAGGGATGGTTATATGATCCAATTATATTAGCACTGTTGAGAGATTGCACTAGCGAAAGTACGGACCCCAGGCCTCATTTTCCATCATTGCAATACCGTTTGTGCTCCATTTTACCATTTACTACCTTGCTTTTTTTATTGTTCGCACTACAAAAACTCATATCCACTATCTATACTACACTTTTATCACCATTTCTTCGTCGAACTAGTGGACCTATACAATTTTCCATTGTATTGGGTGTGTTGGGGACACAAGAGATTTCTTGTATTTGATTGCAGGGTTGCTTGAGAGAGACTATCTTCATCCTACGCCTCCCACGGATTGATAAACCTTAATCATCCACTTGAGGGAAAATTTCTACTGTCCTACAAAACTCTGCGCTTGGAGGCCCAACACGAGTCTACAAGAATAAAGTTGCGTAGTAGACATCAAGCTCTTTTCTGGCACCGTTGCCGGGGAGGTGAGTGCTTGAAGGTATATCTTTAGGTCTTGAAATTGAATCTTGTAGTTTCTTGTTTATCACTAGTTTGGTTCATAAAAGAAAATGACAAAAAATGGAAATGAGGTTGCATCATATTATTCGTCTTTATAATGTCTTTCATGAAAATGATGGAAATGAAAATTGTGCTCAATTGATAGAAGAAGAATTCAATAGAATGTTTGGCATAAATTATGAGTATGAGTGCAATGTTGTTAGTATGAATATCCAAAATGCTAATGATGATTGCACTAGCCATGATAATGATGTCTCCTATAAGAATGTCAATTTTTGCGGAGTAAATTGGGAGTGCACACGCACACCTAAAAGGGAAGATAGATTTTGTAAGAAGCATAATGATGTCTCCTATAAGAATGTCAATTTTTGCGGAGTAAATTGGGAGTGCACACGCACACCTAAAAGGGAAGATAGATTTTGTAAGAAGCATAAATATTTAGAAACAAAAAAGTTGCAAGAGAGGCTAGATGATTGTGCTGAAAGATTTAATATTTTTCGCATCCTTGTGAACTTTGCAATGAACGTGGTCATTTAAATCTCCAATGCTATTTGTTTCATGATCAAATCATGTCCAAAAATTGTGATAACCTGATTACCCTTGAGCATCATAAAGAGCTTATTCTTCTTTTGGGGTACGAAGAAATGAAACGTATAACTAAGGATGTTCTAAAATTTAATCTTAATAGAATTCTTGATTTTAATCTAGAGGAAATTCATATGTTTTGTGCGGTAAATTGCATTGAGAATCCTTATATTGCCTACTATCTAAAGACAAGAAAACAAATAGAGCATGAAGAGAGCACTAATGAAAGGGAAAATATTTCCCAATACCCTCCTAGTGTTTATTATGATGAATCAGGTAAAGAGGAGGAGCTTCCTATCCAATCAATCTCTTCAACAAGATGCTCGAAAAAATGATTAGACCCACACGTGAGGTGGTGAAGAAGAAAAAGAAAAGAAGAAAAAGTAGAGGTAAAAAGGTAACTCTCCCAAGTAATATTGCTCCTATCACCATTGTGCCTCATGAAAGTGAATCAAATATGTTGATGGAGGATGATGATATTGAGTATGATTTTGTGATGCCTACTACTTGTTGTGATGATTATGATTGGGAAGACAATGATGTCTCTTGTGACCTTGAAGATCTTTTTGGCACTTGCTTGGAAGAATATGATAATAATGTTTGCTATACTATTGGTGCCATTCATGCTGTTAATAAGAATGATTTTGATGATATGCAAAACCACAAGCTTGGGGATGCTATGTTTGATGAGTATGAAATGGTTGAAGATTTATTTGCTGAAAATAATGCTTGTCCAAAGCTTGGGGATGCTTTGCATAATGAATATGATCCTTTGATTCCTTCTACTTTCGATAAGAAATTTATTGTGATGATAGCATGCCTCCTATTTATGATGATTACGATGATGAAAGTGGGTTTGGAAGAGTGTCAACTCTAGGTAGTAGTGATCTCACTATTTTGGAGGGTGTTGAATGTATTGATGAAAGTGGATTTGGAGAGTTCATGACTTCATTTAGTGATACATCCACTATTTTGTAAGAGGTTTCAGTTGACTATGATGAGAACAAAGATGCTACTTATGATGATTATTATGATGACATGTATGCCATAAAGAGTGATAATCTTCTATGCTTTTGGATCATGGAAAGAATGATTTATGTGATGGTTATATGGATGAATCTATTCATGATGCTACTGAAAATTATTATTATAGAGGAACTTATGATTCATGATGCTCTTGTTATGTTTCAACTTTTATCTTTTATGCGAGCATCATTGAAATCATCATGCCTAGCTAAAAGGCATTAAAGAAAAGTGCTTCTTGGGAGACAACCCAAAACTTTTATCTACTTTTTTTTGTGTTCACATGATTATGCTACTGTAGTAATCATGATTTATTGTTTTTGTTTCAATAAAGTGCCAAGTAAAGCCTTTGGGAGCATGTTGGGTGATAGTTGATTTGCTCTTGCTAAAAAACAGAAACTTTGAGCTCACGAAAATAACTATCATTTTTAACAGAAGAGTGGTTTTAAGTTTATTCTTCTTGCATAAGATTAATATACAAATTGCTCACGTGTTCCAGTTTATTTCATAATTTTTGGAATAGCAGAAGTATGGTTTCAGTACAGATTACTACAGACTGTTCTGTTTTTGCCAGATTCTGTTTTCAATGCATAGTTTGCTTGTTTCCTTGTTTCTATGGCTTATATTGCCCAATATAAATTGTGGAAATGATATGCTACAGTAGGCATTGTGTGGAAACAATTATGAATCTTGTCTTTGACAGTACCAAAGTGAAATGGCTTGCTCTTTATCATACTAACCTATCTCACGAAGTCCCGTTAAGTTTTGTGTGATTGAAGATTTCAAGTTTTGGGTGAAATGTCGATGTGAGGAGAATAAGGAGTGACAAGACCCTAAGATTGGGGATTCCCAAGGCACCCCAAGGTAATATTCAAGGAATATCCAGGAAACTATGCTTGGGGATACCCCGGAAGGCATCCCCTCTTTCGTCTCAAACATTATCGGTAACCTCACTTGGAGCTATGTTTTCATTCGTCACATGATATGAGTTTTACTTGGAGCGTCAATTTATTTTGTTATGATTTGATTGATGTTATTTATAATAATGTTTTGCATCTTTTATTTCAAGAAAAGTGGCAATGATAGCCTTTGCCATGCTTATTTTTCAAGTATACATGTTGCTGTTTCACAACAGAAAGTTTATCGATGTTGCAAAAATTCCCTAGAAAAGTCAGAATATGATAAATTGTTGAAACTTTCTGAAAAATAAGATATGATAAATTTTGTACAGTTTTGTATTTTTTTCATAATTTTTGGAGTGGAATAAGTATTGATACTCTTGCATTCTTTACAGACTGTACTGTTTTGGCAGATTGCTGTTATGTTTGCATTGTTTGCATATGTTTGCTTGTTTAATGATCCTATTTGAGGATAAGTATGAAATATGCAGAGGCATTTAGTATTCAATGTTGAATAGTAATTTTAGTGACTTGCTACAGGAGAGAATGATAAGGTTTTTGCATTGGTTTATACTAACTTATCTCACGAGTTCTTGTTGAGTTTTGTGTGGATGAAGCTTTTCAGATTTAGGAAAACCGTGATATGAGGGGAATTAAGGAGACACAAAATCTCAAGCTTGGGGATTCCCAAGGCATACCAAGTTAATATTCCAAGAAGTCTGAAGCATCTAAGCTCGGGGATGCCCTGGTAGGCATCCCACCTTTCTTCTTCAACAATTATCGGTTAGTATCGGTTGAGCCTAAGTTCTTGCTTCTTAACATGAGTTGTGCTATTCTTGGAATGTCATTTTTTTATGTTTTGCTTGATGTTTTAATAAAATACTTAGACCTGGATTTTTTTAAAATAAAATAGAGTCCTCAAATAGTTGCCAGGCATTCACATCCCGTCAACGAAGTTCTTTTCTATGGAATTGCTCTTGTGCTTCACTTATATCCTATGAGTAAATTGTTGAATGAATTGAATATCATGAAGCTGAAATTACATGTTCAGATCATGCCTAGTAGTGGCTTCACATTGGGTTTAGAAAGTGAAAGCTTTTGGAGCTTGACAATCACAATATTGGTCATACAAGCAATTCACGAATAATTAGTATAAGGAAGAGAACTTTCACATGCAAATACACTATCTTGGAAATCTTTTGTGATTGTGAGCCCCCATCAAAATATTATATGTCAAAATTGTTGACGTTGGACAAGGAATACAACGTAATGATTTATGTTTGTTCATATTCACAAAAAAGTTATATTGTCATAGATCCTTCAACATGTGGTGCTTGCCCCCTATCTTTGCTAGCCAAAAATTCCGCACCAAGTAGAGATACTACTTGTGCATCCAAAACCCTTAAACCCAAATCTTGTTTTGAGAGTCCTGAAGGAAATATGCCCTAGAGGCAATAATAAAGTGATTATTTATTTCCTTGATTCATGATAAATATTTGTTATTCATGCTAGAATTATATTAACCGGAAACTTAGTTCATGTGTGAATACATAGACAAAACCTATAGTCCCTAGTATGCCTCTACTTGACTAGCTCATTAATCAAAGATGGTTATGTTTCCTAACCATAGACATGTGTTGTCATTTGATGAACGGGATCACATTATTAGGAGAATAATGTGATGGACATGACCCATCCGTTAGCTTAGCATTGTGATCATGTTAGTTTCATTGCTACTGCTTTCTTCATGACTTATACAAGTTCATCGGACTATGAGATTATGCAACTCCCGAGAGGAACACTTTGTGCGCTACCAAACGTCACAACGTAAAAGGGTGATTATAAAGGTGCTCTACAGGTCTCTCAGAAGGTGTTTTTTGGGTTGGCATAGATCGAGATTAGGTTTTGTCACTCCGTGTTTCGGAGAGGTATCTGTGGGCCCTCTCGGTAATACTCATCACTATAAGCCTTGCAAGCATTGTGACTAATGAGTTAGTTGCAGGATGAAGTACTACGGAATGAGTAAAGAGACTTTCCAGTAACGAGATTGAACTAGGTATTGAGATACCGACGATCGAATCTTGGGCAAGTAACATACCGATGACAAAGGGAACATCGTATGTTGTTATGCGGTTTGACCAATAAAGATCTTCGTAGAATATGTAGGAACCAATATGAGCATCCAGGTTCCACTATTGTTTATTGACCGGAGACATGTCTCAGTCATGTCTACATAGTTCTCAAACCCGTAGGGTCCGCATGCTTAAAGTTCGGTGACGATCGGTATTATGAGTTTATGTGTTTTGATGTACCGAAGGTAGTTCGGAGTCCCGTATGTGCTCACAGACATGATGAGGAGTCTCGAAATGGTCGAGACATAAAGATTAATATATTGGACAACTATATTCGGACACCGGAAATGTTCCGGGTGATTTCGGAGAAAACCGGAGTGCCGGAGGGTTACCGGAACCCCCCGGGAGAACTAATGGGCCACATGGGCCTTAGTGGAGAGAGAGAGGGCCAGCTAGGGCAGGCAGCGCACCCCCTCCCCTCTGGTTCGAATTGGACTAGGGAAGGGGTGGCGGCGCCCCCCTTTCCTTCTCCCTGTCCTCCTTCCTTTCCCCCTCCTAGTAGGAGTAGGAAAGGGGAGTCCTACTCCTACTAGCAGGAGGACTCCTACTCTCTTGGCGCGCCACAAGGGCCGGCCGGCCTCCCCCCTTGCACCTTTATATACGGGGCAGGGGGGCACCCTAGAACACACAAGGTGACATTGTTTAGCCGTGTGCGGTGGCCCCCTCCACAGTTACACACCTGGGTCATATCGTAGTGCTTAGGCGAAGCCCTGCACCGGTAACTTCATCATCACCGTCACCATGCCATCGTGCTGACAAAACTCTCCCTCAGCCTCAACTGGATCAAGAGTACGAGGGATGTCCCCGAGCTGAATGTGTGCTGATCGCGGAGGTGCCGTATGTTCGGTACTAAGATCGGTCGGATCGTGAAGACGTACGACTACATCAACCGCGTTATCGTAACGCTTCCGTTTTCGGTCTACGAGGGTACATGGACACACTCTCCCCTCTCGTTGCTATGCATCACCATGATCTTGCGTGTGTGTAGCAATTTTTTTGAAATTACTATGTTCCCCAACAAGTCCACCACACCTACCTAAGGATTGAGCAAGATCCTTCAAGTAAGTTTTCATCGGTGCAATAAGGCAATAAAAATTGCTTCTAAAAGTGTTAGATCATTTAGTGTAAGAGAAAATTGAGCGTTGTACGAACTTGTGATGGCAAATAATAAAAGTGACAGACTGCATAATAAAGGTTGCTATCATAAGGGGAAATATAACATGACGTTCTTTTGCACTAAGGGGTTGAGCATACAAACAAATAAGCGCATGGCAACCTCTGCTTCCCTCTGCGAACGGCCTATCTTTTACTTTTCAGTATTATATTTATGCAAAGAGTCAAAGTTTTTCTCTCTATTCCTTTTTATTTTTATCTTTTGGCAAGCATCATGTGGTGAGGAAAGATCTAGGCACATATATCCAGTTGAATATGGGTAGCATGAGTTATTATTATTGACATCACCCAAAGGTGAATGCGCTGGGAGGCAAAATTATAAGCCCCTATCTTTCTATGTGTCCAGTTGAAACATTTTGTTCATGTGTATGCGGTGAGTGTTAGCAATCATAGAAGACTATATGATGGTTGAGTATATGGAGCTCTTACTTAGACTCTGTCGAATAAATTGAATTGCAATTGCTTGGTGGCTGAGAACATAGGTGGTTGAGTTTCTTCATTGTTTGAACCTTAACATGTGAATTGGTTGCTACTATGACATGAGAAGTTTTATAAGAAAGAACTGTTGTTACGATGCTAGGGAAAGCGATTGAAATTGTCATTGATCAAACTTGTGCACCTTGCTAGCATTCACAATTCATAAATTATTTCTTTTATCATTTACCTGCTCGAGGACGAGTAGGAATTAAGCTTGGGGATGCTGATACGTCTCCAACGTATCAATAATTTATGAAGTATTCACGCCATTATATTATCATTCTTGGATGTTTTACAATCATTTTATAGCAACTTTATATCATTTTTTGGGACTAACCTATTGACCCAGTGCCCAGTGCCAGTTGCTGTTTTTGCTTGTTTTTTACGTTGCAGGAAATCAATATCAAATAGAGTCCAAACACCGCGAAACTTCTTGTGGATTTTTTATGGACCAGAAGAAAGCCAGTGGGCCAAGGAAGCTGCTAGGGGGCTGCTTGAGGGGAGCAGCACCCACCAGGGTGCGCTAGGAGGCCCAGGCGCACCCTGGTGGGTGTTGCCCACCTCGGGTGCCCCCTAGACCGCCTCTTCGCCCTATAAACTCCCAAATACTCCAAAACCCTTGGGGGTAGCCCTAGATCAGAAGTTCCGCCACCGCAAGGCCTCTGTATCCACGAGATCCAATCTAGACCCCATTTCGACACCCTGCTGGAGGGGGGAATCATCACCAGTGGCCATCTTCATCATCCCGGCGGCCACCACGATGAGGAGGGAGTAGTCCATCCTCGGGGCTGAGGGTTTGTACCAGTAGCTATGTGTTTAATCTTTCTCTCGTGTTCTTGGGATGTCACGATCTTGATGTATCGCGGGCTTTGTCAATATAGTCGGATCATATGGTGTTTTCCCCTCTCTATCTTGTTGTGATGAATTCAGTTTTTCCCTTTGAGATTTCGTTGTTATCGGATTGAATACTTTTATGGATTTGAGAACACTTGATATATGTCTTGCAATTGAATACTCGTGGTGACAATGGGGTATCATATTGAGCTTGATATATGTTTTGGCATTCAACTCGTGGATTCCCGCGGTGACATTAGGGTAATCTTTGCATAGGGGTTGATGCACGTTCTCGTCTTTTGTTTCTCCGATAGAAATCTTGGGGTACTCTTTGAAGTTCTTTGTGTTGGATTGAGTATTATGAATATGAATTTGCTTTGGTGTTATTTTAGTACGAACTCTAGGATAGATCGAACGGAAAGAATAGCTTCATGTTATTTTAGTACGAACTCTTGAATACATCGGACAAAAAGAATAGTTTTGAGGTGGTTTCGTACCCTACAAACAATTCAGTCTCATGTTCTCCGCTAGATAGGAACTTTGGAGTGATTCTTCATCGCACTTTGAGGGATGGTTATATGATCCAATTATATTAGCACTATGGAGAGACTGCACTAGCGAAAGTACGGAACCTAGGCCTCATTTTCCATCATTGCAATACCGTTTGTGCCCCGTTTTACTATTTACTACCTTGCTGTTTTTTATTGTTCGCACTACAAAAACTCATATCTACTATCCATACTACACTTTTATCACCATCTCTTTGCCGAACTAGTGCACCTATACAATTTTCCATTGTATTGGGTGTGTTGGGGACACAAGAGATTTCTTGTATTTGATTGCAGGGTTGCTTGAGAGAAACTATCTTCATCCTACACCTCCCACGGATTGATAAACCTTAGGTCATCCACTTGAGGAAAAATTGCTACTGTCCTACAAAACTCTGCGCTTGGAGGCCCAACACGAGTCTACAAGAATAAAGTTGCATAGTAGACATCACACATGAGGAGGTTATCATTCCTACTCCAGCAGCCCAAGAACAACCTGATGTTGTTGATATCTTCATGGAAAAGGCTAATGAAGAGAATGCTTCACCTAAGCAGCAAGCCCCAGCTGATGATGTTGATGAGGAAATTGAATTTGAGAAGGAAGATCCATCGCCACCGAGAAAATTGCAAGCCGAGCCCTCCGAATCAAATAAGGAGGAGGTTGACAAGAAAGAGGGGGAGCTAAATGCTTCCCGAGACAAATCCACCCCGGTCACATCATCTGGTGCCCCTACCCAGATGGATGTTGATCCTGCTCCTCATTCCACTGCACCATAGTTGGAAGAGGAAGAAAGAAAACCTAGTGAGCCAATGGCTCAAGAAGTAGTTGCTCCACCTGTTGTGCCCCAAGCATATGAGAAAGAGGTTGTTGTGCTCCCAACCGAAGAAAATACAGTGAAAGAAAAGGCAGTAGTCACTGAAAGTCAGAAAGCTGCTGAAGGAGTTCCAGTGAGAAAAAATGAAAGACAATCAAGTTCTTCACAGCAATCGGTACAAGAGAAATCGAGGAAGCCTCGAGCTCCTCTCAAGCCTAGTGAGGAAGGTGTGCCTGCACCTGATGACATTCGGAGCCAGACTATGGGTGAAGAGGAACAACTGAGAAACCCATTGGCAACCTTTTCCTTTGTTTCCTATTGAAGATGGCCCAAATGGTCCTACTTTTAATGAGGAGTTTCATCTTTTGAAACTTGCATTCATTGGCACTAGCCATATGATGGAGAAAGAAATTCCTCGTCACCAAGATTTTGGACAAAGGAACAAGCCATGTACTATAATCGTATTTCATATGAAAAGAATCGCATTTTCAAGCACAAGTTTCTGGATTTCGCAGAACTCGAAAGTTTTCCCTGCTTCCACCACACCATCGAGCAGATTGAACTAGTCTTCCTGAAGAGTTTCCTTTGTTTCAATCACGGATAGAATCATGAAGTGATTCATCAATTCTATGCCACTCTTTATATCTCAAGAGAACTTGCTGATAGTAGTACTTGGATCCTCGAACGGATGACAGGAGAAGAGAAGATCAAATGTTCAGTTGACCAGCTCTTAGCACTGCTGAATCTTCCTCAGTGTGAATTTGATGCTTCTCGTGAACATAGAATGCACTTTTGGGATGTATCCGAAGCTCAACTTCATCTGCTGATGGACCCCAAACTTGTTGGTGATGAATGTACCGACCTAATTCCAAAGAATCTGGCTTATGAGAACAAAGTGATGTTCTATATCCTTTGCAACTCCCTCAACAAACAGGCAAGAAACCATTAACGGCCTCATGGGAAATGCTCTTCTAGCCATAGCTCAGGGTATTCACTTTGACATTCCGGATCTTTTCATTCGCAACCTGGCCTGCGCAGCTGATACCCCTCAAGCTTTGAAGCATATGCACGTTGGGTCATGTATGCCATTGAGCAGCTTATTGAGCAAAAGTTTTTCTGCCCTCGTATTCTGAAAGTTTATATACCACCAATTCATGACACTCTCCGGATTGTGAAGGATATTGGCAAAGGGAAGCCACCGATTGATGCTACTGCCTCTGCTTATATGTCTGCTTCTGCTAAAGCTCCAAAGGTCATGAAGGCAAAGGTTGAAATCCCTCATGAAGAGAATCCTTCACTGTATGAAATTTGTCTTTGCAATCTTAAAGCCCTGGAAAGTCATATCAAGCTCAATAGGAAAGTGAAGGTGGAAATGATGACTGAGATTAATCTGCTTCACAATTATGCTCACAAGCTCTTCTGCATGATAAAGAACAAAAGAAGTGCTCCTGGACCCTTTTGCGCAAGCATTGTTCTCGCAAACAACTATCTGCCAAGGGTATCGAGAAAGAATACGATCATCTGGAGCTGTTTGAAGTTCCTCGCATCCGAAGGCAAACTACAGTGCTTGCTCAGTGTTCCGACTCCACCAACCCGCTATTTGCTGAACCAGATAATGTTCTCGAAAACACAACAGGAACATCTATCTTCAAACCAGATGCACCTCGCACCGCTACTCTCGAAGTTGATCCCGAAGCTCATGCTGCATCTCCAACTCCTGCTTCGGCCTCGACCATCACTCGTTTTGCTTCGCTGAACAGTTCGAGTTTTGGTTTTGAGGATTCTTCGGATGAATAGTTCCTCGCATGCATTCTCATTCCCTTTTGACACTTGTTGACAAAAATGGGGAGAAGAACATCGAGTGATAGATAAGCAGGTTTTTTGCATGGTGTTTCCTTTCGCCATTTGCTTCTTTGTCGAACTATTTGGTTTTCGTCGAACTATTTGCTTTTGAAACTTAATGCACTGCTTGTGGTGTTGGAATACTTGGTTGTCATGTACATTAATAACCCCCTGCAATGCTATGCATTTCCAGTTATTTGTTTGCAGGTGCAATCAAAATCTTATTTCCTTGCAATAATTATCCTTGATACTTATCTATCGTGCAGGGAAAGTAAAAGCATTTCATGGATTGGAAAGCATTTCACTCCTTGCAACTTTATGTGTCTTATGATTATCTTTTGATATCTAACATTGCAGGAGAAGAAAGTTAGCTTCATATTAAATCTCTTGTGATTCAAAAGCAAATTCTTTCTTTCTATTAAGCTGTTTTCCCTCGCATATCTCCATCGTATCACCTTTGTTGCAGGAAAACCTCATCTGAATCATATCTACTCTGAGAAATATACTTGTGATTCCGTTGCCCTGATTATCCTCAAGTATCTAACTTGCAAGGAACATATATCTCGTGTGGATTCAAACCGTGTTCTAAGATAATCCTCATGGCTTATCCTTCGTCACAAATCATTTCAAAGTATTCACTCTATCTAACAAATCTTTTTCAAAGGTTGTGTGTGATAGGAAATACCTCAGACATAGTCGACTGCATTTAAAGAGACCATGAATAGATTTCATGTCAATGACACTCATACGCAGATTTATCTCGCTTCCGGTTTATCTCCCATGCATACCTTCAGGGGGAGCATATCCTATCTCCATATTCATCTCTTGTCTTTCGTTAACCTTCTCATTCCATTTCATTCCATTATCTATCTTTCAATGTGTTTTGTTTTGTCAACAATCATCCAAAGAGGGGGAGATTGTTTGTGCAATATTTGCCCTCTTATGTTTTGGAGATTGTTGACAGAAACAGACATGGACTGATTTGTTTGCTAGTGCACATAGAGAGAAACAGCCCATGTAGAACCGAAGAGAATGCTGTCTCTGGTGCCAAGTTTGAGGAACTTCACCGAAGAATAGCTGTGTTACAAGAAGAATGAGCTACATCTGTTTAAGACATGTAGGCAAGAAGATTGATGTTAAGGAGTTAATCCCTAAAAAAATTTATTGCTGACGTGAAGCAATTGGTTCGGAGATTCTTTCCGAAGAAAATTGACTACAACGAATGGAAGTCAAAGACAAAGTGAAGACGTGGTATTCATTTTGTTGTCCTTCCTTCATTTATTTGAGTCATAGGACCTCCATACTATTAAGAAGGGTATAGGTTGTCGAAGCTTAGATCTGCTGTGATGTTTAGCCCAAAACCTATGCGAGACTGAGAGAAATATCCTTATGTTTTGAATGATTACCTACCAGCAGTAGATGTTGTTCTTCGTGCTACAGGAGATATCTTTCGAACTAAGGAGTTAGCATTACTTGCTCCGCAAGGAATGTTACCGTTGTGCTCAATTTCCGACCGTTGGACTCGTGTCGTTCAGCCATTTGCTGCTCCACATGTCCAATTTGGTCCTTTCCCTTCAGGGAAGGCTACGTCTATATATAGCCACCCCGCTCCAACGTTGCCCATTGGCTGATCCGCTTAAGATTTCTGAGAAGATTGATTGAGCATCCCCTCTCCGAGTGATTTGAGTGTAAGATCCAACGAGAGAAAAATCAAGAGCCAAAACTTAGAAAGTGGTTGAGCATCACAGTTGTTTTGAGTTAGAGTTCTTGTACCTATTACTCTTGAGAGCTGCACACTCTCTAGACGGATAGGTGTCGGCTCGAGCGTTGAAGAGTTGTTGTCTTCACTGAGCAAGATCTTTAGCAACCAAGAGTCATTGTGGTTCGTGAAGAGGTCTGTCGAAGGTTTGGAGATCATTGGCAAGTACCTACCATGAGTGAAATCAACTGGAGTCTGATCAGCTATGAGTTGAAGGAGAATAGGGCGAAGAGAGTTTATCTTCTATATTAAATCACAACCCCTCCAATCAGACGTAGTCCTTTGGAAGAAGGGCGAACTGGTCTACCAAATCTAGCGCAATCGAGCACCACTGGTTCACTCTACTTTACTGCATTTCCTTCAACAGTTTACTTTGTGCTCTGTGACGACAGTTGATCTGATCAATCGTGGACTGTTGCATATCATTCATATCTATCATCTCAGTCATTCCCTATCTGTTTATATTCGTTGCTCATAATGCTATTGTCATCGCTCACCTTAGTTATCCCAGTTGTATGAATTTCTCATAGCACGTTTCTTATTGATACGTCTCCAACGTATCTATATTTTTTGATTGTTCCATGCTATTATATTACCCGTTTTGGATGTTTATGGGCTTTACTTTACAATTCTATATCATTTTTGGGACTAACCTATGAACCGGAGGCCCAATCCGAATTGCTGTTTTTTGCCTATTTCAGTGTTTCGAAGAAAAGGAATATCAAATGGAGTCCAAACGGAATGAAACCTTTGGAACAAACACAACCCAGGAGACTTGGAGTGGACGTCATACAGTGAACGAGGCAGCCACGAGGGTGCTCGACGCGCCCTAGGGGGGTGGCGCCCCCCCACCCTCATGGGCCCCTCGTGGCTCCACTGACCTACTTCTTCCTCCTATATATATCCATGTACCCCGAGAACATCCAAGAGCATCGCAAAAAACTATTTCCACCGCCGCAACCTTCTGTATCCGCAAGATCCCATCTTGGAGCCTTCGCTGGCGCTCCGCCGGAGGGGGAATTGACCACGGAGGGCCTCTACATCATCTCCAAGGCCTCTCCGATGAGTTGTGACTAGTTTACCACAGACCTTAGGGTCCATAGTTATTAGCTAGATGGCTTCTTCTCTCTCTTTGAATCTCAATACAAAGTTCTCCTCGATCTTCTTGGAGATCTATTTGATGTAACTCTTGTTGCGGTGTGTTTGTCGAGATCCGATGAATTGTGGGTTTATGATCAAGTTTATCTATGAGAAATAATTGAATCTCCTCTGAATTCTTTTATGTGTGATTGGTTATCTTTGCAAGTCTCTTCTAATTATCAGTTTGGTTTGGCCTACTAGATTGATCTTTCTTGCAATGGGACAAGTGCTTAGCTTTGGGTTCAATCTTGCGGTGTCCTTTCCCCGTGACAGCAGGGGCAGCAAGGTACTTATTGTATTGTTGCCATCGAGGATAAAAAGATGGGGTTTATATCATATTGCTTGAGTTTATCCCTCTACATCATGTCATCTTTCTTAATGCGTTACTCTATTCTTATGAACTTAATACTCTAGATGTAGGCAGGAGTCGGTCGATGTGTGGAGTAATAGTAGTAGATGCAGAATCGTTTCGATCTACTTGTTGCGGACGTGATGCCTATATACATGATCATGCGTAGATAATCTCATAACTATGCACTTTTCTATCAATTGCTCGACAGTAATTTGTTCACCCACCGTAATACTTATGCTATCTTGAGAGAAGCCACTAGTGAAACCTATGGCCCCCGGGTCTATCTTTTATCATATAAGTTTCCAATCTATCTTTATTTTGCAATCTTTACTTTCCAATATATATCATAAAAATACCAAAAATATTTATCTTATCTTATTATCTCTATCAGATCTCACTTTTGCAAGTTTCCGTGAAGGGATTGACAACCCCTTTATCGCGTTGGTTGCGAGGTTCTTGTTTGTTTGTGTAGGTACGAGGGACTTTTGAGGAGCCTCCTACTGGATTGATACCTTGGTTCTCAAGAACAGAGGGAAATACTTACGCTACTTTGCTGCATCACCCTTTCCTCTTCAAGGGAAAGCCAACACAGTGCTCAAGAGGTAGCAAGAAGGATTTCTGGCGCCGTTGCTGGGTAGGTCTTCGCTCAAGTCAAGACATACCAAGTACCCATCACAAACTCATCTCCCTCGCATTACATTATTTGCCATTTGCCTCTCGTTTTCCTCTCCCCCACTTCACCCTTGCCGTTTTATTCACCGTCTCTTTCCCGTTCTTTTCTCTCTTTCGCTTGCTCCTCGCATTTTCTACCGTTATGTCTGAAACTGGGGTGATTATCGTTGATATGGACAATAATAATAACATGGAAAATTTTTATGCTCCTGCTGAAGAACCCACTATCTTACATACTAAAAAAATTCAAATCGGTAGTGGTAATATTATTGTAATATGGGTTATTCAAGATTTCTTTACTTGTGCCGGTGCTTTACCTTCTATGGGTGGTTCTATTCTTCATAGAAATAGTAGTCTTGCGGATGCTATCTCCATGCTTATAGTTGAACTTGAAAGGCAGTTTATGCACATGCACCCTTGCATACAAAGGATTTTCCTAGAATTTTCTATTATTGAGTTCTGTTAAGCGCGCAGCTACTATCTTTTTGGCACATGAGTTCAAATTTATAATAAAAGAGGCCAAAGAAATCTTTGCGCACTATAGGTTGGACGCTGGCCGTCCTCCCATAGAGGCAATCCTCTTTGATCAAGAGGAAATAATGTGTTTTCAATCTTTAGACTATGTTGCTTTTAATGAAAACCTTAGAAAAAAGGTTCCTACCAATGTTCTAATTGATAGAATTTCCGAACTTAATAATGATTTTGCTATTAGAAATAATGAGTTAGGATATTCTCTTGAATATAGGCTTACGAAGTTCTGCCAAAAGAATGCTTATAATGATGAATTGGTTATGCAATATGAAGGGCCAAAGGAGGAACCCATACCTCCCGAGATTGATCTTGGAGACTTCTGTCCCATTAAGTTTATCCCTTTTGATTACTTTTTCTTGCCTCAAAGAAAACTTCCTGCGGAACATAGGGAATATGAAATGATTTTTCGTGATCTATCTTATTATTATGGCAATACATAGATCTATTCTCGTTTTTATGCCTAGCTAGGGGCGTTAAACGATAGCGCTTGTTGGGAGGCAACCCAATTTTATTTTTGTTCCTTACTTTTTGCTTCTGTTTAGTAATAAATATTTCATCTAGCCTCTATTTAGATGTGGTTTTATGTTTTAATTAGTGTTTGTGCCAAGTAGAACCTATAGGATAACCTACGATGATAGTTAATTTGATTCTACTGAAAGACAGAAACTTTTGCACGCACAAGAATAATTTTAGTAAATCACGAAAATGTGCTTCTGCGTTGATTCTTTTTACATTAGATCAATAGACAAATGTACCAGGACTTCCTAGTTTTCTAGGATTTTTAGAGTTGCAGAAGTATTCTAAAGTTACATATTGCTACAGACTGTTCTGTTTTTGACAGATTCTATTTTTCGTGTATTGTTTGCTTATTTTGATGCATCTATGGCTAGTATCGGGGGGTATGAACCATAGGGAAGTTTGAATACAGTAGGTTTAACACCAATATAAATAAAGAATGAGTTCATTACAGTACCTTATGTGGTGGTTTCTCTTTCTTGCACTAACAGAGCGTATGAGATTTCCTGCTGAGTTTTGTGTTGTGAAGTTTTCAAGTTTTGGGTAAAGATTTGATGGACTATGGAATAAGGAGTGGCAAGAGCCTAAGCTTGGGGATGCCCATGGCACCCCAAGATATTCAAGGACAACCAAAATCCTAAGCTCGGGGATGCCCCGGAAGGCATTCCCTCTTTCGTCTTCGTCTATCGGTAACTTTACTTGGAGCTATATTTTTATTCACCACATGATATGTGTTTTGCTTGGAGCGTCTTGTGTGATATGAGTCTTTGATTTTTATTTTTACCACAATCATTCTTGCTGTACACACCTTTTGGAGAGACATACTTGATCCGGAATTTATTAGAATACTCTATGTGCTTCACTTATATCTTTTGAGCTAGATAATTTTGCTCTAGTACTTCACTTCTATCTTTTAGAGCACGGCGGTGGTTTAATTTTGTAGAAATTGTTGATATCTCATGCTTCACTTATATCATTTTGAGAGTCTTTTAGAACAGCATGGTATTTGCTATGGTTATAAATTTGGTCCTAGAATGATGGGCATCCAAGTTGGGTATAATAAAAACTATCACAGAAAGTGAATTGGATGCTATGATCAATTTGATGCTTGATAATTGTTTTGAGACATGAGGATGGTGATATTAGAGTCATGCTAGTTAAAGTAGTTGTGAATTTGAGGAATACTTGTGTTGAAGTTAGTGATTCCCGTAGCATGCACGTAGGGTGAACCGCTTTGTGATGAAGTTGGAGCACGATTTATTTATTGATTGTCTTCCTTATGAGTGGCGGTCGGGGACGAGCGATGGTCTTCTCCTACCAATCTAACCCCCTAGGAGCATGCGCGTAGTACTTTGTTTTCAAATGACTTGTAGATTTTTGCAATAAGTATATGAGTTCTTTATGACTAATGTTGAGTCCATGGATTATACACACTCTCACCCTTCCACCATTGCTAGCCTCTCTTGTGCCGCGCAACTTTCGCCGGTACCATACACTCACCATATACCTTCCACAAAACAGCCACCATACCTACCTATTATGGCATTTCCATAGCCATTTCGAGATATATTGCCATGCAACTTTCCACCATTCCGTTTATTATGACACGCATCACCATTATCATATTGCTTTTGCATGATCATGTAGTTGACATCGTATTTGTGGCAAAGCCACCTTCATAATTCTTCCATACATGTCACTCTTGATTCATTGCATATCCTGGTACACCGCCGGAGGCATTCATATATAGTCATATTTTGTTCTAAGTATCGAGTTGTAATCTTGAGTTGTAAGTAAATAAAAGTGTGATGATCTTCATTATTAGAGCATTGTCCCAAGTGAGGAAAGGATGATGGAGACTATGATTCCCCCACAAGTCGGGATGAGACTTCAGACTTTATAAAAAAAGAAAGGCCAAATAAAAAAAGAGAAAGGCCAAACAAAAAAAGAGAAAAAGAAAAAAAAGAAAGAAAAAAATGAGAGAAAAAGAGAGAAGGGACAATGCTACTATACTTTTACCACACTTGTGCTTCAAAGTAGCACCATGATCTTCATGATAGAGAGTCTCCTATGTTGTCACTTTCATATACTAGTGGGAATTTTTCATTATAGAACTTGGCTTGTATATTCCAATGATGGGCTTCCTCAAAACGCCCTAGGTCTTCGTGAGCAAGCAAATTGGATGCACACCCACTTAGTTTCTTTTGTTGAGCTTTCATACATTTATAGCTCTAGTGCATCCGTTGCATGGCAATCCCTACTCACTCACATTGATATCTATTAATGGGCATCTCCATAGCCCGTTGATACGCCTAGTTGATGTGAGACTATCTTCTCCTCTTTTTGTCTTCTCCACAACCACCATTCTATTCCACATATAGTGCTATATCCATGGCTCACACTCATGTATTGCCTGAAAGTTGAAAAAGTTTGAGAATACTAAAGTATGAAACAATTGCTTGGCTTGTCATCGGGGTTGTGCATGATTAAATACTTTGTGTGATGAAGATAGAGCATAGCCAGTGTCGGTGTCAAAACCGGCGGATCTCGGGTAGGGGGTCCCGAACTGTGCGTCTAGGCGGATGGTAACAGGAGACAAGGGACACGATGTTTTTACCCAGGTTCGGGCCCTCTCGATGGAGGTAAAACCCTACTCCTGCTTGATTGATATTGATGATATGGGTAGTACAAGAGTAGATCTACCATGAGATCAAGGAGGCTAAATCCTAGAAGCTAGCCTATGGTATGATTGTTGTTCGTCCTATGGACTAAAACCCTCCGGTTTATATAGACACCGGAGAGGGCTAGGGTTACCCAGAGTCGGTTACAATGGTAGGAGATCTACATATTCGTATTGCCAAGCTTGCCTTACACGCCAAGGAAAGTCCCATCCGGACACGGGACGAAGTCTTCAATGTTGTATCTTCATAATCTTGGAGTCCGGCCAACGATGATAGTTCAGCTATCCGGACACCCCCTAGTCCAGGTCTCCCTCAGTAGCCCCTGAACCAGGCTTCAATGACAATGAGTCCGGTGCGCATATTGTCTTCGGCATTGCAAGGCGGGTTCTCCTCCAAATTCCATGTGCTTGCCGAATAGTGTCCGGCTTATTTATAAATGTTGCGCTCCTTGGCTTCCACGTCCAATAATGGCCCTCTTCCACGTGTCGTACGAATGCGAAAAGCCAGGGTATTTTTACGTTTTACCCCTTAGCTGTGCGAATAAGCTGCCTATAAGAGGAGCAAGGATTTAGATCCGAATCACACCATCCTCCTTCCGCGAGTACTCATCGAAGCGCCTCTGACAAAAAATCCATTCCATCATGGACAGTCGACGCGGCTCCTCCTCTCGCGCTCCCAGCCCTCAGCCAGGAGATTGGAGGAGATGTTCAGTCCCGCACAGCGAGTTAGTGATGCTCCAAGCCGAGGGATACCTTCCCCCGGCCTTCATGGTTCCGGTTCGAGCCGGACTGGCCACCTACAAGGGTGGAAAGCAGGCGGAGAGCGTTCCCAATCCCTCCAAAGGAGAGCGGGTATGCTTCATTCCTTATCTAATAAGGGGGCTCGGATTTCCCATACATCCGTTCCTCCGGGGGCTACTGGAGTTCTATGGGCTCCAGCTTCACCACCTTACACCTGCCTCCATCTTGCACATCGCAGGCTTTGTAGCCCTTTGCGAGCTGTTCTTGGGCATCGAGGCCCATTTTGCGCTGTGGAAGAGATTGTTCTGCCTCGTACCCCGTTCTCACGAGGGGTCGATATATCAAGTGCGGAGCCGAAATATGCGCATCGCCGGGACTGGATACCTATCCGGAACCCCGAAGAAGGCGTCCGAAGACTGGCCTTCGGAATGGTTTTATATGGAAGACGCCCCTCTGCCGGACCTAGTTCGGATCGGCCTCCCGGAGTTCAACAACGCTCCTTTGAAGAAACGCCTGAGTTGGCGCCCGCGTAGCCCTCAACGGGAGAATGACAGGGATGTCCTGTATCTGATGAGCCGGATAAGGTTACTGGCTCATTCCGGATTGACCATGATCGGAGTCATGGCCACGTGCATCATGCGAGGGGTGCAGCGGCTCCAATACAGGGGCCACCCCATGTGGGATTTTAACGGGGAGAATGACGTCACCCGTCATGGCCGCAAGGGGCCGGGATCGGTTGCCGATCTAGTGAAGATCCTGTCCGGCTTGTACAAGGGGGAGAAGGAGGACTTCCTCCGTGTGAGTCCATTGAATGGATTCTCCATGAATAACCCTCGAAGCTGGGTAACTGGACGTTTGTCTATCCGATTCATACTTGCAAAGTTAAGTGTCTTACTTTGTGATTTCGATGCAGGAACTGCGTCGGGACGTGGAGGGCATACACAGCTAGACTCCACAACCCGAGGATCCGGGACGATCCCTTGATCCGGCCTCCGAAGAGGACCCGGACATAGAGGTGGAGCTGATCGACGGGGTGTTCCATCAACTTAGCATGGACAATGCTTTGGTCGCCATTACGGCCGACTACCCCGGTTTATCTCCGGCTTCCCAGGTAACTATGACTGGAGTCCTGTCATTATTACTCATCCATGCTTATTTCTGACCACCGTATACCAACGGTGGCCTGTAGGAGGTTCCTTTAGGGCGGGAAGCCGAACCCGCGGCGGCTGACCAACAAGGGTCAGTTCGGCCCAGTAGGCGGAAGAGGAGTGCGGCGCGAATCGAAATGTCGCCGCAACGGTATGGCGCACCACCGTATTTAAGGAAAAGATTACTGGGAGGTATACTAACACTCATGATTTTTCCAGGAGAAAGAGCGCTCGCCGGACTATGCCCGGAGAGGTTGCCAATCAAGCCTCCGCCAGCCAGGCTCCAACGCCTGGTCCGGAGGGGGAGGTGAACACAAGATGTCGGTGTCAAAACCGGCGGATCTCGGGTAGGGGGTCCCGAACTGTGCGTCTAGGCAGATGGTAACAGGAGACGAGGGACACGATGTTTTTACCCAGGTTCAGGCCCTCTCGATGGAGGTAAAACCCTACGTCCTGCTTGATTAATATTGATGATATGGGTAGTACAAGAGTGGATCTACCACAAGATCAAGGAGGATAAACCCTAGAAGCTAGCCTATGGTATGATTGTTGTAATGTATGTTGTGTCCTACGGACTAAAGCCCTCCGATTTATATAGACACCGGAGAGGGCTAGGGTTACATAGAGTCGGTTAAAATGGTAGGAGATCTACATATCCGTATCGCCAAGCTTGCCTTCCACGCCAAGGAAAGTCCCATCCGGACACGGGACGGAGTCTTCAATCTTGTATCTTCATAGTCTTGGAGTCCGGCGGACGATGATAGTCCGGCTGTCCGGACACCCCCTAGTCCAGGACTCCCTCAGTAGCCCCTGAACCAGGCTTCAATGACGATTAGTCCGGCGCGCATAATGTTCGGCATTGCAAGGCGGGTTCCTCCCTTGAATAATCCAGAGAAGATCATGAACACCAGGATAGTGTCCAGCTCTGCAAAATAAATTCCACATTCCACCTAGAGAGAATAAAATGTACACCAGTTCAATCTGCTGACGTATTATGCGGCGTGACATCACACCGCTACCAGGCTTTTACTTGAATCATTTTTTACTATACCACCTCAGCTCGTTTAGCGAAGCGGTTTCCTTGGCACGTCTTATCGAAGCAGAGATCGTGTTCCCCTTATTCCGGGATTCTCATCAATACGTGCGTGGGTAACCCAACCGTTCCCGTCGCCACGCCTCCTCTATCGAAGGTGAATCCCAAACGGTCACAGAGACGGCTCTTGGTATTTTTTCCTCTTTATAAGAGGACCAAGGCTTGTCCTTGTTCTTCAATCTCTCATCGAATCTCCTCCTCGCTCCCAGTTCCAACACCCAGAGCCTCAGATTCGAGCGCTTCAGATTCTCAACCATGTCCGGCTCCGACCTCCAGGGCCGGTGGATGCCCTCCTCCGTCACGGAGGAGGACATATTGAAGTTACGCGAGGCCAAGTACCTGTCCTACGAGGTTTCGCACAGGTTGCCCGCCCAAGGGCAGGCCGTGCCTACCCCCGAGCCCGGTGAGTTCGTTGTCTTCGTATCCCACCTCCGTCGGGGTTTAGGCTTCCCGACGGATCCCTTCGTGAGAGGGCTCCTGTTCTACTATGGGCTGGACTTTCACGACTTGGCTCCGGAGTCCATCCTCCACATCTCCGCATTCATTATCGTCTGCGAAGCCTTCCTCCGCGTCACTCCCCACTTCGGCCTGTGGCTGAAGACCTTCAATGTGGAGCCGAAGATGATCGGGGGGCGTCAAGCGGAGTGCGGCGGGGCGGCCATAAGCAAAAAGGCCGATGCCCCATGGCCCGAGGGTTCCTTCCAAGAGGAACTCGGACTGTGGAAACAGGAGTGGTTCTATATCACTGCTCCGAAGGGCAGCAAGCAAAAGCCGCCGCCTTCCTTCCGCCCGGGACCTCCATGCCGACTGATGTCATGGGTCAACCAAGGGCTCAGTTGGGGGCTGTCCGAAGACGTGCCTTTACTGCAGGGCCGGATTCGAGACCTCCAGGCGAGGGAGATCAATCTGATTGTGGTGATGCAGGTTATGCTAATCAGGCATCTTCTGCCCTGCAAACGTTGTCCTCTCTGTCTATGGAAGTTCAACCCGGAGGGACCTCGGATTCTCCAACACTTCATGGGTGCGACACCCGTGGAGATGTACAAGTTGTTCTTTGGACCGCAGGTGGCATGTCCGGAATTGGCCGAGGACGCAGGCCTAAGCCGCAATCGCCCGGATACTCAGGTAAATAGCTCAGAGTCCGGACGCTCTGTTTATCTTCTTTTCTAGAGTTCGCCTCCTGACCCATTACTCCTCACAGGAGTGGATAGCACATTCGAGGCTGATAAGGTGTCCGACCCCCCTCCCAGAGACCGCACTGGAGCCCGTGCTGGTCAGAATGTTGGAGGTCGCGCCCATGGAAGGGAGTGATAGGGAAAGTAGAGGAGCTATTATTTCGCCCAAAGGGGCGTCCGAAGAGAGGGGAATCGAAAACCCCTCCTTCCAGGGGGAGAAGAGGACCGCCTCCGAAGATCCGGAGGCCAAAGCCCCTAAGCGTGGGAAGAGATCTTCACTGGGGGGTCCGGCGTCCGGAGAGAATCCGGACGCACAATCATCGCCAAAGGATCAGCCCTCCAGAGAGCCGTGAGTATGAAAAGGGGAGTTAATTAGTAAGGAAATACCTCCATTTGTGCTTCTGTGGGTAACCGAAATATTTATCTTGCAGTTCAGATCTGCAGCCTTCTCAGGTGAGTTCATCTTCGGGGGACCTTCTTCCGGAGATGATGGAGAGCGAAACGCCTCTGTCTGCAGCGCCGTCAGATAAGGCAGGCGAGCCTGAAGTATCGTCACGGAGGGTATCCCCGAGTCCGGAGGGGCCAGAGAGTTCGGCACCCGCTAGTATCCGGCCGGGAGAACTGAAGAATCTGTTTGAGAGGGCGTCCATCTCAGAAGATCACCGTGCGTTGATGCGTATGGTGATTGGAAGGATTTCGTCCGCCGAAAGCGGATTGCGCAATGCCGCTATGAGTTTGCTGGCAGGGTTTGAGGTACGCGAGAATGACGCTCCTTTTATATTTTTTTTGACAGTTTTGCACATAAAAGTGTGCCCTGTATAGATAGTAGCCCCTGAGACTCGGTAGGTTGTCGAAAACGACAGCGTGCCGAGGATCGAAATCGTAAGTACTGAATGCCGCCGTTCCTATGCAGGTGGCAGATAGTCCGAGGGCTAGCCGGACTAGTGGGTTTGCCGAGTTAAATCGGCAACTTGACATGGCGGATGCGGACATCGCACTTGTCAACCGGCGACTTGACGAGTCGCAAGGTAAATGAGTTCTCTGCAGTCGCTTTATTAAGGGCATCGAAGCCCTCCTCTGATAAATTATATGCTGTTGTACAGACGGTGCTGCTGCTGTGGAGAGCCTTCGGGCCGAACTTGCTCGAGCTAAGGAGCAAGCCCGAAGGAGTGACGCGGCTGCCTCAAGGGCGGCCAAGGAGTTGAAAGCCGAAAGGGCTGCGCACTGCCTAAGCAGGGCAGAGGTGGCCGAATTGGCCATGAAAGTAAAAGATGCTGCCGACCGCAATGAGGCTCTTGAAAAGGAGCGCTTATCGGAGCGGGAAGACCTGAAGAAGGCCACCGCCGAAGCCAAGGATGCCCGCTCTGCAATGCGGGCCATGAAGGAGGAACTGCGCCAGGCCGGAGATATCGTGGCTGGCAAGTCTTTTCTGCTGCGTCGCCGGTTTATGGATCAAAAGTATGCTCAATTTGAGCGGCTGTGGAGTCTGGAGGATCCATATATGGACCTAGCTGCAAGTGCGGCTGATGCCGTTGAGCACTTCCGGAGCCAGAAGGATCACAAGACGGAAGAGCTATATTGGTCTCAATTCCATAGTCCGGATCGCTCACTTTCGTTGACAGACCGGTTGGCCGAATGGGCCGAGCTAAATAGATTGTCCGGACTTGCCATGACTGACATCGTGGCCCGTGTCTAGCCAGAGAGGCCCAAGGCGACGAGCTACTTCGGCTTACTGCAACAATTCCTTGGAGCGGTGCCACATATAAAGGAGATGAAGCGGTCGGCCTGCATTGAGGGCGCGCGGATGGCTCTTCCCCGTGTGAAGGCGCATTGTCCGCAGATGGATGCCACCGCTGTTGCCGCCCAGGGTTCGGATGAAAGCCAGCTCCCCGCCGAGCACTATTTCGGGGAAGTTATGCGTGGCGCTCGTGTAATAGAGTCGCAGTGCTCGAAAAATGTCACGTTCAAATGAACGTTTTAGCTTGTAAAGCGATGATTATGTTATAACTGCTTTTTATACTTGTGCGTCCCAAGTAGTAAAACTTCTCCTGTGCGGCCGTTTACGTATACATTTGTATAACTTGAAAGATTGCAGTCTTCGGCTTCAGCCCCCACGCACAAGGTGCGGGGGTGTTCGCAAAAATAGCGGGTTTTCACACTTAATCCGACGTCTCGGTCCTGTTTAAGGAGGTGGTAGCGTAGCGAATGAGGCAATCTGGACTATGATGCTTTATCACTTTCACTTAGCCAGTGGAGCTCGAGGGTGGGGCTACGATATAGCCCCTGGTGGCACCGCACTTCTCCGATTGCGGGGCGCGTGTGTGCCTGACCGGGAAACGGTCCTTCGTCAAAGCGGGGAATTCTAAACATTCCGGTAGTCGATCGAGTGGTTGACCAGTCTCTCGCTATATCATGACAGTCAGTTTTCGGCTTTCTCTACTGAGGTGCTCGCCCAGCCGAACTGGGGCACAATCGCAGTAGTTCTCCTGGTGCCGCGTTAGCCGATGATACGGAACGTAAGGCAGCAAAATACAGGAGCCGGGCAAACCCAACATTTGACCAAAGACATGATTCGGAGCTGATGCATATAATGCCTAACTCGAGATGCCGAACACTCCCTGAGGTGTTCGGTCTTTATAATAATGGGCAGAACAATCCCCTAAGCCCCTAGTGTCCAGGTACGGGCATGGTCTTCTGACGCGGCCGATGCCAAAGCGTCAGGCTCCGCTTTGGCTATAGGAAGAAACCAAGGGAGAATAACAACAAGAGACAGTAAAAAAGGTTTACGCAGGGTCTTAATCTGAAAAGAATCCTCACAACGGGTCCCTACTGCACGTCTGCGCCTATGTCTCTGTTGCGCCGTTATCCTGGATGGGTATGCACGTTGTTCATCTGTAAAAAGAGAGGAACAATTAGTTTGAAAACAATTCATGCGAAAAATATGTGTAAAAGAAGGAATATGAATAAGTAAGGCGGGGTTTGTATGAACCCGCGGTTGTTTGTGCGCGCAGCCCCCTGTGAAGAGGTATGCGGCTAGGGAGCCCCTAGTCTTTAAGTGACCCTCACACTGAAATGACGCCACGCGGGCCGGGCATCTTGAGTGTAAGAGACGCGTTATGCGGTATGGCGTTGAAGCGGACAAAAGCCTTTAGTCCCAAGAGTGCTTGATATCCACTTTTAAATGGGACGATGTGAAAAATTAATTTTTCGCGTCGAAAATTGTTCGGTGATCCGAACACGACTTCTAGTAGTATGGAGCCTGTGCACTTGGCGTAAGGGCCTGGCGTCACTCCTTTGAAGGAAGTGCGGCTGTGTCGAATTTTGGTAGGGTCTATCCCCATCTTACGGATTGTGTTTCAATACAGCAGGTTTAAGTCGCTGCCTCCGCCCATTAGGACTGAAGTAAATTGTAGTCCGTCTATTATGGGATTCAATATCAGGGGAGTCCGTCCCGCGTTTCGAACGCTTCTGGAATAGTCCAGGTGGTCGAAAGTGATTGGCTTTGATATCCAATCTCTATGGTCTGCTGGGTTGGACCGTGCGAGGCTCTTTTTAGGAAGTGCCGCACTATTTTTCCGTATTATCACATGAAGTGAGTTCACTGCTTTGACCTCTTGTGGGAAAGTCTTTTGTTTTCCGGTGCTCTGCTGGTGGGGTTTATCTTCTTTGCTTGACGCGTCGAGCCCCTTGTGTTCGGCGTTTAGTCGGCCGGACTATTTAAAAACCCAACAATCCCTGTGGGTGTGATTTGCAGGCCTTCCGGGGGTACTGTGGATTTGATATATCCGACCCAAAATCTTGTTTAAGTTGGACAACTCATCGCTGTCATCCTTAAGAGGCGGTGTTTTGTTGTTTGGCCGCGAGCTTTTGAATCCGGCGTTGACTGCCGTGCTCTTTGGGCTTTTCTCTTTATTCCGGCGCTGCTCTTTTCTGCGCCGTGATTTTCCGTTTCCATCTCTTATCTCGGATGTACTTGGGTCGCTGGTGCTGCATCTTGCTAGCCAGCTATCCTCTCCCGCACAGAAGCGGGTCATGAGGCTTGTTAGTGTGGACATTGTCCTCGATTTCTCTTGGCTGAGGTGCCTGGCAAGCCATTCATCTCGGATATTGTGTTTAAAAGCTGCTAAGGCTTCGACGTCCGTACAGTCAACTATTTGGTTCTTTTTGGTGAGAAACCTGTTCCAGAATTTCCGCGCTGACTCTCCGGGCTGTTGAGTTATATGACTTAGATCATCTGCATCCGGAGGGCGGACATAAGTCCCTTGAAAATTTTCTCTAAACGCGTCCTCGAGCTCTTCCCAACTTCCAACAGTGTTTTCTGGGAGGCTTTTAAGCCAATGGCGGGCTGGCCCTTTGAGCTTGAGGGGTAGGTATTTTATGGCGTGGAGATCGTCTCCTCTGGCCATGTGTATATGCAGTATATAATCTTCTATCCAGACTCCAGGGTCTATTGTTCCATCGTAGGCCTCTATGTTTATGGGTTTAAATCCTGCTGGGAATTCATGGTCCAACACCTCATTGGTGAAACATAGTGGGTGTGCGGCGCCCCTGTATTTGGGTGTGCCGCTATTTTCGGACACTTGACGTGTTGCCTTGCTTCCTGGGGCCTTCTTCTTTGGCCCGTAGATGGACCTGGCTGGGCCATCTGTCTTTCCAGGTTCATTAGTTGGTTTATGTGCGGCGCCGCTTTCAGAATTTGGCCTATCATCTGGCCGTCTATCCAACCAGGCAGCCTCTTTATTTTTTGACGGTGGAGGCTCTATGGCCTCCTCGTCGAATTCTGGTAGCAGCTTACGCTTCGGGTAGCTCTTTGATTGGTGGCCATTGCTGTATTTATCTGCGGTTTTGAGCACTTTGCTCCATCTCATTCTGAGTGTGTCTTCCGCTGTTTTGAGCTTCCGCTTTTCCTTCTTCAGGCTTCTTGCAGTGTTGACGAGTCTTTTCCGAAGGTTTTTGCTCTCCGGCGGCGTGTCCGGCATGAGGTCATCCGGACTGTCGTTTTCGCCGGGCCTGGACTGATTATCTGACTCGTCATGTTCGGACGGTTGCTTATCTGCATGTTCGTCGTCCACTTGTGAGCCCTGCTGTATTGTGGGCTCCTTGGGAGCGTTGTTGTCGTCGAGGTGGGACTTAGGGCGGCGTCTGCGTCGCCGTTTTGGTTGTTTATCGGCGGGGTTATCTTCTGCCGCGGCCCGTTGGTCCTCGTCATCGCTCTCCTTTGGGGTATCCACCATGTATATGTCATATGACGAGGTGGTCCTCCCGTGCCTTATAGGCTCTGTTTCTTGTTCGTCTCCAGCATCGTCGTCTATTCCGTCGATGTCTTCGGAGTCATGGTCTAGCATGTCGGTTAGATTGTCGACAGTGGCTACAAAGTGGGTGGTGGGTGGGCTCTGAATTTCTTCGTCGTCCGCACCCCAACCAACCTAGCCATAGTCCGGCCAGAACTCTCCCGATAACGAGAGGTGCTTTAGCGAATTTAGGATGTCGCCAAAGGGCGAGTGTTGGAAGATGTCCGCGGCGGTGAATTCCATAACCGGCGCCCAATCCGATTTGATTGGTAGGGGCGTGGGAGGTTCGGAGTCCGGCAAGGAGTCCGACACCTCGGAATCACGAGTTTTGCGAGGGACGGGATTAGTGTTCGGCTCCATCACCGTGGAAGTTGAAGCCCCTGAGGCGGTGTCTATCCACCGATCCTCTATCCGGGCAATCGGCTCCGGAATAATGGCCGGAGCGGATTTGTGTGCGGCCACCAAGGCACTGTTCGGCGGCAGAGCTAGATCATGCCCATCGCAACAGTGTGGCGCGCTTGGTTGTGGCTCGGGTCCGTCAAAGATCAAGTCTCCGTGGACATCGGCCGTGAAGTTTAGGCTTCCGAATCTGACCTGACGGCCAGGGGCGTAGCTTTCGATCTGCTCCAGATGGCCAAGCGAATTAGCCCGCAGTGCGAAGCCGCCGAATACGAAGGTCTGTCCGGGGAGAAAAGTCTCACCCTGGACAGCGTCGTTGATTGAAGATGCCATCGGGCCTATCGGTGACGACACAGAGGAACTCTCAATGAAAGCACCGATGTCGGTGTCAAAACCGGCGGATCTCGGGTAGGGGGTCCCGAACTGTGCGTCTAGGCGGATGGTAACAGGAGACGAGGGACACGATGTTTTTACCTAGGTTCGGGCCCTCTCGATGGAGGTAAAACCCTACATCCTGCTTGATTAATATTGATGATATGGGTAGTACAAGAGTGGATCTACCACGAGATCAAGGAGGCTAAACCTTAGAAGCTAGCCTATGGTATGATTGTTGTAATGTATGTTGTGTCCTACGGACTAAAGCTCTCCGGTTTGTATAGACACCGGAGAGGGCTAGGGTTACATAGAGTCGGTTACAATGGTAGGAGATCTACATATCCGTATCGCCAAGCTTGCCTTCCACGCCAAGGAAAGTCCCATCCGGACACGGGACAGAGTCTTCAATCTTGTATCTTCGTAGTCTTGGAGTCCGGCGGACGATGATAGTCCAGCTGTCCGGACACCCCCTAGTCCAGGACTCCCTCACAAGGCGTGAGTCGGATGCTCCTCCAACGGAGGATGCCGACAGGCTGTCTGCCACCAGGTCTGAGGTGGAGAGCGCCATGAATCATAGGTTCCGCCGGACAGTTCTTAGTGATGCTGTTTCTCCCCGGAGGCATTGAATGCCTTTAATGCGGGAGACGCGCACCTCTGTGCCACTCAAGATGGTCTAACCAGAGCCACAGAGTAGTATGTGAAAGACATATGGGTGAGAAATTTTAATAGTTATATATGCCAGTAGCCCCCGAGACTTAAAATAGTTAGAATAACTGATTTAAGGATCATTTGTTATGCAAGATCTTACGGAGAAGAATGCCCATTTGTCCCAGGAGCTTCAAGAGTGCAAGGCCCAACTTGAGGCCGCACTAGCCGCCGCGGGGGGAGCCACCGAGACCCCCTCTGGTAATATATACTTTCGAAAAGATAAGTGGTTTATGAAGTGCGGCGTGTGCGTAAGTCTGACAATAATATTGCAGAGGGTGCCGGACTAGATCCGGACAAGCAACATTTGCTGCGCCAGCTGAAGGCCGGCGAGAAGGTGCTTATGAGGGTGCAGCAGGAGAGGAACAAACTCCAAGATGCCAACACCCAGCTGGGCGAAGAACTAAAAGATGTTCGGGTCCAACTGTCTGACTCCGTAAAGGAGAATCGGCGGCTTCGTCGCGGCATTTACAGTAAGTGCTTGAGCAAACTCTTTTGAAAAGAAGAGTTCGGCGAGGAAGTCGATTGACAGAAATGTGTCTGTAGGTATGCACACAGGTCGTCCTGCGGAGGAAATGCCTGGTTCCACGGGTGACCTTCTTCCCGAGCTGCTGCAACTGCACGAACGTGTTCGGCAGGCGATGAGCGGCGTCGTCCAGGACTTATGGCCGTTCGTCTCCCTACCCGAGGGTCTTGGAGGGCTTTCTGAGAAGCTTCAGGCAGCACGGCAGCACTTCCATCTGTGGAAGATATTGGCCTGCCCTCAAGGCGCCAGGGAGGCCTGGGCCATGGTGAAGATACGGTACACGAAGGCTGATCCAAACCACATGGCCGAGGTCGGACCTGTGGGACCCGATGGGAAGGAGATCCCTGTGAGCCTAATGTACGGCCAAGTAGAGTTGGCCGCGAAATATTCCCAACGGGACTGTAAACTAGACAGCCTGTTAGATGGGATTGAAGAGGAGTACAATCAGTCAATTTGACGATGTAATTAAAATGACATGTAAAAATGCCTTCTAGACGGATTGTAGATCGTTTGTCTTTGCGGACCTTTTCGCTTCAACCTCGGGACCCAACAGTCCAGAGTGTGTCCGAATACCCTCACGGTTATATAAAAACCGGGGCATGCATGGAGACCAGGCGTAGGGGTCGTTAGTGCTTTATCGGACAAGTGCCCAACTAGTTATGTTATATTACATGGTTAGTAAGAAACATCTTCCAGGGAGAATAGTTCCATTAGGGGTTCCTTTCCCTGGGAGGCATGCCCTAAAGTGCATGTCCGGACTGCGAAAAGAGCAGAAAAGCATCTGGGGGCAGATAAATAAATAGGTAAGAAATCATCTTTCAAGTCATCGACCGAATATTCCCTTAAGAACGCTAGCTTTCGGCTTCACCCAGTCTGAGGTACACATCCGGCTGACCCGGCAGTAACAATCGCAGAGGTGCTCCCTTTACCTCCTAGCCGAACAATCGGGAACATAGGGGTAAGCACAGGAGCCAGGCAACCCAGCTTGGCCAAAACTTAAGTCATATCGATGCATATAATGGTGAATAAAAGGTACATGCGGAAGTTCTACACATGTGTTGGGCGTGAAGCCCGTATAAATAAGCTTCTGTTAAAGAAGCCCCCAGGTATCATGAGTGCGAGTAGCACGTCAAGTGTGTGCGAACAACGCCAGATCAGCCCTCAGAGGCTTTACCAAAAAGGGAGGGAAAAAGGAGAGAAACAAAAGACAGCTAAAGTGTAAAATGTGGACAGGGGACGAACTCTGAGTCCGGCGCTAGGCGTAGAATCTTTGGAGACAGGCTGCGTTCCATGGGTTCGGCTCGAGTTGGTTGTCAGATGCGTTACATAGACGGTATGCTCCGCCGGTTAGGACTTGGTCGATGATGAAGGGACCTTCCCATTTGGGCTTGAGTTTGTCCTTTTTCTTGTCCGGCAGGCGTAGAACTAGTTCGCCAACATTGTAAGTTTTGGCCCGTACTTCTCTGCTTTGATATCTTCGAGCCTGCTGCTGATAGAATGCAGAACGAGCTTTTGCCACGTCGCGCTCCTCCTCTAAGGCGTCCAAACTGTCCTGCCGATCCAACTCGGCCTCTCTTTCCTCGTACATGCGCACACGATGTGAGTCATGAATTATATCGCAGGGCAAAGCTGCCTTTGTGCCGTATACCATAAAGAATGGTGTGAATCCGGTAGTATGGTTTGGCGTGGTTCGCAGCCCCCAGAGTACGGAGTCGAGCTCCTCTACCTAGTGCGTGTTAGATTCCGTAAGGGACCGCACTAACCTGGGTTTGATGCCGCTCATGATTAGACCATTTGCTCGTTCGACTTGACCGTTAGTTTGAGGGTGATAGACTGAAGCGTAGTCGAGCTTGATGCCCATATTTTTGCACCAGAGTTTAACCTCGTCGGCCGTGAAGTTCGTGCCGTTATCAGTGATGATGCTGTGGGGGACACCATAACGGTGTACTACCCCAGATATGAAGTCTATCACAGGTCCGGATTCGGCCGTTTTAACTGGCTTGGCCTCTATCCATTTGGTGAATTTGTCCACCATGACCAACAGGTACTTTTGCTTGTGGGTTCCCCCTTTAAGGGGCCAACCATGTCAAGCCCCCAGACCGCGAACGGCCAGGTGATGGGTATAGTTTTGAGGGCGGTGGGTGGCATGTGGCTTTGATTAGCAAAGAGCTGGCAACCGACGCATCGTTGGACTAAGTCCTGAGCATCTGCCCGGGCCGTCGGCCAATAAAATCCTGTACGGAAAGCCTTGCCTACAAGTGCCCGGGCTGCGGCATGGTGCCCGCCGAGTCCGGCATGAATTTCAGCCAGAAGATTTCGCCCTTCCTCTTCGGAGATGCACCTTTGAAGGACTCCGGTTGTGCTTTTCTTATAAAGCTCTCCCTCGTGGACCTTCTAGGCTTTAGATCGCCATACTATGCAGCGGGCCTCATTTTGGTCTTCGGGGAGTTCCTGCCTAATTAAGTAGGCTAGGAATGGTTCTGTCCACGGGGCAATGACTGCCATTATTTCGTGGGCTGAAGGTGTTATTTCATTGGCTGAGCCACCGATTGTGTCAGAATGTTCGGTGTTGGGCGGTGCGGTTGGTTCCGGATTGTTATTTCCGACTCCTCTTCCCATACTACGGATGGCTTAAAGAGCCGCTCCAGGAAGATATTTGGAGGGACGGCGTCGCGCTTTGCGCCGATGCGTGCCAACACGTCGGCCGCTGGTTATTATCCCGGGCTACATGGTGGAATTCGAGTCCTTCGAACCGAGCTGACATTTTTAAGACGGCGTTATGGTAGGCCGCCATTTTCGGATCCTTGGCATCAAAGTCTCCATTTACTTGGGATATTGCGAGGTTTGAATCCCCGCGGACCTCTAGGCGTTGAACGCCCATGGAGATTGCCATCCGGAGACCATGTAGAAGGGCCTCGTATTCGGCTGCATTTTTGGAGTCCGTGTACATTATCTGCAGTACGTATTGGACTGTGTCTCCGGTTGGGGATGTCAAGACGACGCCAGCCCCCAAGCCGGCCAACATTTTAGAGCCGTCGAAGTGCATGATCCAATTGGAGTATGCACCGTACTCTTTAGGGAGTTCGGCTTCGGTCCATTCAGCGATGAAGTCAGCCAAAACTTGCGACTTTATAGCTCGCCGTGGTTTGTAAGTTATGTCGAATGGTAGTAGCTCAATGGCCCATTTTGCAATCCTACCCGTCGCGTCGCGGTTGTTTATAATGTCGTTGAGAGGTACTTCGAAGGCTACTGTTATCGAACACTCTTGAAAGTAGTGTCGCAGCTTCCGGGATGCCATGAACACCGCGTACGCTATCTTTTGATAGTGCGGATACCGGGACTTGCATGGAGTTAAGACAGTGGATACATAGTACACTGCTTTTTGGAGAGGGAATTTATGTCCTTCTGTTTCTCGTTCGACAACGAGCATCGTGCTTACAACCTGATGTGTTGCCGCGATGTATAATAACATTGGTTCGCCCAAGTTGGGCGCGGCCAGGACCGGATTTGTTGCCAATATGGCCTTTATTTCTTCGAGTCTGGCCGTGGCAGCATCCGTCCATTCGAAGTGTTCGGTGCGCCGGAGGAGGCGATAAAGGGGCAATGCCTTTTCTCCCAAGCGGGAGATGAAGCGGCTTAAAGCTGCCATGCATCCAATCAATTTTTGTATTTGTTTGAGATCTTTTGGGATATCCAACTATGACAGAGCTCCGATCTTGGCTGGGTTTGCTTCAATCCCTCTACCGGATACAATGAAGCCCAAGAGCTTTCCGGCTGGTACGCCGAAAATGCATTTTTCTGGGTTGAGCTTAATGTCATATGCTCTGAGGTTGTCGAATGTGAGCCTCAAATCGTCTACTAGAGTTTCGACGTGTTTGGTTTTGACGACCACATCGTCTATGTATGCCTCCACTGTTTTGCCGATCTGGGTTGTCAGACATGTCTGAATCATGCGCTGATATGTTGCGCCGGCGTTTTTGAGCCCGAAGGGCATTGTGTTGAAGCAGAATGGTCCATATGGAGTAATGAATGCCATTGCGGCTTGGTCTGTCTCCGCCATCTTGATTTGGTGGTAGCCGGAGTATGCGTCGAGGAAGCACAATGAATCGTGCCCTGCGGTGGCATCGATGATTTGATCGATGCGGGGAAGGGGGAAAAGATCCTTTGGACAAGCCTTATTAAGGTATTTAAAATCGACACAGAGGCGCCAGGATTTGTCCTTCTTTGGTACCATTACCAGGTTTGCTAGCCAGTCCGGATGTTTTATGTCTCTGATGGATCCGGCTTCTAATACTTTGGCTAGCTCCTGTCCCATTGCCTGTCTTTTGGGTTTGGAAAATCGCCGAAGAGCCTGTTTGACTGGCTTGAATCCTTTTAGGATATTTAGGCTGTGTTCTGCCAACCTGCGTGGGATTCCTGGCATGTCTGAAGGGTGCCAGGCAAAGATGTCCCAATTTTCCCTAAGGAATTCTCGTAGTGCGGCGTCTACATCGGGGTTTAATTGTGCCCTGATGGAGGCGGTCTTTGTGGGGTCCGTTGGATGGACTTGGAATTTGCTATTTCATCCGCTGGCTTAAAAGAGGTGGACTTGGATCTCTTATCGAGTATCACATCATCCCTGTTCACCGTGGAGCGCAGCGCAGTGAGTTCCTCTGCCGCTAGGGCTTCGGATAATGCCTCTAGGGCTAGTGCGGCTGTCTTATTTTCGGCGCGGAGTGCTATGTCCGGGTCACTGATAAGAGTGATGATTCCATTGGGCCCAGGCATTTTGAGCTTCATGTACCCGTAATGGGGTATAGCTTGAAAAATTGTGAATGCTTGTCGCCCTAATAAAGCGTGATATCCGCTGCTGAATGGGGCCACTTGGAACGTGACCTCCTCGGACCTGTAATTGTCCGGTGTCGTGGTTCTAAGTCTGACAGTAGAATGGGGGGTAGGTATGGAGAGGCAAGATCCTAGCTATGGAGCAGTTGTACAGACAAGGGATGTACGAGTTCAGGCCCTCCTCGGAGGAAGTAACAGCCCTACGTCTCGGAGCCTGGAGGCGGTCGACTGGATTATGTGTGCGTAGGTTACAGGGGTGCGAACCCTTTACACTGAGGAGGGGGGTGGCTTATATAGTGTCCGCCCAGACCCCTCCGGCCCTCAGTTATGCAGGGTTTTAAAGTACATAAAGGTTTGGCGTTACTGGAAACGCCCTATGTAAAGTGTCATCAATGCCATAAAGACTACTTAATTACAGACCGTTTGGATGCAGAGTGACTCTTGATCTCCTAGTGGTCGAGTGAGTCTTCATGGTCGAGTCCTTCGAGTCTGTCGAGTGAAGTCTCTCTTGGTCGACTGGAAGGCAGCTTCTTCTGAGGATGTCCTTGGGAAGGGTACTTAGGACAGGTCCGTGACCCTACCGTAGGTACATGACTTCATCATTAGCCCCCGAATGGATTGAGGTTTGAGTGAGGAAGGAGTTGATAATCTTTCCGACCTGTTTTTCGTGTTCTGAACATGTCTCATCTTGGACCAATAATAATTTTCCTTTTAATGATGGCAGCAACTTTTCTTTCAGTCGCCTTGATCCATTCCTTTCTTTTGTCGAGTGAACTTCCCTAGTAAACTCCCGAGCGACGGATCGCAGGAAATCTACCGTCTGACAGATTGATCTGCTGTTAGCAGATTTTGTGGGATCCGAATTTTGGGAAGCGCGCGAAGCGGGGCGGACCGCGACGCTCGGATGGGATAAGGCGTAGACGCCTCGATTTCCGCGCCGCCTTTTTCGCCATGTATCACGCGTGCACGACTATTTCGGGATGTGACAGGATCGCCTGGGCCTACTTGTCAGCCACTCGGAAGCGTCCTTATATAAGGCGCCGGGCGAGGGTTTTTGAACAGTGCCTTCCCATTCCCCTCTCTGCCCTCTTCGCCTCCGCCCGCTGTGTCTGCTCTCGCCTCCGCCCATCCACTTCTCGTGTGCTTCGCCGGCGACAATGGTGAAGGAGAAGACGGCCGCCTTTGAGCGCGCGAAGAAGGCGACAGCGACGGGGAAAGCAAAGGGAAGGGCGTCCAGTCGGGGCGGATCTTCGTCAAGGTCCCGCCTGCCGCAAGGTTGGGTCCAAGGGGATTGGATCCGCTCGACCATCACCGAGGCGGATCTCAATGACCTGGCCAACGAGGGCCTGATCCCTCACGGGTCAGCAAGGCTCCCGGGGACCGAGTGGCAACCGCAGCCACAGGAGGGTGAGTGCGTTCTTCTAGCTACTCACGTAGACCGTGGGTTCTCTCTGCCGCCGAGTGTTTTCTTCTGAGGATTTCTGAATTTCTTTGGGGCGCAACTCCACCATTTCAATCCAAATTCCATTGCCTATCTTGCTACTTTCGTGTCCATGTGCGAGAACTTCCTGGGTTGTCGACCACACTGTGGTCTCTTCAAGCACATATTCACCTGTCGCTCACAGACGGTGAAAAAGGCGAGTCCGAATAATGAGAGGACTAAGGTTATTCAGATGTGCGGGGGTCTTGGGATTCAGATGAGGAGCAAGAGTACTTTTCTGGCCATGACCCTTCCTGAGTCGGTCAGAGGATGGCAGTCAACCTGGTTCTACTGCCAAGACGAGTCGACGCCGGGGCAGTTGACTGGTCTCCCTCCGTTCTCCATGGACCGAGTGAACAAGCCCTCTTCTCTGAAGGTGCTTCCTGAAGAGAAAGCCCAATTAAAAATGTTGATGGAGCGTGTAGTCCAGCTCGTTCGGGACAGAGTGACGGGTATGGACCTTCTGGAGGTCTTCCTTAGACGGCACATCCAACCGCTTCAGTACCGAGGCCACCCGATGTGGCTGTACTGTGGAACCGAGGATGACACTCGGGTCCATCCAGAAGCAGTCGACGACGCCACACTGGAGAGGTGGATGACCGCAATCACAGGGAATAAGGACAACCCTCGAGGGGCTAGGAGGATTCCACCACTCGACCATACCTACACACCATACACGGTATGCCCACTTATCCTCAATTGTAATCTTGCTTTATTCATTCTGCTTTGCTGCAAATTGGTTGATTGACCTTTGTTTTGTTTTGTTGTCTGTCAGGCCACCACTGAGTTATACTCGATGCCCAATGGAGCGCAGACGCCGACTGAGGAGGAGGAGGAAGGAAGTGGGGGCGAAAGCCCGGAGGAGTGGGATTCGGATGCTGCTGATGATGATGAGGGTGATGACTCTGGTGAGGAGGAAGAGGAGGAGGAGGAGGAAGTTGCACCTCCTCGCTCGGAAAGACGCTCGAAGCTTGTCCATGATCTTGCAACCGAGCATGGTAAGGGGGTCGCGACTATCGCGCAGTCGACTAAGCGCCCTCAGACCACTTCTCCAGCGCCGACTGAGAAAGCTCCGAAGCAATCTCGAGTGGCGCCGTTGAAGCCGGCGAAGGTCTTGCCGAAGATGAAGATGGTGATTCCCACTATATCAGGGTAATGGTGCTACACGAGCCTTCTTGTTCCACATGAATTTATCTTTGGTCGACTGATGAGTCAACCGACTGACTTCTGGAGTTGCAGCGCTGCTACTTCTGATACTTCGGCCAGGGCTGAAGATCATGAGATGGAAGACGCTGCCACTTCTAAACCTGGTATGACCTTTATAGTTCCGTCTTCAGTTGATCGACTCGTTGTCCCTAATTTTGGTTCTTTTCTGCAGCTCCATCTAACGTCGTTATTGACCTTCCTGACGACGACGATGAGGAACCACTGAGGCAGAGGAGGAACAGGAAAATGTCTGCTGGCAAGGCGACTCAAGACGTGCCAGCACCCGAGACGCTGGTCGCGGAGGGAGAGAACGTCACTCGGCCTACCGTATCTTTTGCGGTGCCGTTGACGAGTGCTCGCCCCTCGTAGTCGAGTGCTGCACAGCCTTCACTTTTCTCGACCCACTACGTCCCGGAGGACCAAGCCAGTGCTGTGAAAGAAGCAACACGCCAGGCGGGAGTCATGATGGAGCAAGTGAAGGCCATTCGAGAAGCCAGCCAGGCAGCCTATGACGCCAGTTCAGCTCTTCAGAGTAATGTTCAGGTCAGTCGGTCACCGCCTGTTCTGTTAGGATATGATATCTGAAAATTCTTCTTTCTGAAATTCCTAGTGATTGTCCTACACCCACTGGGTGTGTCAATTGAGATTATGGGTTAGTGGGGGCATGCTGAGTGCACCCACTGGGTGTAGTCCCCAAGGCTATGGTGGACTACTGGCAGTCAACCATAGTCTTTATGTCTTAAGTTTTTCCTTTATTCGACTAGGTCGAATGGATTTATAGACCGGTGGGGGCATGCTGAGTGCACCCACTGGGTGTAGTCCCCGAGACTGTGGTCGACCGCTGGCAGTCGACTACAGTCTGAAGAACACCTCCCGTTTTTTTTGGTCGACTAGTCGACTCTAACTTGATAGAACTAGTGGGGGCACGCTGAGTGCACCCACTGGGTGTAGTCCCCGAGACTATGGTCGAATGTTTGTATTCGGCCGTAGTCTTAGAAACGTATGATTTTTCCTTAGTCACTCGGAAGTGAATTGTCTTTGACATCTGTCGATTGGTTCTTCGTAGAAATCCTGCGACCTTGCGGCTCGTTATACTGAGTTGGAGAACAAACACATCCAGCTCGAGCTTGATCTGAAGCTGGCCCAGGAGAACTTAACAAAGGCGAAGGAGGAAGCTAAAGGTATGTTTGGTGAGGCCCTCGACGACTGCCTTTGCCCCTCGTTTGTTTCAGAGTGTGATCTCGCCGTAACTTGGCAGACAAAGTGAGGGATGCCCTGAAGAAGAAGGACCTTGACTTGGCTGCAATGCAGAAAGCGGATTTAGAGAAGACCAAGCTCACAGATGAGAAGCTGGATTCGATCACCAAGCTTGAAGAAGAAAACACCAATCTGAAAGCAGCTCTTGATGCTGCCAACAAGGAGGTCAGTCGACTGAAAAGTGATAAGGTTGCCCTGAGTGACAAGGCCAGTGAGTTGGTGGGAAAGAAGAACGATCTGGAGGCTTATCTGGGTGGACTCACCAAGAAGCTATTCCTCATGCTTGAAGGTAATCTTTTGTATTAAACAGACATGTTAACTGTGATCTTTCCATCCAACTGTTGTCTTGACTCGGTGGTTGTGCTTGCAGAATTTTGCCAGAACTTTGAAGAGGAGACTGGTCGACTAGAAATAAACTTGGATCCCATCAACTCTCCTGTGAAGGATGAAGTTGCCATGAATGTGCTCCGGCTCGAATCTCGTGTTGTTGCCGTCGTCGATTATCTCGCAAGGCTGAAGGTCGCCACTTCCCGCATCGACACCACACTCTGGCCCAGAGAGACGCTCCAGAATGACCTTGAGTCTCTGATGACTCGACTGAACACGGTCCCAAGTCGAGTGCAGGAGTGGAAGAAGTCTTCTGCCAGGTGTGGTGCAGGCGTTGCTCTATCTCTGGCTCGCGTTCACTGCAAGGATGCATGAGAGGACAAGCTGGCGTCTCTTAGGGTGGCTAATACCAAGAAGCACAATTTCCGGTCTTTCATGGAAACCTTCTTCGCCGCTGCCACTCGGATTGCGGATGGAATCGACCTGGATGAGTTTGTTGCACCTTCCAGCCCTCCACAGGAGGGGTAAAAAATTCTGAGCTTGATACCTTAAATTTGCCTCGGTATGCCGAGTGATTTTTGTAACCGACAAACCTTAACAGGCTTAGCGCCTGAGCACTTTCGGTTCCATTAGGTGTTATCCGAACTTGGATTCGACGTTTAAATATGTTTGCATTTGGTTTGAGGTGTCTTTTGCAGGCTGAAACGAGGTGCTTATTGCAATCGACTTGTTCCCCAACACACTTAGGCGAGCACTGGGCTGCAGCTAAGCCCCCGAGTGGGAGGTCTGCTCTCCACTCGGTAGGATTTTCAAAACTTAGGCGAGCACTGGGCTGCAGCTAAGCCTCCGAGTGGGAGGTCTGCTCTCCACTCGGTAGGATTTTCAAAACTTAGGCGAGCACTGGGCTGCAGCTAAGCCCCCGAGTGGGAGGTCTGCTCTCCACTCGGTAGGATTTTCAAAACATAGGCGAGCACTGGGCTGCAGCTAAGCCCCCGAGTGGGAGGTCTGCTCTCCACTCGGTAGGATTTTCAAAACTTAGGCGAGCACTGGGCTGCAGCTAAGCCCCCGAGTGGGAGGTCTGCTCTCCACTCGGTAGGATTTTCAAAACTTAGGAGAGCACTGGGCTGCAGCTAAGCCCCCGAGTGAGAGGTCTGCTCTCCACTTGGTAGGATTTTCAAAACTTAGGCGAGCACTGGGCTGCAGCTAAGCCCCCGAGTGGGAGGTCTGCTCTCCACTCGGTAGGATTTTCAAAACTTAGGCGAGCACTGCGCTGCAGCTAAGCCTCCGAGTGGGAGGTCTGCTCTCCACTCGGTAGGATTTTCAAAAACTTAGGCGAGCACCGGGCTGCAGCTAAGCCCCCGAGTGGGAGGTCTGCTCTCCACTCGGTAGGATTTTTACGGCGTCTCTCTAAAGAATAAGGCGTTAATCGACCTTGTCTTTCTTATGGAGAACACATTATACTTGTGGCGTAGCTCGGAAGGAGGAGGGTAGCAGTCGACCTGCACCTCGTCCTCCTTTCGGAGCGCATGTTGTACTTGTGGCGTAGCTCGGAGGAAGAGGGTAGCAGTCAACCTGCGCCTCGTCCTCCTTGCGGAGCGCATGTTGTAGTTGTGGCGTAGCTTGGAGGAAGAGGGTAGCAATCGACCTACACCTCGTCCTTCTTGCGGAGCGCACGTTGTACTTGTGGCATAGCTCGGAGGAAGAGAGTAGCAGTCGACCTGCACCTCATCCTCCTTGCGGACCGCATGTTGTATTTTGAACTTAGGCGAGTGCTTAGACTGCAACTAAGACCCCGAGTGGGAGGCTGGCTCACCACTTGGTAGGATTTTATTGAAACTTAGGCGAGTACTTGGACTGCAGCTAAGCCCCCGAGTGGGAGGCTGGCTCACCACTCGGTAGGATTTCATTGAAACTTAGGCGAGTACTTGGACTGCAGCTAAGCCCCCGAGTGGGAGGCTAGCTCACCACTCGGTAGGATTTCATTGAAACTTAGGCGAGTACTTGGACTGCAGCTAAGCCCCCGAGTGGGAGGCTGGCTCACCACTCGGTAGGATTTAATTGAAACTTAGGCGAGTACTTGGACTGCAGCTAAGCCCCCGAGTGGGAGGCTGGCTCACCACTCGGTAGGATTTAATTGAAACTTAGGTGAAATGGGTTCGCAGCTAAGCCCCTGAGTGGGAGGCTGGCTCTCCACTCATCAAGGATTTTTTTTACAAACTTAGGCGAAATGGATTCGCAGCTAAGCCACCCACTGAGGGGAAATTTTATTGAACAAATAAAAGTGACAACAATCATTGGGGAAATTAGGACACTATTATCTTGTGAAAACATGAACTACAAAAGTACTTTTATTACAACTCATCCGAGTGAATACTTAGGTGTAAAAGGGGCGGAGTAGCTCCGCATTCCAAGCTCGGGGCTCGTCGATGTTGTGCTCGACGTTGTAAAGACGGTACGCTCCGTTATGGAGAACCTTGGTGACAATGAAGGGACCTTCCCAAGAAGGAGCAAGTTTGTGTGGTTTCTGCTGATCCACTCGGAGAACCAAATCTCCTTCTTGGAAGGCTCGACTCTTCACATTTTTGGCGTGGAAGCGACGCAAGTCTTGTTGGTAAATGGTCGATCGGATCAGAGCCATCTCCCTTTCTTCCTCTAAAAGATCGACTGCATCCTGCCGCGCTTGTTCTGCTTCAGCTTCGGTGTAGAGCTCGACCCGTGGAGCGTTGTGGAGCAGGTCACTCGGCAAGACCGCTTCAGCTCCGTAGACCAAGAAGAAAGGAGTTCTTCCAGTCGACCAGTTAGGCGTGGTCCTTAGACCCCAAAGCACCGAGGGAAGTTCGTCGACCCATGCTCCAGCCGCATGCTTGAGATCACGCATTAGTTGGGGTTTCAACCCTTTAAGAATCAAGCCATTGGTCCGCTCCGCTTGTCCATTCGACTGGGGATGGGCGACTGAAGCATAGTCGACTCGTGTGCCCTGTGATGTACAGAACACCCTGAATTCCTCCGAATCGAATTTTGATCCATTGTCAGTGATGATGCTATGCGGAACTCCATATCTGAATATCAATTCTCTGATGAAGCTGACAGCAGTACCGGCGTCAAGGTTCTTGATGGGTTTAGCCTCGATCCACTTGGTGAACTTGTCGACTGCTACCAGCACATGTGTGAAACCACTTCGGCCTGTTCTCAAGGGCCCATCCATATCCAATCCCCATACTACGAAGGGCCAGATGAGTGGTGTGGTCTTCAGAGCCGATGCAGGCTTATGTGACATGTTGGAGTAAAATTGACATCCTTCACACTTGTCGACTATCTCCTTTGCCATTTCATTCGCTCTTGGCCAGTAAAATCCGGCTCGGTATGCTTTGGCCATGATGGTCCGAGAGGACGCATGATGGCCACAGGTCCCCGAGTGGATGTCATCAAGGATTATCCGACCTTCTTCTGGCGTTATGCACTTCTGACCAACTCCAGTCGCGCTCTCTCTGTACAGTTGTCCCCTGATCACAGTAAATGCTTTGGATCGATGGACGATATGTCGAGCCTCTTCCTCGTCCTTCGGGAGCTCTTTCCTCAAGATATACGCGATATATGGTACTGTCCAATCGGGAATGATCACTAAAGCTTCCATGATCAGGTCGACCACTGCTGGAACTTCAACCTTAGTCGGATCTGTGATACTCTTGGGCTGCAGAGCTTCTTCTGTAAAAGGATCTTCTTATGCTCCAAGAACACATCATTGGGAATGGCTTCTCTCTTGGATCCTATCTTTGCCAAATCATCAGCCGCTTTATTTTTCAGTCGGGGTATATGATGGAGCTCTAACCCTTAGAATTTCTTTTCAAGCTTTCTCACTGCATTGCAGTATCCAGTCATGGCTGGGCTTCTAACGTCCCACTCCTTCATCACCTGATTGACCACCAAATCTGAGTCGCCATAAACCATAAGGCGACGGACGCCGAGTGAAATGGCCATGCGCAACCCATATAAAAGTGCCTCGTATTCTGCTTCATTGTTGGAGGAATCAAAGTGAATCTGGAGTACATATCTGAGCTTATCTCCTCTCGGGGAAACCAAAACTACCCTAGCACCCGAACCATTTAACATCTTAGAGCCATCAAAGAACATGGTCCAATGCTCCGAGTGAACTTGAGTCGGCTGCTGTTGTTCGATCCACTCGGCAAGGAAATCTGCTATTGCTTGGGACTTAATGGCTTTCTTTGCCTCAAACTTGATATCAAGGGGAAGGAGTTCAATCGCCCATTTTGCCACTCGACCAGTTGCATCTCTGTTGTGCTGAATCTCTGAAAGTGGGGCGTCGCTGACGACTGTAATGGAATGATCAGAGAAATAATGAGCAACCTTATTTGTGGTCATGTAGATCCCATACACAAGCTTCTGATAATGAGGATATCTTTGCTTTGATGGAGTCAAAACTTCAGAGAGATAATACACTGGGCGCTGAACTTTGAAGGCTTTCCCTTCTTCTTCCCGCTCGACCATAAGCACTGTACTGATGACTTGTCCTGTGGCTACAATATAAAGCAACAGAGGCTCTTTGCTGATTGGAGCAGGAAGCACCGGCTGGGTGGAGAGCAGAGCTTTTAGCTCGACAAACGCTGCATCAGCTTCTGGAGTCCACTCGAACTTGTCTGCCTTCTTTATCAGTCGGTAAAGAGGCAATGCCTTTTCACCGAGGCGAGAGATGAATCGACTTAACGCGGCCAAGCATCCAGTAAGCTTCTGGACATTGTGCACTCGCACAGGGCGTTTCATTCGGAGTATAGTGCCAACTTTTTCTGGGTTAGCGTCGATTCCTCGTTCGGAAATGAGAAAACCGAGTAACTTTCCACCTGGAACTCTGAATGTGCACTTTGATGGATTGAGCTTGATATCATACCTCCTGAGATTGGCAAATGTTTCAGCTAGGTCAGTCAACAGGTTGGAACCCTTTCGTGATTTGACCACAATATCATCCATGTACGCTTCAACGTTCCGACTGATTTGAGTGAGTAAACACTTCTGAATCATCCTCATGAACGTGGCTCCGGCATTCTTGAGGCCGAATGGCATGGTGATATAGCAGAAGCACCCGAATGGAGTGATGAAAGCTGTTTTGATCTCATCCGGTCCATACAGACGGATCTGATGGTATCCAGAATAGGCATCTAGAAAAGACAATCTCTCACATCCCGCAGTCGAGTCGACAATTTGGTCGATGCGAGGGAGAGGAAAAAGATCTTTCGGGCAGTCCCGATTGATGTGTTTGAAATCTATGCACATGCGGAGTGACTTGTCCTTCTTGGGAACCATGACGACATTGGCGAGCCACTCGGAGTGGTATATCTCTCGGATAAACTCTTCCGCCAACAGTTGAGCCACCTCCTCGCCAACGGCCTTTCTCTTCTGGACGGCGGACCGTCGAAGATGTTCTTTGACAGGTTTTGCTATTGAGTCGACTCTAAGGCGACGCTCAGCCAGCCCCCTGGGAACACCCGGCATGTCAGCAGGCTTCCATGCAAGGATGTCCCAGTTCTCACGGAGGAACTGGATGAGCGCTTCTTCCTATTTAGGGTCGAGTGTTGTGGAAATATGGGTCAGAGCTGCATTGGGGTCGGTCGGGTGAATGTGAACGGGCTTCATCTCACTGGACGACTGAAATGCTGATTCTGTGGCAGGCTTCTTGGCCCGCAAAAAATCACTCGGATCTGCATTTTTCTTGTACCCCTCCAGCTCTACCATTGTTATCTGGGAATCGGCAATTTTCGAGCCTTTCTGGAAACACTCTTCTGCCTTCTTCTGATTGCCAGTGATAGTGATCACGCCCTTGGGGCCGGGCATCTTCAGTTTGAGGTACACGTAACATGGTCGATCCATGAATCGTGCGTAAGCTGGTCTCCCCAAAATAGCGTGGTAAGCGCTCTGAAAATCCACGACTTCAAATGTCAGCCTCTCTTTGTGGAAATGCTTCGAGTCGCCGAACACCCCGTCCAGAGCTATTTGGCCGAGTGACTCAGCCTTCTTTCCAGGTATAAATCCATGAAAACTCATGTTGCTGGCGCTCAGTCTGGAATCGGAATGCCCATTCCTTTTAGCGTCTCCGCATATAGTATGTTTAGTCCACTACCACCATCCATTAGCACCTTTGTCAATCGAGTGCCTTCGACGACCGGGTCGACCACCAAAGCTTGCCTCCCAGGGGTGGCTATATGATTCGGGTGATCGGACTAGCCGAATGTAATGGGAGTTTGAGACCATCTCAAATAGCTTGGTGTCGCCGGGACGACCATATTTACCTCACGATTGATAACCTTCAATCGGCTTTTTCTCTCCACATCAGCAAAGATCATCAGAGTGGAATTAACATGAGGATATCCTCCATCATTGTCCTCCTTGTCCTCAGCTTTGTCCGACTCCTTTTCCTTGTCCTTGGGCTGTTTACCTTGGAACTGCTGGATCAAGAGCCATCACTGGCGAGTGGTATGCTTCAGGTATATGAAATTACCCTCTTCGTCTTTCTTCGTGTGGATGTGACACGGCAGATCCATCACGTCATTTCCTTCCTTATCCTTCACCTTCTTAGGGTTCCAGGATCCTTTGGGCTTTCCTTTGAATTTGCCCTGAGTCACGGCCAGAGCCTCTCCAGGAGCCGCTGGCTCGGCCTTCCGCTTCTGCTTCCGACTGGAGTTTCCTTTCTCCGACTGACTCGGTTTGTACTTGCCACTCCGGAGTCGGTCCTCCTCTTCACCATTGGTGTACTTGGTGGCAATTTCCATCATTCGACTCAGGGTCATATCTCCGGTCTGACCGAACTTCAAACTTAACTCTCTGTTCTTAACACCATCCTTGAAGGCGCAGACTGCCTGATGATCAGACACGTTCTCCACCGTATGATGCAAAGTAATCCATCTCTGAATGTAATCTCTTAAGGTTTCATTCGACTTCTGCACGCAGACTTGCAGCTCTGTCAATCTAGCTGGTCGCTTGCAAGTTCCCTCAAATGTCCTGACAAACACTCGGGAAAGATCTTCCCAAGTGTAAATGCTGCTTGGAGCTAACTGATTCAACCACGCCTTGGCCGAACCTTCCAACATGAGTGGTAAATGCTTCATAGCCACTTCATCATTTCCGCCGCCAATCTGTACTGCCACTCGGTAGTCTTCAAGCCAGGTTTCAGGCTTGGACTCACCGGTGAACTTACTTACTCCAGTCGCCAACCTGAAGTTGGGGGGAATCACCGCGGCTCTGATAGCCCTGCTGAAACATTCTGGACCTGAAACATGGACTCGGCTGCTAGTGGGCGCATCTCTGTCATGGCCACCTCGATGAGCTCTTTCCAATCGACCAGACCTTGCACGATGATGGATCGCGCGTCAAAGCCTGGTTCCCTGGGGTCGACCGGGGCTCTTCGCCCAACACTGAGCTGGCGCCTGTCATCTTGCTGCCGATGGGCGTAAGACCCACCTCTTGGGGGAGAAGTGGGCACTCGACGCCTATCATCAGGATCGAATCGGTCACCGTATTGGTCATGTCGACCTTCACGTCCCTCGCGCCGCGGAGGCGATCTTGGGCTGTGAGCCGACTGAACTGTATTCGCAGCGACGGATCGACTGTGAATCCTGTTGCGTGACTGTGACACAGCTGAATTCTGATCTCTTGCTGCTCGGAGCAAATCCCTGATCTTCATCAAGCCTCTGCCAGCCTCCGACTGAGAGGGCTGAATTGACTCTGCTATACGGGCTGCAGCTGCTAAATTCTGAATCGGGGTTCGATATACCTGAGTCGGCTGCGGGAAGAGTTGACGTCGACTGGAGTCGGGTACTCGTTGCCGCGCGTGCTCGTTGAGTGCTTGCTGGAGGTTCTCCAGTCGAGTGCGTTCAGCCAAGTTGGCCAAACGTGCCTCCTCCAAGGCGCGAGCCTCGGGGGTTTCTCCTGCGATGGGAGTATGGAGGGCATCCATGTTCCAGCAACGAAGATCTTCTCTCTGCAGGGAAGTGAGTGGCTCGGGCTGATATTCTTCGTGGGCCTGAGCGGGGTCGCCTCCGCCGTCTACCCCGTCGGTGCGGGTGTAACCGGGGAACTACGAGGCCCATTGACCATCAGAACCTCAGCCGCCGGATCGCTGCTGTCGCACTCGGATGCGGTCCCTACGGAGCCAGTCGACAGATCGAACAGGCCGTAGAGAGATTCGTCGGGCTCGATTGCCGCGACTTGGGTGGTTGCCGATTGGCGAGCCACTGCGTGCTTCACCCACCGCTGGAGCCTCGACCGACCAGAGCGCTTGCGCTGGCGGGAGACAGGGAGGGGGAATGACACGGGAGCCGACCGGTACGGAGTCGACGGTTGCCGCAGCAAAATACCGCGGAGACACGCCCGAAAATGCGTCGCACCGCGGACGGGGAGCGCATCGATGTCGAGTGGAGCTTCCTGAAGCCAAGCGGAGTCGTCGGCGATGAAGGTGAGCGCACCGAGACGGATCTCGTGGCCCTCGACCAAAACTCCACCTGAAACCATGATGAAAGCAATCGGAACGATCGCAACTTCTCCAAAAATCGCTAAGACAACTGCCCCACGGTGGGCACCAACTGTCGTGGTTCTAAGTCTGACAGTAGAATGGGGGGTAGGTATGGAGAGGCAAGATCCTAGCTATGGAGCAGTTGTACAGACAAGGGATGTACGAGTTCAGGCCCTTCTCGGAGGAAGTAACAGCCCTACGTCTCGGAGCCCGGAGGCGGTCGACTGGATTATGTGTGCGTAGGTTACAGGGGTGCGAACCCTTTACACTGAGGAGGGGGTGGCTTATATAGTGTCCGCAAGACCCCTCCGGCCCTCAGTTATGCAGGGTTTTAAAGTACATAAAGGTTTGGCGTTACTGGAAACGCCCTATGTAAAGTGTCATCAATGCCATAAAGACTACTTAATTACAGACCATTTGGATGCAGAGTGACTCTTGATCTCCTAGTGGTCGAGTGAGTCTTCATGGTCGAGTCCTTCGAGTCCGTCGAGTGAAGTCTCTCTTGGTCGACTGGAAGGCAGCTTCTTCTGAGGATGTCCTTGGGAAGGGTACTTAGGACAGGTCCGCGACCCTACCCTAGGTACATGACTTCATCATCCGGCGAGCCGAACAACACATCCAGTGTAATTTTTCCTGTGTAGCGTGCTTCCCGACTAGGGATTATCCCTCTAAAGGTTGTGCTGCTTCGCTCAATGCGGCTCCAGTCTATTTCCATTTTTCGAAGGGTTTCCTTGTAGATGAGGTTTAATCCGCTGCCGCCATCCATGAGTACCTTAGTAAGACGACAGCCGTCCACTATTGGACTGAGGACCAATGCGGCTGGTGCTCGGGCTGTTCAGAATTTAGGTTCATCGCTGGCGTTGAAGGTGATAGCCGTGTCGCTCCATGGATTTATTGTTGCTACTTGGTAGACTTCGGCAAGGCTGCGGAGTGTTCGTTTCCGCATATTATTTGATGCGAAAGTCTCGAAGACTGTTGATACCGTACTGGTACTATTGGGGTAGTTTTCTGGTGCTAGGAGCTCTTCACCACTTTTGGCCACCTGCCGTAGTATCCAACATGCTCGAAGGCTACGTGTTGGAGTGGGGCCCTCTGCACTATGGATTTTACAGGGTCCGCTGAGCCATCCCTCCAGTACGGTTCCGTGCCCTTTAGGGGTTTTTTGCTTTTTGGTTTTTGTTCCAGGTGCCTTACCATGATGCACCCTTTTATTTCGGACTGGGGTTGTGTTCGGAGCTGGATTGTCCCAAAACTTGGTTTCGGTTTTCCAGGTGCTCTCCATCGCACAGTACTTTCGGACTATTGACGCTAGGTCGGCGAAGCGCGTAATTTCACAACGGCTTATGGCGTTCATGATTCCCTTGTCCGTGCAATTGTTGCAGAAAATTGAGATGGCGCTTTTCTCACGGTAGTCCTTTATCCTGTCCATAACCAGGAAGAATCTGGCCCAGTACTTGATTGACGTCCGTCCCTCCGCGGAAATACGGCATGGAGGGATCAGGAATCCGTACATAACTGGTTTTTAATATAGAAGAAGAGTCACCGTGCTGTTCCTCTACCACAGCGACGTGGTGGGTGGCCTGGGGTGAGTTGATCTCTCTCAGATCGGTTTTAAGCCCAATCTGAATGTAGTCTGTAGCGACTCCCAGGGCGGCGATGCGATCCAAGAGCTCGTTTACGGAGGAGAGCTCCATCGGATCTAGCTTCTCGGCGAGTTCCGAGTTGACGTGAAGATCGCTTTTGATGACCCGAGAGGTCATTGTCGGAGCAGCGTCCGAACATGCGGTCATAAGAAAACCACCTAGCCGGACAGTTTGGCCGGTAGCCAAAGCTCCTTTGGCAACGGTACCGTCTTTAAAGACGGGAAGAGGCATCCTTCCTGATCGCGATGACACAGAGGAACTCTCAATGAAAGCACCAATGTCAGTGTCAAAACCGGCGGATCTCGGGTAGGGGGTCCCGAACTGTGCGTCTAGGCGGATGGTAACAGGAGACAAGGGACACGATGTTTTTACCCAGGTTCGGGCCCTCTCGATGGAGGTAAACCCCTACTCCTGCTTGATTGATATTGATGATATGGGTAGTACAAGAGTAGATCTACCACGAGATCAAGGAGGCTAAACCCTAGAAGCTAGCCTATGGTATGATTGTTGTTCGTCCTATGGACTAAAACCCTCCGGTTTATATAGACACCGGAGAGGGCTAGGGTTACCCAGAGTCGGTTACAATGGTAGGAGATCTACATATCCGTATTGCCAAGCTTGCCTTACACGCCAAGGAAAGTCCCATCCGGACACGGGACGAAGTCTTCAATCTTGTATCTTCATAATCTTGGAGTCCGGCCAACGATGATAGTTCGGCTATCCGGACACCCCCTAGTCCAGGACTCCCTCAGCCAGACTATATGATTTTGCAGGGATAGCTTTCTTTAGCCATGTTATTTTGAGAAGACATATTTCTTGGTTAGTATGCTTGAAGTATTACAATTTATTATGTCAATATGAACTTTTATTTTGAATCATTTGGATCTGAACATTCATGCCACAATAAAGAAAATTACATTGAGAAATATGCTAGGTAGCATTCCACATCAAAAATTCTATTTTTATCATTTACCTACTCGAGGACGAGCATGAATTAAGCTTGGGGATGCTTGATACGTCTCCAACGTATCTATAATTTTTGATTGTTCCATGCAATTATATTACCCGTTTTGGATGTTTATGGGCTTTACTTTACACTTTTATATCATTTTTGGGACTAACCTACTAACCGGAGGCCCAGCCCGAATTGCTATTTTTTTTTTGCCTATTTCAGTGTTTCGAAGAAAAGGAATATCAAATGGAGTCCAAACGGAATGAAACCTTCGGGAGCGATCTTTTTGGAGCAAACGCAACCCAAGAGACTTGGAGTGGACGTCAAGCAGCGAATGAGGTGGCCATGAGGGTACCCGGCGCGCCCTAGGGGGGTGGGCGCGCCCCCACCCTCGTGGGCCCCTTGTGGCTCCACCGACCTACTTCTTCCTCCTATATATATATCCACATATCCCGAGAACATCCAGGAGCACCACGAAAAACTATTTCCACCGCCGCAACCTTCTGTATCCGCCAGATCCCATCTTGGAGCCTTCGCTGGCGCTCCGTCGTAGGGGGAATTGACCACGGAGGGCCTCTACATCATCTCCAAGGCCTCTCCGATGAGTTGTGAGTAGTTTACCACAGACCTTCGGGTCCATACTTATTAGCTAGATGGCTTGTTCTCTCTCTTTGAATCTCAATACAAAGTTCTCCTCGATCTTCTTGGAGATCTATTTGATGTAATTCTTTTTGCGGTGTGTTTGTCGAGATACGATGAATTGTGGGTTTATGATCAAGTTTATCTATGAGAAATAATTGAATCTCCTCTGAATTCTTTTATGTGTGATTGGTTATCTTTGCAAGTCTCTTCGAATTATCAGTTTGGTTTGGCCTACTAGATTGATCTTTCTTGCAATGGGAGAAGTGCTTAGCTTTGGGTTCAATCTTGCGGTGTCCTTTCCCAGTGACAGCAGGGGCATCAAGGCACGTATTGTATTGTTGCCATCGAGGATAAAAAGATGGGGTTTATATCATATTGCTTGAGTTTATCCCTCTACATCATGTCATCTTTATTAATGCGTTACTCTGTTCTTATGAACTTAATACTCTAGATGCAGGCAGTAGTCGGTCGATGTGTGGAGTAATAGTAGTAGATGCAGAATTGTTTCGATCTACTTGTTGCGGACGTGATGCCTATATACATGATCATGCCTAGATAATCTCATAACTATGCACTTTTCTATCAATTGCTCGATAGTAATTTGTTCACCCACCGTAACACTTATGCTGTCTTGAGAGAAGCCACTAGTGAAATCTATGGCCCCCGGGTCTATCTTTTATCATATAAGTTTCCAATCTATCTTTATTTTGCAATCTTTACTTTCCAATATATATATCATAAAAATACCAAAAATATTTATCTTATCTTATTATCTCTATCAGATCTCACTTTCACAAGTTTCGTGAAGGGATTGCCAACCCCTTTATCGCATTGGTTGCGAGGTTCTTGTTTGTTTGTGTAGGTACGAGGGACTTTTGAGGAGCCTCCTACTGGATTGGTACCTTGGTTCTCAAAAAATTAGGGAAATACTTACGCTACTTTACTGCATCACCCTTTCCTCTTCAAGGGAAAACCAATGCAGTGCTCAAGAGGTAGCACTTATTACGACTGGCGTCTTTTCCCTGTGTTGTTTTCGTTCACCTCGTCATTGTGACTTCTCATGCTTTTACTTCGCAGTTCATACCTAGTTTTCTCTCATGCTACTGCATTTGTTCGCATGTTGCATTACCATCATTATTGTCAAACTTGTGATATCCTATGCTTGTACCATAATTGCTTCCTACATCGATAAATATGTTTATCAACAATATGCTTGATTAAGTTCTTTTCTACCAAACTTTATTTCCGCTGCTGTGTTTGGGATCAGTTCAAAACATTCGAATGAATTTTTGAATATCCCATCCCCCCCTTTGGTCGATATACTCTCGGTCCTAACAAAGTCGTACATAAAACTTGTAGATCACTGAATATGATATGTTTGCTTCCTTGTGATAGTTTTGCGATATAGAGATGGTAATATGTGGGATGTACTAGTGACTCATTGTGGTGTAGTAAGAATATTGGTGTTAAGGTTTGTGATTCCCGAAGCATGCACGTATAGTCTCTCGTTATGCTAAGAAGTTGGAGCATGATTTATTATTGACTGTCTTCCTTATGAGTGGCAGTCAGGGACGAGCGATGGTCTTTTCCTACCAATCTATCCCCCTAGGGGCATGTGTAGTAGTACTTTTCTTCAAAGGTTTTCATACATGATCTGTTATTTTACATGTATTTTCCCTTATCACTTGATTACAAAATTTATGTTGCAATTTATCGTAATATTTCTGTGCTACAGCTAACAAGTGGGCCCAAAATCAGAGAGACGATCGTGTATAGTCCCATTAGCTTTGCCATCTCTGTTCACCTCCTTCATTGAAAACCCCCACTCACCCATGTATAGTCCCAAATCTAGTCTCTCGCCCCTGTCGCCGGTGCGTATCGCGGCCATACTTTGCCGCAGCTTCATCTACGCCGACCAGGATTGCTTCCATCTTTCCCCTTGATCTAACACGTCGACTAGGGTAGCCGTCGGTCACCGACGCTTGCCGTGGATCAGGACTTCTCATATAAAAAAAACCTACGCCGTTAAGTTCAATCTGATGAAATGAAGCTAAGTCTTCATATACATCTGCTTATCCAATGCAAATCACCTTAATCCACTACAAAACCCCTCCAGATGTTATTTTTGAAGTAATCGAGGGGTACAATATGCAGTGCCAGATGTGTTTCGACACTAGGAATCTCTACGGTCTCCCCTATGTTATGAAGGACAAGTACCTCTGCATCATGCTTCCACAAGGATTCAAAGAAATTTCGTATGGTTCTCATATTTGAAGTGTATAAAATGTACATGTCGTTCAAGTGTTTGGTTAAGTTGTGAAGATTCTCTACATGTGGATTTTAACATAAATGTTGATGGATTTCGTGATTGGTTCATAAGTAGAAAAGTTTGCTCATGAGTTGAACAGAAACCATGCTTATGATGGAAAGTATCTAAAAATAGGTATACTTAACAAAATTTGGTAAAGTGCTAACCGTACCCCCTTGGTACCACTTGATGTTATGTTCCCCTCTTTAGATGTCAGAAGTAACCTATGTGTAATCTAAAAATTTCTTTTATAATTATTATGATATACTCCCTCCATTCCTAAATATAAGTCTATTTAGAGATTTCAATATGGACTAGATATAGATGTATATAGACATAGTTTAGAGTGTAGATTCACTCATTTTGCTCCGTAGGTAGTCCATATTGAAATCTCTAAAAAGACTTATATTTAGGAATGGAGGAAGTAGAAAATTCTAGATTTGTATTGCAGCACTGATATTTTTCATAAATCATTCTGAAACTAACAAATTCAGAACCTAATTTGTGATATCCAATGTTCCTAAACTCTAGTAAGTACTATTAGAAATGGTATTTACCCCTCTCATACACGATACCTGCTTCATAAACAACCTAAATAATTTTGAGCAATCTCTAAATTTTTCTCAGTGCATCCCCTACTTTGCAAGAGATGAACTTCTGAAGAAGCTAAGTATAAATAGATCTATTAGGACCACATACATGTCAAGCCAAAGATAAGAGAGGGCTTCTGTTTTCTATACAGGATCAGGAACGAAGAAGATAGGGCCTGTTTCATAGGCCGTAATTGGAAAGAATTTGCCGAGGTGTACCAGTTGGAAGTTGGCATGGAAATGTCCCTCAGACTAGGTGGAAAACCTAAACGTCACCTCCGGGTACGTTTGAGCATTGGTCCAATAACTCATCTGTGTAAGTATTCTGGAAAATATCAAGCAATTTTAACTAATAAAATTTCACCGGGCTACTATATTTAATAAATCTTATTTACAAATATTTTCATAGATTATTGCAGAGTGGATATTGTAACAAAATAATTTATGGACAACATGGAGGTTACTAAAGGGATCAGAGTAACCTGGGAAGAGGCGTGGTTTGTCGTTGGCTTTTGATACATCTCCAATGTATCTATAATTTTTCATTGTTCCATGCTATTATATTATCCATCTTGGATGTTTTATATGCTATATGTTATACAATTTTTGGGACTAACCTATTAACCTAGTGCCAAGTGCCACTTGCTGTTTTTTCCTTGTTTTTGTCTTCTACAGAAAATCAATACCAAATGAAGTCCAAACGAAACAAAACTTTTTGAGGATTTTCTTGGACCAGAAGACACCCAGGAACCTTCAGGAGGGGGTCAGAGGGGCCACCAGTTGGCGACAAGCTCAGGAGGTACGCCCTAGGGGTGGGGCGCCCCCAGGCTTGTGGTCCCCTTGATGCCTCTCCAACCCTAATCTCAACTCCATAAATACCGAAATATTCCCCGTATGCCATAGGGAACACCAAAAATACTTCTCTGCCGCTGCAAGTTTCTGTCCTCGTGAGATCCAATCTAGAGACCTGTTCCGGTACTCTACTGGAGGGGGATTTGATCACCGAGGGCCTCTACATCAACCTTGCTGCGCTTCCGATGATGTGTGAGTAGTACCATAGACCTACAGGTCCATAGCTTGTATCTAGAGGGCTTCTTCTCTCTCTTTGATCTTCAATACAATGTTCTCCTCGATGTTCTTGGAGATCTATTCAATGTAATCTTCTTTTGCAGTGCGTTTGTTGAGATCCGATGAATTGTGGGTTTATGATCAGATTATCTATGAATATTATTTGAGTCTTATCTGAACTCTTTTATGCATGATTAAGATAGCTTTGTTTTTCTCTCCAATCTATTGATTTGGTTTGGCCAACTAGATTGATTTTTCTTGCAATGGGAGAGGTGCTTCGTATTGGGTTCAATCTTGCGGTGCTCAATCCAAGTGATAGAAAGGGACATGACACATATATTGTTGTTGCCATTAAGGATAAAAGGTGGAGTTTATTCATATTGATGGGATCTATCCCTCTACATGATGTCATCTTGCTTAAGGCATTACTCCATTCTTGTTAACTTAATACAATATATGCATGTTGGATAGCAGTCGATGCGTGGAGTAATAGCAGTAGATGCAGGCAGGAGTCGGTCTACTTGTCACGGACGTGATGCCTATATTCATGATCATTGCCTTAGATATCATCATAATTTTCTTTTCTATCAATTACTCAACAGTAATTTGTTCACCCACCGTAGCATTCTTTCAAGAGAGAAGCCTCTAGTGAAAACTATGGCCCCGAGGTCTATTTCTTATCATATTATTTTCAAATCTATAAAACCAAAAACCAAAAAAATACCTTGCTACAATTTATTTACCTTTATTTTATTTTTCACTTTTACTTATGTTTTATTCGTATCTCTATCAGATCTCATCCTTGCAAGTAATCGTGAAGGGATTGACAACCCCTTTATCACGTTGGGTGCAAGTATTTGTTTATTTGTGCAGGTGCTATCATTGAAGACTTGTGTGTTCCTCCTACTTGATTGATACCTTGGTTCTTAACTGAGGGAAATACTTATCTCTACTTTGCTGCATCACCCTTTACTCTTCAAGGGAAAACCAACACAAGCTCCAGAAGTAGCAGGAAGAATTTCTCGTGCTGTTGCCGGGGAGGATCTACATCAAGCCTACCAAGTACCTATCATAAACTCTCATCTCTTGCATTTCCATTATTTGCCATTTGCCTCTGGTTTTCCTCTCCCCCACTTCTAAAATGTTTTCAAAAAACACAAAAATATTTGCCTTTTTATTCGCCTTCTTTTCGTTTGCCTTTATGTCTTACTTGGTTTGTTTGCTTGTTCGGTTGGTAAAGTTGCATGTTTATTCGGAATCAGAAAGCAAAAATTTTATGGATCCTCATACACTTGCTAATATTTTTAAAAGGTCCAATTATGATGACCCAATTGCTGGTGACTTGAGTGCACGATATTATCTTTATGAAGCTTTGCTTGAAATTCATGAATCTGAAAATTGTGATGAAGTGCTAAAAGAAGAAATTTATGAAGTGATTCACGATAGCTCCTTGAATGAAAAGCATGATTGCAATGGTGTTATTATAAATTCTATTAATGCCAATTGTGCTAATAATATGCAAAACCCCAAGCTTGGGGATGCTAATTTTGATATGTCCACTACTTATTGCAATGATCATGATTGGGGTGATTCTTCTTATGATCTTGAAAATTTATTTAAGCCTCATGATGAATATGAAATTGATAATAATGTTTGCAATATTATTGAAAGTAGGTTTGGAAGACTTCCAACTTTAGGTAATTACGATCCCACTACTTTGGAGAATGATCAATCTTGTGAATTTTTTGGTAAAAGTGGGCTTGGACAGGTCATGACTTTATTTGATGATAATCCCACTATTTTTCGAAGAGTGTCAACTTTGCATGCATTTGGGTCATGAAGAGAAAATTTTGTATGATAGCTATATTGTTGAATTTGATTATGATGCTACATGAAATTATTACGAGAGGGAAAATATGGTTGTAGAAATTTTCATGTTACTAAATTACCACTCGTTGTGTTGAGATTGCTATTGTTTCTTTCTTCTTCCTTGCATATGCTAGTTTTTCTTGTCTTGATGATTTGTTTGCTTATAAAATTCCTATGCATAGGAAGTATCTTAGACTTAAACTTGCTTTTCACATGCTACATGATGCTCTCTTCGTGTTTCAATTGCTATCTTTCATGTGAGCATCATTAGAACTATCAATGCTTAGCTAAAAGGCTTTAAAGAAAAGAGCTTGCTGGGAGACAACCCAATATTTTTTTTCTGCTTTTATGTGTTTATGCAATTAAACTTCTGTTATGATTGTGTTTTAGTGTTTTAGTTAGTGTTTATGCCAAGTAAGACCTTTGGGATGATTTGGAAGATTGTTGATTTGACTTTGTGAAAAATAGAAACTTTTACGCTCACTTCTGGAATTTTGTCAATTCATAGAAATGTGTTCTTGCTCTAAATTTTTTGCACATGATTGATATACAAATTGCTCACATTGTCCTTATTTTTCAAAATTTTTGGAGTTACAGAAGTTTGGCTAAAGTCCAGATTACTACAAACTGTTCTGCTTTTGACAGGTTCTATTTTCATTGTGTTGTTTGCTTATTTTGATGAATCTATGGGTAGTATCGGGGGGGGGGGGGGGGGTATGAGCCATGGAGAAGTAAGAATATAATAGATATAACACAAATATAAAATTGTAATGAGTTCACAATCATTTCCTAATAATAAATCACGGATTGACTCCGTTGGGTTCACCGTCGCGGTGTTTCTGCAGAAAAGTCCCTTACGTTTAGAAAAATCAACCCGCAACACATCTTTGTTTTTCTATCCGGCAGCCGCCGCACAGGGACTACTGCTACCTGGGCCGACCTGTTGTCACGTGAAAACAGTCAAAAATTCATTGAAAAAACTACCGAGCAAGGGATCGAACCCTGGACCTATAACTTGTGAGCGCTCCTCAATCGCCAGATGAGTTGTTGAACTTCAAGGTTTAATTACGAAATACAAGAGATAAGAACCATATGACATGACGAGATCTAAATAGTGAAAAATTTCACCAAAAAAGAAATACGCCCGTGCAAGGGATCGAACCCTTCACTACAGATTTGGGAGTGCTCGACGTTCACCACAATACCTGATGACCTTAGTTTTTTTGCGGCTGCTGATGACCTTAATTGTGCACATAAATTGAACTAAACAAATTAGTCCGTAGCATTGCTGCACCGCTGGGCCTACTCAGTATAAAATTGCCTCAATGATGGGTCTTCTTTTATGCATAGTGAGACACAAGACAATATTATATGTTAAATTATCCCACCTCGCCTGTTTACACTGATTCTTACAAGTTTATATATGTTTGTAGTTGACCTTACATATAAGCAAGATGAATAAAAACAGACAGTCAGAACCAACCATTGAAAGGAATTGTGGGCAGTAATCGTAGGCTGTCTTGGAGGTGTATTAAAGCAATGATGGATGATGGACTGGAGGATTGTGGAACGGAAGGATATTCACATACCAATTATGGAATGGAAGGATATTAACAAAAAATCAATTGTGGGGTTGCAAAGATGCAAAGGAATTAAAGTGAGAGAGATATGAATCAAGCACTCAATAGGATATTAACAAAAAAAATCAATTGTGGGTTGCAAAGATGCAAAGGAGTTAAAGTGAGAGAGATATGAATCGGGCACTCAATAGGATATTAACAAAAAAAATCAATTGTGGGTTGCAAAGATGCAAAATAATTAAACTAGTGGTGGTTGAGAAATAATGGTGGAATTAAAGTGAGAGAGCTGAATCGGGCACTCAATCTGCAATTATGCTTGCCTGGAACTAAAGGCTAGAGATTAGTAATGAGAAAGAGAGCCAGAGGACGATGGCGGTGCACAAACGTTGTTGTCCTTTAGCAGTCCAACAAGAAATGTGGTCAAAAAATTTGAAGCTACATATATACGTAGTATGTCTTCTATGACATACTCGACAAGAGTTTGTCCCATCTTTTATTCTATGCACAAAATGATGAACTTAAAGATGTGGATCAAACGAATTCTAGTATTCTTTCTGCTATATACTAGATGAGAGAGCTAAAACTTTATATTCTAGCATCAAGTAGGATGATTATGCTATTGTCGTGTAATGCACGCTAGGGTGGCTAGCAAAAGGTGCACATGGGACATAAGGAGATGGTGCGATCCAATAAGGCAGAGGTGTTCCAACGACATTCAAGAAGCGACTCGAAGGGACATCTTGATGTGTGCTGGTAGATGGAGGCATTGGGGAGCCAAGATGTCGGGACATCGAAGAATGACGATGCCGAGGACGTCTATCTTGGTGTGCATTACTGCCCATCACCGCCTGCCATTCTCGACCAACCCCGTCCGTCCGCCACGCCGCTCTTCATTAGCGTAAATCGATTATTTTCTCCTCGGGCGAATCCGCACACCTTCTTTGTACGTAGCCTTGCGGCTAACCTTATCCACTCGAGTCTTTAACGTGTTTTCTCCTTGCATGCCAGCACGGCTTTCCCCAGGTGGACTTTCTCGATGTTGACCACGTGGTTTAGCCATGCTTATTAGGCTACGTAGTGTGAATTTTTTCTCCCGTTGCAACGCACGAGCATTTTTTCTAGTAGTAATTAAAAGTGGTTATTGGCTTTGTTTCACTAACGGATCTGACGAGTTTTCTGTTTAGTTTTGCATTGTGAAGTTTCAAGTTTTGGGTGAAGTTTCAATGGACTACTGAATAAGGAGTGGCAAGAGCCTAAGTTTGGGGATGCCCAAGGCACCCCAAGGTAATATTGAAGGACAACCAAGCATCTAAAAGAGGGGATGCCCTGGATGGCATCCCCTATTTTGTATACAATCTATCGGTAATCACTTGAGGCTATATTTTTATTCACGACATGATATGTGTTTTTCTTGGAGCATCTTGTATTATATGAGTCTTTTCTTTATTTGATTATTAGTTTGCCACAATCATCCTTGTTGTACACACCTTTTGAGAGGGACACACATTAATCGTGATTTTGTTAGAATACTCTATGTGCTTCACTTATACTTTTTTAGCTAGGTAGTTGCTCTAGTGCTTCACTTATATCTTTTAGAGCATGGCTGGTTTTATTTTGAAGAAATTGATGAACTATCATGCTTCACTTATATTATTTATAGAGTCTTATAAATAGTATGGCAATTTTCTTGGGTTATAATTAGTCCTAATATGATGGGTATCCAAGAGTGATAGAATAAAAACTTTCATAAGGATCATTGAATATATGAGATGTTTGATTCCTTGCATTTGTTTTGAGATATAGAGATGGTGATATTAGAGTATGCCAGTGAAAAATTGTGGTTTAGTAAGAATATTTGTGTTAAGGTTTGTGATTCCCGAAGCATGCACGTATGCTCTCTCGTTATGCGACAAAGTTGGAGCATGATTTATTTTTGATTGTCTTCCTTATGAGTGGTGGTCTAGGACGAGCGATGATCTTTTCCTACCAATCTATCCCCCTAGGAGCATGCATAGTAGTACTTTGCTTTGGGGGCTAATAAACTTTTGCCATAAGTATGTGAGTTCCTTATGACTAATGTTGAGTCCATGGATTATACGCATTCTCACCCTTCCACCTTTGCTAGCCTCTTCAGTACCGTGCATTGCCCTTTCTCACCTTGAGAGTTGGTGCAACCTTTGCCGGTGCACCAAATCCCATGATATGATACGCTCTTTCACACATAAGCCACCTTATATCTTCCTCAAAACAGCCACCATACCTACCTATTATGGCATTTCCATAGCCATTCCGAGATATATTGCCATGCAACTTCCACCATTCCGTTTCATCATGACACATACCATAATTGGCATATTGCTTTGCATGATCATATAGTTGGCATACTATTTTGGGCTTGTCCACTGTTCATATTTGTTATACTTGTCATGCTAGATCGTTGCAAATCCCGGTACACAATCGGAGGCATTCATATAGAGTCATATTTTTGTTCTAGTATCGAGTTGTAAGTAAATAAAAGTGTGATGATCATCATTATTAGAGCATTGTACCATGTGAGGAAAGGATGATGGAGACTATGATTCCCCCACATGTCAGGATGATACTCCAGACTTACATAAATAAAAAGGCACTGGTACGCGTCGGTGTTATACACACGGTTTTTAACCCCTTTCCATGACGACATTTGGAACCATCGCCAAGTGAGTGTGGATGATAGGGGGGTCCTTCCCACACGAACCAGAAACCGTCGGGGATAGGCCCTCCTATCACATAGGCTGGGGCAAAATGAGCTCGTGTGCGATCGGGCGAGGCATCGAAACCCAATCGTTTCTGTTCGCATGTACATCCCACACGATGAATCCCAACAAAACATTTTCGTTCATATGTATATCACACACAGTCAATCCAAGCGATACGTTTCCGTTCTTATGTACATCCCACACAGTCAATCCAGGGAAAACGTTTCCGTTCATACATACATCCCACACAGTTAATCTAGGGAAAACGTTTCCGTTCGTATGTACATCCCACACAGTCAATCCAGGGAAAACGTTTCTGTTCATATGTGCATCCCACACAGGTTTATGTATAGGCTCGTGTGTGATAAGTGTGACTATCACACATGCTCTGCCTTGGTTAATCGTTTGCTTTTATCAACTACATCACACACGATTTGATAAAGAAAACTGTGTGGCATTGGGCTATCCACACAAGCGCTTTTACTGCTAGAACCGTTTGCAAAGTTCCATGACCCATTTAGCAGGTTTATTAGTTTACAATTAATAATTGCAGTATTATGCAAATTCACATTTCATATCGAACAGTTGTTTACCAATTTCATATCAGGCACATAAATATATTTTCACATCATAGTACGATAGCTACCTGAAAACAACACAATATTTTATCCACTTCTGCTTTTAGTTCAGTAAGAACCTGTTTTGCACTGGCCAACTGGGAAAGTGCCTCCTTGTTCGCCAACACCATCTTAGATGGTAACTTTCGGGAGTTCGGGAGTTAAGCATGGCAACCCGAACGCTTTTAGATGGCAACTTTAGTTTTGCGTGAGATTAGGGAAACATGGCAATTTTCTCATGAAAAAACAAAAAAGGACAAAGTTGCCATCCCCTACGAACTAAAGTTGCCATGTCAAAACATTCGGGACGAACCGCTCAAATCCCGAACTTTCGGGAGTTATTGGATTCCTAAAAAAAATCTGAGCTCATTCTCCACGTTCCTCTTTTTATCCCGCATCTTCAAATATTCTTCAGCGTTGACAAGACTTTCTCTAAGCCTACCTCTGTTCTCTTCCTCATACATGCTCCAGAGCCTTGCTAGGCACATCTTCAAAGACTGTGGCCACACTTGATCAACCCACTCCAAGTAAGAACACTTCCGTTCATCCTATAATATTTAAAACTAGATCAGTAACAATTGTAGGGGAACTAGGTTAATAGCAACATAGAAAATCATCAATACTTATTTTGAAAAACTGAAGAAACAGGTTAATTATGACATATCTTCTCAAAAAGATCGATGTGCAAATGAATTAATTGCTACTGGGACAACAACCAAATTCCGAAACATCAGAAGCTATAATTAACTACAACAACACTACAAGTTCTTACTCATGTACTATGAATAACAAATTGAATATTTTATGAGGAAGGTGAATATAACTGCAACAACATAGCGAAGTGTTTGGATGACAGCAAATTGATATTAACAAGTGTGTACATGCACAAATTTAGTAACATAGAACTGACAGCACTAAAGCCGTCCACTATGTATGCCAAAACCCGTGTAAAGACAACTGTTGCTACATCTTGCACCGGTGCCCTGCACTAGCGAGCCGATGCAGTGGGAAAAAATCAGGGACCCGAACTCCGAAGCACCTAGTTGCTCTGATGCCCAGTTCCTTCGTGCCATAAAGATTTAGTATTTTACTACTTGACTGCTCGGATGTGTGGACCAAAGTTGGCTGCACAAACTGCTGAAACGGTGCCAAATAATTTTCTAATGGCACCACTGATGAGATGGCAACATTTTTAGATACTAGATACAAACTGTGACACTGTCTTTGGATGTGTTTGGTTGAAGGTGTGGTATGAATGGGTTGGGACCGTGACAGTGTCTAAATCACATCTAACAAATGATTTGTAGCAACGAAAGAGGGTCTAACCTTCTCTGCACATGCTAGAAACTTCCTCCCACTGTCCATAGTTTCAAATGATTTGTAGCAACGAAAGAGGGTCTAACCTTCTCTGCACAAGCTAGAAACTTCTTCCCACTGTCCACAGTTTCAAACGCAACTAGCTTCACGCGTGGAGATTGATGGTGATAACAAGTAGACAGATCTTCAACCACCCCACTCCATTCTTTGCAATTGATGGTCATAGGTAGCTACAAGAGGAAGAAATGACTCAAATTGACCGCCGGGTTAAAATCCTTCATTCCAAGTCATAGCCCGAGAGAGAGAGAGAGAGAGAGAGAGAGAAGAGAGGCATACCCGGGTGGCAAAGGAGTCGTCGTCGAAGGAGGAACCGCTGGAGAAGTCTTTGGAGAAGACCATGGCGACCCCGACGGTAGGATGTGAGATGGCAAGAGCGAGGAAGCAAGCGAGGGAGCGACTATAGCTTAGGAAGGAAGGAAGGAAGGAAGGAAGGAAGGAAGGAAGGAGGAAACAGGGGAAATGTGACTTGTGCTCGGGGAGAAAAGGCAGAGGGGAAGGGGGTGCGGGGGGTGGGGTAGATATTTCGGCGGTAGGCCATAAATTTTAAAATGTGGAGGGAAACTTTGCGTGCGGTGCCGCAAGACACCATTCATTTTGAATGATTGTGTGCATCACAAACTATTCTTCTGCTTTACGCGCATGGGATGAGTTTGATAATTCAAATTTTGGTGGAAATTTTCCTGGGTACATCATTGCATAATTTAACATCGCTTGCTAATTTAGGCACACAAAAGAGCATACATCACATAGACCACACTTACTAAATCGAGAAATTTCAGTAATTAAACAGAGCCAGTTGACCTAAACATTGCTATAACAAAAGGCCAGCATTAAAAACAAAGCCTAAGTACGCATAATTTTTACAAATCCGCCGCCGCGCTGGCCTATGCATCACCGGTGTCAGATGAGACGTCGATGACTCGTCCTGGAGACAAGCCGTCGTTGGTGGACTCCGCGTCCCCCCCTGCTGAAGTCGACCACGTCCTCGTCCTCGTCCTCAGCACCGCCCTCAAGGTTGTAGTACTCGTAGTAGTGGTTGTGCCAGAGCTCGTGTTGGTACTCCACCACCGATTCCTCGACGGACAGACTCTTCTCTACCTCGACCCCGGCCACGCGCAACTGAAAGGATTGAGAAGAGGTGTCTAGAGGAGGGTGATTAGACCCTCAACAAGTAAAGGTAGCAGTTTTTAAGTTTTCCAAGTTGGGGTTGGAAAAGCACAATTTCAAACATTCACAATACAATTCAAGCAAGCAAGCAAAGAGTATATGAGTGATACGTCCATTTTGCATCATGCTTTTATATCAATATTTATTGCATTATGGGCTGTTATTACACATTATATCTCAATACTTATGGCTATTCTCTCTTATTTTACAAGGTTTACCATGAAGAGGGGGAATGTCGACAACTGGAATTCTGGCTGGAAAAGGAGCAAACATTGGAAACCTATTCTGCACAGCTCCAAAAGTCCTGAAACTCCATGAAACAACTTTTTGGAATTAATAAGAATTTCTGAGCGAAAGAAATATGCCAGGGGGCCCACACCCAGTCCAGGAGACAGGGGGCATGCCCCCACTATAGGGCGCGCCCCCTATCTCCTGGGCCCCCTGGTGGCCTCCGGCGTCCATCTTCTGCTATATCATTGCTTTTACACTAGAAAAAATCGTGGGCAAGCTTACGGGACGAAACTCCACCGCCATGAGGCGGAACCTTGGCGGAATCAATCTAGGGCTCTGGCGGAGCTGTTCTGCCGGGGACACTTCCCTCCGGGAGGGGGAAATCATCACCAACGTCATCACCAACAATCCTCTCATCGGGAGGAAGTCAATCTCCATCAAAATCTTCACCAGCACCATCTCCTCTAAAAACCCTAGTTGATCTCTTGTATCCAATCTTGTATCAAAACCACAAATTGGTACATGTGGGTTGCTGGTAGTGTTGATTACTCCTTGTAGTTGATGCTAATTGGTTTACTTGGTGGAAGATCATATGTTCAGATCCTTTATGCATATTATTACTCCTCTGATTATGAACATGAATATGCTTTGTGAGTAGTTACATTTGTTTCTGAGGACATGGGTGAAGTCTTGCTATTAGTAGTCATGTGAATTTGGCATTCGTTCGATATTTTGATGAGATGTATGTTGTCTTTTCCTCTAGTGGTATTATGTGAACGTCGACTACATGAAACTTCACCATTATTTGGGCCTAGAGGAAGGCATGGGGAAGTAATAAGTAGATGATGGGTTGCTAGAGTGACAGAAGCTTAATCCCTAGTTTATGCGTTGCTTCGTTAGGGGCTGATTTGGATCCATATGTTTAATACTGTGGTTAGGTTTACCTTAATACTTCTTTTGTAGTTGCGGATGCTTGCAATAGGGGTTAATCATAAGTGGGATGCTTGTCCATGTAAGGGCAGTACCCAAGTACCGGTCCACCCACATATCAAATTATCAAAGTACCGAACGCGAATCATATGAACGTGATGAAAACTAGCTTGACGATGATTCCCATGTGTCCTCGGGAGCTCTTTTCTCATTATTAGAAATTGTCCAGGCTTATCCTTTGCTACATAAAGGATTGGGCCACCTTTCTGCACTTTATTTACTTTATTTACTTGTTACTCGTTACCATTTATCTTATCACAAAACTTTCTATGACCTACAATTTTAGTGCTTGCAGAGAATACCTTACTGAAAACCGCTTATCATTTCCTTCTGCTCCTCGTTGGGTTCGACACTCTTACTTATAAAAAGGACTACGATTGATCCCCTACACTTGTGGGTCATCAAGACTCTTTTCTGGCGCCGTTTCCGGGGAGTGTAGCGCTTTTGGTGAGTGGAACTTGGTAAGGAAACATTTATATAGTGTGCTGAAATTTTCTGTTACTTGTCACTATGGAAACTAATCCTTTGAGGGGCTTGTTTGGGGTATCTTCACCCCAACCAGAAGAGCAAAGATGTGCTCCTCAATCTACTGAACTTTATGAAAATATTTACTTTGAGATTCCTTCGGGTATGATAGAGAAACTGCTAGCTAATCCATTTGCAGGAGATGGAACATTGCATTCCGATTTACACCTTATCTTTGTGGATGAAGTTTGTGGATTATTTAAGCTTCCAGGTATTCCCGATGATGTTGTCAAAAGGAAGGTCTTCCCTTTATCTTTGAAGGGAGGTGCATTGACATGGTATAGGCTATGTGATGATACGAGATCTTGGAATTATAAGCGATTGAAGTTGGAATTTCACCAGAAGTTCTATCCTATGCATCTTGTTCATCGTGATCGTAATTACATATATATTTTCTGGCCTCGTGAGGAGAAAGCATCGCTCAAGCTTGGGGGAGGCTCAAGTCAATGTTATATTCATGCCCCAATCATGAGCTCTCTTGGGAAATGATTATTCAGAACTTTTATGCTCGGCTTTCTCTTAATAATCGCTACCTGCTCGATACTTCCTGTGCTGGTTCTTATATGCTGAAGACTATTGATTTCAAATGGGACTTATTGGAAAGAATTAAATGAAACTCTGAAGATTGGGGTTCCGACGATGGTAAGGAGTCAGGTATGACACCTAAGTTCGATTGTGTTAAATCTTTTATGGATACCGATGCTTTTCATGGATTTAGTGCTAAGTATGGACTTGACTCTGAGATAGTAGCTTCTTTCTGTGAATCTTTTGCTACTCTCGTTGATCTCCCTAAATAGAAGTGGTTTAAATATAATCCTCCTGTTGAAGTGAAAGTAGTTGCACCTATTACAGTCGAAGAAAAGACTATTACCTATAGTGATCCTATTGTTCCTACTACTTATGTTGAAAAACCTCCTTTCCCTGTTAGGATAAAGGATCATGCTAAAGATTCGACTGTTGTTCGTAAGAGTAATACTAGGACTTATACACCTCCTGAGCAAATTAATGTTGAACCTAGTATTGCTATGGTTAAAGATCTCTTGGATGAGGATTTAGATGGGCATGTTATTTCTTTCTGTGGTGAGACTGCCAATATTGCTAGACCTAATACTAAGACACGTAGACCTGTCGTAGGCATGCCTGTTATTTCTGTTAAAATAGGAGATCATTGTTATCATGGCTTATGTGATATGGGTGCTAGTGCTAGTGCGATACATTATGATCTATATAAATAAATTATGCACGACATTGCACCCATTGAATTAGAAGACATTGATGTTACTATTAAGCTTGCTAATAGGGATACCATTAAACCCTTTGGGATTGTTAGAGATGTTGAAGTTTTGTGTGGGAAGGTTAAATACCCTGCTGATTTTCTTGTTCTTGGTTCCCCACAAGATGATTTTTGTCCCATTATTTTTGGTAGACCCTTCTTGAATACAGCTAGTGCTAAGATTAACTGTGAAAAGAATATTGTCGCTGTTGGCATAGATGGTATGTCTCATGAGTTTAATTTCGCTAAGTTTAGTAGACAACCTCGTGATAGGGAACGACCTAGTAAGGATGAGATTATTGGTCTTGCTTCCATTGCTGTTCCCCCAACTGATCCGTTAGAACAATATTTGATAGACCATGAAAACGATATGTTTATGAAGGAAAGGGAGGAAATAGATGAAGTGTTCCTTAAACAGGAACCTATGCTGAAACATAACCTTCCCGTTGAAATTCTTGGGGACCCCCCTCCAGCCAAGGGTGATCTCGTGTTTGAACTCAAACCATTACCTGATAGTCTTAAGTATGCTTATCTTGATGAAAAAGAAATATATCCTATTATTATTAGTGCTAACCTTTCAGAGAAAGAAGAAGAAAGATTATCGAAAACTCTGAAGAAGCACCGAGCTGCTATTGGATATACTCTGGATGATCTTAAGGGTGTTAGTCCCACGTTATGCCAGCACAAAATTGCATTGGAGGACGATGCCAAACCAGTTAGAGATCCTCAAAGATGATTAAATCCCAAGATGAAGGAAGTGGTAAGAAAGGAGATACTAAAGCTCCTTGAGGCAGGTATTATTTATCCCATTGCTGATAGTCAATGGGTAAGCCCTGTCCATTGTGTTCCTAAAAAGGGAGCTATTACCGTTGTTCCTAATGATAAAGATGAATTGATCCCGCAAAGAATTATTACAGGTTTTAGGATGGTAATTGATTTCCGTAAGTTAAATAAAGCTACTAAGAAAGATCATTACCCTTTACCTTTTATTGATCAAATGCTAGAAAGACTATCCAAACACACACATTTCTGCTTTCTAGATGGTTATTCTGGTTTAGATACCTGTATCAGCGAAGGATCAATCTAAAACTACTTTTACTTTCCCTTTTGTTACTTTTTCTTATAGGCACATGCCTTTTGGTTTATGTAATGCACCTGCTACCTTTCAAAGATGCATGATGGCTATATTCTCTGATTTTTGTGAAAAGATTTGTGAGGTATTCATGGAAGATTTCTCCGTTTATGGATCCTCTTTTGACGACTGTTTGAGCAACCTTGATCGAGTTTTGCAGAGATGCGAAGACACTAGTCTCGTCTTGAATTGGGAAAAGTGTCACTTTATTGTTAATGAAGGTATTGTCTTGGGGCACAAGATCTCCAAGAGAGGTATTGAAGTTGATAAAGCCAAAGTTGATGCTATTGAAAAGATGCCATGTCCCGAGGACATAAAAGGTATAAGAAGTTTCCTTGGTCACGCCGGTTTTTATAGGAGGTTCATCAGGACTTTTCTAAAATCTCTAGGCCTCTGACTAATTTATTGCAAAAAGATATTCCTTTTATCTTTGATGATGATTGTCTAGAAGCATTTGAAACACTTAAGAAAGCTTTGATCACTGCACCTATTGTTCAGCCGCCTGATCGGAATTTACCTTTTAAAATTATGTGCGATGCTAGTGATTATGCTGTAGGTGCTGTTCTAGGGCAAAGAGTCGATAAGAAATTGAATGTTATCCAGTATGCTAGTAAGACTCTTGATTCTGCCCAGAGAAATTATGCTACTACTGAAAAAGAGTTCTTAGCAGTTGTGTGTGCATGTGATAAGTTTAGACCTTATATTGTTGATTCCAAAGTTACTATTCACACTGATCATGCTGCTATTAAATATCTTATGGGAAAGAAAGATGCTAAGCCTAGACTCATTAGATGGGTTCTCTTGCTCCAAGAATTTGACTTGCATATTATTGATAGAAAGGGAGCTGAGAACCCCGTTGCAGATAACTTGTCTAGGTTAGAGAATGTTCTTGATGACCCACTGCCTATTAATGATAGCTTTCCTGATGAACAATTAGCGGTCGTCAATGCTTCTCGTACTGCTCCTCGGTATGCTGATTATGCTAGTTACATTGCTGCTAAATTTATACCGCCTAGTTTCACATACCAGCAAAAGAAAAGTTCTTTTATGATTTAAGACATTACTTTTGGGATGATCCACACCTTTATAAAGAAGGAGTAGATGGTGTTATTAGACATTGTGTGCCTGAGCATGAGCAGGAACATATTCTACGTAAGTGTCACTCTGAATCTTATGGAGGACACCACCTGGAGATAGAACTGCACACAAGGTACTACAATCTGGTTTTTATTGGCCTACTCTTTTCAAGGATGCTCGTAAGTTTGTATTATCTTGTGATGAATGTCAAAGAATAGGTAACATTAGTAGACGTCAAGAAATGCCTATGAATTATTCTCTTGTTATTGAACCGTTTGATGTTTGGGGCTTTGATTATATGGGACCTTTTCCTGCCTCTAATGGTTATACACATATTTTAGTTGTTGTTGATTACGTTACTAAGTGGGTATAAGCTATCCCAACTAGTAGTGCTGATCATAACACTTCTATTAAAATGCTTAAAGAAGTTATTTTTCCGAGGTTTGGAGTCCCTAGATATCTTATGACTGATGGTGGTTCACATTTTATTCATGGTGCTTTCCGTAAGATGCTTGCTAAGTATGATGTCAATCATAGAATCACATCTCCTTATCACCCGCAGTCTAGTAGTCAAGTAGGGTTGAGCAATAGAGAGCTCAAATTAATTTTGCAAAAGACTGTGAATAGATCTAGAAAGAATTGGTCCAAAAAACTTGATGATGCATTGTGGGCCTATAGAACTGCATACAAAAATCCTATGGGTATGTCTCCTTATAAGATGGTTTATGGAAAAGCATGTCATTTACCTCTTGAACTTGAACATAACGCATATTGGGCTATCAAAGAGCTCAATTATGACTTCAAGCTTTCCGGTGAGAAGAGGTTATTTGATATTAGCTCACTTGATGAATGGAGAACCCAGGCATATGAGAATGCCAACCTATTCAAAGAAAAAGTAAAACACTGGCATGATAAGAGGATACAAAAGCGTGAGTTTAATGTAGGAGATTATGTGTCATTATTCAACTCTCGTTTAAGATTTTTTGCAGGAAAACTTCTCTCAAAATGGGAAGGTCCCTACGTTATCGAGGAGGTCTATAGTTCTGGCGCTATAAAAATCAACAACTTCGAAGGCACAAGTCCAAGGGTGGTAAACGGTCAAAGAATTAAACATTATATCTCAAGTAATTCTATTAATGTTGAAACTAATATTATTGAAACTGTAACCCCTGAGGAATACATAAGGGACACTTTCCAGAACGTTCCAGACTCCGAAAAGGTATAGGTATGTGGTACGGTAAGTAAACCGACTCCAAAACAACTCCAATGGCAATTTTTATCAGTTTTGGATTATTTAAGAATTTTAGGAAGAAAGAAGTAGTCCGAAAGGGACATGAGGCTCCCACGAGAGTGGAGGGCGCCCCCCCTATAGGGCGCGCCCCCTGTCTCATGGGCACCTCGTGTGCCTCCCGGACTCCGTTTTCTTGCACGTTACGTATTTTGGTCGGTAAAAATTCATTATATATACTCCTGAAGGTTTTGACCACCGTATCACGCAAATATCCTTTGTTTTCATTTCGAGCTGTTTCTGTTTTAGATCTAGAGCATCATGGCGTCTCCAAGCGCTCCCAAGGACAAGTTTTCCGAGAGGGTTATCAACCCCTATCTCGCGGAGGTGCTGCAACACCCTCAAAGCATAGAGATGCGTGAGGGGGTGCTGCACATCCGCGATGTGGAGGGACCAAGGCGTACCGGGAGCGTGGAGACAAAGCTCGAAGCCGTGGAGCAGCAAGTTTTCAAGTGTCAAGGGATGGTGGATCATGGACTCAAGGCCATCCAGATGATGATCACGGAGTTCACCAACAACCACAAGCTGGATGCAAAAGTCACTAGGGAAATCATCTTCAAGCTTCAGGAGAAAATCGAGCACCTCCAAGCCCAGATCTATGACCTGGAAACCAGAACTGTGAGTATGAATATAGATTCAAGAGGATGAGTTTGGCTGCAGATTTAAGGATCCCGGAGACTCGATCATCCTTCTATGATGGAGAGCCTATGCCTTGGAAGACGGACGACAAGCCTACATCATCAACAACTCCTACTTCACCACCTCCGAGGACATAATTACATGGGTATGGGCACTCCCCTTGGCAACCGCCAAGCTTGGGGGAGGTGCCCCGGTATCGTATCACCATCACACTCTTATCTTTACCTCTTTATTTAGTTCGATCCTTTTAGCAGTATCTTGATCTAGTAGTTTCAAGTTTTGATATCAAGTAGTTTTGAGTTTTGCTTTGTGATCTCTTTATGTAATCGAGTCTGTGAGCTATCTATATTAAAGATTAGTGTTGAGTCAAGGGCTTTAGTTTGTTGCCATGATCTTGAGAAAGTAGAAAGAATAAAAGAGTTCATATTGATCTTATGGATAGTGATGACTTCACACATAGAAAGTATGAGGCATAAAAATTGTTGAGAGTTGATAAACTTAGCCTTGGTCATCGTTGCAATTAATAGGAAGTGATAAGGAAAGAGGGGTTCACATATAAATGTATTATCTTGGACACCTTTTATAATTGGGAGCACTCATTAAGTATGACATGCTAAAAGAGTTGACGTTGGACAAGGAAGACAACATAATGGTTTATGTTTTCCGACATCTCAGTTAAAGTATATTGTCATTGACCTTCTAAACATGCTGAGCTTGCCTTTCCCCCTCGTGCTAGCCAAATTCCTTGCACCAAGTAGAGATACTACTTGTGCTTCCAAATATCCTTAAACCCAGTTTTGCCATGAGTGTCCACCATACCTACCTATGGATTGAGTAAGATCCTTCAAGTAAGTTGTCATGTTGCAAGTAATAAAAATTGCTATCTATATATGTATGACTTATTAGTGCAGAGAAATTAAGCTTTGTACGAACTTGTTGTGGAAGTAATAAAAGCGACGGACTGCATAATAAAGGTCCACATACAAGGGGCAATATAAAGTGACGTTCTTTTGCATTAAGATTTTTTGCATCAACCCTAAACGCACATGACAAGCTCTGCTTCCCTCTGCGAAGGGACTATCTTTTACTTTATGTTTCTTTTCACTTTATGCTTGAGTCAAGGTGATCCTCACCTTTCCCTTTTTCATTTTATCCTTTGGCAAGCTCCTCGTGTTTGAAAGATCATGATATATATATATATATATATATATATATATATATATATATATATATATATCCAATTGGATGTAAGTTAGCATGGGCTATTATTGTTGACATCACCTAAAGGTGAATACGTTGGGAGGCAACACAATAAGCCCCTATCTTTCTCAGTGTCCGGCTGAAACTCCACAACCACAAGTATTGCGTGAGTGTTAGCAATTGTAGAAGATTACAAGATAGTTGAGTATGTGAGCTTGCTGAAAAGCTCTATTGTTGACTCTTTCCGCTGTTACGATAAATTGCAATTGCTTCGATGACTGAGATTATAGTTTATTAGTTCCCAATGAAGTTTTTGAACCATACTTGATATTGTGAATTGATTGTTACTTAAGCATAAGAAATCATATGATAAGTTCTATATATGTTGCAGTTATAAGAATGATCATGATGCCCTCATGTCCGTATTTTATTTTTATCGACACCTCTATCTCTAAACATGCGGACATATTTTTCGATTTCGGCTTCCGCTTGAGGACAGGCGAGGTCTAAGCTTGGGGGAGTTGATACATCCATTTTGCATCATGCTTTTATATCAATATTTGTTGCATTATGGGCTGTTATTACACATTATATCTCAATACTTATGGCTATTCTCTCTTATTTTACAAGGTTTACCATGAAGAGGGGGAATGCCGGCAGCTGGAATTCTGGCTGGAAAAGGCGCAAACATTGGAAACCAATTCTGCACAACTCCAAAAGTCCTGTAACTCCACGAAACAACTTTTTGGAATTAATAAGAATTTCTGAGCGAAAGAAATATGCCAGGGGGCCCACACCCTGTCCAGGAGACACGGGGCGCCCCCCCTATAGGGTGCGCCCCCTATCTCCTGGGCCCCCCTGGTGGGCCTCCGACGTCCATCTTTTGCTATATCATTGCTTTTACCCAGGAAAAAATCGTGGGCAAGCTTACGGGACGAAACTCCGCCGCCACGAGGTGGAACCTTGGAGGAATCAATCTAGGGCTCCGACGGAGCTGTTCTGCCGGGGACACTTCCCTCCGGGAGGGGGAAATCATCACCAACGTCATCACCAACGATCCTCTCATCGGGAGGAAGTCAATCTCCATCAACATCTTCACCAGCACCATCTCCTCTCAAAACCCTAGTTCATCCCTTGTATCCAATCTTGTATCAAAACCACAAATTGGTACATGTGGGTTGCTAGTAGTGTTGATTACTCCTTGTAGTTGATGCTAATTTGTTTACTTGGTGGAAGATCATATGTTCAGATCCTTTATGCATATTATTACTCCTCTGATTATGAACATGAATATGCTTTGTGAGTAGTTACATTTGTTCCTGAGGACATGGGTGAAGTCTTGCTATTAGTAGTCGTGTGAATTTGGCATTCGTTCGATATTTTGATGAGATGTATGTTGTCTTTTCCTCTAGTGGTGTTATGTGAACGTCGACTACATGACACTCCACCATTATTTGGGCCTAGAGGAAGGCATGGGGAAGTAATAAGTAGATGATGGGTTGCTAGAGTGACAGAAGCTTAAACCCTAGTTTATGCGTTGCTTCATTAGGGGCTGATTTGGATCCATATGTTTAATGCTGTGGTTAGGTTTACCTTAGTACTTCTTTCATAGTTGCGGATGCTTGCAATAGGGGTTAATCATAAGTGGGATGCTTGTCCATGTAAGGGCAGTACCCAAGTACCGGTCCACCCACATATCAAATTATCAAAGTACCGAACGCGAATCATATGAACGTGATGAAAACTAGCTTGACGATAATTCCCATGTGTCCGCGGGAGCTCTTTTCTCATTATTAGAAATTGTCCAGGCTTATCCTTTGCTACATAAAGGATTGGGCCACCTTGCTGCACTTTATTTACTTTATTTACTTGTTACTCGTTGAGGGAGTCCTGGACTAGGGGGTGTCCGGACAGCCGGACTATCATCGTCAGCCGGACTCCAAGACTATGAAGATACAAGATTGAAGACTTCGTCCCGTGTCTGGATGGGACTTTCCTTGGCGTGGAAGGCAAGCTTGGCGATACGGATATGTAGATCTCCTACCATTGTAACCGACTCTGTGTAACCCTAGCCCTCTCCGGTGTCTATATAAACAGGAGGGTTTTAGTCCGTAGGACACACAACCATTACAACAATCATACCATAGGCTAGCTTCTAGGGTTTAGCCTCCTTGATCTCGTGGTAGATCCACTCTTGTGCTACCCATATCATCAATATCAATCAAGCAGGAGTAGGGTTTTACCTCCATCGAGAGGGCCCGAACCTGGGTAAAAACATCGTGTCCCTTGTCTCCTATTACCATCCGCCTAGACGCACAGTTCGGGACCCCCTACCCGAGATCCGCCGGTTTTGACAACGACATTGGTGCTTTCGTTGAGAGTTCCTCCGTGTCGTCACCGATAGGCTTGATGGCTTCTTCAATCAACAACAACGCAGTCCAGGGTGAGAATTTTCTCCCCGGACAGATATTCGTGTTCGGTGGCTTTGCACTGCGGGCCAATTCGCTTGGCCATCTGGAGCAGATCGAAAGCTACGCCCCTGGCCATCAGGTCAGGTCTGGAAGCCTAAACTTCACGGCCGACGTCCGCGGAGACTTGATCTTCGACGGATTCGAGCCACAGCCGAGCGTGCCGCGCTGTCACGATGGGCATGATTTAGCTCTGCCGCCGGACAGTGCCCTGGAGGCCGCACACGAGTCCGCTCTGACCCATAGTTCGGAGCAGACCGCGCAGATCGAGGACAGGTGGCTGGACACCGCCTCGGGAGCTGCAACTTCTACGGAGATGGAGCCGAATACTGACCTCGTCCCTTATAAAGCTTGTGACTCCGAGGCGTCGGACTCCTTGCCGGACTCCGAATCTCCTGCGCCCCTGCCGATGAAATCCGATTGGGCGCCGACCATGGAGTTCACCGCCGCGGACATCTTTCAGCACTCACCCTTTGGCGACATCCTAAATTCGCTAAAGCATCTCTCGTTATCAGGAGAACCTTGGCCGGACTGCGGTCAGGAGGGTTGGGATGCGGACGACGAAGAAATTCAAAGCCCACCCACCACCCACTTTATAGCCACTGTCGACAATCTAACTAACATGCTAGACTACGACTCCGAAGACATCGACGGTATGGACGACAATGCCGGAGACGATCAAGAACCAGTGCCCACAAGACACTGGAAGACCACCTCGTCATACGACATATACATGGTGGACACCCCAAAGGATGGGGACGGCGAAGAAGCAGCGGAGGCAGATTCTTCTAAGAAACAGCCCAAGCGCCGACGTCAGCGGCGCCGCTCTAAATCCCGCCACAGTAAGAATGGAGATTCCGGCACCGGAGATAACAACACCCCAGAGAGTGCCGAAGACAACCCCCTCTAGCAAGAATCAGCACAGGAGGACGGGGAAGCCAGCCCTCGAGAGAGAGCGGCAGACGAGGAGGATGAAAACTACATGCCTCCCTCCGGAGACGCGGCACGCCTCAACGACGACGAATTCGTCGTGCCAGAGGATCCCTTCGAACAAGAGCGTTTTAAACGCAGGCTTATAGCCACGGCAAATAGACTAAAGAAAAAGCAGTAACAGCTTCAAGCTGATCAAGACCTGCTGGCCGACAGATGGACCGAGGTCCTCTCGGCCGAAGAGTATGAACTCGAACGCCCCTCCAAGAGCTACCCAAAACGCAAGTTGCTCCCCCGACTAGAGGATGAAGCATACAAACCTTCATCATCAGCGCACAATACGGCAGACCGACCACCCCGTGGTCGCGACAGAGAGGCATCTAGGCCCTCCATCAGGATCGTACCCCGGCACCGCTCGAAAAGTACGAAGCCACGAGGGAATGCGCCGGACTTGCGGGATATATTGGAGGACAAGGCAAGACAATCCAGATCTATCTACGGATCACGTGGGCGCCCCACGACCCACGATGACTACCGTCGCGCCGGATACAGCAACTCTGCCCGGGCTGAACACAGCAGACAATGCTCTCTCGAGCTACGTCGTGATATTGCTCAATATAGAGGCGCCGCACACCCACTATGCTTCACAGATGAAGTAATGGATCATCAAATCCCTGAAGGTTTTAAACCCGTGAACATTGAATCCTACGATGGCACAACAGACCCCGCAGTTTGGATCGAAGATTATCTCCTTCATATCCATATGGCCCGCGGCGACGATCTCCACGCCATCAAGCATCTCCCACTCAAGCTTAAAGGACCAGCTCGGCATTGGCTTAACAGCTTGCCCGCAGAGTCAATTGGGTGTTGGGTGGACCTGGAAACCGCATTCCTCGACAACTTCCAGGGCACATATGTGCGACGACCAGACGCCGATGACCTAAGCCACATAATTCAGCAGCGAGACAGTTCTGGACACGGTTCTTAACAAAGAAAAATCAAATCATCGACTGTCCGGATGCAGAGGCCCTCGCAGCCTTCAAACACAACATCTGTGACGAGTGGCTGGCCCGGCACCTAGGACAGGAAAAGCCGAAATCCATGGCAGCCCTCACATCACTCATGACCCGCTTCTGTGCGGGAGAGGACAGCTGGCTAGCTCGCAGCAACAACCTCAGCAAAAATGCTGGCAGTCCGGATACTAAGGACCACAATGGAAGGTCGCGTAGAAACAAAAACAAACGCCGCGTTAACGGCGATAACAATGAGGATACGGTAGTCAACGCCGGATTGAGAGGCTCTAAACCCAGTCAGCGGAAGACTCCATTCAAAAGAACTACTCCGGGTCTGTCCAATTTGGACCGAATACTCGACCGCTCTTGCCAGATACATGGCACCCCCGAAAAGCCAGCCAATCACACCAACAGAGATTGTTGGGTATTCAAGCAGTCAGGCAAGTTAATTGCCGAAAACAATGACAAGGGGCTGCACAGCGACGATGAGGAAGAGACTCGGCCGCCGAATAGTAGAGGACAGAAAGGTTTTCCCCCACAAGTGCGGATGGTAAACATGATATACGCAACCCATATACCCAAGAGGGAGCGGAAGTATGCACTTAGGGACGTATACGCGATGGAGCCAGTCGCCCCGAAGTTCAATCCATGGTCCTCTTGCCCGATCACTTTCGATTGAAGGGACCACCCTACCAGTATCTGTCATGGTGGGTTTGCCGCATTGGTCTTAGACCCAATCGTCGACGGATTTCACCTCACTAGAGTCCTGATGGACGGCGGCAGCAGCCTGAACCTGCTTTATCAGGATACAGTGCGCAAGATGGGCATAGACCCCTCAAGAATTAAACCTACAAAGACGACCTTCAAAGGCGTCATACCAGGTGTTGAGGCCAATTGTACAGGCTCAGTCACACTGGAAGTGGTCTTCGGATCCCCGGATAACTTCCGAAGCGAGGAGTTAATCTTCGAACGAACTGCGTTTGCAAAATTCAACGTAGTGCCGCATTATGCATACCTCAAGCTCAAGATGCCAGGTCCTTGTGGAGTCATCACAGTCAACGGAAACACTGAACGCTCCCTCCGAACGGAGGAACACATAGCGGCTCTCGCGACAGAAGTACAGAGCAACCTTTTAAGGCAATTTTTGAGTTCGGCCGCTAAACAACCGGACATGGCCAAACGCGCCCGGAGTAACATCAATCAAGACCACCTGGCATGTTCCGAGCAAGTGTAGCAATGCGTCCTCAACCCCAGCCCTTGCATGATTGCAAGACCAGTTCTTCGCATACATCTTTACTCTCTGGAGATACCATGGGCATAGGGGGAGGGGCACGACCACGACAGGCCCAGAGTGCGGCTTAACCACACCAGGGGCTCCCAAGTGTGTCACCCCTTTTTTTTCCTTTTTTTATTTTTCCACAGGACTCCGTTCACCAGAGGCCCTGTCCGGCAGTAGATCTGCCGAACTCACGACGCAACAGCCAGGGAGGGACAAAGGCCACGACGAACACTCAGGTGGTCTCCATTATGAGCATTAAATTTGTTAAAATACATCAGTCCGAAGCCTACCCCTGGAGGAGGAGGACATGATTAAATAGTCCAAACCCTTGCTTTCCGCACTATTTGTATCGTTCTACACTCATAGCAGAATTCCTTGAATAAACAATGCAGCACTTTTTGCCTATAATTGCATTACTTTTTTTACACATATGTTCATAAATGACATCTTGCACCCGTACATTTTGGTACGGCTGAATACACCAGGGGCTTATGTCCCCCGCATTATGGTGTGATAAGTCCGAACACTTTCACAAGTACGGCACCCCGAACTTATAGCATTATATGCATCGGCTCCGAATCATGTCTTGGGTCAATAGTTGGGTTTGCCCGGCTCCCATGTTTTGGTACCTTACGTTCCATTCTGTCGGCTAAGGTAGCACTAGGAGAACCACTGTGATTGCGCCCCGGTTGAGCTGGGCGAGCGCCTCAGTGGAGAAAGCTAAAACTGACTGTCATGATAAGGCGAGAGACTGGTTGCTGTTCGAGAGGTCTTTTCGAGTCCCTAAAGACTTATGTCGCTTCGAGCGAGGAACCGGCCGTGTCCGGCCCAGGCGTGGATAGCGCCCCGAACTCGGTCTTCCGAATACTAGGGGCTTCGCTGAAATTTATAGAATTCTATGGCTAAGTGAGAGTGTTCAAGCATTATAAGTCCGGTTGCCTTGTTCGTTGTGTTGAGCGCCTCCCTAGATGGACCCAAAAATGGGAACAAGAGTGCTCAAGTTTATCCCGAACACCCCAGCACTCGTGGCATGGGGGCTGAAGCCGACGACTTGCCATCTCTCAGATTTTATAAACGGCCCCACAGAAGGTAATATTTTAAATCAATAAGCGTTGCTTAGCGCATATGAACAAAGTTTTCAGCGCACAGGATAACACACTGCGAGTTTACTCAATAATTACATCTTTGGGGCACTCATCCGCAATCTTGCGGGCACCCTTCAGGACACTCTTATAGTACATTTCGGGCATACGATACTCCTTGCCTGCCGGCGGCGCGTCCGTGATAAGCCTCTCAGCATCCAGCCTGCCCCAGTGCACCTTTGCGCGGGCAAGGGCCCGACGGGCACCTTCAATGCAGGCGGAGCGCTTGATGACTTCCACCCAGGGGCACGCATCCACCAGCCGCCGCATGAGGCCGAAGTAGCTCCCAGGCATGGCCTCTCCAGGCCACAGCCGGACTATGAGGCCCTTCATGGCCTGCTCGGCTACCTTGTGGAGCTCAACCAACTGCTTCAGCTGGTCGCTAGGGGGCACCGGGTGTCCGGCCTCAGCATACTGAGACCAGAAGACCTTCTCCATTGAGCTCCCCTCCTCGGCCCGGTAGAATGCGGCGGCATCAGACACGCTGCGAGGCAGATCTGCAAACGCCCCTGGAGAGCTCCGAATTCGGGTAAGTAACAGGTAATTTACATTCACATGCTTGCTTTGCATGAAAAATGCCTTACCCGCCGCTATTTTCTTCACCGCCTCAATCTCCTGGAGGGCCTTATGGGCCTCGGCCTTAGCAGCTTTGGCACTTTCAAGAGCCGAGGAAAGCTCGGAATCTTGAGTCTTCGAGTCGCGCTCCAAACTCTCATGCTTTTCCATGAGAGCCTGGAGCTCTTGCCGCACCTCCGCCACCCGCGCCTCCTGCTTCTCTCGCTCCGCCCGTTCCGTGGCCGCATTGCGTTCGGCCGCGGACACGGCCTCCTTCAGGGCTGACACCTCGTTCGTGGCCCCTGTAGTACCCACGTTATCCTTGTTATTTCTATCGCAACAAAAATCCTTTTCTGTAAGGTACAAACTTCAAAGTGGTGTTACTCACCTTCTTTGTCCTCGAGCTGCTTCTTGGCAAGGCCGAGCTCTTGCTCTGACCGCTTGAGGTCCTGCTTCAAAGCACCGACCTCCGCAGTCAGTGCGGCAGAGGTCAGCAGCGCAGCCTGCAAACCCATATTGACATAATTTTTAGCACTCCCGCGTATATCTTTTTTAGATCCTCGGTCCGTTTTTCTTTCCGAACACCGAACCGAGCATCAGGGGCTACTGTCTATGCGGTATTACATTACATATTTTAAACTTCTTACCTCAAAGCCTGTTAGAAGACTACTGCAGGCTTCGGTCAGCCCACTCTTGGCGAGCTAAACCTTCTGAATCACCGCACTCATGATAATACGGTGTTCTTCCTCGATGGAAGCGCTGTTAAGCACCTCCAACAAATTGTCTGGCACCTCTGGTTGGACGGAGGCTGCCGGCGTCACGGTCTTGCCCTTCTTACGAAGGGGTCGCCTGCCGGACTCCGGAACCACTGCGGGTTCCGGCATGGAGTCCGGCGCAAAGTCTGGGAGGCTGCCTTGCGGCACCTCCGGAGCCTCCTCCTGATGGGTCCCCTCCTGGGATCCCACCTTGGCGTCGTCAGCACGAGGGGTGGAGGCGGTCGGAATGGAATCCACGTCCGATGGAGCCAAAGACCCGCTCGATGAAGCGGGAAGATCATCATCGGCCGGACTACAGGTAGTGTGCGGCATTAGAAGGACACTATGTGACACAAAGGAGATATCATAAACCATTCAGTAATCCGGATACTTACGATCTTGCTGGAGGCCTGGCCCTTGAGGGCCACTCTTTGTCGCCAACGTTGGCGTTGGCGGAGCTGTTCGGGGGAAGAGTCCTTCCCCTCTTGGACCCTTCGGCCTCCCCCGTTGGGGAAGCCTTCCTGTTCCTCTCTCCCTCCTCCGGGAGAGAGTCCTCTTTCTCCTCCTCGTCTTCAGGGGAGGAGTCCGCCTCGGAGCCATCGGACGATGAGTCCGATATCACCTGGCGCCGGGAACTTCTTCGAGTTCCCGTGGCCTTCTTCTTGGCCTTCTTCTCCGGCACCACATAGAGTGCCGGGACTAGCAGCCCCGTTAAACGGGCATCCGCTCGGTCTTCGGGAAGGGGAGCCGGACAGTCTACCTGTCCGGACGTCCTCTGCCAGTCCTGTCAAAGGCATTGGGAGTCTTAGGTCCCACATAGAATTAAACTATGAAAGAAAATAACTGTCCCATAGAGGATAACAAAGCTTACCTCGCCGCCGGGCGCTTGGTGCTGAATCCGCAATCTTCAGTCGTGGACGCGGGGGCTTCTCCGCCCTTGAACAGCACCCTCCAAGCAGCTTCGTACGTTGTGTCGAAGAGCCCGCTGAGGGTCCGGTGCTGAGCCGGATCGAACTCCCACAAATTAAAGGCCCGCTGTTGGCAGGGGAGAATCCGGCGGACGAGCATGACCTGGATCACATTGACAAGCCTAAGCTTCTTGTTCACCAAGGTCTGGAGACAGGACTGGAGTCCTGTCAGCTCCTCCAAACTGCCCCATAGCAAGCCCTTCTCTTTCCAGGAGGTGAGCTGCATGGGGATACCAGATCTGAACTCGGGGGCCGCTGCCCATTTAGGGTCACGCGGCTCGGTGATGTAGAACCACCCCGATTGCCATCCCTTGATGGACTCCACGAAGGCCCCCTCGAGCCAGGTGACGTTGGGCATTTTGCCCACCATGGCGCCTCCGCACTCCGCTTGGATGCCCTTCACAACCTTCGGCTTGACATTGAAGGTCTTGAGCCACAAGCCGAAGTGAGGCCGGATGCAGAGAAAGGCCTCGCACACGATGATAAACGCCGAGATGTTGAGGATGAAGTTCGGCGCCAGATCGTGGAAATCCAGGCCGTAGTAGTACATGAGCCCCCGGACGAAGGGATGAAGTGGGAAGCCCAGTCCGCGGAGGAAGTGGGGAAGGAATACGACCCTCTCATGGGGCCTAGGGGTAGGGATGAGATGCCCCTCGTCGGGCAGCCGGTGCGCGATGTCGCTGAAAAGGTATCCGGCGCCGCGCAGCTTTTCGATGTGCTCCTCCTTAACGGAGGAGGCCAACCACTTGCCTCCCGCTCCGGACATGACTGGAGAAGGTCGAGACGAGATGTGCGGACTTGGGCGCTGGAGCTCAAGTGCGCGAAGATGGATAAGCAAAGGAGGAAGAAGGCGTAGGTAAAAAGGTGGATCCACATCCCCTTATATATAGGCGGACGAAGACTATGCGTCCCCACCGGCCTGGTAAAACTCGCTTATCTCCCAAGCGCCACCATCAATGGCGCGGTTTGGGTTACCCACGTCCGTATTGATGGGAATCCCGGAATAAGGGGAACACGATCTCTTCTTCGACAAGACGTGCCAAGGAAATTGCTTCGCTAAACGCGCTGAGGTGGTATAATAAAAAACGATTCAAGTAAAGGCTTGGTAGTGGCGTGACGTCATGCCACAGAATACGTCAGCAGATTGAATCTGTGTACATATTATTCTCTCTACGGTGGAATGTGGAATTTATTTTGCAGAGCCGGACACTATCCTGGTGTTCACAATCTTCTATGAATTATTCGGAGGAGGAACCCGCCTTGCAATGCCGAACAATATGCACGCCGGACTCACCGTCATTGAAGCCTGGTTCAGGGGCTACTGAGGGAGTCCTGGACTAGGGGGTGTCCGAACAGCCGGACTATCATCGTCAGCCGGACTCCAAGACTATGAAGATACAAGATTGAAGACTTCGTCCCGTGTCCGGATGGGACTTTCCTTGGCGTGGAAGGCAAGCTTGGCGATACGGATATGTAGATCTCCTACCATTGTAACCGACTCTGTGTAACCCTAGCCCTCTCCGGTGTCTATATAAACCGGAGGGTTTTAGTCCGTAGGACACACAACCATTACAACAATCATACCATAGGCTAGCTTCTAGGGTTTAGCCTCCTTGATCTCGTGGTAGATCCACTCTTGTACTACCCATATCATCAATATCAATCAAGCAGGAGTAGGGTTTTACCTCCATCAAGAGGGCGTGAAGCTGGGTAAAAACATCATGTCCCTTGTCTCCTGTTACTATCCGCCTAGACGCACAGTTCGGGACCCCCTACCCGAGATCCGCCAGTTTTGACATCGACACTCGTTATCATTTATCTTATCACAAAACTATCTATCACCTACAATTTCAGTGCTTGCAGAGAAAACCTTGCTGAAAACCGCTTATCATTTCCTTCTACTCCTCATTGGGTTCGACACTCTTACTTATCAAAAGGACTACGATTGATCCCCTACACTTGTGGGTCATCAAGACTCTTTTCTGGCGCTGTTGCCGGGGAGTGTAGCGCTTTTGGTGAGTGGAACTTGGTAAGGGAACATCTATATAGTGTGCTGAAATTTTCTGTTACTTGTCACTATGGAAACTAATCCTTTGAGGGGCTTGTTTGGGGTATCTTCACTGCAACCAGAAGAGCAAAGAGTTGCTCCTCAACCTACTGAACTTTATGAAAATATTCACTTTGAGATTCCTTCGGGTATGATAGAAAAACTGCTAGCTAATCCATTTATAGGGGATGGAACATTGCATCCCGATTTACACCTTATCTTTGTGGATGAAGTCTGTGGATTATTTAAGCTTGTAGGTATTCCCGATGATGTTGTCAAAAGGAAGGTCTTCCCTTTATCTTTGAAGGGAGATGCATTGACATGGTATAGGCTATGTGATGATACGAGATCTTGGAATTATAAGCGACTGAAGTTGGAATTTCACCAGAAGTTCTATCCTATGCATCTTGTTCATCGTGATCGTAATTACATATATAATTTCTGGCCTCGCGAAGGAGAAAGCATCGCTCAAGCTTGGGGGAGGCTCAAGTCAATGTTATATTCATGCCCCAATCATGAGCTCTCTCGGGAAATGATTATTCAGAACTTGTATGCTCGGCTTTCTCTTGATATTCGCAACCTGCTCAATACTTCCTGTGCTAGTTCTTATATGCTGAAGACTATTGATTTCAAATGGGACTTATTGGAAAGAACTAAACGCAACTCTGAAGATTGGGGTTCCGACGATGGTAAGGAGTCAGGTATGCCACCTAAGTTCAACTGTGTTAAATCTTCTATGGATACCGATGTTTTTCGTGGATTTAGCGCTAAGTATGGACTTGACTCTGAGATAGTAGCTTCTTTCTGTGAATCTTTTGCTACTCATGTTGATCTCCCTAAAGAGAAGTGGTTTAAATATAATCCTCCTATTGAAGTGAAAGTAGTTGCACCTATTACAGCCGAAGAAAAGACTATTACCTATAGTGATCCTATTGTTCCTACTACTTATGTTGAAAAACCTCCTTTCCCTGTTAGGATAAAGGATCATGCTAAAGCTTCGACTGTTGTTCGTCAGAGTAATACTAGGACTTATACAACTTGCAAGAAAGTAAAGGGATGGGATTGGAGTGTGCAAACGCAATTGGAGACATGGAGATTTTTGGCGTGGTTCCGATAGGTGGTGCTATCGTACATGCACGTTGGTGGAGACTTCAACCCACGAAGGGTAACGGTTGCACGAGTCCACGGAGGGATCCACCCACGAAGAGTCCATGAAGAAGCAACCTTGTTTATCCCACCATGGCCATCTCCCATGAAGGACTTGCCTCACTCGGGTAGATCTTCACAAAGTAGGCGATCTCCTTGCCCTTACAAACTCCTTGGTTCAACTCCACAATCTTAACGGAGGCTCCCAAGTGACACCTAACCAATCTAGGAGACACCACTCTCCGAAAGGTAATAGATGGTGTGTTGATGATGAACTCTTTGCTCTTATGCCTCAAATGATTCTCTCACCAACACTCAACTCTCTCTCTCAGATTTGGCTATGGTGGAAAGATGATTTGAGTGGAAATCAAATTGGGGAAGGCTAGAGATCAAGATTCTTGTGGTTGGATTGGAATGCCTTGGTCTCAACACATGAGTAGGTGGTTCTCTCTCAAAAAATGAATGCTAGAAGTGTAGGCACGTTTTGATGGCTCTCCTCATGAATGAAGAGTGGGTGGAGGGGTATACATAGCCTCCACACAAAATCTAGCCGTTACACACAGATTCCCAAACTCGGTGAGACCAAATAGTGAAACTCGGTCAGACCGATCTGGTTCAAAATGTTAATGTTAGAGTTTTCGGTGGGACCGACAAGGTCAACTCGGGGGGACCGATGTGCTAGGGTTAGGGTAAAACCTCAACTCGGTTTGACCGATTACACAAACTCGGTGAAACCGATTTTGGTAATAAGCAAACAGAGAGTTGGTCAAGCAAACTCGGTTGGACCGATTGCATATCTCGATGGACCGAAATCCCATCGGTGAGACCGAACTGACTACGGTTTCTGGCAGTGGCCGTGTAAAATGAACTCGGTGGCGCCAGATAGATCAAATCGGTGGGGCCGAGTTTTACTTTTAGGTTTAGGACATGTGTGGAAATGAGAAAGTGGTTGAGGGCTTTGGAGCTTATCACTAAGCACTTTGAGGAAGCAAGCCATTAAGCAACACCTCATCCCCTTTTAATAGTATTGGCTCTCCTATGGACTCAATGTGATCTTGGACCACTAAAATGAAAATGTAGAGTCTTGAGCTTTTGCCAATGTTTGTCCTTAGTATCTTGAAGGGGTTCCACATCCTCTTGTCCTCCCACTCCAATGTTGAACCTATCTGAAATGTACTGGATGAAAATGTTAGTCCAACAAGAGATATGTTGACATTAATTACCAAAATCACCCAGGGAGCACTTGTGCTTTCAATATCCCCCTTTTTGGTAATTTATGGCAACATACATCAAAGCTTTGGATAAGGATATAAGGAAATAGCAAGTAAAGCTTTGGAAAGAGCTGTAACATTCATACGCCCCCCCTTCATGTATGCAATCATGTGATTATGGAATATGAGAGCATGAGAATGCATAAGCATGACAGAGCAAGCAATGAGTTACATGTATCTTGGCTATATGCATCAGAGCAAATGGTGTAGATACCGGAAATACACCTTCATGTTCATGTGTCCTTCTTGCAAACAATATATACTTCAGCAAGAGATCCTCATGCACATGAGTGTGATGCATATACTTACCTTGTGGTCTTGAGCTAACTTTGGAAGAGAAGAACCTGAGTAAACAAGGTTAGATAACACAAGAACATCTACTAGATAGAGCAAGAACAAGAGACCACAAGAGTACCAAGACTGGGATGTCATGTAGAGAGTGAGCACTTAGTACTCTAGTTGGTTATAGACATGTCCCCAAAGAGTAAAGATATGCAATGAATTCGAGGAAATTTCCTTCCCTTGGAACTGAACTTTCTCCCCCTAAATATCATATTGGGTAATGAGAGAGGATAGGGAAAAGAAAATATGAGGAAGCAAGAAAATCAGAGTAAAATAATCATAACACGTACTAACATGTCTTTCCCCTCTTGAAGACATGAGACGTCTCTCCTCTTATGAATAAGAAGCATCAGGAGAAGCTTTAGGTGTGCATTCTCTCTTATGTGATAAGCTTTGATGTTCTCTCTCTCCCCCTTTGACATCAATTTCCAAGAAGGGATATTCTGGAGCATGAGTCAAGTAGGTTTGGTCCTTGAGTCACATTACAAAGCAACATGTAATATAGGATGCTTGTAGAGGACAAGTATCATTGAGTGGAGCTGGAACAAATATGCAGGATGCAAATGACAAAGTGTTTTTCTCAGCATTGAAATTGGTAACACCGAGTTGTTATCTTCGGTGGCACCGAGGTTGTTCGGTTTAGCCGAAAGAAACAAACTGGTGAGACCGAGTTCAACACAGAGAGAAGACAATTATCACCTCAGCTCACTTAGGCAAATAAGATCTCACAAGGATTTGCAAGGAATTGGATGCAGGGAATGCAGATAATAATAGAGAAGAGAAAAGAAATCTAGATGAAGTTTTTTTGAAAGGGGAACAAGCATGCAAGAGACAAATGCAGGAACACAGAGAAACAACAGAGAACTTCATCTAGAATTGGTCGGCGACGAAGTCACCTATGTTAGAGTATATTGACTTAGCAGTCAAGTGAAGACACTTGATCATAGGTCATACTCATCGTTTAAGCTCAAAATGGGGTTGCCATTTTTCATTTAAGCATATTGATGTATTCACATCTTGTTGAGTTGCTTTGACCCATGTCTTGGAGTAAAGCTTCTCTAAGATGGAATGACATACCTTGGTGGTGGTGATCTTGATCATGTAGTTGAACTTTTGTGGAATGCTCATGGTTGATGTAGCTCATCAAGAGTTGGGAGCACCACTTGTAATTTGAGTTCATCTACCTACATGGGTTAGTCTTGCAAGGAAGAGCACTTGTGTATCCAAAATGACAATCATGAAATTTTGATATAAAGAAATTGTCAAAGGATATATTGAAAGGATTCGTGGTTCCTTGTCTTCAACCACCATATTGTAGAGACTTGGAGATGTAGATATTGCTTATAATGTGATTGAGTTGCAATCTCATAGAGTTGGGCTTATCCAAGTACCTACAAGGGTTAGATAGCATGCAAGAGTACAAGTGTATCCAAGACATATGCTCATCATCATAAGAGAAATATCAAGGATTAGTCATAGAAAGACTCATGCCTTGCATGCATCCACATGGAGTTTCTACTCCAAGTTTGAGGCATCAATGATGTTCAATTCACCTCTCAAATGGCAAACCACTTTCTCATCAAGCGCTTTGGTGAATATATCCGCCAATAGCTTATCAGTATGAACATGCTTAAGTTTGATATCTCCCTTAGCAACATGATCACGAATGAAATGACGACGAACTTCAATATGCTTAGTTCGAGAATGTTGCACGGGATTATGAGCAATCTTAATAGCACTCTCATTGTCACAAAGCAATGGAACATGTTTCACATATATCCCATAATCTTTAAGAGTTTGGGTCATCCAAATAAATTGAGCACAACATGAACCGGCAGCAATGTATTCCGCTTCGGCGGTGGATAAGGATACCAAGTTTTGTTTCTTGGAGGACCAAGACACAAGAGATCTACCAAGAAATTGACAAGTACCTGAAGTGGACTTTCTATCGACCTTGTCACCGGCATAGTCCGAATCGGAGTAGCCAACAAGATCAAAAGAAGACCTCTTAGGATACCAAATGCCAAAGTTTGGTGTATGAATTAAGTATCTCACTATCCATTTCACAGCCTTAAGATGACATTCTTTGGGGGACGCTTGATATCGTGCACACATGCACACACTTAGCATGCTATCGGGTCGGGAGGCACATAGATATAACAATGAACCAATCATAGAGTAGTAAACCTTTTGGTCAACCGGTTCGCCATCCTTTGTCGAGTCAAGATGTCCACTAGTAGGCATGGGGGTACTCATACCTTTGCATTCTTGCATGTTGAACTTCTTGATTAAGTCCTTGGTGTACTTTGTTTGAGAGATAAAGGTTCCTTCCTTAGTTTTCTTGATTTGCAAATCGAGAAAGAACTTGAGTTCACTCATCATAGACATCTCAAACTTCTCCAACATTAGCTTTCCAAACTTTTCACTAAAATGAGGGTTAGTTGAACCAAATATGATATCATCAACATAAATTTGGCACACAAACAATTCTCCATTAACCCTTTTAGTAAAGAGTTCAAAGCCTTTTTCAATAAGGAACTTAGTCAAGCATTTATACCATGCTCTAGGAGCTTGTTTAAGACCATAAAGAGCTTTGGGAAGTTTGTAAACATGGTCGGGTTTCTTAGGATTAACAAAAGCCGGGAGGTTGTTTAACATAGACTTCCTCCTCAATTTCACCATTAAGAAAAGCACTTTTGATGTCCATTTGATATAAGGTGATGTCATGATGATTGGCATAAGCAAGTAAGATGCGAATGGACTCAAGTCTAGCAACGGGGGCATATGTCTCACCATGGTCCATACCTTCGACTTGAGTGTAGCCTTGAGCAACAAGACGAGGCTTGTTGCATACAACTTTTCCATATTCATCTTGCTTGTTTCGAAACACCCATTTGGTTCCAATGACATTGTGCTTCTCATCGGGCTTTTCAACCAACGTCCGCACTTGGTTCCTCTCAAAGTTGTGTAGCTCTTCGTGCATGGCATTTATCCAATCCGGATCATCAAGAGCATCTTCAACCATCATAGGTTCAATGCTAGAAATGAATTAGTAATGTTCACAAAAATTAGCCAAACGAGTTTTAGAGCGAGTAATTCTCCCGGTTTGTATATCATCAAAGATTTGTTCGACGGGATGATCTCTTGAGACTCTTGCTCGAACTCGCAAGAGCTTTTGTTTGGGTTGGGGTGGAACATCCTCTTCATTGTCTTTTTCTTCCTCTTGTCTTTATTCGTTGTTGTTGGCGTTGTTGTTCTCCCATGGAGGTGGAGAAGGAGGTCGTCGATGTTCAACTTGTTGCACATCCTTGTTTTCATTGTCTTGATGTGTCCCACTCGTGGATGCCTCCAAGTCAACTTGTGGTTCACCTTGGCGTGAAGTTGAGGCTTCCACTTGGACGGACGAGGTACTCTCCTTCACCTTCGTTGTGTGAATCTTGCCAATAGACAAGTCTTGTATAGCTTCCGAAGGATCTTTGTCACCTACATCAATTGGCAATTGCTCTACTTGCGAGCCGTTAGATTCATCAAACTTCACATCTACCGTCTCTTCAACCTTTCGGGTGAAATTGTTGTAGACATGGTAAGTGTGACAGTTTGAGCCATAACTGAGTTGGAAACCTTCATGAGATTTAGGAGAAAATTTCGAACGACGATGCTTATCAAGAATGTAGCACTTTGAGCCGAATACCCGAAAGTATCCAACTTGGGGTTTGTTACCGGTGAGAAGCTCGTATGCCGTCTTGCCGAGTAGCTTGTGAAGATATAGATGATTCGTTGCATGACAAGCTATCTCAACCGCTTCCGCCCAAAAGTGTTTTGGCGTCTTGTACTCATCAAGCATCGTTCTCGCCATTTCAGTGAGCGTCCGTTTCTTCCTCTCAATAACTCCATTTTGTTGAGGTGTGTACGTAGCCGAGAACTCATGTGAAATCCCTTCTTCATCAAAAAAGGTGTCTACATTGGTGTTCTTTAACTCCGTTTCATTGTCGCTGCGAACCTTCTTGATTGTAGCGACCAGACCTCAAACAGTCCGATCTCTGTGCATCAGTGTCATCCCTGGATCGGTAATGCTGACACGCACAGTACTTGAAGATTTATAACAGAGTAGCAATCACACACTTATTACATCGAATGTCTCAAAAGAGAACTTCTTACAATAAATATGGCTTAAGGCCATCTAAAATCGATAACAATGGAAGGCTTGGAAGATAAAGTGAGTCCATCAACTCCAACGGCATCACGGAGTGAAAGACACCGACCTATGACACCTTACTCGTCGTTTGAAAAGTCTGCAACATGAACGTTGCAGCCCGAAACGGGTCAGTACATGGAATATGCTGGCAATGTAACACAAGAGAGTAATGTACAGAATAAATGCTATCACTACATGCATATATGGCTGGTGGAAAGCTCTAAGGTTAACAGTTTTGCATAAAGCCAATTTTCCCCTACAACAAAGGAATAAATTTTTATTTATCCATCATGGTGGTTGTTAAACACTGCGAAGGCTCCTCCAACTCAATCCCAATTAAACATCATCATTAAACCCAATCAAATTATATTTAGAGTCATGAGATCAACATGATAATCCAAGAACTAGATACTCAAGATGTCCATAACCGGGGACACGGCTAACCATAATTAATTTGCACACTCTGCAGAGGTTTGCACACTTTTCCCCACAAGACTTGAATACATCCATGGTCGGAGATTCGAGAAACAGTCTTTCTGAAGCATTAACTCTCTACTCTGGATAGACAGTACCACCTACAACCCACTACATCTGCTAGTCTCCCTCGTCAAGAGCTTCACGCAACTTACTCAACTATGCCAGAGCCCATATTGGCTTGTGGATCCACACGGAAGTTTCTAGCATGAATAATCTTATGATCCCTTTGAGCCTGGGTGGCGGACCGTAGGATGATCGCACGGGTACTCCGGGATATCGTAGGACAACACTGGATTCTCCAGGTGCCCTGACAACCACTGGGTACTCCATGGTGCCTTCAAGCAATCCACCCAGATGTGTATTTAAGTAGCCACCGTAATTCAACCATTAATTAACAAAACTCACATCTGTCATGAATCACTCGATCCAAACCACGTCTACGAGCATAGCATAGCAATATAAGCAACGTAGAAGTAACTCCCAAGGTTTGATAATAAACAGGATAATAGGTACTACCTCATCTACTTCCCAAAACCCACATGTTAAATAAGATCCTAACCATGCAATTGTTTGAGGATTGATCTAATGCAATAAAACTGGGTAGTAAAGAGGTATGATCAAAGTGTTACTTGCCTTGCTGATGATCCGTGAAACCTAGAGACTCGTAGTAGCACGCTTCGCACTCCAGGTACTCTATCGCAAACAAACAAACATACAATAAGCACACAACTAGAAGAACGGGTAAAACTCAAGTAACAGATCTAACTAGAAAGTTCAACTTAAGAACTCCGGTTTGCAAAAAGAATCAAATCAAACGGAGCAACGAAACTCAAACTACGAAAGAAACAAGCTCCGTTTACTAATCTGGACTTAAGTCAAAATTTACAGTAGAAAAATCTTGTTCAAGTTGGTTAAACAAAAAGAGGGCTTCAAGACAAAGATCTAGGCGCTTGATCGCCTGATTCCGATAAACGAGCGAAAAGATAAACTAAAACGAAATTCAGGGCAGAAATCGCGATCGAAAATAATAGCCGAAAATCCCTGGAAAAAGAAAAACAGACGAACAGACTAATGAACGAACGTTCACTGTCTGCGGCTAACGAGTGAAAACCATTCGTTAAAACAAACATACGAACGGGCGTTCGCTAAGTAACTAAACTGAAAAAAAACAATCTAGAAAAAAAACCGAACGGTTTTAGATTAAAACCGACGGCTACCTCGGTTCGTGTGACGACGGCGGCGGCGGCGGTCAACTCGGGCGGCGGCGGCGGCGAGGGCGGCAGGCGGTGGCGGAACGGGTCGGCGGCGGGGTGCGGCGGCGAGGTGGTGCTCGGCAGCGGCGATGACGAGCGGGGCTAGGGCGGGGCTAGGGTTTGGCGGCTCGGGCCTCGCCACCTAAAGGGCCGGTCGGGCTGGAGTCCTAGTCGGGCACGGCCCGGCTAGGTCGGTGGGATTTTTTTTAAAATAATTCCGCACTTAGAAAAACAAATAAAAGAAATACTAAACGGACCCCAAAAATACTTAAATAAATTTTCCCGTCCTCTAAAAATATAGCGGACAAAGTGAACATTTATTTGGGCCTCTAATGCAATTTTGAAAAACGCATATTTTCCTAATTCAAATAAAATAGCAATAAAACTTTGAATAAAATACTTATTTGATTTTCATATTAAACCTCCAATATTTATTTATTTTGGGAAAGTCATTTTATCCCCTCTCTTTAATTTTTCTAAAAGAAATATTCGAAGAGAAAATAATTAAAATCAAATGATCCTCTTTTCAAAATTTGAGGAAACTCAAATATGAAAATAACGAAATCCCCAACTCTCTCCGCGGGTCCTTGAGTTGCGTAGAATTTATAGGATCAACTCAAAATGCAATAAAATATGATATGCAAAGATGATCCAATGCATAACATTCCAAATTGAAAATTTGGGATGTTACATTGATCTTCACTACAAATTGGTTTTGGGCCTTCCTAGCAAAGTTTTTGAAGATCTTTTGGACCTGTGATTTATCATCTAGAAAGAACACCCACGTAAATCTTGAGAAATCATCAACAATGACCAATCCAAACGAGTTACTGTCACGCCCAAGATGCGACCCTATCCTAAAGGAACTCGGAGGTCCCACCAAGGATAGAAGCGCATCTTGAAGACGCTTTTGCAAGGTGGATATCATTACATCAACATTACATAATAGATGGGGATATATACAAAAGGCATACAATGCCACATGAATACAACATCACAACATACATAAGAGCACCATCCAACTATGGATGAAACACAAACAGAAACTCAAACAACATCCACCCTGCTAGCCCAGGCTGCCGACCTGGAACCTGTCCCCTGATCGAAGAAGAAGCAGAAGAAGAACTCCAAACAAGCAAACATCACTCTCGCGTCAAGATCATCGCATAACCTGTACCTGCAACTGTTGTTGTAGTAATCTGTGAGCCACGAGGACTCAGCAATCCCATTACCATGGGTATCAAGACTAGCAAAGCTTAAAGGGAAAGGAAGGGGTAAAGTGGTGAGGTTGCAGCAGCGACTAAGCATATATGGTGGCTAACATACGCAAAATGAGAGCGAGAAGAGAAGCAAAGGAACGGTCGTGAAGCTAGCAATGATCAAGAAGTGATCCTGAACTCCTACTTACGTCAAACATAACCCAGAAACTGTGTTCACTTCCCGGACTCCGCCGAAAAGAGACCATCATGGCTACACACACGGTTGATGCGTTTTAATTTGGATCTGGTGTTAAGTTATCTACAACCGGACATTAACAAATTCCCATCTGCCACATAACCGCGGGCACGGCTTTCGAAAGATAATCCCCTACAGGGGTGTCCCAACTTAGCCCATGATAAGCTCTCGCGATCAACGAAGGATATTCCTTCTCCCAGGAAGACCCGATCAGTCTTGGAATCCCGGTTTACAAGACATTTCGACAATGGTAAAACAAGTCCAGCAAGACCACCCGATGCGCCGACATCCCGATAGAAGCTGCACATATCTCGTTCTCAGGGCAACACCGGATGAACACTACGTACAACTAAAACCAGACCTCAAGTTTCCCCGAGGTGGCGCTGCAAGTGGCTCTAGTTTGGACCAACACTTAGACAAGCATTGGCCCGGGGGGGGGGGGCTGAATAAAGATGACCCTCGAGAGAGCGACTCCCAAGGGAAAAGTAGGTGGTGGTGAGGCAAATGGTAAAACCAAGGTTGGGCCTTGCTGGAGGAGTTTTATTCAAAGCGAACTGTCAAGGGGGTCCCATAAATCACCCGACCGCGTAAGGAACGCAAAATCTGGGAACATAATACCGGTATGACGGAAACTAGGGCAGCAAGAGTGGAACAAAACACCAGGCATAAGGCCGAGCCTTCCACCCTTTACCAAGTATATAGATGCATTAATAATATAAGAGATATTGTGATATCCCAACATAACCCTGTCCACCATGGAGCAATCTTCACTTCACCTGCAACTAGCAACGCTATAAGAGGGGCTGAGCAAAGCGGTAACATAGCTAAACAACGGTTTGCTAGGAAGGGTGTCAAAGGTTAGAGGTTCATGGCAATTTGGGAGGCTTAAGGAACAAGTGATAGGAAGCGCAGCATAGCGATAGAACGAAGCAACTAGCATAGCAATGATAGTAGTGAGATCCAGGATAGCTGTCATCTTGCCTGAAATCCCGCTAGGAAGAAGAACGAGTCCATGAAGAAGACAAGCGAACGTGGTCGAACGAATCCTCACAACTCCGGAACGAAACCGAAGCTAACGAGAGAAGCGACCCGGAAAGAAGCAAACAACATGGTAAACAACCATCACAAAGACATGGCATGATGCACAATCAAGTATGATGCATGTCCGGTTTAAATAGGCATGGCATGGCAAAGTGCAACAAACGATACTACAAGTTAAGTGGAGCTCAATATGCAACGAGTTGCATATTAACGAAACACCACATTCAAGTATTTAGTTCACTCTCATTTATGCTACTCATCAATATTAAATGTTGTTAAACATGGCAAGAGGTGAAGCGTAAGACTACTACCTAACTAGGCAAGTTTAAATGAGGCCGGAAGAACAAACAACAATTCCGGAAAATCCTCATGTCCATATATTAGATTTGGTACTGTTCTGCCCTAAACCATATTTTATAGTTGTTAAACAGGAAAATAAAGTGGACCATGTTAAACTAGGCATTTTTCCACCCCATTTACATATAAAGTTTATTTAAAACCGAGCTACGGTTATTTAGTTATGAAATAAATCGTTTTAACATGGCACTTAGCAAATTTAATCAAACAACATTTTAAACAAATTTAACATGGATGAATGCTGCATATTATGAAGCTAGAAGGAATTCTAAGCATTTTACATGTTCAACTCATTTTAATCCGATGCACGGTTTGTGAGATATCAAATGCATGAACATGAGGGTCTTTTCTGTAAAACTGTAAATCCTGGGATAAATGCTAAAATCGCAGCAGCAGGAAAAAAACAGAATGGGCTGAAACTGAACTGGGCTAGGGGAGCTGCTCACATCGGGCCTTGGCCCAGGTCGGTGGAGGCGTTGGGCAGCTGGGCTGCGAGCGAAGCAGAGGAGCGGCTGGGCCGGATCTGACGAAGGGGAGGTGGCCCAGGCGCGTGCGGTCGAGGGCGCGGTCAACGCGAGCGATGCTCGCTTGGCCGGATCGAGCAGGTGATTGCTTCGCTCCAGGAAGAAGAGCGAGGCGGCGTTGGGACTTACAGCAGCGGACGTGTGCGAGGAGGAGGCACGGGGTCGCGGATCTGGGGCGTGGAAGACCCGAGGCGTTGAAGGGCCGGCAGTGGCTACTACTCGTTGGAGGGGAAGTAGAGGGCGGAGGCGGACTTGGCGCGAGCTCCCGGCGATGGGGCGTGATGCAAGGGAGACAGACAGGGTCCCGAACGGGCGGCTTCGCGGATCCGGCGGGACGAACGGGCGACGGCGGAATGGGTCGGCGCGGAACGGATCTGGACGGTGGGGTCGAGCAGGAAGACGGTGGCTCAGCTCCATCGGCTCCGGTCGGTGGTAAGCTCCTGTTTAGAGAAACAGAGAGGAGAGATCGTGAGAGAGATCGAAGGGGAAGGAGAGAAAGCAGTAGGGGAAGAAGGGAAGGAGAGGTGCAGCCTGGTGGTGGTGGTTGTCGCCGGCCGGACGGATGAGAGGCCGGAAACGTGACGCGGCAGCGGCGAGCTCTCCCGATCCGCTCGGGGATCGAAGCAGGAGGAGGGGGCTCGTGCGGGAGCTGTGGGCTTGGGTTGCAGAAGCTCTCAGGGCCGTCCGATCAAAGATTTGGCGGTCCAGATCGAGTGGAAGTGGATGTGGTGGTTGGTTGGATCTGAATGGAGGAGGGAGGAGGCAGTGGAATCGAGGGAGGGGGATCCCGAGAGGATTTTGTGGAGCGGCGGCGGGATGGGACATCTCCCTAGAAGTTAGGGTTTGCCCATAGTGGACTAGGGGTCTTTATATAGGGAAATGAAGGGGGTTTTGGATCATCCGATTAAACTCAAACGGTCGAGATAAATAGGCTAGGACAGTCCAAATAAGAAAACGGAGATGTTTTATAGATGTTAGGGGATGATTCAAATCCAACGGTCATGACCGTGCGGTTTGGGTTCGGGGAGGTTTCGGACACGCGCGCGAGGGGGCTGCGAGCTAGCAAGAGAGGTTATGTGGTTGGACAAGAGGGAAACGAAAACACGGTTGGTCTCGGAACGGTCAACGAACGCAATGGAGAGAAGCGAGGAGCGGCAACTATGAGTGGATGCAAGTTTTAAGAAAACAATGCCGATGCAATGCGCATGATGCTATGAGAAGAAATGAATGCCATGAACAAAATGCAAAACAAAAGACAAAAACCCAACCATGAAAGAAATATCATATGGCATCTCCGGAAAAGGCAAGAGTTGGAGTTACGAATATGGAAAGTTGTATCCGGGGCGTTACAGTTACCACCGGGACTCTTGTAGGCATTGGGACCAAAAAGATACATGTGAAGTAGCTCAAGTGGTCTTCTCGTGGTCATGATGTTCTTCACAGGATGAATTCCTCCAACTTGTTTTCCTGCTTGGCAAGCACTACAAAGTCTATTCTTGTCAAATATAACATCTTTAACACCAAGGATATGATCACCTTTAAGAAGCTTGTCAAGATTTTACATGCCCGCATGACCTAATTGCCTATGCCACAACCAGCCTTTAGAGGATTTAGCAGTTAAGCAAGTTCTATGTTGATCCATTTTAGTGAAATCAACAATGTATAGATCACCTCTACGTATACTGGTAAAGACCATTTTATGATTATCTCTTCGAAACACTTGGCAATCTACTTCAGTAAATAGGACATTGAAACCGAAATCGGCTAGTCTAGATACAGAAAGTAAATTGTAGCCAAGAGATTCAACGAGCATAACATTTTGTATGGAGATGTCATGTGAGATGGCCACCTTACCAAGGCCAACCACCTTACCCTTTGAGTTATCACCAAAGGTGACGTACTTCCGAGGGTCGTCGTTTTCAGCAAGCTCACGAAACATATCCTTGTCTCCGATCATGTGATTGGTACATCCAGTATCACGAACCCATTCCTTCCCTCCAGCCATGTAGTCGCGAAGGTTAGCCATAAGACCAAAGTGTCTCATAGACTCATCAAGATAAAAGTCATTATCATCATCCTCATCATATTATCCATGTTCAACATCGTCTTGCAAATGATCATTAGAGAGAGTGATTCATTAGATATATGTTTGACAATGTTCATCTCTATGAATTCTAATGGCTTCGGAAATGATATTGCTAATGATTCCAACGTCTCGTTTGGCACGCATAAGGTCACGAAGCTCAAATAAACAATATCCTAATTTAGGATGATTGGGATTCATCTTATTCAAAGCAATGGACTTGTGAAGAATCTCATCTAAGTTTTTCAAGGAATAGTCCGGAAATCGTTCCTCAAGAAATCTCCATATAGTATAAGCACATTCAAGAGTTGGCAAGTGACCAATCAAATTTCTAGGCAAACCTCTAGTGATATTGATAGTTCTAAGACTGTGAATCATGTCAAGTGACTCATCAGGGGTAGGATGCAAGGGGTCAACAAGGGGTTCACAAGGAGTAGTAATGTACTTGTTCAAGTGATATTCACGAAAAACTCCAAGCATCTCATTTTTCCACTCACTATAGAACTCTTCATCAAGCATAGGTACTCTATGTCCAATACTCCCAATCGTAGACTCATCCATCTTCCTCCAATGGCGATTAACCAAAGCAATGATTAACCAAAGCAATGGAGACCAATGCTCTAATACCAATTGAAAGGATCGACAAGAGGTGTCTAGAGGGGGTGATTAGACCCTCAACAAGTAAAGGTAGCAATTTTTAAGTTTTTCAAGTTGGGGTTAGAAATTAGCACAATTTAAAACATTCACAATACAATTCAAGCAAGCACGCAAAGAGTATATGAGAAGCAGAAAGTGAAGCATGCAACTTGCAAGAAAGTAAAGGGATGGTATTGGAGTGTGCAAACGCAATTGGAGACACGGAGATTTTTGGCATGGTTCCGATAGGTGGTGCTATCATACATCCACGTTGGTGGAGACTTCAATCCACGAAGGGTAACTGTTGCGCGAGTCCAAGGAGGGATCCACCCACGAAGGGTCCACGAAGAAGCAACCTTGTCTATCCCTCCATGGCCATCGCCCACGAAGGACTTGCCTGACTCAGGTAGATCTTCACGAAGTAGGCGATCTCCTTGCCCTTACAAACTCCTTGTTTAAACTCGACAATCTTGACGGAGGCTCCCAAGTGACACCTAACCAATCTAGGAGACACCACTCTCCAAAATGTAATAGATGGTGTGTTGATGATGAACTCCTTGCTCTTGTGCTTCAAATGATAGTCTCCCCAGCACTCAACTCTCTCTCACATATTTGGCTTTGGTGGAAAGATGATTTGAGTGGAAAGCAACTTGGGGAAGGCTAGAGATTGATGTCTACTACACACCCTTCTTCTTGTAGATGTTGTTGGGCCTGCAAGTGCAGAGGTTTGTAGGACAGTAGCAAATTTCCCTCAAGTGGATGACCTGAGGTTTATCAATCCGTGGGAGGTGTAGGATGAAGATGGTCTCTCTCAAACAACCCTGCAACCAAATAACAAAGTGTCTCTTGTGTCCCCAACACACCCAATACAATGGCAAATTGTATAGGTGCACTAGTTTGACGAAGAGATGGTGATACAAGTGCAATATGGATGGTAGATATAGGTTTTGTAATCTGAAAATATAAAAACAGCAAGGTAACTAATGATAAAAGTGAGCACAAACGGTATTGCAATGCTAGGAAACAAGGCCTAGGGTTCATACTTTCACTAGTGCAAGTTCTCTCAACAATAATAACATAATTGGATCATATAACTATCCCTCAACATGCAACAAAGAGTCACCCCAAAGTCACTAATAGCGGAGAACAAACAAACAGATTATGGTAGGGTACGAAACCACCTCAAAGTTATCCTTTCTGATCGATCTATTCATGAGTCTGTGGTAAAATAACATGAAGCTATTCTTTTCGTTCGATCTATCATAGAGTTCGTACTAGAATAACACCTTAAGACACAAATCAACCAAAACCCTAATGTCACCTAGATACTCCAATGTCCCCTCAAGTATCCGTGGTTATGATTATACGATATGCATCACACAATCTCAGATTCATCTATTCAACCAACACAAAGTACTTCAAAGAGTGCCCCAAAGTTTCTACTGGAGAGTCAAGACGAAAACGTGTGCCAACCCCGATGCATAAGTTCATTGAACCCGCAATTTGATCACCAAAACATACATCAAGTAGACACGTGAATATCCCATTGTCACCACAGATAAGCACGGCAAGACATACATCAAGTGTTCTCAAATCCTTAAAGACTCAATCCGATAAGATAACTTCAAAGGGAAAACTCAATCCATTACAAGCGAGTAGAGGGGGAGAATTATCATAAGATCCAACTATAATAGCAAAGTTCGTGATACATTAAGATCATGCCAAATCAAGAACACGAGAGAGAGAGAGAGAGAGAGAGAGAGAGAGAGAGAGAGAGAGAGATCAAACACATAGCTACTGGTACATATCCATAGCCCCGAGGGTGAACTACTCCCTCCTCGTCATGGAGAGCGCCGGGATGATGAATATGGCCACCAGTGAGGGATCCCCCCTCCGGCAGGGTGCCGGAATGGGCTCCCGAGAGGTTTTTGGTGGCTATAGAGGCTTGGGGCGGCGGAACTCCCGATCTATTGTACTCCCTGAAGGTTTTAGAGGTATATGGACATATATAGGCGAAATAAGTCGGTCAGGGGGGCCATGAGGGACCCACGAGGGTGGGGGCGCGCCTCTCTGCCTTGTGGCTTCCTCGTTGCTTCTGTTACGTGTACTCCAATGTCCCCTGGATTGCTTCCGTTCCAAAAATAACTCTCCTGAAGGTTTCATTCCGTCTGGACTCCGTTTGATATTCCTTTTCTTCGAAACACTGAAATAGGCAAGAAAACAACAATTTGGGCAGGGCCTTCGGTTAGTAGGTTAGTCCCAAAAATGATATAAAAGTTTAAAGTAAAGCCCATAAACATCCAAAACGGGTAATATAATAGCATGGAACAATCAAAAATTATAGATACGTTGGAGACGTATCAGAGATCAAGATTCTTGTAGTTGGATTGGAATGTCTTTGTCTCAACACATGAGTAGGTGGTTCTCTCTCAAAAAATGAATGGTGAAACTGTAGGCATGTTCTGATGTCTCTCCTCATGAATGAAGAATGGTTGGAGGGGTATATATAGCCTCCACACAAAATCTAGCCATTACACACAGATTCCCAAACTCGGTGAGACCGAATAGTGAAACTCGGTCAGACCGATCTGGTTCCAAATGTGAACATTGGAGTTTTCGGTGGGACCGACAAGGTCAACTCGGTGGGACCAATGTGCTAGGGTTAGGGTAAAACCTCAAATCGGTTTGATCGATTACACAAACTCGGTGAGACCGATTTTGGTAATAAGCAAACAGAGAGTTGGTCAAGCAAACTCGGTGGGACTGATTGCATATCTCGGTGGGACCGAAATCCCATCGGTGAGGCCGAACTGATTAGGGTTTCTTGCAGTGGTTGTGTCAAATGAACTCAGTGGCACTGGATAGATCAAATCGGTGGGGCCGAGTTTGACTTTTAGGTTTAGTACATATGTGAAAGTGGTTGAGGGCGGAGCATATCACTAAGCACTTTGAGCAAGCAAGCCATTAAGCAACACCTCATCCCCTTTTAATAGTATTGTCTTTCCTATGGACTCAATGTGATCTTGGACCACGAAAATGAAAATGTAGAGTCTTGAGCTTTTGCCAATGTTTGTCCTTAGCATCTTGAAGGGGTTCCACATCGTCTTGTCCTGCCACTCCAATGTTGAACCTATCTGAAATGTACTGGATGAAAATTTTAGTCCAACAATAGATACGTTGACATTAATTACCAAAATCACTCAGGGAGCACTTGTGCTTTCAGCAACTCCTCCCCCTGGTGCTCCTCGATCTTCGCCGCCTGCTGCATCTCCAGCTCCCTCTCGGAGATCTCATGAGGAAGCAGGTGCTCCATGGCCACTGCCGCCTTTTTGGACATGGGTTGCATGCTGGATTCCGAGGTGGCCCGGAATATCTAAAGGAAATATGCCCTAGAGGCAATAATAAAGTTGTTATTTTATATTTCCTTATTCATGATAAATATTTATTATTCATGCTAGAATTGTATTAACTGGAAACTTGATACATGTGCGAATACATAGACAAAACACCGTGTCCCTAGTATGCCTCTACTTGACTAGCTCGTTAATCAAAGATGGTTAAGTTTCCTAGCCATAGACATGTGTGGTCATTTGATGAACGAGATCACATCATTTGTAGAATGATGTGACGGACAAGACCCATCTGTTAGCTTACCATAATGATCATTCAGTTTTATTGCTACTGCTTTCTTCATGTCAAATACATATTCCTCCGACTATGAGATTATGCAACTCCCAGATACCGGAGGAATGCCTTGTGTGTTATCAAACGTCATAACATAACTGGGTGATTATGAAGATGCTCTACAAGTATCTCTGAAGGTGTTTGTTGGGTGGGCATAGATCGAGATTAGGATTTGTCACTCCGAGTATTGGAGAGGTATCTCTGGGCCCTCTCGATAATGCACATCATAAGAAACCTTGCAAGCAATGTGACTAATGAGTTAGTTGCGGGATGATGCATTACGGAACGAGTAAAGAGACTTGCCGGTAACGAGATTGAACTAGGCAAGTAACATACCGATGACAAAGGGAATACCATATGTTGTCATAACAGTTTGACCGATAAAGATCTTCGTAGAATATGTGGGAGCCAATATGAGCATCCAAGTTCGGCTATTGGTTATTGACCGGAGAGGTGTCTCGGTCATGTCTACATAGTTCTCGAACCCGTAGGGTCGCACGCTTAACGTTCGATGACGATTTATATTATATGAGTTATGTGATTTGATGACCGAATGTTGTTCGGAGTCTGGGATGAGATCACGGACATGACGAGGAGTCTCGAAATGGTCGACAGGTAAAGATTGATATATTGGATGATAGTATTCGGACACCGGAAGTGTTCCGGAATGTATCGGGTACATATCGGAGTACCGGGAGGGTTACCGGAACCCCTCGGGGGAAGATATGGGCCATAGGAGGGAGTCACTCTGTGCATTTTGAAACCGAACCGAAAAACCATACCGAAAATAAACCGAACCGCACCAATTTTATGGTTTTTATGGTTTCTGGTTTTGGTATTGTATGAACTTTTCATACCATTTTGAACTTTGGTTTTTATGGTATATACCAAAAACCGAATGGTTAACCAAATAAACCGAAGTAAAAATAATTTTATATTTCTTGAGGAAAACAACTATACAAGTTATCATTTTTCTTGTACATGAGTCAAATTCACTACCAAGCACGTACATTTTTCTTGTAGCATAGTTATTTTTTTTCTTTCTAAAAAGTGCTAAGCACGTCCATAACAATCAAGGGATGAATCAATTCATGAATATATTCTAATATAGTATTTGTGTAAAATAGTATGTGTTTTGAGTCATAAATTTGTAAATCGTTACGATGTCATTTTCAAATTCGCGTCAACTTTGGTTATTATGATATATACCAAAACCATACTGAAATAATTTGGTATATACCGAAACCGAACCGTATTTTAATCCCATACATATTTACTGAAGTATTAATACCGTACAAACCGAGAAACCGTATAAATATAACCATGTAAACCGAATAAACCGAACACACAGATTGAGGGAGGCACACCAGCCCACAAGGGGTGGTGCCCCCCATGGAAGGAGGCCGAATTGGATTAGGGGAGGGGGCGACGCCCCCTCTTTCCTTCTCCCCCTCTCTTTGTCTTCCCCTCTTTCCCCCTCCAGTAAAAGGAAAGGGGGCGGGGGTCGAATCCAACTAGGAGCCCAAGTAGGATTCCTCCTACTTGGGCGTGCCTAGGGCTGACTCCGTCCCCTCCCTCCTTTATATACATTGGGAGAGGGCGCCTACAACACACTTCAATTGTTCCTAGCCGTGTGTGGCTCCCCCCTCCACAGTTTATGCCTCTGGTCATATTCTCGTAGTGCTTAGCCGAAACCCTGCACGGATCACATCACCATCACCGTCACCACGCCATCGTGATGACGGAACTCATCTACTTCCTCGACACTCTGCTGGATAAGGAGATCGAGGGACGTCTTCATGCTGAACATGTGCAGAACTTGGAGGTGCACTACGTTCGGTACTTGATCAGTCAGAAGAGAAGAAGTTCGACTACATCAACCGTGTTAAGCAAATGCTTCCGCTTTCGGTTTATTAGGGTACATGGACACACTCTTCCCATCTCCTTGATTTGCATCTCCGAGATAGATCTTGCTTGAGCGGAGGAATTTTTTTGAAATTGCATGATACATTTCCCAACAGTGGCATCCAAGCCAGGTCTATGCGTAGATGATAAGCACGAGTAGAACACAAAGTATGGGCGATGATCGTCATACTGCTTACTGATGACCCACAAGTGTAGGGGTCTATCGTAGTCCTTTCGATAAGTAAGAGTGTCGAACCCAACGAGGAGCAGAAGGAAAGGACAAGCGATTTTCAGTAAGGTATTCTCTGCAAGCACTGAAATTTTCGGTAACAAATAGTTTTGTGATAAGGTAATTCGTAACGGGTAACAAGTAACAAAAGTAAATAAGATGCAGCAAGGTGACCTAATCCTTTTTGTACCAAAGGACAAGCCTGTACGAGTTCATATATAGAGAAAAGCGCTCCCAAGGACACATGGGAATTATCGTCAAGTTAGTTTTCATCACACTCATATGATTCGCGTTTGTTACTTTGATAATTTGATATGTGGGTGGACTGGTTCTTGGTTACTGCCCTTTCTTGGACAAGCATCCCACTTATGATTAACCCCTGTTGCAAGCATCCACAACTACAAAAGAAGTATTAAGGTAAACCTAACCATAGCATGAAACATATGATCCAAATTAGCCCCTTAAGAAGCAACGCATAAACTAGGGTTTAAGCTTCTGTCACTCTAGCAACCCATCATATACTTATTACTTCCCAATGCCTTCCTCTAGGCCCAAATAATGGTGAAGTGTCATGTAGTCGATGTTCACATAACACCACTAGAGGAGAGACAACATACATCTCATCAAAATATCGAACGCATACCAAATTCACATTACTACTTATAGCAAGACTTCTCCCATGTCCTGAGGAACAAATGTAACTACTCACAAATCATATTCATGTTCATAATTAGAGGGGTATTAATATGCATTAAGGATATGAACATATGAGCTTCCACCGAATAAACCAACTAGCATAAACTACAAGGAGTAATCAACACTACTAGCAACCCACAGGTACCGATCTGAGGTTTTGGGACAAAGATTGGATACAAGAGATGAACTAGGGTTTGAGAGGAGATGGTGCTGGTGAAGATGTTAATGGAGATTGACCCCTCCCAATGAGAGGATCAATGGTGATGACGATGGTGATGATTTCCCCTTCCCAGAGGGATGTTTCCCCGGCAGAACAGCTCCGTCGGAGCCCTAGATTGGTTCCGCCAAGGTTCTGCCTCGTGGCGGCGGTGTTTCGTCCCGAAAGCTTGCGTATGATTTTTTCCAGGGAAAAAGACTTCATATAGCAGAATATGGTCACCGGAAGGCTGCCAGAGGGCCCATGAGGCAGGGCGCGCACCTAGGTGGGTAGGGCGTGATACATCTCCAACGTATCTATAATTTTTGATTGTTCCATGCTATTATATTACCCCTTTTGGATGTTTATGGGCTTTATTTTAAACATTTATATCGTTTTTGGGACTAACCTACTAACTGGAGGCCCAGCCCATATTGCTGTTTTTTTGCCTATTTCAGTATTTCAAAGAAAAGGAATATCAAACGGAGTCCAAACGGAATGAAACCTTCGGGAGCGTGATTTTTGGAACGAACGTGATCCAGAGAACTTGGAGTGCAAGCCAAGAAGCTGCCGAGGCTCCCACGAGATAGGAGGCCGCGCCCCCCCTGTAGGGCACGCCCCCTGTCTCGTTGGCCCCTCGGGCGGCCACCGATGTACTTCTTCCTCCTATATATACCTACGTACCCCGAAAACATCCAGGAGCACCATGAAACACAATTTCCACCGCCGTAACCTTCTGTATCCACGAGATCTCATCTTGGAGCCTTCGCCGGCACTCTGCCGGAGGGGGAATCAACCATGGAGGGCTTCTACATCAACATCCTTGCCCCTCCGATGAGTTGTGAGTAGTTTACCACAGACCTACGGGTCCATAGTTATTAGCTAGATGGCTTCTTCTCTCTTTTTGGATCTCAATACAATGTTCTCCCCCTCTCTTGTGGAGATCTATTCGATGTAAACTATTTTTGCGTTGTGTTTGTCGAGATCCGATGAATTGTGGGTTATGATCAAGTTTATCTATGAATAATATTTGAATCTTCTCTGAATTCTTTTATGTATGATTGAGTTATCTTTGCAAGTCTATTCGAATTATCTGTTTGGTTTGGCCTACTAGATTGATCTTTCTTGCCATGGGAGAAGTGCTTAGCTTTGGGTACAATCTTGCGGTGTCCTTACCCAGTGACAAAAAGGGTTGCAAGGCACGTATTGTATTGTTGCCATCGAGGATAACAAGATGGGGTTTATATCATATTGCTTGAATTTATCCCTCTACATCATGTCATCTTGCTTAATGCGTTACTCTGTTCTTATGAACTTAATACTCTAGATGCAGGCAGGAGTCGGTCGATGTGTGGAGTAATAGTAGTAGATGCAGGCAGGAGTCGGTCTACTTGTTATGTACTTGATGCCTATATACATGATCATGCCTAGATAATCTCATAACTATGCGCTTTTCTATCAATTGCTCGATAGCAATTTGTTCACGCACCATAACACTTATGCTATTTTGAGAGAAGCCTCTAGTGAAACCTATGGCCCCCGGGTCTATCTCCTATCATATTTGCTTTCAATCTACTATTATTTGCATCTTTACTTTTTGCATCTATATTATAAAATACCAAAAATATATTTATCTTATCATACTATCTTTATTAGATCTCACTTTCGCAAGTGGCCTTGAAGGGATCGACAACCCCTTTATCGCGTTGGTTGCGAGGTCCCAGTTTGTTTGTGTAGGTGCATGGGACTTTTGAGGAGCCTCCTACTGGATTGATACCTTGGTTCTCAAAAACTGAGGGAAATACTTGCGCTACTATTGCTGCATCACCCTCTCCTCTTCAAGGAAAACCAACGCAAGCTCAAGACGTAGCAAGAAGGATTTCTGGCACCGTTGCCGGGGAGGTCTTCGCTCAAGTCAAGACATACCAAGTACCCATCACAAACCCATCTCCCTCGCATTTACATTATTTGCCATATGCCTCTCGTTTTCCTCTCCCCCACTTCACCCTTGCCGTTTTATTCGCCCTCTCTTTCCCAATCTACTCTTCTCTTTTCGCTTGCCTTTTTCTGTTTGCCTGTGTGTTGTATTACTTGTTGCCATGGCGCAAGATAATACCAAATTGTGTGATTTCTCGAATACCAATAATAATGATTTCCTTAGTACTCCGAATTCTCCTCTTAATGATGTTGAGTCTTGTGAAATCAATATTGCTTTGCTGAATCTTGTTATGAAAGATCAATTCGCCGACCTTCCTAGTGAAGATGCCGCTACTCATCTAAACAACTTTGTTGATTTGTGTGATATGCAAAAGAATAAAGATACGGATAACAATATTGTCAAATTGAAGTTATTTCCGTTTTCACTTAGAGATCGCTCTAAAGTTTAGTTTTCGTCTTTGCCTAAAAATAGTATTGATTCTTGGAACAAGTGCAAAGATGCTTTTATCTCTAAGTATTTTCCTCCCGCTAAGATCATCACTCTTAGGAACGATATTATGAAATTTAAACAACTTGATCATGAGCATGTTGCCCAATCTTGGGAAAGAATGAAATTGATGCTTCGCAATTGCCCTACTCATGGTTTGAATTTATGGATGATCATACAAATTTTTTATGCCGGTTCGAACTTTGCTTATAGAAATCTCTTAGATTCGGCCGCGGGAGACACGTTTATGGAAATCACGTTAGGAGATGCTACAAAACTTCTTGATAATATTATGGCTAGTTATTCTCAATGGCACACCAAAAGATCTTCTAGTAAAAAAGTGCATGCTATAGAAGAAATCAATGTTTTGAGTGGAAAGATGGATGAGCTTATGAAATTGTTTGCTACTAAAAATACTCCTCTTGATCCCAATGATATGCCTTTGTCTTCTTTGATTGAGAATAATAATGAATCTATGGATGTGAATTTTGTTGGTAGGAATAGTTTTGGAAACAATGCTTATAGAGGAAACTTTGATGCTAGACCGTTCCCTAGTAATTCCTCTAATAATTATGGAAATTCCTACAATAATGCTTATGGTAATTTTAATAAGATGCCCTCTGATTTTGAGAATAGTGTGAAAGAATTTATGATCTCTCAAAAGAATGTTAATGCTTTGCTTGAAGAAAAAATGCTCAAAGTTGATGATTTGGCTAGGAATGTTGATAGACTTTCGATTGATGTTGATTCTCTTAAACTTAGATCTTCTCCTCCTAATCATGATATCAATGATTCTCTCAAAGTAATGATAATTTCCATTGATGAGTGTAAGGAAAGAACCGCTAGATTGCGAGCTAAGAAAGATAGCTTTATAAAAGCGTGTTCTTCTAGTTTCCATGAAAATAATGATGAGGATCTTAAAGTTATTGATGCGTCTCCTATTAGATCTATGTTTTGCAATATGAATTTTGATGATTATGGGACTGATGATGAATCAACTTTGCCTACAAGGCGTCCCAAGAATTCGGAGTCTTTAGATCTTGATGCTAAATTTGGTAAAAGTGAGATTGGAGAGTCCTCAACTTCTAATAACATTGAACCTACTATCTAGGATTTCAAGGAATTTGATTAGGATAATTTCTCTTTAAAAGGTTGTATTTCCTTGTTGCAATACGTTGTTAATTCTCCTCATGCTTATAGTCAAAATAAAGCTTTTACCAAACATATCGTTGATGCCTTCATGCAATCTTATGATGAAAAACTTAATTTGGAAGTTTCTATACCTAGAAAACTTAATGATGAGTGGGAACCTACTATAATGATTAGAATTAAAGATTGTGAGTGTTTTCCTTTGTGTGATTTGGGTGTTAGTGTTTCCACGATTCCGAAAACTTTATGTGATATTCTAGGTTTCCATGATCTTGATGATTGCTCTTTAAATTTGCACCTTGCGGATTCCACCATTAAAAAGCCAATGGGAAGGATCAATGATGTTCTTATTGTTGCAAATAGAAATTTGGTGCCCGTGGATTTTATCGTTCTTGATATAGATTGCAATCTTTCTTGCCCTATTATTCTTGGTAGACGTTTCCTTAGAACGATTGGTGCGATTATTGATATGAAGGAAGGGAATATTTGATTCCAATTTCCATTAAAGAAAGGCATGGAGCACTTTCCAAGAAATAAATTCAAATTACCTTATGAATCTATCATGCGGGCTACTTATGAATGTAGTGCCAAAGATGGCACTCGTAAGATCTATCTTCGCTTTTATGCCTAGCTAGGGGCGTTAAACGATAGCGCTAGTTGGGAGGAAACCCAATTTTCTTTATGTTTTTTTGTTTTTGCTCCTGTTTAGTAATAAATCTTGCATCTACCTTCTGTTTAGATGTGTTTTTATCTTTTAATTAGTGTTTGTGCCAAGTAGAACCTATAGGATAACCTACGATGATAGTTGATTTGATTATGCTGAAAAACTGGAACTTTGCACGCACAAATATAATTTTGTTAAATCACAGGAACGTGATTTTGTGTTGATTCTCTTTTCTTCTGTTCAATAAACGAATTTTCCAGGACTTCCTATTTTGGTAGGATTTTTAGAGTTCCAGAAGTTTGCGTTAGTTACAGATTGCTACAGACTGTTCTGTTTTTGACAGATTCTGTTTTTCGTGTGTTGTTTGCTTATTTCAATGCATCTATGGCTAGTAAATGAGTTTATAAACCATAAAGAAGTTGGAATACATTAGGTTTAGCACCAAAATAAATAAAGAATGAGTTCATTACAGTACCTTATGTGGTGGTTTTGTTTTCTTTCACTAACGGAGCTTATAAGATTTCCTGTTGAGTTTTGTGTTGTGAAGTTTTCAAGTTTTGGGTAAAGATTTTATGGACTATGGAATAAGGAGTGGCAAGAGCCTAAGCTTGGGGATTCCCATGGCATCCCAAGATATTCAAAAATAGCCAAAATCCTAAGCTTGGGGATGCCCCGGGAAGGCATCCCCTCTTTCGTCTTCGTTCATTGGTAACTTTACTTGGAGCTATATTTTTATTAGCCACATGATATGTGTTTTGCTTGGAGCGTTGTGTATTATATTAGTCTTTGCTTTTTAGTTTATCACAATCATCCTTGCTGTACACACCTTTTGGGAGAAGCCTATTTGATTAGAATTTGCTAGAATACTCTATGTGCTTCACTTATATCTTTTGATCTTGATAGTTTTTGCTCTAGTGCTTCACTTATATCTTTTAGAGCACGGTGGTGTCTTAATTTTGAAGAAATTTCTAGTCTCTCATGCCTCACTTATATCTTTTTGAGAGTCTTTTAGAACAGCATGGTATTTGCTATGGTTACGAAGTTGGTCCTAGAATGATGGGCATCCAAGTTGGGTATAATAAAAACTATCATAGAAAAAGAATTGGATGCTATGATCAATTTGATGCTTGATAATTATTTTGAGATATAAATGTAGTAAAGTTAGGGTCATGCTAGTGGGTAATTATGAAATTGAGAAATACTTTTGTTAAAGTTGGCAAGTCCTGTAGCATGCACGTATGGTAAAAGTTGTGTGACAAATTTGTTGCATGAGGTGCTCTTTTGATTGTCTTCCTTATGAGTGGCAGTCGGGGACGAGCGATGGTCTTTTCCTACCAATCTATCCCTCTTGGGGCATGCGTAGTAGTACTTTGCTTCGAAGGCTAAGTAGACTTTTGCAATAAGTACATGAGTTCTTTTTGACTAATGTGAGTCCATGGATATATGCACACTCATCCTTCCAATTTGCTAGCCTTTATTATTACCGCGCAACTTTCGCCGGTATCATAAACCCCTTATTTACCTTCCTCAAAACAGCCACCATACCTACCTATTATGGCATTTCCAGAGCAATTCCGAGATATATTGCCATGTAACTTTCCACCGTTCCATTTATTATGACACGTTCCATCATTGTCATATTGCTCTTTGCATGATCATGTAGTTGACATCGTATTTGTGGCAAGGCCACTTTCATAATTTTCATACATGTCGCTCTTGATTCATTGCATATCCCGGTACACCGCCGGAGGCATTCATATAGAGTCATATCTTGTTCTAGCTTTGAGTTGTAAATCCATAAAAGTGTGATGATCTTCATTATTAGTGCATTGTCCTAGTGAGGAAAGGATGATGAAGGCTATGATTCCCCCACAAGTCGGGATGAGACTTCGGACTTTGCAAAAAGAAGAAAAAAAATGAAAAAATAAAAAAAGAGAAAGGCCAAAAAAAGGCCAAAGAAAAAAAATGAAAAAAAGGAGAAAAATAAAATGAGAGAAAAAGAGAGAAGGGACAATGCTACTATCTTTTTTTCCACACTTGTGCTTCAAAGTAGCACCATGATCTTCATGATAGAGAGTCTCCTATGTTGTCACTTTCATATACTAAGTGGGAATTTTTCATTATAGAACTTGGCTTGTATATTCCAATGATGGGCTTCCTCAAAATGCCCTAGGTCTTCGTGAGCAAGCAAGTTGGATGCACACCCACTTAGTTTCTTTTGTTGAGCTTTCATATGTTTATAGCTCTAGTGCATCCGTTACATGGCAATCCCTACTCACTCACATTGATATCTATTAATGGGCATCTCCATATAGCCCGTTAATACGCCTAGTTGATGTGAGACTATCTTCTCCCTTTTTGTCCTCACAACCACCACCATATACCACCATAGTGCTATGTCCATGGCATGCGCTCATGTATTGCGTAAGAGTTGAAAAAGCTGAAGCGCGTTAAAAAGTATGAAACAATTGCTCGGCTCGTCATCAGGATTGTGCATGATGGGAGTATTTTGTGTAATGGAAATGAAGCATGGCCTAACTATATGATTTTGTAGGGATAAGCTTTCTTTGGCTATGCTATTTTGATAGGACATGATTATTTGTTAGTATGCTTTGAAGCATCATTATTTTTATGTTTTATAAGCTTTTATTTTGAATCATTTGGATCTGAACATTCATGCCACAATAAAGAAAATTACATTGAGAATTATGCTAGGTAGCATTCCACATCAAAAATTTCTTTTTTATCATTTACCTACTCGAGGACGAGCAGGAATTAAGCTTGGGGATGCTTGATACGTCTCCAACGTATCTATAATTTTTGATTGTTCCATGCTATTCTATTACCCCTTTTGGATGTTTATGGGCTTTATTTTACACATTTATATCATTTTTGGGACTAACCTACTAACCGGAGGCCCAGCCCATATTGCTGTTTTTTTAAATATTTTAGTATTTCGAAGAAAAGGAATATCAAACGGAGTCCAAATGGAATGAAACCTTCGGGAGCGTGGTTTTTGGAACGAACGTGATCCAGAGGACTTGGAGTGCAAGCCAAGAAGGTGCCGAGGCTCCCACGAGATAGGAGGCCGCGGCCCCCCTATAGGGCGTGCCCCCTGTCTTGTGGGCACCTCGGGCGGCCACCGATGTACTTATTCCTCCTATATATGCCTACGTACCCCGAAAACATCCAGGAGCACCACGAAACACAATTTCCACCACCGTAACCTTCTGTATCCGCGAGATCTCATCTTGGAGCCTTCGCCAGCACTCTGCCGGAGGGGGAATCAACCACGGAGGGCTTCTACATCAACATCATTGCCCCTCCGATGAGTTGTGAGTAGCTTACCACAGATCTACGGGTCCATAGTTATTAGCTAGATGGCTTCTTCTCTCTTTTTGGATCTCAATACAATGTTCTCCCCCTCTCTTGTGGGGATCTATTCGGTGTAAACTCTTTTTGCGTTGTGTTTGTCGAGATCCGATGAATTGTGGGTTTATGATCAAGTTTATCTATGGATAATATTTGAATCTTCTCTGAATTCTTTTATGTATGATTGAGTTATCTTTGCAAGTCTCTTCGAATTATCAGTTTGGTTTGGCCTACTATATTGATCTTTCTTGCCATGGGAGAAGTGCTTAGGTCTGGGTTCAATCTTGCGGTGTCCTTACCCAGTGATAGAAAGGGTTGCAAGGCACGTATTGTATTGTTGCCATCGAGGATAACAAGATGGGGTTTATATCATATTGCTTGAATTTATCCCTCTACATCATGTCATCTTGCTTAATGCGTTACTCTGTTCTTATGAGCTTAATACTCTAGATGCAGGTAGGAGTCGGTCGATGTGTGGAGTAATAGTAGTAGATGCAGGCAGGAGTCGGTCCACTTGTTATGTACGTGATGCCTATATACATGATCATGCCTAGATAATCTCATAACTATGCGCTTTTCTATCAATTGCTCGACAGCAATTTGTTCACCCACCGTAACACTTATGCTATTTTGAGAGAAGCCTCTAGTGAAACCTATGGCCCTCGGGTCTATCTCCTATCATATTTTCTTTCAATCTACTTTTATTTGCATCTTTAATTTTTGCATCTATATTATAAAATACCAAAAATATATTTATCTTATCATACTATCTTTATTAGATCTCACTTTCGCAAGTGGCCTTGAAGGGATCGACAACCCCTTTATCACGTTGGTTGCGAGTTCTCAGTTTGTTTGTGTAGGTGCATGGGACTTTTGAGGAGCCTCCTACTGGATTGATACCTTGGTTCTCAAAAACTGAGGGAAATACTTACGCTACTATTGCTGCATCACCCTCTCCTCTTCGAGGAAAACCAACGCAAGCTCAAGACGTAGCAGGGCGCGCCCCCACCCTCGTGGACGGTGGGTGGCCCCCCTCTGGTATTTCTTCTGCTCAGTATTTTTTATTAATTCCAAAAATGACTTTCGTGGAGTTTCAGGACTTTTGGAGTTGTGCAGAATAGGTCTCCAATATTTGCTCCTTTTCCAGCCCAGAATTCCAGCTGCAGGCATTCTCCCTCTTCATGTAAACCTTGTAAAATAAGAGAGAATAGGCATAAGTATTGTGACATAACGTGTAATAACAGCCCATAATGCAATAAATATCAATATAAAAACATGATGCAAAATGGACGTATCAACTCCCCCAAGCTTAGACCTCGCTTGTCCTCAAGCGGAAGCCGAAATCGAAAAATATGTCCACATGTTTAGAGATAGAGGCGTCGATAAAATAAAATACGGACATGAGGGCGTCATGATCATTCTTATAACAGAAACATATATATATATATATATATATATATATATATATATATATATATTGTCATATGATTTATTATGCTCAAGTAATAATCTATCCACAATGTCAAGTATGAATCAGGAACTTCATTGAGAACCATCAAACTATGATCTCGGTCATTGAAGCAATTGAAATTTATCATAACATCGGAAAGAGTCAATATAAGAGCTTTTCAGCAAGTCCACATACTCAACTATCATTTAGTCTTTCACAATTGCTACACTCACGCAATATTTACGGCACTACAAAAAAATACACTTTCCGTGATGATACGTGTTTGTCATAGTAGGTCGCGTTTTCTGTCATGCATGTACATCCATGATGATTTTATGACAGAATCAAGATAATCATACCTGTGCTGTCGTAGAAGTGTTCCATGACATTACCAAAATTATCATCACGGAAGTGTCCACTTCCAAGACGATAAATCGCGCGTCATAGAAGTGCTTTTGTCAAGGGTGACCGACACGTGGCATCCACCATAACGGGACGCCGTTAACCGCCGTTAACCTATCGGGTCTGGTTTTTGGATCCGATAACCCACTAACAGCCACAACCAATGCTGATTTTCCACGTGTAAAATTCTCATTGGCTGACGGATCCACGCGTCAGCTCCGCGTTGGCACAGGTCACTCATCCAACGGTCGAGATGGGCCTATGATATGTTGACACATGGACCGGCCCAAAAGTGGCCCATAAAGTTTAAATGGGCTGGCCCAACAGAAGGCCCATAAGATTTAGCGGACCATAATGGGCCGGCCCAGCTAAAGGCCCACAAGATTTTGCAGACCATAATGGGCTGGCCCAGCTAAAGGCCCACAAAATATAGCGGACCATAATGGGCTGACCCAGCTAAAGGCCCACACAATTTTATAGACCATAATGGGCCGGCCCAGCTAAAGGCCCGCAAGATTTTGCGGACCACAATGGGCCGGCCCAGCTAAAGGCCCGCAAGATTCTGCAGACCATAATGGGCCGGCCCTGCTAAAGGCCCAACATTCTCTGTCAAATCGGCCTGTCAACGGCCTATCCTAAACTTTTCATCAACGCGGCCCATGGTCACTTCTGGCCCGTTAACAGTCCACTAAGTAATTGGGCCGAATTACGGCCCGGTGTATTTCCGGCCTGTTAAAGGTCCTGCTTCATTTCGGCCCATTTACAGGCCATCAAAACTTTTGGCCCATAAATGACCGTGAAGGATTTGGGTCATATTCGGCCATGTCCGACATTCGACCTTTTAGAGGCCCACTATAGATTTGGGCCACTTTCAGCTTGTTGTCATTTTCGGCCTGTTAACGCCGAATGAAAACCATGGGCCATATGTGGCCCAACGTCATATCGGGCCCATTAATGGCCCATATAAAAATGACGATAAACTAGCACGATCGAAGTCCTCGCCTATTAAAGGCCTGTGTATTAGGTCGGCGCATTTACGGCCCATTCGAATTTTGGCCTGTCAAAGATCCGCATCATAAATGGGCCACCATTTCGGCCTGCTAAGACTAGTGGGTTATTTGGCACAATCAGGGCCCAATCTCACTTTTGGTTTATTAAAGGCCCATGTTTTCTATGGGCTCGAGATATTTACACCTGTAAACGGCCTATTTTTACTGAGGGCCCAAATTATGTTTAGGCCTATTAAAGGCCCACTATGGACACAGGCCTACCAGAAAAATATGAAAGCTTATGCTGATTTAGGCCCAGATATTTTTAGTGGGCTACATGCCAATTTCGGCCCGTAATCGTTTTTAGCCCAATTGGAATGGGCCCGACAAATGTTGGCATGTTGGGCTCCTACGAAGCTTTCGGCCGAATACATTACTAAGATAAACCTACACTATACAAAAATAGCGTCGTAATTACTGCAGCCTATGGCAGCATCATAAATGTTGTATCACAACAAAATAAATTCCAACCATACAACAAAAGGCCTGTTGGCATAAAGTTTATAGTCCTTCCAGATAAAAGCACCATCAAATGTATAGAAGCACAGATCATTTGACCTGAGTGCTGATGTTTCAGGCTGTAGAATCTGATGGAGCAGCACGATCTTCACCTTTTTTCCGCCATTGCTCTTGAACAACGAAGCGAATGTCTGATAGTCTGGTTTCAAAACCATTCATATCTTGACGACATTTGTCAACCACTATTCTTGTTTCCGGAATGACGTCCATTAGGGATTGGACTTGTGTCTGGAGCACAGATATATCACTCTGTCTACCAGGAAGATTTTGTTCAGTAGGCGATTTGGACGATGTTACCTTGACAACCAACCCAGAATTACACAGGAAGCTGCTTTTTGCACTGTTACTGGAGAGATACTGACGCACTGCAGCATGAGGTGACATTCTGCCTGTGGTAGCCTCGTCACCTTCAGGTGGTTGTGGCTGTTCAATCATTTGTTCCATAGCTTCCTGAAAGTTTGAACTTGTAGTTAGTATACCAGATAAGTTACTAATGAGACAAAAACAAACAAAGTAGGTTAAACATTTATACATAACTTATTTTGATGAACTATTGTGATACATTAGCATGTATTGTAGTGCCAACTACATAATAAAATCACTTTCGGAACATATGTCCATGTAGCATGCCTACTGCATTGTCTATTTCCTCACATTTGTTGACATCTAAGGATAAAGAGACATGGTTTAAAGTAGGATGAACATAGTATGACATAATTCATATCATGGGCAAACAGATATAAAACAAATAGGCTATTTTATAATTGTGTGCGCACGTGAACATAATAACTAGATTACAGATCAAGACCAAAAGAATATCCTTCATCTCTTTTAAACCATGTAAGGTGAAATGATACGTTAACACAACTGTGTATAAAAGTGAACAGAGTAACTGACATTGGATGCAAACCAAGTAGTTAAATGAACACATCACAGTACCAATCAGTTCAAGGTAGGAGGAGTAAGGACTTACAACAGCGACTTGAACTGGTGTGCTCATGCCCTTCATCTTGCTGGTGTGGCAATCCTTGAAGATTTGCACTGCATTCGGTTCAGGTTCTTTTTGGTCTGCACGGGCTTTCCTCTGTATTTGGAACAAGTCAATATAGATAGGATAATATGGCACAAAAAAATAAGGAAGTAGCAGCTATTTACAAGAGCCTCGCAGTGTGCAATATAGCTACGAGATCCGGTTGTCTGTCGGAATTTCACTTTAGAACGGTTGGTTTTGTTCTTCAAACAGTTAGCCTAGAAGAAGATACACTTGTAAGGCACATACATAAATACAAGTTCAATATGTGGTCTGATCAAATATATATAGCCTACCTGATACTTTGGATTAGACCAGTGTTTAATGAGGGCTGTCCAGTCTTCATCTGTAATATATTCCACTGGAGATGTTTGGGCGATTTCATTATTAGCCTTGCCTTAAAAGTGAGATTTTCTAAGGTGGTACCGATACTATCGCAGAGCAGACTGAAAAACATGAGTGCATGCTTGTTTAGTTGCATCATTGTTTAGTTGCATCATCTTTCGGATCCAACTTGAACCTCATCCGTTGAAAAAAGAATGTGAGTCTTATTAGGAGGAAGCTAGAAAGTATGGGACAGAGCAAGACAATATTACTAATTGCGATGAATAACATTACTTACGAATAAATGGTCACGGAAGGTGTTAAACTGGGTATTGTCTTTCTCATTCCTGTACTGGATCCACGTTGGGAGGATACGTGCATGACACCTAACGTTAACGGCTGCCTCTGATACTAACTAGGCTGACACTGTAGCATCACGTGGCCTTTTTAAACCTGCCTCAAAATGGATCTAAATTCTTCCTCCTTTAGATTTTGTTAATCTGTCAAGCATTATCCCTGATGTCTGTTTTCGCTTGCGCCGTGGTGCTAGTTTAACAACGAATATGGAAAGTGTTAGTGCACATCAAACTATGAGAGTACATATAAATGAGCATGCAACTGCAACTTGACTCGGTCAGGTACCATCTTGGTGTTGATGCTCATGAGGTTCATCTGATCTTGCCAAGTCTTGTTGTGTCAGCAGTGCTTCGGAAGTAGTGTTAGGTGTGAAGGCAGCTTGGGAACTGGCCAGTTACGGAGCAAACGAACGAGTAACTCGTTGAGATGCTGGTACAGTTGAAGCGGATGCTGCAGCTGGTGGAGCAGGTGATACTGTGTTTGTAGATTTAGCCAATGGACTTGGACCTTCTACTGCACTATAAGTACCTGCAGAATCTCGACGGCAGATCCTTTTCTGTTTCACCCGACGAGTAACATCACTCCCTACTATATTATTTTCCTTGCTCTTTTTTGACTTTGCCATGTCAAGCCGTACCCACAACACAAAAGAATAAAGTCGCTCTTTAGAACTCATTGATGCATGATACAAACAAGCAATACTTTGATGTAAGACAACCGTATGAGGATGGAATATGTAAGAAAAGCAGGACGGCATGACATATTCACAGCTACGATGTGCAAACTAAGCAGAAGGATTTTCAAGAAAATAGAAGTAATGCAAGCTAGACACCATATGAAAGATGCAACCAATATTACTCTGCCAAGTTAAAAGTGTCATGTCATAAGTGGCAACTCGAAAAATTAGAAGCAGTACAACATAGAAATCAATGCAAGATGCAACCACTATCAAACTGCCATGTTAAAAGCGTCCAATCATGAGTGACTGATGCGGGATACACAACAGCAGTACTTTGATGTAAGAACATGGTATGATAGATAGATGCAGTGTATTGTAGACACAGAAAGCCATGTCATATGCACATGTATAACGTATAAACTCAGCAGGTGCAATTTAATCAAAATAGAAGAAATACAGGCTAGACAACATATGCAACATGAAACCAATTATCACACTGTCAACTTAGAGCAAGCACCTGCGATGGTGGAGTATGGGAGATGAACTCATCATGTAGACTTGGGACTTCAACTTCATTAGCAGTAGCAGTGGCAAATCTAGAGAGTCTCTGTTTGCGTCGGTGCGGAGGACCACCAACATCCCCTAACTTACTCTTTTCCTTCATATTTTCTGATATTGCCTTATGAAGTCAAAACCACAAGAAGATGAATAAAATTAGCTCTGCATAACTGGTTGATGCATGATACAGACGAACACTACTTTGATGTAAGGCAAGAGCAGGATAGGAGGATGGAATATATACAAAAAAATACAGCATTTCATTTTCACACGTACGATAGGAGGATGGTATATGTATGAAAAAACAGTAAGCGGAAGGCATTTCAACAAAATTAGAAGAAATGAAAGCTAGGCACCATATGAACATGCAACCAATATCACTCTATCATGTAAAAAGTGTCTCATCGTAAGTGCCATTTCAAGAAATTAGAAGCAGTACAAGCTAGAAGACAATGCAAGATGCAATCTAAATCACAGTACCAAGTTAAATGTGTCTTATGGGTAAGTGATTGTTGCAGGTATAAGTTGTAAGCTACGCAGATGCAATTCAACATAATCAGAAGCAATACAAACTAGACATCATACGGAAAACGCAACCACATATAACAGTTCCAAGTAAGAGCAAGCACCTGTGATGGTGGAGTAGGGGAGATGTGATCATCATGTACACGTATGTTCTAGAAACAGGAACACATGTCATATTCACTGGCATTATGTGTAAAGTAAGCAGATGCAACTCAAGTTAGAAGCAATACTAGCTAGGCATCATATGCAACATGCAACCACATATAATAGTGCCAAGTTAGAGCAAGCACCTGTGATGGTGGAGTAGGTGAGACACTACAAAAAAAATACACTTCCGTGATGATACGTGTTTGTCACAGTAGGTCGCGTTTTTTGTCATGCCTGTACATCCATAACGATTTTATGACAGAATCAAGATAGTCATACCTGTGCTGTCATAGAAGTGTTCCATGACATTACCAAAATTATCATCACGGAAGTGTCCACTTCCATGACAATAAATCGCGCGTCACAGAAGTGCTTTCGTCAAGGGTGACCGACACGTGGCATCCACCGTAACGGAACGCCGTTAAGCTATTAGGTCTGGTTTTGGATCCGATAACCCGTTAACAGCCCAGGCCAATGGGGATTTTCCACGTGTAAAATCATCATTGGCCGCAAGAAACACGTGTTGCCTCACCGTTGGGACAGATGTCATCCACTCATTGGACAGGAGGCGCCTAAGATAGGTCCACACATGGCACGGCCCAACAGTGGCCCATTCCAGTGAAAAAGGCCGGCCCAGTAAAAATTAGCAGGCTGGCCCATATAAGGCCTACTTGTGTCGGGTCCATTTAAGCCCACAGTCCATATGAGATGTGCCAATTCGGCCCATCAACGGCCCGTTAAAGATTTGACACCATTGCAGCCCATTGTCAGTTCGAGCCCGTTAACAGCCAACTATATATTTGGGCTCAATATCGGCCCAATGAGATTTCGGCCTGTTAATGGCCCATTTAATGGATGGGCCAATTTTCAGGATGTACATCTTTCGGCCTTTTAGCGACCCATTTAAATGTTGGGCTAATTTCCGGCCCGGTGTGTCTTTCAGCCTGTTGACGGCACATAAATCTGATGGGCCATTTGTAGTCGGACCTGAGTTTCGGCCTTTTAGCGGCCCATTTAAGTGTTGGGCCAATTTCTGGCCCGGTGTCACTTTCAGCCTGTTGACGGCCCATAAATCAGCTGGGCCATTTGTAGTCGGACCTGAGTTTTGGCCTTTTAGCGACCCATTTAAGTGTTGGGCCAATTCCCGGCCATGTGTGCCTTTCGGCCTGTTAACGGACCATAAATGAGTTGGGTCATTTGTAGTCGGACCTTAGTTTTGGCCTTTTAATGGCCCATGCCCTTCATGGTCCAATACCAGCCCGGTTTCTCTTTCGGCCTACTAAAGGCCCACAACACAGTTGGGCCATTTACAATACAACCTGACTTTCAACCTCTTAGCGGCCCATGCTCTTCATGGTCCAGTACAAGCCTGCTGTCTCTTTCGGCGTGCTAAAGGCCTACAGTATAGTTGGGCCATATGTAGCCCAAACTTAGTAACGGCCTGTTAACGGCCCGTGAAATAAATTGGGGCCACCTGTTGCCTGCTTCGATGTCGGCCTGTTAATGACCCGGAAGGTCAGAGGGTCGACCATTAACTTTTGGCCTAGTAACAACCCATTAACTTAATGGGCCCACTAAAGTTCGTACATGTATTTAGGCCAAATTAGATAATTTGAGCCCATTACGATAAGCAATTATGCACAGGACCAAAACCGATCAAGCAAAGGTACGGCATACAGGGAATAACGTTGCACATCCAACATATATTACAGGAAATTACATCCACTAGGCAATCAAAGATTGATGCCAGTCCAAATAAATGAGCAGAACCTAACCATCTACAACGTCACAATCTGCAACCTCAGCACAGATGACGCCCATAAGCATGTGGGCAAGTTCTTGCTGCTTTGCTACACTGTCTCTGAAAACATTGATCAGTTGTTGTGTCGCACGACTTTGCACCTCTGATTCATCCACCATTTCCATCATTGCTTCAGCCATTAATTGGTTCACAAACATACATTTATTCCGTTGCATTCAAGACAGAGGATACTGAACAGATTCAGATGGCGATTTTGGCAGGCTTGTATTATTGATAGTGGAGAGTGTCTCGACCACTGCATCATAACATAAATTAGGACGGGAACCAAACAGATTAATCATGAGCTATTGCCATATTACCTGGCCTAGATTTACTGGAAAGAAACAATGGGGTTGCCTTGCTGTTTTCAGAGTTTGTCTTCTTATCTTCAGCAGCCTGCACAAAATTAACACACTAGCATTGCTATCATTGGCCAAGTCAGATAATAGGAAAGCAACATTGACACAACGAACGTTTGGGCAACTAGCCTACACCAAATTAACACAATATGGCACAGCTATCATCAGCCAGGTAAGGTAATACGAAAGCAACATTGACACAATGAATGAATGGGCAACCAGAGAAGCACTACAATTAAGTAATGTGCGTTATATGAGATAGTACATTCATGCAGCTCAGTATGCAAAACTACCAGGCACTTTAAATCAACATTGGCGCATTTAACATTTTGCTACAACTAATTTTAGATCAGATAAAGGTTAGATTCACGCCGATTAACAAAATACATGCTGATGTAAAAACATAGTGATATACAACAGGTACTTACATCAGCATTGGAGCACAGAGAATTCCTGCAAGATATTTTCCTCGAATACGATCCCAATGGAGGAAGTCTTCTATCGTTTAACTTTATTTTCTAAAAGAGAGATGGGTAAGAAACATGTAGAAAATATGATCAGAATGCTATAAAATTTCATGATGCGAGGATACGCACACGCTTCTTAGAATGGAGTTGACATTCTTTTGCTGGACTGGAGCGGACTAGTTCTTTGGCCACTGGAATCTACCTATTATTAGTGGGATTTGGGTTTCTCTGTGCTGGAGCAGTATCTATGAAAAATGGAGTTGGTTTATTATCTCCTGGCGTTTGGATCTTTTGCAAAGACCTGGTTTGTAACCCTTCAGATTCTAACATAGTCGTCTTCCCCTTGCATGCCTTATATAGAAGAATGGTGATTCAGTTATAAAACATGCTATAGCAGAGATGGAATAGGTACTGAAGAATAGAAAGGCATGACATATTGACATGTATTCCCTCCATCCGGATATAAATGGATGGGTCTAGGCGTATTTCAGTTCTAGATACATCCAGTTTTATCCATTTCTGCGACATTTAATCCGGACGGAGGGAGTATGATGTAAGAGCTAGGGATACGACAGGAAAACACAGTAAAAAAACACTGAAAAACCCACTGCAGAACCAAAGTATTCAAACCCACAGATATGAGATAGAACACTCATGCAGCTCAGGATGCAAAACTACCAGGTAGTTTTCCTTACAAAAATCAACATTGTGGCCTTTAATCATACATTTTGCTACAACTAAATTTAGATCAGATAAACGTTGGATTCACGCCGATTAACAAAATACATGCTTATGTAAAAATATAGTGATATACAATAGGTACTTACATCTACATTGGAGCACAGAGAATTCCTGCAAGAATCTTTCCTCATAAACGATACCATTGCAGAAATTCTTCTATCTGTTAAGCTTATTTTCTAAAAGAGAGATTGGTAAGAAACATCTAGAAAATATGATCAGCATGCTATAAAATTTCATGATGCAAGGATACGCACACGCTTCTTAGAATTAGCTTGACATATTTCTGCTGGACTAGAGCGGACTAGTTCTTTGGCCACTGGAATCTGCTTACTATCAGTAGGAGTTGGGTTTCTCTATGCTGGAGCAGTATCTATAAAAAATGGAGTTGGTTTATTATCTCCTGGCGTTTGGATCTTTTGCAAATGCCTTGTTTGTAAGCCTTTAGATTCTAACATAGTCGTCTTCCCCTTGCATGCCTTGTATAGAAGAATGGTGCTTTAATTATAAAACATGCGACATCAGAGAGATGGAATAGGTACTGAATAATAGAAAGGCATGACATATTGACATGTATTCCCTCCATCCGGAAAAAAAATGGATGGGTCTAGGCGTATTTCAGTTCTAGATACATCATTTTTATCCATTTCGGGAACATGTAATCCGGACGGAGGGAGTATGGTGTAAGAGTTAGGGATATGACAGGACAACGCAGCAAAAAAACACTAGTTGAGTAAAACTGTATGCTAGCGGAAAATGTACAGAAATAACTAAGGCAACATACATGTGTATGATTGGGAAAATAAGATGGCATTGTAATAGAGCACTAGAACAGCACTTCAATGTAATTAAACATGGTATGGTAGACAGATGAAGTACATACTGATGAATAACAATGCATAAGATATTCAGAAGCATGATGTCCAAATTAAGAAGATGGGATTGCGATAGAGTAGAATGACAGTACTTTAATTTGAAAACATGTTATCATGAATGGAATAGGTACTGAAAAACTATGCATGATCAGCATGCTAAGCACATGGCATTGCAACAGAGTAGATACACTCCAGGACATTATATGCATGTTGTACCCATACCACAGGCCAAGTTAGAGCAAGGACCTTGTGGGGTGAAGAGGATTCATCATCTTTCTGCAAGTCTTCTGAAGAACTGCCTTTACATGTTCCATCATATTGGGTATCATTGACATCAAGTTTATTGGCCTTTACATTGCTCCGTGAGGTTCTTGTGGATATATCAGTGTGTGCAATTATATCTGACATGCATGGAAGACAACTAGTAGTTAGATTTATGTAATGAGTGCCTGTAGGAGACGACATAAATAGTAGGACTGGGGTTAACTAGCAGCAACAGGTCTCATAAACTAAAGGGAGAACACAGATGAAAGCTACAGAATATGTATCGTTTGTACTTGAGATTAACTAGATGGGACACAAAAGTATTAAAGAACAACATAGGTAATACTAGAAGTGGTATAATACTATAATCACCAGCCTGTGGGATAGCATTGGCTGATGGATGATAACTATGGAACAACATTACCTAAAGAACAATTATCTTAGCCGAACTATGGAACAACGTTACCTAAAGAACAAGTATCTTAGCCGAACTATGGAACAACGTTAACTCCTGAACAAGACCCGTAAGAGATCAGCATGAATATACAGTGAAATGTGATGATCTATTTTCCATGCTTAGATGAATAACAAAGCCATAAATGTTGCACACAAGTAAGATGAGGGTACAACCTATCTTGCTGCCATCCATAGGAGTGAGCATCATGTGCTGACTTGTCGATGGCCCTGCAGTTGTTGTGGCTGTCCATGTCGGGCATGCACATTCGATGCAGGGAACTGTTCAGTGGGGACTATAGCTCCCTTCTGGTGTATGCTTCCCTTGTTGGAGCAGCTGCGGTGAGTCGGAAGACGGTGTGTCTGAAGATGCAGATAACGCATAATGTTAAGAACGACATATCTCTTTGATCTGAAGAAATACACTAAGAGATCAACATCAAGGTATGAGAATGGTCACATGTCTGTTGACTGAAGACTAAATTGGGGTCACACGATTTTATTTTATTTTGGTACTGTCCGATCTACACCGTATGGCTTGATGGCCGTATTGTGCTTCCCGGCTGACATTGTTCGGAATCTTCCCCAAAGAGCCAGCGACCAACTGCAGAGCAGCCTGCCTCCATCGTCCGTGGCCCCGGCAAAAACCCCGCTCCCCGCCCCACCGCACTGCCGTGGTTGTGCCGCCGCTGGGCCAATCCACAAAGACTCCCCATCATCCAGATCCGTTGGCGGCAGTACCTTCAACCCACGCAACTCTAAGAGATAGCCATCTAAGCGCTGCTTCCGTGGTGAACTTGCAGCCTTGCACCCTTACGTTAGACACCAGCCAACCGGCAGCCTAGGAGCTCTGCCGCCTCAAGGGGTGCTGCTTCCCATTGCGAATCGATTGGCCCAGAATAAAAATTCAGACAACTGACGCCTAAATAAAGTGATTTGAGATGAGGGTGCGACCTATCTGGCGGCATGGTGAAGTAGGCAGGTCCAGCTGTCGAGTCGGTGAGGCCAGCGCGGTTGCGGTGGCGACCGGCGGCAGGGAAAGAGCAATGTCGCGACGATCGACGGCTATGCAGAAGCATCGCCAAGACTCTGGACGGATCCGAAGTTGGAGCCGCTCCGGCGCCGTGAACAACGGTGGGGGTGAATCGGCTCCGGTACGGTTCACACGGCCGTCGTCGAGGCAGCACGAGCAGCACGGAGTAAGAGGCACACGGCGTGCACGACGACAAATGGACAGCGTCTCCGGCATTAGGGAGGAGGGCGGCTGTGAAATTGGTGCGGTGGGGGGCGCCATGGAGGTGGGGCTGAGGTTTCGCGGCTCGAGAGAAGGGAGCTTCCCGGGGAGAAGGTGATTTGGCGCCCACGAGGTATGAATGGGGGGGGCGGGGGGGGGGGGGGGGGGAATTGGGAGGGGAGTGGAACCATGTCTTACGGACGCATTTGTCTGAAATGCGCGGGGGAGTTACAGTTCTACCCTTGCCTATAGGCTTCTCGGCTTGGGTTTGTGTACTGAGGGTCGGGGATAGTAGAGTAACTTTGCTTCTCCCCAAATAGTGGGCGGGAGCGATTTCGGGCGAGGAGGGCATGTTTTGGACTATAGTGGCCGCGAGCGATTTCGGGCGAGGAGAGCGTGTTTTGAAATAGTGGGCGCGAGCTATTTTGGGCGAGGAGAGCGTGTTTTGCCGACCATGGTTTATGAATTATTTGGCACATGTCATTTCGGCCGAGGAGAAGGCGCGCTTGGATGAAGTTACGAACCTACCCTCAATGTACAACGGGCCAATTGATGTGTGTCCCACATAGGACGGTAATTTCGTGTCTCCCATTTATTTGCTCGGGCGAATTCCACCGAGCAGAGAGGATGTTTAATGGTTCGTTCAAATTTTGGGAGAATGAGCATCCACGTCTACCTTACCAAGTCGATTCGAATCAAATTTTGAAATATTAGCTTCTACTTCTTTTTTAGATGGAGAGATGATGCTGGGAGTAATGTGTTTTTACATGCTCGTTGCTAGCAATTTACTATATGACAAATAGTTGACCCACTCAAAAACGCGAATGAAACCCAAAATGAAATATCTCGATTCAATGAAATAGCTCGTTCAGTAGGTCAAAATAGTGAACTAAATCCAAAATTGAACACCTCAATCGAGTAGCATGTTGTATAGTATTATAGTACTCCATGAACATGTTGAAAGTCAAATTAATGAATTTGTTTGATATACGCATATATCCGTTCATGTGTGGATTGCAGACAACATGTTCTCCAATTTACATATTTGAATGCAAGTTTATATCGAAACATGGTTTATATCAGTCTTTGATGCATAAAACGCGACCTCCCCCTCTCCCGGACTCCTTCTCTCTCTCTCTCTCTCTCTCCCTCTCTCTCCCTCCCTCCCTCCCTCGCTCCCTCTCTCTCTCCCTCGCTCCCTCTCTCTCTCCCTCCCCCTCTCTCCCTTCCTCTCTCTCTCTCTCTCTCTCTCTCTCTCCTTGTGTGTGTGTGGGGGGGGGGGTCTTTCTAGTTCGCATGCATATATACACCATCTATAGCTCTCTCTCACACACTATGTATGATACTCTAGCTAGTCGAAGCTAGATATCTTGGGTGCACTCATCATACGCACACAAATTCCTTGGATCTTTGCCCGTAACTCTCTCACGCACCACTATGTCGTCTCGGAGCTCTTCCCCCCTCTCTCAAACTCTCCATCCACCTGGGTCACACATACACATGCATATCTCACTCGCACTCGATAGGCCCATCTAAAACTCTATCTCTCTCCCTCGTTCTCTCTCCATCTCACATGCACACACACACACAATCTCATGCCTAGCTAGCAAGATGATGGTCTCTCACTCAATTGTAGGCACACGCAGTCCCCCCTATATGTATATGACTAGCTAATCTTATTCTCCATCACAAACATGTGCATGGTCTATCTCGATTTCTCTCGGGCATCTTTCAATCGCGCTCGCACTCCCTCGATCTCCCACCCATATAGTCCCCTCACGATCTCGAGGGGATCTCTCTATCACAAACACACCCTCTCTCCCTCCCCATGCGTCCATGCCATCCATGTGTCCCTCTCGACCTTTGTTCCTTGTTGGCCAGACCTCTATTGGACATGTGCTACAGGGGTGTCTCTCTCCGTTGCAAATAATCACACACTAGCTATCTTCGTGTATCTCCTCACCTCGCATTTCCATCTCGGAGATGCATGCGTGATATGTTCGCATAAGAAACAAAAAAACACACACTCTCTCTAATTTATCGTTTGTTGTCACTTTTTCTTTCACACACATACTCTTTTTGCACACTTACTCATTCTCCTTCACACCCACTTGATCTGTCTCGACTGAGGCACTCTCCTCGGTCCATAGCATATAGATTTATTGAAAAGTCAAACATCACAAAGTTTGACCATGTACGTTGAGAAAAAGAATTACATCTAGTACGGCAAACATATACCATTAGATTCACCATGAGATGTAGTTTTGTATGATGTATCTTTGGTATTGTAGATATAAATAACATTTGCGTAAACCTGATCAAAGTTTCCAAAGTTTGACTTCTAAAAAATTTACATGCACTGCATTATCGAGCGGATGGAATATCTCTTTCCCCCTCTCTGCTATCTATCGCACCACTCAGCCTTATCGGGGCTCCTCAATCTCTCTCAAACTTTATTGGTCAGTTTGGTTCGTGACCTTACCCTCATGCCTTGATGGCCGGTACTGCCTGGTGTGGACGTGAGATGTAAAATATTTCTGCCTGGCCAGGCTTGTCTGGTGCCGAAGCATTTCGTTCATGCCTGGGCCAGGCAAAGCATCAACGTCCCATCAATCAATCCATGCATCAATTATTTAATGCTAATATCCATCCATGTTGCTGTTAGCCTCGTGGCCGCACGACCAGGCGTTCGAAATCGGTCGCCTGGGCCAGGCTACTTGCAGTGTCTGGAGTTCAGCCAGGCTAATTAAAGTGCAAGGGAACCCAGGCTAGGCGGGCTTTCTTTTTCACAGGGCAGCAACCAAACAAGCGTGCATGAAATCCAGCCACAACCCCAGGCCAGGCAAAAGATGCTCAGGACGCAAGCCAAACTGGCCTTATATCTCCCTGGTTCACACATACACATGTCTCGCTCGTGCTATACATATAGACCCATCCAACACTCTCCGCCCTTGTTCTCTCTCCATGTGACACGCACCCCCCTAAGTACCGTAATCCCTCACTCCATCATAGGGACCACTAACAAACACTTTTTTCTCTTGCTCTCCCCGCAGCAGATCCCTCCCCACTTCCTCGAAGCTTCTCGTCCTCTCCCTCCCTCCCTCTCGCACCGCCCATGAAGGTGCCTCGCCGTATCCACGCTCCATCTAACCCTGCCATCCAAACACCTCTTTACTTAGAGTTAGTTCAGGGTTAGTTTAGGGTATGAATCTAACTCTAACCTCTAACTGAGTTAGAGTATCCAAACAGGGCCATAGGCGCAAGCACTCCCCCCCTCCTAAGTATGATTATCTCTTACTAGCCATCAAGAACACACGTATTGTCTCCTTCCATCCATACTTCTATCTCGATACCCTCTCGGGACATCTTCTATCGCTCACACACCTTGTCACTCGATCTCCCACCCATGTAGTCCCAACACGATCTCAAGGGGATCTCTCTATGAAAAACATACACTCTCTCCTCCCCATGTGTGCATTTTCTCCGTACGTCTCTCTCGACCTCTCTCCCTTGTTTTTCAGACCCCTCTAGGCCACGTGCTAGGGGTCTTGCTCTCTTGGTTCCAAACAACCACACACTATCTCCTCACCTTGCCTCCGTTGTCGAAGATGCATGTGTGATATGTTTGCATAAGACACACATGCTTTTTCTCTAATTTTATCGTATGTTGTCCATGTCTCTTTCACACACGCACACACACTTTTTTCACTCTCTCTCTCTCTATCTCTCTCTCTCTCTCTCTCTCTCTAGTTAGGGACTCTGTCACGTCCATAAGCATATGGATGTTTTGAAAAGTCAAACCTCAGAAAAGTTTGACCAGGTATATGTGGAGAAAAACATTTACATCTGGAACGATCATTAGATTCATCACAACATGTACTTACTTCATACTATCATTTATCTTTGGTATTGTAGATGTAAGTAATTTCTTTATAAACTTGGTCAAAGTTTCAAAAGTTTGACTTAAAAAAATGTTGGAACTACATTATTGAACGGTGGGAGTAGCTCTTTCTCTCTCTCTCTCTGCTATCTCTCATGGGCCTCCCCTCTCACTCAAACTCTCTATACCGACGGATTATACGCTCACTGTGTCAGCGTATAGCTCCGTATATTGTTTAGTTGACCGGTCAACCAACCCGCATACTGCCTTGTCAGCTCGTGTTCTGTATCTTCGTGTGCTGGCCCATGTGGCAGTGGGTGAAAATAAGTAAACTAGAGGCCCATCTAGCACGCGATGAAGTAAACAAAGTTGAAACCACTTGGGGTAGCACCCCGCACGCTAGTAAATTGAGGGCGCATTGAGGACAAGCTTCTTGCGCGCGAAGGACGCACTCACACACAATTCACCACTGTGCGGCGGCATGCACAGAAGGACGCACTCGCGCACACCCAGCACACAACAAACACCAGCACACGTGTACACCGGCGTTGCCGCCGGTTGAGATGGACGGCGAGGCAGCCAACAAGCGGAGGCGGCTCGAGCCAAAACCGCATCCGGCGATCCTGGACTTCATCAGCAGCCTCCCCGACGACATGCTGATCGTCATCATCGGCCTCCTCCCCACCAAATCTGCCGTGCGGACCGCCCTGCTCTCCCGGTGGTGGCGCTCCCTCTGGCGCTGCGTCCCCCTCAACCTCACCATCGACAGCTGCCTCCGCGACGGGTATTGCAAACGCATGGCCGCAGTCTCCAAGATCCTTTCATCGCACCCTGGGCCAGCCAAACGCCTTAACATCCACATGTTCAGTACCAACTGCAAGATCCAACCCAAGTTCGACGAGTGGTTCTTATCCCCCGCGCTAGATCAGCTCGAGGAGCTCAGCTTTGAAGCTGGACGATGTCGCTCTCTGCCACCGTCCGCGCTTCGCCTCACTCCAACGCTGTGTCGCGCCAGCTTCAGCTCCTGCTATCTTCCCCAGATTAATGTCGTGCCCGCCCTTCTTCTCCCTCAACTCAAGCAGCTCGACCTCTTCGACGTTGTCATCTCGAAGAAGGCTATGGAGCACCTGCTCCGCAGCTGTACTGCGCTCAAGTACCTTCGTCTTGAGCAGATCCACGGGTTCATTAGTCTCCACATCGCCTCGACGAATCTCCGATGGATTTATGTGTCTTGCTGGCCCCGCAACAAGACATCAATTGGGAAGAGATCACTGCAGCTGTTCCACGTTATGGTCATTGAGAATGCGCCTTTCCTTGAGAGATTGCTTGTATCGGATCTAGAAGGTCCAACAAAAATCAGGGTCATTGACGCGCCGAAATTGACAGTGTTGGTGTACTCGTCTGCCAAATTCTCCGAACTCTTTATTGGATCCGTAATCATTCAGGTACAGCACTCATCTTCTTCTCCGTCTTCTTGAAATTCACATTTTTAAATTTCTTCTTGATGTATTTACGTCCGTCTTCCAGAAAATGATTCCCACAAGCTTGACCCAGTCCATGCGCATAGTGAAGATCTTAGCACTAAAATCTATCGGCCCCAATCTGGATCAAGTTGTTGGATTCCTTACATGCCTTCCGTGCACAGAGAAGCTACTCATCAAAGTGAAACTTCTTTCCTATAAGTAAACGGTAATCACAACGTAGCTCAATTTTTTCGTAATTTTCCCAAATTACGATGACAAGTGTAGTGTTCAAAACTGCATCTACGCACTGCACCGAAAGAAATGTTTTTAGTACTTTTTCTCACGTGATCACCTGCATCGTTTTATGCTGTACTACTATAGTAGCCTAGGCTAGTCATAGTGGAAAGTAACTTAGACTACTCCAGTAACTCTATGGTTACCCTAAGAGCAAGTACTGCCTCCGTCCTGGTTTACTCTTCCAATTTTATAATATCAATATTTGACCATAGATTTAACTGACAAAATGTTAATGCATGTCACTAAGAACTATATCGTTGGATTCGTATTTGAACATAATTTCAAATGGTGTAATTTTTAGTGACATGCATTGGCATTTTCTTAGGTAAATCTATGGTCAAAATTTTATACTAAATACGAGGTAGTATTCCCTCCGTCCCAAAATTCTTGTCTTACATTTGTTTAGATACGGATGTATCTAACACTAAAATGTAACTAGATACATCCCTATTTAGACAAATTTAAGACAAGAATTTTGGGACGGAGGGAGTACAAAAGTGGGCTATGTAGGCCAAAACATGTGCCAAATTCACTTGTGATGCATTTGGCATCGATGCCCCTCCATTGCTCACCTGGTGCCCCAATCTGTATCACCTACTTTGCTCCGGTGCCAAATTAACTCACGCAATGAAAAACACTGTGTGGGAGAGAGAGAGGACTGAGGCAATAAAAAAACACTTGTTTGGGAGAGTGAGAGGCTAGTTTAGTTGGTTTGATTGATTTGTTTATACATGTGGGTCTGTGTGCACAACGGTGCCAACTCTCTCACATCGCGAGAGCGGTGCCATAATCTTTTGATTTGACATCGATGCGTATTATGTGGCATACTTTTGCGAAATATGGCATCGGCCACATAGTGGAAGGCAACAAATGCCCAAGCTCTACACGTGCTCCTAGTTAAATGAGAGGAAACAGAGAGAGAGAGAGAGAGAGAGAGAGAGAGAGTGAAAAAATATCACTAGCCAGCCAACCCTATCGTATGAGCGAATGATATCGGTACCTCTTTGTGACACGGCAATCTTATGCAGCCAGCTGCTCTAATATGTTCTCTTATTTTGCAGATAAAAAAGACCCGAAAGTGAAAAATGTGCTGCACTATAACAATCTCATTGAATGCCTTGATCTCCATCTTACAGAAATTGATTTGATCGACTACCGAGGCAGCACATCTGAGATTAAATTGGCCAGGTTCTTTGTTCTGGAGGCAAGTGTGCTCAAGGTAATGAGGTTTGGCGTTCTCTGGCGCAACAATGAATGGCATGCTGATCACCACAAGCGTCTAAGCCTAAATGACAAAGTCCCGCAGAAGCTGAATTTGTTTTTGAAACATCAAGTGGCCAGAGACTCTAAAACTTATTTTCCCATTAGTGACTTGTTAGGGTGGTGGATTTTAGTTTGTACGATAATGCTGCATCCACCTAAAGTAACGAAAGTTCTTACGTAAACTTCCTAGTAATTCCTCTTCGTAGGTGCAGCATTACTCCTAACATTTGTAATATCAGTTTGAAACTTGTAATATTGTCGTGTCCTATTCCCGCGTTTTCAAAATCCTGCGAATCAAACAGGTCCTGAGTTGGTGATGATGTTGTGCCTCCCATCTTTCACCAATAGCCATCGGATCTAGATCTGACGCATACAAACCAAGCTTCTCCATTTTTGCAAAAAGATGCCCACACTTGTTCCCTATTTACAAACAACTCCTTGTCTCTCACAATTAGCCTTATCTCCTCCCCACCACATCTAGAAGACCGTGGAAAAATCTGGCGCGATGGCCGCTGCCGGAGCCGTCCACCCCCAATCTTGGTGTTCCGTGCAATGCACGGGCATCTACGCACGGGAAATTATGTTGAACAGGGCTAGTTGTAAGCAGGCTAGCCCTACAACCATGATGATAGTGACTGCAGAGGTGAGGCTGACTATGGTATGCTGAACATGGCGCCTATACTCAGGTGTCATCTCCGGCGCGGGGTCTTGTCACTTCACTATGAGGAGCAGCACGTAATAATTTGACCAATGGGTAGTACAGTGCTAGTACTCCTACTACTACATTGGTAGTACTACTACTAGTACTAGTAGCACCACCGTCTGGATTTAGGAGTACTACCATGTCCATCTGGATTTTAGTATTTGACTAGCAATATCTAGTAATGCATGTCACAAAAAATGTACTACTCCCTCTGTAAATAAATACATGGTGTTTTATTCCTATCGGCGAGAGAACTTAATGTTTTTTTGCTAACTAGAGTACTAATAGGATTACATCCAATGAACTAAACACTGCATGTCATGTTTGGTAGTCTCAAGTCATTGAAAGCATGCACGGCCCACATCTCTCATTGGTTGATATGTCACGAACTAAGAAACAAGGAGGGAGTTAATGCACCGTGCCTAAGTATTTTGGGATTATTTGGTTTTTGTAAGGTGACTTGCACAACATTTTTGTTTACATGCATTAACATTTTATTAGTTAAATCAAAGGTCAAAACTTGGCGCAAAATGCAAAGGGGACTAATAAACCAGTAAACATCAAACTTCTCTCGTTTGGCCCCAACTAGAGGTCCGGTGAGATGACTATACTGCACCGGCACGGAGGGGGACGCAGCTTCATTGACTTATGACAACTGCCTTTGCGTGAATGACACGTGGGCCCAGGGGGTGGCTGGCCCACCAATCATACAGCCAAAGGCAGGTGCAGTAGAGGGCCGAGGAGTAGTACGAAATCCTATGCACCTACGCACGCTAACCAAGGGCAAGAGTGATCACTCGAATTGCAAGATGAGTTGACTAGAAGCTAAGCTAGACCCATGGAGGCGATGAGCGCGAGCATCAGCCGGCTGTGCCAGATGGTCCATGATGCCGGTCTGTGGCCCGACACCGAGGAATGTCTCCAGGTAGTATTGCTTGAGGCCGCCAGGGTGAGGGGCCACTAGGACGACAACTTCATCTCCTTGTTCGACGAGGTCCTCGTCGGTTTCCTCGACAAGTTCACCGTCGTCAAGAAGCTCGCGAACGACTTTGATGTAAGCCTCCAGCCGACGCGCCCAGGCTCTGCGATGCCCTCCACCCTCAACGGCCACTATGGTGACAACCTCTTCGATGCACTGGTGGCCCTGCAACTGCCCGCCGTCGCGCCGGAGAGTGTCCACCTCGAGGTCGTGCTCGCTGCGCAGCGCTTGGCGCAGCAAGACACCATTGACATAATCACCCACGTCTACGCGCAAATCGTCCACAAGGACTACTACATGCAAGAGGAGGACGATAGGACGCTGGCCTTCTTGGACCGCAGGGCAACCATGGACGGCACTGTTCAGAAGCACGTTGAGCTCGCCGCCAACGCCGCTGCTCCTCACACGTCGGTTGGTGACCCGGCGCACTAGGGCGTGAGGATGTCATTGATGGATCCGTATGTATTTTTATCTTTCCGTCAAATCCATGTAGTAGTATATGATACTATAGTAATTATCTTACCTTTCGCGTCAACTTCATAATTTTCGTACGTACTCCATGCATGAACGGCGCCAGAACCAAACTTCTCATTACTCTAGGCAAAATCATTATTTTCTATCTATCGGTCACGCCATGGAGCAGAACCAAATTTTACAAGTTACGGGTTCAAAAGGAAAAGCCTGCCGTGTTTGCGTTGCACCCCCACACGGTTGGTCCGGCATGCTGCTCAAGCGGGAATGCGTGCGGTGTTGCATTTTCACTTACAAGTGGGACCGCAGTTGAGCAAACTGACTATCGGCAAACCCCCACCCCGCCCACCATGCGATGGCTGAGAAAACAGGAGGGAGAAGAGATGGTTGTAGCACGAACTCCAAGAAAATTGATGTCGGATGGGACTCGTGTGGGTGGCGTGTGCCGTACTGCTAGACGTGAATGCTAGTTATGGCCCATGCCACCCCACTATATCGAGCCTATATCGAGGTACGTAGAACAAATTTCCTGCAGTTCGTGCTCAGCCCTCCTCTATCTCTCTTCTCAGCCAGCCAGCGGACGCGCGGAGCCCATCGTCTGTTTGATCACATGCGGTCCCAAATGTCAGTGAAATCGCAAGCGGACCCATTGAACCTGCACATCTTTCACCTCGACGTGCTGGTGATGAAAAACAAATCCAATAAAGATCTTCGGTGGCCGCTTTTGGAGTTACTCAAGAGTAGTAAGATTCTATTTACAGTTTAACCCAAGATGCACATCTCGTGGCTTCAACTACCACTCTATTTTCTTTCATGACACGACCTGGATGCTGGATGTCCCACGTGCCGGCAAAAGGAGGAAGAACCCGACCAAATCTTCGGTTGTGCTCTCGGATTAGACTAGTTGTTCTAACTTAAAAATTTTATTGTGTACTCCCTCCGTTCCAAAATACTTGACTTCCATTTGTCCAAAAATGGATGTACCTATATACTAAAACATGTCTAGATACATATATATTTTGAAAAATAGAAGGCATGTATTGTGCAACGGAGGGAGTAGAATGGATGCAAGTTTTTGTATTGGGAAGAAGAGTACATCCATATATTGATAGAGCGCAATTTAGTAGATGTTCTATCACTTTTAGCTAGCACAGAGGCTAGAGATGAGATTAGTGCACTTGTTGATACTCCTACTAGAATAGAGGCTAGACATGAGACTAGATGCGAGGAAGCAACGTCTACTTATTTACACTCGAAGAAGAAAGAAGCACGCAAGATTGAGCCTCCGCAGATCAACCATGAATGCATCGAGAAGGCACTAATCCAACTTACAGGAGTAGTAAAATGTATTATTGTGGTTCTTGTTTTCTTTGGTCTTGCTTTTCTAGTAAAAATTATTGTTGGAGTTCGTGCAAAATGGAGGTCCATTTGGGGTCGTGCGTTGGAGTTGGCCTTACAAGTGGGACCGCGGTTAAGGAAACCGACTATCAGCAAACCCCCACTTTGCCCGCCGCGCGATGGCTGAAGTTAGAGAAACGACAAGGTTGAAGAGATTTCTCTAGCACGGACTCCAAGAAATAATATGGTGTTAGATGGATGTCATGGTGGTGGCGTGTGCCATACTCCTGGACGTGAATGCTTGTTCTGGCCCATGCCACCCTACTACTCCTACTACTTACTCCTACTATATAGTACTAGTATCGAGGATTCGAGGTGCTGGTTACATACAGCGAACACATTAACATATGGCTACAGTAAAATCACCCGCCCGACGCGCGAAGCATGTGAAGCTAGTACAAATAGTGTACTACTATTGTTGATTGGCCTCATCCGATAATCTATTGCAATGCACATATAATTATGTATTCAGAAAATATTGTTTTGCCTCGTCGCACCACTCACTCAGAGAAGCGACTCGAAAGCCATTCATAAATTTAGTAAGTTTATCACAGGCATATCATTTTATTACATACAACAGGTCATCAACCCACATCGACAACGAGGATACATTACAAATACTAAAGTTTTCACCACACAACAAATAATAAGCAATGAAATGAACTTCAACTCAACCATTCCTCGGCATTGGAAACACTTGCTTTGAACCACAAGTGATTCTCTGGGGCAGGCCATCCATTGTCGATCTGGAGACCAACGCAAGACTGATCATCCAGACTGAAGCGGCCTACTATATCAGTACCAGGGTAGGGAACCACCCAAATGTCCGAGGTATAGACACAGTTGCTTCTCATAAATGGTAGTAACGTTGTGTCAACAGCAGTTGGATCGCCTTTCACCATCATTGGATAGTTTTGTCCAAGGAAGAGCGAGTTTTCTCCAATACTATCAATTCTGAGAAGGAGTTGGCGCTGGCACACTAGTATCCATCCCGAATACCATGCAACGGGTGTTGGAATAGGTCCGGAGAGTGCGACCATGGGAGACTATACCTGCTTCCTTTGCAGTAAAATCATCAGTGGGCTGTATACACACAAGAAGAGGTGATCCGTCGGAATTAGTTGCCATGCGCCACAGAGTATATGGGCGCTGCTCGTCCTCATGCTCGTGATCATCACCATCGTCATCTTCCCCTTGGTTATAAAATTTTTCAAGTATAGGTGGTGGAATGTTCACAGGACCTTGGAAACACAAGAAGAAGGTTAATTAGTAAAGGGAAACTTGCTAACCCACATGCATGCAGATGAAACAATTATAATTACGATGGAAGACAAACGTACCGAAACTATGAGGATGCCATGCAAAAACAGTGCCACGAGTGGTGGCAGCAAACACAAGGCCCTTGTATTGAATTGCATCACAATACTCATCCGTGTACAGAAACTGATTTTTGAGCAATATCCATCGAGTCAAACCACCAAGGACGGCAACAAGCTTGTCGAAGATAGCAACAACTTCATAGTTGTTGTAATTCCAAGAGCTGTTGGGAAATCGACAAATTGCTATCTTCCGTAGAAGACAGTCACCATGATTGTATTTGAACGTGCGTACAATACCAGTGTGCTCAACCTCTGGGCAGTCTGCTGAGATTTTTGGAAGTGGAACCCGGTCATGAGTGTACACATTCACAAGTTCCCACTCGTAGTTGGACCCAATGTAAACAACCCAATCTCCATTTGCGCCTGCCCAAGCCTTGCCCTCAAGCGATGGCATCTTAACATCATACGTATCATTATCAAGCGGCATCAACTTGCACAGGGCGAGGCCTCCGTCATGTCGGCGCCATTCATCAGGGTCACGGCGAAGAAGATAGAGGAGATCAAACCGCTCCTTGACTCTTGGGTTCCTTGTAATGATGTTATTAGTTGAGTCGAGAATGGGCTTGAACGAACCTGCCATGCTAGCCAATGTGATGACGTTGCACCAATCAATGAGTTCCTCCACCATGTCATGGGGCAAGAATAATGGGGTCGTTTCTGGCCTATTCCCTCCATGGAGAAGACGATTGAACAATGTTAGAAGAAAGGTTGAAGGGTTGAAGGAAAATGGAGGAGGGAGAGAAGAGCGTGCGACAGCAGTTCCAAATCGAGAGGGAAAGGCGAAGAGTCGGTGGACGGTTGCCAGTTTGCCACGGTTCATGAAGAGGCACCCCATCCTACACGTCCATTCGGAAATACTCCTACTACTCATCATCGTCTCACTGATATGTTGGAACGGGACCACATGTCAACGAAACATGGTGTGTAATTTCTCATGCAAAATGCGGTCTGGCCGCATTGGCCCGAGGTGCCGCATTATTTATTGAATTTTTTTAATGGCGTGCCGTTAAGTTTTGAAGCACGACTAACTGGTACTGTACGCAGAGAAAATATAAACTACTCTACCACTACTCCACCTCCAGTACTAGTAGTATAAAAAAGATATATAGGCTGGAGCTTCAGTGCTTTCTTGCTAAGGGCTGCCCACTTGCTTCTCACACTACCACCCTCTCTACAGATCTAAAAAGACGGCCCCTCTCTCCCTCCTCACCGGTGGTCATAGATCCATCGGGGAAGAAAAGGACGTGCATCGTTGACGCACTCGTCGTCGGCGAGCGAGGTCACGCACTAACGACAAGGCCGTCCTCTCAGACCTAGCGCCCGCGCGGGATGGCCTCCGTCCCCAAGCTCGCCGCCGTAGTGTGTGCGGAGGACGACGACCACGAGCGAAGCCACTTCTCGCCGACCCTCAGGTATGCTACCTCTTTTCGAACCATACCCTTGTTCTATTGCCCCATCTGCCACGTCGTTGCATGTGGATCATTTTCCACTCCACCATCTTCCCAATTTGCTATCCTCTGCTCTGCTGGCCACGCAGACGACAACCATAATTTGCACTATTAAAGGAAACCCTACTTCATGCAGACTAATCCATGTCTAGGTTGAACAAGGAAAGGAAGGGAGACTGTACTGTCCAAGAGAGTAGGCATCGAACCCGCATCTAGGTTGAAAAGGGAAAAATCAGTAGCTAAGGAATGATACATCTCCATCGTATCTACTTTTCCAAACACTTTTGCCCTTGTTTTGGACTCTAACTTGTATGATTTGAATGGAACTAACCCGGACTGACGCTGTTTTCAGCAAAATTGCCATGATGTTGTTTTATGTGCAGAAAACAAAAGTTCTCGGAATGAACTAAAACTCCACGGAATATCTTAGAAAAAATAATAAAAAATCTTCACCAAAGATGAAGACCAGGGGGCCCACACCCTGTCCATGAGGGTGGGGGGCGCCCCCCCTCCTGGGCGCACCCCCTACCTCGTGGGTCCCCTGGAGACCCTCTGACGCCAACTCCAACTCCATATATTGTCTTTCGGGGAGAAAAAAATCAGAGAGAAGAAATCATCACGTTTTACGATACGGAGCCACCGCCAAGCCCTAATCTCTCTTGGGAGGGCTGATCTGGAGTCCGTTCGGGGCTCCGGAGAGGGGGATTCGTTGCCGTCGTCATCATCAACCATCCTCCATCACCAATTTCATGATGCTCACCGTTGTGCGTGAGTAATTCCATCATAGGCTTGCTGGACGGTGATCGGTTGGATGAGATTTATCATGTAATCGAGTTAGTTTTGTTAGGGTTTGATCCCTAGTATCCACTATGTTCTGAGATTGATGTTGTTATGACTTTGCTATGCTTAATGCTTGTCACTAGGGCCCGAGTGCCATGATTTCAGATCTGAACCTATTATGTTTTCATGAATATATGTGATTTCTTGATCCTATCTTGCAAGTCTATAGTCACCTACTATGTGTTATGATCCGGCAACCCCGAAGTGACAATAATCGGGACCACTCCCGGTGATGACCATAGTTTGAGGAGTTCATGTATTCACTATGTGCTAATGCTTTGTTTCGGTTCTCTATTAAAAGGAGGCCTTAATACCCCTTAGTTTCCAATAGGACCCCGCTGCCATGGGAGAGTAGGACAAAAGATGTCATGCAAGTTCTTTTCCATAAGCACATATGACTATATTCGGAATACATGCCTACATTACATTGATGAATTGGAGCTAGTTCTGTGTCAGCCTATGTTATGACTGTTACATGACGAACCACATCTGGCATAATTATCCATCACTAATCCGGTGCCTACGAGTTTTCCATATACTGGTTCTCGCTTATTTACTTTTCCGTTGCTACTGTTACAATCACTACAAAATACCAAAAACATTACTTTTGCTGTCTCTACTTTTGTTACTGTTACCACCACTATCATATTACTTTGCTACTAAACACTTTGCTGCAGATACTCAGTTTCCAGGTGTGGTTGAATTGACAACTCAGCTGCTAATACTTGAGAATATTCTTTGGCTCCCCTTGTGTCTAATCAACAAATTTGGGTTGAATACTCTACCCTCGAAAACTATTGCGATCCCCTATACTTGTGGGTTATCAAGACCTTTTTCTGGCGCCGTTGCCGGGGAGCATAGCTCTATACTTTGAGTCATTTGGGATTTATATCTGCTGGACACTATGAAGAACTTGAAAGACGATCGAATTACTATTTTGCCCTCAACTACGAGGGGAGGTAAGGAACTGCCATCTAGCTCTGCACTCGATTCACCTTCTGTTATGAGTAAGCTAGTGACACCTAAACCTGCTTCTGCTATTCATTCTGATATGTCGCATGTTATTGATGATGCCACTTCTGCTATGCATGATACTTATGATGAAACTACTTCTATGCTTGATACTACTGTGCCCCTTGGTGAATTTCTTGAAGAATAGATTTCTAAGTCTAGAGAAAGAGAAATTATTGAATCTGAATACGATGATGAGAGTGATGATGAGAATATGCTTGCTATTCCTGAGGGTTATCTTTTTGATGCGGAATCTTATGCAGCTATTTTTGCTTGCCAGGATAGATACGAACTTAAGAGGCTGCTAGTTAAATGGAGTAAAGAATCTCTTAGAGATAGAATGAAACCCGACCCTGCTTTTGCTACTTCACCTATCTGTGTTCCCGATAAGGATTATTATGAATTTTCTGTTGATCCAGATATAATTACCTTGGTTGAATCTGATCCTTTCTATGCCTATGAATCTGAAACTGTTGTGGCACATCTTACTAAGTTAAATGATATAGCCGCCCTGTTTACTAATGATGAGAGATTGCGCTACCTTTATTTACTCAAAATATTTCCGTTCTCATTAAAGGGTGATGCTAAGATATGGTTTAATTCTCTTGATCCTGGTTGTGTGCGTAGTCCCTAGGATATGATTTATTACTTCTCTACTAAATATTTCCCTGCTCATAAGAAACAAGCTGCTTTGAGGGAAATATAGAACTTCGTGCAAATTAAAGAAGAGAGTCTCCCACAAGCTTGGGGGAGGCTTCTCAAGTTACTTAATGCTTTGCCTGACCATCCTCTTAAGAAACCTAAAATACTTGATATCTTTTATAATGGACTAACTGATGCTTCCAGAGATTACCTGGATAGTTGTGCTGGTTCTCTTTTTAGGGAAAGAACACCGGATGAAGTTGAAATTCTATTGAATAATATGTTGACAAATGAAAATAATTGGGCACCTCCTGAGCCAACTCCCGAGCCAGCTCCTGAGCCAATTACTGAGCCTATTCCTAAACCAACTCTGAAGAAGAGAGGTGCTCTATTTCTCAGTCCCAAAGATATGCAAGAGGCAAAGAAATCTATGAAAGAAAAAGGTATTAAAGCTGAAGATGTTAAGAATTTACCTCCTATTGAAGAAATACACGGTCTTAATTTACCGCCTGTTGAAGAAGTATATGATCTCAATTCTTTATTCACTGAAGAACCTCCTGATCCCGATATTGCGACACAGGTAGTAAAGGTAAATTCTCTCTATAGATATGATAAATCTGAAGTCCCTCCTACTAAAATTGCTAGTCAGTGCTTGGATGAGTTTGATGACTTTATGTTTAAGCAAGATGACTTTAATGCTTATTTTGGTAGACAATTAAAACATAATACCTTTATGATTAAACACTTGGGTGATTTTATGGCTAATATTAGAGGTGAACTTAAACTTGTTAGCAAACATGCTTCTATGGTTACCACCCAAGTAGAACAAGTACTTAAAGCTCAAAAAGAAGTGCTTGATGAAATGAATAGTAAGAAAAATGATTATGCTGTTAGAGTGGCTACTAGAACTGGTAGAATGACTCAGGAACCTTTCTATCCTGAAGGCCACCCTAAGAGAATCGAGCAAGATTCTCAGAGAAATAATATTGATGTACCTAGTTCTTCTAAAAGGAAGAAAAAGAAAAATGATAGGACTTTGCAAACTTCTAGTGAACCTATTGCTGAACCACTTGAGAATCCAAATGATATCTCTATGTCTAATGCTGAAACACAATCTGGTAATGAACATGAACCTAGTGAAAATGTTAATGATGATGTTCATGATGATGCTCAACCTAGTAATGATAATGATGTAGAAATTGAACCTGCTGTTGATCTTGATAACCCACAATCAAAGAATCAACGTTATGATAAAAGAGACTTCGTTGCTAGGAAATATGGTAAAGAAAGGGAACCATGGGTTTAGAAACCCATGCCCTTTCCTCCGAAACCATCCAAGAAAAAGGATGATGAGGATTTTGAGCGCTTTGCTGAAATGATTAGACCCATCTTTTTGCGTATGCGATTAACTTATGTGCTCAAAACAAATCCTTATGCTAAGTATATGAAGGATATCATTACTAATAAAAGAAAGATACCGAAAGCCGAAATTTCCACCATGCTTGCTAATTATACTTTTAAGGGTGCAATACCGAAGAAACTTGGAGATCCAAGAGTACCTACTATACCATGCTCCATTAAGAGAAATTATGTTAAAACTGCTTTATGTGATCTCGGAGCCGGTGTTAGTGTTATGCCTCTCTCTTTATATCATAGACTTGACTTGAATAAGTTGACACCTACTGAAATATCTTTGCAAATGGCTGATAAATCAACTGCTATACCTGTCGGTATTTGTGAGGATGTGCCTATTGTGGTTGCAAACGTTACTATTTTAACGGACTTTGTTATTCTTGATATTCCCAAGGATGATAGTATGTCTATTATTCTTGGAAGACCTTTCCTTAATACTGCAGGGGCTGTTATTGATTGCAACAAAGGCAATGTCACTTTTCATGTTAGTGGTAATGAGCACATGGTACACTTTCCGAGGAAACAAGCTCAAGTTTATAGTATAAACTCTATTGGAAAAATTCCATCGATTATATTTGGAGGTTTTCAATTTCCTCTCCCTACTGTCAAGAAAAAGTATGATATTCTTATTGTTGGGGATTTTCATATCCCCATTGAGGTAACTTAGTGTTATTCGAAATTTCTCCGGTTCCATGTTATTCGGAATGAGTTTGTTAACAAGACTTGATCAACCTTGCTAGTGGATTCTTTTTGATGAGCATGAGATGGCTGAAACTAGAAGCACAACCTTCTGTACCCTCTTTATATTTTCTATTATTTAGTAAAAATAAAGTAAAATAGTATTTTTTCTGTCTGTCTCCTGACTTATCCGTGCAATATAAAAATATCCTGAAAAAAAAGTCCTCAGAATGCCATGCCAATTTAATATGATTTTTTCGGGAATATTTGAGGATTTACGGTGCAAAAATTTACCGCGGGGGGGGGGGGGGGGGGCTGCCACCTGGCCACAAGGGTGGAGGGCGTGCCCCCTGCCTCGTGGGCCCACGGTGGCCCTCCTCCACTTATCCCTGCACCCATCTTCTTCCTCTGCCACACACAAACACGAAAAACCAACTCAAGCACGAGTTCCAGCCCCTGTTGCTGTGATTTTCGATCTCCTTGCTCAAAGCACCTCTTGCAAAACTGCTTGGGGAGATTGTTCCTTGGTATGTAACTCCTCCATTGGTCCAATTAGTTTTTGTTCTAGTGCTTTATTCATTGCAAATTTGTGCTGCATAGGTGACCATGTTCCTGAGCTTGCATGTCAAATTTATATGGTTCCAAGTAGTTCTAATGCTTGATATAGGCTCTAGGCACTTGTGGGAGTTGTTGCTATCAATTTTATTGAAGTTGGTTCACTTTTATTTGAAGTTACTAAAAAATTCAGAAATTTTTCAGAGGAAACAATATGTCTAGGAAGATGTTTCAAGGTGGTCCTTCAAGGAAGCATGGTCCCAGACTTGCAATGCATGATGCTGACGAGGAACCACCAAGAGACGCTCCTGTGAGGTCCTGTGAATGGCCTTCGAAAATTTTTATGAATCAAGTAGGCATAAAAGAAGAATTTGGCGCATATTTGCGTAACGCCGGTCTTGAGGACTTTGAAGCTGACAAATGCCCCCAGTATCATGATCTCACAAGTTCATTTGTGAGGAGGTTTGAGTTTTCATCCTCGCGTAATTCTCCTTCGGTCATGTTTGACCTTTATGACAAATCTTATACCATGGACTCAGAGGATTTCACTTTCGCTTGCAAACTTCCATCTTGGGGTAGTGTCAGGGATCCCCCTAAATCTGAATATAGAGACTTTCTTGCTAGAATAACTGTGGGGGAATCTAGAGATATAACACAAGCCACTATAGGAAGCGTTCACTTTCCTGCTATACATTATTTTGCTCTCTTCATAGGTAGATGCATAAATGCTAAGGATGAAGCATGTCACATGTGTGCCCCTGATCTCAGCATTCTCAGAAGTGCTGTGTTAGGAGACCAATCTTATCATATGGGAGCCATTGTAGCTCGTAGATTGCATCATAATAGACATAACGGAGATTTCTTTGGAGGAATTTATGCAACCCGCTTAGCTAATTTTCTTGAGGTAGACATTCATGAGGGTGATATGGAGTTACCCCCTACTTATTTAGATTTTGATTCTATGGTCTCCCACTAGTTTGTTGAGAGGACTGAACTACCTCTCCACTATCGATTAATCTTTAACAAACGGCATGTTGTCCGTATTACTCTTCCTGCTCCTTCCTTCTTTGATTCTCAAACAAAAGGAAGATACATTATTACCAGAGAGGAGGCAGATGAGTACGAGAGGAGAGCGGAGGCTGCTCGACGCCAGGCTACAGCTTAGGCGGCGATAGCCGCTGCATCACAGTATGACCCCAGCTTCACCTACGGGTATCCGCCAGGCTATCCCTGGCAATAGACCAACTTAGGCCAAAAGCCTAAGCTTGGGGGAGTACGTATTTCCCACCGACATTACATTCATGTTCACACACACTCATTGCTAGATGTCGGTGCTCATACTCTTTCGCCGTAATATCCATGCTAGTTTAAATTTCTTTTTCTAGTTTTCTTCTTGTGTGCTTGATAAATCTTAAGAAAAACCAAAAAAATTAGTTAGTTTAATCTCCATGCTTGTAGTAGAAATTAAAATGAAAACCAAAAAAGATTTCTCGTTCTTCTTTTACTTGTTGGGAGCTTTCCCATGTAAATAGTTTTATTTTCTTTTCTTTCTTTTGGGGGTAGAGAAGACCATATTTAAAATGTTTAGTGGCTCTTATATGCATGATTGTTTATTATACTTAGGGCCCATATTACTGGTCTTCTCTCTTGAGTTGAATGCTTGCAGATCCCAGCTTAGTCCAATGCACGTGCACTCTTATTATTATACACATCGTTCGGTCGTGCAAGTAAAAGGCAATAATGATGATATATGATGGACTTATTGGGATGAGAAAAGCTGGTATGAACTCGACCTCTCTTGTTTTTCTAAATATGATGATTCATCGTTCCTGAGTCAGCTATTATGAAGTAAACATATTTGCGATGACATTAAGAGATTATAGTTGCTTGTACCATGCTTGATTAGCTATGAGTTATAATGGTTTACCTTGCGTGCCAACATGCTATTAGAATGATTATGATGTGGTATGATGGGATGGTATCCTCCTTTGAATGTATTATAAGTGACTAGACTTGGCACGTGTTCACGCATGTAGTCGAATCAAATCAACATAGCCTTCATGATATTTATGTTCATGGTGGATTATATCCTACTCATGCTTGTACTCGGTGTAAATTAATTTTAATGCATGTTTACGACTATTGTCGCTCTCTCAGTTGGTCGCTTCCTAGTCTTTTGCTAGCCTTCACCTGTACTAAGCCGGAATACTGCTTGTGCATCCAAACTCCTTAAACCCCAAAGTTGTTCCTTATGAGTCCACTATACCTACCTATATGCGGTATTTACCTGCCGTTCTAAGTAAATTTGTATGTGCCAAACTCTAAACCTTCAAATAAAATCTTGTTTTGTATGCTCAAGCAGATCATGTTTCAACTAGGGCTGCCTATATCTTCCATGCTTGGTGGGTTATTCTCAAGTGGAGTGGACTCCGCTCCTCATTCACGAGAAAGGGCTGGTAACCAGGATGCCCAGTCCCATGATCCAAAAAGATCAAAACAAATCAAAATAATCAAACAAAACTCCCCTAGGGCTATTGTATGTTGGAGGCACTCGTTGTTTCGAGCAAGCCATGGATTGATGCTTGTTGGTGGTTGGGGGAGTATAAACCTTTACCATTCTGTTTGGGAACTGCCTATAATGCATGTAGTATGGAAGATACATCCATCTCATAGTTGTAGCATTGACAGCAAAAGTATGCCGCTCAAAATGTTATTCAATCTCTATTTTTAAAATCGAGCTCTGGCACCTCTACAAATCCCTGCTTCCCTCTGCAAAGGGCCTATCTATTTACTTTTATGTTGAGTCATCACCCTTCTTATTAAAAGCACCCGCTGGAGAGCGCACTGCCATTTGCATTCATTATTATTGGTTTATATTGGGTATGACTTGACTGGATCTCTTTTACCATGAATTACAATGCTTAGTCAGTCCTTGATCTTTAAAGGTGCTCTGCATTTATGTTTTTCAATCTCAGAAAGGGCTAGCGAGATACCATTTTGTTATATCATGTTATGATTATTTTGAGAAAGTGTTGTCATACGAGTTTTATTATTATGGCTCGCTAGCTGATTATGCTATTGATATGAGTAATTGTGAGACCTATGTGTTATTGTGAGTATGGTTAGTTAATAATATTTGCTGAAACTCGAATGCTGGCTTTTCATGTTACAACAACAAGAGCAAATAGAGTTTGTAAAATATTTTCTTTTTCTCTTTCAGTTTGTCAACTGAATTGCTTCAGGACAAGCAAGGGTTTAAGCTTGGGGGAGTTGATACATCTCCGTCGTATCTACTTTTCCAAACACTTTTGCCCTTGTTTTGGACTCTAACTTGTATGATTTGAATGGAACTAACCCGGACTGACGCTGTTTTTAGCAAAATTGCCATGATGTTGTTTTATGTGCAGAAAACAGAAGTTCTCGGAATGACCTGAAACTCCACGGAATATCTTAGAAAAAATAATAAAAAATCCTCGCCAAAGATGAAGACCGGGGGGCCCACACCCTGTCCATGAGGGTGGGGGGCGCCCCCCCTCCTGGGCGCACCCCCTACCTCGTGGCCCCCCTGGAGACCCTCCGACGCCAACTCCAACTCCATATATTGGCTTTCGGGGAGTAAAAAATCAAAAAGAAGAAATCATCGCGTTTTATGATACGGAGCTGCCACCAAGCCCTAATCTCTCGGGAGGGATGATCTGGAGTCCGTTCGGGGCTCCGGAGAGGGGGATTCGTCACCGTCGTCATCATCAACCATTCTCCATCACCAATTTCATGATGCTCATCGCCGTGCGTCACTAATTCCATCGTAGGCTTGCTGGACGGTGATGGGTTGGATGAGATTTATCATGTAATAGAGTTAGTTTTGTTAGGGTTTGATCCCTAGTATCCACTATGTTCTGAGATTGATGTTGATATGACTTTGCTGTGCTTAATGCTTGTCACTAGGGCTTGAGTGCCATGATTTTAGATCTGAAACTATTATGTTTTCATGAATATATGTGAGTTCTTGATCCTATCTTGCAAGTCTATAGTCACCTACTATGTGTTATGAGCCGGCAACCCCGAAGTGACAATAATCGGGACCACTCCCGGTGATGACCATAGTTTGAGGAGTTCATGTATTCACTATGTGCTAATGCTTTGTTTCGGTTCTCTATTAAAAGGAGGCCTTAATACCCCTTAGTTTCCAATAGGACCCCGCTGCCACAGGAGGGTAAGACAAAAGATGTCATGCAAGTTCTTTTCCATAAGCACATATGACTATATTCGGAATACATGCCTACATTACATTGATGAATTGGAGCTAGTTCTGTGTCACCCTATGTTATGACTGTTACATAACGAACCACATCCGGCATAATTATCCATCACTAATCCGGTCCCTACGAGTTTTCCATATACTGGTTCTCGCTTATTTACTTTTCCGTTGCTACTGTTACAATCACTACAAAATACCAAAAACATTACTTTTGCTGTCTCTACTTTTGTTACTGTTACCACCACTATCATATTACTTTGCTACTAAACACTTTGCTGCAGATACTAAGTTTCCATGTGTGGTTGAATTGACAACTCAACTGCTAATACTTGAGAATATTCTTTGGCTCCCCTTGTGTCGAATCAACAAATTTGGGTTGAATACTCTACGCTCGAAAATTGTTGCGATCCCCTATACTTGTGGGTTATCAAGGAATGAGTCTCGTGTCTCTTGGTTGAAGAAGGGTAGAAAGGCATGACAACGCAATAGAGAATGACCAGGTCGATCAGTTTGTTGTCCTCACATAGGAGAAAGGTGGCTAAAGAGAACAAAAATGGGACGTAATCCACATATGCTGCCTGGATATTTGTTGCTCTGGGCAACCATACCTCCCTCACCACTCTGCGTCCGTGGAGGTACATCATACTGGTGCGCCCACTGTCCAAATGGGCCTCCCATGCTCTTATTGCCACTTTTTTTGCTGTTAGTATAACGCCATCAGTCCAGTCAAGCAATGCTATTGCTAAAGTGATGCCACATTTAACTAATGCGGCTCTCAGTCTAATGCCGCCAATAAATTTAAGCAATGCCATTTAGTGTCACTAGATTATTTCAGGGTTAGCTGTTGATTGTGGATGTATTAAAGATTTTTCAGCTAAGGCATTCTAATGTTGTTGCAAAGCCAGTATACCAACGATGAAACTTGTTACTACCTTCAGATTTTTGCACTGTTAATGCTTATAGATTACATACCTCACTTTCATGAGATAAGTTAATTTTTTTGTACAGTGTCACCAAAATGCCAAGGCGCTGATGTCATTTTATTTTGGTTAAACTGCACAGACAATTATGAAGACAAGAGGAAAGGTCAAGAGTGGGCACCTCCTCCTCCGGCTGTTCTCTTGATTCGTTCGATCAAGTTTTTATGTTTGATCGATTATCAAGATTGGGATAGCAATTTTTAAGGTCCCCCCCGAGTTCGAAATGATATTTACCTTGGAGGTACATGGTTTGCAATTTTTTATACTGTCATTAGTTAATAATGCTAGTTACCTTCAGACTTTTGTATTTGGTTTAATGCTCATGCACAGCTAGTATACCAATGCTGAAACTTGTTACCTTTACATTTTGTATTGTTAATTCTTATAGAAACCTTCCAGTGCTAGAGTTTATTGAAATCTGTTCAGTAAAACCATTGTACTGTACCCTGTAATAAACTAACTACTCTACTATTGCACTAGCCACTGGGTTAGTGTATATTTGTAGTATCCGAATGGTGTTGCATTAGCGTATGGACATAAATAAAGTGTGGCAAGCTTTCCCAGATATGTGCTCAAGAAAACTACTACCTGTTTTTCTAAATACTAGACGTTTGGGTACTTTAAATTGAACCGCGAAAACGTCTTATATTAAGGAACAGAGGGTGTATAGTTCACTCAAATTATCCCGGTAAAGCTAGTCACACCTTTGTTAAAATTAATGTTCATTATGTTATCAGAGGAGGTTTGTATGTTTGTCTCTAATACCTGTCGACTACATACCTGACATCATGATGTAATGTTAAGTCATTTCCTTTTGTAGAGTTTCACTGAATTGTCAAGGCGGTGTTGGCATTTTATTTTAGTAGAACTGTACAAAATTTGCTTAAAAGAAGAGGAAAGGCAGCAATGGCTCAATTTTTCAGAAAAAACTATGTATGCCTTCCGGACATCAGCCGCTTTTGCTTTATTTATTCCTTCAAACAGGTGGTTAGATATAGTCTTGCTACCTTTTCCCATTAAGAAATTGGAATGCTTATATTTGTGAGTCTATGCTTCAACTAGTGCCACTTTTATAGTAATCACACTTTCAATATCTATGCAAACATGGATGCTCGATTTTAGTGGAACTGCACAAAAATTCCAACTGGTTCAACATTAGGAGCATGTTTTTTCCAAACCTTTATATCCAATTGGTGGCACTATGAGCTGTTCATTACGAAGGTACATGGTTTGCTACTATCTTACTACTCTTTTTGTACTGTCATTAGATAGTAATACTAGTGGTTTGCATATGAATTTATTGGCAGGGTGGACCTACATTAGAGGTGCAGGACATGATTCAATGATTGGATGCTCAATTTTGGTTGTATCATTTTCACCTCTTCCATCACTGCGAACATGGATATCCTTGGTCTTATGAAGAATAGGCGCTATATTTCTGCTCTGAACCAGCAAATCAATTCAGTATGAAATTGTCCAGGGCAAAACATAATTGTATCAGATTGTCCAATGCAGAACATGACAAATGCTAAGCGGAAGAGACATGTTTAAACCAAAAATACATGGTGTGGTATATGTTTACTAGCTGCTTGATATTTGTGCAGATAGAGATGTCTGCCCGTTGCTATTTGGCAAACAAACAAAGTGTCCGCAATTTTGGTTGAACCGCACAAGAGAATAGTATAGTCACTACATGCAATGCCATTTGAAAATAGACACAGAAAGATTGGATAGTCACTTCATGGACTGCAGAAAAGTAGTACTGTACTATTTATTGGCCAACACTAGGTGCTTCATTGCTTTGGTCTGATTATACAATGGGCATCAATTTGCCTAAGTTAAAGTTTGTATTCCGAAAATAGTCTCGCAGTATGATCGATAGAAGACCAAATCATATTGTAGTGGATGTTCCTCCATCATGTGTGGTTCATTCTCATGGTTCCAGTTGTTGGTGAAACCACTTACATTTGCAAGAGGAATTGTGGACTTCACAAACAAATTTGTCTTTTAGTATGTACTGAATGTTGGCCATGAGAAGCATCCATGTTAGTAGGAAGAACAGATGTTTTTTCTAGATCTTTGCTTTTGGAGCTACATATTTGTATATGAACTCTGAATCATTGAGATGCATTAACATGTTGATCTTATGTATGGGAATCGTACTAGTTAGTTTTAGTTGCGACGCAAGATCCGAAGTGGCTGATCTTTGCTTTTGGAGCTACATATTTGTATATGATCTGTGAATGATTGAGATGCATTAACAGTTACTTATTTTTGTTCGCTTAGTGTTTACAAGTTACTGATCGATCACTAGCTAGCCTACAAATGCGCTCCTGGCAGTTTTATTTGCGATGCAAGATGTGAAGTGGCAGTTTTTTTGAATAAAAATGCCTACCTCTAAAGAAACTGACAAGCTACACTATCGACCCTACATGAATAAATAGCGGATCACGCACGTACTACCTCCTTTCCGGTTTGCAGGGATCAATTCAAGAAATGACCTACTCGATCCTACACGAATAAATAGCGGATCACGCACGTACTAGTACGTCCTTTCCGGTTTGCAGGGCTTAATTCAAACCTCTCACCAACCAAGGTACTCCCTCCGTCTGGGTTTATTAGTCCCGTGAGCAAAGCAGCAAGACAAAGGCATGTCAATAATCAACGACATGCAGAAGTTTAAGCCTAATTAATTCCAGCGATTTAAGTGGCTGCATGTGTGCCCTCGGCTGCGACTTGTTGCATGCTGCTTCGCGTACTGCATGCGAGCGATTCTGAGTGCCTGCATGCAGTCGGACGTAATTAAGGCAGCTAACTGATGCGAAAAAAGATACGCTTTAATTGTTGTGGGCTTTTTAAATCCGTGGAATCATTATTGGCAAGGAGGGAGATGATTCGAGTGCACTCGTTTGAACGGTCTTCCGGCGTGCGACCCAGACGGGACGGGACGGCACAGTCATAATTTCCCGGGACGGGACGGGACGGGACGTGTAGGTTTTTTCAGAGTTAAGCAGGCTGCTCGTTTGTTACTCTGTAATAACTCGGCTGTTACTGATGGCACTGAAGTTGACTGGGTCGACATCCACAAGTTCCTACACTTTATTGATCGTCCTGAGGTCCTTGTGGGGCGTTTCAATGGTGGAAGGCCACGTGAGATATGTGTGCCACTACTGCACTCGTTGAACAGGTCCAACTATGTCGAGAAACTTATGGTACGAGCTGTTTTCTGTTGTATATGTTGTTCATAAACTATTGCTTATACACAGTTTTACAGCTGTGATCTTCTTGAAACAGAAACTGCCCAGTTCTATTGTTCCTATACAGATGCCTGGCCATGGTCGGGTCAGACTTCCTGAAATAACATGTGGTGTCCCCATGTTTGGTTTTGGTAATTGATGACAATCTCTATGGACAAATGGTTGCCTTGAGTTATATTTGAAGGTTTTGTCCATAGGCTTTTCTTGAAGTCCATGTGTTGGTTTCAAGGAGTTTATGAGTTGACCAAGGTGCTATTAAGGAATTATCCAAAGATTGGTCATGTGAGTGTTGAGCTTATTGCAAGCATGTCTTGAAGAAGAATATTGTGTGATCATTCATGTTTACCTTCAAGACATCATCCAAATGAAGAGAGTTGGAAAGATTCAAGTTTCATCAAGACTAAGTCAAGAGTGAATCAAGTTGATCAACTCACAAAGCGTAGAAGATGTACCGAGAGGGATCAAGTGATCCCATGGTATGGTAAGCATTGTCAATTACGCTCTATGTACTAACCCATGGTCTTCGTGAGAGTTCTTTGTGTGGTTAGGATGCGGTGTGCAAGTTCAAATGATGCATCACGAAGAGATCAAGTGCTTGAAGCTTGCCGCCCATTGTGGTGACAATGGACTTGTGAAGATGAGCCGAAGAGTGGCTCACCCATAGTGGACTATGCGGGAGCAATCATCTAGTCTTCATCGAGCCAACGCAATCAAGAAAGGTGGTCCAACTTGAGCGAGTCAAGATTGTCATCATCTAGCTCAAGTAGACCATGTGCAAGGCAAAGGTTTGCCCTTGATAGGTTTTCTATTTTACCGCTCTCGTGGTGGTAGTTGCGAGACCGGGTTATAGGATCGTTTGCCGTACTATCAAGGGGGATCTCAAGTTGGTAGCTTGATCGTATCATTAGTAGAGAGCTCAAACCATTGCATCCTTGCATCATGTTTATTGGTTCTTATTTGGTTCTCTTTGTGAGTCTTAGAGGTTATGGTCATCTTGATGACATGCTTTAGTTCATCGAAAATGGAGTTCGCATGCGTCTTCTATGATGTTTTCGATGTTGGAGGTTTTACCGGTCTTATCCAAGGAAGGGTTCTCACCTTTTTCTTATGGGAATTTTCTATTTTGCTTCTTATTGATATTTCTTTCAAGATTGTGTGAGCCCTTGTCGCTAGCTTTCCAACAAACTTGGTTTCATCGAATTCGGAGTCCGTTTGCAAAAGTTGTGGCAGTTTTGGTGTTCTGAAAAGGCTGCAGTGGTACTATCGCGAATTGGAGCAGATGTAATTTTTTACTACCGCTCCATAGCAGTACTACCGCGGCTCCTACAACGGTAGTACCGCTCCGGACCAGAAACTCGTCCCAAGTCCTGCGGTGGTAGGCCCGGATGTAATTTTTTAGTGCCGCTCGCAAGCAGTAGTACCGCTACCCCTAGCAGTAGTACCGCTCCGACGGTTCTTCTAGCCTTTTTGCCTCCTCGCTGTTGTGTTTCGAAGGGGTACTACCGCCCTAGCAGTAGTGCCGCTCCTTGGAGTGGTAGTACCGCTCTGTGCGGGCTATGAGCATAACGGTTGGATTTTCCCCACCTATAAAAGGGGGTCTTCTTACCCAATGAACCTTATCCTTTGAGCCCGTGTTCTTCCTCCATTGTTGACCTTCTTCGATCTTGCTAACTCTCAATCCCTCCTATGATTCTTGCTACTTCTTGAGGGAAAAGAGAGAGGAGATCTAGATCCAAGTTTCCACCAATCACTTTCTCCTCTAAGTGAGGGGAACCCCTTGGATCTAGATCTTGGAGTTCTTCGTGTTCTTCTTTCGTTCTTCCTCCCATTTTCCTCCCTAGCATTAGTTGCTTTAGTGGGATTTGGGAGAGAAGGACTTGGGCACTCCGTGTGCCCTTGCCATTGCATTTGGTGCATCGGTTTGAGTTCTCCACGGTGATACGTGGAAGTGAAGTTTGAGAAGCTTATTACTCTTGGGTGTTTGGGCACCCTAGAGCTTGTTCCTCTTGGGTGCCTTGGCACCCTAGATGGTTGGTGGTGTTCGGAGCTCAATCATTGTGGTGTAAAGCTCCGGGCAAGCGTCGGGGTCTCCAATTAGGTTGTGGAGATTGCCCCGAGCAATTTGATGGGTTCTGGTGACCGCCCCCAAGGGTTGCCAAAGTGTACGGGTTCGGTGACCGCCCCCAAGGGTTGCCATTTGTATGGGGTTGGTGACCGCCCTCAAGGGTCCCTTAGTGGAATCATGACATCTTGCATTGTGTGAGGGCGTGAGGAGATTACGGTGGCCCTATTGGCTTCTTGGGGAGCATTGTGCCTCCACACCGCTCCAAACGGAGATTAGCATCCGCAAGGGTGTGAACTTCGGGATACATCGTCGTCTCCGCGAGCCTCGGTTATCTCTTACCCGAGCCCTTTACTTATGCACTTTACTTTGTGGTAGCCATATTGTTCTTTGTCATATATCTTGCTATCACATAGTTGCTTATCTTGCTTAGCATAATTTGTTGGTGCACTTAGGTGATCCTAGTTGTTTTAGGTTTTGTGCTTGACAAATTAACCGCTAGGTTTATTCCGCATTTGTTGAAGCCTTAACCGTAATTATTTTAAAGCGCCTATTCACCCCCCTCTAGGCGACATCCTCGATCTTTCAATTGGTATCAGAGCCTCGTCTCTCTTTATTAGGCTTTACCGCCTAGAGAGTAAAGATGTTGACTAGGGGATTAGGATTCTCTGACACTCTTAGTTTTGATGGCACAAATTTTGATGTTTGGGTAATTCGCATGCTTAATTTCTTTAGGGTCATGGACCCAAATTTAGAGCGAATTGTAGATATGGGTTTTTCTCCTCCAAAGGATCCCCAAAGTTTATCTTTAGAGGACGAGAAAAACTCTTATCTCAATGCTCAAGCTTCTAATGCGCTTTTCGATGCTTTAAGCAATGTAGTTATATTTCAACTCATGTCGTTCCGGGATGCTCATGAGTTGTGGACGAAGCTTCAAGATAAATATGGTGTGTCCAAGATTTGTGGGGATGATTGTTCTCCCTCCACCTCCGGTTGTATAGTCTTCTCAACTTCTTCTACTTCGCCTACATGTGGTTTGCCACAAGGTAATGATATGGTGAGTAGTGTTGGTCATTGCAATGATGATAGTACGCTTATTGTGGATGATCTTTCATCACTATATTATTGCAATGCTCCTTCTTTGGGCTTTAACACTTCGAGCACTCCAAATGTTTCACATGCTTGTGTTGATAGTCCTTGCATATCATGTAGAAATTGCTTGACTAAATCTCATGATGATATGCTTGCTATGTCTTGTTGCCATGATAAAAATGCATCTATTTCCTCGAATTGTTGTGCTAACAATGTAGAGGAAACCGAACACTCCATGGAACAAGATGTGGTGTTTAATGGTGCCTCAAGGGATCCTACATCATCATCTATTGCTTTTTGCCTTATGGCTAAGGCGTCAAAGGTATCTCCTACTTTGTACCCCAATATGTCTCTTGATTATGATGTTGATGCTAATGATGATGAGGATAATGATGAAGAGAATTATAATCTTGCCTCCTTAAAAACTAAGGGGGAAATGATTTTTAAAGCTCTTCATAAAAATAAAATTGCTCGTTCCAACTTCACGGAAATAATGTCCATTGCCATTGATGGCAAGAAATACATTGAGGAGTTGGAATCTCATCTAGAGGAGCATGAGGCCACCATTGAGAAAATGGAAGCTCATGGGCGTGATTACGCAAATGAGATCGTGGAGCTATCTCAAGCTCTTGAACATGAACAAACCACCTCCGAATCTCTTGAGGAGACTTTTGCTCTAGAATTATATAGAGTGAGGGAATCTCATGATAGAGCTCTTGAGGTGGCCAATGATTTCAAAACTAAAAATGCTAAGCTTGAAGTTTCTCATGCTAGACTCCTTGAGGATTTTGAGCACCTCAAAAATGGCTCAAGGGTCATCAAGGGTGAGCTCATCAAACTCACCGAGTCTCATGCCCAACTTGAAGCTTCTTATTTAAAAGAGCTTGCCAAGTTGTCCTCTCCTATTGTTGTAAATGATGATGCTTGTGCTACTAACTCTATTACTTGTGAAGCATCCATTTTGAATGAGAATGTTGAGCTACGGGCTCAACTTGAGGTGCTATCTAGCAATTATGGGAAATTGGAAGAAAGTCATGAAAAGCTCTCAAGCTCTCGTGATGATCTTCTAGTATCCCATAGTGTGCTAAAGATAGCTCATGAGGCCATGATTGCTAAGGTAACATCTAGTGAGCCTCATGTGGATACTAGCACTACTTCTAGTCAAAATAGTATATTGCCATGTGCTAGTCCTTGTAATTCATCTACTCACAATGTTGGTACATCTTGTGATGAATTGCTTTCCTTGCCTTGTTGCTCTAACGATGAAGCTAATACTTCCTCTAGTACTTGTGTTGAGACTAACAATGTAGAGGAAATCAAAGAGCTCAAGGCCCAGGTCACTTCTTTGAAGAAAGACTTGGAAAAGAGTCATCAAGGGAAATCCACACTCAACAATATCTTGATTGCGCAAAAATCCCCCAATGACAAAGGTGGACTTGGATTCAACTCCAATAAGAAGAAGAAGTCCAAGATGAACAAAAGGAAGGGCCAAGAACAAGTCAAGAATTTGGCCAAGATTGTTTGCTTCAAGTGCAAAGTAGAAGGGCATCATGTTATATCTTGCCCATTGAAGAAGAAGCCCATTAGTGACAAGCAACAAGGGAAGCGGCCACAAGTTCACTTTCATGCTCAACCTCAAGTTGAAGAAAGGCCTCTTCCCAAGAAAACTCGAGCTAATGCTTCTCAAGTTGAGAAATCAAGTGAGAAGAAAGTGAAGAGTACACCATTGCTACTTATGTCGTGAGAAAGGCCACGTCGCTTCTTCATGCACTAGTGGTAACTTATCCAACCCAATTACTATTGATGATATCTATTCTCTTGGGAAGGATAAGGTTGGCAATGTGTTTGCCAAGTTTGTTGGTACTCAAAGTGGTGTCAAGAAAAGAACCATTTGGGTTGCCAAGCCTATTGTGACTAACCTCTTAGGACCCAACTTGGTTGGGGACCAACAAGCTCAAACTTGATCAATAGGTGTTGTTGGAGGGCATTGGAGACTTGGCTACATTATGAAGAATTAAGGGGACTTCATCATTCTTTTTGTCACAAGCCAAGTCAATTGGATTATCAAGTTTCTATATTATATCCAATGTGCCTCCTTGCGGTAACTTGTACTTAAATTGTTTACTTTGAAAGTTACTTGACCCTTGCATGTTTTGGTTTTGTTCCTTGCATGTGTTTGTATATGTTGCGCTTCCAACTTGCTTATGTATGTTGGTGTGCACTTCATGTACGTGTGAGTTGTGTGTTGAGCCTTTGTGCATCTTGTTTGTATCTTAGTTGGCTCTTGTGAGAGATTAATGGAATATCCCATTATGGGGGAGTGATGTGCTTTGTGCACCTCACACTCCTATAAGTGTGTGTACATGAGGAATACCATCTAGTATTGATATTACAAGATTATCTAGTCACTATGTGGTATGTCTTCTCATGAGAAATTCAAATTCTAAATTGTCCATTAATTATCTCTTGTTGGATCCTCTTATTGCCTCTTGTTAATTTTTCTTTATTGGTATCACATTATGGGGGAGTAATATGCTATGTGTATATTACTAGCCTAGAAAATGTGTAAATTATCTTGTTCCTAGGTGGCATGTGTAACACCCCGGATTCGATGCGCCAGTTGTCTGCCAGTTATTCGTCATGGTTGCCATGTCATTTGCTTGCATGTTGCACTTTGCCATGTCATCATATGCATTTCATATCATGTCATCTTGTGCATTTCATTTTGCATACGTGTTCGTCTCATGCATCCGAGCATTTTCCCTGTTGTCCGTTTTGCAATCCGGCGCTCCTATGTCCCCCGATGTCCCCCTTTTGCCTTCTGTTGTGAGCGGGTATTAAACGTTCTCGGAATGGCCCGAGGTTTGCCAAGCGGCCTTGGTATAGCACTGGTAGACCGCCTGTCAAGTTTCGTGCCATTCGGAGGTCGTCTGATTCTCCAACGGTTAACCGGCTAACCGCAAAGGCCTCTTTTGTTGCAGCCCAACACCCCTTCCAAAGTGGCCCAAAACCTATCTAGCTCCCCTCCATGCTCTCGGTCGTTCGATCATGATCGCATGGCCGAAAACCACTCCTCATTTGGACTCTCCTAGCTCTCTCTACCTATAAATATGTGTGCCTCCCCGAAATTCTCGGTATAAACCCTAGCTTCTTCATCCTCGCGCCGCCGGACACATCCGCCCGAGCCGGACATGTCCGCCGGACACCTCACCCCGGCGAATCACGCGCCGCCACGTCACCCCGCCGCCCCTCTCCTCCAACCGCGCCCTGCCACGTGGCCACCCCGGCTACCCGCGCGCCGCCGCCGGCTCGCGAGCCCGCAGCGGGCCCGCGAGGCCCGTCCGCCGCCGCCCGCTCCGCGCCCGCCACCGCCGCCGCTCCGGCGCCGCGCCCCACCGCTCCATCGCCGGCCTCCGCCTCGCCGCCGCGGATCCCCGGCCGCCGTGCCCCGGCCCCTCGCTGCCGGCGCCCCATGCCGCCGCCATCCGCCAGCTCCCTGCCGCGCCGCCGTCCCTCGTCGCCGGCGGCGCCTCCCCGGCCTTCGCCGGCCCCGGATCCGCCGGCCCCGTCATCTCCTTCCACTCCAGCGCCCTGCTCCGGCGAGCCCGGCCCCGCCTCGACCCGGATCCAGATCCACGGAGGTTGACTTTTCCCCCTCCGAAAATCCACTAAGTCCTGATTATTTTTGCATAATCATGCCATGTTCATCGCATTGTATCTCTGCATCCGTAGCTCCGTTTCATGCGTGTAATATGTCAAATTGTTCGTCTCAATGAGTACTTCATTTTTTTCTCATTGCATCATTTTCATTTTATATCATCTTGATGCCCGAAATGCTGTTGGAAGAGTGCATGTTGATGTTAATCTGCTGAAACTGTTATAACTTGCTCATTTGTCATTTTTGCCATGATTGATGTGTGCATCCTATGAGGTTGATGTCTTCATGTGTTTTGATCTATGCCATGCCATCTTTCCAGGGGTGTATGCCATGTATTTTTTTGATCAATGTGGTGACTAGCACAAGCATGCAAACTAGGCTTCGTGATATTGCTGATTTTAGTCCCTGTTCTGCTGTTATTTTGATGCCATGTAAACTTGAGGCTACAGAGAGATCCATGCATATTTTGAGTTACTTAAGTAAGGGTGTTTTCAATATGTGGTTATTTTATATCCATTCATGCCCTTGTTTGCAATTATGGAGTAGTCTAGCATGTCATTTTGCTGCTCTACTTTTGCTTCAAAATGTTTCCTGGCAGATTGATTACTTGTTATTCAATTTGGCCAAGGTTGCTATAGTTGATCCTTGCATGCTATGGACTTGTTCTTGACTTGTTTTGTTTCATAAACATGTCTTCTTGATGATGATATGCTTATCTTGTCATTCAATGACTTGTGGTGAGTGAATCGAGCTTGCTAAGTAGTGTACTTGCTGTTGCTGTTTTGCTAGGCAGATTCTGTTATTTTGTGATGCCATGTTAACATGTTGCTACTAATCATTCTATGCATAATCTGGAGATGTTCTATAAATATGTTTTGATCTACATGTCATTCTCTATCCATTCATGCCCATGGTTGGAATTATAGCCTGCTTTAACATGTTGTTATCTTGCTCCAAAGTTGCTTGATAATGTTGCTATCAGCCTGTTAACATTAAGTTCACTAGTTCCCATGTGTTTTGCTAGTGTTCCATGCATCCTATGACCTTGCTCTTGCCATGCTTAGCTTCACAAACATGCCTTCTTACTGTTGGTTTCCTTGCCATGCCATGAATTGCTCTGTAGTTAGTTGTTCAAGCTCACCAACATGCCTACTTATCGTTGTTCCTGCCATGTTTGAATCTGTCATATAACTTTCCATGTTTACATGGGTGCCATCATATTTTTTGTGCCCTTTTGGCTCATGGTAAGTAAGGGTCTTTTGATCTATGCTTTTAGTAGATTCATGCCATGCCTTTGTTTGCCATGATATGTTACTGTAACATGTTGTTTGATAGCTCTAAACATTGCAACCTGATGTTATTTCCTGATAAATCTGAAACTGTTATAATTTGCAATCTTACCATGTGTTTTTGAGCATGTTCTATTTGTTTCTGGAGATAGCTCAGTGTTCATGTTTTGTTGTCCTTTACCTGTACTTCATGCCCATGCCTTTTGTTATTATGTTGGGGTGCCGTAGCATATTGTTTTGATGCTTGTAAGATGCCTAGTTGCTGTTATGGGCAGATTGTTGTTATGACTTGTATAGAGTGTATGTGTTGAACCGTTGCTCCGTTTTGAGTGTGCTCTCTATGAAACTTGCGTGATTTTGCATGTAGTTTCATATTATCATGTTGCATCCATGTTTTGAGGTGTTTGCTTGATGTTTGTATGCATTTTGCATCAATGCCATGTTTAACTTGTTTTGCTCATATCTTCTAGGACGTAGCTCCAAATCTAATGAACTTTATATGTAACTTGACTAGAATTTTGTGTAGATCCTCTTGGTGATCTTTAACTTGCTGTTTAACAACTTGAACATAAGGTTTATTCAGATCTGGACCAATTTCGAAATATGCATATGAGGACTTTCCGGAATTGTTATATGTTGTTACCGGCCTCATTTAAACTTGCCTTGATGTGTTGTTCTTGTTTGCATCATCTCTTGCCATGAGTAGCTTCATGTAGCTTTGTCATGCATCATGCTTGTTGTGCATCATGTATTGTTCATGTGTGGTGTGTTTACCATGTTGTGTGCTTCTTCTCGGTAGTTCCTGTTTCATTGCGATCGTGAGGATTTGTTCGTCTACGTGTGGTTCGTCTTCGTGGCTTCATCTTCTTCATGGACTCGTTCTTCTTCCTTGCGGGATTTCAGGCAAGATGACCGCTACCCTGGATCTCACTACTATCATTGCTATGCTAGTTGCTTCGTTCTATCGCTTTGCTGCGTTACCTATCATTTGCTCTTCAAGACCCCCCAAATTGCCATGAACCTCTAACCTTTGACACCCTTCCAAGCAAACCGTTGTTTGGCTATGTTACCGCTTTGCTCAGCCCCTCTTATAGCGTTGCTAGTTGCAGGTGAAGTTGAAGATTGCTCCATGGCAGACAGGGTTATGTTGGGATATCACAATATCTCTTATATTATTAATGCATCTATATACTTGGTAAAGGGTGGAAGGCTCGGCCTTATGCCTGGTGTTTTGTTCCACTCTTGCCGCCTTAGTTTCCGTCATACCGGTGTTATGTTCCCGGATTTTGCGTTCCTAACGCGGTCGGGTGATTTATGGGACCCCCCTGACAGTTCGCTTTGAATAAAACTTGTCCAGCAAGGCCCAACCTTGGTTTTACCATTTGCCTCACCTAGCCCTTTTTCCCTTGGGTTTGCGAAGCCCGAGGGTCATCTTTATTTACCCCCCCCCCGGGCTAGTGCTCGTTGTGAGTGTTGGTCCAAACCGTCAGCCACTGGTGGCCACCAGGGGCAACTCTGGGCTCGCCTACCGGAAGTTTGGACAATCCGGTGTGCCCTGAGAACAAGATATGTGCAGCTCCTATCAGGATTTGTCGGCACATCCGGGCGGCTTTGCTGGTCTTGTTTTACCATTGTCGAAATGTCTTGTAAACCGGGATTCCGAGACTGATCGGGTCTTCCTGGGAGAAGGTCTATTCCTTCGTTGATCGCGAGAGCTTGTCATGGGCTAAGTTGGGACACCCCTGCAGGGTTTAAACTTTCGAGAGCCGTGCCCGCGATTATGTGGCAGATGGGAATTTGTTAATGTCCGGTTGTAGATAACTTGACACCAGATCCGAATTAAAATGCATCAACCGCGTGTGTAGCCGTGATGGTCTCTTTTCGGCGGAGTCCGGGAAGTGAACACGGTTTCTGGGTTATGTTTGACGTAAGTAGGTGTTCAGGATCACCTCTTGATCATTGCTAGCTTCACGACCGTTCCTTTGCTCCTCTTCTCGCTCTCATTTGCGTATGTTAGCCATCATATCATGCTTAGTCGCTGCTGCAACCTCACCACTGTACCCCTTCCTTTACCATTAAGCTTTGCTAGTCTTGATACCCATGGTAATGGGATTGCTGAATCCTTGTGGCTCACAGATTACTACAACAACAGTTGCAGGTACAGGTTATGCGATGATCATGACGCGAGAGCGATGTTTCCTTGTTTTGGAGTTTCTTCTTCTGCTTCTTCGATCAGGGGATTGGTTCCAGGTCGGCAGCCTGGGCTAGCAGGGTGGATATTGTTTGAGTTTCTGTTTATGATTCATCCGTAGTCGGATGTTGTTCTTGTATGTTGTATTGTTGTATTCATGTGATATTGTATGTATTGGATGTATCCCCACTATTATGTAATGTTGATGTAATGATATCCACCTTGCAAAAGCGTTTCAATATGCGGGTCTATCCTTGGTGGGACCTTCGAGTTCCTTTTGGATATGGTCGCATATTGGGCGTGACAAGTTGGTATCAGAGCCTCGACCGACCCTAGGAGCCCCCCTTGATTGATCGTGTAGTTTGGCCGTTGTTGAGTCTAGAAAAAAAATGTTTTCGGAGTCTAGTTATATCGGAGAGTAGGAATTCTTTTTACTCCTCTGCCCCTTCGTCGCTCTGGTGAGGAATCTTGACGTAGGTGTTTTGAATTACTCTTCCCCTTCAAATTTTCTTTAGGTTCACACAGTTGGGTTTCCGGTAGTTGTTTCCTCAGCTCTTTTTGTCTGGCGCATTCCTCGTCAAGCTGATTCGAACCTCTTTGTCTTTGGGAGATCAATCCTCAGCTCTTTTCGATCGATGTTGTTTCCCTGTCCGAAGTTGTCCTTGTTTTTCCCACCCGCCCTCCCCTTTTTCTCCTCGGAACCGGAGTCCGTAATCGAGTATCCTTCCTACTCGTGCGAAGTCTTTGTTTCTTTCCTCAATGATTTCAACCGGTGTTTTTTCTCTTCAAGATATTCGTCGATTCCCCTTCCACTTGCCTGTGTTTTTCCCCGCCCTCCCACCCTTTTCCTTCACGGAGTCTGACTCTCTCTCAACCACCTATTTCATTCGCTCGGAGCCTCTTCAGTCTTCCCTCAATTATTTCAACCGGTGAATTCTCATCTCGTTCGTCATTCTTCATCTCTTTTCTTTTCGGTGTACCCAATTCAAGTCTTTCGATAGTGATTATATTCTTCTCCGTCGGCTCAAGTGTTTTCCCTGCTTGTTCGCCTCTCGCCATTCAATCCTTCCGGAGTTCAAGACATCTCAGGAGATTCGTTTGTGTTCAAACTAATTCGTGGTCGAAACCTCATTCAAATATTTCAATTGTTCCGGTGCATCATCTATCTTTTCAACAATCCTTTTCAACGGTGTTTTCTCTTTAGTGGGCCCTAACCCACAGGTCTTTTCCCAGGACCTTACCTGGCTCTTCTAATTCCCCGGAGTTATTCTCAATTCTTTTCAAAGTGTGACGTAAGAATGAATTTCATCAGTCAGATCTTTTCCAAGATCAATTTCAAATTCTTTTCATTGTTGGCTCAACCTCTCTGCTTTTCATTCTACCGGAGTATCTCACCAATTTTGGTGGTGTTTCTCGTCGTCATTTGAAGACCGAAGAAGAGTTTTTCCTCTAAATCTTGTCCGTTCCCCGGAGATTCGTGGTGCTAGCTCGATGTTATCCTATCAAATTGTTTCAAGTCATGCAAATTCTTTCTTACCCATCCGGAGTATTTCAGGAGTTGTTTTTTTCCCGTTTCTTTTCACCGGAGGCCATCATTCCAGTTATCGTTCTCTATTTATCCCGGCGCTCCGTTCAAGTGTTCTTTAATCAGCTCATGATCTCTTCGTTCTTTTGCATCTAAATCCCCTCAAGCATATGTGTTCTTCTAATACTTCCCGGTGATTCATTCTATTTCATCAGTCATTTTGAATTCTTACGGTGGTTCGTTCAAGATTCTTTTCCTTGATTATCATTTTAATTCATTCGTTCTTTCAATCCTACCGGTGGTTCATGAAGACCTTCTCAAGTTTGTGATATGTCACTTCTCAATTCTTTTCAAGAAGAATAAGTAGTATGCAAAATCCATCGCTTGTCATCAATTTAATTTGATGAAGGATAAGCATACAATAAATCTTATTCTTATCCAAGCGAGTAATCCCTTCCTTCGGAGTTTGTTCTTGATGAATAAATTCTAGTTCCAAGTGTTTTCATCTTTTCTTTTCTGGAGTTCAAATTTTCTCGGCCATCTCGTCGGAACCTCCAACTAAATCATCGCAAGGTTTTAATCTTATTCTTTCATCTTTCAATTCTATCTCATCATCTTTTGTTACCGGAGTTCTACATGGGGGTTCTTCGTGATTTAATTCATTCTTCAAGAGTTCATCAAGTATCATTCCATCCTCTCTAGCTCGTGTTCCATTCTCCCATTTTCAGCCGGAGTGCTACCTAAATCCTTTCAGTATTATCCGTTTCTTTTCTCATTCTAACCACTCCGGTTAGAACGAGTCGTTTCAGAGTCTATCTTGTTTCCATGAGCATTTGGTTCTTGTCATTCTCGTCATTCCTCTCTTCTTCTCGAGTGCTCTCGATTATTTGCTTCTTCTCTTGAGTTCTTGTTTCACCTCATCCCTTTTCCCTTCCGTCTCGGTCCTAAGATCTCGGGACGAGATCTCTTGTTAGTGGAGGAGTGTTGTAACACCCCGGATTCGATGCGCCAGCTGTCTGCCAGTTATTCGTCGTGGTTGGCATGTCATTTGCTTGCATGTTGCACTTTGCCATGTCATCATATGCATTTCATATCATGTCATCTTGTGCATTTCATTTTGCATACGTGTTCGTCTCATGCATCCGAGCATTTTCCCCGTTGTCCGTTTTGCAATCCGGCGCTCCTATGTCCCCCGGCGTCCCCCTTTTGCCTTCTGTTGTGAGCGGGTATTAAACGTTCTCGGAATGGCCCGAGGTTTGCCAAGCGGCCTTGGTATAGCACCGGTAGACCGCCTGTCAAGTTCCGTACCATTCGGAGGTCGTCTGATTCTCCAACGGTTAACCGGGTAACCGCAAAGGCCTCTTTTGTTGCAGCCCAACACCCCTTCCAAAGTGGCCCAAAACCCATCTAGCTCCCCTCCATGCTCTCGGTCGTTCGATCACGATCGCGTGGCCGAAAACCGCTCCTCATTTGGACTCTCCTAGCTCCCTCTACCTATAAATATGTGTGCCTCCCCGAAATTCTCGGTCTAAACCCTAGCTTCTTCATCCTCGCGCCGCCGGACACATCCGCCCGAGCCGGACATGTCCGCCGGACACCTCACCCCGGCGAATCACGCGCCGCCACGTCACCCCGCCGCCCCTCTCCTCCAACCGCGCCCTGCCACGTGGCCACCCCGGCCACCCGCGCGCCGCCGCCGGCCCGCGAGCCCGCAGCGGGCCCGCGAGGCCCGTCCGCCGCCGCCCGGTCCGCGCCCGCCGCCGCCGCCGCCCGGTCCGCGCCCCGCCACCCCGTCGCCGGCCTCCGCCTCGCCGCCGCGGATCCCCGGCCGCCGTGCCCCGGCCCCTCGCTGTCGGCGCCCCGCCGCCATGCGCCCCGCGCCGCTGCCATCCGCCAGCTCCCGGCCGCGCCGCCGTCCCTCGTCGCCGGCGCCGCCTCCCCGGCCTTCGCCGGCCCCAGATCCGCCGGCCCCGTCATCTCCTTCCACTCCGGCGCCCTACTCCGGCGAGCCCGGCCCCGCCTCGACCCGGATCCAGATCCACGGAGGTTGACCTTTCCCCCCTCCGAAAATCCACTAAGTCCTGATTATTTTTGCATAATCATGCCATGTTCATCACATTGTATCTCTGCATCCGTAGCTCCGTTTCGTGCGTGTAATATGTAAAATTGTTCGACTCAACGAGTACTTCATTTCATCTCATTGCATCATTTTTATTGGAGATCATCTTGATGCCCGAAATGTTGTTGGAAGAGTGCATGTTGATGTTAATCTGCTGAAACTGTTATAACTTGCTCATTTGTCATTTTTGCCATGATTGATGTGTGCATCCTATGAGGTTGATGTCTTCATGTGTTTTGATCTATGCCATGCCATCTTTCCAGGGGTGTATGCCATGTATTTTTGCGATCAATGTGGTGACTAGTACAAGCATGCAAACTAGGCTTCGTGATATTGCTGATTTTAGTCCCTGTTCTGCTGTTATTTTGATGCCATGTAAACTTGAGGCTACAGAGAGATCCATGCATATTTTGAGTTACTTAAGTAAGGGTGTTTTGAACATGTGGTTATTTTCTATCAATTCATGCCCTTGTTTGCAATTATGGAGTAGTCTAGCATGTCATTTTGGTGCTCTACTTTTGCTTCAAAATGTTTCTTGGCAGATTGTTTACTTGTTATTCAGTTTGGCCAAGGTTGCTATAGTTGATCCTTGCATGCTATGGACTTGTTCTTGACTTGGTTTGTTTCATAAACATGTCTTCTTGATGATGATATGCTTATCTTATCATTCAATGACTTGTGGTGAGTGAATCGAGCTTGCTAAGTAGTGTACTTGCTGTTGCTGTTTTGCTAGGCAGATTCTGTTATTTTGTGATGCCATGTTAACATGTTGCTACTAATCATTCTATGCATAATCTGGAGATGTTCTATAAATATGTTTTGATCTACATGTCATTCTCTATCCATTCATGCCCCTGGTTGGAATTATAGCCTGCTTTAACATGTTGACAAAGGCCTTTTCTATTTTGCTTATTATTGATATTTCTTTCAAGATTGTGTTAGCCCTTGATGCTAGCTTTCCAACAAACTTGGTTTCATCGAATTCGGAGTCCGTTTGCAAAAGTTGTGGCAGTTTTGGTGTTCTGAAAAGGCTGCAGCGGTACTACCGCGAATTGGAGCGGATGCAATTTTTTACTACCGCTCCAGAGCGGTACTACAGCGGCTCCTACAGCGGTAGTACCGCTCCGGACCAAAAACTCGTCCCAAGTCCTGTGGTGGTAGGCCCGGATGTAATTTTTTAGTACCGCTCGCAAGCAGTAGTACCGCTACCCTTAGCAGTAGTACCGCTACCCCTAGCGGTAGTACCGTGAGGTCAAGCAGTACCACCGCTCCGACGGTTCTTCTGGCCTTTTTGCCTCCTCGCTGTCGTGTTTCGAAGGGGTACTACCGCCCTAGCGGTAGTACCGCTCCTTGGAGCAGTAGTACCGCTCTGTGCGGGCTATGAGCATAACAGTTGGATTTTCCCCACCTATAAAAGGGGGTCTTCTTACCCAATGAACCTTATCCTTTGAGCTCGTGTTCTTCCTCCATTGTTGACCTTCTTCGATCTTGCTAACGCTCAATCCCTCCTATGATTCTTGCTAGTTCTTTAGGGAAAAGAGAGAGGAGATCCAGATCCAAGTTTCCAAAAATCACTTTCTCCTCTAAGTGAGGGGAACCCCTTGGATCTAGATCTTGGAGTTCTTCGTGTTCTTCTTTCGTTCTTCCTCTCATTTTCCTCCCTAGCATTAGTTGCTTTAGTGGGATTTCGGAGAGAAGGACTTGGGCACTCCATGTGCCCTTGCCATTGCATTTGGTGCATCAGTTTGAGTTCTCCACGGTGATACGTGGAAGTGAAGTTTGAGAAGCTTATTACTCTTGGGTGTTTGGGCACCCTAGAGCTTGTTCCTCTTGGGTGCCTTGGCGCCCTAGACGGTTGGTGGTGTTCGGAGCTCAATCATTGTGGTGTAAAGCTCCGGGCAAGCGTCGGGGTCTCCAATTAGGTTGTGGAGATCGCCCCGAGCAATTTGACGGGTTCCGGTGACCGCCCCCAAGGGTTGCCAAAGTGTACGGGTTCGGTGACCGCCCCCAAGGGTTGCCATTTGTACGGGTTCGGTGACCGCCCTCAAGGGTCCCTTAGTGGAATCACGGCATCTCGCATTGTGCGAGGGCGTGAGGAGATTACGGTGTCCCTAGTGGCTTCTTGGGGAGCATTGTGCCTCCACACCGCTCCAAACGGAGATTAGCATCCGCAAGGGTGTGAACTTCGGGATACATCGTCGTCTCCGGATGCCTTGGTTATCTCTTACCCGAGCCCTTTACTTATGCACTTTACTTTGTGGTAGCCATATTGTTCTTTGTCATATATCTTGCTATCACATAGTTGCTTATCTTGCTTAGCATAAGTTGTTGGTGCACTTAGGTGATCCTAGTTGTTTTAGGTTTTGTGCTCGACAAATTAACTACTAGGTTTATTCTGCATTTGTTCAAGCCTTAACCGTAATTGTTTTAAAGCGCCTATTCACCCCCCCACCTCTAGGCGACATCCTCGATCTTTCACTTGCGCTTGGTCACAACATGATGTTTATGTCGACCTACTCAGTTCCCCTTGGAGGTGAAAATATACTTATTCATGGGTGGTCTCAAATAATGAAGGCCCGTCCATCTTGGAGAATAGGACAGAAGATTATGTTCATGCTTTTCCATGGCTCTAAAGCGAATATCCTGTTTATTGACCACATTGCGAGATGAAGCTGCTTTCAGAAGGTGTGGATGCGCGGGGTGGCGCCTGGGCCTTGTCCTGGGGCTTGGCGGCCTCACCCTTGGTTAACTGTAGGCAAAGTAGCATTGTTCGAGGCGTGCTTTGTATGGTTGAACCTGTATAAGTACTCATACTGCTTTCAGCTTTGGGTGTTAAGTTCCCCTGCCGGTTTTAGTTAAGGTTGTTAAGTACTCCTGCTTCTTTTATAGTCTGTCGTGTTTCTTCAGTCCTGTCTTCCTCCAACCGCCAAAACCAAACCAGCGCTAGCGGGGCCGCCTTCTTCCGCCTCCCATGGCTGGCTGCGCCTCAGCGCACGCATCGCCGCCCCACCGTCTCCTAAATCGTTAACGCCAACGTCCTCCGCGCGCTTTGGTGCGCTCGCCGCGGCGCCGGCCTCTCGCGTTGTCAACATGGTCAACAAACAACAGGAATCGACAGAAGTACATGGAGAGGATGACAGTAGGGGCCTACCACGTCAGCGTATGGAAAAATAAAATGCTTCCTCCTAGTGTTTTCCTGACATCTGGGACCCACGACATTGTGAGCGTATGTAGTCAATAGACAAGAGAACATCACAAGATCGGCTGACACCTGGGACGTAGCTTCTCGAGCAGTATTTTTTTTGTTATTGTTGAATTGTTGAGACGGAGTAGGGTTTGAACTGGGCTGTGGCCTGTCTAGCCTAGGCTTATATTTTATGTTCACCATGTGACTAGCCCAGCTATTTTTTCTTTGTGAAAATGAGCCCATTTTATTTTTTCTGAAGAATACCCAATCCAGGCCTACTTATTTTTCTACGCCCTGATGGGCTGCAACTCTTTCAAGACGCCTGCAAATCTTGAAAGTAATATGAAATAGGTTGTAAATATAAAAACAGATGACAATTTAGCAATTACTTTATAATTTCTAAATTTTCACATTTTTAGATTCCTATTTCACTGGGCATTAACCTAATTTAAATATATCTTCAAAGTACTTTAAATCTGGCTCGACATTTCGGTATTAAAAATAGTTTGGAACCCACAGAAATATGCGAAATTGGCCCTGGCCAACCAAAAAAAACGACTGCAATGAACTGCATAAGAAGTTGCCAAGAGCTACATATAAATTATTAAAAAAAAGAGGGAGTGGTCTGACTTGTGGGCCTGTTTAGTTGACGCGTATGCAAGATTTTTTTAGTTATTATATATGTCAACAAACGATTCTAGCAGACATAACTGTTGGATGTCAATCCAACAGCCGTCGTGTTTCTTCAATCTCTGATCTTCTTGCTCCAGCCGCCAAAGCAGCGCCGGCGGGACCGCCTGCGCCCGCCTCCCGTGGCCGGTTGTGCTGCCGCGTAGGCCTCAGCGCCCCCTACTAATACCGCCGCTGGCCAGGGCATCCCTCTACTCACCCACACCCCCTGTTATTCTGCAGCGACGGCAGCCTCACACCGCAGCCGAACCGGTGAACCCTCGTACTCCTCTCCGCGCGGGCTTCCACTGCCGCGTCTTCCCCGGCTCCGCGTCGTCCCCTTCCTAGGCCTCGTTGTCGTCCACCGTCGTGGTGCTCTCAGCGCGGCGTGGTCAATGTGGTCAACGACCGACTTCCATCGGAAGAGTACTGTACGTGGAGAGGCTGACAGCTGGGTCCACGACAGCCGCAAGGAAGTGCCTCCTTATTACGCGAAAAATAATTATTCCTCCACCTGACAGCAGGGACCCACCGGACGGGCCACCAGTATTTCACGAAAAAAATGTTTCCCCCTGACTGCTGGGACCCATCGGACGGGCCACCGTATTTCACGAAAAAACGTTCCCCCCGCTATCAGCTCGGACCCACCAGAAGTGCCTCCTTATTACGCACAAAAAAATGAATACCCCCAGCTAGTTGGGACCCACCTTGGTGGGAGGCTGACTTGTGGGCCTACTAAGTTGACTAGGACGGAGGCCTTTGTCAACTTTAGTCAATATATGAATGATTCTAGCTCCAGTGACCGTACGATGTCCACCCAACTACGTAGTGCCTCTTCAACCTTTGGTCTTCTTGCTCCAGCCGCCCAAAGCAGCGCCGGTCGTGCCGCATGCTCCTTCCGCCAGTGGCCGGCTGTGATGCCGTGGAGGTCTCACCGCCCCCTACTACTCCCACTGCTGGCCAGGCCATCCCTCTACTCACCCACACCCCTGTTATTCTGCGGCTACGGCAGCCTCACAGCGCAGCCGAACGAGTGAACCCTCATACTCCTCTACACGTGGGCATCCACTGCCGCGTCTTCCCCGGCTCCACGTTGTCCCCGTCACCACATGGAGAAGCTGACAGCTGGGTCCATGGCCGCAGCAAGGAAGTGCCTCCTTATTACGCGGAAAATAATGATTCCTCCACCTGACAGCAGGGACCCACTGGACCGGCCACCGTACTTCACTAAAAAAAGTTTCCCCCCTGACTACTGGGACCCACCAGCTACATCTTCTCACGCAAGGAAGTGTGTCCAAAAAAAAACGATTCGCCCCCTGACTTCTGGGACCCACCAACTACATCTTCGCACGCAAGGAATTGCCTGACAATCGGGACCCACCTGGTCGAAGCATACGTAGCATTGTCATTCTGGTCACGAACGTGTACGTACATACTGGTGGATGTAGAGGCACACACGTGTCGTAGTAGAGGCGCGCATGTAGCATGTACACGTACGTACAGCGGCCAGTGTGCAAGAAAGAAAATACGGCCACGTATGTGTACATACGGGCGGGGTCTTGAACGCCTACTCGCGCATACGTACGGCCAGGGCTCGTGTACATGGCTGGGTCGGAACGGAGAAACAACGTTGTCATCATGTTCATGGGGAGCCAACCGGCTGGGTCGGAACGGAATGCGTCGTCGTGTTCATCGGGAGGGCTTGGACGGAACAGGCGATGGAAGCAAGGCCTGGCGTACCGCAGAACGGAGGAAACGGCCTTGTCTTCGACATGCCATGTTTGAAACGGGATCCTGTTCATTGGGAGGGGTCTGGCGTACCGCAAAACGGAGGAAACGGACCTCCTACGGTCGAAATGGGGGTCCTGTTGATCGGGAGGGGTGTGGCGTACCGCAAAACGGATGAAACAGACTTGTGTCTGAGCGCTATGGTTGAAGCGGGAGTCCTGTTCATCAGGACGGATGTGGCGTACAGCAAAACGGGACTCCACAGGATACAGTTCATCTCCACCGTCGACCTCCTCCAGCCTCCACGGGCTACCGTCGACCACCTCCAGCCTCCTCGGGCTCCTGTTCATCCATCCTCCACCGTGCGCTACTCCACCGGCTACTGTTCAACCACCCCTCCACAGGCACCCCTCCATCGTCTACTGTTCATCCAGCCCTCCATGGGGTCGTCGTATTCATCCAGCCCTCCACGGGGTCCTGTTCATCCAACCCCAACCGGCTCGATCGATCGGGTTCCTGTTCATCCAGTGGCAACGCCACCGCTCACTGTTCATCCAACGCCCCCTCCCCCCCCCCCCCCCCCCCCGCAACGCTGACTGTTCATCCCAGAGGCAGCATCGATCGACTTCAGTTAGCAGCAGTAGCAAAGGAATCGCTCGATCTGGTTCAGTTAACAGCCATCGATTGATCGCTCAGGTTCAGTAACGCGCAGCCTACAGTGCAATCGCTTGGGTTCAGTTAGAGCCCAAAGCCTCGCTCGGGTTTAGTTAGAGCCAACGCCTCGCACACACGCGCGTACATGTACGGGAGAAACGTGCATCGCTCGGCCCCCGACAACCCACTGTAACCGGGAAATCCCCAAAATTTTCCTCCCCCTCGCTTCTACCATGGTTTTTTCTGTCATGGACGGCCCAAAGAATGTCATGCAGCTGCATCTCCTGCCTGCCCAGGATGAAAAGCCCATTTTCTGTCATAATTTTTTTCATAGAAGTAGGAGCCCACCACATCTATGATGATATCGGGTTTTGTCACAATTATCGTCATAGAAGTGTCATAAGTATGACAGAAAAAAGTTTCGTTCGGCCCAAAATGTCACGGATGTGTCTTTTTTTGTAGCGAGTGCTTCACTTATATTTTTTAGAGCACGGTGGTGGTTTTATTTTGTAGAAATTGTTGATCTCTCATGCTTCACTTATATTATTCTGAGAATCTTTTAGAACAGCATGGTAATTTGCTTTGGTTATAGAAATAGTCCTAATATGATGGGCATCCAAGTTGGTTATAATAAAAACTATCATATAGAGTGCACTGAATACTATGATAAATTTGATACTTGATAATTGTTTTGAGATATAAAGGTGGTAGTGTTAGAGTCATGCTAGTTGGGTAGTTATAAAATTGAGAAATACTTGTGTTAAAGTTGGCAAGTCCAATAGCATGCACGTATGGTGAACGTTGTGTGACAAATTTGAAGCATGGGGTGTTCTTTGATTTCCTTCCTTATGAGTGGAGGTCGGGGTCGCGCGATGGTTAACTCCTACCAACCCTTCCTGTAGGAGCATGAGTAGTAGTACTTTGCTTCGAGGGCTAATAAACTTTTGCAATAAGTATATGAGTTCTTTATGACTAATGTGAATCCATGGATTATACACACCCTTACCCTTCCACAATTTGCTTGCCTCTACGGTACCGTGCATTGCCATTTCTCACCTTGAGAGTTGGTGCAAACTTTGCCGGTGCATCCAAACCCCGTGATACGATACACTCTATCACACATAAACCTCCTTATATCTTCCACAAAACAGCCACCATACCTACCTATTATGGCATTTCCATAGCCATTCCGAGATATATTGCCATGCAACTTTCCACCGTTCCGTTTATTATGACACGCTCCATCATTGTCATATTGCTTTTGCATGATCATGTAGTCGACAACGTATTTGTGGCAAAACCACCTTTATAATTCTTTCATACATGTCGCTCTTGATTCATTGCATATCCTGGTACACCGCCGGAGGCATTCATATAGAGTCATACCTTGTTCTAAGTATCAAGTTGTAATTCTTGAGTTGTAAGTAAATAAAAGTGTGATGATCTTCATTATTAGAGCATTGTCCCAGTGATGATCTTCATATAGAGTCATACCCATGGAGATTATAATTCCCCCACAAGTCGGGATGAGACTCCCGACTTTATGAAAAATAAAAGAGGCCAAAGAAACCCAAATAAAAAAAGAGGCCAAAGAATCCCACCAAAAAAATATGAGAGAAAAAGAGAGAAGGGACAATGTTACTATCCTTTTACCACACTTGTGCTTCAAAGTAGCACCATGATCTTCATGATAGAGAGTCTCCTATGTTGTCACTTTCATATACTAGTGGGAATTTTTCATTTTAGAACTTGGCTTGTATATTCCAATGACGGGCTTCCTCAAAATGCCCTAAGTCTTCGTGAGCAAGCAAGTTGGATGCACACCCACTTAGTTTCTTTTGTTGAGCTTTCATACATTTATAGCTCTGATGACCCACAAGTGTAGGGGATCTATCATAGTCCTTTCAATAAGTAAGAGTGTCGAACCCAACGAGGAGCAGAAGGAAATGATAAGCGGTTTTCAGTAAGGTTTTCTCTGCAAGCAATGAAATTGTAGGTAACAGATAGTTTTGTGATAAGATAAATTGTAACGAGTAACAAGCAATGAAAGTAAATAAAGTGCAGCAAGGTGGCCCAATCCTTTTTGTAGCAAAGAATAAGCCTGGACAACTTCTTATAATGAGAAAAGAGCTTCCGAGGACACATGGGAATTATCGTCAAGCTAGTTTTCATCACGCTCATATGATTTGCGTTCGGTACTTTGATAATTTGATATGTGGGTGGACCAGTGCTTGGGTACTGCCCTTACTTGGACAAGCATCCCACTTATGATTAACCCCTATTGAAAGCATCCGCAACTACAAAAGAAGTATTAAGGTAAACCTAACCAAAACATTAAACATATGGATCCAAATCAGCCCCTAACGAAGCAACGCATAAACTAGGGTTTAAGATTTGTCACTCTAGCAACCCATCATCTACTTACTACTTCCCAATGCCTTCCTCTAAACCCAAATAATGGTGAAGTGTCATGTAGTCGACGTTCACATAACACCACTAGAGGAAAAGACAACATACATCTCATCAAAATATCGAACGAACACCAAATTCACATGACTACTAATAGCAAGACTTCACCCATGTCCTCAGGAACAAACTTAACTATTCACAAAGCATATTCATGTTCATAATCAGAGGAGTAATAATAGGCATTAAGGATCTGAACATATGATCTTCCACCAAGTAAACCAATTAGCATCAACAACGAGTAATCAACACTACTAGCAACCCACAGGTACCAATTTGTGGTTTGGATACAAGATTGGATACAAGAGATGAACTAGGGTTTCGAGAGGAGATGGTGCTGGTGAAGATGCTGATGGAGATTGACCCCCTCCCGATGAGAGGATCATTGGTGATGATGATGATGATGATTTCCCCCTCCCGGAGGGAAGTGTCCCCGGTAGAACAGCTCTGCCGGAGCTCTAGATTGGTTCCGCCAAGGTTCCGCCTCGTGGCGGCGGAGTTTCGTCCCGTAAGCTTGCCCATGATTTTTTCCAGGGCAAAAGCCTTCATATAGCAGAAGACGGACACCGGAGGGCCACCAGGGGGCCCAGGAGACTGGGGCGCGCCCCCACCCTCCTGGCCCGGGTGTGGGCCCCCTGAGGTGTTTCTTCCGCTCAATAATTCTTATTAATTCCAAAAATAAGTTTCTTGGAGTTTCAGGATTTTTGGAGCAGTACATAATAGGTTTCCAATGTTTGCTCCTTTTCCAACCAGAATTCTAGCTGCCGGCATTCCCCCTCTTCATGATAAACCTTGTAAAATAAGAGAGAATAGCCATAAGTATTGAGATATAATGTGTATCAATAGCCCATAATGCAATAAATATTGATATAAAAGCATGATGCAAAATGGACGTATCAACTCCCCCAAGCTTAGACCTCGCTTGTCCTCAAGCGGAAACCGATATCGAAAAATATGTCCACATGTTTAGAGATAGAGGTGTCGATAAAAACAAAATACGGACATGAGGGCATCATGATCATTCTTATAACAACAACATAAATAGATTTTATCATAGGATTTCTTATGCTCAAGTAACGATCAATTCACAATGTCAAGCATGGTTCAGAAACTTCATTGGGAGCTAGCAAACTGTAATCTCAGTCACTAAAGCAATTGCAATTTATCATAACATCAGAAAGAGTCAAGAATAGAGCTTTTCAGCAAGTCCACATACTCAACTATCATGTAGTCTTCTACAATTGCTAACACTCATGTGGTACTTGTGGTTATAGAGTTTCAACCGGACACTGAGAAAGATAGGGGCTTAATGTGTTGCCTCCCAACATATTCACCTTTAGGTGATGTCAACAATAATAGTCCATGCTAACTTACATCCAATTTGATATATATATATATATATATATATCATGATCTTTCAAACACGAGGAGCTTGCCAAAGGATAAAATGAAAAAGGCAAAGGTGAGGATCACCTTGACTCAATCATAAAGTAAAAACATAAAGTAAAATATAGGCCCTTTGCAGAGGGAAGCAGAGATTGTCATGTGCGTTTAGGGTTGGATGCATGAAATCTTAATGCAAAAGAACTTCACTTTATATTGCCACTTGTATGTGGGCCTTTATTATGCAGTCTGTCGCTTTTATTGCTTCCACAACAAGATCGTATAAAGCTTATTTTCTCTGCACTAATAAGTCATACATATTTAGAGGGCAATTTTTATTGCTTGCAACATGACAACTTACTTGAAGGATCTTACTCAATCCATAGGTAGGTATGGGGACACTCATGGCAAAACTGGGTTTAAGGATATTTGGAAGCACAAGTAGTATCTCTACTTAGTGCAAGGAATTTGGCTAGCATGAGGGGGAAAGGCAAGCTTAACATGTTTTGGAAGGTCAATGACAAATATACTTTAACTGAGATGTGAGAAAACATAAACCATTACGTTGTCTTCCTTTTCCAACGTCAACTCTTTTAGCATGTCATACTTAATGAGTGCTTCACAATCATAAAAGATGTCCAAGATAATATATTTGTATGTGAACCTCTCTTTCCTTATTACTTCCTATTAATTGCAATGATGACCAAAACTGCGTTTATCAACTCTCAAAAACTTTTATGCCTCATACTTTCTACGTGTGAAGTCATTACTATCCATAAGATCAATATGAACTCTTTTATTCTTTCTACTTTCTCAAGATCATAGCAAGATAGCAAAGCCCTTGACTCAACACTAATATTTATTATAGATAGCTCACAGACTATATTACATAAAGAGATCACAAAGCAAAACTCAAAACTACTTGATATCAGAACTTCAATCTACTAGATCAAGATACTACTAAAAGGATCGAACTAAGTAAAACGGTAAAGATAGGAGTGTGATGGTGATACGATACCGGGGCACCTCCCCCAAGCTCGGCAGTTGCCAAGGGGAGTGCCCATACTCAAGTGATTATATCCTCGGAGGTGATGGAGGTGGTGATGATGATGGTGGATAATCGCACATCGAGCGTAAAAGCTCCTCCAACTTGCGGATAATGCCCTTGAGTCCGGCGATATGATCTTTCAGCAAAATATTCTCCTATGTGAGATACTTATTCTGTATGTGAGCTAACTCAATCATCTTGAAAGCTTCAATCTCAGTTGGAGTAAAGAGGTTAGGTAAGGGTTGAGGGATGTCTTCTTCTTTCACTGCCGGAGCTTGAACCTCCATGGCCTTCTTGATCCTTTCATCCTTGTTGATCTCTTCCGGTTCTTCTCTTTTCAGCTCTATCTTCAATATCCAAGCATCCTTGTCTTCATTGTTGGAGGAGGGCAACGTCATGGTGCTCTAGATCTGCAACAAAAACAGCTCGAAATGAAAACAGAGGATATTTGCGTGATACGGTGGTCAAAACCTTCAGGAGTTTATATAATGAATTTTTACCGACCAAAATATGTAACGTGCAAGAAAACAGAGTCCGGGAGGCACACGAGGTGGGCACGAGACAGGGGGGCGCGCCCAGGTAGGGTGGGCGCGCCCTCCACCCTCGTGGAGGCCTCGTGTCCTTCCCGTAATACTTCTTTCTTCCTAAAATTCTCAAATATTCCAAAACTGATAAAAATTGCCATTAGAATTGTTTTGGAGTCGTTTTACTTACTGTACCACATACCTATTCCTTTTTGGAGTCTCGAATGTTCTGGAAAGTGTCCCTTATGTATTCCTCCGGGGTTACGGTTTCAATAATATTAGTTTTAACATTGATAGGATTACCTGAAATCTAATGTTTAATTCTTTGACCATTCACCACCCTCGGACTTGTGCCTTCGAAGTTGTTGATTTTTATGGCACTAGAACATAGACCTCCTCGATAACGTAAGGACCTTCCCATTTAGAGAGAAGTTTTCCTGCAAAAAATCTTAAATGAGAGTTGAATAATAACACATAATCACCTACATTAAACTCACGCTTTTGTATCCTTTTGTCATGCCAGCATTTGACTTTTTCTTTGAATAGCTTGGCATTCTCATAAGCTTGGGTTCTCCATTCATCAAGTGAGCTAATATCAAATAACCTCTTCTCACCGACAAGTTTGAAGTCATAGTTGAGCTCTTTAATAGCCCAATATGCTTTATGTTCAAGTTCTAGAGGTAAATGACATGCTTTTCCATAAACCATCTTATACGGAGACATACCCATAGGATTTTTGTATGCAGTTCTATAGGCCCATAACGCATCATCAAGTTTTTTGGACCAATTCTTTCTAGATCTATTCACAGTCTTTTGCAAAATTAATTTGAGCTCTCTATTGCTCAAATCTACTTGACCACTAGACTGCGGATGATAAGGAGATGCGATTCTATGATTAACATCATACATAGCAAGCATCTTACGAAAAGCACCATGAATAAAATGTGAACCACCATCAGTCATAAGATATCTAGGGACTCCAAACCTCGGAAAAATAACTTCTTTAAGCATTTTAATAGAAGTGTTATGATCAGCACTACTAGTTGGAATAGCTCTACCCACTTAGTAACGTAATCAACAGCAACTAAAATATGTGTCTAACCATTAGAGGTAGGAAAAGGACCCATATAATCAAAGCCCCAAACATCAAACGGTTCAATAACAAGAGAATAATTCATAGGCATTTCTTGACGTCTACTAATATTACCAATTCTTTGACATTCATCACAAGATAAGACAAACTTACGAGCATCTTTGAAGAGAGTAGGCCAATAAAAACTAGATTGCGGTACCTTGTGTGCAGTTCTATCTCCAGCGTGGTGTCCTCCATATGATTCAGAGTGACACTTGCGTAGGATCTGTTCCTGTTCATGCTCAGCTCCACAACGTCTAATAACACCATCTACTCCTTTATAAAGGTGTGGGTCATCCCAGAAGTAATGTCTTAAATCATAAATGAACTTTTTCTTTTGCTGGTATGTGACACTAGGAGGTATAAATTTAGCAACAATGTAATTAGCATAATCAGCATACCAAGGAGCAGTACGAGAAGCATTAACGACCGCTGATTGTTCATTAGGAAAGCTATCATCAATAGGCAATGGGTCATCAAGAACATTCTCTAACCTAGACAAGTTGTCTGCAACAGGGTTCTCAGCTCCCTTTCTATCAATAATATGCAAATCAAATTCTTGGAGCAAGAGAACCCATCTAATGAGTCTAGGCTTAGCATCTTTCTTTTCCATAAGATATTTAATAGCAGCATGATCGGTATGAATAGTAACTTTGGAATAACAATATAAGGTCTAAACTTATCACATGAAAACACAACTGCTAAGAATTCTTTTTCAGTAGTAGCATAATTTCTCTGGGCAGTATCAAGAGTCTTACTAGCATACTGGATAACATTCAATTTCATATCAACTCTTTGTCCTAGAACAGCACCACAACATAATCACTAGCATCACACATAATTTCAAAAGGTAAATTCCAATCAGGTGGCTGAACAATAGGTGCAGTGATTAAAGCTTTCTTAAGTATTTCAAATGCTTCTACACAATCATCATCAAAGAAAAAAGGAATATCTTTTTGCAATAAATTAGTCAGAGGCCTAGAGATTTTAGAAAAGTCCTTAATGAACCTCCTATAAAAACCGGCATGACCAAGGAAACTTCTTATACCTTTTATTTCCTTGGGACATGGCATCTTTGCAATAGCATCAACTTTAGCTTTATCAACTTTAATACCCTCTCGGAGATCTTGTGCCCCAAGATAATGCCTTCATTAACCATAAAGTGGCACTTTTCCCAATTCAAGACGAGACTAGTGTCTTCACATCTCTGCAAAACTCGATCAAGGTTGCTCAAGCAATCATCAAAAGAGGATCCATAAACGGAGAAATCATCCATGAATACCTCACAAATCTTTTCACAAAATTCAAAGAATATAGCCATCATACATCTTTCAAAGGTAGCAGGTGCATTACATAAACCAAAAGGCATACGTCTATAAGAAAAAGTACCGAGAGGGCAAGTAAAAGTAGTTTTAGATTGATCCTTCGCTGACACAGGTATCTGCGAGAAACCAGAATAACCATCTAGAAAGAAGAAATGTGTTTGTTTGGATAGTCTTTCTAGCATTTGATCAATAAAAGGTAAAGGGTAATGATCTTTGTTAGTAGCTTTATTTAATTTACGAAAATCAATTACCATCCTATAACCCGTAATAATTCTTTGCGGGATCAATTCATCTGTATCATTAGGAACGACAGTAATACCTCCCTTTTTAGGAACACAATGGACAGGGCTTACCCAATCACTATCAGCAAGGGGATAAATTATACCTGCCTCAAGGATCTTTAGTATCTCCTTTCTTACAACTTCTTTCATTTTAGGGTTCAGTCGTTGTTGAGGATCTCTAACTGGTTTTGCACCGTCCTCCAAATTAATTTTGTGTTGTCATAACATGGGCCTAATGCCGTTGAGATCATCCAGAGTATATCCAATGGCAGCACGGTGCTTCTTCAGAGTTTTCAATAATCTTTCTTCTAGCTCTGAAAGGTTAGCACTAATAATAACAGGATATATTTTCTTTTCATCAAGATAAGAATACTTAAGATTGTCAGGTAATGGTTTGAGTTCAAACACGGGATCACCCTTTGGTGGAGGTGGATCCCCAAGAATTTCAACGGGAAGGTTGTGTTTCAGCATAGGTTCCTGTTTAAGGAACACTTCATCTATTTCCTTCTTTCCTTCATAAACATATCATTTTCATGGTCTAGCAAATATTGTTCTAACGGATCAGTAGGAGGCACGGTAATAGAAGCAAGACCAGTAATCTCATACTTACTAGGTGATTCTCTATCATGAGGTTGTCTATGAAACTTAGCAAAATTAAACTCATGAGACATACCCTCTAAGCCAATGGTAACAGTATCCTTTTCACAATCAATCCTAGCATTAACTGTATTTAAGAAGGGTCTACCAAAAATAATGGGACAAAAGTCATCTTGTGGGGAACTAAGAACAAGAAAATCGGCAGGGTATTTAACCTTCCCACACAAGACTTCAACATCTCTAACAATCTCAATTGATGAAATAGTATCTCTATTGGCAAGTTTGATAGTAACATCAATACCTTCCAATTCGACGGGTGCAATATCATGCATAATTTCTTTATATAAGTCATAGGGTATTGCACTAGCACTAGCACCCATATCACATAAAGCATGATAACAATGATCTCCTATTTTAACAGAAATAACAGGCATGCCTACCACAGGTCTATGTATCTTAGTATCTGGTCTAACAATATTAGCAGTCTCACCACAGAAATAAAGAACATGCCCATTTAAATCATCATCCAAGAGATCTTTAACCATAGCAATAATAGGTTCAACTTTGATTTGCTCAGGAGGTGTACAAGTCCTAGTATTACTCTTACGAACAACAGCCGAAGTTTTAGCATGATCCTTTATCCTAACAGGAAAAGGAGGTTTCTCAACATAAGTAGTAGGAACAATAGGATCACTATAGGTAATAGTCTTTTCTTCAACTGTAATAGGTGCAAGTACTTTGACTTCAACGGGAGGATTATATTTAAACCACTTCTCTTTAGGGAGATCAACGTGAGTAGCAAAAGATTCACAGAAAGAAGCTACTATCTCAGAGTCAAGTCCATACTTAGTGCTAGATCCATGAAAAGCATCGGTATCCATAAAAGATTTAACACAATCGAACTTAGGTGTCATACCTGACTCCTTACCATCGTCGGAACCCCAACCTTCAGAGTTGCATTTAATTCTTTCCAATAAGTCCCATTTGAATTCAATAGTCTTCAGCATATAAGAACCAGCACATGAAGTATCGAGCATGTTGCGATCATTGAGAGAAAGTCGAGCATAAAATTTTTGAATAATCATTTCTCTGGAGAGCTCATGATTGGGGCATGAATATAACATTGAATTAAGCCTCCCCCAAGCTTGAGCGATGCTTTCTCCTTCACGAGGCCAGAAATTATATATGTCATTACGATCACGATGAACAAGATGCATAGGATAGAACTTCTGGTGAAATTCCAACTTCAATCGCTTATAATTCCAAGATCTCGTATCATCACATAGCCTATACCATGTCAATGCATATCCCTTCAAAGATAAAGGGAATACCTTCCTTTTGACAACATCATCGGGAATACCTTCAAGCTTAAATAATCCACAAACTTCATCCACAAAGATAAGGTGTAAATCGGGATGCAATGTTCCATCTCCTACAAATGGATTAGCTAGCAGTTTCTCAATAATACCCGAAGGAATCTCAAAGTAAATATTTTCAATAAGTTCAGTAGGTTGAGGAGCAACTCTTTGCTCTTTTGGTCGTGGTGAAGATACCCCGAACAAGCCCCTCAAAGAATTAGTTTCCATAGTGACAAGTAACTGAAAATTTCAGCACACTATATAAATGTTTCCTTACCAAGTTCCGCTCACCAAAAGCGCTACATTCCCCAGCAACGGCGTTAGAAAATAGTCTGGATGACCCACAAGTGTAGGGGATCTATCGTAGTCCTTTCGATAAGTAAGAGTGTCGAACCCAATGAGGAGCAGAAGGAAATGATAAGCGGTTTTCAGTAAGGTTTTCTCTGCAAGCACTGAAATTGTAGGTAACAGATAGTTTTGTGATAAGATAAATTGTAACGAGTAACAAGCAATGAAAGTAAATAAAGTACAGCAAGGTGGCCCAATCCTTTTTGTAGCAAAGGATAAGCTTGGACAATTTCTTATAATGAGAAAAGAGCTCCCGAGGACACATGGGTATTGTCGTCAAGCTAGTTTTCATCACGCCCATATGATTCGCGTTCGGTACTTTGATAATTTGATATGTGGGTGGACCAGTGCTTGGGTACTGCCCTTACTTGGACAAGCATCCCACTTATGATTAACCCCTATTGCAAGCATCCGCAACTACAAAATTAGTATTAAGGTAAACCTAACCACAACATGAAACATATGGATCCAAATCAGCCCCTAACGAAGCAACGCATAAACTAGGGTTTAAGATTTTGTCACTCTAGCAACCCATCATCAAATTATTACTTCCCAATGCCTTCCTCTAGGCCCAAATAATGGTGAAGTGTCATGTAGTCGACGTTCACATAACACCACTAGAGGAAAAGACAACATACATCTCATCAAAATATCGAACGAATACCAAATTCACATGACTACTAATAGCAACACTTCACCCATGTCCTCCGGAACAAACGTAACTACTCAAAAAGCATATTCATGTTCATAATCAAAGGAGTATTAATATGCATTAAGGATCTTAGCATATGATCTTCCACCAAGTAAACCAATTAGCATCAACTACAAGGAGTAATCAACACTACTAGCAACCCACAGGTACCAATTTGTGGTTTGGATACAAGATTGGATACAAGAGATGAACTGGGGTTTTGAGAGGAGATGGAGCTGGTGAAGATGTTGATGGAGATTCACCCCCTCCCGATGAGAGTATCGTTGGTGATGGCGATGGTGACGATTTCCCCCTCCCGAAGGGAAGTGTCCCCGACAGAACAGCTCTGCCGGAGCTCTAGATTGGTTCCACAAAGGTTCCACCTCGTGGCGGCGGAGTTTCATCCCGTAAGCTTGCCCACGATTTTTTCAGGGTAAAAGCCTTCATATAGCAGAAGATGGACACCGGAGGGCCACCAGGGGGCCCAGGAGACAGGGGGCATGCCCAGTAGGGGTGGGCGCGCACCCCACCCTCCTGGACAGAGTGTGGGCCCCCTGAGGTGTTTCTTCCGCTCAATAATTCTTATTAATTCCAAAAATATGTTTCGTGGAGTTTCAGGATTTTTGGAGCAGTGCAGAATAGGTTTCCAATGTTTGCTCCTTTTCCAGCCAGAATTCCAACTGCCGGCATTCCCCCTCTTCATGATTAACCTTGTAAAATAAGATAGAATAGCCATAAGTATTGAGATATAATGTGTAATAACAGCCCATAATGCAATAAATATTGATATAAAAGCATGATGCAAAATGGACGTATCAAGCTCTAGTGCATCCATTGCATGGCAATCCCTACTCCTCGTATTGACATCAATTGATGGGCATCTCCATAGCCCGTTGATTAGCCGCGTCAATGTGAGAATTTCTCTTTTTTTGTCTTCTCCACACAACCTCCATCATCATATTCTATTCCACCCATAGTGCTATATCCATGGCTTACGCTCATGTATTGCATGAGGGTTGAAAAGGCTGATGTCGGTGTCAAAACCGGCAGATCTCGGGTAGGGGGTCCCGAACTGCGCGTCTAGGCGGATGGTAACAGGAGACAAGGGACACGATGTTTTTAGCCAGGTTCGGGCCCTCTCGGTGGAGGTAAAACCCTACTCCCGCTTGATTAATATTGATGATATGGGTAGTACAAGAGTAGATCTACCACGAGATCAAGGAGGCTAAACCCTAGAAGCTAGCCTATGGTATGATTGTTGTTCGTCCTACGGACTAAAACCCTCCGGTTTATATAGGCATCGAAGAAGGTTAGGGTTACACAGAGTCGGTTACAATGGTAGGAGATCTACATATCCGTATTGCCAAGCTTGCCTTCCACGCCAAGGAAAGTCCCATCCGAACACGGGACGAAGTCTTCAATCTTGTATCTTCATAGTCTTGGAGTCCGGCCAATGATGATAGTTCAGCTATCCGGACACCCCCTAGTCCAGGACTCCCTCAGTAGCCCCCGAACCAGGCTTCAATGACGATTAGTCCGGCGCGCGTGTTGTCTTCGGCATTGCAAGGCGGGTTCTCCTCCAAATTCCATGTACTCACCGAATGGTGTCCGGCTCTTTATAAATGCTGCGCTCCTTGGCTTCCACGTCCAATAATGCCCATTTTTTACGTGGCGTACAAATGCGAAAAGCCAGGGTATGTTTACATTCCACCCCCTAGCTGCGTGAATGAGCTGCCTATAAAGAGAGGCAAGGATCTAGACCCGAATCACACCATCCTCCTTTCGCGAGCATTTGTCGGAGCGCCTCTAACCAAAAATCCATTCCATCATGGACAGTCGACGCGGCTCCTCCTCTCGCGCTCTCAGCCCTCAGCCAGGAGATTGGGGGAGATGCTCGGTCCCGCATAGTGAGCTGGTGACGCTCCAAACCGAGGGATTTGTTCCCCCAGCCTTCATGGTTCCGGTTCGAGCCGGACTTGCCACCTACAAGGGCGGGAAGCAGGCGGAGAGCATCCCCAATCCCTCCAAAGGAGAGCGGGTATGCTTCGTCCCTTATCTAATAAGAGGACTCGGATTTCCCATAGATCCGTTTCTCCAGGGGCTCCTGGAGTTCTATGGGCTCCAGCTTCATCATCTTACGCCTGCCTCTATCCTGCATATCGCGGGCTTCGTGGCCCTTTGCGAGCTGTTCTTGGGCATCGAGGCCCATTTTGCGCTGTGGAAGAGATTATTCTGCCTCGTACCCCGTTCTCATGAGGGGTCGATATATCAAGTGGGCGGAGCCGAACTATGGCGCATCGCCGGGACCGGATATCTATCCGGAACCCCAAAGAAGGCGTCTGAAGACTGGCCTTCAGAATGGTTTTATATGGAAGACGCCCCGCTACCGGACCCAGTTCGGATCGGCCTCCCGGAGTTCAGCAACGCTCCTCTGAAGAAACGCCTGAGTTGGCGCCCGCGGAGCCCTCAATGGGAGAATGATAGGGACGTTCAATATCTGATGGGCCGAATAAGGTTATTGGCTCATTCCGGATTAACCATGACTGGAGTTATGGCCACATGCATCATGCGAGGTGCAGCCGCTCCAATATAGGGGCCACCCCATGTGGGATTTGAACGGGGAGGATGATGCCACCCGTCATGGCCGCAAGGGGCGGGGATCGGTTGCCGATCTGGTGAAGATCCTGTCCAGCTTGTACAAGGGGGAGAAGGAGGACTTCCTCCGTGCTAGTCCATTGAATGGATTTTCCATGAACTACCCTCAGAGCTGGGTAAGCGGACGTTTGTCTATCCGATCCATATTCCCAAAGTTAAGTGTCTCACTTTGTGATTTCGACGCAGGAACTGCGCCGGGCCGTAGAGGATATACACAGCCTGGCTCCACAACCAGAGGATCTGGAACGATCCCTTGATCCGGCCTCTGAAGAGGATCCAGACATAAAGGTGGAGCTGATCGATGGGGTGTTCCACCAACTTAGCATCGACAATGCTCTGGTCGCCATTACGGCCGACTACCCCGGAATATCTCCGGTTTCCCAGGTAACTGTGACTGGAGTCCTGATACCACTACTCATCCATGCTTATTTCTAACCACCATATACCAATGGTGCTCCGCAGGAGGTGCCTTTGAGGCGGGAAGTTGAACCCACGGCGGCTGACCAACAAGGGGCAGCTCGGCCCAGCAGGCGGAAAAGAAGTGTGGCGCGAATCGAGACGTCGCCGCAATGGTATGGCGCGCCCCCTTGTTTCTGGAAAAGATTCCTGGAAGGCATATTAACGCTCGTGGTTTTTTCAGGAGAAAGAGCGCTCGCCGGACTATGCCCGGAGAGGTTGCCAATCCAGCCTCCGCCGGCCAGGCTCCAACACCAGGTCCAGAAGGGGAGGCGAACGCAAGGCGCGCGTTGGGTGCTCCTCCAACGGAGGACGCCGACAGGTTGTCCGCCACCAGATCTGAGGTGGAGAGCGCCATGAATCACAGGCGCCGCCGGACAGTTCTTCGTGATGCATGCTTCTCCCCGAGGCTAAATGCCTTTAATTCGGGTGATGCGCACCTCCGTGCTGCTCAAGATGGTCTAGCCAGAGCCACGGAGCAGTATGTGAAAGACATACGGGTGAGGAATTTTGACAGTTATATATGCCAGTAGCCCCCGAGACTTAAAATAGTTAGAATAACTGATTTAAGGATCATTTGTTATGCAGGATCTTACGGAGAAGAATACCCACCTGTCCCAGGAGCTTCAAGAGTGCAAGGCCCAATGGGGAGCCACAGAGACCCCCTCTAGTAATACATACTTCCAAAGATAAGTAGTTTGTGAAGTGCGGCGTGTGTATAAGTCTGACAATAATATTGCAGATGGCGCCGGACTAGATCCGGACAAGCAATAGCTACTACGCCAACTGAAGGCCGGCGAGAAGGTGCTTATGAGGGTGCAGCAAGAGAGGAACAAACTCCAAGATGCCAACACCCAGCTGGGCGAGGAACTAAAAGATGTTCGGGCCCAGCTGTCTGACTCCGTGAAGGAGAATCGGCGGCTTCGTCGCGGCATTTATAGTAAGTGCTTGAGCAAACTTTTTGAAAAGAAGAGTTCGGCGAGGAAGTTGATTGACAGAAATATGTCTGTAGGCGTGCTCACAGGTCGTCCTGCAAAGGAAATGCCTAGTTCAATGGGTGACCTACTTCCCGAGCTGCTGCAACTGCACGAACAAGTTCGGCAGGTGATGAGCGGAGTCGCCCAGGCCTTGTGGCCTTCCATGTCTCTGCCCGTAGGTCTTGGAGAGCTTGCGGAGAAGCTGCAGGGAGCACGGCAGCGCTTCCGGTTGTGGAAGATATCGGCCCGCCGTCAAGGCGCCAGGGAGGCCTGGGCCATGGTGAAGACACGGTATGCGAAGGCTGACCCAAACCACATGGCCGAGGTCGGACCTGTGGGGCCCGATGGGAAGGAGATCCCTGTGAGCTTAGTGTACGACCAAGTAGAGTTGGCCGCAAAGTATTCATAGCGGGACTGTAAACTAGACAGTTTATTAGATGGTATCGAAGAGGAATACCATCAGTCGGCTTGACTGTGTAATTGAAAATGACATGAAAAATGCCTTCTAGCCGGATTGTAGATCGTTTTTCGTTGCGGACCTTTTCGCTTCAACCTCGGGACCCGACAGTCTGGAGTGTGTCGCGAATACCCTCATGGTTATGTAAAAAACCGGGGCATGCGTGGAGACCAGGCGTAGGGGTCATTAGTGCTTTATCAGACAAGAGCCCAACTAGTTATGTTATATTACATGGTTAGTAAGAAACATCTTCTAGGGAGAATAGTTCCGTTAGGGGTTCCTTTCCCTGGGAGGCATGCCCTAAAGTTCATGTCCGGACTGTGAAAAAAGCAGGAAAGCATCTGGGGGCAGATAAATAAATAGGTAAGAAATCATCTTTCAATTCACTGACCGAATATTCCCTTAAGAACACTAGCTTTCGGCTTCACCCAGTCTGAGGTACACATCCGACTGACCCGGCAGTAACAATCGCAGAGGTGCTCCCTTTACCTCCTAGCCGAACAATCGGGAACGTAGGGGTAAGCACAGGAGCCAGGCAACCCATCTTGGCCAAAACTTAAGTCATATCGATGCATATGATGGTGAATAAAAGGTACATGCGGAAGTGTGACACATGTGTTGGGCATAAGGCCCGTATAAGCTTCTGTTAAAGAAGCCCCCAGGTATAATGAGTGCGAGTAGCACATCAAGTGTGTGCGATCAATGGACAGGCGAGCCTTCGAAGGCTATGAGAAAGGGGGAGGGAGAAGGAGAGAAATAAAGGACATCTAAAGTATAAAATGTAGTGGGAGAAAGGACACGAACTCGGAGTTCGGCGCTAGGCGTAAAATTTTCGAAGACAGGATGCGTTCCATGGGTTCGTCTCTAGTCGGTTATCCGATGCGTTTCGAAGACGGTATGCTCCGCCGGTCAGGACTTGGTCGATGACAAAGGGACCTTCCCATTTGGGCTTGAGTTTGTCCTTTTTCTTGTCCGGCAGGCGTAGAACTAGTTCGCCAACATTGTAAGTTTTGGCCTGTACTTCTCTGCTTTGATATCTTCGAGCCTGCTATTGATAGAATGCGGAACGAGCTTTTGCCACATCACGCTCCTCCTCTAAGGCGTCCAAACTGTCCTGCCGATCCAGCTCGGCTTCTCTTTCTTCGTACATGCGCACGCGAGGTGAGTCATGAATTATGTCGCAGGGCAAAACTGCCTCTGCGCCGTATACCATAAAAAATGGTGTGAATCTGGTAGTACGATTTGGCGTGGTTCGCAGCCCCTAGAGTACGGAGTCGAGCTCCTCTACCCAGTGCGTGTTAGATTCCTTAAGGGACCGCACTAGTCTAGGTTTTATGCCGCTCATGATTAGATCATTTGCTCGTCCGACTTGACCGTTAGTTTGAGGGTGATAGACTGAAGCGTAGTCGAGCTTGATGCCCATGTTTTTGCACCAGAGTTTAACCTCATCGGCCGTGAAGTTCGTGCCATTATTGGTGATGATGCTATGGGGGACGCCATAGCGTTGTACTACCCCAGATATGAAGTCTATCACAGGCCCGGATACGGCCGTCTTAACTGGCTTGGCCTCTATCCATTTGGTGAATTTGTCCACCATGATCAATAGGTATTTTTGCTTGTGGGTTCCTCCTTTAAGGGGTCCAACCATGTCAAGCCCCCAGACCGCGAACGGCCAGGTGATGGGTATAGTTTTGAGGGCGGTGGGCGGCATGTGGCTTTGATTAGAAAAGAGCTGGCAACCAACGCATCATTGTACTAAGTCCTGAGCATCTGCCCGGGCAGTCGGCCAATAAAATCCTGTATGGAAGGCCTTGCCTACCAGAGCCCGGGCTGTGGCGTGGTGCCCACCGAGTCCGGCGTGAATTTCAGCCAGAAAATTTCGCCCTTCCTCTTCGGAGATGCACCTTTGAAGGACTCCAGTTGTGCTTTTCTTATAAAGCTCTCCCTCATGGACCTTGTAGGCTTTAGATCGTCGTACTATGCAGCGGGCCTCGTTTTGGTCTTCGGGAAGTTCCTTCCTGGTTAAGTAGGCTAGGAATGGTTCCATCCACGGGGCAATGACTGCCATTATTTCGTGGGCTGAAGGTGTTATTTCATTGGCAGAGCCACCGATTGTGTCAGAGTGATCGGTGTTGGGCGGTGCGGTTGGTTCCGGGTTGTTGTTTCCGGACTCCCCTTCCCATAGTATGGATGGCTTGAAAAGCCGCTCCAGGAAGATGTTGGGAGGGACGGCGTCGCGCTTTGCGCCGATGCATGCCAACACGTCGGCCGCCTGGTTATTGTCCCGGGCTAGATGGTGGAATTCGAGTCCTTCGAACCGAGCTGACATTTTTAAGACAGTGTTACGGTAGGCTGCCATTTTCGGATCCTTGGCGTCAAAGTCTCCATTTATTTGGGATATTGCGAGGTTCGAATCCCCGCGGACATCTAGGCGTTGAATGCCCATGGAGATTGCCATCCGGAGACCATGTAGAAGGGCCTCGTATTCGGATGCATTGTTGGAGTCAGTGTACATTATCTGGAGTACGTATTGGACTGTGTCTCCGGTTGGGGATGTCAGGATGACGCCAGCCCCCAGGCCGGCCAACATTTTGGAGCCGTCGAAGTGCATGATCCAATTGGAATATGCGCCGTACTCTTTAGGGAGTTCGGCTTCAGTCCATTCGGCGATGAAGTGAGCCAAAACCTGCGACTTGATAGCTCGCCGTGGCTTATAGGTTATGTCAAATGGGAGGAGCTCTATGGCCCATTTTGCAATCCGGCCAGTCATGTCGTGGTTGTTTATAATGTCATTAAGGGGTACTTTGGAGGCTACTATTATCGAACAATCTTGGAAGTAGTTCGCAGCTTCCGGGATGCCATGAACACCGCGTACGCTATCTTCTGGTAATGTGGATACCGGGACTTGCATGGAGTTAGGACAGTGGACACGTAGTAAACAGGTTTTTGAAGGGGGAACTTGTGTCCGTCCGTTTCTCGTTCGACGATGAGCACCGCGCTTACAACTTGATGTGTTGCCGCGATATATAATAACATTGGTTCGCCCAAGTTGGGCGCGGCCAGGACCGGATTTTTTTGCCAATATGGCTTTGACTTCTTCGAGTCCGGCCGTGGCAGCATCCGTCCACTCGAAGTGTTCAGTGCGCCGGAGGAGGCGATAAAGGGGTAATGCCTTTTCTCCTAAGCGGGAGATAAAACGGCTTAGAGCCGTCGCGCATCCAGTCAATTTTTGTATTTGCTTGAGGTCTTTTGGGATATCCAATGTGACAGAGCTCGGATCTTGGCTGGGTTTGCTTCTATTCCTCTACCAGATACAATGGAGCCCAAGAGCTTTCCGGCTGGTAAGCCGAAAACGCATTTTTCCGGGTTGAGCTTAATGTCGTATGTTCGGAGATTGTCGAATGTGAGCCTCAAGTCGTCTACTAGGGTTTCGACATGCTTGGATTTGACGACCACGTCGTCTACGTATGCCTCCACTGTTTTGCCGATCTGGTTTGCTAGACATGTCTGAATCATGCGCTGATATGTTGCGCCAGCATTTTTGAGACCGAAGGGCATTGTGTTGAAGCAGAATGGTCCATATGGAGTGATGAATGCCGTCGCGGCTTGGTCTGGCTCCGCCATCTTGATTTGGTGGTAGCCGGAGTATGCGTCGAGGAAGCATAATGAATCGTGTCCTATGGTAGCATCGATGATTTGATCGATGCGTGGGAGGGGGAATGGATCCTTTGGGCAAGCCTTATTAAGGTCTTTGAAGTCGACACATAGGCGCCAGGATTTATCCTTCTTTGGTACCATCACCAGGTTTGGTAGCCAGTCCGGATGTTTTATGTCTCTGATGAATCTGGCTTCCAATAGTTTGGCTAGCTCCTCTCCCATTGCCTGTCTTTTGGGTTCGGAAAATCGCCGAAGAGTCTGCTTGACTGGCTTGAATCCCTTTAGGATATTTAGGCTGTGCTCGGCCAGCCGCTGTGGGATACCTGGCATGTCTGAAGGGTGCTAGGAAAAAATGTCCCAATTTTCCCGTAGAAATTCTCGTAATGCGGCGTCTACATCAGGGTTTAACTGTGCCCCAATGGAGGCCGTCTTTGTGGGGTCCGTTGGATGGACCTGGAATTTGACTATTTCGTCCGCTGGCTTAAAAGAGGTGGACTTGGATCTTTTGTCAAGTATCACGTCGTCCCTGTTCACCGTGGAACGTAGTGCTATGAGTTCCTCGGCCGCTAGGGCTTCAGAGAGCGCCTCTAGGGCTAGTGCGGCCGTCTTATTTTCGGCTCAGAGCGCTACGTCCGGATCACTAGTAAGGGTGATGATTCCGTTGGGCCCGGGCATTTTGAGCTTCATGTACCCGTAATGGGGTATAGCTTGAAAAATTGTGAATGCCTCTCGTCCTAATAAAGCGTGATATCCGCTGCAGAATGGGGCCACATGGAGCATGACCTCCTCGGACCTATAGTTGTCCGGCGAGCCGAACACCACATCCAGTGTGATTTTTCCTGTGCAGCATGCTTCCTGACTAGGCATTATTCCTCTAAAGGTTGTGCTGCTTCGCTCAATGCGGCTCCAGTCTACTTCCATTTTTCGAAGGGTTTCCTCGTAAATGAGGTTTAATCCGCTGCTGCCATCCATGAGTACCTTAGTAAGGCGAAAGCCGTCCACTATTGGACTGAGGACCAATGCTGCTGGTGCTCGGGCTGTTCGGAATTTAGGTTCGTCACTAGCGTTAAACGTAATAGCCGTGTCACTCCATGGATTTATTGTTGCTACTTGGTAGACTTCGGCGAGGCTGCGGAGTGTTCGTTTCCGCATATTATTTGATGCGAAAGTCTCGAAGACTGTTAATACCATACTGGTATTGCTGGGCTGGTTCTCTGGAGCTAGAAGCTCTTCGCCACTTTTGGCCACCTGCCGTAGTATCCAACATGCTCGAAGGCTATGTGTTGGAGTGGCGCCCTCTGTACTATGAATTTTGCAGGGTCCGCTGAGCCATTCCTCCAGTACGGTTCCGTGCCCTATAGGGGGTTTTTGTTTTTTGGTTTTTAACCCAGGTGCCTGAATATGATGCACCCTTTTATTTCGGAATAGGGTTGTATTCGAAGCCGGATTGTCCCAAAATTTGGTTTCGGTTTTCCAGGCACTCTCCATCGCATAGTACTTTCGTACTATGGATGCCAAGTCGGCGAAGCATGTAATTTTGCGACGACTTATGGCGTTCATGATTCCCTTGTACGTGCAATTATTGCAGAAGATTGCAATTGCGCTGTCCTCACGGCAGTCCTTTATCCTGTCCATGACCAGGAGGAATCTGGCCCAGTAATGGTGTACTGTTTCAGTGGGCTCTTGCCGGATTCGGGATAAATCGCTTATGTTTGGGTGGGCGGGTGGTTTTGGATTCGAAACCCCGTCCAATCTAAGGCTTAAGGGCCGAAAGGTTTCCAAACCTTGGAGCTTGGGTTTTTGGGTATTGTCCAATGAATCCCGCCAGCTGCCTGACTTTAGGTTTAGGGTTTGATCGACGTCTGTCCCTCCGCGGGAATCCGGCATGGAGGGGTCAGAAATCCGGACATAACTAGTCCTTAATATAGAAGAAGAGTCGCTGCACTGTTCCTCCACCACAACGACGTGGTGGGTAGCCTAGGGAGAGTTGATCTCTCTCAGATCTGTTTTAGGCCCGATCTGATCGTAGTCAGTAGCGACTCCCAGGGCGGCGATGCGATCCAAGAGCTTGTTTAAGGACGAGAGCTCCATTGGATCTAGCTGCTCGGCGAGTTCCGAGTTGACATGAAGATTGCTTTTGATTACCCGAGAAGTCATCATCAGCGCGGCGGCCGAACAGACGGTCATGAGAAAACCGCCTAGCCGGAGAGTTTGGCCGATCGCCAAAGCTCCGTCAGCTACGGTACCGTCTTTGAAGACGGGACAGGGCATCCTTCCTGATGGCGACGGCACAGAGGAACTCTCAATGAAGGCACCAATGTCGGTGTCAAAACCGGCGGATCTCGGGTAGGGGGTCTGAGGGAGTCCTGGACTAGGGGGTGTCCGGACAGCCAGACTATCATCGTCCGCCGGACTCCAAGACTACGAAGATACAAGATGAAGACTCCGTCCCATGTCCGGATGGGACTTTCCTTGGCGTGGAAGGCAAGCTTGGCAATACAGATATGTAGATCTCCTACAATTGTAACCGACTCTGTGTAACCCTAGCCCTCTCCGGTGTCTATATAAACCGGAGGGCTTTAGTCCATAGGACACAACATCCATTACAACAATCATACCATAGGCTAGCTTCTAGGGTTTAGCCTCCTTGATCTCGTGGTAGATCCACTCTTGTAATACACATCATCAATATTAATCAAGCCGGACGTAGGGTTATACCTCCATCAAGAGGGCCCGAAACCTTGGTAAAACATCGTGTCCCTCGTCTCCTGTTACCATCCGCCTAGACACACAGTTCGGGACCCCCTACCCGAGATCCGCCGGTTTTGACACCGACATTGGTGCTTTCATTGAGAGTTCCTCTGTGTCGTCACCGATAGGCCTGATGGCTTCTCCAATCAACAACACCGTCCAGGGTGAGACTTTTCTCCCGGGACAGATCTTCGTATTCGGCGGCTTCACACTGCGGGCCAATTCACTTGGCCATCTGGAGCAGATCGAAAGCTACGCCCCTGGCCGTCAGGTCAGATTTGGAAGCCTAAACTTCACGGCGGATATCCACGGAGACTTGATCTTCGATGGATCCGAGCCACAGCCGTGCGTGCCGCACTGTCACGACGGGCATGATCTAACTCTGCCGTCGGACAGCGCCCTGGAGGCCGCACATGAATCCGCTCCGACCCATAGTTCAGAGCCGATCGCGCAGATCGAGGACGAGTGGCTGGACACCTCCTCGGGAGCTGCAACTTCCACGGCGATGGAGCCGAACAATGACCCTGTCCCCTATAAAACTCGTGACTCCGAGGTGCCGGACTCCCTGCCGGACTCCGAATCTCCTGCGCCCCTGCCAATCGAATCCGATTGGGCGCCAATCATGGAGTTCACCACTGCAGACATCTTTCAGCACTCACCCTTTAGCGACATCCTAAATTCGCTAAAGCATCTCTCGCTATCCGGAGAGCCCTGGCCGGACTATGGCCAGGATGGTTGGGATGCAGACGACGAAGAAATTCAAAGCCCACCCACCACCCACTTTGTAGCCACTGTCGACGATCTAACCGACATGCTAGACTACGACTCCGAGGACATCGACGGTATGGACGACGATGCCGGAGACGAACAAGAACCAGCACCTACAGGGCACTGGAAGACCACCTCGTCATATGACATATACATGGTGGATACCCCAAAGGATGGGGACGGCAAAGAAGCAGCGGAGGCAGATCCCTTAAAGAAACAGCCCAAGCGCTGACATCAGCGGCGCCGCTCTAAATCCCGCCACAACAAGAATGGATATTCCGGCACAGGGGATAATAACACCCTAGAGAGTGCCGAAGACAATCCCCTCCTGCAAGATTCAGCGCAGGAGGATGCAGAAGCAATCCCTCACGAGAGAGCGGCAGATGAAGAGGTCGAGGATGATAATTACATACCTCCCTCCGAAGACGAGGCAAGCCTCAACGACAATGAATTCGTCGTGCCCGAGGATCCCGTCGAACAAGAGCGTTTTAAACGCAGACTTATTGCCACGACAAACAGCCTAAAGAAAAAGCAGCAACAGCTTCAAGCTGATCAAGACCTGCTGGCCGACAGATGGACCGAGGTCCTCGCGGCCGAAGAGTACGAACTCGAACGCCCCTCCAAAAGCTACCGAAAACGCAAGTTGCTCCCCCGATAAGAAGAAGAAGCATACATACCTTCATCAGCAGTGCACAATACGGCCGACCGACCACCCCGTGGTCGCGACAGAGAGGCATCCAGGCCTTCCATCAAGACCATACCCCGGCATCGCTCGAAAAGTACGAAGCCACGAGGGAACGCGCCGGACTTGCGGGATATATTGGAGGACAAGGCAAGACAATCCAGATCTATCTATGGATCACGTGGGCGCCCCACGACCCACGACGAATACCGTCGAGCCAGATACAACAACTCCGGCCGGGCCGAACACAGCAGACAACGCTCCCTTGAGCTACGTCGTGATATTGCTCAATACAGAGGCGCCGCACACCCGCTATGCTTCACTGACAAAGTAATGGATCATCAAATCCCCTAAGGGTTTAAACCCGTAAACATTGAATCCTACGATGGCACGACAGACCCCGCGGTTTGGATCGAAGATTATCTCCTTCACATCCATATGGCCCGCGGCGACGATCTCCACGCCATCAAATATCTCCCGCTCAAGCTTAAAGGACCAGCTCGGCATTGGCTTAACAGCCTGCCCGCAGAGTCAATTGGGTGTTGGGAGGACCTGGAAGCCGCATGCCTCGACAACTTCCAGGGCACATATGTGCGACCACCAGACGCTGATGACCTAAGCCACATAATCCAGCAGCCAGACGAATTGGCCAGGCAATTCTGGACACGGATCTTAACAAAGAAAAATCAAATCGTCGACTGTCCGGATGCAGAGGCCCTCACAGCCTTCAAACATAACATCCGCGACGAGTGGCTAGCCCGGCACCTAGGACAGGAAAAGCTGAAATCCATGGCAGTCCTCACATCATTAATGACCCGCTTCTGTGCGGGAGAAGATAGCTGGCTAGCTCGCAGCAACAACCTCAGCAAAAATGCTGGTAGTCTGGACACTAAGGACCACAATGGCAGGTCGCGTCGAAGCAAAAATAAATGCCGCGTTAACGGCGACGACAAGGAGGATACGACAGTCAACGCCGGATTCCGAGGCTCTAAACCCGTTCACCGGAAGAAGCCATTCAAAAGACCACTCCGGGTCCGTCCAATTTGGACTAAATACTCGACCGCTCATGCCAGATACATGGCACCCCCGAAAAGCCAGCTAACCACACCAACAGAGATTGTTGGGTATTTAAGCAGGCAGGCAAGTTAATTGCCGAAAACAACGACAAGGGGCTGCATAGCGACGACGAGGAAGAGACCCGACCGCCAAACAGTAGAGGACAGAAGGGTTTCCCCCCGCAAGTGCGGACGGTAAACATGATATATGCAACCCATATACCCAAGAGGGAGCGGAAGCGTGCGCTAAGGGGCGTATATGTGATGGAGCCAGTTGCCCCTAAGTTCAATCCATGGTCCTCTTGCCCGATCACTTTCGATCGAAGAGACCATCCGACCAGTATCCGCCATGGCGGATTCGCGCATTGGTCTTAGACCCAATCGTCGATGGATTTCATCTCACGAGAGTCCTGATGGACGGCGGCAGTAGCCTGAACCTGCTTTATCAGGATACAGTGCGCAAGATGGGCATAGACCCCTCAAGGATTAAACCTACAAAGACGACCTTCAAAGGCGTCATACCAGGTGTTGAGGCCAATTGTACAGGCTCAGTCACACTGGAAGTGGTCTTCGGATCCCCGGACAATTTTCGGAGTGAAGAGTTAATCTTCGACATAGTCCCGTTCCGCATTGGCTATCACGCCCTGCTCGGGCGAACCGCGTTTGCAAAGTTCAACGCGGTGACGCATTACGCATGCCTCAATCTCAAGATGCCAGGCCCTCGTGGAGTCATCACGGTCAACGGAAATACGGAACGCTCCCTCCGAATGGAGGAACATACAGCGGCTCTCGCGGCAGAAGTACAGAGCAGCCTCCTAAGGCAATTTTCGAGTCCGGCCGTTAAACGGCCGGACACGGCCAAACGTGCCCGGAGCAACATCAACCAAGACCACCTGGCACGTTCCGAGCACGCGTAGCAATGCGGCCCCAACCCCAGCCCTCGCATGATTGCAAGACCAACCCTCCGCGTACATCATTACGCTCTGGAGATACCATGGGCCTAGGGGGAGGGGTACGACCACAACAGATCCAGAGTGTGGCTCGACCACACTAGGGGCTCATAAGTGTGTCGCTATTTTTTATTTTCTATTTTTCTTCTTTGTATACACAGGACTCCGTTCACCAGAGGCCCTGTCCGGCGGCATACCCGCCGAACTCACGATGCAACAGCCAGGGAGGGAAAAAGGCTGTGACGAACACTCAGGTGGTCTCCATCACGAGCATTAAATTTGATTATATACACCAGTCTGCAGCCCACCCCTGGAGGGGGACACGTTTATTTAGTCCAATCCCTTGCTTACCGTACTATTTGTATCATCCCGCACTCATAGCAGAATTCCTTGAATAAATAACGCAGCACTTTTTGCTTGTAATTGCATTACTTTACATATATGTTCCCTAATGACATCTTGCACCCGTATATTTTGGTACGGCCGAATACACCAGGGGCTTATGTTCCCCACATTATGGTGTGATAAGTCCGAACACTTTCACAAGTGCGGCACCCCGAACTTATAGCATTATATGAATCGGCTCCGAATCATGTCTTGGGTCAATAGCTGGGTTTGCCCGGCTCCCACGTTTTGGTACCTTACATTCCGTTCTGTCGGCTAAGGTGGCACTGGGAGAACCACTGCGATTGCGCCCCGGTTGAGCTGGGCGAGCGCCTCAGAGAAAGCTAAAACTGACTGTCATGATAAGGCGAGAGACTCGTCGCTGTTCGAGAGATCTTTTCGAGTCCTTAAAGACTTATGCCGCTTTAAGCGAAGAACCGGATAATGTCCGGCCAAGGCGTGGATAGCGCCCCGAACTCGGTCTTCCGAATACTAGGGGCTTCACCGAAATTTAAAATTATAGAATTCTATGGCTAAGTGAGAGTGTTCAAGCATTATAAGTCCGATTGCCTTGTTCGTTGTGTTGAGCGCCTCCCTAGATGGACCCAAGAATGGGAAAAAGAGTGCTCAAGTTTATCCCGAACACCCCAGCACTCGTGGCTTGGGGGCTGAAGCCGACGACTTGCCATCTCTCAGATTTTATGAACGGCCGCACAGAAGGTAATATTTTAAATCAAACAAGCGTTGCTTAGCGCATATGAACAAAGTTTTCAGCGCACAGGATAATACATAGCGAGTCTACTCAATAATTACATCTCTGGGGAACTCATCCGCAATCTTGCGGGCACCCTTCAGGACAGTCTTATAGTACATCTCGGGCGTACGATACTCCTTGCCCGCTGGCGGCGCGTCAGTGATAAGCCTCTCCGCATCTAGCTTGCCCCAGTGCACCTTTGCGCGGGCAAGGGCCCGATGAGCGCCTTCAATACAGGCGGAGCACTTGATGACCTCCACCCAGGGGCACGCATCCACAAGCTACCGCACGAGGCCGAAGTAGCTCCCAGGCATGGCCTCTCCAGGCCACAGCCGGACTACAAGGCCCTTTATGGCCTACTCGGCTACCTTGTGGAGCTCGACCAGCTACTTCAGCTGGTCGCTAGGGGGCACCGGAAGGCCGGCCTCAGCGTACTGAGACCAGAAGACCTTCTCCGTCGAGCTCCCCTCCTCGCCACGGTAGAATGCGGTGGCATTGGATACACTGCGGGGAAGATCTGCAAACGCCCCTGGAGAGCTCCGAATTCAGGTAAGTGTCAGGTAGTTTACATTAACATGCTTGCTTTGCATGAAAAATGCCTTACCCGCCGCTATTTTCTTCATATCCTCAACCTCCTGAAAGTCCTTATGGGCCTCGGCCTTGGCGGTTTTGGCACTTTCGAGAGCCGAGGCAAGCTCGGACTCTCGAGTCTTTGAGTCGCGCTCCAAACTCTCATGCTTTTCCATGAGAGCCTGGAGCTCTTGCCGCACTTCCGCCACCCGCGCCTCCTGCTTCTCTCGCTCTGCCCGTTCCGCGGCCGCATTGCATTCGGCCGCGGACACAGCCTCCTTCAGGGTTGCCACCTCGTTCGTGGCCCCTGCAGTACCCACGTTATCCTTGTTATTTTTATTGCAACCGAAATCATTTTCTGTAAGGTAACTATTCAAAGTGGTGTTTCTCACCTTCTTTGTCCTCGAGCCGCTTCTTGGCACGACCGAGCTCTTGCTCGGACCGCTCGAGGTCCTGCTTCAAAGCACCAACCTCCGCAGTTAGTGCGGCAGAGGTTAGCAGCGCAGCCTGCAAACCCATATTGACATAATTTTTTAGCAACCCTGCGTATATCTTGTTAGATCCTCAGTCCGGTTTTCTTTCCGAACACTGAACTGAGCATCAGGGGCTACTGTCTATGCGGTATTACATTACATAATTTTAACTTCTTACCTCAAAGCCTGTTAGAAGGCTACTGCATGCTTCGGTCAGCCCGCTCTTGGCGAGCTGAACCTTCTGAATCACCGCACTCATGATAGTGCGGTGTTCTTCCTCAATAGAGGCGCCTTGGAGCGCCTCCAACAAGTTGTCCGGCGCCTCCGGTTGGACGGGGGCCGCCGGTGTCACGGTCTTGCCCTTCTTGCGAAGGGGCCGCCTGCCGGACTCCGGAACCACTGCAGGTTCCGTCGTAGAGTCCGGCGCAAAGTCCGGGAGGCTGCCTTGTGGCGCCTCTGGAGCCTCCTCCTGATGGGTCCTTTCTCGGGACCCCACCTCGGTGTCCTCAGTGGAGCGAGGGGTGGAGGCAGTCGGGATGGAATCTACATCCGACGGAGCCAACGACCCGCTCGACGAAGCAGGGAGATCATCGTCGGCCGGACTGCAGGCAGTATGCGGCATTAGAAGGACACTAGGTGACACAAAAGAAATTACAAAATCAGGATACTTACGATCTCGCCGGAGGCCTGGCCCTCGAGGGCCACTCTTCTTCGCCAACGTTGGTGTTGGCGGAGCTGTCCGGGGGAATGGTTCTTCCCCTCTTGGACCCTTCGGCCTCCCCTGTCGGGGAGGCTTTCCTCTTTCTCTCTCCCTCTTCGGGGAGAGAGTCTTCTTCCTCCTCGTCGTCTTTGGGAGAGGAATCCGCCTCGGAGTCGTCGGACACCTGGAAACGGGAACTCTTTCGAGTACCCGTGGCCACCTTCTTGGCCTTCTTCTCCGGCACCACATATGGTGTCGGAACCAGCAGCCCCGCTATACGGGCGTCCACTGGGTCCTCTGGCATGGGAGCCGGGCAGATGAGCTGCTCGACCTTCTTCATCCAGTCCTGTCAGAGGAAAAGGGAGATTGAAACTCGCTTAGGGTCGAACTATTAACAACAAGTGTCCCATAAAGGGGTAGAATCACTTACCTCGTCAACTGGACGCTGCGAGTGAAATCCGCAATCTTCCGTCGCGGATGCGGGGGCTTCGGCACCCTTAAATAGCACCCTCCAGGCGCCTTCGTACGTCATGTCGAAGAGCTCGCTCAACGCCTGGTGCTGTGCCGGATCAAACTCCCACAGGTTGAATGCCCGTTCTTGGCATGGGAGAATCCGGCGGACGAGCATGACTCGGACCACATCAACAAGCCTAAGCTTCTTGTTCACCAGCTTTTGGATACAGGCTTGGAGTCCCGTCAGCTCCTTCGAACTACCCCATAGCAAGCCCTTCTCTTTCCAGGAGGAGAGCTGCGCAGGGATACCAGATCTGAACTCGGGGCCGTCGCCCACTTAGGGTCACGTGGCTCGGTGATGTAGAACCACCCCGACTGCCACCCCTTGATGGACTCCACGAAGGCCCCCTCGAACCAGAGGACGTTGGGCATCTTGCCCAACATGGCACCTCCGCACTCCGCCTGCGTGCCCTTCACTACCTTCGGCATGACGTTGAAGGTCTTGAGCCACAAGCCGAAGTGGGGTTGGATGTAGAGGAAGGCCTCGCACACGATGATAAACGCCGAGATGTTGAGGATGAAGTTCGGCGCCAGATCATGGAAATCTAGGCCGTAGTAGAACATGAGCCCCCGGACAAAAGGGTGAAGTGGGAAGCCCAGTCCGCGGAGGAAGTGGGGGAGAAATACGACCCTCTCATGGGGCCTGGGGGTGGGGATGAGCTGCCCCTGGTCGGGCAGCCGGTGCACGATGTCGCCGGAAAGGTATCCGGCGCTTCGCAGTTTGGCGATGTGCTCCTCCTTAACAGTGGAGGCCAACCATTTACCTCCCGCTCCAGACATGGTCGGAGAAGGTTGAGACGAGATGCGTGAACTTGGGTGCTGGAGCTCGAGTGCGCGGAGATGGATAAGCAAAGGAGGAAGAAGGCGTAGTTAAAAAGGTGGATCCTTATCCCCTTATATATAGGTGGACGAAGACTATACGTCCCCACCGGCCTGGTAAAACTCGCTTATCTCCCAAGCGCCACCATCAATGGCGCTGTTGGGTTACCCACGTCCATATTGATGAGAATCCCGGAATAAGGGGAACACGATCCCTGCTTCGACAAGACGTGCCAAGGAAACCGCTTCGCTAAATGCGCTGAGGTGGTATAATAAAAAACGGTTCAAGTAAAGGATTGGTAGTGGTGTGACGTCATGCCGAAAAATACGTCAGCAGATTGAACTTATGTGCATATTATTCTCTCTACGGTGGAATGTGGAATTTATTTTGCAGAGCTAGACACTATCCTGGTGTTCACAATTTTCTATGGATTATTCGGAGGAGGAACCCGCCTTGCAATGCCGAACATTATGCGCGCCGGACTCATCGTCATTGAAGCCAGGTTCAGGGGCTACTGAGGGAGTCCTGGACTAGGGGGTGTCCGGACAGCCGGACTATCATCGTCCGCCGGACTCCAAGACTACGAAGATACAAGATTGAAGACTCCGTCCCGTGTCCGGATGGGACTTTCCTTGGCGTGGAAGACAAGCTTGGCAATACGGATATGTAGATCTCCTACCATTGTAACCGACTCTGTGTAACCCTAGCCCTCTCCGGTGTCTATATAAACCAGAGGGCTTTAGTCCATAGGACACAACATCCATTACAACAATCATACCATAGGCTAGCTTCTAGGATTTAGCCTCCTTGATCTTGTGGTAGATCCACTCTTGTAATACACATCATCAATATTAATCAAGCAGGACGTAGGGTTTTACCTCCATCAAGAGGGCCCGAATTTGGTAAAACATCGTGTCCCTCGTCTCCTGTTACCATCCGCCTAGACGCACAGTTCGGGACCCCCTACCCGAGATCCGCCGGTTTTGACACCGATAGGGTCCCGAACTGTGCGTCTAGGCGGATGCTAACAGGAGACAAGGGACATGATGTTTTTACCCAAGTTCGGGCCCTCTCGGTGGAGGTAAAACCCTACTCCTGCTTGATTAATATTGATGATATGGGTAGTACAAGAGTAGATCTACCACGAGATCAAGGAGGCTAAACCCTAGAAGCTAGCCTATGGTATGATTGTTGTTCGTCCTACGGACTAAAACCCTCCGGTTTATATAGGCACCGAAGAGGGTTAGGGTTACACAGAGTCGGTTACAATGGTAGGAGATCTACATATCCGTATTGCCAAGCTTGCCTTCCATGCCAAGGAAAGTCCCATCCGGACACGGGACAAAGTCTTCAATCTTGTATCTTCATAGTCTTGGAGTCCGGCCAATGATGATAGTTCGGCTATCCGGACACCCCCTAGTCCAGGACTCCCTCTGCTGAAGCGCGTTAAGAAGTATGAACCAATTGCTTGGCTGAAACCGGGGTTGTGCATGATGGGAGTATTTTGTGTGACGAAAATGAAGCATAGCCAAACTATATGATTTTCTAGGGATAAGCTTTCTTTGGCTATGTTATTTTGATAAGACGTGATTACTTGTTAGTATGCTTGAAGTATTACAATTTTTATGTTAATATGAACTTTTATCTTGAATAATTTGGATCTGAACATTCATGCCACAATAAAGAAAATTACATTGAGAATTATGCTAGGTAGCATTCCACATCAAAAATTCTATTTTTATCATTTACCTACTCGAGGACGAGCAGGAATTAAGCTTGGGGATGCTTGATACGTCTCCAACGTATCTATAATTTTTTACTGTTCCATGCTATTATATTACCTGTTTTGGATGTTTAATGGGCTTTATTATACACTTTTATATTATTTTTGGGACTAACCTATTAATCGGAGGCCCAGCCCAGTGTTTCAAAGAAAAGGAATATGAAATGGAGTCCAAACGGAATGAAACCTTCGGGGGAGTTATTTTTGGAACAAACGCAATCCAAGTGACTTGGACTAGACGCCATGGAAGCTTCGAGGAAGCCACGAAGGTCCAGGGCGTGCCCCCCACCCTTGTGGGCCCTTCATGGCTCCCCTGACTGACTTCTTTCGCCTATATATATCCATGTACCCCAAAAACATCCGAGGGCACAATAGATCGGGAGTTCCGCCGCCGCAAGCCTCTGTAGCCACCAAAAACCAATAGATACCCCGTTCAGGCACCCTGCCGGAGGAGGGATCCCTCACCGGTAGCCATCTTCATCATCTCGGCACTCTCAATGACGAGGAGGGAGTAGTTCACCCTCGGGGCTGAGGGTATGTACCAGTAGCTATGTGTTTGATCTCTCTCTCTTGTTCTTGATTTGGCACGATCTTGATGTACCGCGAGCTTTGCTTATATAGTTGGCTCTTATGATGTTTCTCCCCCTCTACTCTCTTGTAATCGATTGATTTTTCCCTTTGAAGTTATCTTATCGGATTGAGTCTTTAAGGATTTGAGAACACTTGATGTATGTCTTGCATGCACTTATGTATGTTGACAATGGGATATTCACGTGATCTACTTGATGTACATTTTGGTGATCAACTTGCGGGTTCAGTGACCTTGTGAACTTATGCATAGGGGTTGGCACACGTTTTATTATTGCCTGTTCAGTTGAAACTTTGGGGCACTCTTTGAAGTACTTTGTGTTGGTTGAATAGATGAATCTGAGATTGTGTGATGCATATCGTATAATCATGCCCACGGATACTTTGAGGTAACATTGGAGTATCTAGGGGACATTAGGTTTTTTTGTTGATTTCTGTCTTAAGGTGTTATTCTAGTACGAACTCTATGATTGATCGAATGGAAAGAATAGCTTCATGTTATTTTACTACGCACTATTGAATAGATCGATCAGAAAGGATAACTTTGAGGTGGTTTCGTACCCTACAATAATCTCTTCATTTGTTCTCTGCTATTAGTGACTTTGGAGTGACTCTTTGTTGCATGTTGAGGTATAGTTATATGATCCAATTATGTTATTATTGTTGAGAAAACTTGCACTAGTGAAAGTATGAACCTTAGGCATTGTTTCCTAGCATTGCAATACCGTTTACGCTCACTTTTACCGCTTGTTACCTTGCTGTTTATATATTTTCAGATTACAAATACTCATATCTACCATCCATATTGCACTTGTATCACCATCTCTTCGCCGAACTAGTGCACCTATACAATTTGCCATTGTATTGGGTGTGTTGGGGACACAAGAGACTCGTTGTTATTTGGTTGCAGGGTTGTTTGAGAGAGACCATCTTCATCCTACACCTCCCACGGATTGATAAACCTTAGGTCATCCACTTGAGGGAAATTTGCTACTGTCCTACAAACCTCTGCACTTGGAGGCCCAACAACGTCTACAAGGAGAAGGTTGCATAGTAGTCACCAATTCCTGCTTGCTAAAAATAGGATCAAAGACTGCTCGGACTACGACTTAGTTTCAGTTTTCCATCGTAACTACATCGACGAAAGAATATTGAATGCCCTCGACTGTCGCCACATACAGAGTTTCATGGAATTATGGCACGTCGTACAAAAGTACTGTGTGATGGAAATCACATGGAGGGCCCAGAAAACTCAACTGGAGCCTGCTGCCTCGATGCGGTGTGCGAGCCAGGCTAAAAGAATACATCCCGGTGGGTCACCCGACCGCCAGTCTATGGGCAGGAAGAACAAACCCTTCGCGGGACACAGGTCCGTTCTTGACGATCTACTAGACAAGCCCTACCCGATTCATGCCACTCCGCACACTGTCCCAACCCATCGCCTCCGAGCATGTTGGGTACTCCAGCTAGTAGCAAAAAGTGGAGAGGCCATCCTGACCACAACTCCAGAAAGATACTCATCGAAGAGGGTCAACTCTAATGTCCTAACAGCCTTCAAGACCTTCTCTTCCAACAATTGGTGCAAACGGGCGCTCCGCGACCTCGCCGAAGTCCACCAAGTTACCGCAGTGAGCCCATGGAATGACATGACGATAACCTTTACGGCCGAAGACGAACCAAAGGCCTGGTCAGTCTGAGCACCCGCCACCTTAGTACTAAACCCCATCGTTGATGGTTTTCGGCTTACTAAAGTGCTCATGGATGGTGGTAGTGGACTTAACATCATCTATGAGGACACGCTCGACAAAATGCAGATGGATAGATCATGCATCGAGCACAGCAATACCACCTTTAGAGGTATTATCCCTAATCGAGAGGCACACTGCATGGGAAAAGTCAAACTAGATGTGGTGTTCGGCATGCCCGAGAACTATAGATCCCAAGAGTTGCTCTTTCGTGTGGTCCCCTTCAATAGTGGGTATCACGCCATCCTTGGCCAGGACGCTTTCTCATGCTTTCAAGATATACCCCACTATGGGTACATGAAACTAAAAATGCCCGGTCCTAATGGAATTATCACAATCTCGAGCGATCCGGACAAAGCCCTTCGTGCCGAAAACAAAATGGCATCCTTCGCCCTCGAGGCACTATCCCAAGCCTTAGCGGCGGAGGAATTAACCACCCTACGGTCCATGGTGGATAGGGATGATGTGATTCTCGATAAGAGATCCAAATCCACCTCTTTCAAGCTAGCCGAGGAAATAGTAAAATTCCAAGTGCAACCGACGGACCCTAATAAAACAGCATCTATCGGAGCACAACTGGATCCGGCAGTGGACGCTGCACTACACACATTCCTGCTAGAGAATTGGGATATTTTTGCCTGGCACATTCATACATGCCCGGCATCCCACGAAGACTGGCCGAACATAGTCTTAATATAATCAAGGGATTGAAACCCGTGAAGCAGACATTACAGCGATTCTCCAAACCCAAGCATCAGGCAATGGGAGAAGAGCTAGCCAAACTATTAGAGGCTAGGTTTATTGGGGAAATTAAACATCCGGATTGGTTAGCCAACTTGGTTATGGTACCAAAGAAGGATAAATCCTGGCGCTTGTGCGTCAATTTCAAGGATCTCAACAAGGCATGCCCTAAGGACCCTTTCCCATTGCCTCACATTGACCAAATTATTGACGCAACCGCAGGGCACGGCTCTTTGTGTTTCCTCGAAGCTTATTCCGGATACCATCAGATAAAGATGAAGGAATCAGACCAGGCGACAACCGCGTTCATCACCCCTTATGGTCCCTTATGCTTCAACACTATGCCCTTCGGACTTTAAAATGTCGGGGCTACCTACCAATGCATGATTCAAGCTTACCTGGAAAAGCAAATAGGCAAAACGGTCGAAGCATACGTGGACGACGTGGTCATCAAGACAAAGCACGTCGAGACACTCATGGATGATCTTTGCCTCACCTTCAGCAACCTCCGAACATACGATACGGCTTAATCCAGAAAAGTGTGTCTTCGGAGTTCCATCCAGAAAGATGCTTGGGTTCATCGTTTCCCATAGAGGAATTGAAGCAAACCCAGCCAAGATCCGAGCATTGTCACAATTAGCCACACCAACAGACCTAAAGCAAGTTCAGAAGCTAGCGGGCCGTGTCGCGGCCTTAAGCCGCTTCATCTCCAAATTAGGAGGAAAAGCGCTACCACTCTACAAGCTATCACGATGCACAAACAACTTCAAATGGATGGACACTGCCAGAGCCGGATTGGAAGAAATTAAAGCCCTCCTTGCAAGCAACCCAATCCTAGTTGCACCAGGTGTTGAAGAACCCATGATGTTATATACTGCGACTACCAACCAAGTGGTTAGTGCCATGCTTGTCGTCGAACGAGGGGAAGAGGAAAATATATTCCCCACCCAAAAGCTAGTCTACTACGTATCAGAGGTCCTTACACCTTGCAAATCCTGATACCCCCACTACCAGAAGATAGCCTACACAGTCTTCATCGCATCCCGCAAACTTCGACACTACTTTCAAGAGTGTTTGGTCATAATGGCATCTGAAGTACCACTCAATGACATTATCAATAACAGGGATGCCACTAGTCGCATAGCCAAATGGGCCATCGAGCTATTACCATTCGTAATCATATACAAGCCACGCCGGGCCATTAAATCCCAGGTATTGGCCGACTTTGTCACCGAATGGACGGAAGCCGAACTCCCTAAAGAGTACAACTCATACTCCAATTTGATTATGTACGTCGATGGCTCTAAAATGCTGGCCGAACTGGGGCTGGTATAATCCTCACATCCCCTACCGGGGACACAGTCCGCCACATACTGCAAATTATGTACACAGACTCGAACAATGCAGCCGAATACGAGGCGCTGCTTCACGGTCTTCTCATGGTTGTCTCCATGGGTATACAACTCTTGGAGGTGTGCGGCGATTCGAACCTCGCAATTTCCCAGGTCAATGGAGAGTTTGATGTAAAGGACCCAAAAATGGTGGCATATCGAAACTCCATATTAAATATATCAGCTCGGTTCGACGGACTTGAGTTCCATCATGTCGCTCGAGAAAGTAATCAGGTAGCCGACATCCTCGCTCGTATGGGCGCTAACTGTGACCCCGTGCCACCCAACACCTTTGTAAAAAGGCTCTTCAAGCCATCTGTGGTGTGGCATGGTGAGAGTGGCGAAGGCAATACAGACCTGATCACAACCCCAGCAGTCGGACACAACGCAGACACCATCGGGGGTTTAGACATCGAGATAACACCCTCCGCTCATGAGATCATGGCAGTTATCGCTCCCTGGACCGAACCATTTCTAGCATACCTTAATAGGCAAGCGCTCCCCGACGATCAAAGTGAGGCTCGATGCATAGTTCGGCCCTCTAAAGCCTTTAAAGTGCATGAGGGTGAACTGTATAGAAGAAGTACTACCGGAGTCCTTGAAAGGTGTATCTCCGAAGAAGGAAGGCAGCTCTTGGCAAAGATACATGCTGGCCTCGGTGGCCATCACGCCGCAGCTCAAGCCCTCCTAAGCAAGGCGTTCCGGACAGGATGGCCCACGGCTCGAGCAGATGCTCAAGCCCTCGTCCAACGTTGCGTGGGTTGTCAGATTTTCGCCAATCAAAGCCACATGCCTCCCACCGCATTAAGAACGATCCCCATTACTTGGCCCTTTGCAGTCTGGGGGCTCGACATGGTTGAACCCCTCAAAGGGGGAAACCACAAAAAGAAATACCTGCTGGCCATGGTTGATAAATTCACGAAATGGATAGAGACCAAACCTGTAAAAACAGCTGAGGCCGGACCAGTGATTGACTTTATATCCGGCATAGTCCACCGTTACGGTGTCCCGCACAGTATCATCACTGATAACGGCTCTAACTTCACAGCCGATGAGGTGAAAACTTGGTGCACTAAGTTGGGCATTAAACTCGACTACGCATTCATATACCACCCTCAAACGAACGGCCAAGTCGAACGGGCTAATGGTCTGATCATGAGTGGTATTAAGCCCAGACTGGTGTGCTCTTTACGAGAATCAGACAGTCACTGGATTGAGGAACTCGATTCCGTACTCTGTGGACTCCGGTCCATGCCCGATCAAATGACCGGATACACACCTTTCTTTATGGTGTACGGCGCAGAGGTCGTGTTGCCCTACGATATTATTCATGACTTACCTAAAGTGCGTGATACGTCCATTTTGCATCATGCTTTTATATCAATATTTATTGCATTATGGTCTATTATTACACGTTATGTCACAATACTTATGGCTATTCTCTCTTATTTTACAAGGTTTATCATGAAGAGGGAGAATGCCGGCAGCTGGAATTCAGGCTGGAAAAGGAGCAAATATTGGAAACCTATTCTGCACAGCTCCAAAAATCCTGAAACTTCACGGAAGTAACTTTTTGAAATAATAAGAATTATTGAGCGAGGAAAATACCAGAGGGGGCCCACACCCTGGCCAGGAGGGTGGGGGCACCCCCCCTCCTACTGGGCGCGCCCCCTGTCTCCTGGGGCCCCTGGTGGCCCTCCGGTGCCCATCTTCTGCTATATGAAGGCTTTTACCCTGGAAAAAATCATAAGCAAGCTTACGGGACGAAACTCTGCCGCCACGAGGCGGAACCTTGGCGGAACCAAACTAGGGCTCCGGCGGAGCTATTCTGCCGGGGAAACTTCCCTCCGGGAGGGGGAAATCATCACCAACGATCCTCTCATCGGGAGGGGGTCAACCTCCATCAACATCTTCACTATCACCATCTCCTCTCAAAACCCTAGTTCATCTCTTGTATCCAATCTTGTATCAAAACCACAAATTGGTACCTGTGGGTTGCTAGTAGTGTTGATTACTCCTTGTAGTTGATGCTAATTGGTTTACTTGGTGGAAGATCATATGTTATGATCCTTAATGCATATTAATACTCCTCTGATTATGAACATGAATATGTTTTGTGAGTAGTTACGTTTGTTCCTGAGGACATTGGTGAAGTCTTGCTATTAGTAGTCATGTGAATTTGGTATTCGTTCGATATTTTGATGAGATGTATGTTGTCTCTCCTCTAGTGGTGTTATGTGAACGTCGACTACATGACACTTCACCATTATTTGGGCCTAGAGGAAGGCATTGGGAAGTAATAAGTAGATGATCGGTTGCTAGAGTGACAGAAGCTTAAACCCTAGTTTATGTGTTGCTCCGTAAGGGGCTGATTTGGATCCACTAGTTTCATGGTATGGTTAGGTTTACCTTAATACTTCTTTTGTAGTTGCGGATGCTTGCAATAGGGGTTAATCATAAGTGGGATGCTTGTCCAAGAAAGGGCAGTACCCAAGCACCGGTCCACCCACATATCAAATTATCAAAGTACCAAACGCGAATCATATGAGCGTGATGGAAACTAGCTTTACGATAATTCCCATGTGTCCTCGGGAGCGCTTTTCTCATTATAAGAAATTGTTCAGGCTTGTCCTTTGCTACAAAAAGGATTGGGCCACCTTGCTGCACCTTATTTAGTTTCATTGCTTGTTACCCGTTACAAATTATCTTATCACAAAATTATATGTTACCTACAATTTCAGTGCTTGTAGAGAATACCTTACTGAAAACCGCTTGTCATTTCCTTCTGCTCCTCGTTGGGTTCGACACTCTTACTTATCAAAAGGACTATGATAGATCCCCTATACTTGTGGGTCATCAAGACTCTTTTCTGGCGCCGTTGCCGGGGAGTGAAGCGCCTTTGGTGAGTGGAACTTGGTAAGGAAACATTTATATAGTGTGCTGAAATTTTCTCTCACTTGTTACTATGGAAACTAATCCTTTGAGGGGCTTGTTCGGGGTATCTTCACCCCGACCAGTAGAGCAAAGAGTTGCTCCTCAACCTACTGAACCTACTGAAAATATTTACTTTGAGATTCCTTCAGGTATGATAGAGAAACTGCTAGCTAATCCCTTTGCAGGAGATGGGACATTGCATCCTGATTTACACCTTATCTTTGTGGATGAAGTTTGTGGATTATTTAAGCTGGCAGGTATTCCCGATGATGTTGTCAAAAGGAAGGTCTTTCCTTTATCTTTGAAGAGAGACACATTGACATGGTATAGGCTATGTCCTTTGCTACGAAAAGGATTGGGCCACCTTGCTGTACCTTATTTACTTTCATCGCTTGTTACCCGTTACAAATTATCTTATCACAAAACTATCTGTTACCTACAATTTCAGTGCTTGCAGAGAATACCTTACTGAAAGCCGCTTGTCATTTCCTTCTGCTCCTCGTTGGGTTCGACACTTTTACTTATCGAAAGGACTATGATAGATACCCTATACTTGTGGATCATCAGTGCGCATGTACGAAGAGAAAGAGGCTGAGCTAGATCGGCATGACGACCTAGACGGACTGGAAGAGGAGAGCGACATTGCCAAGGCCCGTTTCGCATTCTACCAACAATAGGCCAGGCGTTACCAAAGCAGAGAAATGTAGGCTAAAACATACAATGTCGGAGAACTTGTTCTACGCTTACGAAGAAGAAAAAGAATAAGCTCAAACCTAAATGGGAGGGCCCCTTCATAATAGATGAAGTCCTTACTGGAGGAGCCTATCGCCTTCGCAATGCAGAGGATAATCGCCTTGAGCCAAACCCATGGAACGCGTCCCGGCTCTGAAGATTTTACGCGTAGTTCGGCCTCCTTAGGTCTCATTTTATACTAGGTTCTTTCTATTTTCTTTCCCCTTTTAATTTCCCCTTTTCTTCTTAATAGTATGTCCGGATCGACCGCATTGTTGGGAGTACACATCTTTAAATGTATACACCGCACCATACTTGGGGGCTTCTTTTAAAGAAGCATTTTATTGAAAAGCTTACAAGCTTCTTTTGCCCATACTGTTTGTTGTTTCTACCATTTTATGTACCTTTATGACTTAAGTTTTTGCCAAGCTGGGTTGCCTGGCTCCTGTGCTTATACCCTATCTTCCCGATTGTTCGGCTAGGGCGTAAAGGGAGCACCTCTGCGATTGTTACAACCGAGTTATCTGAACCTGTAACTCAGACAAGTGAAGCCGAAAGCTAGCGTTCTTAAGAGAATAATTGGTCGGCACATTTACAACAGACTATCTCTGGCAACTACTATAAAATTGGTCGCCTTTATTTCGGATACGAGCCCAGCCCAAGAAAACGAACCCCTAATGGAACTATTTTTCTTGGAAGATCTTTCTTACGTTAAACAGTAATATAACATAACTCCCCAAACACATTTTGTCTGTTTGAGAAATATGAACGGATTGCCTGGTTTCCGACAAGACTAAATGTTTCCTAGATAAACATAGTACACAGAAACACTCCAACTTCTTGGTTCGGAGGTAGAAGCCGATGGTCTGCGATGACAAAAAAATTATACAATTTGGCAGGAGATAAGTTCGATCATAAGGTACATTGATACATCCAATCGAACGCCTACTCTCTTTCTACACCATCTAGTAGACTATCTAATTTATAATCTTGTTGTGAAAATTTCGCCGCTATCATTACTTGGTCGTATACCAAACTCACGGGAATCTCCTTCCTGTTAGCTCCTTGTGGTCCAACTCTGGCCATATGGTTCAGATCAAGACCGGTATAGCGTGTCTTCACCATGGCCCATGCCTCTCGAGCGCCTTCACGGCATGCGGACGCCTTCCACAACTCGGAGCGACACCGAGCACCCTTGAATAGATCTGCCAACCCCTCAATACTTTCTAGAGGGACGTCGGAGGGCCATAAGGCTTTGGCCATATTATTCATTGCCTTCCGGGCACGCTCGTGCAACTTTGCCAGCTCCTCTAGAACGTCGCTTTGCAGGATGGGCATCTCCTCTTTGGGGCGGCCGGTCAACATACCTGTATCAACCAAACTATAACATTCTGCAATATATGATTATATCAATAGTCCGGACGGTTCACAAGTGATACCAAATATGCCGACCTTCAGCTTCTAGTTTCCCTACTGAGCCTCCAAGAGTTGAGCCTTTAAGCTCGTTATCTCTTTGGGTTGCTGAGGGAGTCCTGGACTAGGGGGTGTCCGGATAGCCGAACTATCATCTTTGGCCGGACTCCTAGACTATGAAGATACAAGATTGAAGACTCCGTCCCGTGTCTGGATGGGACTTTCCTTGGCATGGAAGGCAAGCTTGGCAATACGGATATGTAGATCTCCTACCAATTGTAACAGACTCTGTGTAACCCTAACCCTCTTCGGTGTCTATATAAACCGGAGGGTTTTAGTCCGTAGGACGAACAACAATCATACCATAGGCTAGCTTATAGGGTTTAGCCTCTCTGATCTCATGGTAGATCTACTCTTGTACTACCCATATCATCAATATTAATCAAGCAGGAGTAGGGTTTTACCTCCATCGAGAGGGCCCGAACCTGGGTAAAAACATCGTGTCCCTTGTCTCCTGTTACCATCCGCCTAGACGCATAGTTTGGGACCCCCTACCCGAGATTCGCCGGTTTTGACACCGACATTGGTGCTTTCATTGAGAGTTCCTCTGTGTCGTCACCTTTAGGCCCGATGTCTCCTTCGATCATCAACAACGACGTGGTCCAGGGTGAGATTTTTCTCCCCGGACAGATCTTTGTATTCGGCGGCTTTGCACTGCGGGCCAACTCGCTTGGCCATCTGGAGCAGATTGAAAGCTACGCCCCTAGCCATTAGGTCAGATTTGGAAGTTTGAATTATATGGCTGACGTCCACGGAGACTTGATCTTCGACGAGTTCGAGCCACAGCCAAGCGTGCGGCACTGCCACGATGGGCATGATCTAGCTCTGCTGTCAGACAGTGCCCTAGAGGCCGCACAAGTGCCCGCTCCAACCCTTAGCTCGGAGCCGACCACGCCGATCGAGGACGGGTGGCTGGACACCGCCTCGGGGGCTGCTACCTCTACGGCGATAGAGCCGAATACCAACCCTGTGCTTTGTGAAGCTCGTGACTCCAAGGTGCCAGACTCCTCTCCGGACTCCGAACCTTCCGCGCCCCTCCCAATCGAATCCGATTGGGCACTGATCATGGAGTTGACCGCTGCGGACATCTTTAAGCACTCGCCCTTTAGCGACATCCTAAATTCACTAAAGTCTCTCTCTTTATCAGGAGAGCCCTGGCCGGACTATGGCCAGGAAGGTTGGGACACGGACGATGAAGAAATTCAATGCCCACCCACCACCCACTTTGTAGCCACTGTCGATGATTTAACCGACATGATCGACTTTGACTCCGAAGACATCGACGGTATGGACGACGATGCCGGAGACGACCAAGAACCAGTGCCTACAGGGCACTGGAAGGCCACCTCAACTCACGATGTATATATGGTGGATACACCCAAAGGAAGCGATAACGAGGAACAACGGGACGCTGCGAAGGATAATTCCCTCGAAAAGCAGTCAAAACGGCGACGTAAGCGCCGCTCAAAGTCCCGCCTCGACAAAGACAGCACCCATACCGACCCAGCCATAGAGCAGGGCGAACCGGTGGACGACGAACATGCCCTCGAGAAACCATCCGAACAGGATAACTTGGATAAACAATCCGTCCCCGGCGAAGATAACAGTCCGGACGATCTCACGCCGGACACATCGTTGGAGCGGAAGAACCTCTACAAAAGGCTCGTTGCCACTACACGTAGTCTGAAGAAGCAGAAGCGAAAGCTCAAAACAGCGAAAGACGCACTCAGAATGAGATGGAGCAAAGTACTCAACACCGCAGACAAATACGGCGATAGTCGCCAAACAAAGAGCTACCCGAAGCGCAAACTACTGCCCGAATTTGACGAGGAGGCCGTAGAGCCCCCACAATCAAAGAACAAAGAGGCCTCCCGGTCGGATAGACGACCACACAACAAACATAGAGCGGCAAGTGGCGCCGCACACAAGCCGGCACGCGATCCGCATAAGGATTCGCCCCAAAAGGATGGCCCAGTTAGGTCTATCTATGGGCCAAGAAAACAAGCTATAGCGAGCAATGCAGCACGTCAAGTATCCGAACATCACGGCACACCCAAATATAGGGGCGCCGTGCACCCCCTATGTTTCACCGATGAGGTGCTGGATCATGAATTTCCAGCGGGATTCAAGCCCGTAAACATAGAGGCATACGACGGAACGACCGACCCTGGAGTCTGGATTGAGGATTACATCCTCCACATACACATGGCCAGAGGAGATGACCTCCACGCCATAAAATATTTACCCCTCAAGCTCAAAGGGCCAGCCCGGCATTGGCTCAAAAGCCTCCCGGAAAATACCATTGGAAGTTGGGAAGAGCTCGAGGATGCATTTCGGGCAAATTTTCAGGGGACTTATGTCCGCCCTCCGGATGCAGACGATTTAAGTCACATAACTCAATAGCCCGGAGAGTCAACCCGCAAATTCTGGAACAGGTTCCTCACCGAAAAGAACCAAATAGTCGACTGTCCGGACGCCGAAGCCTTAGCAGCTTTCAAACACAACGTCCGAGACGAATGGCTCGCCAGACACCTTGGCCAAGAAAAGACGAGAACAATGGCCGCACTAACAAGCCTCATGACCCGCTTTTGCGCAGGAGAGGATAGCTGGCTGGCAAGGTGCAGCACCAGCGACCCAAGTACATCCGAGGTCAGGGATGGAAATGGGAAACCACGACGTAGCAAGGACCAGCGCCGGACCAAGGGAAACAGTCTAAAGAGCATGGCAGTCAATGCCGGATTCAAAATCTCTAGGCAGAACAACAAAAAACTGCCTCTTAAGGACAACAATGACGAGCTGTCCAACCTAAACAAAATCTTGGAAAAGATATGCCAAATCCACAGTACACCTGGGAAGCCTGCAAACCATACCCACAGAGATTGTTGGGTCTTCAAACAGTCCGGCTGACTTAACGCCGAACACAAGGGGCTCGACACACCAAGTGAGGACGGTGACGAACCCCACAAGCAGAGCACCGGAAAACAAAAGAATTTCCCACAAGAGGTCAAAACAGTAAACTCACTTCAAGTGACAACAGGGAAAAATAGAGCGGCGCCCATTGAAATACGCGCCACACGGTCCACCCCAGCGGAGTCCTGACACTGGATGTCAAAACCAATCACCTTCGACCATCAGGATTACTCCGGAAGTATCCAGAACGCAGGATGGACTGCTTTGATATTAGATCCTATAATCGACGGACTACAATTTACACAAGTCCTAATGGACGGCGGCAGTGATCTAAACCTACTATATCAGGGGATAGACCCAACCAAAATTCGCCATAGCAACACTTCCTTTAAAGGAGTGATGCCAGGCCCATATGCCCATTGTACGGGCTCTCTACCACTAGAAGTTGTGTTCGGCTCATCCGACAACTTCCGTCGCGAAAAGTTAGTCTTCCACATCGCCCCATTTAAAAGTAGCTATCAAGCACTATTGGGATGCGAAGCTTTCTCCCACTTTAACGCAATACCGCATTACGCATCTCTTACACTTAAAATGCCCGGTCCACGTGGCATCATCTCATTAAAGGGAAACTTCGAGTGCTCCTCGAATACGGAAGAACGTGAGACTGCCTTGACAGCCACACACTAATCCGGCTTTGCTAATCAAAGCACCTAAATAGGTCATTCGAACCCCGAACCCGGTTAGGCGAGTCCGGTATAAATAAACAAGGGGCTTACTAGCCGCGTACCCCCTTACAAGGGGCTCCGCACATGTACAACAAGAGACAATAAAGCTCAATTTTATTCATTTTTTGAATCATACTCTGTTTATTTTAAAATACATTTTTTTCACAATCTTTTTTTCCAACTAAGTTCTTCTCTTTTACAGATGAACACCGTGCTACACCCGTCCAGGATACGGCACAACAGAGACACAGGCGCAGACGTGCAGTAGGGACCCATTGCAAGATTCTTTTCAGATTAAGACCCTACATAAACCTTTTTTACTGTCTCTTGTTGATACACATCCCCCGGTTTCTTGCTATAACTAAGGAGGAGGCTGGCGTTTTGGCATCGGTCGCGTCAGAAATTTTTGCGCGTACCTGGACACTAGGGGCTTAGGGCATTGTTCTGCCCATTTTCATAAAGACCGAATACCTTAGGGAGTGTTCGGCGTCTCGAGTTAGGCCTTATATGCATCAGCTCTGAGTCATGTCTTTGGTCAAATGTTGGGTTTGCCCAGCTCCCATGTTTTGCTGCCTTACGTTCCGCTCTATCGGCTAACGCGGCACCAGGAAAACTACTGCGATTGTGCCCTGGTTCGGCCTGGTGAGCACCTTAGTAGAGAAAGGCGAAAACTGACTGTCATGATATAGCGTGAGACTGGTCAACCACTCGATGACCCACCGGAATGTTTAGAATTCCTCCGCATTAACGAAGGACCGTTTCCCGGTCAGGCACACACGCGCCCCGAATTCGAAGAGCGCGGTGCCCCTAGGGGCTATATAGTAGCCCCACTATCGAACTCCTATGGCTAAGTGAAAGTGATAAAGCATTATAGTCCAGTTGCCTAGTTTGCTACGCTATCACCTCCTTCACAGGACCAAGACGTTGGATTAAGTGTGAAAATGCGCTTTTTTTTGCAAACACCCCCGCACTATGTGCGTGGGGGCTGAAGCCGAAGACTGCCATCTTTCAGTTTATATAAACATATACATTAACGGCCGCACGAGAGGTATTTCAATGCTTGAACGCACAAGTATAAAAAGCCCTTATATTATATTGAAACATCGTTTCACAAATCATACATGTCATTAGAACATAATATCCTTCGAGCACTGCATCTCTATTAAATGAGCGCCCTGCAGGACTTCCTCAAAATAGTGCTCGGCTGGTACTCGGCTTCTGTCCGAATCCTGGGATGCAACGTCGGTGGCCTTCATCTCTGCCCAACATGTCTTGACACGGGCAAGAGCGATCCGCGCACCCTCTATGCATGCTGACCGCTTCATTGCACCAATATGCGGCACCGCACCAAGGAACTGTTGCACCAAGCCAAAATAACTCTTCGGCTCGAGCCTGCTCGGCCACAAATGAGTCACGACATCCTTCATGGCAAGTCCGGACAACCTATTCAGCTCAGCCCATTCGGCCAAACGATCGGTCAATGTGTCGTGGATTTGTCACGGCAGATGTCCTAGTGAAAGGACTTAGTTGTGGAGCCATCGCTACGGGTTAACTTGAAAGGGGTTAAAGCGGACACAAAGACACGAGGGTTTATACTAGTTCGGCCCCTTCGATGAAGGTAAAAGCCTACATCTAGTTGTGATGGAATTGATGTGGTCTCGATGGCTAGGGAGAAAACAAGCTTCGCCTAGGCTCGAGTTGTTGCTGTCTGTCTTGAACCACCGCCGGGTCATCCCCTTATATACACGGGTGACGCCCGTCAGTCCATAGAGTCCCAACCGGTTCATACTCTCTTACAATACAAGTCTACATATCATGCTGGTATCTCTCTTACAATACAAGTCTACATATCATGCTGGTTTATGGCTACAGTTTCTAAACCGACTACAGGCCTTGGGCCTTCATCTACTTATACTACTACTGAAGTTAACCCGGATCAGGTAGGCCGGTTTACGCCCAGTGGTAATATCCCCAACATTAGGCCCCAGATTGATTTGAACTGGTTCATGTCAATCCTTCACCAAATCTTTGTCTTCGACATCTTCTGGTAATTGGTAAACCGCCATGTCGTCATCATTTCTGGTTGCTGTAAACTGGCATGATGTCATCACGAAGTTAACACTTATGACGCCTTCTTTCATTAATAGATCTGCGATACCCAAGTCATCAGCTCCACTTCCGAAATTTTGGCTCCTCGATTCGCGCGCCTGACCCACGTCTGTTACCTTATAAATAGGACTGAAGGGTCATTTCCTTTTCTCCTCTTTGTCTCTTTCTCTTCGTCTTCCTCACGTCGCCAGCCTCGGAGCTCCGCCGCCGCCGTCGACCTCTGCATCGTCTTGGGCCACTGCATCGACCTGAACGCACCAGAGCACTGCGGTCGCCTTCCGCGTCTTCTTCATTTCCAGTAAGCCTTCTATTCTTCTTGACATAGATCTATTCTTAGGGTTTCCTGTTCTTGCCGCATTCATCGCTTGTTCATGCTCGTACCCAGACTCCTGGATAAATATGTGAACCCCTGCCCTGATTAGCAGTAGCCTTTTAGCATCCGCCTGTAGTTTCACGCTTAAATCCATAGATCTCATCTACATATCTGCCCGTTGGTTTACTTCCGTTCTGTTTTTACCCTTTTGAATATCTTCTGTTTTTCTGAACTTGCTTCAGATCCACTGCTGCAGTAAGACTTTGCGAAACTTGTTTCTGCATACTTAGCCATCCGCAACCTCGATTGCCTTCAATGTTTAGATCTGGCGGTTTAACTCAATATAGAAAAAGTTAATAAACCGGTATATACCATTAGTCCCCTGGTTGAACCGCCAAAATTCTTTAACCATACGATGCCGCTTCATAGAAATCCGGTTTAAATATACTGCCTCCGGTTTAGCATTGCTCATACCAGCGCCTTCCTTTATTCAATATGTTCTTGAACCGGAATCACCTATTTCTTGTAGATCTCATCATGGCCAAACAAGTATATGAGTGCAATTGGGTTCCTTCTCGCGTCACAGAAACTCAGCTGGACGATTTAGTCTTGATCGGCGCTTTAGACAGCAAACATACTATCCATTGGAGGGTTCCTGGTGATGAATGTCCTCCCACACCTCAAGAGGGAGAGGTTGTGATCTTTGCAGATCATTTAGCCCGGGGCTTCAAGCCGCCCGGTTCTAAATTTTACCGGGATGTGTTAGCCAATTTTCAGCTCCGCCCTCAAGATATTGGCCCCAATTCTGTTACCAACCTATGTCACTTCCAAGTGCTCTCTGAGGTATACCTTCAAGAGGAGCCTTCAGTTGAATTGTTTAGAGACTGCTTCCACTTAAACCGCCGCATAGAATTCACTGATGGCCCCAATACTGAATTGGGCAGTATGGCCATTCAGAAAAGAAAAGAGATCACTTATCCCCACGTCAGACTACACAGTCACCCCAAGGAGTGGAATGCAACATGGTTCTATTGCAAAGACACCTCCCCTGATAATGAAAATCCCTTGCCCGGCTTTCGTCCGGAGCGGCTCAGCAACACTCACCCCTTTCCACAAAGATTAAGTGCCAAGGAGAGAAGTAAATATGCTCCGCAACTGTCCAAGCTCCAAGCCATCATGGCCAACGGTTTAACTGGAATAGACCTTGCACGCTGTTGGATATCATGGAGCATACTGCCTCTCAGCCGGCGCTCCGGTTTGATGTGCAAGTATACCGATAGCGTCGATGACCCACTCCGACACAGTAAAATCCAGCTCTCTGATGATGAAGTCACAGATTCTGTGAAGAAAATGTTGAATGAACCGGAGCACCTCTGCGCTCAAAACGGCCTGCTCCCTTTCTGCGCTACCAACAAACCGCCAGCTGTAAGATTTTGATTGTTCTTTTATTGAACCTGTTACTGCTATCTCCGTCTGACATCAATTACTGCTTAACCAGGGTGATAATCCGTTTTGGAGCAAAAAGCTTCCACAAGACAAAACGGAGAAAACAGAACGGCCAACCCGGCCAAAGACCAAGGTCATGAAGAAGCCTACTAAAAAGAGGAAAACCACTGCTTCATCTGATCCGGCTGTTGACGATGATGTGGGTAACTCGGACCTTGAGGTAGAACTCGATTCACTAGGCTTACTTTTTACACGCCTTATTGATGATGATACTTGTCAGGACGACGCTGAAGCAAGTAATGCTGATGTCGCTGAGGTAACTATTCTCTCTTCCGATTCAGATCCTTTGCCTTTGACAAAATTTCGCCAGGAAAACCGGAAATTTAAATTTTCTCATCCTCTTGCTTACTTGGATCCCAAATTTCTTATGAAGACTTAGCAACATGAAGCTCGCCGCACAACCCGGCACAGCGGCCAGGTAGTTACCTCTGCTGGTTTACCAAACAGTCCGGTTCGAAAGCGCCGCTCCGAGGTCTCTGACCTTTTTATTAATTTATATCCTAAAGTGGGTTTCATCCGTCAACCTCTTAATCCGTCCGACTCCAATTATCAGGTTACTTCTCATTCTTCCTCTGGTGAATCATCGGCCACTCAGCTGCCGCCACTGAAAACGGTCCTTGGGTAAGCTAGGCTGAACATATGCTTCTGGTATACTGTGTTATAACTTATGCCGTTTCTTGACTCTTTGTTTCTCTTTCAGGGCTAAACCTAAACCGAGCAAGAAAGCCCGCCTGGACAAAGCGGCTGAGGAAGATATCGCCCCTGAACAGGATAAAGCACCAGATCTTGAAGCATTTGTTCATGAGGATATTCCCAATGATCCTCCTTTGCAAGACGATGCTATTCCTAAGGAAAGGCCAATCAATACTTCAGTCCCTGCTGACCCGCCTGCCAGCTCCGTCCGGATTGAAAGATCCCGCAGTCCTGCTGATAAACCGACCGCGCCAACGCAAACCGGTGAGCCCAAGGATGACGATGTTGTAATTACCGGCGTAGGTCGCTTTGAACCAGGGAATCCTGTCGCTTTAACCAAGCATACAGTGAAAGAGGATTTTTCTGCCAAGAACAAAGGCAAATGGGATGTAGAACTGGAAACATATGCTGCTCTGAGTGCCCAAGATCTTCATTCTGGTTACTTGAACCGGCTATATACTAGTCGCGACTGTGAAACTGGCCTGGTAAAGATGATGAGAGACAAATTTGAGGTAACTTCCTTGTGCTGCTTCTTTCTTTACTTACTGCCACTGTATTAATCCTCCTAGCCCCCAAGGGCCAGTTTGTAACCTTCCTCAAACCAGGACTTGAATATAATCCTCAGTACTTTGAAATCCGTCAATATAGCCCCCAAGGGCCGGTTCAACTTAGCATAGTTAAACCGGAACTCCCATAAAGATTCTAACATCAGAACATAACTGAGCAAATAGCCATTAGCCCCCAAGTGCCAAGTTGAATACCTGTATTGAGCTTGGGACTTTGTAAAATAATAGATGAAAATTGAAGGTGCATTAGCCCCCAAGTATCAAGCGTATAACTTGTTATGTGGTTGGTACTTCAAATTCTTGTACCGTTTTATTTAAAGCCAAGTACTGTTTGTATGCAGGCTGAAGCGAGGGTCAAAGAGGACCGGATTACTGATCTGCAAGAAACTCTGAAAACCCAACAAGCCAAAACTGACAAAGAAAGGGAGGAATTGACCGGCGCCTTGAGCATCACGGAACAGTTGAAGGAGGGCTTCAAGAAGGAGCGGGCTGATTGGGCCACTGAGAAGGCCGCTTTGATAAAAAGAGCTGAAAATGCTGAAGCTGCTCTTAAACTGGTGGTAGATGAGCTGACGACCGTAAAGCGGCAAGTGCATGCCATGACCGCTGCTATCTTTGGTAAGCTCCTTTTGGTTTGTTTGACAACTTCTTCCTTCTTACAATAGATCCGGTTTGTGATCGTTCTTGTACTGTTGCAGGCACACGCATTGCTCAGTTAGGGTCAGATGTTCGGAAGAAACTGAAGGCTGCCTACACCTTAATTGAATAGCTGTATACCGGAGCGCAGCGGATCATAACCACTGCATCCCATAACAATCCGGCACCCACTTTAATCAAAGATACTCTGAAGAGGTTGTCAATGCTTCCTGCCTGGATTGAAGAGCTGAAGAAATCTGCTGCTCGAACAGGAGATTTTAATGCCTTGATCCGGGCAAAAGCATGGGTGCCGGATTTCGATCCTGTTGAAGCAGCTCAAGGCTATCCCAGCTTGAAGGAAGATGGCTCAGAATTCAATGAAGAGGATTTAAGGGCGATAAACCGTGCAGTGCGCCCTCTGGCTTGTCAATTAGCTGAAGAGGCAGACTTGTCGCATTATCAAGCTCAATACAATGATCAGAACAAGCGAGTGGCTGCACCAGTTCTTGAAGCGGAGAATCTGATTCCTCCTAACCGTAAGCATACTTACGATCCTAATATTGAACCGTCTTCTCTGATCCATGAAGTGGCTGTCTTTCAAGCTTTAATGGGAATCGACTGGACCACTGTTGATTTCCAGCCAATGGATAGAGATGAAGATTCTGAAGCGGCGCAGGACGATGAGCAGGCTTGAACCGGAAGCCGGTTTAAATAGCTAATTCATTATGATCCGCCAGAAGAACAATGATCTTATTTAGGCACTGCGTTGCCTTGTAATAGAATAGCCAATACTTCCGCTTTAAATATGCCTTCGTGCATAAGTACTGATGCTTTTGCTTGAAAAACCTCAATTTATATTTCCTGCAACCAGAAAATCATGAACTTCGGTGGCGGCTATACCGCCAGCCGGTTTATGATCTTGATATATATATATATCATCAATGTACTTAAAACATATAACCAAATAGGCGATACAAAGTACCTGCCATTGCTGGGCATGAAGTTGGCTTAGCCAGGCTTGAAGCGGAGGGTTTATAAACCATTACCGTCAAAGGGGAGAAAACAGCTCCCATGTAAACCGTTCTGGGTCATTATGAGCCCCCTTGTTATTCCATAATGTTAACAGGAAAAGTAAACTGGGCATATTTCCCCGGATTAAAAAATGAACCGAATCCGTCAGTTGAACCGGTAAAAAAGTGTTGTTGGTGTAAAGGAAACACAACAAAAATTAAGAAGTAGCCATAAAAGAAATATGGAAGCAAAGGCAATGATAAAAACCGTTTGCAAAAAACATGCTATACTGAGCAGATCAGATGGTGTTACTGTGGTCGGACAGGACCAAGCCCCCAATAGGAGTGACAATGGTTCAAGTCAGCCAGGTCCCCAAATGAAACCGTGGCATATATGCCAATCAAAAGGCGTGGCAATGGTTCGGGTTCGACCAAGCCCCCAAGTGATTTTGTGGCCCTAGGCCGATCAAGAGGCGTGACTGGTTCAGACTTGACCATGTCCCCAAGTGATCTGGTGGCTTTCGCCTATCAAAAGGTGTCGCGTTGGTTCGGATACGACCAAGGCCCCAAGTGATATAAAAAGCAAATTTCAAGGGGTAAACCGGAGGCCGCTTTAAAACAGAACCACTCCATGTAACCACGCATGATAGGAAAAGACAGAGACCCCGCTTTAGCTGAGGCTCCGGTTTTATTATATCAAAGATAATATATACACTGTCATAATATGTACATAGATAGAGCCAATGGCTCAGGTGTAGTAAGGCCGAAGATGAGCTATGTTCCACGGCCTGTTGGTCTCCTCCTCTGATGTGCGTGAGTCTTTATGCTCTCGAATATCAATCAGATAATACGACCCATTGTGTAGATTCTTGCTCACCACGAAGTGTCCCTCCCAAGGTGGGGATAACTTGTGCATATCTGTCTAGTCTTGGATGAGCCGAAGCACCAAATCTCCTTCTTGAAAAGTCCTGGTTCTGACCCGGTGACTGTGATAGCGATGAAGATCTTGTTGATAAATCGCCGAGCGGGCAGCCGCTATGTCGCGCTCCTCATCCAACAGGTCCAAAGCGTCTTGCCGTGCTGTCTCATTGTCCGCTTCAACATAAGCCGCCACACGAGGCGAATCGTGCCGGATATCACTAGGGAGAACCGCCTCCGCTCCGTAAACCATGAAAAACGGCGTGTATCCTGTAGATCGGTTGGGTGTAGTATTGATACTCCATAGCACAGATGGTAGTTCTTCAACCCAACATCCTGGTGTTCTTTGCAATGGAACCATAAGCCGTGGTTTGATGCCTCATAAGATCTCTTGATTAGCCCGTTCTGCCTTCCCATTGGACTGGGGGTGAGCCACTGATGATACGTCAAGTCGGATGTGCTCACGTTCACAGAATTCCTTCATAGCACCTTTGGATAAATTGGTACCGTTGTCAGTTATGATACTGTGTGGAAAGCCAAACCGGAAAATCACCTTTTTAATGAACTGCACTGCTGTAACTGCATCACACTTGCTGACAGGCTCCGCTTCAACCCACTTGGTAAACTTGTCAACTGCCACCAAAAGATGGGTTTTCTTATCCTTGGATCTTTTAAAAGGTCCGACCATATCCAGCCCCCATGTTGCAAACGGCCAAGTAATTGGAATCATCCTCAATTCTTGAGCCGGCACATGAGCACGCCTTGAAAATTTCTGACAGCCATCACACCGTTTAACCAAGTCCTCCGCATCAGCATGAGCTGTCAACCAGTAAAACCCGTGACGAAACGCCTTTGCCACCAGAGACTTTGAACCGGCATGGTGACCACAATCCCCTTCATGGATTTCACGTAAGATTTCACAGCCTTCCTTAGTAGAAACACAGCGTTGAAACGCCCCTGATACACTGCAATGATGCAATTCGCCATTGACAATAGTCATAGATTTGGATCACCGGACTACCTGCCTGGCTAGAATCTCATCCTCTGGCAACTCCCCCCGGTTCATGTACGCAAGATAAGGAACTGCCCAATCCGGTATGACATGGAGGGCTGCCACCAGTTGAGCCTCCGGATCAGGAACAGCCAAATCCGCTTTACCCGGGAGCTTGACTGACGGGTTGTGTAACACATCAAGAAAGACATTAGGCGGGACCGGTTTATGCTGAGAACCCAGCTGGCTTGAAGCGTCCGCCGCTTCATTCTTTCGACGGTCCACGTGATCCACCTGATAACCCTTGAAGTGACCCGCAATATTATCCACCTCACGACGATATGCAGCCATAAGTGGGTCTTTAGAATCCCACGTGCCAGACACTTGTTGAGCCACGAGGTTCGAGTCACCGAAGCACTTAACCCGGCTTAAGTTCATCTCCTTAGCCATCCGGAGACCATGGAGCAAGGCTTCATACTCAGCTGCATTATTAGTACAAGGGAACATTAGGCGGAGAACATAACAAAACTTATCACCTCGTGGGGAAGTTAATACGACTCCAGCCCCCGAGCACTCCAATTGCCTGGATCCATCAAAATGGATAGTCCAATATGTGTGATCCGGCTTCTCCTCTGGTGCTTGCAACTCTGTCCAATCATTGATGAAATCAACAAGTGCTTGAGACTTCACCGCGGTCCGAGGCACGTACTTCAATCTGTGCGGCCCAAGCTCTATAGCCCATTTGGCAATCCGGCCAGTCGCCTCCCGGTTCTGTATGATATCGCCCAAGGGAGCTGAACTGACCACTGTGATGGGGTGCCCCTGGAAATACTGCTTCAACTTCCGGCTTGCCATGAAAACTCCATATACCAGCTTCTGCCAATGCGGATACCTTTGCTTGGATTCAATGAGCACCTCGCTGATATAATAAACCGGCCGCTGAACCGGATATTCCTTGCCTGCCTCCTTGCGTTCCACCACAATGGCCATGCTAACTGCACGAGCATTGGCCGCTACGTATAACAATAACGGCTCCTTATCGAGCGGAGCCGCAAGAATGGGCGGATTGGCTAATTGCCGCTTCAAGTCCTCCAATGCTTCATCAGCAGCCGAGCTCCAGATGAATTGATCTGTCTTTCTCAGCATCTGGTATAAAGGGATAGCCTTCTCTCCGAGGCGGCTGATAAACCGGCTCAGTGCGGCGATCCGACCCGCCAAACGTTGAACATCGTTGATACACTTCGGTTTATCCAGGGAGGTGATAGCCGTAATCTTCTCCGGATTAGCCTCAATTCCTCTGTTGGACACAAGAAAACCTAGTAACTTGCCTGCCGGAACACCAAAAACACACTTGGCCGGGTTAAGCATCATCTTGTAAACCCGCAAGTTGTCAAAGGTTTCCTTCAAATCATCCACCAACGTCTCCTTCTGCCTTGACTTGACTACAATATCATCCACATAGGCGTGCACATTGCGGCCGATCTGTTTATGCAGGCAATTCTGTACACACCGTTGATAAGTGGCTTGGGCGCTCTTGAGCCCAAAAGGCATAGATACATAGCAGAAGGCTCCAAAGGGAGTAATAAACGCTGTCTTCTCCTGGTCCTTAACCGCCATTTTGATCTGATGATATCCAGAATATGCATCCAAAAAACTCAAACGCTCACAACCCGCCGTGGCATCAATAATCTGGTCAATGCGGGGGAGGGCAAAAGGATCCGCTGGGCAAGCCCTGTTAAGATCCGTGTAATCCACACACATACGCCAAGTGCCGTTTTTCTTAAGAACCAGCACCGGATTAGCAAGCCACTCTAGATGGAACACTTCAATGATAAAGCCAGTTGCTAAGAGCCTGGCCACTTCCTCTCCAATAGCTTTGCACCTTTCGTCGTTAAACCGGCGGAGCAATTGCTTTACCGGTTTATACTTAGGATCCACATTAAGAGTGTGCTCAGCGAGTTCCCTCGGTACACCTGGCATGTCAGAAGGCTTCCATGCAAAAATGTCCCGATTCTCACGGATGAACTCGATGAGCGCGCTTTCCTATTTAGGGTCCAAGTTGGCACTGATAGTGAACTGCTTGGACGAATCGCCGGGCACGAAGTCAACAAGCTTGGTCTCATCCGCCGATTTGAACTTCAGATCTGAATCATGCTCCGTGGTTGGCTTCTTCAAAGGGGTCATGTCCGCCGGATCAACATTGTCCTTATAATATTTCAACTCCTCCGTGGCACAAAACGACTCTGCATAGGCCGCATCACCTTCCTCACATTCCAAAGCAATCTTACGGCTCCCATGAACTGTTATTGTCCCTTTGTAACCCAGCATCTTGAGCTGCAAGTAGATATAACAAGGCCGTGCCATGAATTTGGCATAAACCGGCCGCCCAAACAAGGCGTGATACGGGCTCCGGATCTTCACCACCTCAAAGGTTAGTTTTTCGGATCGGGAATCATGCTCGTCCCCAAAAGCCACCTCCAGGGCTATCTTACCAACAGGATATGCTGATTTGCCAGGCACCACACCATGAAACACCGTATTAGACGGTTTGAGATCTTTGTCTGTTAGCCCCATGCGGCGGAATGTCTCATAGTATAGGATGTTAATACTGCTCCCTCCATCCATGAGTACCTTTGTGAATTTATAACCTCCCACCTAAGGGTCTACCACTAATGCCAACTGGCCCGGATTGTCAACCCGGGGGGGGGGGTGATCCTCTCTGCTCCACACCATAGGCTGCTCTGACCAGCGTAAGTAACGTGGTACGGCCGGTTCAACAGAGTTCACCGCTCGCTTGTGAAGCTTCCGGTCGCGCTTATCCAAGCTAGTTGTGAAAACGTGACACTGCCCACTGTTCAACTGTTTTGGCTGGCTCTGATAACCCGACTGCTGCTGCTGCTGCTGTTGTTGGTTATAGCCCTCTTGACTGTTCTGGTTGTTTTGGTTACCATTACCGCCCTGATTGAAACCTGAACCGGAAGCTCCATCGTGACCCGGCCCATGGAAACCGGATCCTGAGCCACCACCTGACCCACGGTCATACTGGAAGGCATTAGAGTTTTTAAATTCCTGCATAATGTAGCAATCCTTCCAAAGGTGGTTAGCCGGCGTCTCCTTCGTCCCGTGCTTTGGGCAAGGCTGATTCAACAAATAGTTTAAGCGATCTGGGTTAGGATTTGGAGCCCTATTACGATTCGCCGCTTTACCTCTGCGCCGCTGACCCTTGTCCTGCGCATTAGTGTTAGCCACAAAGTCCATGCTGCTATCCGCCTTATGCTTGCCTCCGTTTCCATGGCCCGCCGGTCTGTTCTAATGCCCCTTGGAATTGCTATTCTTCTTTCCCTTCCCTGCTTCATCATCGTCAGTCTCGGGATCCTTGGTACTATCAGAATCAGCATACTTTACCAAAGCAGCCATGAGAGTTCCCATGTCATTATAGAACCGCTTCATACGCCCCAATTTCAGCTTTAAAGGCATAAACCGGCAGTTGCCCTCCAGGGTTAAAATCGCAGAATCAGCATTGATCCTGTCAGACGAGTGCAAGACTTCAGAAACGCGGCGTACCCAATGGGTTGTTGATTCTCTGTCCTCCTGAACACAAGCCGCCAGGTCTACTATGGACTTGGGCTGCTTACACGTATCTTTGAAATTCTGGATAAACCGGGCCCGTAGCTGGGCCCATGAACTGATAGAATTATGCGGCAGGCTCTTCAACCAAGTACGGGCAGTGCCTTCAAGCATCATGGTGAAGTACTTTGCACATGCGGTCTCATCCACATCCAGCATCTCCATGGCCATCTCATCACTCTCTACCCACGCTTTTGGAGATGAATCAGCGGTGTAATTCGGCACCTTGCACGGACCCTTGAAATCTTTGGGCAGGCGTACATTGCGTAAAGCGGGGACTAAACAAGGCACTCCCAAAGCGGATGTGACCCCTGGCCTGGCAGAGGTGGTAGGACGAACCGGTGTAAGCTGACCCGCCTCGTTCTGCGCTGCTAACTCGGCCTCCCTTCGTGCCCGGGCCCGGTCCACCACATCCTGAGCATCGCGAACACCACCTGCCGGGTTATTGCCATGGGCCGCTTCACGGCCTCGCGCGTTGCTCGATATGGCCGGTTCATCCAGGCACCTGCTATAGCTCCGGCTTGGACGAGGCGTGGAGTGAATCCGATCGCGGCTGTATGAATATGCCTCCTGTTGAATCAAAGCGGTCCGGAGAAGTTCCTTAACCCGACGCGTCTCTATTGCTTGCGAAGAGTCTCCTTCCACCGGGATAGCTTCTAATCGCGCAGCAGCTGCAACAAGATTGTCCATCAGATTAGAATAATGACCCGGAGGTGTCTGAACCGGCGGAGGAATCACAATGTTCTGTTGAGGAGGTTCCATCAGGCGAGGTTGGACCGTCGCTCCTGGCCCTGGTGCCTCAACCCGGTTTGCCTCCAGGTGCCCCGGCGGATTACTGGTTCCAGCTCCCGGAGTGTGAAAGAGATTTCGAGGGTCAAACCCTAACGGCAGGCGTGATCTGTGCTTCCGCTTCAAGACCTCCTGTGATGCGTTCTGGTCGAGCATGAGCTTATAGGCCTGGGTGTCCAAAGCGGCCCGCTCTGCGGCCATCCTATCCTTCTCTGCTGCCAGGTCGGCTTTGGCCTGTACGATCTTCTCTCTCACCTTTGCAATCTTTGCATCATGGGCCTCCTGATCCGCCGGATTGGCCTCTGCCATAAGCGCGGCTAGTGCATCAAACAGGTCAGACAGAACTTGAACCGGTGGGCACACAAGGCCTCCTGCCCTTGCTGCCGCCGCCGCTGCTGATCCGGAGAGCATTGCTGCGGCGGTCGAAGAGTGATTCGCCGCCTGCGTGCCGGCCATGAATATTCCAACCTGGTTGATCTGATCTGGGGGGTCTGGAATACTGTCGCCATCGAAACAGTCCCTAATCTGGTCGTCTTGCAACTGGTATAGCGATTCGGTCTCTCCGGTCGAGGACTCGTCGCCGGAATAGATGACGGTCTCGCTACCGTGTTCTGACTCGTCCTCATGCTCCCCTCCGTGGATGACTCCCACGAAGGCACGCTTCACGGCCGGTTTAACCTGGGTAGATCTCGCACGCTGAGCTGTCTTGACGAGGTCGGTGCAGATGTCCGGCTCAGGCCCAGGCTCCCCAATCTTGCCGATAAAAACGTGTATGCCACCAAAGGGGACCCGATATCCGTACTCGATCGAGCTGGCTTCGGGACCCCATCCTGAATCATCGATGTAGAGCTTGCCGCGACGACTCTTGGTCATCCGGCCCACAGCATAGCCTTCGAGTCATTTGAGCTTGCCCTCCAAGATCATCAAACCATCGTGCGATAGCCCCACGATGGGCGCCAACTGTCGTGGATTTGTCACGGCAGATGTCCTAGTGAAAGGACTTAGTCGTGGAGCCATCGCTACGGGTTAACTTGAAAGGGGTTAAAGCGGACACAAAGACACGAGGGTTTATGCTAGTTCGGCCCCTTCGACGAAGGTAAAAGCCTACGTCTAGTTGTGATGGAATTGATGTGGTCTCGATGGCTAGGGAGCAAACAAGCTTCGCCTAGGCTCGAGTTGTTGTTGTCTGTCTTGAACCGCCGCCGGGTCGTCCCCTTATATACACGGGTGACGCCCGTCAGTCCATAGAGTCCCAACCAGTTCATACTCATATCCCGGTTGGTATCTCTCTTACAATACAAGTCTACATATCATGCCGGTTTACGGCTACAGTTTCTAAACCGACTACAGGCCTTGGTCCTTCGTCTACTTATACTACTACTGAAGTTAACCCGGCCCAGGTAAGCCGGTTTACACCCGGTGGTAATATCCCCAACACAATGGAAGCGGACACTCTGGACTATGGAACTGCGACCAAAAAAGCTCTTCCATTCCGTGATCCTTTTGGCCTCGGAAGTGTGCGACCGCGTCTGCAGCACTCGCCGCCAAATCCAGATAAGCATCCTCCGCACCCCACAGCTGACCCAACTGAGCATACTTAGGATCCATAAATTTCCTCCGTAGCAGAAAGGGCTTTCCAGCCGCGATATCCCCGCCTTGACGTAGCTCCTCCTTTATAGCTCTCATAGCGGAGAGGGCATCCTTGGCTTCGGCGGTAGCCTTCTTCAGGTCCTCTTGCTCCGCTCGACGTTTTTATTTGAAGAAACTCGCAGCAGTCGGTAGCATTCTTCAACTTCCCGGCCATCTTGGCCATTTCCTCCCTGCTTCGGCAGTGAGCAGCCTGTTCGGCTTTTAGCTCTTCGGCCGCCCTCAAGGCAGGCGCATCACTTTTTCTGGCTTGCTCCTTGACTCGGGCTAGCTCCGCCCGAAGGTTCTCCATAGCAGCGGCACCATCTGCATAAAGCATACATGTTGTAAGGCATGGGCGTCAAGCTCCCTTACCAGGTGTCCGCGGAGAAGTTGCATACCTTGTGACTCGTGAAGCCGCTTATTTACAAGCGCGATGTCCGCATCCGCCACGTCAAGTTGCCGCTTCAGTTCGGCAAATTGCTCAGTCCGGCTGGCCACCGGACGCTCCGCCACCTATATAGGACAGGCGACATCTTACAACTGAGATTATGATCTTCAGCGCGCTGTCACTTTCGACAACGTACCGAGTCTTAGGGGCTACTATCCATACAGGGCGCATTCTATATGCAAAACTGTCAGAAGGTATATCATTTTCGCGTACCTCAAACCCCGTCAGTAAACTTCTGACGGCTTCATGCAATCTGCTCTCAGCGGATGAAATCCTTTCAATCACCGCACCCATCAAAGCACGGTGATCTTCTGAGATAGACGCTCGCCCGAGCAGATCCTTCAGCTCCTCCGACCGTACACTAGTTGGTGCCGGACCTCCCGTCCCCGCCGGACTCGGGGAAACCCTCCGCGACAACACCTTAGGGTCGTCCGCCCCGCATGACGGTGCGGCAGATCGAGGCGTTTCGCTCTCCATCATCTCCGGACGAAGATCCCCCGAAGATGAGCTCTGTTGAGAAGGGCTGAGATCCGAACTACAAGGTAAAACTTCGGTTATCTTCAGAAATAAAAACAGGGATGTCCCTTATTACAAAACTCCTCTTTCTACTTACGGCTCACTGGAGGGCTGATTTCCTTGGGGAAATAGTACAACCGGGGCTTCTCTTGGCGCAGGACCCTCTGGTGAAGATTTCTTCCCCCGCTTTGAGGCCTTGGCCTCCGGATCTTCAGAAGCGGTCCTCTTCTCCCCCTGGAGGGAGGTATTCTAGATCCCCCCTTTCTTGAAGGGACACCTCTTTAGTTTTGCTTTTGCTATCCACTCCTGTTCAAGGGACACCTTATTAGTTTTGCTTTTGCTATCCACTCCTGTTCAAGGGACACCTCTTTAAAGGGCAAGTTTATGACAAATGTATGGATAGCATGTCCGGGCACAGGACTACTTACTTGAGTATCCGGGCGATTGCAGCTCAGACCTGCGTCTCCACGAGCGTCGCGCCCATGAAGTGTTGGAGAGCTCGTGGTCCCTCCGGATTAAATTCCCACAGGCGGAGGGGGGCGACGTTTGCAGGGCAGAAGACGCCGAATCAGCATGACCTGCGCCACTACGACCAGATTGATCTCTCTCTCTCTCTCTTGGAGGTCTCGAATACGGCCCTGCAGCAGAGGAACATCCTTGGACGGCGCCCAGTCGAGCCCTTTGTTGACCCATAACGCCAGCCGCTGTGGAGGACCCGGGCGGAAGGCAGGTGGCGCCACCTGAGGGAGTCCTAGTTTAGGGGGTGTCCGGATGGCCTGACTATCACCGTTGGCCGTATTCCTAGACTATGAAGATACAAGATTGAAGACTCCGTCCCGTGTCCGGATGGGACTTTCCTTGGCATGGAAGGCAAGCTTGGCGATACGGATATGTAGATCTCCTACCATTGTAACCGACTCTGTGTAACCCTAGCCCTCTCTGGTGTCTATATAAACCGGAGGGTTTTAGTCCGTAGGACGAACAACAATCATACCATAGGCTAGCTTCAAGGGTTTAGCCTCTTTGATCTCGTGGTAGATCTACTCTTATACTACCCATATCATCAATATTAATCAAGCAGGAGTAGGGTTTTACCTCCATCGAGAGGGCCCGAACCTGGGTAAAAACATCGTGTCCCTTGTCTCCTGTTACCATCCGCCTAGACGCATAGTTCGGGACCCCCTACCCGAGATCCACCGGTTTTGACACCGACATTGGTGCATTCATTGAGAGTTCCTCTGTGTCGTCACCTTTAGGCCCGATGGCTCCTTCGATCATCAACAACGACACGGTCCAGGGTGAGATTTTTCTCCCCGGACAGATCTTCGTATTCGGCGGCTTTGCACTGCGGGCCAACTCGCTTGGCCATCTGGAGCAGATTGAAAGCTATGCCCCTGGCCATCAGGTCAGATTTGGAAGTTTGAACTATACGGCTAACGTCCGTGGAGACTTGATCTTCGACGGGTTCAAGCCACAGCCAAGCGTGCCGCACTGTCACGATGGGCATGATCTAGCTCTACTGCCGGACAGTGCCCTGGAGGCCGCACAAGTGCCCGCTCCGACCCTTAGCTCGGAGTCGACCACGCCGATCGAGGACGGGTGGCTGGACACCGCCTCAGGGGCTGCTACCTCTACGGCGATAGAGCGGAATACCAACCCTCTCCTCTGTGAAGCTCGTGACTCCAAGGTGCCGGACTCCTCTTCGGACTCCGAACCTTCCGCGCCCCTGCCAATCGAATCCGATTGGGCGCCGATCATGGAGTTCACCGCTGCGGACATCTTTCAACACTCGCCCTTTGGCCACATCCTGAATTCACTAAAGTGTCTCTCTTTATCAGGAGAGCCCTAGCCGGATTATGGTCAGGACGGTTGGGATGCAGACGATGAAGAAATTCAAAGCCCACCCACCACCCACTTCGTAGCCACTGTCGATGACTTAACCGACATGCTAGACTTCGACTCCGAAGACATCGACGGGATGGACGACGATGCAGGAGACGACCAAGAACCAGCACCTATAGGGCACTAGAAGGCCACCTCGTCATACGGCATTTACATGGTGGACATCCCAAAGGATGGGAATGGCGATGGAGCAATGGAGGACGACCCCTCCAAGAAACAGCCTAAGCGCCGGCGTCAGCGGCGCCGCTCTAAATCCCTCCATAGAAAAAATGGAGATTCCGGCACCGGAAACAATAACACCCCGGACAGTGCCGAAGACAAACCCCTCCAGCAGGATTCAGCGCAGGAGGATGGAGAAGCAGCCCTCATGAGAGAGCGGCAGATAGAGAGGTAGAGGACGATAATTATATGCCTCCCTCCGAAGACGAGGCAAGCCTCGATGACGACGAATTTGTCATGCCTGAGGGTCCCGTCGAACAAGAGCGTTTCAAGCGCAGGCTTATGGCCACGGCAAGCAGCCTCAAGAAAAAGCAGCAGCAGCTTAGAGCTGACCAGGACTTGCTAGCTGACAGATGGACCGAAGTCCTTACAGCCGAAGAGTACAAACTCGATCGCCCCTCCAAGAGCTACCCAAAATGCAGGCTGCTACCCCAATTAGAGGAGGAAGCACCCAAACCTACATCACCAGCGCATGACGCGGCCGACCGCCCACCCCGTGGCCGCGACAGAGAGACCTCTAGGCCCTCCGCTAAAGCCACACCCCGGCGTCGCTCGAAAAGTACAAAGCCACGGGGGAATGCGCCAGACATGCAAGACATGTTGGAGGACAAGGCAAGGCAAACAAGATCGATCTACGGATCGCGTGGGCGCCCCACGATATGTGATGATAACCGTCACGCCGGATATGGAAATTCCGGCCGGGCTGAACATAGTAGACAAAGCTCATTTGAGCTGCATCGTGATATAGCCCAATACAGAGGCACCGCACACCCACTATGCTTCACAGACGAAGTGATGGATCATCAAATCCCCGAGGGTTTCAAACCCATATACATTGAATCATACGATGGCACAACAGATCTGGCGGTCAGGATCGAGGACTATCTCCTCCATATCCACATGGCCCGCGGTGATGATCTACACGCCGTCAAATACCTCCCACTCAAGCTTAAAGGACCAGCACGGCATTGGCTTAATTGCTTGCCAGCAGAGTCAATCAGTTGTTGGGAAGACCTGGAAACCGCATTCCTCGACAACTTCCAGGGCACTTATGTGCGACCACCAGACACTGATGACCTAAGCCACATAATTCAGCAGCCAGAAGAATCGGCCAGACAATTCTGAACACGGTTCCTAACCAAGAAAAATCAAATTGTCGACTGTCCGGATGCAGAGGCCCTTACAGCCTTCAAACACAACATCCCCGACGAGTGGCTTGCCCGGCACCTAGGACAGGAAAAGCCGAAATCCATGGCATCCCTCACAACACTCATGACCCGCTTCTGCGTGGGAGAGGATAGCTGGCTAGCTCGTAGTAACAACATGACCAAGAGCCCTGGTAATTCGGATACCAAGGACACAAACGGTAGGTCGCGTCGCAACAAGCACAAGCGCCGCATTAATGGCGACAATACTGAGGATACGGCAGTCAATGCCGGATTCAGAGGCTCTAAACCCGGTCAGCGGAAAAAGCCATTCAAAAGAAATACTCCGGGCCCGTCCAATTTGGACCGAATACTCGATTGCTCGTGCCAGATACACGGCACCCCCAAAAAGCCAGCCAATCACACCAACAGGGATTGTTGGGTGTTCAAGCAGGCAGGCAAGTTAACTGCCGAAAACAATGACAAGGGGCTGCATAGCGATGACGAGGAGGAGACCCGGCCGCCGAACAATAGTGGACAGATGGGTTTCCCCCACAAGTGTGGACAGTGAACATGATATACGCAACGCACATACCCAAAAGGGAGTGGAAGCATGCACTCAGGGACGTATATGCGATGGAGCCAGTCGCCCCAAAGTTCAATCCGTGGTCCTCCTGCCTGATCACTTTTGATCGAAGGGACCACCCCACTAGCATCCGCCATGGCGGATTCGCCGCATTGGTTCTAGACCCAATCGTCGATGGATTTCACCTCACTAGAGTCCTAATGGACGGCGGCAGCAGCCTGAACCTGCTTTATCAGGATACAGTGCGCAAGATAGGCATAGACCCCTCAAGGATTAAACCCACAAAGACGACCTTCAAAGGCGTCATACCAGGTGTAGAGGCCAACTGTATAGGCTCAGTTACACTTGAAGTGGTCTTCGGATCCCCGGATAACTTCAGAAGCGAGGAGTTAATCTTCGACATAGTCCCGTTCCGTAGCGGCTATCATGCACTGCTCGGACGAAACGCATTTGCAAAGTTCAATGCGGTGCTACACTACGCTTACCTGAAGCTCAAGATGTCAGGCCCTCGAGGAGTCATTACGGTCAACGGAAACACCGAACGCTCTCTCCGAACGGAGGAGCATACAGCGGCTCTCGCGGAAGTACAAAGCAGCCTCTTAAGGCAATTCTCGAGTCCGGCTGTTAAGCGGCCGGACACTGTCAAGCGCGCGCGGAGTAACCTACAACAAGACCACCTGGCATGTTCCGAGCACCCGTAGCAATGCGGCCCCAACCCCAGCCCTCGCGAAATCGTAAGACCAGTACCACACATACATAACTACGCTCTGGAGATACCATGGGCATAGGGGTAGGGGCACGACCACGGCATGCCCGGAGAGCGGCTCAACCGCACCAGGGGCTCCCAATTGTGTCATTCTTTTTTTCTCCTATTCGCAGGACTCCACTTTCTAGAAGCCCTGTCCGGCAGTAGAATTGCCGAACTCACGATGCAACAACCATGGAAGCAGAAAAGCTATGTCGAGTGTCCAGGTGTTCTCTATTACGAGCAGTATACCCGTTTTACATACCATCCCGCAGCCTACCCCTGGAGGGGGACATGTTAAATAGTCCCATCCCTTGCTTACTGCACTATTTTTATCGTTGTGCTTTCATTGTAGTATTTTTTTTGAATAAGCAATGCATCGCTTTTTGCCTATTATTGCATTCCTTTTTCTATCTATATATGTTCACTTATGACATGTTGCATCCGTACGCTTTGGTACGGCCAAATATACCAGGGCCTTAAGTTCCCCGAAATATGGTGTGATAAGTCCGAACACTTCCACAAGTGCGGCACCCCGAACTTATAGCATTATATGCATCTGTCGGATTTCGGGTTCCGGCAGACCCTTGAGGTTCGAACACTGGGGTGCGCGCGGAGATTTCGTGTCACGACCGGTTTTCCGGGTATCCATTTCCAGAAAAAGACCGTCGTGCTCATCAGCCCCAGGATTACTGTTAGCTGATGAGGCTCCAACTTGATACGGAAATTCCAAGCAAAATACAAAATATGAAGTACAAGACCATTCTGGCCTGTGAGTATAACAAATGGTTTCTAGTGGTTGATGGCGGAAGCGGTTTGTGGATCATCAGTGTCTATGGGACTCCAATTCCCACAGGAACAGCTGACCAGGTTAACTCCTATCTTCACGAGGCTGCTATCATCATTGCATAGGTTCCGGGGCTGTCATCGCGTCGTTCCTCTCCGTGCAAGAAATCTGGCCAAGAAAATAGCCAGGGACAAGCCAGTGAGTACTTTGAATGTACTCGCAAACATTATGAATACAGGTATAACATAACAATGGTGTGCTGAAAAATATTTTATGCTCATGACGTCAGTCACAAAAGATAAACAAAACTCTGATGCATGAAAGCATGTTATTTGTGAATATGCAATAACATAGTAGTATTAAGATTTATGAAAATAAATAACAAGAAATGCCACAGTCGGGCATCTTAGCGACACCACATAAAGGGCTTTAAAAGAAAATGCCACAGTCGGGCGTCTGAGCGACACCACATAAAGGGCTTTAAAATAAATGCCACAGTCGGGCGTCTGAGCGACACCACATAAAGGGCTTTAAAATAAATGCCACAGTCGGGCCTCTGAGCGACACCACATAAAGGGCTTTAAAAAGAAATGCCACAGTCGGGCATCTGAGCGACACCACATAAAGGGCTTTAAAAAGAAATGCCACAGTCGGGTGTCTGGGCGACACCACATAAAGGGCTTTAAAATAAATGCCACAGTCAGGCGTCTGAGCGACACCACATAAAGGGATTTAAAATAAATGCCACAGTCGGGCGTCTGAGCGACACCACATAAAGGGCTTTAAAATAAACAATCATAGTGAATATCCCGGAGGTAGAACCATCCCAGAGATACTCGATGATAACAATAATATCACGGGTTAGTCAACAATAATAATAATCATAATTATCACAAGTCACAAGTAGTAATTCCATTTCTGGTTTAACAGTTTCACCTCCGAAGATCGACACTAAGACCGACACTTGACCCATCCCAGACTGTAATCCTTAACCATGGACGCGGCTATTCTAATAGGTTTAATCTCTGCAGAGGGTGTACTCTTTACCCACGAGTAACGGATTTCTTTAGTCCATTGGGACTAATTCCGTCTACGGTCTTTTTGTTGAAAACACACCTAACTTGCACACACCAGCTTATCTCACACGTGTCTGGAATCACCCACGACACCTGTCAAGCAAACTCTAAGTGGGGAGGCTACAACCTCACGTAGAATGGGATCAAATTTATATCGCGTGCTCTAAGGGGTGGCCTCCCCTCTCGGTCCCAACCGGAAACACCCATGCCCCCGGACCAGGTGGCCTGCCTACCAGCTACAACCGGTATCTTCCACCCTGGCCTCTCTGTACGGTGTGTGCTACAAAAGAGGTTGACACCTTACTGAACCGTACTCTACTTGCTGTAGAGACGAGTGGTAGTACGAAACAAGTATGGGGGTTACTGGAACAAGACTCGATCTACGGTCGACTCAGGAGGTTTAAGTATTCCCTGCAAGATTAGCATAACGAATATATTTCAACCAACAGGGTCACTGCTCATATCACCTTACCATGCCATACCAGACATAACCGTCCCGACGGAGACCGGCGACAAACTCATGCCTACCCAAGGCAGAGGTCTTCCCGGGTTCCTGCCGGTATGCATGCAAGGCACTTGAGGGTGATTATCATCACAAGTGTGTTCATTTCCAACAGCATGGAAATCAATAACATGCACCCATGCATATGATCATGTCACATGAAATAACAAGTTTCTCCAAGGTGAGGCGATGTTATAAACGTGTCATCGAACACACAAAAATATTATGTCGGGGTTCAGAATGCTTGCCTTCAGGTCACGGGAAGGCAAGGTGCATTTCAAACTCTTGAAATATTTCTCCTCTCTTCAAAAATCCTATTTTAGAAATATAAATGAATTAACACACAAAATAAAAACAGCACAAAAAGTTGTTCTGAAATTTTTTCAAATAAATCTTAAAATAAACTAGAAAATTTTTGAGAGAGGTAGGAAAAAGAATCAATTCATTTGGACTTATATTTAAAAAGTTATAGCCAGTCAAAGTTCTGGTCAAAATCTGTTTTTAAATTAAAATAGAAAAAGAAAACGTTTCAGATAGAAATACGCTTCCGGGGCAAAGGAGACGTACTAATGAAGTTTACGCCTTCACTTAAACATGTGGACGGCGCGGTGAGACACAGACAGTGGGTCCAGGGGACCCACTAGTCAGGTTTGACTATTCCTCTCCCTCCTCTTCCTTTGTCCCGAGCGGAGGCGGAACTCCGGCGATCGTCGCCGGTGATTGGCGGCTCCTCGAGGGCATCCGAGGCCAGGGATGGATCCGCCACTCCTAGGCGGTCCTTCCGGTGGTCGCAGGGTCACCGGAGGTGGAGGGAGTCGCCAGCGGCGAGCTCCGCGGCGGAGGGAGCTTCGGTGACAGAGTGATTTTGTAGCGGCGATGGCTCCCGAACAAAATTGAGTAGGGGGAATTGTTCACGGGAGGAAGAGGGAGTTCTTGGTGAAGAGAACGGAGAGGGGGAGGTCCTGGTGGCGCCGAAGTGAACGAGGCAGTGGCGGCGGCCGTGGTTGCCGGAGATGAGGAAGACGACCTCTCTGGTCATTCTACTGCTACGGGCGGATCGGTGAGGGAGTGTTGGAGGTTGCTTGAGGGTTTGGTGAGCTCGGGGGGTCCTTATATAGCGATCGGGGGCGGTTCCGACGATGGCCGAGGATAAGAACATCGGCGACCGTCGTGCTGTGCTGCAGGGCGACGTGGCGGCGACGAGGGCTTGCGGACAAGGCTGCGGATGAGCTTGAGCTGTTCAAGGGGGCAGCTGGCGAGCGCAGGTGGCTCGGGCGGCGCCGTCCACGGCAGAGGCTGCTGTGGCCGCCCGCTAGCCGCCGTTGCCGACCTGACGGCGGCACTGTTGGGCGCCGGGGGGGTTTGGCTGGTTCCTGCGAGCGGATTAGGTTGGGGGGTGCGGCTCTGCAGGCGAGGAAGGGCCGGGGCGCGAAGCGGCGACCCGAGCGCACGCACGTGCAAAACGCGTGCTCTGGGCGCGCCCAGAGCACGCCCACCATCTGTTCGGCGAAATGCCGTGGCCAGCTAGATGGCTTGGTTGCAGCTGAGGATTAGCAGTTCTAGTCTAGGGATAGTTGAGATGCTAGTGGACATGCTAGTTTGATCAGAGGTGCAAGGTCACAGTGCAAAACAAAAATCATGTCAAAACTGATCATGCCCCTAAGGTGTTTGACAAAATGCTAAGGGCACTTAGGCATTTCTTGGTGTGGCAAAATTCTCCAGATCAGTGTCTCTTTAGAAGCAAGAGAAGGTGGTAAGGTTAGTTTGGCAAAAAGAGAAACTTGCTAGTGCAGGTTTTGATGAACTTCAGTTCTGGACAGGAGATGGATGGCATCATTCATGAACTAAAATGATCCAATAAGTGCATGCTCCTTGACTTAGGGGTTTAGTAGGGAGGGCTACAAGTAGGAAAAGGAATCATGGATAAAGTAGCAACTAAAAATGTGGTTGTTGTACAAACCATCATGTTGGGCCAGAATGAAGAAGAGGTTGTTTCACTCAAAAATTTCAAAGAACAACCCTGGATTTTTGCATATAATGGAACGATATGCTCCTACTCACATCCCAAAATTTTGGTGGAGGCTAGAAAGAAATATTTAAAAGGGTTGTAGTGCAAAACTGCCCACTGGACCAGAGAAGGAAAACAGGTGTAGCACTCAAAATATGCAATGAATTAAATATATTATTGCACAAAAGTGATTTAGAGACATCACATGACATCTCCAAGTTTTGGTTTGATTTTTAGATAAATATATCAAATGGTTGCAGTTTGAAAAGAGCTCCAAATTTTAAAACAAGTCATTTAATGAATAAAGCTCAGGGTGAAATAATTTAATAAATAAATCTTCTGATTGAGAGATGTTTTTTTAAATGAGAGGGAAAAATAAGTCCAATATATTTTGGAAGGATTCCACTTGGGAAAAATTTCTTAATATTAAAAGAAAAGTTTTGAAATCAACAGAGATATTCTTGCAAGCAAAAATTTTTAAACTCTTGGCAAAATTTTAATAACTAAAACCTGGTTAAATTTTTGGGGTGTTACAATACTACCCCCCTTAAGAAAAAATCTCGTCCTCAAGATTTGCTAAGAGCCGTTGAGAAAAACGAATACTCCATATATGTTCAAGCGGTTGTGAGTCTGCTGCCGTGGTGCTGCGTGAAATAAAATAGTTCTACGCCGTGAGAAAATACACGATGCGGCAATTCAGTAAAAATAAAACTCATACTAGGATCTTTCGCGGTTGCACAAGTTATTCGCGAAGGAAATTACTCATACCAGTAGAAACTAAATACTCGACTCATCGCACAAATTTGAGGTACCATGTATAAGATACACGCAAATATAAATGCTGCAAAAACAAATACAGTAGTGACGTCTAAAATGAAAACGGTAACTGGGTGGGGTCCTGATAAAATGTCTCTAGTAAAGGGATACACTCCTCTTCTATCGGAGGAAGTGGATTGACCAGTCGATGTATGCGTCTCTCCGGGTCGGGTCTCAGTGGTCTGACGATGGCAATCTGAGGATTTAGATCAGCGAGACTCTGGAGATAATCCATCACTCGCTGGTTTAAATGCTCTTGAGCGATGATGTACTGGATAAGGTTGGCTAGAACTGGGTCTTTCTCAATCCGTCCACCGGGAAAAGATGTTACTCCTCGGGGTGTTGCACGGCTCGGAAAGTAATAATATCCTCGTTCGCGGGCATAGGGTATTGCCGATCGAAGGCGAGCAATCGCTTCTTTCGCAGCATCTTCTATGGCCAGGTGTGGGGTTGGCATAGATTTCCCCATGAAGGAAACTTCTGTTGGATCTTGGTTGGGGTCTACAGGAGGAATGTGTACTGCTGCCCAATATTCCGAGGTGGATGGGGTGATTCTAGATTTGAACAGCTCGTATTGGGGTGGCTGGGTAGAACCCATGGTACTGCGGGTAAAGTCCCACAATATTTTGACAAAGCTACTAGGGGTTGCATCTGGGGTTCTCAGATGAATACTGGGGCTCGGCATGACAGGAAAAAGTTGTGAGTGTGGTGCACAAGGTGTGGGGTGCTTGGTAAGGTCACGAGGTGGCCTTTATATAGCAATGGAGCTGGATCATTTTACCGTGGTGAAAGGTAATAAATTTGCCAGCTTAGCTCCAAAGGTCGGGTCAGTGTCAGAGATACACATATCTCATAAAGAGACGTGTTACTTTGGTTGTCGTCGGGTTGGTTTTGGTAGCTGTGCCCGGAAATTATGCAACTGTGCGCTGACAAAATACGCAAGGCTACTATTAAAACAGAGGCACAACGACAGGCTGCGTTAATATACATGGTCGCACGATTACAAAGCGAGGATACACTGAAACTCGGTGCTACTCGCACGGCTTAATCTACCTCGTTTATGCCTAAACGGGCGTGCCTGGTGGATGTCGAGGCTTCTCCACGTGTCTCACTGCCGGGATTAGTCGGAGATGGCGGAGGAATTGTAGGGTCGGGGTAGCAAGGATGACCATTGCGGGGATTGTTGGCCACAATCCCGTTGGAGTGTGCTCCCAAAAGGTGACGAAGCACTTCTGGGGTCATCAAGGCATCTCGGTTGATGGCTGAAGCTGATCTCAGGATCTCGATCGGTTGTCTGAATAGCACGAATGGGTTGTCGGCATCGGGCTCGGTTTGGGGTAGAGGTTGTGCTGGGTTGGGCCTAGCGTGCCCTTTTTATAGAAAAAAGGGGACGGAGTCTTCCTTCGCACGCTTGTGGAGGAGGCATCTTGGGCGCTGGTTACGGGCGCGTGATCGACAGGCTAGGTTGATAGGTTGGGCACCGACTGCCAAAAGTGTCGGGGTCACTGTGTGGCTATCTTGCACGAGAAGCTTGGCTGGGGTTTGGTTATGGTCTGGTGGGTTGGTTTGCCTAAGTTTATTGACCTGGCTAAGATAGGATTAGCCAATGGTCAGCCTGGCTCTGATACCAAGTCTTTCACGACCGGTTTTCCGAGTATCCATTTCCAGAAAAAGACCGTCGTGCTCATCAGCCCCAGGATTACTATTAGCTGATGAGGCTCCAACTTGATACAGAAATTCCAAGCAAAATACAAAATATGAAGTACAAGACCATTCTGGCCTGTGAGTACAACAAATGGTTTCTAGTGGTTGATGGCGGAAGCGGTTTGTGGATCATCAGTGTCTATGGGACTCCAATTCCCACAGGAACAGCTGACCAGGTTAACTCCTATCTTCACGAGGCTGCTATCATTGTTGCTTAGGTTCCGGGGCTGTCATCGCGTCGTTCCTCTCCGTGCAAGAAATCTGGCCAAGACAATAGCCAGGGACAAGCCAGTGAGTACTTTGAATGTACTCGAAAAAATTATGAACACAGGTATAACATAACAATGGTGTGCTGAAAAATATTTTATGCTCATGACGTCAGTCACAAAAGATAAACAAAACTCTGATGCGTGCAAGCATGTTATTTGTGAATATGCAATAACATAGTAGTATTAAGATTTATGAAAATAAATAACAAGCAATGCCACAGTCGGGCATCTTAGCGACACCACATAAAGGGCTTTAAAAGAAAATGCCACAGTCGGGCGTCTGAGCGACACCACATAAAGGGCTTTAAAAGAAATGCCACAGTCGGGCGTCTGAGCGACACCACATAAAGGGCTTTAAAATAAATGCCACAGTCGGGCGTCTGAGCGACACCACATAAAGGGCTTTAAAAAGAAATGCCACAGTCGGGCGTCTGAGCGACACCACATAAAGGGCTTTAAAAAGAAATGCCACAGTCGGGCGTCTGGGCGACACCACATAAAGGGCTTTAAAATAAATGCCACAGTCGAGCGTCTGAGCGACACCACATAAAGGGCTTTAAAATAAATGCCACAGTCGGGCGTCTGAGCGACACCACATAAAGGGCTTTAAAATAAATGCCACAGTCGGGCGTCTGAGCGACACCACATAAAGGGCTTTAAAATAAACAATCATAGTGAATATCCCGGAGGTAGAACCATCCCAGAGATACTCGATGATAACAATAATATCACGGGTTAGTCAACAATAATAATAATCATAATTATCACAAGTCACAAGTAGTAATTCCATATCTGGTTTAACATTTTCACCTCCGAAGACCGACACTAAGACCGACACTTGACCCATCCCAGACTTTAATCCTTAACCATGGACACGGCTATTCGAATAGGTTTAATCTCTGCAGAGGGTGTACTATTTACCCACGAGTAAAGGATTTCTTTAGTCCATCGGGACTAATTCCGTCTATGGTCTTTTTGTTGAAAACACACCTAACTTGCACACACCAGCTTATCTCACACGTGTCTGGAATCACCCACGACACCTGTCAAGCAAACTCTAAGTGGGGAGGCTACAACCTCGCATAGCATGGGATCAAATTTATATCGCGCGCTCTAAGGGGTGGCCTCCCCTCTCGGTCCCAACCGGAAACACCCATGCCCCCGGACCAGGTGGCCTACCTACCAGCTACAACCGATATCTTCCACCCTGACCTCTCTGTACGGTGTGTGCTAGAAAGAGGTTGACAACTTACTGAACCATACTCTACTTGCAGTAGAGACGAGTGGTAGTACGAAACAAGTATGGGGGTTACTGGAACAAGACTCGATCTACGGTCGACTCAGGAGGTTTAAGTATTCCCTGCAAGATTAGCATAACGAATATATTTCAACCAACAGGGTCACCGCTCATATCACCTTACCATGCCATACCAGACATAACCGTCCCGACGGAGACCGGCGACAAACTCGTGCCTACCCAAGGCAGATGTTTTCCCGGGTTCCTGCCAGTATGCATGCAAGGCACTTGAGGGTGATTATCATCACAAGTGTGTTCATTTCCAACAGCATGGAAATCAATAACATGCACCCATGCATATGATCATGTCACATGAAATAACAAGTTTCTCCATGGTGAGGCGATGTTATAAACGTGACATCGAACACACAAAAATATTATGCCGGGGTTCAGAATGCTTGCCTTCAGGTCACGGGAAGGCAAGGTGCATTTCAAACTCTTGAAATATTTCTCCTGTCTTCAAAAATCCTATTTTAGAAATATAAATGAATTAACACACAAAATAAAAGCAGCACAAAAAGGTGTATTGAAATTTTTCAAATAAATCTTAAAATAAACTAGAAAATATTTGAGAGAGGTAGGATAAAGAATCAATTCATTTGTACTTATATTTAAAAAGTTATAGCCAGTCAAAGTTCTAGTCAAAATCTGTTTTTAAATTAAAATAGAAAAAGAAAACGTTTCAGATAGAAATACGCTTCCGGGGCAAAGGAGATGTACTAATGAAGTTTACGCCTTCACTTAAACACGTGGACGGCGCGGTGAGACACTGACAGTGGGTCCAGGGGGCCCACTAGTCAGGTTTGACTATTCCTCTCCCTCCTCTTCCTCTGTCCCGAGCGGAGGCGGAACTCCGGCGATCGTCGCCGGCTATTGGCGGCTCCTCGAGGGCATCCAAGGCCAGGGATGGATCCTCCACTCCTAGGCGGTCCTTCCGGTGGTCGCAGGGTCGCCGGAGGTGGAGGGAGTCGCCGGCGGCGAGCTCCGCGGCGGAGGGAGCTTCAGTGACAGTGATTTTGTGGCGGCGATGGCTCCCGAACAAAATTGAGTAGGGGGAATGGTTCATGGGAGGAAGATGGAGTTCTTGGTGAAGAGAACGGAGAGGGGGAGGTACTGGTGGCGCCGGAGTGAACGAGGCAGTGGCGGCAGCCGTGGTTGCCGGAGATGAGGAAGACGACCTCTCTGGTCTTTCTACTGCTACGGGCAGATCGGTGAGGGTGTGTGGGAGGTTGCTTGAGGGTTTGGTGAGCTCGGGGGGTCCTTATATAGCGATCGGGGGCGGTTCCGACGATGACCGAGGATCAGAACATCGGCGACCGCCGTGCTGTGCTGCAGGGCGACGTGGCGGCGACGAGGGCTTGCGGACAAGGCTGCGGATGAGCTTGAGCTGTTCAAGGGGGCAGTTGGCGAGCGCTGGTGGCTCGGGCGGCGCCGTCCACGGCAGAGGCTGCTGTAGCCGCCCGCTAGCCGCCGTTGCCGACCTGACGGCGGCGCTGTTGGGCGCCAGGGGGGTTTGGCTGGTTCCTACGAGCGGATTAGGTTGGTGGTGCGGCTCTGCAGGCGAGCAAGGGCTGGGGCGCGACGCGGCGACTCAAGCGCACGCACGTGCAAAACGTGCGCTCTGGGCGCGCCCAGAGCACGCCCACCATCTATTCGGCGAAATGCCGTGGCCTGCTAGATGGCTTGGTTGCAGCTGAGGATTAGCAGTTCTAGTCTAGGGATAGTTGAGATGCTAGTGGACATGCTAGTTTGATCAGAGGTGCAAGGTCACAGTGCAAAACAAAAATCATGTCAAAACTGGTCATGCCCCTAAGGTGTTTGACAAAATGCTAAGGGCACTTAGGCATTTCTTGGAGTGGCCAAATTCTCCAGATTAGTGTCTCTTTAGAAGCAAGAGAAGGTGGTAAGGTTAGTTTGGCAAAAAGAGAAACTTGCTAGTGCAGGTTTTGATCAACTTCAGTTCTGGACAGGAGATGGATGGCATCATTTCATGAACTAAAATGATCCAATAAGTGCAAGCTCCTGGACTTAGGGGTTTAGTAGGGAGGGCTACAAGTGGGAAAAGGAATCATGTATAAAGTAGCAACTAAAAATGTGGTTGCTGTACAAACCATCATGTTGGGCCAGAATGAAGATCAGGTTGTTTCACTCAAAATTTTCAAAGAACAACCCTATATTTTTGCATATAATGGAATTATATGCTCCTACTGACATCCCAAAATTTTGGTGGAGGCTAGAAAGAAATATTTAAAAGAGTTGTAGTGCAAAACTGCCCACTGGACCAGAGAAGGAAAACAGGTGTAGCACTCAAAATATGCAATGAATTAAATATATTATTGCACAAAAGTGATTTAGAGACATCACATGACATCTCCAAATTTTGGTTAGATTTTTAGATAAATATATCAAATGGTTGCAGTTCGAAAAGAGCTCCAAATTTTAAAACAAGTCATTTAATGAATAAAGCTCAGGGTGAAATAATTTAATAAATAAATCTTCTGATTGAGAGATGTTTTTTTAAATGAGAGGGAAAAATAAGTCCAATATGTTTTGGAAGGATTCCACTTGGGAAAAATTCCTTAATATTAAAAGAAAAGTTTTGAAATCAACAGAGATATTCTTGTAGGCAAAAAAATTTAAACTCTTGGCAAAATTTTAATAACTAAAACCTGGTTAAATTTTTGGGGTGTTACATTTCGCCCTCTACCTACCTGTTCCTCGCCGGCTCGCTGAGATCTAAACTACGAAAGAAACAACACAAGAGACACAGAGTTTATACTGGTTCAGGCCACCATTGTGGTGTAATACCCTACTCCAGTGTGTGGTGTGGTGGATTGCCTCTTGGGCTGTTGATGAACAATACAAGGTAGAATAGCCTCGCGAGGGTCTGTTCTTGGCTGGTGCGATGAACTGCTAGGAGGAGTTCAGTCGCTCTCTCTACTGGTTTTCTGGTGAGGGTTTTGTTCTCTAGATGCCTCTACCCTGGGGGTGGCTAGTCCTATTTATAGGCAAAGGCCCTGGGCCTCTTCCCAAATATTGAGCGAGAAGGGCGCCAACAATTGGCCATTTTGAAGGGGAACATCGGGTACACTTATCCTGACTAAAGTTGGTCCTCGCCTGTCAAAGGCTCTGGTGGTGACGCCTGCTTAGGCTCCACAATGACTTCCTCCCTGCCGTTGGGCTGGTCTTGGTCTTGTTGCACTGAAATGGATGCCTTTGCTTGATGCTCTTGCTTGCGCTTGCTCCCTTTGCACCAAAGAGGAAAGGAGGACACTGCGCGGGCTGGCGCCCGACTAGCGCCCTTGGTCGTCATGGCTTGCGTCATGGGCACCTCGCGAGGTACCCCGCCTTGAACTCTCCGCCTCCTCGTGAGCCAGCCTGATGAGGCCGTGCCTGAGGAAGCTCCTGGTCGTCCGCCCCGCGAGGCTTGGCCCCTCACGAGGGTCTTGAGCTTGTGTTGATGAAGATGGGCCGTGCTGGGCCCCCCTTTGAGCCACGCCGCAGGCCGCAGGCAGGCAAGTCTGGGGACCCCCGTTCCCAGAACACCGACAGTAGCCCCCGGGCCCAAGGTGCGCCCGGACTTGGCCGAGCAGAGAGGCTAAAGGGCAAGTGCGAAGCGCCGTGGGCCCTATCAGCCTGCGGCCTTGGGCGCCGCATGGCGGTTGATTGGATGCGGGCGGCACTGTTCCCCCACGCCTCCTTATTTTGTGCCATGCTAGGCGGACTCGTAGCCGCACACAGCCGCTCCCCTTCCCGCTGCTCGAGCACTCTCTGTCCTTTCTCCTCCCGAACTCCAGCTTCCGCATCCAATCCAATATCGAACCTCCCCCCCCCCTTATGCCGCCATGGCTCCGCCGAAGAAGGGAAGAGGGAAGAAGCCCATGCCTCCGCCTCGCTCACCGTCGCTGGCGGCCCCCGCCGTCGACCGGTCGATCATAATCAATCGAGAGGGCTTGGGCAAGGTCAGCTCGGCTCTGGCCACCATCTTCAACGAATGCGGGAGGACGACGGCCTGGCCCGCGTCTCGCTTCTCCATCGACAGGGTAATCACTGAGGTCCGGTATTTCGCCGACGCCCTATGGGTGGGACTACTTCCCCCCTTTTCCGATTTCTTCAACGCCGTGCTCTCCCACTATCAGATCCACATGATGCATCTGGGTCCTGAATCCATCACTCTTCTTGCGGTCTTCGCCTTTGTTTGTGAGGCAATGATGGGCATCCTTCCTTCGGTTGCCTTGCTACGCCACTTCTTCTCTCTGCGCCTCGTCGACCCCACCCAATGCTCGGGGTGCGTGAGCTTCATTGCTACACCTGAGACAGCGGCCTCAGGGATTGACTTCAATCTTCCTTCGCCCACACCTGGGGTTCGCGAGCAGTGGCTGTATGTGGACGTAGGGGTGCCCAGCCCCCTGCTGTCGGAGCCATCTTCGCCTGTTGTCCCCAACTCAGGCTGGGGCCAGGAGACGCTCACGAGCTCCCGGCTCGCCTTCGTCTGGCGTCGCTTCGCATTCTTGAGGACGCTCGGCGTGACGGCGCCCAAGGTGGTGAAGGAGTTCCTGCTACACCGTGTTGCCCCTCTCCAACGCCATTCTCACTGGATGTGGGCCTTCAGCGGGCGTGAGGTGTTGGGGAACGTAGTAATTTCAAAAAATTTCCTACGCACACGCAAGATCATGGTGATGGCATAGCAACGAGAGGGGAGAGTGTTCGTCCATGTACCCTCGTAGACCGTAAACGGAAGCGTTAGCACAACGCGGTTGATGTAGTCGTACGTCTTCATGATCCAACCGATCCAAGCACCGAACGTACGGAGCCTCCGAGTTCAGCACACGTTCAGCTCGATGACGATCTCCGGCCTCCGATCCAGCCGAGCTCCGGAGATGAGTTCCGTCAGCACGATAGCGTGGTGACGATGATGATGTTCTACCGGCGCAGGGCTTCGCCTAAACTCCGCGACGATATGACCGAGGTGGAATATGGTGGAGGGGGGCACCGCACATGGCTAAGGAACAATCTGTAGATCAACTTGTGTGTCCCTGGGGTGCCCCCCCACCCCCGTATATAAAGGAGCAAGGGGGGAGGCCGGCCGGCCCCTTTGGGCGCGCCAAGGGAGGAGGCATCCTCCTCCTAGTAGGAGTAGGACTCCTCCTTTCCTACACCTACTAGGAGGAGGAAGGAAGGGGGAGAGGGGGAAGGAAGGGGGGCGCCGCCTCCCCTCCTAGTCCAATTCGGACCAGAGGGGGGAGGGGGCGCACGGCCCATGCTGGCTGCCCCTCTCTCCTTTCCCCTAAGGCCCATAGGCCCAATACTCTCCCGGGGGGTTCCGGTAACCCCCCCCCCCACTCGGCACTCCGGTTTTCTCCGAAATCACCCGAAACCTTTCCGGTGTCCGAATATAGTCGCCCAATATATCAATATTTATGTCTTGACCATTTCGAGACTCCTCGTCATGTCCGTGATCACATCCGGGACTCCGAACAAACTTCGGTACATCAAAACTTATAAAATCATAATAAAACTATCATCCTAACGTTAAGCGTGCGGACCCTACGAGTTCGAGATCTATGTAGACATGACCTAGAACCATTCTCGGTCAATAACCAATAGCGGGACCTGGATGCCCATATTGGTTCCTACATATTCTATGAAGATCTTTATCTGTCAAACCGCATAACAACATACGTTGTTCCCTTTGTCATCGGTATGTTACCTGCACGAGATTTGATCGTCGGTATCCAATACCTAGTTCAATCTCGTTACCGGCAAGTCTCTTTACTCGTTCTGTAATACATCATCTCATAACTAACTGATTAGTTACATGCTTGCAAGGCTTAGGTGATGAGTATTACCGAGAGGGCCCAGAGATACCTCTCCAACAATCGGAGTGACAAAACCTAATCTCGAAGTATGCCAACCCAACATTTACCTTCGGAAACACCTGTAGAGCACCTTTATAATCACCCAGTTACGTTGTGACATTTGGTAGCACACAAAGTGTTCTTCCGGTAAACGGGAGTTGCACAATCTCATAGTGTCGGTGTACTAAAGTAGGGGTACCTTAGTATCCCGAACTTGTGCATGGGCAGTTGCAGCGTCCCGTGGAAAGGCTTGCCGGGTGTCCTCCAAGATCCTCCGTAGTTCCTATTGATGCCATTCAAGAACAAAGTGTTTTAACTAAGAAGACAAGACTCCGACAAGGGGAGCTTGCCGGGAAGGACAAGGCCCTGGCAAGAGGAGCTTGCCGGGAAGGCCGACCAAAGCACTTCAAAGAACTTGCCGCGACGCGCTGCGCGTCCCGGCAAGACCCGAAGAGCGACAAGCTTTCGGGTGCGGCAAGACAACGACCGCGGCAAAGCGCTTGCCGCAGCGAAGCCACCACTCTACGCCCATGCTCCAGTGCATCCGTCGACGTGTCGTTGCAGGACCATTCCAAGCGCACGTGGCGGGAAGCTGTGCAGCCAAGCGGTGCGAGGTGGCAAGTGGAGATGACGAGAAGGCCATCGTGGCAGGCGGTGGCACCCCTAACATTCGCTTTTCTGCACTGTTTAATCGATGCAGACGGGCATTAAATGCTCTTGTCCCCTGCCGTCAGAGTTAGGTAGGGTGTACTGTAGATAGCAGTTGTACCAACCACCCTTTTTACATTTGTACCCTTGCCTGCTTTGCCACCTGTTGGTGACCCTTTTGCCTATAAAATGAGGCCCATGCGCAACATAGAAGGGGTTCGACTCATTCGAAACTACACCACTCTCACACTCTCAAAGAACAGAATACAACCACAAAGCAGCAGTAGGAGTATTATCTCTCCGGAGAGCTCCGAAGCTGGGTAAAAATCGCTCGCGTGCTCCGCCTCGATCCGCTCTTCGTGCGCCCTCCGCTCCCTTGCCGGACCGAAAGGGGCCCTGCCCCATAGGTGCTCGTTCCCCACGACATCTTTGGCGCGCCAGGTAGGGAGCGTCGAGGTTGTGTGAACCCGATCCGGCGTTCACGCGAGCCAGTTCATCATCATGTTCATCGACATGCCACCGAAGAAGAAGACTTCGGGGGTGGCTGCTCCGTCCGCGTCGATCCCACCGCCACCGGAGCAAACGGGTGGTGGGATGGACGTCGGCGGAGGAGCGGGCGCCGACGAGGGAGCTCATGTCGTTACCAGATCCAAGGACAAGGCCCCGCAAACTTCGGCGTCCGTACACGCACCGCGCCCATCTCAGGAGGCGCGGGATCGACAGCGTCATGGTGCTCGCAGCACCGTGCTCGCATTAGAACAAGGCCAAGCTGGTGGATCTCGGGGCGTTCAAGACCAGCATGCTGGCACGAGTGAAGTACGGTTGCCTGGACGGGGTATTGCTCCTTCCAACCCAGTTGGGAGTCTGAGCATATCCCGCTCCTCGCGCCGCTCACCGCCGCCGCCGAAGACTCCAGAAGAAGCGTTGGCTCGAGCTCAACTGCTCCTAGACTATCCTCCGATGGCGGACAAGATCGACAGTTGGAGGGCCACCATTCAGAGCGTCATTGGCTTCGCCAACAGCGACACTCCCCGGCAACCGAGCGCATCGAAGCCGCGGCAAGACGCCCCGGCGCGAGCCGATGGCAACAAGACTGGTGGGGGTGCAACCACCGTGCACTCCCCGCCCCGGAGGCCAAGATCGCCGACTCGCCGGATCAACCACGACACCGACTCCACGGCGTCATCAGATCCACGAGCTCGTCACGATCAACGCCAAGTTCTTCAAGAACGACAACACGAAGACACTCGCACCCGCATCGAGCGTCGGAGAGAAGCGTGGTGTCAGTCAGACCAGCACGCTGGGCCCGCTGTTGACATGCATGCGCCAGGGGAACCAGGCGACTTGCCGTACACGGTAGGTTGCCCTACGTTTACTCGTGAGCTGCGGCAAGTCTAGTGGCCCAGCACAAAGAACTTCAAGCCAGATGTACCGGAGAAGTATGATGGCAGGTTGCATCCGTCGGAGTTCCTCAGCATCTACACCATTGCGGTGCAAGCTGCCGGGGAGCGCGACGAGAAGATCCTTGCCAACTACTTCCCACTGGTGCTCAAGCCTAACGTCAGATCCTGGCTCATGCACTTGCCGGACAACTCCATCTCTTCATGGGCGGACCTGTGTCATCAGTTTGTCGGTGCCTTCACAGGCGGCCACAAACCCCATGGCCAGGAGAGCAATCTTCATCTGCTCGCCCAGAAGGAAGGAGAGCCTCTGCGCAAGTATATTCAGAGATTTAGCCAAGTGCAACGCAACATCCCAGATGTCCACCCCGCCGCGGTCATCAGCGCGTTCCATCAGAACGTGCGTAACCGCAGGATGCGGGAGGATATGGCGATGTGCAAGATAAGGGACGTCAGTGAGCTCTACGCTCTGGCCGACAGATGTGCACGTGCTGAGGAAGGGAGGAAACTCCCTGGAGAGAACACGGGAGCATAAGGGTCTGACGGTGAGGATGCCGCCCCGGCAAGGAAAAACCGGAGGCGGAACAACAGGAAGAGGAAAGCTAAAGATGTGGTAGTTGTCGAGCAGTCTGGCAACGGAGGAGGCACCGAGAAGGCCAAAGCTGGTAACTCCAGCGAGGCTGTGGTGGCCGCCGACAAGCAGGACGGCTCCAGCAAGCAGTACTGCAAGATCCACCGCACCAAGGGCCATGATCTCCAGACCTGCAAGAAAGTTGAGCAGCTTGTTGAACTGCAGAAGGCTGAATACGAGCGACGCGACAAGGAGAAGGCCCAAGAAGGTGGTGGAGGATCCGGCAAGAAGCGTCCCGGCCGGGGAGGGCGCCGCAGCAAGGCCAAGCAGCGGCAAGGAGACAGGCCTCCCCGCAGCCGCGACAAGGATGAAGATGAGGATGAAGATGAGGACATGGATGATGATGAGGCCGACGAGCAGGAATTCCAGAAAGCAATAGAGGTTTTGTGCATTGACGGTGGTGCTTCTCTGCATACCTCGCACCGCCAGCTCAAACAGTGGGTGCGAGAAGTTAATGCAGCAGAACCAGTCTCGCAAGCCCCTGAAATGGTCCAGCACGCCTATCATCTTTGACGTTGAGGACCACCCTGACCGCATCACTGCGGTCGGGTGCTTGCCGATGTTGGTTTCACCAACTATCCGCAACCTCAAAGTCACAAAGATGCTAGTTGACGGCGGGGCCGGCTTGAATCTGATCTCCTCCGCGGTACTCCAGAAGCTCCAGATCCCCGACAGCGAGCTCGAAGAGACTGGTACTTTCCAAGGAATCAATCCGGGAAGGAGCAAGCCGAAGGGGAAGATCACATTGCCAGTGACATTTGGCAGCAAGCTGAACTTCAGGACAGAGAAAGTTACTTTTGACGTCGCTGATTTTCCATTGCCTTACAATGGGATACTCGGCCGTCCAGCGCTCGCCAAGTTCATGGCAGCATCTCATTATGCATACAACGTGCTCAAGATGCCTAGTCCGATAAGTGTCATCTCTGTCCCTGGAGACAAGAAGGATGCCCTTATCTGTACCGACAAGATCTACCGGGAAGCAGCAGCCGCAGCTGAACGTGAACCACTTGTCGCTGAAGCTCCCGGGGGGGAGAAGAAGACCAAGCCCGGCAAGAACTCTGATGCCCACTCCGGCAAGCGCACCTCTTCGGAGTGCTGCGCTACCGTCGAGGACGCACCATCGAGCTGCACCGGCAAGTGTAAGAAGGCAAAGGCAGCTCCGCCGGAGACCAAGAAAGTGGCTGCTAAGGAGGACGGCACTGGTGGTACCTTCACCATCAGTGCCACGCTTGACCCTAAATAGGAAAGCGCGCTCGTTGCTTTCCTGCGGGCGAATGTTGATGTGTTTGCATGGCAACCATCTGACATCCCCGATGTTCCCAGGAAAGTAATTGAGCACCACCTTGCCGTCTGTCCTCACGCGTGGCCCGTCAAGCAGAAAGTCAGAAAGCAAGCAGTGGAGCGCCAAGAATTCATTGCTGAAGAGATCAAGAAGTTGGAAGCAGCAGGCCTGGTCAGAGGAGTGCTCCATCCTATGTGGTTGGCCAATCCTGTAGTCGTGCGCAAGGCGAACGGGAAATGGAGGCTTTGTATTGACTTCACTAATGTTAATAAAGCTTGTCCCAAAGATCCATTTCCCTTCCCGCGCATTGACCAGATTGTCGACTCCATGGCAGGATGTGATCTGCTTTCATTTCTTGATGCATATTCAGGATATCATCAGATCTTCATGGCAGAAGAGGATGAGGAGAAAACCGCATTCATTACTCCATGTGGCATGTACTGCTTTGTGCGGATGCCTTTCGGACTAAAGAATGCTGGTTGAACATTTGCAAGGGTAGTTCACGAAGCTTTTTAGCCATAGTTGCACAGAAATGTAGAGGCTTACATGGATGACATAGTGGTCAAAAGCAAAGACAGAGCAACTCTGATTCAAGATTTGGACGAGACCTTTGCAAATCTGTGCAAGATCAATCTCAAGCTCAACCCCGAGAAGTGTGTGTTTGGAGTCCCTTCCGGCAAGCTTCTCGGGTTCTCTGTGTCTCAGCGGGGGATCGAAGCCAACCCCGACAAGATCAAGGCCATTGAGCAGATCGAAGCACCGAAGCGCGTCAAGGATGTACGAAGGCTTGCCGGCTGCGTAGCTGCTCTCAGCAGGTTCATCTCTAAGTCCGTTGAGCGCGCCCTGCCATTTTTCAAAATTTTGAAAAAGGCAGGTCCAATGAAATGGACTCCGGAAGCGGAGGCTGCGCTGCAGGACATGAAGAGATATTTATCCTCCACTCCAATACTTGTCGCACCTAAGCCACAAGAGAAGTTGCTGCTATATCTAGCGGCAACCAATCAAGTAGTTAGTGCTGCGTTAGTAGCGGAGAGGGGGGCAGATGATGAGCCAGCGGCCGCGGCAAGCACATCCAGCGACAAGCAGGGGGCTTCCCCGACAAGCTCTGGTCCCGACAAGGATGGATCTGCGTAGCCACAAGAAGAGAAGCAGAAGAAAATGGTGCAGCGCCCAGTTTACTTTGTCAGTTCCCTTCTGCAGGGGGCTAGATCGAGGTACTCTGGTGTGCAGAAATTGCTTTTCGGCCTTCTCATGGCCTCGAGAAAGCTGCGCCATTACTTTCAAGAACATGAGATTACAGTTGTCACTCTCTTTCCGTTGAAGAGGATACTGCAGAATCCAGAAGCAACAGGCAGGATTGTCGAGTGGGCACTGGAATTGTCAAGCTTTGGCCTCAAGTTTGAGAGTACTTCAACTATCCAAAGCCAAGCATTGGCAGAATTTATAGCAGAATGGACGCCAACACCTGATGAAGAAACTCCAGAGACGAGCATCCCCGTCAAGGAAGCAAGCAAAGAATGGATCATGTACTTTGATGGTGCCTTCTCGCTGCAAGGCGCCGGTGCAGGCGTGTTGCTTGTCGCACCCACCGGAGAGCACCTCAAGTACGTGATCCAGATGCACTTTCCCAAGGATCAAGCGACAAACAATACTGCAGAGTATGAAGGGTTGCTTGTCGGACTCAGGATTGCTGCAGACCTTGGGATCAAGAAGCTCGTTGTTAGGGGTGACTCGCAGCTTGTCGTCCGCCAAGTGAACAAGGATTATCAGAGTCCGTTGATGGAAGCTTACATTGATGAAGTGAGAATGTTGGAAGAGCATTTTGACGGCCTGCAGATGGAACATCTTCCAAGAGCCCAAAACGATGTTGCCGATGGCCTGTCAAAATGCGCTGCGTTAAAGTTACCTGTGGAACCAGGGATTTTTGTGCTCAAGCTGACTCAACCATCTGTAACACCATCAATTGGACAGAACAAGAAGTGGAAGTTGGTTTCTGGTGACTACTTTCCGGCAGAGCTCCCCGAAGCCGCCGCCAAGAAGGTCCCCAAAATCAACACAAAGAGTGCTGAGGGGCAGTCTGCTCCGACAAGCCCTAGGGTTTGTTCCGTTGAAGTAGACGCTCCCGACAAGTTTCGCTCCGGCAAGCTTGCCGGGGAACATCAAGCTCCGGTTGAACCACAGGTTCTTGCTGTAGAAGCAGATGTTCCCACAGCAGCATTTGCGCCTTTAGTCCTTGTTGTTGAGCCACAAGCTCCGGCATGGGCGCAGTAAATTGTCCATTTCCTTCAAACAGGAGAACTTCCCGAAGAGCAAGAAGAAGCGGAGAGAGTAGCCCGACAATCAAGTATGTACCAGTTTGTCGACGACACACTGTACAGAAGGAGATTCAACAGAGTGAAATTGAAGTGCATTCCCCGGGAAGATGGACAGAAGCTGTTGGCGGAGATACATGGAGGCATATGTGGTAATCACATTGCGCAAGAGCACTTGCCGGCAAAGCTTTCCGGCAAGGTTTCTTTTGGCCAACGGCCCTCCAGGACGCAACTGCACAAGTAACCAAGTGTGAAGCGTGCCAGTTCCACTCCAAGCAGATACATCAACCAGCTCAAGCTCTCCAGACGATCCCTTTATCCTGGCCATTTTCGGTCTGGGGGCTCGACATCCTCGGCCCCTTTCCCCGAGCTGTCGGGGTCTTTGAGTACTTGTACGTGGCAATCGACAAGTTCACAAAGTGGCCGGAAGTGGAAGCAGTGAGGAAGGTAACAGCACAGTCAGCAGTCAAGTTCTTCAGGTCAATTGTTTGTCGTTTCGGAGTCCCTAACAGGATCATCACCGACAATGGCACACAATTCACGAGCCGCACCTTCATGCAGTACGTCCAAGATCTTGGCGCCAAGGTCTGCTTCGCTTCTGGTGCTCACCCGAGAAGCAACGGTCAAGCGGAGAGGGCAAACGCTGAAGTGCTGCGCGGGCTCAAGACCAGAACTTTCGACAGGCTGCACAGGTGCGGAAGAAATTGGATCGAGGAGCTGCCAGTGGTTCTTTGGTCGATCAGGACGACGCCAAATCGTGCCACTGGTCAGACACCTTTTGCTCTAGTCTATGGAGCAGAGACAGTTCTCCCCACGGAACTCGTATATGGATCGCGTCGAGTGCTCGCTTACGATGAGCTTGAGCAAGAGCAGCTGCGACAAGATGACGCGCTGCTCCTTGAGGAAGATCGTCTTCAGGCTGCTGTACGAGCTGCTCGATATCAGCAAGCTTTGCGCCGCTACCATAGCCACAAAGTCAATGCCAGAAGTCTTGAGGAAGGCGACCTTGTTCTTCGGCGCGTTCAAGTTGAGCATCTCGAATTCCAACAAGTTGACGCTGAAGTGGGAAGGCCCTTATCGGGTGAAGCGAGTCACTAGGCCTGCCACTGTCCGCCTTGAGACCGAAAATGGCTTTCCGGTGAGCAACTCCTGGAACATTGAGCATCTTCGTAAGTTTACCCATAAGGCGCGGTTGCCGGAACCTGTTCCGGCAACCACCTTTTGTACAAGCCTTGCCACTGTTGCATGCAACCCTTTGTACAAAGCCAAGCGCAGATCCCGTGCATAAATAAAGCTCATGTGCTTCGCACATCTTGTCAAATTTCATGCTTTTTTCTTTTTTGCATGCGTTATCTGACACTTTGTGCAGCACTTGCCCCCGGTAAGCAATAACGAGCTTTAAGGCTCCATATCGTTATTTTCTCTTCTTTCTTTTTCTCAAAAAGAAGGTTCCTTCGCCCACAAGTTCACCGGGGGGGGGGGGGGGAGGAGAAGATAATGATGTGGACCGGGCGTCGTTCAAAGAAGTATAGCCTTACCGGGACGCAGACGAAAGAAAAGCTAAGATGCCAAAGTTTGAGCACAATCGATTTTAAAATTTCTTAAGTTATCTTCCTTGAACGACCGTGCTTTGTATGGAAAACCTGTGCGCGGAGGAACCAACTCGTAGCTAGTTGCGCCCTTACTTTGTTTCGAGTCCGCTCAACAACTTAAGTGTGCTGCGACTAGTTGCGACAAGGTTTCTTGCCGGAAGCAGCACCGCCAGCAGGCTACTGATGTTCCGCACTCAGCACTCGCGACAAGGGTGCCTACGCCGGCAAGTTCCCTAAAAGCGTAGGGTAAAAACATACAAAGGAAGGAATCAAGTAAAGGAAATAACATAGTGGATACTGCCCAGGATAAAGTTATATTACAAAGGTAACTTGTCGTGGCACTGACTAAATTGTTCTCATAACATAAATGGCAGCAGCAAGGAAAGGGGAAAATAGGCGGCCTAGTCTACGCGATCACCGTCGACCCTCCTGACTTCATTCACCTTGTCCACAATGGGTGCGACAAGGGCCCTGAGCTCTTCAAGATCAGCACCCGCCTGCAGCTTCTTGAGGATGTTGGTGAGATTGAGGCCCGGATTGCGGAAGAGCACCTTCACCAGCACCTTCTCCAAGACACTGGCGCAGATTGCGCGCGACTCGTCAGCCAGCTGCCTTGGGATCCTTTCCCGGATTTGCTGGAGAGTCGTCGCCATGCCCTTGAAGAATAGAGTGAGCTTGGCGCTGGGCTGGAGGTTTTCATCGGAGGAGTACCCGAAGCCCTCCAGTTCCAGCTGCGCCAGCTCCTCGTCGATGACTGCGACGATGTTGACGAGGCCCTCCGTCCAGAGCTCCACAGTAGCCCTGAAGGTGTTCTGGGTTTCGGCGGCCCTCGTCAGCAGCGCCTCATTGGCCTTGATCTCCTGCTTCAAGTCCTCCTCCCTCTTCTTGGCGCCATCTAGCGTCTCCGTCAGCGTGGCCAGCTTCAGCTCGAGATCGGCATTGGCGTCCTTGGCGGCGTTCAGCTCCCTGCCCTTCTCAGAGAGACGACCCTGCAGCTCACCGTGGGCAAGGGCGTCCTTCTCACGCTCGCGCTGGAGCGCGGCAAGCTCTTCATTCTTTGTCTTGAGGGTGGCTTCTAGCTCCGTCACCCTTACCTCCAACTCCTTCTTGGCGGCCTCGGCAGCTACTGCGGCATCCTTCGCTTCCTTGAGGGCTCCGCCAAGTGTCTCCTGGCGCGCGGCAAGCTCCTCCTCATGGCTGTCCAAGTTAACCTTCTTCTGCGTCAGCTCACCTTCCAGCTTGGACAGCTCCTCGGCAGCAAGCCACTGCTGCTCCTCGGCTTCAGCCTTCTCAAGGATGAATGCCTTCCGCGCCTCGACAAGCTGCGCCCTCTCCTCTGCAATGGACTGGAGGGCCTCTTGGTTGCGGCTCTGGAGCTCCTCCGAAAGCTTTTCTATGTCTACTCCCGCCTGCACGACAAGCACTTCCCGGGACTCCAGTTTCGCTTGCCGGGCGCGGTAGAGTGACACCAACTTCCGGAGCAGCTGCTCCTCCTCAGACTCGCCACTGCTGCTGCTTGGCGCGTCCACCACCGTCAGCCCAGCGGAGGCGAGCACTTCTCCATCCAAAGTCTCTCCCTCAACCGGCGCCCTGGAACTTGACACCCAGGGGAGCTTGATGAAGACACCCTTGCCAGCCTTCAAGTAGGCGTCGGGCTGGGGCTCTTCAGAGCCTGGCGCTGCATCAACGGCAGAGGGATCGGCGGTTGGCGTAGCTCCTTGCGCTCCTGCAGCCCCCGGGTCGTCAGTACGATCGCCGGACCCCTCGCCAGCTCCTGCACCAGCAGCCCTGGCGGCCTCTTCTTCGGCGGGATCATCAACGCGGGCCTCTTCTTCAATAGCAGCGGCATCGTCAGTATTGCCGCGCACGTTCTCCTCGTCGGTGGCATCGGTCTCCATCGGCTCCGAGGAGGGAGGATCTGAAGACAGGAAGAGGGAGAAGAAGTCAAGCAAATATCCAAAAACGAAGATCAGAAGAAGAAGAATCCAAGGGAAGTTTCAAGCAAGGGAAATTACCAGTGCTGGGATCCACGGTCATAGGCTCCACCACCGGAGGGTCGCTGGTGCTGCCCCTTGCCGGAGACTCCTCCCTTGACGGGGACCTCTCCCTTGCTGGAGAGCGCTCCCTTGCCGGAGAATCACCCCTTGGCGGCATAGTCGAAGCAGATAGCACCTCAGGGGCAGCTTCTGGTTGTTCCTGGTGTGCCTGTTCTGCTCCTACACAAGCAAACCAATAAACAAGATATCAGCAAGGAAAGAGCACCCATGCGCACCCCACAACAGGAAGTGAACAAATAATTACGCTAGGGGCTGCGCTGGGGGCTGCTTCGGGGAGAGATTGCCGGGTCCGACAAGGTGGTCTCGGATGCGTCCTCTGTTGCCACAGCAGGATCATCCTCGATGACAACCACGGGGACCTTGACCCTCTTCGCCGCTCTCTGGGCCAGAGTTCTGGAAAGGAACAAGGTTCAGAAGAAAGCATATCAGAAACAAGACAAGAAACAACAAGAATTGAAGAACTATAAGTACAACAAAAAGAAAAGACTTACTCGTCCTCCTCTTCTTCCTCCTCGTCGGAGCTGAGCGCGGAGAGATCAAAGTCTAGCACCCTTTCAGCGCGACGAGGCAGAGGAGTAGGCTCCCTTGGACGCTTGGCGGGAGCTGCGGCGGGATCGGAAGCGGCGGCCCGAGAAGACCCCGCCCCAGTTGCCGGTGCGGCGTGAGATGCTCCCGTGGCAGCGGTGCTTGGCGCGGTGGAGTGTGTCCCGCGGCGCGGCGGCTGTTGGCCCGTCTGCCGCCCTGCTGTGTCTCCGGTCCTGCGGAGGCACCTTCTTGGTTGAGCTGGGGGCTGTACTGAGGGCTCCGTCTGCGGCAAGTTGCCTGAAGACGGCTGGCCACGTGCGCCCCCGGCAGGCTCACTCCCTTCGGCTTCGGGCTCTCCCTCGCCAGCGACCTCCCCGCCAAGATCCTCTCAGTCGGCAAGGCTTGCCGCCTCGGCTGCCTCTGCCTCCTCCAAAGTAAACCCGAACTCGCCCGCGGCGGCGTCTGCCGCGGCCTCTTCAGCCCTGGTGGCGATGCGCTGCATCTCATCATCAGTGGTGTCTCGGGTGAGAAGCCTCTGCTCGTCGGCGCGGACCGCCACCTCCACCAAGTCGTCGAAAGACTGCTGCGCGACGTCGTCGGCGGGCTCCTGCCAAGTTGGGATAATCCCATGCGAGTCGCACTCCGGCATAATTGCGCGGATGCGGTCAAGCTGGGAGTTATTGCACAACGGGACGACGCCCTGCGGCAGCCTGAACCACTCGGGATGGTTGGGGTCGTGCTTGAACAGCTCCTTCAGCGTCCCATCCAACTCCATGATAGTAAAGTTAAAATTGAGGCCTGGGCCCAGCCTCATGATATCTGTCGGACCCCCGAAAAACCAGGCGGGTGTCCCCCTCTCCTGCAGAGGGGCGATACGGCGGCGAAGAAAATCCGCGCCAACGGCCCCCACAGTGAGCCCGGCAAGCCTGAGCCGCAAGATCCGGGTGGTGGCGATCTTCAATCTGGCATCGTTCGCCGCCAGGGCGCTCCAGTCGCCGCCGCGCACTACTCGGGCTTGGCGCAAATTGGTGAATGGATGCGGGTTCTCATCAACAATCCAACACCACTCCGCTCTCCACTCCTCCCATTTGCTGCGGAGCTCCCCCTCCAGATAGACCTCCTTCATGCCGACCCTCGAGATCCAGGCGATCCCGCCAGCTAAGGGCTCTCCCTTCTCGGCCCGGGGCATGAAGTAGTGGCGAAAAAGGGCAACATTTGGGTGCATTCCGACGAAGTTCTCGCAGAGATGTGCGAAAACCGCCATGGTCAGAACGGCGTTGGGGGTGAAGTCAAGGAGATGAAACCCGTAGGTATTCATGATATTGCAGAAGAAATCGGGAAAGGGAGGGCAGAGCCCGCAATAGAAGAACAATGGAAAGAAGTAGTATCCTTTTGGACACCGCTTTGAAGTAGAAGCTTCGGCGGAGAGTACCTGCGTGCGCGGATGCGCCCGCGTCTCCGTCGACCAGAAGAGATAGAACCACTCCCGCAGCTCCTTCGCGGTGAGCTCGGGGGGGGGGGGGGGGGGGAGGGGGGAAGTGCTCGCTCCTTGCGCTGCACCTCAAGCCGCAGCGCCTCGGCTGACTTCGCACCCTTCACGGTCTTCGGAGCCATGGCGGAGGCGGTGGGGGAGGGCGAGGGCGCTGGAGGTGACGGCGGCGACGGGGGCGGAGCACTGCTCTCTTTCGGCTTTGAGAAGCGGAGGGGAGCGGCGGAGATTTCTGAGGAAGCAACTGCAAGTGGCGAAGGTGGGGGAACGGCCCCTGTTTCCCCTGCTTATAAAGAGGAGGAGGCGAACGTTACGCCTTTTTCGATTAAAGAATTGCCCACGATCTCTCCCACGCCGCCGCGTTTGACGCGTGCTGTTACGGGAGTGCGCGGTGGATACGGAGTTAGATTTGGTATGGACCCAGGCCGCGTGTGCCCGTGCCCTGTTTTGGGCCTGGCCCAACAGCGCTCGGCACCGTGTGTGGCCCAGGCCCGGGGGCTCCTGTCGGTGTACTAAAGTAGGGGTACCTTAGTATCCCGAACTTGTGCACGGGCAGTTGCAGCGTCCCGTGGCAAGGCTTGCCGGGTGTCCACCAAGATCCTCCGTAGTTCCTATTGATGCCATTCAAGAACAAAGTGTTTTAACTAAGAAGACAAGACTCCGGCAAGGGGAGCTTGCCGGGAAGGACAAGGCCCCGGCAAGAGGAGCTTGCCGGGAAGGCCAACCAAAGCACTTCAAAGAACTTGCCGCGACACGCCGCGCGTCCCGGCAAGACCCGACGAGCGACAAGCTTTCGGGTGCGGCAAGACAACGACCGCGGCAAAGCGCTTGCCGCGGCGAAGCCACCACTCTGCGCCCATGCTCCAGCGCATCCGTCGACGTGTCGCTGCAGGACCATTCCAAGCGCACGTGGTGGGAAGCTGTGCAGCCAAGCGGTGCGAGGTGGCAAGTGGAGATGACGAGAAGGCCATCGTGGCAGGCGGTGGCACCCCTAACGGTCGCTTTTCTCCTGCCGATGTGGACGGGCATTAAATGCTCTTGTCCCCTACCGTCAGAGTTAGGTAGGGTGTACTATAGATAGCAGTTGTACTAACCACCCTTTTTACATTTGTACCCTTGCCTGCGTTGCCACCTGTCGGTGACCCCTTTTGCCTATAAAAGGAGGCCCATGCACAATGTAGAAGGGGTTCGACTCATTCGAAAATACACCACTCTCACACTCTCAAAGAACAGAAGACAACCACAAAGCAGCAGTAGGAGTATTATCTCTCCGGAGAGCTCCGAAGCTGGGTAAAAATCGCTCGCGTGCTCCGCCTCGATCCGCTCTTCGTGCGCCCTCCGCTCCCTTGCCGGACCGAAAGGGGCCCTGCCCCATAGGTGCTCGTTCCCCACGACACATAGTTGCAGGAACTTTGTATAAGTCATGAAGAAAGCAATAGCAGTATACTAAACGATCAAGTGCTAGGCTAACGGAATGGGTCATGTCAATCACATCATTCTCCTAATGATGTGATCCCACTAATCAAATGACAACACATGTCTATGGTTAGGAAACATGACCATCTTTGATTAATGAGCTAGTCTAGTAGAGGCATACTAGTGACTATAGTTTTGTCTATGTATTCACACATGTATTATGTTTCCGGTTAATACAATTCTAGCATGAATAATAAACATTTATCATGATATGAGGAAATAAATAATAACTTTATTATTGCCTCTAGGGCATATTTCCTTCAGTCTCCCACTTGCACTAGAGTCAATAATCTAGATTACATAGTAATGATTCTAGCACCCATGGAGGTTTGGTGCTGATCATGTTTTGCTCGTGAGAGAGGCTTAGTCAACGGGTCTGCAACATTCAGATCCATATGTATCTTGCAAATCTCTATGTCTCCCACTTGGACTTGGCCCCGAATGGAATTGAAGCGTCTCTTGATGTGCTTGGTCCTCTTGTGAAATCTGGATTCCTTTGCCAAGGCAATTGCACCAGTATTGTCACAGAAGATCTTCATTGGTCCCGATGCACTAGGTATGACACCTAGATCGGAAATGAACTCCTTCATCCAGACTCCTTCATTCGCTGCTTCCGAAGCAGCTATGTACTCCGCTTCACATGTAGATCCCGCCACGACGCTTTGTTTAGAACTGCACCAACTTACAGCTCCACCGTTTAATAAAAACACATATCCGGTTTGCGATTTAGAATCGTCCGGATCAGTGTCAAAGCTTGCATCGACATAACCATTTACGACTAGCTCTTTGTCACCTCCATATACGAGAAACATATCCTTAGTCCTTTTCAGGTATTTCAGGATGTTCTTGACCGCTGTCCAGTGATCCACCCCTGGATTACTTTGGTACCTTCCTGCCAAGCTTATTGCTAAGCATACGTCAGGTCTGGTACACAGCATTGCATACATGATAGAGCCTATGGCTGAAGCATAGGGAACATTTTTCATTTTCTCTCTATCTTCTGCTGTGGTCGGGCATTGAGTTTGACTCAACTTCCCACCTTGTAGCACAGGCAAGAATCCTTTCTTTGCCTAATCCATTTTGAACTTTTTCAAAATTTTGTCAAGGTATGTGCTTTGTGAAAGTCCTATTAAGCGTCTTGATCTATCTCTATAGATCTTGATGCCCAATATGTAAGCAGCTTCACCGAGGTCTTTCATTGAAAAACTTTTATTCAAGTATCCCTTTATGCTATCCAGAAATTCTATATCATTTCCAATTAATAATATGTCATCTACATATAAAACTAGAAATGCTACAGAGCTCCCACTCACTTTCTTGTAAATACAGGCTTCTCCAAAAGTCTGTATAAAACCATATGCTTTGATCACACTATCAAAGCGTTTATTCCAACTCCGAGATGCTTGCACCAGTCCATAAATGGAACGCTGGAGCTTGCATACTTTGTTAGCACCTTTTGGATCAACAAAACCTTCCGGCTGCATCATATACAACTCTTCTTCTAGAAATCCATTCAAGAATGCAGTCTTGACATCCATTTGCCAAATTTCATAATCATGAAATGCAGCAGCATCGCTACGGGTGAGAAAGTCTCATCGTAGTCAACCCCTTGAACTTGTCAAAAACCTTTCGCAACAAGTCGAGCTTTATAGACAGTTACATTACCATCAGCGTCAGTCTTCTTCTTAAAGATCCATTTATTCTCAATGGCTTGCCGATCATCGGGCAAGTCAACCAAAGTCCATACTTTGTTTTCATACATGGATCCCATCTCAGATTTCATGGCCTCTAGCCATTTTGCGGAATCTGGGCTCATCATCGCTTCCTCATAGTTCGTAGGTTCATCATGGTCAAGTAACATGACTTCCAGAATAGGATTACCGTATCACTCTGGTGCGGATCTTACTCTGGTAGACCTACGAGGTTCAGTAGAAATTTGATCTGAAGTTTCATGATCAATATCATTAGCTTCCTCACTAATTGGTGTAGTCGTCACAGGAACCGGTTCTCGTGATGAACTACTTTCCAATAAGGGAGTAGATACAGTTATCTCATCAAGTTCTACTTTCCCCCCACTCACTTCTTTTGAGAGAAACTCCTTCTCTAGAAAGGATCCACTCTTAGCAACAAATGTCTTGCCTTCGGATCTGTGATAGAAGGTGTACCCAACAGTCTCTTTTGGGTATCCTATGAAGACACATTTCTTCGATTTGGGTTCGAGCTTATCTGGTTGAAGTTTCTTCACATAATCATCGCAGCCCCAAACTTTAAGAAACGACAACTTTGGTTTCTTGCCAAACCACAGTTCATAAGGCGTCGTCTCAATGGATTTTGATGGTGCCCTATTTAACGTGAATGTGGCCGTCTCTAAAGCATAACCCCAAAACAATAGCGGTAAATCGGTAAGAGACATCATATATCACACCATATCAAGTAAAGTACGATTACGACGTTCGGATACACCATTTCGTTGTGGTGTTCCGGGTGGCGTGAGTTGCAAAACTATTCCGCATTGTTTCAAATGTAAACCAAACTCGTAACTCAAATATTCTCCTCCACGATCAGATCGTAGAAACTTTATTTTCTTGTTACGATGATTTTCCACTTCACTCTGAAATTCTTTGAACTTTTCAAATGTTTCAGACTTGTGCTTCATTAAGTAGATATACCCATATCTGCTCAAATCATCTGTGAAGGTGAGAAAATAACAATATCCTCCACGAGCCTCAATATTCATCGGACCACATACATCTGTATGTATGATTTCTACCAAATCTGTTGCTCTCTCCATAGTTCCAGAGAACGGTGTTTTAGTCATCTTGCCCATGAGGCACGGTTCGCAAGTACCAGGTGATTCATAATCAAGTGATTCCAGAAGTCCATCAGTATGGAGTTTCTTCATGCGCTTTACACCGATATGACCTAAACGGCAGTGCCACAAATAAGTTGCACTATCATTATCAACTCTGCATCTTTTGGCTTCAACATTATAAATATGTGTGTCACTACTATCGAGATTCAATAAAAATAGACCACTCTTCAAGGGTGCATGACCATAAAAGATATTACTCATATAAATAGAGCAACCATTATTCTCTGATATAAATGAATAACCGTCTCGCATCAAACAAGATCCAGATATAATGTTCATGCTCAACGCTGGCACCAAATAACAATTATTCAGGTCTAAAACTAATCCCGAAGGTAGATGTAGAGGTAGCGTGCCGACTGCGATCACATCGACTTTGGAACCGTTTCCCACGCGCATCGTCACCTCGTCCTTGGCCAGTGCTCGCTTATTCCGTAGTCCCTGTTTCGAGTTGCAAATATTAGCAACAGAACCAGTATCAAATACCCAAGTGCTACTATGAGCTCTAGTTAGGTACACATCAATAACATGTATATCACATATACCTTTGTTCACTTTGCCATCCTTCTTATCCGCCAAATACTTGGGGCAGTTCCGCTTCCAGTGACCAGTCTGCTTGCAGTAGAAGCACTCAGTTTCAGGCTTAGGTCCAGACTTGGGTTTCTTCTCTTAAGCAGCAACTTGCTTGCCGTTCTTTTTGAAGTTCCCCTTCTTCTTCCCTTTGCCCTTTTTCTTGAAACTAGTGGTCTTGTTGACCATCAACACTTGATGCTCCTTCTTGATTTCTACCTCCGCGGCTTTTAGCATTGCGAAGAGCTCGGGAATAGTCTTGTTCATCCCTTGCATATTATAGTTCATCACAAAGCTCTTGTAGCTTGGTGGCAGTGATTGGAGAATTCTGTCAATGACACTATCATCAGGAAGATTAACTCCCAGTTGAATCAAGTGATTATTATACCCAGACATTTTGAGTATGCGTTCACTGACAGAACTATTCTCCTCCATCTTGTAGCTATAGAACTTATTGGAGACTTCATATCTCTCAATCCGGGCATTTGCTTGAAATATTAACTTCAACTCCTGGAACATCTCATATGCTCCATGACGTTCAAAACATCGTTGAAGACCCAGTTCTAAGCCGTAAAGCATGGCACACTGAACTATAGAGTAGTCATCAGCTTTGCTCTGCCAGACGTTCTTAACGTGGTTAGTTGCATCAGCAGCAGGCCTGGCACCCAGCGGTGCTTCCAGGACGTAACTTTTCTGTGCAGCAATGAGGATAATCCTCAGCTTACAGACCCAGTCCGTGTAATTGCTACCATCATCTTTCAACTTTGCTTTCTCAAGGAACGCGTTAAAATTCAACGGAACAACAGCACGAGCCATCTATCTACAAACAAACATAGACAAGCAAGATACTATCAGGTACTAAGTTCATGATAAATTTAAGTTCAATTAATCATATTACTTAAGAACTCCCACTTAGACAGACATCTCTCTAGTCATCTAAGTGATCACGTGATCCAAATCAACTAAACCATAACCGATCATCACGTGAGATGGAGTAGTTTTCAATGGTGAACATCACTATGTTGATCATATCTGCATATGCTAGGCTCGTCAAGTTTAACCTGAGTATTCTGCGTGTGCAAAACTGGCTTGCACCCGTTGTAGATGGACGTAGAGCTTATCACACCCGATCATCACGTGGTGTCTCAGCACGACGAACTTTGGCAACGGTGCATACTCAGGGAGAACACTTCTTGATAATTTTAGTGAGAGATCATCTTAAAATGCTACCGTCAATCAAAGCAAGATAAGATGCATAAAGGATAAACATCACATGCAATCAATATAAGTGATATGATATGGCCATCATCATCTTGTGCTTGTGATCTCCATCTCCGAAGCACCCTCGTGATCACCATCGTCACCGGCGCGACACCTTGATCTCCATCGTAGCATTATTGTCGTTTACGCCATCTATTGCTTCTACGACTATCGCTACCGCTTAGTGATAAAGTAAAGCAATTATAGGGCGTTTGCATTTCATACAATAAAGAGACAACCATATGGCTCCTGCCAGTTGCCGATAACTTCGGTTACAAAACATGATCATCTCATACAAAAATATAGCATCACGTCTTGACCATATCACATCACAACATGCCCTGCAAAAACAAGTTAGACATCCTCTACTTTGTTGTTGCAAATTTTACGTGGCTGCTACGGGCTTAGCAAGAACCATTCTTACCTACGCATCAAAAAACCACAACGATAGTTCGTCAAGTTGGTGTTGTTTTAACCTTCGCAAGGACCGGGCGTAGCCACAATCGATTCAGCTAAAGTGAGAGATACAGACACCCGCCAGTCACCTTTAAGCACGAGTGCTCGTAACGGTGAAACCAGTCTCGCGTAAGCGTATGCGTAATGTCGGTCTGGGCTGCTTCATCTCACAATACCACCGAACCAAAGTATGACATGCTGGTAAGCAGTATGACTTGTATCGCCCACAACTCACTTGTGTTCTACTCGTGCATATAACATCAACGCATAAAACCTAGGCTCGGATGCCACTGTTGGGGAACGTAGTAATTTCAAAAAATTTCCTACGCACATGCAAGATCATGGTGATGGCATAGCAACGAGAGGGGAGAGTGTTCGTCCACGTAACCTCGTAGACCGTAAGCGGAAGCGTTAGCACAACGCGGTTGATGTAGTCGTATGTCTTCATGATCCGACCGATCCAAGCACCGAACGTACGGAGCCTCCGAGTTCAGCACACGTTCAGCTCGATGACGATCTCCGGCCTCCGATCCAGTTGAGCTCCGGAGATGAGTTCCGTCAGCACGACGGCGTGGTGACGATGATGATGTTCTACCGGCGCAGGGCTTCGCCTAAACTCCGCGACGATATGACCGAGGTGGAATATGGTGGAGGGGGGCACCGCACACGGCTAAGGAACAATCCGTAGATCAACTTGTGTGTCCCTGGGGTGCCCCCCCGCCGCTGTATATAAAGGAGCAAGGGGGGAGGCCGGCCGGCCCCTTTGGGCGCGCCAAGGGAGGAGGAATCCTCCTCCTAGTAGGAGTAGGACTCCTCCTTTCCTACTCCTACTAGGAGGAGGAAGGAAGGAGGAGAGGGGGAAGGAAGGGGGGGCGCCGCCACCCCCCCTCCTAGTCCAATTCGAACCAGAGGGGGGAGGGGGCGCGCGGCCCATGCTGGCCGCCCCTCTCTCCTTTCCCCTAAGGCCCATAGGCCCAATACTCTCCCGGGGGGTTCCGGTAACCCCCCCGGCACTCCGGTTTTCTCCGAAATCACCAGGAACCTTTCCGGTGTCTGAATATAGTCGTCCAATATATCAATCTTTATGTCTCGACCATTTCGAGACTCCTCGTCATGTCCGTGATCACATCCGGGAGTCCGAACAAACTTCGGTACATCAAAACTTATAAACTCATAATAAAACTGTCATTGTAACGTTAAGCGTGCGGACCCTACGGGTTCGAGAACTATGTAGACATGACCTAGAACCATTCTCGGTCAATAACCAATAGCGGGACCTGGATGCCCATATTGGTTCCTACATATTCTATGAAGATCTTTATCGGTCAAACTGCATAACAACATACGTTGTTCCCTTTGTCATCGGTATGTCACTTGCCCGAGATTTGATCATCGGTATCCAATACCTAGTTCAATATCGTTACCGGCAAGTCTCTTTACTCGTTCCGTAATACATCATCTCATAACTAACTCATTAGTTAAATGCTTGCAAGGCTTAGGTGATGAGTATTACCGAGAGGGCCCAGAGATACCTCTCCGACAATCGGAGTGACAAAACCTAATATCGAATTATGCCAACCCAACATGTACCTTCGGAAACACCTATAGAGCACCTTTATAATCACCCAGTTACGTTGTGACATTTGGTAGCACACAAAGTGTTCTTCCGGTAAACGGGAGTTGCACAATCTCATAATTGTAGGAACTTTGTATAAGTCATGAAGAAAGCAATAGCAGTATACTAAACGATCAAGTGCTAGGCTAATGGAATGGGTCATGTCAATCACATCATTCTCCTAATGATGTGATCCCACTAATCAAATGACAACACATGTCTATGATTAGGAAACATAACCATCTTTGATTAATGAGCTAGTCTAGTAGAGGCATACTAGTGACTATAGTTTTGTCTATGTATTCACACATGTATTATGTTTCCGGTTAATACAATTCTAGCATGAATAATAAACATTTATCATGATATGGGGAAATAAATAATAACTTTATTATTGCCTCTAGGGCATATTTCCTTCATGAGGATCATATGAGGCTCCAGGAAGAGGACCTGATGCCTGAAGCGCTAAGGAAGGTGCTCTTGGTCTTGACTGGGACCCCTCCCCCGGCGGCATCCTGCAAGGGGGGGCCTTGCTGTACATCTGCCCGAATAGAAGCGACTTTGTGAATCAGATGCCCATCTTCGACGAACGGGGGCTACGCCCCGCTGGCCTCCAGGGGCCTCGCGAGAACCCAGTGGTGGTGGCCGCCCTTGCAGTCGGCCAAGGCGACTCTTCCTCAAGTGGCGGAGCAGGGAGGCATGAGCCACCGGAGGCCGAAGGGGGCCCGCTGAGGTGACAGCGCTGGGCGGCGCTCATGAGGGAGCTGCCCTTGAGGCCCGTGCTGCTATGGCTGAGGGCGGCGAGCGGCTGCCCACAGCGCCTGCGGTTGAGGCCCCTGAGGCCCCAGCTGCTCTTCTTGGTGGGGCGACCGGCAGCGCGCATTAGGTAGACGGCCCAGACGCGGGTCACCTTGATTGCTTCTTCCTCGTCGCAGGCTGACCCCTGCGCTCGACTCTTGGGTCGCTTCCGCGTGGACTTCGAGGCCCTCTGGAAGAGAAGGGAGGCCCTGGGTGACGATTACCCTTGTCGCCTGCTGCAGCGTAGGAAGTACTTCGCCACCGATGAGTAAGCCTTCTTCCTTCCCAGCTCCTGATCCTTCCGTTGCTTTTCCTGATCCTTTGCTCCGCAGGGCCCTTCCCGCCAAGCTCAGAGAAATGACTGAGGAGCCATCCCCCTTGTCTCCGCCCTCTCCACTGTCTTCGAGCTCTCCGAGCAGCAGAGCCCTTGCGGTGAGGCCGGTTGGGGAGATGAACCATCCTGAGGCGCATCGCGACCCTGCGCGCCTCACGACCTTTATTCGCGAGCCTTCTCGTGGCATAGCCAGCCTGCCGTGGACTTCTCGTCTGGTCGTGGACCGTGATTGGCTGGGGTACTCCCTACTCTCTTCATTTGGGGATGGACTGGCTCCAGGCCGGGCTTCTGGCGAGGCGTGCCCGGTCGCCTCGAGGGTGCCCACCCCCAGCCCCCTGCTCGGAGAGGGAGTGTTGATTCGTGCCCCTCGGCGCTCGCTTGGGGTGGATGATGGTGTGGAAGACGTACTCAAGCGCGCCCGGGAGCGTCGCGCTCTTCTCCAAGGGTTTCTTCGGAGGGCGGCTGACGCGGTGAGTTTGCTTGGTAAAGAGCTCGCTGATGAGGACGCGCGCCTTGAGGCTGAGGGCCTGCGCCTGGTTGCAGAGAGGCGCGAGCTGGAGGCGGCTGTCGCCCTCGCGCGCTACCAGCGTGATCTTGGCTACGAGGAGGCCAAAGCATCGTTGGCGGCCTCTCGGGAGGTCCGGCCCCGGGAAGCTGACCGGCGGCGAGAGGCGACGGAGGAGTGGGCGCGGGAACTCCTGGCCCGGTGCCGCTCACTGGAGGAGTAGGTGGAGCTGCACGAGGCGTCCCTCACGTCGATGAAGGTGGCTTCAGGCGACCCAGCGGAGCTCCAGAAGCGTGAGGAGGCGCTGACGCTGGAAGCCGCTGAACGCGCACGCGAGTATGAACGACTGGAGACAAGGGAGCGCTTGGTGACGCAGGTGGAGGACGATGTCGCTGCGCGGGAAGCCCGTGTCCTGGAGGAGGTCGGACGTCGGGTGGCGACGGCACGCTTGAACCTCGAGCGCGAGTTCGAGGAGAGGCTGGGGCTGATCCAGACCGAGGCTGAAGGTAGGACCGCTGTCTTGAGGGCCAAGCTGGAGGAAGCGACGCAGCAGGTCAATGCTTTGTGGGCCGCACTTGAGGTGGCGCAGGGGGAGTCAACTACCTCCCATGCCGAGGTGCTTCTCCTTCGCCAACGGGTGGAGAAGATACGCCAGAACGCTGACGAGATATGCCAGCGGCGGCTCCTAGAGCATGAGCACGGCCCCATGCTCACCACGCTTCGGGAGAGAGCCAACACGGCCTGGGTAACATCTGCAAGGCGGCTGTTGGCGAGTCGCACGCAGTTAACTACGCCGGCAACCTTCAGTTCTTCACCGACGTGGTGACGCAGCTAGAGGCGCGGTCGGTCAGAGCCAACAAGTTGGTGGAGGAGAGGAGCCGCGCCCTGCCCGGGTGCGCCTTTTCCCGCGTCTTGAGCCATCTCCGGAACATGGATCCCCACTTCGACTTCGACGCTGCCATCGCCCCAGTCCCCCAGGCCGTTCGGGACGACCTGGCGCACTGGGTGGAAGACAACGTGGACGCTCTCGTCAGGGCCTTCGCTTCAGATAACAACGACACGAACGTGGCCGCCAATGAGGGCGGCGTGGAGAATGGTCCTGACGCCGCTGACGACAACGCAGGGGGCGATGGCGAGGCCAGCGACGCCAGCAACAGTTCGGGCGGCGCTCCTGAGGATGCATTGGGGGATTTATCCGACTGACTGCGTATCGTTCCTGTCTCCTTACCCTGCATGAATAGAACTCAGGTTTTGACCTGATGGTTGTAAGAGCATTTTGGGAGGGGGTGCCCCTCATGTAAAACTCATGTTCAGCGTACTAGTGGATGCTACATCACCCGTACGCCCGCGCCAAGTGGTTGGCTAGGCGACGAGCCGGCTGGCTAGTTTACCTTTGTCCCGTGCGGGCCCTGAGATAGCTTGCGGGAGGCTGTGGTGTCTTGAGTGTCTCCTGATCGAATCCGTAGGACCCGCAGTAGAAGCCTCCTGAGAGGATACGACGGCGGCAGTCTGGGCTGCATGCAAGCTAGGCCAGACCCGGCTCGCGAGGGGCTCATGAGGGGAGGCAGCTGAGGCGAGGTGGTAACCGAAACGCGAGAGATTGCTCGAACGAGACTAAGCACCCCTTCCCCAAACACACGCAAATCTCAAATTCGAGTCCAACTTAAATCCAGCGGGGAAAAGCGACAACCAAGGGAAAAGCAATGAAAGCGGAAAAAAGGCCGCGTCCGGCACCCAGTCTAGTCTTGGACATCTTCTCACCAGCGCAGAGCTAAGTGCTGCCACTAGGTGTGGGAGGGAGCCCCAAGGCCTGAGGCCGGCACCCCTGAGACTCCGGGGCGTGTATAGCCCCAACTCATTATTACGTGAGAGTGTCACGGGCGGCGAGCTTCACAGGCATTGGCCTTCTTCACAGGCTCCGGGCCTTTCTTGGGGGAAGCAAGCTTCATGGGCATTGGCCCTCTTCACAGGCTCCGGGCCTTTTCCGAAACACGACAGCTTCACAGGCATTCGCTTTCTTCACAGGCTCTGGGCCTTTTCCAAAAAGATGATCTTCACAGGCATTCGCCTTCCTCACATGCTCTGGGCCTTTTCCAAAAAAGATAATCTTCACAGGCATTCGCCTTCTTCACAGGTTCTGGGCCTTTTCCAAAAGGATAATCTTCACAGGCATTCGCCTTCTTCATAGGCTCTGGGCCTTTTCCAAAAGGATAATCTTCACAGGCATTTGCCTTCTTCACAGGCTCTGGGTCTTTTCCAAAAGGATAATCTTCACAGGCATTCGCCTTCTTCACAGGCTCTGGGCCTTTTCCAAAAGGATAATCTTCACAGGCATTTGCCTTCTTCACAGGCTCTGGGCCTTTTCCAAAAGGATAATCTTCACAGGCTCTAGGCCTTTTCCAAAAGGATAATCTTCACAGGCATTTGCCTTCTTCATAGGCTCCGGGCCTTTTAAGGGTAAAACCTCCGGAGGTGCTGGATGTTCCACGCATTCTGGCTGGCGCCCCCCCCCCCCTGAGTCTCCAAGCGCGTGGAGCCGGGCGTGGAAACATGAAAAACCTTGAATGGGCCCTCCCACATGGGAGAGAGCTTATGCGGTCCCTCCCTGGAGAGAACCCGCCTGAGCACGAGGTCCCCTACCTCAAGATTTCTGGGGCGGATGTTGCGGCAGTGGTATCGCCGCAGTGCTTGTTGGTATCTCGCCGCTCGTAACACGGCTTCTCGGCGACGCTCCTCCCCCAGCACGAGGTCCATCCCCCGCATGGCGTCCTGCTGCGCCTCATCGAACGCCAGGACCCGTGCGGAACGACATCTGACCTCGTGAGGGAGGACCGCTTTGGCTCCATAGACCAGGAAGAACGGGGTCTCTTCAGTCGGCTTGGTTGCGGTCGTGCGGATGGACCACAACACGGACTGAAGCTCATCGTACCAACCTCTGCCGCAGGCTTCCAGCTTCTTCTTGAATGTTCTGGTCTTGAGGCCCCTCAGGACCTCCACGTTGGCCCGCTCGGCCTGGCCGTTGCTTCGGGGGTGCGCCACCGAAGCGTAGCATATCTGCGTTCCAAGGTTAGCACAGTATGTTTTGAAGAGGTTACTGGTGAACTGTGAACCGTTGTCGGTGATGATGCGATTCGGCACCCCGAACCGGATCACGATGCCCTTGATGAACTTGACAGCTGTACCCGCGGGGGAGGCGGCTGAGGCACCCCCGGAGCTTCATTGCCCGCGCAGGGCAGGGCGCGGTGCAGCGAGAAGGACGACACGGGGGAGCCCCCAGCAGCGCGGACGAGCTCAGCGACTCGGTCGAGCCACTCTTCATAGACGTCGTCGACTGGGCGGTAGCGCAGGAGCTCGTTTGCCGCGATGAGCGCAGCTCGAGCCTCCACCGCCGCGCGAGGCGCGCGGGACGAAGAACCAACTGGGGAGAGCGAGGGTGTAGCAGTGCGGCCGTCTCGCCTCATGGATGGATGCTGGGACGATGCTTGCTGCTCGTTCCTCGCCGGGCCGGTGGCGGCGTTGATGGCAGGCGATGGGGAACGGCGGGGGTGGCCGCCGACGGGGGCCGTCTGGGTGACGCGGGAAGTGAGAGCGGCTCGGCGCTCGGCGCGGGCCCGACGAGCATCAAACATGGATGCGACGGTCGGAGAAGAACAGGGTGACGAAAGACGAATCCCGGCGCACCCCTACCTGGCGCGCCAAATGTCGGATTTCGGGTTCCGGCAGACCCTTGAGGTTCGAACACTGGGGTGCGCACGGAGATTTCGCCCTCTACCTACCTGTTACTCGCTAGCTCGCTGAGATCTAAACTACAAAAGGAACAACACAAGAGACACAGAGTTTATACTGGTTCAGGCCACCATTGTGGTGTAATACCCTACTCTAGTGTGTGGTGTGGTGGATTGCCTCTTGGGCTGTTGATGAACAATACAAGGAAGAACAGCCTCGCGAGGGTCTGTTCTTGGCTGGTGCGATGAACTGCTAGGAGGAGTTCAGTCGCTCTCTCTACTGGTTTTCTCGTGAGGGTTCTGTTCTCTAGATGCCTCTACCCTGGGGGTGGATAGTCCTATTTATAGGCAAAGGCCCTGTGCCTCTTCCCAAATATTGAGCGGGAAGGGCGCTAACAATTGGCCATTTTGAAGGGCAACATCGGGTACATTATCCTGACTAATGTTGGTCCTCGCATGTCAAAGGCTCTGGTGGTGATGCCTGCTTGGGCTCCACAATGACTTCCTCCCTGCCGTAGGGCTAGTCTTGGTCTTGTTGCACCGAAATGGATGCCTTTGCTTGATGCTCTTGCTTGCGCTTGCTCCCTTTGCACCAAAGAGGAAAGGAGGACACTGCGCGGGCTGGCGCCCGACTGGCGCCCTTGGTCGTCATGCCTTGCGTCATGGGCACCTCGTGAGGTACCCCGCCTTGAACTCTCCGCCTCCTCGTGAGCCATCCTGATGAGGCCGTGCCTGAGGAAGCTCCTGGTCGTCCGCCCCGCGAGGCTTGGCCCCAGCAAGGGTCTTGAGCTTGGGTTGATGAAGATGGGTCGTGCTGGGCCCCCCTTTGAGCCACGCCGCAGGCCACAGGCAGGCAAGTCTGGGGACCCCCGTTCCCAGAACGCCGACAGCATCGGCTCCGAATCATGTCTTGGGTCAATAGTTGGGTTTGCCCGGCTCCCATGTTTTGGTACCTTACGTTCCATTATATCGGCTGAGGTAGCACTAGGAGAACCACTGCGATTGTGCCCCGGTTGAGCTGGGTTGAGCACCTCAGTGGAGAAAGCTAAAACTGACCGTCATGATAGGGCGAGAGCCGGTCGCTGTTCGAGAGGTTTTTTGAGTCCCTAAAGACTTATGCCGCTTAGAGCGAGGAGCGGGCTTTGTCCGGCCCAGGCGTGGATAGTGCCCCGAATTCGGTCTTCCGAAAACTAGGGGCTTCGCCAAAATTTAAAATTATAGAATTCTATGGCTAAGTGGGAGTGTTCAAGCATTATAAGTCCGGTTGCCTCGTTCGTTGTGTTGAGCGCCTCCCTCGAAGGACCCAAAAATGGGAACAAGAGCGCTCAAGTTTATCCCGAACACCCCAGCGCTCGTGGCATGGGCACTGAAGCCAATGACTTGCCATCTCCCAAATTTGATAAACGGCCGCATAGAAGGTAATATTTTAAATTAACAAGCGTTGCTTAGCGCATATGAACAAAGTTTTCAGCTTACAAGATAACAAATGCGAGTCTACTCAAAAATTTCATCTTTTTAGCACTCACCCGCTATAAGGCGGGCACCCTTCAGGACACCCTTATAGTACATCTCGGGCGTGCGATACTCCTTGCCCGGCGGTGGCGCATCCATCACAAGCTTCTCGGCGTCCATCTTGCCCCAGTGCACTTTAGCGCGGGCAAGGGCCCGATGGGCACCTTCAATGCAGATGGAACGCTTGATGACTTCAATCCATGGACAGGCGTCCACCAACCACCACACTAGACCGAAGTAGCTCCCAGGCATGGCTTCTTTAGGCCACAGCCGAACTATGAGGCCTTTCATGGCCTGTTCGGCCACCTTGTGGAGCTCGACCAGCTGCTTTAGCTGGTCGCTCAGGGGCACCAAATGTCCGGCCTCAGCATATTGAGACCAGAACACCTTTTCCGTCGAGCTCCCCTCCTCGGCTCGGTAGAACGCGGCAGCATCGGACACACTACGGGGTAGATCTATGAACGCTCCTGGGAAGCTCCGAATTTGGGTAAGTAACAGATAATTCACTTTTACATGCTTGCTTTGCATGAAGAATGCCTTACCCACCGCTATCTTTTTTATCGCCTCAATCTCCTGGAGGGCCTTCTGGGCTTCAGCCTTAGCGGCTTTGGCACTCTCAAGAGCCAAGGCGAGCTCGGACTCTCGAGTCTTCGAGTCACGCTCCAAACTCTCATGCTTTTCCACGAAAGCCTGGAGCTCTTGCCGCACCTCCGCCACCCGCGCCTCCTGCTTCTCTCGCTCGGTGCGCTCCGCGGCCGCACTTTTTTCGGCCTTGGACACCGCCTCCTTCAGGGTCGCCACCTCGTTCCTAGCCCCTGCAATACTCACGTTATTCTGGTCATTTTTTGCAACCAAATACTTTCTATAAGGTATTACTTTAATAAAGTATTACTTACCTTCCTTGTCCTCGAGCTGCTTCTTGGCACGGCCGAGCTCGTTCTCATACCGCTCGAGGCTCTCCTTCAATACATTGACCTCCGCAGTCACTGCGGCAGAGGTCAGCAGTGCAGCCTGCATTCCCATATTGACATGCTTATGTTAGACTCCCGCGTATATCTTTTTAGATCCTCGGTTCGGCTTTTCTTTCCGAACACCAAACTGAGCATCAGGGGCTACTGTCTATGTGGTACTATTTTTACATATCTTAATTACATACCTCAAAGCCTGTTAGAAGGCTGGTACAGGCTTCAGTCAGCCCGCTCTTGGTGGACTAAACTTTTTGGATCACCGCACTCATAACAATGCGGTGCTCCTCATCGATGGAGGCGCCGTTAAGCGCCTCCAGCAAGTTATCTGGTGCCTCCGGTTGGATGGAGGCCACTGGCGTTGCAGTCTTGCCCTTCTTACGAAGGGCCCGCCCGCCGGACTTCAGAACCACTGTAGGTTCCGGTACGGAGTCCGGCACAGGGCCGGACTTAGAGCCCTCTGGGGTTTTGCCCTCTTTGCGCCCGGAGTCCGGGAGGTTGCCTTGCGGCGCCTCCAGGACCACCTCCTCCTAGTTGGGCCCTTTTGGGACTCCACCGCGGCATCGTCTGCGTAACGGGGGAGGAGGCGGTCGGAAGTGAAGTGCTATCCACATCCGACGAATCCAGGGAGCCGCTTGACGAAGTTGGGAGCTCGTCCTTGAGCGGGCTACATGGTTGTATTCGGCGTTAGAAGACACTACGCGACAAAGGAAAAATCATGAGTTACTCTGGAATCCGGACACTTACGATCTCGCCAGGGGCTTGTCCCTCGAGGGCCAATCCTCTTCGCTACCGTCGGCATTGGTGGAAAAGTACGGAGGAAGGGTCCTTACCTTCTTGGAACCTCCGGCCTTCCTAGTCGAGGAGGCCTTCCTTTTCTTCTCTCCCCCATCTGGGGGAGAAGCCTCTTTTTCCTCCTCCCCGTCTTCGCGGGAGGAGTCTTCCTCGGAGTCGTCGGACGATGAGTCCGACAACACCTGGCGTCGGGAACTCCTTCGAGTTCTCGTGGCTTTCTTCTTGGCCTTCTTCTCCGGCACCACGTAAGGCGCCGGAACCAGCAGCCCCGTCAATCGGGCTTCCGCTGGGTCTTCTGGTAAGGGAGCCGGACAGTTAACCTGCTCGGACTTCTTTTGCCAGGCCTGTCAAAGGTAGGGGAGTTTAGATCCCGCATAGAGTCAAACTATGACCAACAAGCATCCCGTAAAGGGTAAAATAGCTTACCTCGCCGGCTTGACGCTGCGAGCTGAATCCGCGATCTTTGGTAGCGGATGCGGGAGCCTCGGCGCCCTTGAACAGCACCTTCCAGGCGTCTTCGTACGTAGTGTCGAAGAGCATGCTCAAGGTCTGGTGCCGTGCCGGATCAAACTCCCACAAGTTGAAAGCCCGTTGTTGGCACGGGAGGATCCGGCGGATGAGCATGACCTGGACTGCGTTGACGAGCTTGATCTTCTTGTTCACAAGGTTTTGGACGCAGGTTTGGAGTCCGGTCAGCTCTTCCAAATCACCCCATGTCTGGCCCTTCTCTTTCCAGGAGGTGAGCCGTGTGGGGATGCCAGATCTGAATTCAGGGGCCGCTGCCCATTCAGGGTCACGCGGCTCGGTGATGTAGAACCACCCCGATTGCCACCCTTTGATGGTTTCCACGAAGGCGCCCTCGAGCCATATGACATTGGGCATCTTGCCCACCATGGCGCCTCCGCACTCCGCCTGCTGGCCGCCCACTACCTTCGGCTTGACATTGAAGGTCTTCAGCCATAAGCCGAAGTGGGGTTTGATGTGGAGGAAGGCCTCGCACACAACGATAAACGCTGAGATGTTGAGGATGAAATTTGGGGCCAGATCGTGGAAATCCAGGCCGTAATAGAACATGAGCCCCCGGACAAATGGGTGGAGCGGGAAGCCCAGTCCGCGGAGGAAATGGGGAAGGAACACCACCCTCTCATGGGGCCTGGGGGTGGGGACGAGCTGCCCCTCATCTGGAAGCCGGTGCGCAATGTCGTTGTGCAGGTATCCGTCTTTCCTCAACTTTTTGATGTGCCCCTCCGTGACGGAGGAGGCCATCCACTTGCCTCCCACTCCGGACATGGCTGGGGAAGGTTGAGGCGAGATGTGCGGACTTGGACGCTGGAGCTCGAGTACGCGGAAATGGATAAGCAAAGGAGGAAGAAGGCGTAGGTAAAAAGGTGGATCCTTATCCCCTTATATGGACGGATGAAACTATGCGTCCCCACCGGCCTGGTAAAACTCGCTTGTCTCCCAAGCGCCGTACACGATCTCTGCTTTGACACGACGTGCCAAGAAAACTGCCTCGCTAAACGCGCTGAGGTGGAACAGTAAAAACGATTCAAATAAAGGCTTGCCCGCGGTGTGATGTCATGCCACGGAATACGTCAGCGGATTGAACTTGTGTAAATATTATTCTCTCTACGGTGGTATGTGGAACTTATTTTGTAGAGCCGGATACTATCCTTGTGTTCAAAATCTTCTATGAAGTATTCGGAGGAGGAACCCGCCTTGCAATGCCGAAGACAATATGCGCACCGGACTCGTCATCATTGAAGCCTGGTTCAGGGGCTACTGAGGGAGTCCTAGATTAGGGGGTGTCCGGATGGCCGGACTATCACCGTTGGCCGGACTCCTAGACTATGAAGATACAAGATTGAAGACTACGTCTCGTGTCCGGATGGGACTTTCCTTGGCGTGGAAGGCAAGCTTGGCGATACGGATATGTAGATCTCCTACCATTGTAACCGACTCTGTGTAACCCTAGCCCTCTCCGGTGTCTATATAAACCGGAGGGTTTTAGTCCGTAAGACGAACAACAATCATACCATAGGCTAGCTTCTAGGGTTTAGCCTCTTCGATCTCGTGGTAGATCTACTCTTGTACTACCCATATCTTCAATATTAATCAAGCAGGAGTAGGGTTTTACCTCCATCGAGAGGGCCCGAACCTGGGTAAAAACATCGTGTCCCTTGTCTCCTGTTACCATCCGCCTAGACACACAGTTCGGGACCCCCTACCCGAGATCTTCCGGTTTTGACACCGACACCACCCATTTGGTGCTCCTGGGAGCGGTGATGTAAAACCACTCATGTTGCCATAAACCGAGCACCTCTTGAAAAGAGCCCTCGGGCCATGGAGCGTCAGCATTTTTGCTTATAACAGCCCCTCCGCACTCTGTCTGCTTCCCCTTGATCATCTTCGGCTCCACTTTGAAGGTCTTGAGCCACAATCCGAAGTGAGGGGTAATGCAGAGGAAGGCTTCGCATACGACAATGAACAATGAGATGTGGAGGATGGACTCCAGATCCAAGTCGTGGAATTCCAGCCCATAATAAAACATGAGCCCCCTCACGAAGGGGTCCGTCGGGAAGCCTAAACCCCGAAGGAAGTGAGACACGAACACCACGCTCTCACCAGGCTCGGGAGTAGGAATAACCTACCCTTGGGCAGGCAGCCTATGCGAAATTTCGCCGGTTAGATACCTGGCGTCTCTCAGCTTTAGCACGTCTTCTTCCGTGACGGAAGAAGGCATCCACCGGCCTTGCAGGTCGGAGCCGGACATCATCGAAGGTCCGAAACGCCTGAATCTGGAGCTTTGGGTGTTGGAACTCGAGGCGAGGGGCGGACTCGATTGAGATTGAAAGAAATGAGCGGGCCTTGGTCTCGTTATAAAGAGTTTGAATACCAAGAGCCCTCCCCCGTGGCCGTTTGGGACTCACCTTCGATAGAAGGGGCGTGCCAACGGGCACGGTTGGGTTACCCACGCCAGTATTGATGAGGATCCCGGAATAAGGGGGCACGATCTCTGCTTTGATAAGACGTGCCAAGGAAACCGCCTCGCTAAATGCGCTGAGGTGGGACAGCAAAAAACGATTCGAATAAAGGCCTAGCCGTGGTGTGATGTCACGTCGCGGAATACGTCAGCAGATCTGTGTAAAAATTATTCTCTCTACGGTGGTATGTGGAACTTGTTTTGCAGAGCCGGACACTATCCTTGTGTTCAAAATCTTCTATGAAGAATTCGGAGGAGGAACCCACCTTGCAATGCCGAAGACAATATGCGCGCCAGACTCGTCGTCATTGAAGCCTGGTTCAGGGGCTACTGAGGGAGTCCTGGACTAGGGGGTGTCCGGATAGCCAAACTATCATCTTTGGCCGGACTGCTAGACTATGAAGATACAAGATTGAAGACTCCGTCGCATGTCCGGATGGGACTTTCCTTGGCGTGGAAGCCAAGCTTGGCAATACGGATATGTAGATCTCCTACCATTGTAACCGACTCTGTGTAACCCTAACCCTCTTCGGTGTCTATATAAACCGGAGGGTTTTAGTCCGTAGGACGAACAACAATCATACCATAGGCTAGCTTCTAGGGTTTAGCCTCTCTGATCTCGTGGTAGATCTACTCTTGTACTACCCATATCATCAATATTAATTAAGCAGGAGTAGGGTTTTACCTCCATCAAGAGGGCCCAAACCTGGGTAAAAACATCGTGTCCCTTGTCTCCTGTTACCATCCGCCTAGATGCACAGTTCAGGACCCCCTACCCGAAATCCGCCGGTTTTGACACCGACAGTTGCTTCTTCACTTCTTCTTCTAGTTTTTTATCTTTGCCAAAATACATTAGGGCACTCTTTATTTCTTCAAGCTCAGAGATAGCGGCATTTAGCTGTGTCAAGCTTGTCTCGAACTCCTGGGATAATGCACTATTCTTCTCCTTGAGAACCTGCGGACATCAAACGATCCTCAAATCGGCTTTGTCCACCCACTTTAAGTCTCGGGGGCTACTGCTATCTATCAACTAAGTTTATATAAATTGATACTTGCATATCCTTTGAGAACAGGCGAGCAATCCCTGTGAGTCCATCCCGGGCAGCTCGGATATATGCACCCACGATGCTAAGGGCGGTAAACTCCGGCTCCGTCAAGGCAGGGGCGCGTAGGGCTTCTTTCAAGTGACAATGATTCATCACCCTTTCAATTTCCGAGTTAGTGACGGACATCTCATCCGACTCTTCGTGAGGCGAATGAGTCTTTGCCGCACTGGCATGCGCCCCCGTCCTGGTTGATGTCTCCGGCGCCGTATTGGCAGTGGCTCGGCTGGCTGGGATCTTGTTCACGGTTCACCATATACCCCTCCTGTGATGATTGAAGGAGGACGCGAATGACAATTCGGCTTCACGCTAGAATATTAAATAGGAGGAATATACCTTTTCGGTGATGGAGCAGGCTTAGTGGTGCTTCCGACTTCCTGTCATTTTGTGCAACCCTTCCACGAAGGTGCTGACCTTTTCTTGGTCGCCCGTCCCTGGGTATGGCTCGTTGAAGGCCGATCCTGCGAGACATGGTCGCGGAAAGTAAGAGATGAGAAAAAGTATCTCTCTGTATTGAGAATACAATTTCTGAATACTCACCTTCACAAAAGGATAGAGGTCGGGGTAGTCAGCCACAACGGCTACTTCCGAGCTATCAAGGCTCGCTTGATAGTAGATTCTGTCTTCAAACTCTACAAATATTTCCGGATCCTCGTGGAATCTGGGGTCTTCATTGCGATCGTGATCCTCTGGCTGGGGGCGGGGCAGTTAATGTTCTCAACTATTTGCCTCCATGACTATTTAAAAAGCAGCCAGGGTATTCAGTTAATGCGATCCAATGAGTAAAAAAGTACTTAACAATTCAAAAACCCACCGATTCAATGGGATTGTACATGGAGAAGCCCTCTCGATAATTTAAATGGAGGAAGTCTTCTTCTTCTCCATTATAAAGATTGGCCAGCATGGCGGCTAATGCGTCTTAGTTGTTCAGACCCTCTCGCCTGTAGAGGGATGCGTCGTCCTCCCCGTTGTAATTCCATAAGGGGGTCACCCTGGATTGAAGTGGCTGGATTCATCACTTTATTGCAATGGCCATAACTTCAACTATGGAGAGTCCGGAATGGGTCAGTAACCTGATCTTGTTTACCAATCTCATTACTTCTGCACTGTCTTCCTGACCACGGGACTTCGGATGCCTTCAAGAGGGCGCTGGAAAATTCTAGCAGTCCGCGTCGAACAGGGTCCGGAAGAGGAACATCCTTGATATAGAACCATTTTGAAGACCATTCGGCGGATCCTTTCTTTGGAGTCCCGATTGGGTAGACGGATCCGGCTATGCGCCATACTTCGGCGCCGCCCACTTCAAAAATAGACCTGCCCCCCTAATGGCGAGGGACGAGGCAGAAGAACTTTTTCCATAGTTCAAAGTGGGCCTCGCAGCCCAAAATAATTCGCAAAGGGCGATAAAACCAGATATATGTAAGATAGAACCTGGCGTGAGGTTGTGCAGTTGGATCCCGTAGTATTCCAGTAGGCCCCTAAGGAAAGGGTGGATTGGGAATTCCACGCCCCTCAAGAGGAATGATATGAAGCACAGCCTATCCCCTTGGCTGGGATTGGGGAAATTTTCTGCCAATGCGTCGACACCCATAGAAGTTAACCCTGCCCGTACGTAGACTAGATCCGCGGGGGGGAGGGGGGAGATATCCTTGCGTCTGGAACCGATTGAGCTGGAGGTGAGATACGGAGCAACTCTGGCAATCCCCCTCTTGAGGGCTATGAGGACGCAAGGAGGATCCAGGGGCACTAGCCATGGTCTGAATTTTTCCGTGGTTCGCTCTGTTGCTCTTGGGGCAGCGCGAGATGGCGTTTTGCAGACCTAGCCTTGTTATATAGGCGCAGCCTGTGCCTGTTAAAATATTAAAATACGATGGTAATGGATTGTTCGCACTCACTTAGACAGGTGGAAATCGAGGCAACGACAGGGAGGAATCATAAAGACTGGGCGCGGAAATCGATGTCGGACTATCATCAATCCGGAATGTGGTGGAGAACCCGCCTTGCAAAGCTGAAGACTTGCTTCTACACACTACATCGTCATTGAAGGCAAGTTCGGGGGCTACTAAGGGAGTCCTAGATTCAGGGGTCCTCAAGTGTCCGGCCTAGGAGTATGGGCCGGATCGCATGGGCCGTACAGGATCAAGCTAATGATTAGCTACCATGTCTGGATGGAACTTCTCGCTACATGGACGGCAAGAATAGAGTCTGGAAGTTGCCTTCCCTAATAAACCGACCTTGTACAAACCCTAGACCCATCCGGTGTGTATATAAACTGGAGGGGTTAGCCCGTAGGGGCTATCTTCTTCACCATCACTGGAATCGTCATAGGCTAGACATCTAGGGTTAGCCATTATTATCTCGAGGTAGATCAACTCTTGTAATTTTCATACTCGTCGAATAAAATCAAGCAGTAGTAGGGTTTTACTTCCCTTGAGAGGCCCAAACCTGGGTAAACACTGTGTCCCCTGGCATCATGTTACCATTGATCCTTAGACGCACTGCTTGGGCCCGCCTACCCAAGATCTGCCGGTTTTGACACCAACAGCGACCCATAGAGAATAAATGGATCTTCAAGAAGGAGACTGACGCTGATGGTAATGTTACTGTCTATAAAGCTCGACTTGTCGCAAAAGGTTTTTGACAAGTTCAAGGAGTTGACTACGATGAGACTTTCTCACCCGTAGCGATGCTTAAGTCTGTCTGAATCAAGTTAGCAATTGCCACATTTTATGATTATGAAATCTGGCAAATGGATGTCAAAACTACATTCCATAATGGATTTCTTAAAGAAGAGTTGTATATAATGCAACCAGAAGGTATTGTCGATCCTAAAGGTGCTAACAAAGTATGGAACTCCATCGATCCATTTATGGACTGGTGCAAGCATCTCGGAGTTGGAATATACGCTTTGTTGAGGTGATCAAAGCATATGATTTTATACAGACTCTTGGAGAAGCCTGTATTTACAAGAAAGTGAGTGGGATCTCTATAGCATTTCTAATATTATATGTCGATGCCATATGTTGATTGGAAATGATGTAGAATTTCTGGATAGCATAAAAGGAACTTGAATAAAAGTTTTTCAATGAAAGACCTCGATGAAGCTGCTTATATATTGGGCATCAAGATCTATAGAGATAGATCAAGACGCTTGATAGAACTTTCACAAAGCACATAACTTGACAAGATTTTGAAGTAGTTCAAAAATGGAATAGTCAAATAAGGAGTTCTTGCCTGTGTTGCAAGGTGTAAAGCTGAGTAAGACTCAAAACCCGACCATAGTAGAAGATGGAAAGAGAATGAAAGTCATTCACTATGCCTCATCCATAGGTTCTATAAAGTATGCTATGTTGTGTACCAGACCTATTATGTACCTTATCATGACTTTGGCAAGGGGGTACGATAGTGATCCGGGAGTGGATCACTGGACAGCGGTCAAAGTTATCCTTAGTTACCTAAGAGGACTAAGGAAATATTTCTCGGTTATGGAAGTGACAAAGAGTTCGTCGTAAAGAGTTACGTCGATGCAAGATTTTACACCAATCTGGATGACTCTGAGTCTCAATCTGGATACATATCGAAAGTGGGAGCAATTAGCTAGAGTAGCTCCATGCAGAGCATTGTAGACATAGAAAATTTGCAAAATACATACGGCTCTAAATGTGGCAGACCCATTGACTAAACTTCTCTCACAAGAAAAACATGATTACACCTTAGTACTCTTTGGGTGTTAATCACACAGCGATGTGAACTAGATTATTGACTCTAGTAAACCTTTTGGGTGTTGGTCACATGGCGATGTGAACTATGGGTGTTAATAACATACATATGTGAACTATTGGTGTTACATCACATGGCGATGTGAACTAGATTATTGACTCTAGTGCAAGTGGGATACTGAAGGAAATATGCCCTAGAGGAAATAATAAAGTTGTTGTTTTATATTTCCTTATATCATGGTAAATGTCTATTGTTCATGCTAGAATTGTATTAACCGGAAACTTGATACATGTGTGGATACATAGATAAAACACCGTGTCCCTAGTATGCCTCTACTTGACTAGCTCGTTAATCAAACATGGTTAAATTTCCTAATCATAGACATGTGTTGTCATTTGATGAACGGGATCGCATCATTAGGAGAATGATGTGATGGACAAGATGTCACGCCCAATATGCGACCCTGTCCAAAAGGAACTCGAAGGTCCCACCAAGGACAAACCCGCATATTGAAATGCTTTTGCAAGGTGGATATCATTACATCAACATTACATAATAGACGGGGATACATACAAAAGGCATACAATGCCACACGAATACAACATCATCATACATAAGAGCATCATCCGACTATGGATGAAACACAAACAGAAACTCAAACGACATCCACCCTGCTAGCCCAGGCTGCCGACCTGGAACCTATCCCCTGATCGAAGAAGCAAAAGAAGAACTCAACGCACGCAAGCATCGCTCTCGCGTCAAGATCATCGCAGAACCTGTACCTGCAACTGTTGTTGTAGTAATCTGTGAGCCACGAGGACTCAGCAATCCCATTACCATGGGTATCAAGACTAGCAAAGCTTAATGGGAAAGGAAGGGGTAAAGTGGTGAGGTTGCAGCAGCGACTAAGCAAGTATGGTGGCTAACATACGCAAATGAGAGCGAGAAGAGAAACAAGCGGAACGGTCGTGAAGCTAGCAATGATCAAGAGGTGATCCTGAACACCTACTTACGTCAAACATAACACAGAAACCATGTTCACTTCCCGGACTCCGCCGAGAAGAGACCATCACGGCTACACACGCGGTTGATGCATTTTAATTCGGATCTGGTGTCAAGTTATCTACAACCGGACATCAACAAATTCCCATCTGCCACATAACCGCGGGCACGGCTCTCGAAAGTTTATACCTGTTGGAAATATGCCCTAGAGGCAATAATAAAAGTATTATTATATTTCTTTGTTCATGATAATTGTCTTTTATTCATGCTATAACTGTATTATGCGGAAATCGTAATACACGTGTGAATACATAGACCACACTATGTCCCTAGTGAGCCTCTAGTTGACTAGCTCGTTGTGATCAACAGATAGTCATGGTTTCCTGGCTATGGACATTGGATGTCGTTGATAACGGGATCACATCATTAGGAGAATGATGTGATGGACAAGACCCAATCCTAAGCATAGCACAAAGATCGTGTAGTTCGTTTGCTAGAGCTTTGCCATTGTCAAGTATCTCTTCCTTTGACCATGAGATCGTGTAACTCCCGGATACTGTAGGAGTGCCTTGGGTGTATCAAACGTCACAACGTAACTGGGTGACTATAAAGGTGCATTACAGGTATCTCCGAAAGTATCTGTTGGGTTGACACGGATCGAGACTGGGATTTGTCACTCCGTATGACGGAGAGGTATCTCTGGGCCCACTCGGTAATGCATCATCATAATGAGCTCAAGGTGACCAAGGTGTTTGCCACGGGATCATGCATTACGGTACGAGTAAAGTGACTTGCCAGGAACGAGACTGAACAAGGTATTGGGATACCGACGATCGAGTCTCGGGCAAGTAACGTACCGATTGACAAAGGGAATTGTATACAGGGTTTGATCGAATCCTCGACATCGTGGTTCATCCGATGACAACATCGAGGAGCATGTGGGAGCCAACATGGGTATCCAGATCCCGCTGTTGGTTATTGACCTGAGAGCGTCTCGGTCATGTCTGCATGTCTCCCGAACCCGTAGGGTCTACACACTTAAGGTTCGGTGACGCTAGGGTTATTAGGAAGACTAGTATGTGACTACCGAATGTTGTTCGGAGTCCCGGATGAGATCCCGGACATCACGAGGAGTTCCGTAAGGGTCCGGAGGTAAAGATTTATATATGGGAAGTTGTCAAATGGACATCGGTAAGTTTCAGGGTCATACCGGGGCCACCGGAAGGGTTCCGGAGGTCCACCGGGTGGGGCCACCGCTCCCGGGGGACCACATGGGCTGCGTGGGGCAGGGAGCCAGCCCCTGGTGGGCTGGGCGCGCCTCCCCACCTAGGCCCATGCGGCTAGGGCAAGGGGAGGGGAAACCCTAAAGGGGGCGCCCCCCTGGCTTGGGGGGCAAGCCACCCTCTCCCCCTCTCCCTTTGGCCGCCCTCCCCCCCCCTAGGGTTTTCCCTAGAGGGCAGGCCCCCCTTGCCCCCTTCCCCTATATATAGAGGGGTGAGGGGAGGGCTGCAATGCACAAGTCAAGGCGCAGTCCCTCCCCTCCCCAACATCTCTCCTCCTCCATACGTGCTTGGCGAAGCTCTGTCGGAGTACTGCTGCACCAACTGCACCACGCCGTCGTGCTGCCGTTGGAGCGATCTTCCTCAACCTCTCCTCCCCCCTTGCTGGATCAAGAAGGAGGAGACGTCTCCCGTCCCGTACGTGTGTTGAACGCGGAGGTGCTGTCCGTTCAGTACTTGGTCATCGGTGATCCAAATCACGTCGAGTACGACTCCATCATCACCATCCCCTTGCAAGCTTCCGCACGCGATCTACAAGTGGTATGTAGATGCAAACTCACTCCCTTGACTCGTTGCTTAGATGAACTCATAGATGGATCTTGGTGAAACCGTAGGAAAAATTTTAATTTTCTGCAACGTTCCCCAACAATACCCTGCAGGGGTGTCCCAACTTAGCCCATGATAAGCTCTCGCGATCAACGAAGGATATTCCTTCTCCCAGGAAGACCCGATCAGTCTTGGAATCCCGGTTTACAAGACATTTCGACAATGGTAAAACAAGACCAGCAAAGCCGCCCGATGCGCCGACATCCCGATAGGAGCTTCACATATCTCGTTCTCAGGGCAACACCGGATAAGTCAAGCTACGAGTAAAACCAGACTTCGAGTTTCCCCGAGGTGGCCCCGCAGGTTGCTTAGTTCGGACCAACACTTAGACAAGCACTGGCCTGGAGGGGCTAAAATAAAGATGACCCTTGGGTTAATTACTCCCAAGGGAAAGGTAGGTGGTGTTGAGGCAAATGGTAAAACCAAGGTTGGGCCTTGCTGGAGGAGTTTTATTCAAAGCGAACTGTCAAGGGGGTCCCATAAATCACCCGACCGCGTTAGGAACGCAAAATCTGGGAACATAACACCGGTATGATGGAAACTAGGGTGGCAAGAGTGGAACAAAACACCAAGCATAAGGCCGAGCCTTCCACCCTTTACCAAGTATATAGATGCATTAATAATATAAGAGATATTGTGATATCCCAATCATAACCCTGTCCACCATGGAGCAATCTTCAACATCACCTGCAACTAGCAATGCTATAAGAGGGGCTGAGCAAAGCGGTAACATAGCCAATCAATGGTTTGCTAGGAAGGGTGTCAAAGGTTAGAGGTTCATGGCAATTTGGGAGGCTTGAAGAGCAAATGATAGGTAGCGCAGCATAGCGATAGAACGAAGCAACTAGCATAGCAATGATAGTAATGAGATCCAAGGTGACGGTCATCTTGCCTGAAATCCCGCAGGGAAGAAGAACGAGTCCATGAAGAAGATGAAGCCACGAAGACGAACCAAGCGTAGACGAACGAATCCTCACGATCGCAACGAAACGGGAACTATCGAGAAGAAGCACACAACATAGTAAACACACCACACATACACAAGACATGATGCACAACCAAGCATGATGCATGACAAGACTACATGAAGCTACTCATGGCAAGAGATGATGCAAACAAGAACAACACATCAAGGCAAGTTTAAATGAGGCCGGGAACAACATATAACAATTCCGGTAAGTCCCCATATGCATATTTAGAAATTGTTCCATATCTAAATAAACCTTATGTTCAAGTTTTTAAACAGCAAGTTAAGATGCACCAAGATGATCTACACGAAAATCTAGTCAAGTTTCATATAAAGTTCATTAGATTTGGAGCTACGGCCTAGAAGATATGAGCAAAACAAGTTAATCATGGCATGGATGCAAAATGCTTACAAACATCAAGCAAACACCTCAAAACAAGTATGCAACATGTTAATATGTAGCTACATGCAAAATCAAGCAAGTTTCATATAGATCACACTCAAAACGGAGCAACGGTTCAACACACACACACTATACAAGTCATAACAACAATCTGTCCAAAACAGCAACTAGGCATATTGCAAGCATCAAAACAACATGCTACAGCATCCCAACATAATAACAAAAGGCATGGTCATGAAGTAAACGTAAAGCATAACAAAACATCAACACTGAGCTATCTCCAGAAAACACTAGATCATGCTCCAAAACACATGGAAAGATTGCAAATAATAACAGTTTCAGACTTGGCAGAAAATAACATCAGGTTGCAATGTTTAGAGCTATCAAACGACATGTTAAAGGAACTTATAATGGCAAACAAAGGTATTGCATGAATCTACTAATAGCATAGAACAAAAGACCCTTACTGACCATGAGCCAAAAAGGATCAGAAGATATGATGGCACCCATGTAAACATGGCAAGTTATATTACAGATTCATACATGGCAGGAACAATAATAAGTATGCATGTTGGTGAGCTTGAACCACTCACCACAGAGCAATCATGGCATGGCAAGGCAACCAACAGTAAGAATACATGTTTATGAAGCTAAGCATGGTAAGAGCAAGTTCATAGGGTGTATGGATCACTAGAAAAGCACATGGCCAAAACTGAACATAATGTTAACAGGCTGACAGCAACATTATTTAGCAACTTTGGAGCAAGATATGAACAATCTACAGCAGGATATAATTGCAATCAAGGGCATGAATGGATAGAGCAAGACATGTAGAACAAAACATCCTTAGTGAACATCTTCATAATAATGCACGAAATGACTTGTAGCAGCAGGTTAACATAGCAACAAAATATAACAGAATCTGTCAGGAAAACAGCAACAGCAAGTACCCTACTTAACAAGCTCGATGCACTCACTACACAAGTCACAAAAATACATGTATTGCACCTCTGGAAAGATGGCATGGCATAGATCAAAACACATATAAACATCAACCTCATAGGATGCACACATCAAACATGGCAAAATGACAAATGAGCAAGTTACAACAGTTTCAGCAGATTAACAGCAACATGCACTCTTCCAACAGCATTTCGGGCCTCAAGATGAGCTCAAATGAAAATGATGCAATGGAACGAAATGAAGTACACGTCGAGGCGAACAATTTTACATATTACACGAACGAAACGGAGCCACGGATGCAGAGATACAATGCGATGAACATGGCATGATAATGTGCAAATATACGGGACTTACTGGAATTTCGGAGGGGGAAAATCAACCTGAGGCAGCACGGATTCCGAGGCAGCGCCGGATCTCGCCGAAGATCGGCCGGAGGGAGGCCGGAGATGCTCGGGGGGGGGGGGGGCAGATTCGGGCGGCGCCGGCCCGGATCTGGTGTCGCACGGCGGCGGTGACGAGGGGCGGCGCCAGAGGGGGCTTGGGACGGCGCGGCGGCGCGCTCCGGTGGCCGGTGACGGCCGGGGCGTTGGAGGCGGCGGGCGGCCGAAGGGGCCGGCCGGAGGGCAGTGGGGTCGGCAGAGAGGCGACGCGGGGCTCCGGCCGCAGGAGCGGGCGGCGACGGGCGGCCGGGGCAGCGCCCGCGGCGGCGGAGGCGGCTCCGGCGGGCGCGGGCGCCTCGGGCCCGGCGTGGGGACGGGACCCGGCGGCGGGCGGCGCGCGGGCCGGGAGGGCCGTAGGCGGGCCCGGTGGGCCGGCGGCGCAGGGGCGGCGACGGAGGACAGGTGGCGGCTCCGGATTGGACGGGCGGCGGCGCTGGACATGTCCGGCGGCGGGCGGACGTGTCCGGCGGCGCGAGGATGAAGAAGGCTAGGGTTTGGACTGTGGAAATTTCGGCGGAGGCCACATATTTATAGGTAGAGGAAGCTAGGAGAGTCCAAATGAGAAGCGGTTTTCGCCCACACGATCGTGATCGAACGACCGAGAGCATGGAGGGGGTTTGGATGGGCTTTGGGCCACTTTGGTAGGGGTGTTGGGCTGCACACAAAAGATGGCTTTACGGTTACCCGGTTAACCGTTGGAGTATCAAACGACCTCCAAATGCCACGAAACTTGACAGGCGGTCTACCGGTGCTATACCAAGGCCTCTTGGCAAGACTCGGTCCATTCCGAGAACGTTTAATACCCGCTCACAACGAGAGACAAAAGGGGGACGCCGGAGGACATAGGAGTGCCGGATTGCAAAACAGACAACGGGGAAAATGCTCGGATGCATGAGACAAACACGTATGCAAAATGAAATGCACATGACGACATGATATGAAATGCAGATGATGACATGGCAAAGTGCAACACGCAAGCAAATGACATGGCAACGACGGCGAATAACTGGCAGACACCTGGCGCATCGAATCCGGGGCGTTACACAAGACCCATCCGTTAGCTTAGCATTATGATCGTTCAGTTTTATTGCTACTGCTTACTTCATGTCCAATACATATTCCTCCGGCTATGAGATTATGCAACTCCCGGACACCAGAGGAATGCCTTGTGTGCTATCAAACGTCACAACATAACTGGGTGATTATAAAGATGCTCTACAGGTATCTCCAAAGGTGTTTGTTGGGTTGGCATATATCGAGATTAGGATTTATCACTCCGAGGATCGGAGAGGTATCTCTGGGCCCTCTTGGTAATGCACATCATATGAAGCCTTGCAAGCAATGTGACTAATGAGTTAGTTGCGGGATGATGCATTATGGAATGAGTAAAGAGACTTGCTGGAAACGAGATTGAACTAGGTATGAAGATACCGACGATCGAATCTCGGGCAAGTAACATACCAATGACAAAGGGAATAATGTATGTTGACACAGCGGTTCGACTGATAAAGATCTTTGTATAATATGTGGGAACCAATATGAGCATCCAGGATCCGCTATTGGTTATTGACCAGAGAGGTGTCTCGGTCATGTCTACATAGTTCTCGAACCCGTAGGGTCCGCACGCTTAACGTTCGATGATGATGTGTATTATATGCGTTATGTGTTTTGGTGACCGAAGATTGTTCGGAGTCCCGGATGATATCATGGACATGACGGGGAGTCTCGAAATGGTCGAGAGGTAAAGATTCATATATTGGAAGGTAGTATTCAGACACCGGAAGGGTTCCGGAATGTATTGGGTACATACCGGAGTACCGGAGGGGTTACCGGAACCCCCCGGGGAAAGATATGGGCCATATGGGCCATAGGAGGGAGGCTAACCAGCCCACAAGGGCTGGCGCGCCCCTCACAAGGGAGTAGGATGAATTGGACAAGGGGTGGGGGCGGCGCCCCCCTTTCCTTCTCCTACTCCCTCTCCTTCCCCCTTTCCCCCTACGGTAAAAGGAAAGGGGGGCGAATCCAACTAGGAGTCCAAGTGGGACTCCTCCCACTTGGCACGCCTAGGGTCGGCCTCCTCTCCCTCCCTCCTTTATATATGGGGGGCATCCCTATGAGACACACCAATTTCTCCAAGCCGTGTGCGGTGCCTCCCTCCACAGTTTACGCCTCCGGTCATATTCTCGCGGTGCTTAGGGAAGCCCTGCGCAGATCACATCACCATCACCGTCACCACACCATCATGCTGACAGAACTCATCTACTTCCTTCAACCATTTGCTGGATCAAGAACTCGAGGGACGTCATCGCGCTGAACGTGTGCAGAACTCGGAGGTGTCGTACATTCGGTACTCGATCGGTCGGAATGTGAAGACGTTCTACTACATCAACCGCGTTAAGCAAACGCATCTGCTTTCGGTCTACGAAGGTACATGGACACACTCTCCCCCTCTCGTTGCTATGCATCTCCTAGATAGATCTTGCGTAAGCGTAGGAAATTTTTTGAAATTTCATGCTACGTTTCCCAACACTGACTTCATCTCCAAGTCTCCTGGTTTGCTTCTGGTCCAAGAAAGATCATCGTGAAAGTTTTATTCCATTTGGACTCTGTTTGGTATTCCTTTTTCTATGAAACTCAAAAATAGGAAGAAAAAAACATAAACTGGCACTGGGCTTAGGTTAATAGATTAGTCCCAAAAATAATATAAAATAGCATATTAATGCATATACAACATCCAAAACAAATAATATAATAGCATGGAACAATCAAAAATTATAGATACGTTGGAGACATATCACGCATCACGACGTCGTCCATCGCGTTGCCGGGGAGCGCCTTGGCCTCGACGGGCCGTGGCGCCTTCTCGTTTTCCTCATTGACGAGGTTGATGGCAGAGGCGACGCTTTGGTGGGTTGGCATGCTTGGAAAAGAGGATGTGCTAAAGGTTGCGCTTGTTGCCTCCGTGCATCGCGTGTCGCCTAGGTTTATGCGCAATATCGCTGGGTGGTGGGAAACAGGTGAGGAAATGGCGGAAAACTGTGGCATGTTCACAAAACGCCATCAATTAATGGAAACTTAGCATAGAAGTAACATCGAGTTAGCACAAGAAGTACATGATGATCAGATGAACACGGACCACACTAGGGAACCCGTCGGTGATGAATTCATCAATCGTAAACGGTTGTATACTAGCAAGCGTTTGCCCACAGCACACACGGCTTATTCCATCACAAACAGCTCGGATGGATCAACTGTATGCCACATATCGCGCATTATTAAAAAGTAATGCGGTAGACCTTCTTTAACATGTGTTAAAAAATAAAAATAAAATAAAAACATGGACCTCGAGGTTGATTTAACTGATGGGATGGATCATAGAGGTCATTTAATTTGACCTCTATGACCCATCCCATTAGCTATTTTAACACAAAGACAACTTCCCATCCAGTCACCCATCTGATGGCTGCTCCAGCCTGAGCACACTTAACTTGAGAGTTCTCTTAGATGAGCTATTGGTGGAACAACTAGTCCTTGCTAATATAGGATGCCTCTTCACATCCTTATGGCGTACCTGGATGACCGCCCATCACCCAATGGCCAATAGATGTTGTGTAGACAGAGCATATCACATACGTCTTATTAGAAGCAATCGTCTGTGTTATTATCGGTCTTCGCACACATTTCTGATTACAGACCTGTTTGTCATGTATCACACACATCTTGTTATATTGAACCGTTTCTGTTATCTTGGATCAATGCAAATAGTTCATCCAAGTGAACTGTTTGCCCTCTATCGCACACACCTTGATATGGCTGACCGTTTATTTTGTTCCGCCTAATAACAAATGGTTCAACCGAGTGAACTGTATGCCGTATACCGCACACACCTTCATTTGGCTGCCCATTTCTGTTCTTCTGCCTCATAACAAACAGTTCATTGAATTGAACCGTATGCCCTGCATTGCATAGGCAACTAAAATCTAAATAGTGTTTGATGCATCCATCATCGCAAACGTTTTGTACCTTTTTGATGGTTTTTTACATCACCGTTTGTGATTATTGCATCGCCCATAGTTTCCTCGAAGGGTCTCTGATCGTAGTGTCGCATTAGCAGCCACCTGCAGTAGCGAGGGGCCAAAGAGCCCCTATAAAAAATTAAAAATAAAAAAAGAGAAGGAAAAGAGAAGGAAAAAATGAGAGAAAAAGATAGAAGGGTCAATGTTACTATCCTTTTCCACACTTGTGCTTCAAAGTAGCACCATGTTCTTCATGATAGAGAGTCTCCTATTTTGTCACTTTCATATATTACTAGTGGGAATTCTTTCATTGTAGAACTTGCCTTGTATATTCCAATGATGGGCTTCCTCAAATGCCCTAGGTCTTTGTGAGCAAGTTGGATGCACACCCACTTAATTTTCTTTTGAGCTTTCATACACTTATAGCTCTAGTGCATCCATTGCATGGCAATCCCTACTCCTTGCATTGCCATCAATTGATGTGCATCTCCATAGCCCATTGATTAGCCTCGTCAGTGAGAGACTTTCTCCTTTTTTGTCTTCTCCACACAACCTCCACCATGGCTCAAAGTATGAACCAATTGATTGGCTTCTCATCGGGGTTGTGCATGATAAAAACTTTGTTTTAAGAAGATAGAGCATGACAAGATTATATGATTTTGTAGGGATAACTTTCTTTAGCCATGATATTTTGAGAAGACATGATTGCTTGTTAGTATTCTTGAAGTATTATTGTTTTTATGTCAATATTAAACTTTTTTTAATCTTATGGATTTGAATCATGCCACATAAATAATTATTACAATATAAGCATGTTAGGTAGCATCCCACATAAAAATTTTGTTTTTATCATTTACCTACTCGACGACAAGCAGGAATTAAGCTTGGGGATGCTTGATACGTCTCCAAGGTATCTATAATTCTTTTATTGTTCCATGCTATTATATTATCCATCTTGGATGTTTTATATGCATTATTATGTTATTTTATATCATTTTTTGGGACTAACCTATTAACCTAGTGCCAAGTGACAGTTGTTGTTTTTTCCTTGTTTTTGTCTTCAATAGAAAATCATACCAAACCGAGTCCAAATGGAACAAAACTTTTTGAGGATTTTTCTTGGACTAGAAGACACCCAAGAACCTTCGGGAGGGGATAAGAAGGGCCACGAGTTGGCGACAAGCTCGGGAGGCACCCTAGGCTTGTGGGCCCCTTGATGCCTCTCCAAGCCTAATCTCAACTCCATAAATACCCAAATATTTCCCGCATACCAGATGGCACACCAAAAATACTTTTTCGCCACCGCAAGTTTCTGTCCTTGTGAGATCCCATCTAGAGACCTGTTCCGGTACTCTTCCGGAGGGAATTCGATCAAGGAGGGCCTCTACATCAACCTTGTTGCCCTTCCAATGATGTGTGAGTAGTTTACCATAGACGTATGGGTCCATAGCTAGTAGCTAGACGGCTTCTTCTCTCTCTTTGATCTTCAATACAATATTCTCCTCAATGTTCTTGGAGATCTATTCGATGTATTCTTCTTTTGCGGTGCGTTTGTTGAGATCCAATGAATTATGGGTTTATGATCAGATTGTCTATGAATATTATTTGAACTCTTTTATGCATGATTAAGATAGCTTTGCATTTCTCATCGATCTATTGATTTTGTTTGGCCGACTAGATTGATTTTTCTTGCAATGGGAGAGGTGTTTTGTATTGGGTTCAATCTTGCGGTGCTCAATCCCAGTGACAGAAAGGGACATGACAAGTATAGTATCATTACCATTAAGGATAGAAAGGTGGGGTTTATTCATATTGATTGGATCTATCCTTGCTTAAGGCATTACTCTATTCTTGTTAACTTAACACACTAGATGCATGCTGGATAGCGGTCGATGTGTGGAGTAATAGTAGTAGATGCAGGCAGGAGTGAGTCTACTTGTCATGGACGTGATACCTATATTCATGATCATTGCCTTAGATATCGTCATAATTATTCGCTTTTCTATCAATTGCTCAACAGTAATTTGTTCACCCACTGTATGCGTTCTTTCAAGAGACAAGTCTTTAGTGAAAACTATGGCCCGGGGGTCTTTTTCTTATCATAGTATTTTCAGATCTATAAAACCAAAAACCAAATACCTTGCTACAATTTATTTACCTTCATTTTTATTTTTCACTCTTACTTATCTTTTATACCTATCTCTATCAGATTCATCCTTGCAAGTAACCGTGAAGGGATTGGCAACCCCTTTATCGAGTTGGGTGCAAGTGTTCGTTTGTTTGTGCAAGTGCTACGATTGGAGATGTGTGTATTCCTCCTACTGGATTGATACCTTGGTTCTTCACTGAGGGAAATACTTATCTCTACTTTTCTGCGCCACCCTTTCCCTTTCAAGGGAAATAGCAATGCAAGCTCAAGAAGTAGCAGCTTTGTTGATCAAATTTGGATGCTTGCCGACGGTTACAATGCTGGACCAAGAGATCATTCCTATGTGCCCCTGCTGCACACTTTGAACAAGACTAACATTGACGACGGAATCATGGTTAGAATTGTATCTACTCTCAATATCTTCGGAGAGTCCAAGTACTTATGTAGATTGCTTAAATTTTCAAATTGTGTTATTCCACCAGATACTTCCGCAATGTGTTGTGACTAAGGAGATGGGTGCAAATGGAGATCTGACCATTGTTCTCCATCCTAGAGTGAACATCAGTTCCACTTCATACTCGACTTTAGGACAAGGAGATGGAAGCATCGTCCTTAATGGGTGGAGCAAAGTAGTCGACGGGTACAACATGGATATAGGAGACAAGATGATCTTCGTGCTACACCATGGACGTGCAGGGACATTTTTCTTCCTCTGCTTCATTGCTATTGAACCCGATGAGGAGTAGTTTTGACTCTCTATCATGTTGCCTCAGTGACCGTCCATCTATGTATGTCATGTTTTATGCTACTATTGGTACTAATGTCATGATGATGAACATGTGTGTTCTATGAAGAAATATTCAATGGATTTCGATACGAGCATCTCAACCCTAAACACTGAAAATTCGATTCTGATATGCTATAAACTGTACCATGGTAGAATTTATAAGGTACTATGATCTGAACACCAACAAGCCATTTTGTTATCCATTTTTCTAAACCCGACCAACATTGTTGGTGACACGAAACATTTTCTGTGACACTACAAATCGTCCAGAAAAATTTACATGCCTAGTGATGCCCAAAAGTGTCGCACAATTGCGGGCCGGAATGTCGCTGATGTCTACTACGCAACCTTCTCCTTGTAGACGTTGTTGGGCCTCCAAGTGCAGGGGTTTGTAGGACAGTAGCAAATTTCCCTCAAGTGGATGACCTAAGGTTGATCAATTCGTGGGAGGTGTAGGATGAAGATGGTCTCTCTCAAACAACCCTACAACCAAATAACAAAGAGTCTCTTGTGTCCCCAACACACCCAATACAATGGCAAATTGTATAGGTGCACTAGTTCGGCGAAGAGATGGTGATACAAGTGCAATATGGATGGTAGATATGAGTATTTGTAATCTGAAAATATATAAACAGCAAGGTAACAAGTGGTAAAAGTGAGCGTAAACGGTATTGCAATGCTAGGAAACAAGGCCTAAGGTTCATACTTTCACTAGTGCAAGTTCTGTCAACAATAATAACATAACTGGATCATATAACTATCCCTCAACATGCAACAAAGAGTCACTCCAAAGTTACTAACAGCGGAGAACAAACGAAGAGATTATTGTAGGGTACGAAACCACCTCAAAGTTATCCTTTCTGATCGATCTATTCAAGAGTCCATAGTAAAATAACATGAAGCTACTCTTTCCGTTCGATCTATCATAGAGTTCGTATTAGAATAACACCTTAAGACACAAATCAACAAAAACCCTAATGTCACCTAGATACTCCAATGTCACTTCAAGTATCCGTGGGCATGATTATACGATATGCATCACACAGTCTCAGATCCATCTATTCAACCAACACAAAGTCCTTCAAAGAGTGCCCCAAGGTTTCTACCGAAGAGTCAAGATGAAAACGTGTGCCAACCCCTATGAATAAGTTCACAAGGTCACTGAACCCGCAAATTGATCACCAAAACATACATCAAGTAGATCACGTGAATATCCCATTGTCACCACAGATAAGCGCATGCAAGACATACATCAAGTGTTCTCAAATCCTTAAAGACTCAATCCGATAAGATAACTTCAAAGGGAAAACTCAATCCATTACAAGAGAGTAGAGGGGGAGAAACATCATAAGATCCAACTATAATAGCAAAGCTTGCGGTACATCAAGATCGTGCCAAATCAAGAACACGAGAGAGAGAGAGAGATCAAACACATAGCTACTGGTACATACCCTCAGCCCCGAGGGTGAACAACTCCCTCCTCGTCATGGAGAGCGCCGGGATGATGGAAATGTCCACCGGTGAGGGATCCCCCCTCCGACAGGGTGCTGGAACAGGGTCCCGATTGGTTTTTGGTGGCTACAGAGGCTTGCGGCGGCGGAACTCCCGATCTATTGTGCCCTCGGATGTGTTTGGGGTATATGGATATATATAGGCGAAAGAAGTCGGTTAGGGGAGCAACGAGGGGCCCACGAGGGTGGGGGTCGTGCCCTGGACCCTCGTGGCTTCCTCGAAGCTTCCCTCATGTCTACTCCACGTCTCCTGGATTGCGTTTGTTCCAAAAATAACTCTCCCGAAGGTTTCATTCCTTTTGGACTCCGTTTGATATTCCTTTTCTTCGAAACACTGAAATAGGCAAGAAAACAACAATTTGGGTTGGGCCTCCGGTTAATAGGTTAGTCCCAAAAATAATATAAAAGTGTATAATAAAGCCCATTAAACATCCAAAACAGGTAATATAATAGCATGGAACAATCAAAAATTATAGATACGTTGGAGACGTATCAGTCGCCGAAGTTGGCTAGGGTGCTGCCCCGTGAGGAAAACACCTCGTGACGATGGACCATCACAGGAAATGATTTTAGGCGATGATTCCTATTTCGTCACCAGGGTTTTGGTTACTAAATAGATGAAATTTTGTTTTGTCTCCCCAAGAAGCCACTCGGGCAACCATATTCTCCTCACACCCTCGCAAATGTAAGATGTCATGATTCCACTAGTGGTGCCCTTGAAGGTGGCGATCAAACCTTTACAAACAAGGTTGGGTTTCTCTCCACAACTTAACTGGAGGCTACCAACACCACCAAGAAGCTTCACCACAATGGAGTGTGGCTCTGAGGTGACCTTTTCCGTCTAGGGTGCACACATACCCAAGAGTAATAAGATATGCAAGGGATTAGTGGGGGATTCAAATATCTCATGGTGGAAGTGTAGATCGAGACTCCAAACCCTAGAACAACAAGTTTTGTTGGCTAGGGAGAGAGATCGGGCGAAAATGGAGCTTAGGGAAACAATGGAGCTTGGGGGGATAAGAGGTAAGTCTTCTTAGGGAAGAAGACCCCCTTTATATAGGTGGGACAAATCGAGTCATTATCCTAGTCACACACAAGAGGCACTACCGCTTAGGGGATCAGGGGCCTCATCTACTGCGGATCCCCTGTGGCCGCCATGATCACAGCCACGCCACTGGCAATGGTGGCTGGCGCGCTATTATCACCGGAGGCCCCCTCTTCGGAGGTTGGACGTCAGTCAGCGGGTAAGTGTTATCCCCGGGCTCCTTATACCTTCAATGTGTACCATAGATGATGCGGAGCATCCCACGATCATCCCCATGGACGCATCTACATCTCCTACAACACCACTTGGACCAATGATAAGAGCACGTGTAAGAGCTCTCGAAACCGAGGTGACATCACTCCTCTCACAACTCCCTTCCAAATCACACGAGACATGGCTACTGCCTCAAACGGAGACGCTTTGCATACTCAGGTACCAAGGAGTTAGCCATGGAGAAGCTAGGAAGCAAGGAGAATCGGTAGCGGAAGACATACGCACAGATGGAGAGGAAAACAGCCAAGTCCCAGGCTGGTCGGACGTTCGGACGAGGGCCCGGATGATCCGGACAAAGCCCGGACGATCTGGACCCCGGTCTGGACGATCCGGATAACTCGCGCAAAGACACCCGAAGCTAGACCCTCAAGCCAGATCATCCGGACGAGCACACGTATCATCAGGACAACAGCCGGACATCTGGACCCCACCCGGACATCTGGGCCAACGCGCCACCGCCTGCGTCATCAACTCATCTGGGTCGTCACCCGGATCATCCGGACAAAGCCCGAATCATCCGGCTCCCCACCCAGATCATCCGAACCCCACCTGCATGCGCGCGTTGGGCTGAGGCCCATGTACCCCTTCGCCACCTTAGCCTATATATATGACTCCACCTCTCTTCTAGACTCAGCATTGTGATAGCTCATATTTTGAGATAGAGCCTTGCTCATCCATCCGGATCTACTCCATCGCGAGGGACCGACACCTCTTTGGAGAAGATCCTCGTTGGATTCAAGACCTCCTCTCGGAGAAGACCCTCTTCAAGACCTCCTCTCGGAGAAGAACCGGTTACCCTATGTATCGTCCTATGTTGGATTTGCATGTTGTATCACTTTGTGTCTCGATGATCTAGCGCATGTGTGAATATATTCCTGTTGGTTGAGTGTTTTCTCGTGTTTTCCCCTCGTTCTCCTTCTCGTGTTCTTGATAGGATTCCCCTCAAAACATGAAAGATCGGCCCCTAGGGTTCTACCCTACATCTTGGTATCAGAGCCACATTGATCACATTTTTGGAGCCCCTACCCTTTGTTTTTGAGCTGGATTATGTTGATTTTGTCCTAAATCCGAAAATCCCCACCAAAAGTAGCCCCAATTTTTTTTTTTGTGATTTGTTGGTTTTGATGATGTTTTGTTGATTTTGATCCGTGGATTCGTTGTGTAACTCGTGGATCTTGCCTTTCCCCACCATCTCACCCTCAAAATCCATCCAAAATCCATGAAATCTTCGAATTTATCCCCGTTTTTCAGTTCATCCCGAGGAAATCCCGTGCGCAGTTGACATGCCCGGATCATCCGGACCCTAACCCGGATCATCCGGACCCGCCCGGATCATCCGGCTCCTGGCCCAGATAATTCGGCTTCCTCTGCCGAAACTGCATTTTCTGCTGTTTTTGCCCACCGCCGCCTACACCTCCGCACACCCCACTTCGACCACCACCACCTTAACTCCGCCAACCCCACGACATACCACATCGTACCACCATTCGACTTTGGGTTCAAGAATTTGACTTTGAGAAGACCCTCTTCAAGACCTCCTCTCAGAGAAGAACCGGTTACCCTATGTATCGTCCTTTGTTGGATTCGGATCTTGTATAACTTTGTGTCTCGATGATCTAGCGCATGTGTGACTATATTCTTGTTGGTTGAGTGCTTTCTCGTGTTTTTCCCTCGTTCCCCCTCTCATGTTCTTCCTGTTCTTGGTAGGATTCCCCTCCAAACGTGAAAGATCAGTCTCTAGGGTTCTACCCTACATCAATAGAGCTTTATATAAATTCATCCTTTTCTAAGAGGTCCCATCATGGAGCAAGTAGTGGCTGTCGAGGTTGAGGGCGAGGCCATGACAAATTTTCCACATTTTTGCTATGAATGTTTTGAGACCATGGCATAGTGCTATTCACTTTTTTAGAGATAGTTTTGCCATGTGTTTTCTCTAATTTTTCCCATATATTACAAACCTCTAATTAGAGATCATAGGGAATTCTTTTTATTTTTGCAACAATGGCAAAAAAAATCACTTTACCATGGGACCATGGAAATTTAAGTTCAGGGAGCATGGGAAATGTAGTTCATGGGTCTTGACATTTCCTACTATATGAATACATACATGGAAAATTTACCTTTATTAACATGGCTAATTTACTTATACCTCCTTGGCAAATTAATTTACTTCTTTATTGCCATGGCAAATTTTATTTTTTATTTACCATGCCAAATTTACATTCATTACCATGGCAAATATACTTTTACATAGATGTTAACTTTATGCGCTCATGGCAATCTTTTCTTGTCATGACAATTTAAGTTTTGTGTAAACATAAAATTGAAAGAATAAAATTTGAATATGCATTTATCATGGCAATTTTGGTAATTTTTGGTGTTATTTCAAATATACGGCAATTTTATTACATGAAAAATGGAAATTTTGATTAAAAAATGACATGGCAAATTTGAATACGCATTTGGCATGGCAATTTTTTATCATTGTTTTACTTCACATACATGGCAAATTTCTTATATAAAAGCATGGCAATTTCGATATAAACACCATGGCAAATTTGTATATGCACTTGCCATGGAAATATTGATCATTTTTCTGTGTTATTTTCGCTTATTTCCATGAAATTTTACTTTGATTTTTCTGTGCTAATTTTTACTTTTTTCACCATGGCAAATTAACTTTTTTTATTGCCATGGCAGATTTTCCTTTTTTTGCACGACAATTTTAGTTTAATATACATGGGAAATTTACTTTTGTCGCTCATGACAAATTTACTTTTGTGGAGCATGGGAAGTTTAATTTTTATTTTGCCATGGCAAAAATACTTTTCATCCATGGTAATCTTTGCCTTTTCCACCGTTCATGGGATTTCTTTTGCGTTTACTTTGCAAAAAACATGGCAATTAGTACTAAATAAGAGATGGCAAATTTTGCCTTTTGTTTTGCCACATGATGGCAAATTTTAACCCACATTTTTTCTTTTTAATGTATATAGTAAAAATATCATATGAATTTGTT